>CM056562.1:8718834-10043834 GCA_029721515.1 Synanceia verrucosa
AGCTATCATGCTGTGCTTTCATTCACAGCCCCAAACGGGGTAAAGCATTGTTTTGAAGATCCTATGATCCTTTGAAATGCATCACGTATTCTTCTCTTCTTCTTCTTGTGGAGTTTTATTGGCGGTTGGCAAACAACGTATTGGTGCATTACCGCCACCAACTGGTAAGGAGTGTGAATCAGGATGACTACTAATACCCCTTCTAAAAAAAAAATAAAATTATATTCTATCAAGCAGCCTCGTTGCTTTAAGGAACTGAAATATAAATTTGTAACTCTTGTGCCCTGAGCTCTGTTGTAGAATGACTCTGATATCCAGTGGTATTTTAATGTTCCTGAGATGTGTAATTAAACTCTGTCTTTCTCTCTCATACTTCTGACACTGAAGTATTATGTGCTCTGTGGTGTATTATTAATGAGACGAGACGGTTGCACGATTTAACCACATTTACTGAATACTTGAATAAGCAATATTACAACATGTCAACTGTGGCTCGTTCTCATGGCGTCTATCTGGGCATGCGCATTAACATGAACACAGGGAAAACTACGGTAAGCCCATAAGCTCAATATACCACATCACCTCCCCCTTTACTTTAAAGGTACCTTAGACTTAGACATCCCAAATCATATAAAATATATCTTTACTGTGTATTAAGACTAGAAATTTAAACATTACCAATACTGCATAATAAAAGGTTAACTGAATGTTAAACTGAACATTATAACAAAACATCAGCACTCAATCTTGGTAACGTTGAGGCACTTTTTTGGGGTACGCTGGGAGCGCCTTAGGGTCACCGCCACAGGATCAGACGGCTCAGCTGACTCTGGTAGTTCAGGTGCTGGGGATGCTCTGAAACTGCTCTCCATCGACCCGGTCTCCTCAGCTACTTCCTCAGGTTGCAGATCTGGAAGCCCCACAGGATGGCGGGGTCTCAGCTGGTCTCCGTGGCGTCGGTATTCTTGATCCGTCGCTTTCCCGCGGACCTTGTAGGATACAGGCCCTGACTGCTGGATGATGACTCCAGGAATCCATCTTGGGTTGTCACCAGCAGTGTTTCGCAGGTACACTTGCTCGTCAATGTCGAATTGTCTGTTCAACGCCTTTCTGTCATGTCCTTCCTTCTGCAGATACTGCTTCCTCCTCACTGTCTCCTGAATGTTTGGTTTCAGAAAGTCCAGTCTGGTTCTGACATGTCTTTTCAAAAACACATCAGCAGGTGACTCGCCTGTTGTGCTGTTGGGAGTTGTGCGATACCGTAGCAGGAAGTGAGAGACTTTGTCGCCGATGCTCAAATCTTCTCTCGCCAGCTTTTTCATGCCAGCTTTGAATGTTGAGACATATCTCTCGGCTAGGCCGTTGGTGGCTGGGTGCCTCGGGCACCGGGTCGTGGAGGATTCCATTTCTCCTTGCGAACTGTTGGAACTCATCAGACATAAAGGTTGTTGCATTGTCTGTGACAATCTGTTCAGGGACTCCATATGATGCAGAAAGTCTCTTTAGTCTGGTGATGGTTGCAGAGGAGGTTATTTGCGTCATTTTGTAAACCTCCAGCCATTTTGAGAATGCGTCAACTACAATCATGAACATGTGGCCCATGAATGGCCCTGCAAAGTCAATGTGAAGTCTCTTCCACACATCTCCTGGGAATTCCCAAGGATGCAGTGGCACGTGGCGTGGCATGCTCTGCTCTAGCTGACACGTTTCACATCCTTTGCACATTTTCTCGATATCTGCATCAATATGTGGCCACCAGACGTATTGCCGTGCAATTGCCTTCATTTTCACAATGCCAGGGTGCCCACTGTGGAGTTCTTTAAGCACGGCGGCTCTGAGCTTCGCTGGTGCAATCACTCTCATGCCCCACAGCACACACCCCTGCTCCACAGAGAGTTCATCACGCTTTTTGTGGTATGCTTTCAGTTCTTCAGGAATTTCTTTTTGGCCACCCTTCCATGATGAATCTGTGCAGCTTTGAAAGCTCTGTGTCAGTTCTTGTTACTTTGGCAATCTGCTTTGCAGTCAGTGGCACGACCTCCAGGTGTTCACATATCAGTGCGTCGACATAGGCGGAGATTGTCTCTGTCCCAGCATCCTTGGTCTCCGATAGCGGCACACGAGACAACCCATCAGCATTGCCATGCTTCTCTGACTGACGGTAAACAATGTGATAGTTGTATGCCGACAGTACGATGGCCCACCTCTGGATCCGGGCTGCTGCCATTGTGGGAAGCCCTTTATGTTCTCCGAACAAAGTCAATAGTGGCCTATGGTCTGTGACCAGGTTGAATTGACATCCCCAGAGGTATTGGTGAAACTTCTTAACACCATATACAAGGCTTAGGGCCTCTTTCTCAATTTGTGAATACTTCTTCTCTGCTGGAGATAGAGTACGTGAAGCATAGGCGATTGGATGCTCTTTTCCATCTGGCGTTGTGTGTTGGATTACAGCTCCAATGCCATAAGCTGAAGCGTCACATGCAAGGGTCAATGGCAGGCTCTGATCATAGTGCACTAGCACTTTGTCACTTGTCAGCAGTTCTTTACATTTGTTGAATGCATCCTGCTCAGCTTTCTTCCATCTCCATGTGACTTGCTCTTTCAGCAGGTTGTAAAGTGGCACTAACACAGTACTTTGCTGTGGTACAAAACGGCCATAGTAGTTAACTAGGCCCAGGAAAGCCCGTAGCTCTTTCACATTGGCAGGTGTGGGTGCATCATGTATTGCTCTCACCTTGTCTTCAGATGGGTACACTCCTTTTCATCCAGGACATGGCCCAGGTATTTGATTTGGGTCTCCCCGAACTCGCACTTTGACTTTTTCACTCGCAGGCCGTTCTCTTGCAAGCGTTGCAGGACTCTGTCGAGGTTCTTCAGATGCTCTGCCTCATCTCGTCCCATTATGAGGAGGTCATCGAGGTAAACCACCACGTTCAGGTCCTTCATCAGGCTCTCCATCACTCTCTGGAAAATGCTAACAGCAGAGTTAATGCCAAAGCAGAGACGATTATACACAAACAAACCTTTGTGAGTGTTGATTGTTGTGTATTTTTTTGAATCTTCGTCAAGGAGCACTTGTTGGTAAGCTGAGGCTAAGTCTATTTTTGAAAACAACTTGCCACCACTCAGCGTTGCCAGCACTTCTTCAATGCGCCGGCAGTGGGTATATGTCTGTGTTGGTTGCCTGGTTCACTGTCACCTTGTAATCGCCGACAAGCGAATCTTGCCATCCCTCTTGACCACAGGAACGACAGGAGCGGCCCATTCACTGTGCTTCACAGGACTGATGATGTTTTCATTTTCCAGTCGCTGTAGCTCTTCTTCCACTCGTGCTTTCATCGCGAATGGTAAGGGGCGGCTTTTGTGGAACCTGGGCGCCAAGGCCAGGTTTGACAGAAATTGTGGCTTTAATTTCCTTTAATGTTCCCAACTCCTCTCTGAAGACTTGACTGTATTTTTCTAACACCTCAGGTATTGACTCGGGTGCTGAGGGTTGTTTTGCGTTTTCACTGACCATTTTAATTGTTTTCCAGTCCAACTTGATGCTTTCAAGCCAGTTCCTACCACAAAGTGCAGGTCCATTACCCTTCACTACAATTAATGGCAAGTCAGCAGTCTGATCTCCATAGGTCACGTTTGCCACGAACTGCCCTCTTACTGGAATTGCCTGGCCAGTGTAGGTCTTCAGATTGACGTTGCTGCCCCCTAGCGGCACATCAGCGAATGACTCTTTGTACAGCGCCTCAGATATTATGCTGACTCCAGCTCCCGTGTCTATTTCCATTTGAACATTTCTCTGGTTCACGGCGAAGTTCACTTTGAATGCATGTTTGTCTGTTTCATTTATGCAAAACACATCCTCCTCCTCTTCTTCTTTCACATAATTTGTCACTCTTTGTTGGTTCCTATTTTGCCTTCCTTTCTTCTCCCTCGCGGCAGGCTGGCTACCTCTGCAAGCTTTCTGTATGTGTCCCATTTTGTCACATTTATGGCATTTAGCGGCTTTGAAGTAGCATTCACTTGGGCTATGATTTTTCCCTTTACATCTATAGCACGCTGTCTGGCGTTGATGGAGAAGGTTTTTGTTTTTCGTTTACCTTGTGCACTGAAGAAGTGAACGGTTGCTCGTTCTGTCGTAGCTGTCGTGTGTCGCGGTGGGCGGCCTCCATGTTGAGAGCAATCTCCTGAGCTCTGGCAAACGTTAGTTCGTCCGTGGAAAGCAGCTTGCGTTGGCACGCTTCATCGTGAATCCCACTGACAAAGCCATCCCGCAGAGCCTCGTCCAGTCTGTCCCCGAAATCACACCTTGCAGCAAGCTGTTTCAGTTCAGCAGCAAACTGAGCTGCCGTTGCACCACTCTTTTGCACACATCGTCGAAATCTGAATCGCTCGGCTATGACCAGCGGCTTCGGTTCATAGTAATCCGACAGAATTTCCACGATTTCATCGAAAGTCTTGTCTTTAGGTTTGTCAGGCTGAACTAAATTTCTTAGCAGTCCGTATGTGGAAGCACCAACAGAGCTTAGCAGGGTAGCCACCTGTTTTTCGTCGTCCACATCATGTGCTTCAAAAAAAAGTTCCATTCGCTCGACGTATGCTGTCCATTGTTCGTTTTCAGGATTAAATTCGTCCGGTTTGGGGAAGTTGGCCATCTTCACTGCACTCTGCAGTCACTTTTTACCTCGTCGCCAATTATGTGGTGTATTATTAACGACGAGACGGTTGCACGCATTTAACCACATTTACTGAATACTTGAATAAGCAATATTACAACATGTCAACTGTGGCTCGCGTTCTGGCGCGTCTATCTGGGCATGCGCATTAACATGAACACAGGGAAAACTACGGTAAGCCCATAAGCTCAATATACCACATGCTCTATTGTCTCTTCTTGGCCACAGTAGTCACAATTCCCTGTCTGATGTTTTCTAATTATGAATAATGTACTGTTCAATGCAGTATGTCCAAACCTGAGCCTTGATATTATTGTTTCTTCTCTTCTGTTCCTTCCTGCTTTTCTCATTTCTCCCACTTTCCTTTGTATTCTGTAAAACCATCGTCCCGTCCTCTCTTCCTCCCATTGTTTTTGCCATCTTTCCCTCAGTCTTTGTTTGATGATGCTCTTAGTTTCAGATTTACTAACATTAACTGTCAAATCGATGGATGTCTTTCCTACTGCCTCCTTTGCTGCCTTATCTGCCATCTCATTTCCTCTGAACCCAATGTGTGCTGGTACCCACACAAACATCACTGTCAGCCCCATCATCTGAATTCTGTATAGGGTTTGCTGCACTTCAATCAGTATGTCTGGTCTGCTGTGTGACTGACTGTCCTGTAAAGTGACTAATGCTGAGCTGGAATCAGAGCATATAACTGTTCTTAGTGGTCTTGTCTCCTCAACCCACTGTACTGCCAACAGTATTGCGATCATTTCTCCGGTATAAACTGACACTTCTCCACTGATCCGCCTCTCCACTGTGATATTAAACTCTGGGACAATAAAAGCTGCTCCTGCCTTATCTGAGCTCTTTGAGGCATCTGTATAAATCTGGACGAAGCTGGAAAAGTCCTCAATATATGTCTGTACTGACTGCGGGTTATAAATGAGTCCTCTATTCTTGTTTTTCTTTTCTAATAACGTGAGATCAACTGTGGCATTTGGAAGTATCCAGGGTGGTATAACTGGTAACGGTACTGTAGGACTGATGTTTAGCTGTGCTGTTCAGTTCTGTTGCTTTCTGTGTGCTCAACCAGCCAAAGCTTTTGTTGTCCCTTTTCTCCTTTTCCCAACATGGTTTTAAAGTGAGGTGTGTTGGATGCTCTTGACTGTGCCCCTGTAAATTAACCCAATAAACTGTTGAAAGTTGTAGCCTCCTCATACCTAATGGCATCTCCCCCATCTCCACCTGTAGTGCTGCTGTTGGAGTTGTTTTCAGTGCTGCTGTACATATCCTCAGTGCCTGATATTGAATATTGTCCAGTCTTTTCAGAGATGTGCCTGCTGCAGATCCATATACCACACTTCCATAGTCCAACATTGATCTGATCAGCCCACAGTATATGGCTTTTAGTGCACTTCTGTCTGCCCCCCATTCACTCCCCACCAAACACCTCATCACATTCAATACTTTCTTACATTTATCCACCACCTTCTGAATATGTACAACCCATGTAATTCTTTCATCAAACCAAATCCCCAAGTATTTATAATATTTCACTCTCTCCAGTTCCTGATTACACAGTTTTAGTTTCATCGTGCTGCTAATTCTTTTCCTTGTGAAAAACATTGTCTTTGTCTTATCTACTGAGAATTTAAAACCCCACTTATATGACCACTCCTCTATTTTAGTGATGGCACCCTGAACTTTCTTCATAATGAATTCCAGATTATTTCCCCTCTTCCAGATTGCCCCATCATCAGCAAACAGTGACACCCCCATCTGATTTTCTATACCTGTAAACACATCATTTATCATAAGGCTGAACAATAACGGACTGATTATGCTCCCTTGCGGTGTTCCATTTTCTATGGCAGATTTCCCAGAGTAATTCTTCCCTACTCTCACCTGAATGAATCTGCCTGTTAAAAAATCTCTAATCCATCTATACATTTGACCATTAATACCTAATTTTCTGAGTTTGATTAATAGTCCCTCCCCCCACATCATATCATAGGCCTTCTCTACATCAAAAAACACAGCTACCACACTTTCTCGGTTTACCTGTGCTTTTCTGATCTCATGCTCTAGACAAACAGCAGGATCCATGGTGTTTCTCCCTCTCCTAAAGCCACTCTGATATTTAGATATATAGCCTTTACTCTCTGTATAATATGTTAACCTGTCATTTATCATTTTCTCCATTATTTTACAGATATTAGATGATAATGCAATTGGCCGATAATTCCCTGGGTTTGTACTGTCTTTTCCTGGTTTGCGTATTGGGACTACAATGACTTCCTTCCAGCTCTGTGGTAATTCTCCCTCTTCCCAAACTTTGTTATATAATTCTAATAAAATGTCCTTGGCTGATTCACTGAGATGTTTTAACATTATGTAGCAAATCTGGTCCTTTCCTGGTGCTGTCAACTTAATTTTCTTTAGTGCACGGTTCAGTTCTGCCTTTGTAAATGGTTGGTTTAGTGGGTCATCTGTGTCCTCATCATCCTGTAACAGCTCTATATTCTCTGCTCTTGTGGTTACCCGCCCTTCTTTCCCTTTTTCACTGATGTTTGCTGAACTGTGAATTTTAACAAAAGTCTTTGCCAGCATCTCAGCTTTTTCTTCGTCCTTCACTGCTGTTACCTCACCCTCTACTAGCACTGGATATCCCCAGTCTCCTTTAATCCCATTCATTCTTTTTATCATTCTCCACACTTTACCTATTTTCGTCTCCCTTCCAACAGAGTTACAGAATGTCCTCCAATATTCCCTCTTTGCATTTTTTATAACCCTCCTGACTTTTGCTTGTGCTCTCTGATAATCAATGAGGTTCTGACCACTGTGGTTCTGTCTCAAGACTTTGAATGCTTTATTTCTTGCCCTAATCACTCCATCACACTCCTTTGTCCACCATGGAACAGTCTTCTTTTTGTTCCTACCTTCTCTCTTCTGAATGGCCTCCTTTGCTGCCTCTAGAAGTGCCTTAGACAGAGCAAGGTTAAAATTATTAACATCATCATTTATATTGATTTTCTTCATTTCTCTGTCACATATGATCCCAAATTTCTTCCAGTCAGCACTGCTAAAAGCCCACCTCTGCTCTCCCCTAGAGTCATACTCCTCTACCGTTACTCCTACTGCTGTGATGATGGGATAGTGATCACTGCCCACAGTTGTCTCTCTGTTTACCCCCCATGAACAAATACCTGCCACTGAGTGTGAGACCAGTGTCAGATCTATTGCAGATTCTGTCCCCATTCTGATATCAACTCTAGTTCCACTCCCATCATTCAAACACACTAGGTTTTTACTCTCAATTATCTCTTCTATTACCACTCCCATGATGGGAGTTACCACTCCCATGATGGGAGTGGAACTAGAGTTGTCTCTCTGTTTACCCCCCATGAACACATACCTGCCACTGAGTGTGAGACCAGTGTCAGATCTATTGCAGATTCTGTCCCCATTCTGATATCAACTCTAGTTCCACTCCCATCATTCAAACACACTAGGTTTTTACTCTCAATTATCTCTTCTATTACCACACCATTGTTATCAGTCCCACTGCCCCACAGTGTACTATGAGCATTAAAGTCCCCACACCATACTACTTTCCCTTGTATTTGTGCTGTCAATTCATTCATTGTCTCAATTGTCAGTCTACTGCATGGATTGTAAAAGTTAACAATTCTAATGTTTCCTTCTTTTGTCCAGACTTCAATTATTACATATTCGAGCTCTGATCCTTTTCCCATCACTCTGTACTGTATCCCTTGTTTGACAAATGTTGCACACCCTCCTCCACTGCCCTCCCCTCTATCTCTACGGACGCTATCATAGCCTTTTATTACAAAGTCTAGTGATGGTTTGAGCCAGGTTTCTTGAATACATATGATATCTGGTTTCTTTTTTATTCCCTTAATGAATCCCTTAAATTCTTGACCATTTGCTATCAGGCCTCTAGCGTTCCACTGTAAAATAATCAGGGTCCTTTTTCACCTGAGCTCCCCACTCTCCCATCTGCCTCAAGGCTTTTTGTAATCTGCTCCCAGGACACATTTTTTATCCCCAAAAACTTCTCTGCTCCCCTCACAATTATCTTGATCTTTTCCGTTTTATGTTTGACTTGGTCGGTACAGTTAATAACGTAAGCCATGAAGAGAATCAGTTTATCTACTGCCAATGCTGTGTTAGCTTCCTCCGTTTGCTCTTCCTCTGCTCTTTGGACCTGATTAATTTTTCCTGTTACATTCTTTCCCCTTTGACCATCTACCCTCTTCACTGCCTCTGCATAACTGATGTTGTTTGTTGCTTTCACCTGCTCTATTTCCACTGCCCTCTTCCTGACCTCACACTGACTGTATGTCACCCTGTGTTGTCCACCACAGTTACAGCATTTCTCCTGACCCTCAGTTTTGCACTCCTCTATCCTGTGCTCCCCTCCACATTTGGGACACCTCTGCTTGCCTCTGCAGGCTGCTGCTATATGCCCATACCTCTGACACTTATAACAGCGTAGTGGGGGAGGGATATAGGGCCTGACTGGAAAGCACATATATCCTATTTTAACTGTTTCTGGGAGTACAGTGTCCTGAAACTCCAGCAGAACAGACAGACTATCCACCCTTTCTCCATTAACTGTCCTCTGTAGTCTCTTTGCTCTGCTCACTTCGCCCCCCGAAATGCTCCGTTTGAGTTTGTCCAGGTCCTCATCTACAGGAATCCCTGTTATCACTCCCTTTACCACCCTGTTAGCGCCCATAATCCTTCTTTCATTTATCATTTTCTTACAAATGCTTTCTATTTGTAGTGCTTTGTTCTTCTGTTCCTCTGTTTTACATATTATCAACAGATTGCCATCCCTTAGGGTTTTTGCCATCTCCACCTCTCCTAGCTTCTTTCTCAGCTCCCTGCTCAGTGTAATTGGACTCAGTCTAACCTCTTCATCTTCCTTTCTAAATTTCAGAATGACTTTAAATCCCTCTCTCATCACTTTTTTCCAGACTATTCTCTCATCATCACCTGAACTGTTCTCTTCGAAGCTTCTCTTGCTGAGTTTATTTACGTCGTCTCGCCTGTTTCTTCCTCTCCCTCTCCCACTAGAAACTGGCGTCCATCCGCCAAAATCCATGTTACCTTCCTCCTCATCGTCTACCTGAGTCGCCATCCTGATCCAGTCACAAACCAGTTCATGCCAACTGCCAGTTCTGAGGGTCGAGCCTTTAGAATGCCGATCTTTTGTATCGTTGATTGTTTGTTTGTTTGTTCACCTCTCTCTTGCGGCCAGGGACCTGCAGATCGGTCAGAAGCTGAGCTAGGACACCGTCGTACCGGGCCTATCGGCCGTCGGCCGATATCCCACACACAACTCCCCACTCAATCCACACGCACCTAACACACAATCCAATCAAAAAAAAAAAAAAAAAACCCAAATTCTCGCTATTAGATCCGTTTTCTGTCTCTTAGTGTCCGCTGGTTTAAACTCACGCTCCCGCCAACCGACACTTCCGACTCGCATCACGTATTGTGATGCTTCCTCCCCCCTTATAGAGTGACCTGGGTAAGATGCTGTGACTCACTCTCTCCATTTCTTTGACAGACGGGGTTCCATATTACTATAAGGCAGATGCTTTATTGTTGAATAAAATATTCACACTGCTATTGTTTAGTTGATAATTGGTGGTGTCGCTGCCCCATGAGTGGTTGGAAACTCAGTTTTCTGAGTTATCCAGTTTTGGATTATCAGGAAGGTCTGATAGTATGTTGCTTCTTCACCTTCCTCTGTTGCTTTTCGCATTGTTTTGGATTTTTTTTTTTTGTTTTTTTTGTTTTTTTTTGTTTTATGGATCCAGACTTCTTTCTTACTGCTATTGGGGCAACTCCTTTTCTCACTTTGCTATTTATCCTAGCATATGACAGCTCTCAACCTCATTTCAATCAATGCCAGGGGTCTTAATATCCTAGTGGTGTCAACAATAATCGATTCGGTGATGCATCGCAATGCGAGGCATGCACGATTCGCATCGCTATGCAACGTGTCATAATCGATTATGTCACTGTTTATTTCCTGGCCTCGAGTAGACAATGAAGTTGTGAACTTTCAATTATTTCCTTGGGTATTTCTGGCGCACCGGAAGCGCAGCAGCACTAGCTAGCATAACAACAACATAAGGCCGGCTGTATACTCGCCGCGTCTGCTTCTTGCGTACATGACAAAATTTCTGACTTGCGCGCGTCAAACAGGAAACGGACCAGCTGGAAGAGGATGGACGCGCTGGAAACCAAGCTGAGCGAACAGGTCTGTCTCTACAGACATCTGTATGATTCTTCTTCGAAAGAACATAAGCTGTGTCCCAATTCAGGGTCTGCATCCTTCGGAGGACCCAGCCTTCGCGGTCTACAGAGGATGCATCCTTCGGAGGCACCTCTGAAGACCGCGTCAACCGTCGGTAAATGGGACGGTCTAGCCTTCGGAGCATTTCCTGATTGCGTCACGACGTCATAACGTCTGCTCCCCAAGCCCGGGAAAAACACACGCTCGCTACAAAATACACACAAAAAGACACCGGACAGATCACAGGACACAAAACGGACATAACGGACAGACGACAATTAAAACACGACAACAATGGACCCAGAAATTGATGATTTTAATTTTTGATGTTAGCGTTATTAACGTCACGTATTTTAACAATTGTCCCTTAACAATTGTAAGGCCATTTTAACTCTGGCGTTTAGGAAAAACATTTAAAAGTGAACTCCGCGCTAGTGCTGCTGCTGTTGCTGTCGTTAGCCGCCACTGTAGACAAAACAGACGCGCAAAGCATCTTGGGATATGGGAGGCCGCGAAGGATAGTAGCGGTGCATCCTCCGAATTCGGGGGAAAGGAGGACGCATTTGGAGGCTGCATTTGGAGGATCCTTCGAGTTTGAACGAATTGGGACAGCCTTCGCGCAGTGTTGTGACGTAAGCGGCCTTCAAATGCGCACTTCGAAGGATGCAGACCCTGAATTGGGACACAGCTATAGAGCCCTATTGCCCGTGTTTAGTGTCTTGTTTCACACTACATGCCTGTCGGAGTCGTTGACTCTCCGTGCTGTTTACACTACGTGACTCTCTTCTCCCCCATCAGAATTTAAGGTGTTCACACTACAAGACTCGCTATTCAGCAGACATGTCCGACTGCCGCACTGCTCTCCAGTCAGCCTCCTCTCGGTTGGTTAATAAATGAGAGGCTCGTTGTTTTCTAGAACGCAAATGATAAGCAAATCCTTAGCAACCAGGGAGTCCATAGCAACCTTCTACTTCCTCTGCTTCTTCTTCTGCTTCGCCGATGGGTTGTGGATGTGTTTTCACAACAGTGACACCTCTGTTGGGGAGAGGATTGCACCTACTGCTGCGTCTGGTGAAAAATTTGCCTTGTGTGCAGTACAATTTTGATGCATCACAATGCATCATAGAATCTAATCGAATTGAATCGAATCGTTACCTGGTGAATCATAATCGAATCGTGAGGGCAGTGCCAATGCACACCCGTATAATATCCCACATAAAAGAACCAGTGTGCTAGAGTTTGTCTGTAAGAAAAATGTAGATTTCGCTATGATTCAGGAATCACATTTACTGTGCAAAGATGCGGGTCGATTAGCCAACAAGATTTATCATCCTATTGCAACTTCTTATGCAGCCACTAAATCTAAAGGGGTGTGCGGTAATGAGAGCGCTGTCTAACGCGTCGTCTAGCGCACCAAAAGTAATTGGTGGATTTGTCGCTACTACCTCGGGGGTGCACACACCCGACGTATACATGGAAATCATGTTGTACTCCCCTGTTGCATTGCATAGGTCCAGTCAGTAACAATAACATGTGCTACCCAACATAATTAGCTGGTACATACTAACACACAGATACACAATCACACACACACATATGGGATTCTCATTGAACTTCCCGGTAGCGTTTTGTGTAGTTTCACCCGAAAAAACAAACTTACTTGTTAGAGCGCTCTATGTTTGTCAGTTGTGTGTTGTTTTGGTACTCCCTTCCTGCAGTCTGCCATAATTGCTGAATGTACACTGCCTGGCCAAAAAAAAGTCGCCACCTGGATTTGACTGAGCAAATAGGTACGAGCCTCCTATTGGATAATTACTGCAGGTTTAGCAACAGTATGTGCTCAAAGAATGAGGTCAGCTGACTACCTGAATATACTGAATGACCAGGTTATTCCATCAATGGATTTTTTTCTTTCCTGATGGCAAGGGCATAGTCCAAGATGACAATGTCAGGATTCATTGGGCTCAAAGAGTGAAAGAGTGGTTCAGGGAGCATGAGACATCATTTTCACCACAGAGTCCAGACCTTAACCCCACTGAGAATCTCTGGGATGTGCTGGAGAAGGCTTTGTGCAGCGCTCAGACTCTACCATCATCAATGCAAGATCTTGGTGAAAAATGAATGCAGCACTGGATGGAAATAAATCTTGTGACATTGCAGAAGCTTATCAAAACAATGCCACAGTGCGTAATCAAAGCTAAAGGCGGTCCAATGAAATATTAGAGTGTGTGACCTTTTTTTGGTGGCGACTTTTTTTTGGCCAGGCAGTGTAATTCCCATCGCTGTTGCAGCGTTTGTTTATAAAGTTTGAACTGTGCGTGCCCAGGCCAACCCGAGCGGTAGCAAGTGTGGGCTACTTCAGCACTGTCGGGCCTGCGCAATGCAGCGTGGGAATGGGCAATACCATGTGTGCAGGGGTATTTTGGTAAATGATAAAATACGGATGTTTATTGGGCTTAATGTGTGATCATCTGTGAATAATTGAATAATGCTGAGGTAGAGTGCTGTTTAACCGTAATACTAGGATTGTGATATTTATGACTGTTGCCTGGAACTGGACTCAATTGATTCAATATGATAAAATAGTACAACCTGGAGGAGGGGTTGGGAGTTTAAAAAGAGATGGCCTGCTCATTCTGGGGAGGGGAGTGATCAGAGTACCATCTCAGGTAGCAGAGTTATCTACAGATTGTGGCTGTTGTTGTGAAGACTGTTGATTTAGTTGACACTCATTGTCCATTTTTTTCCCTTTTTTTGTGGCTGCTTTTCTTATTTTATATTTTTTCCCCTTTGGTTTATTATTATTATATTATTTATTATTATTGGCCAGCATTATTCACCTTTTCCAACCGCTTGGACTGTTTGGGTGCACTGTAAAGCAAAATTAAACTCCTTGCACCAAAGTGCTACTGTGGCAGAGCCTGTGTTTGTCGGTGAGCCTACAGCTGAGCTGAGTGACCCTATGTGACAAGGGGTAATGGTGCTGTGCAAACACAAACTAAAATTTGATATGATTGGCTCTTGGGCAGATAATGCGGGTCAGATTGCCATTGCCAAGATCTGCATGGATGGGAAAAACATTGCACTTATTTCCGCTTATGCCCCTAATGCGTTTGATGTTGCTTTCTATGATCTACTAACGTAAGTTACGAAGGTAACTGTGGTTCTGTGAATTCCTGGATGACTGCCAGTGGCAGTGAACAAAGTGGATATGTCTCCTCGCGCTCCGCGCAGGTCGAGATGTTATGTAAACAAAGTCGCGTATGTGACGTGTAGGCTAACTGCATCAGAGCCTATAAATACCACCTGGTAGCCTACACCCGGCCTCTCAGAATCTTCTCGCCCGACAGATTCCGAGTGACCGGCATGACTGGCAGTCATCCAGGAATTCACAGAACCACAGTTACCTTCGTAACTTACGTTCTGTTTCATTCCCTCCTGACTGCCAGTGGCAGTGAACAAAGTGGATGACTCATACCAGCGGTGTCACGAGGAAGCAGACACCTACCTACTGGTTGGCCATCGGCGCCAGTGGAAGAACGGCTGCTGCCAGTGTGGATCCAGAGGCCACATTAAGCCGATAAAACCTAGAAAGGTGCATGGCGCTGCCCAGGACGCTGCTGCACATATCTCAGAGAGTGGCATCCCTCTCATTGCGGCCCAGGAGGTTGCCACACCTGGTAGAGTGGCAAATGATATCCAAGGGGGCAGGTTTTCCTGCTGCCTCATAAGCTTGCCTGATTGTGTCAACGACCCAGTGAGAGAGCCTCTGCTTAGACAGCGCATCTCCTTTACTCTTTCCGCCATAGCAGATAAACAACTGCTCTGAGCGCCTAAAGTTTTGTGTTGCTCTAATGTACAGGCGCAACGCCCTGACTGGGCACAGTCCACTAGCCCTCTCCTCAATCTCGGAGTCGATCGGGGGAGGATGGAAAGCCTCCAGCTCTATGGCCTGATTGACGTGGCTGGGGGGCAGGACTTTTGGCAAGAAGGAAATATTAGGCCACAGTGTGACCCCCGACCCATCTGTCTTCCACCGTAGACAGATAGGGCTAACTGACAGCGCGTGAAGTTCGCCAACCCGCTTGGCTGTCGAAACTGCCAATAGAAATGCAGTCTTCATTGATATACACCTCAGAGACCCTTCTTCCATGGGCTCAAAGGGTGGCTCGCCTAAGGCCTGCAGGACCAGCGGCAGGTCCCATCCGCAGCCCGCCTCACCCTAGGAGGCGCGGCCGTCTGGCACCACGCAGAAACTGGGTCACCCAGTGATGTGTACCAACTGACCTCCCTCAATGTGGTCATGGTATACTGAGATGGCTGCCACATGAACCTTCAGGGTTGAAGCAGCCCTGCCTGACTCGAAGAGATCCTGCAAGTACTGCAGTATGTCATGCAGAGGGCATGATACTGGGTTCATACCCTGTTCGTGCACCATGAAGCGAAGGCAGCCCAACAGCTTCGATACACCACTCTTGTGGAGGAGCCCTAGCACTCTGCAGGGTTTCACAAACCGAGGGCTTGAAGTCAATCAGGAGTGACCGGCACCCCCAGTGGCCAAACCCAGAGCTGGAAGAGGCTCGGGACGGATGCCAAACCTCCCGTCCAACTGGGACAGGAGGTCCACCCTCACTGGGAGCTGCCATGGTTCCCCATCCAGCAGACTGATGAGTGTGGAGAACCATATCCTCGATGGCCACCTGGGGGCGACAAGGAGGATCTTCTGACCCGATAACCTCACTCTGTGAAGCGTAGGCGCTATCAAGGGGACCGGGGGAAACGCATAAAGAAGTCCCCTCGGCCAGGCGTTGGCGAGAGCATCCACCCCCAGTGGGGCGCCGGTCTCGTTCAGTGAGAACCACAGGCGACAATGAGTTGTGCGCTCGGAGGCGAACAAGTCGACTTGTGCTCGGCCGTACCGATCCCATATCATCTGCACCACCCGAGGGTGCAATCTCCATTCCCCTGGGCCCAGCCTCTGGCGTGAGAGGGAATCTGCCACCAAATTTTCCCTGCCTGGGAGGTGCATTGCTCTCAGGGAGGCCAATCGAGGGTGAGCCCATCTCCACAGTCTCTGAGCCTCCCTCAGCAGCTTCGCCCGATCTGGTCCCCCTTGATGGTTGATATGATACACGGCAGAAGTGTTGTCCGTTCGGATAAGCACATGCTCGTCCCTGAGAAAGGCGAGAAGTGCTTCAGCGCCAAGTAGACGGTCCGGAGTTCCAGAACATTGATGTGCTGACCCTCCATGGAGGGCTCCACAGACCCTGGACCGACCTCCTCTGCCACACCGCCCCCCAACCCTGGGGCGAGGCATCTGTTGTTATCACCTGTCGCCTTGCAGGAACTGAGCCCAGAGGAACTCCCTGCTGTAGAAATGTGCAATCCCGCCACTGGCGGAGATGTACAAGGCACCTGTTTGTCACTGTCACCTTGTTCTGCCTCTGTAGAACAGGGTCCATGTGGAGGCTGTTGTACCACCTCTGCAAGGGTCGTAAATGCAGCAACCCAAGAGGTGTGATTGCTGATGCTGCTGCCAGCATACCCAGCAGCCGGAGCCATGTTCGGACTGGCACTCTTGCTCCGAGACGGAAGGACTGTAACAGGTCCTGAATCCTGTCGATCCGCTCCATGGTCGGACTTGCCCGCATGGAGACAGAATCCAGAGCCAGACCAATGAAGGTGGTTTGCTGTGTCGGATGAAGAGAGCTCTTCTCCAGGTTCACTGACATGCCCAGTGCCTCGAGGTGAGCAAGGACCTTGGCTGTTTTCTGCCTCGCCTCCTGGAGCAGGGGCAGATGAGCCAGTCGTCCAGGTAAGGGAGAATCTTTATTCCACCCAGTCCTAGAGCTGTTAAGGCTGCCCTCATGCATCTTGTGAAGATGCGGGGGGCCAGGGACAGGCCAAATGGCAGGACAGCAAATTGATATGCCCGGCCTCGAAAGGCGAAGCGAAGAAATCTCCTGTGCTCTGGATGAATAGGGACGTGAAAGTAGGCGTCCTTGAGATCCACAGAAGTGAACCATTCTCCGGGAATGATAGCCTGGAGAACGTCGACTGCACGTAGCATGCGAATTGGGAGGACCCTCAGATAACCATTCAACCTTCTCAGGTCGAGTATGGGCCTGAAGGAGCCGTCTTTTTTTGGAACCAGGAAATATGTTGAGTAAAACCCATCGTTCTGTGTATGTGGGTCCACTATTGTAACAGCCTTCTTGTCCAGGAGTGTAGCAATTTCCTGGGACAGAAACTGGGCCTTCACTGGGTCTGTGACTGAGGTCACCTTGACCCCTGAAGGTGGTGGGGGTCGGCGGCAGAACTGCATCCTGTAACCCTGTGACATGGTGTTTAGAACCCATGCGTCTTGGGAATGGGCAGCCCAGTAGTCCAGATGCTGCTGTGAAAATCTGCCCGCCGCCGGCCCCCGACCTTCAGCTTTTGCCTTGACGGTTGCTTGGGGGCCTGGGGGGGCGCTGAACATGCACTCGCCCCCGCTGGGATTGGCGGGGGGGAGGCTGCTCCCCTCTGGGCTGTCGCCAGCTAGTTGCCGCTGCCTGGTTGTGCTGCCAGGGCTGTGGCAATGGATTTAGATGACGTGACCGGCGCGGGTCTCGCGCTCCACGTTTCTTAGAGTGCTGAACTGGGGCACTCATACCCTTACCCCGGTCTTCCCAGGCCTCAGAAGCCTGGCTAGACTGCTTCCTGCGCTCCAGCGCTGTTTCTGCCTGTGGCCCGAACAACTGGCCTGGCACCACTGGGAGCTTTCGGAGGGCATGTCTGCAGTCATCAGACATAGGCGCCTGGGCCAGCCACACCTGACGACGTGTCACGACAAGGGTGGACATCAAGCGACCAAGCTCTCTGGTCATCAGCCCAAAGGCCTGAAGGGCTGCATCATTTATATCAGCCAGTTCTGCCCCCTCATGCCCTGGCTGCATCATGGCAGACTGGGCAAGAAGGAGCACCGACAGCGAGTTTCCAATGCGAGCCATATGGCCCGCTGCGTCATAAGCCTTCGACAGGAGGCTGTCAGTTACCCGGCATTGTGGCCTAGGGCAGCGAGGCTTAACCTTGAGTGCCTCATCTGGAGAAAGAACCAGTGCGGCAATGCATTGATCCACTGGAGGCATGTGAATCAGGCCATGTTCTTCTGCACAGCGCATGGATGCCAAAGTTCTAGCATCTCTGCCATGGTGAGGCGCCATTCCTGGGTTTGCCCAGCAACGCTTCAGCTCCTCCAAAAAGGCAGGCGAAGGTGGGACCTCAAATGGCGGGGCCACTGGAGCTCGGCGGAAAAATGGGTTTCCAACAGGGTGTGCTGCCGGTGCATCATCCAGCCCAATCTTTGCCAAGGCCGCCCGCAGTGTTGCCCGCAGCGGGCAGGGGCCGCCCCCCAGTTCAGAACTCACGGAGCTCCTGAGGGAAGTTTCCGAGCCATCCTTGGCCTCAAGGCTCACGGGCTCCGCCCCCTGGACTGACAGTGCAGGGGAAAGACCCTGTCTGGGGCTAACCTCCAGCTCACCCATTTGAAACTGTGAGTTTGAAGCCCTGGTTGACATGGCGTCGTCCATGTCCTCTGCTGAGTCCCAAGCAACTGCCCCTAGGGCAGGTGGAGGAGGTCGAGCCCATACGAGTGCTTTAAGTTGCTCCATCTCAGCTCTTAGAGCCTCCATCTCCTGGCGAGCGGGAACTTGCTGTTTTGCCCTCTTGCGATCTGGGCTCCCACGCCCCTTCTGTGGCCCGCCTCCACGCTTCTCACGCCGTCTGTGGGGGCCAGAACCTCTCCGAGCCACCCCAGAGAGTGGAAGATCCTCTCCCAGCAGGAGGGTCTCCACCTGACGCAGCCTTTCCTCTCTCACTGAGAGCGGTAGGATGCTACAATTAATACATGGGTCAGACAGGGCCTCCCTGAGATGACCGACCCCCAGACACCTGGGGCACATCTCATGGCCGTCCTCCACCTCAAGCTGAGCCCCGCAAGAGACACACAGCAACATTATGTCCCCCTAAAGCAGGGCTCCGGTCCGGAGATCTGGGCGAGAACTGCTCTGATCAAACCACAGGTCGCGAACCAGAATCTCCAGCGGCCGTGCTAGCAGTTCAGGCTAACTTACCTGAACCGAAGTGTAGCCAGGTAATCCAAGCGAGAACTGTGGACAGATCACAGAACGCGACCGGAACTTCCAGCAGTTTCCGCTCCTCTCCTTCTCTGAACCAGAAACCTCCAACGGGTGCGTTAGCCGGTCAGGCTACACCCACCAAATAGTAGTGTAGCTAGGTAATCTAAGCGAGAACCGTGGGTAAACCACAGCACGCGATTAGAACTTCCAGCAGTGTCTTGTTTTCTCACGCTAGCTCTACTAGTCCTCCACCGGAGGGGGGGTCCAGGCTACACAGACTGCGACGCAGTCGGGCGTAGCATACGGCGAAGCCGCCACGCGGATGCCTCTCAGTCCCCCTCCCGCGACAAAGGGAGGATAGCGTGCCAACCACAGCCTTAGAGGGCAACAAGCTGCGCTCCGACCATAAGTCACAGGCAGGATGGCCGCACTTGCACACACAGAGTGTACTCACCTCCCCTGAACCTGCAAAACGAGAGATACGAAACACGGATCTCACGGAGCAGTTAACCTGCGGTGAACGCTAGGCTAACGGCGAGAAGATCAAAGAGGCCGGGTGTAGGCTACCAGGTGGTATTTATAGGCTCTGATGCAGTTAGCCTACACGTCACATACGCGACTTTGTTTACATAACATCTCGACCTGCGCGGAGCACGAGGAGACATATCCACTTTGTTCACTGCCACTGGCAGTCAGGAGGGAATGAAACAGAACTAAACATTTCTTGATCTTACAGGATTTCTTTTATTTCTGGGGGCAGATTTCACTGTGGTGCGGGACAGCAGCATGGACAGAACAGGCGGCATTGAGAGTAGGAACCAACTGTATCTGAGGCTTTCCGCCAATGGGCCACCGACACAGGTATGGTCGATATTTGCCATATGTTTAACCCCTCCTCAAAGGACTTTTCATTCTACTCAGGGAGACACAGGTCCTTCTCTAGGCTGGATTTTATCTTTGTCTCTAGGGATTTGTGTCAAAATGTTCATGGTCATGCCCATTATATTCCAGTCACCTGGTCTGATCATAAGCTTAAGCCTGGTTTATGCTTCTGCGTCGTGGCAAAATCCTGTTTAAGCTTCGCATCAACGCGAGGACTGTGATTGGTCCGCTCAGAACGTAATTTCCGGCGGTTGCTTTTCTGGTCAACAGCTCAACAACACCGCTATCAGCAGAGCGGTACGGAATGGTCGGACAGACCACCTCCGCAAACATTTTCTGTGCTTCAACATTTGTAGTAACAGCATTTCTTTTTCAATTTTATGAGCTCCATCTCCAGAAACACCCGCTCCATCTCAGTTGTCATTGTTTACTGTCGGAAGAAAACCAAGGAATCCGATATGAGCCCCCAGAAGCCACACAAAGACAAAGACACACCCTCCTAGCAGCTTGGCGGTGAATTGCAGAGCAACGCGTTCCCTCGAGGCAGAGCTTAAAATGCTCAACGACGGCGTCGGGTCTACGCAGAAGCATAAACTAGGCTTTATGTATAGTTTGTTATTCTTCATCCGTCTTCCACTAAAGCCTCTAGGTGGCGATTGAATTCCTCTCTATTGCGAGATGAAAAATTCAAAGCTCAGTTTGAAAGTAATTTTAGGGCGTTTTTGTGGTTTAATTTCGGCTCTGTTTCAGATCCAAGGATACTTTGGGAGGCAGTGAAGGGCTTTATAAGGAGTAATACCACCTCTTCAAGGAAATAGCCGAGTGGTTTATCTCTTTTTATAGGGTACAAATGTTAATGGTACTTACACTAGTTTCCTCCCGTTCTTTACCCTTAAAGGTAAATGGTACCTATACCAGTTTCTTCCCATACTTCACTATTTAAAAGGTACCTTATAACCAACTTCCCTACTATAAGTAGTATTAAACCAGTAAACAAGTGTCTGACTCCCAAAACAACTTAATAAACTTTTCACCTGCTTTCCTGCGTGGTCATCGATGAGAGGGAGAGAAGACGAGGAAGTCAAGGAGTTTCTCAGTTAAAACCTCTATTTTAATGATTATAGTGAGTCAAAGAATGTAGAAACAGAGACTTTGGGTTCTGGAAAGCTCTCCCTAGCCTACAGATAGCTTAACGGTCCAGTACCAAGACTAAAGCCCAATTTACACCGCCTGCAGCGCAACGGCAGCGTAACTGCAGTGGAGCAAAAGCCGCTGTGGCGGGTGGGCCCTCTTGCCCCGGGCCCTGGGCTCTTTCGTGGCGCTGTGGGGGCGTCTGGCTGTGCCTCCTCTTGAATTGAAGCAAGGGCACACAGACTATGCTGTGAAGAGGAGAGACAGACAGAGAGAGACTGAGATGGAGCCATGTCAACCAGAGATGTTCAGAGACGACCAAAGATGCCCAGAGCTGTCCAGAGATGATCAAAGGTTTCCAGATCTCCCAGAGATGTCCAGAGTTGTCCACAGATGTCCACCGATGCCCGAAAGAGCCACTGGTGAAGTTCAAGCAGAAGTCGCCTGCAGAGATCCAGCAGATCCAGACAGAACCTGCAGTCAGTCTTTACTTCCATCCATCCAGGAACAGTGATACACTGCATATACATCCATCCATCCATTTTCTACCACTTATCCTCATTAGAGACAGACAACCACTCACACTCACATTCACACCTACGGTCAATTTAAATTAGCCAGTTAACCTAATCCCCATGCATGTTTTTGGATGGTGGGAGGAATTACAATCATGTAGCCCTGCACATCTGTGATAATTTATAACCCAATCATGTTGTTTCACCAGCGCATGCGCACAGATAGCTTTTTACGACAAATCAACCTACCTGGTGGCAAGCAGAGCCAGTTGAAAGATCGGTCACAAACAGACCGCAAATTACAGCCATAAAAGGCACACAGACGTGGTGTTTTTGTTTATTTAATGTATCCTATTAAAATGATTGCTGCTTTGTTTTTGTCGCCAAAAAATTGTGCAAGTGTATACTGTCATGTAGTGCTCTATAAGTATTTATCACTGGTAAATGATCGTCAAATGCTTGTGTTGAAGCAACTTTATTAGCATCTATCCATTTTAATGCCAACCCAAGTAGGCCAAAAACATTAACTGCTTTCATATCTTTATCTAATTTATTGAGTGGGTGATGAGAAATCACGTATTAGACATTAAACTGTCACATCTGTCTGTCGGGTCCATACATCCATGGTCAAGTAGAGCAGAGCAGCGTTTAGTGTTCACATTGTCGGGCTACTAGCCAATCGGGTTGTGCCCCGTTTTTGAAAAATGTCATCATCAAACAGAATAGATTTGATAAAGAAAGAAAGAAGCTGTTACGGAGGCTACGTGTGGGACAAAGTAAAAGAGCAATCAAATTACAACAGGAACAACGACTGAGAGCCAAGGCATGGAAACACTAAAGAATTGAGGTATGTAAACCATAAAATAATCCGTTCATAATGCCAGTTATACCACATTGTCACGAGGCTGTAAAGAAGACAGCTCACTAACTGATAGGCTATTTGTTTACATCGACAGTAGAAGGCTACACAGCTAACAGGTAACACCAGCAACCTTGACGCCGCCACTAGCCCTGCTTTGGCCCCACCAAGACCATAGTTTAGGTTGGGCCATAAATCGCGGGCCATTGGCACCTGGCCCTGCAGTGAGAGAGCACTTAGCGCTGGCAAGCCCGGGCTGGCTTGGCTTTGACTCGTTAGTGTGATAGATGAGCAGGCCGGATTCATGCCGGCACGGATTCAGCCGTACAGTGGACCCGGTGTCGTAAATCCACGTAAATCTCTGAACATTATGGCAGTCTCTCTGGTCTTAAAATTAACTGGCAAAAATCTGCTTTGCTACCTTTAAATCAGGCTATATGTAATGTTCCCATCCCTTCATCTATCCTGGTTACTAAAAACGTTATATATCTGGGGATAGACATTTATCCTTCTGTACACACACTAACGGAAAAACTATTTTTATAATGCAATAAAGTCGTGGCGGACCTCGACAGGTGGTCTAGCCTCCCAAATTCACTTTGTGGTAAGGTGGCTATAATTAAAATGAATATTCTGCCCAGAGTCAACTTTGTGAGCTCAATGCTCCCCCTCCCCCTGACTACTGGAGTAAATTGCAATCAGCAATATCAACATTTATTTGGCGGGGTAAACAAACTTGCATTAAGCTCACCACAGTGCAGCGAGAAAGGCAGGCCGGTGGCCTGTCTCTCCCGAACCTCGAATTTTATAACTGGGCCTTTACATTGAGGTCCTTATGTCATGATGCGTCTGTCTGTTTGAGTTAAGTTAACCATTTTTGTCTTGTGCATACATGTTGTCTTGTCGTTTCCTGTTTTATTTTGAAATAACTGAATGTTCCCTCTCCTTTTAGATTCACACTTCCCCTTCCTCCTGTTTCCTGCGTTTTGTGATTGTCTGACCCCGCCCTAATTGTCTCCACCTGTTCCCCATCACCTCATGTATAAATAGTCCTGTCCTCCCTTGTTTCGTTGCGTGATCGTCATGTTCCCTGCGTACATGTGTTCCTCGCTCCCTCGTTTGCTTTCCACGTTTTCCAGCTTCCTCGTGCCTCCAGTGGTAAATTTTTGTTGTAATTTTGATAGCCTTTGATTTTGTTTTCGCTAAAAGAATCCTCTGATGAGTTGATCCTAGTTGACCTTAGTTTTTGTTGTAAGCCCCGTGCCCCTTAGCCCACAAGAAGAATCCTCTTTGGAGTTGATCCTTGTGTTTTTTTTTTTTGTATTTTGTTAGTTCCCCAGGTTTTGGTAATTCCCTCCTCTTGTGCAGAGTTGTAGGTGTCCCATTTATTTCCTATATTTTGCCCCCTTATCCTAGTTGCCCTCCATTTTCCTTTATAGTGCCCCTTGTTTGTTTCCCTCCTTTTTTCTCCGTTAGTGTGCTTAGTGCTTTAACTTTTTACAGCCTCATCCAGCTAGTGTTTCCCTTTTCTTTTACAGGTAACGCTAAACTGTTTTCCCTCTTGGCTTTGAGAGTGGGTTTTGGTTTTCCCCCCGTTAATAGTCGAGAGTAGAGCGTGTAGGGATTCCCCGGACGCGTGCTCCACCTCCCTGCTGGAATACCGTGCCTGATTACCCTGTTAATTCAAATAAAGACTCTTGTGAGAACTGTTACCCTGTCTGTGAGTCTGGGTTCCTGGGCATGGATCCGTGTCACCTTATTAACTTGGATTTGACCTGATGTACGAGTGTCATGGCGAGCTCTGGAGGAACAGGATTACATCTTTTTTAGAACATCCGTACTAAGTATAGTGTATGAAGTATTATATATTTTACATTATTGTTCTTTTGAGTATATTTCATACTATATTTTTATACTATTTCATACTATAGTTTCATGCTGTTGTTCTTTTCTTGTGAGCATATGATTTTGTCTTATGATTTTGTCTAATCATAGTAGCCTTTATTCCTATATTTTTTAGACCATGTAATCAGAACAAGAAGTGTTGAACATATTTAGCAGCTAAGGGTAAAAACGAAAGGTGAAAAGTGCAGGAGACAAGTTATTCTGTCTAGTCTCTTAAAGGTTGCAGTGGAAAGAGGAACTACTGCCGACGACAGGAAACCGCAGAGACGTACCTACAGAACCTGAACCAGACCGGCTTAAACCTGAAGACATAAGCAAAAATACACATATAATCCACCCACACATAATCACATGATTGTAACACAATAAATACTGGGGTAGATAGAATAGACAGCGGGACTCTTTGTCTATCAGCTGTACTGTGTGTACTAGTTAGGGAGAGCATAGACTCCCCCAGAGCTCTGTATACTTGCTTTTACTGATAAAAGAAATTGTTAAAGGTTGGACGGTCTTTTCGTATATGTAGTATTTGATACATGCACAGTTGGTCTTCTGAATTTAATACATGACGTTTAATTTACTTATTTAAAGGGGAAGAAGAAGAAAAGAAAACTCCAACTACATGTACCGCGTGCCTCCTTTTTCTTTTATTTGCAGCTAAGAAACCTGAGTACCTTTAAGGATGTGAGCGCTCGTCACAAGCCCCATTTTCCGTATATGCACCTATAAGGACATCAGCTCTCACACGCTGCGTTTACCCGCATATGTACTATTCAGGACCTGAGGACTCGTCACAAGCTTCATTTTCCGTATATGTACCTTTAAGGACCTCACACCCTTTTAGACGCGCAACAAAATTCTAAACACCTGCTCACTTTACCGCGGTGGCACACCCGATGTGTTTAAAAGGCAGCTGTGTGCTGCTGCGACCATTCTTGCATCGGTTCTGGTGTCTGTCACTTTGTTTTCTATTTCCTATTCCTTTGTGACCTTGTGTAAATATAATGGTGTCGTGTTGAACAGAAGGCTCTGCTCTGTTGTGCTTCAGTTGATCGAGTGAAGGAAAGTTCTTCATCCTGAGACGCTCGACTTCTGCTTGGAGGAGAGACAGCTTCTTCGCCTGCTCACTGGCGAGTTCTTTCAACTTCCTCCTCTGAACGACTTTCTGGTAGCGCTCCTTTCTTTTCGCTTTCTGATTGTCCTCTGTAGCTAAAGATCAGACAAGTCCCATTATCAGTCAGAAGATGCTCTGAATTGATTTGCAATCAACTGGAATGATTGTGTTGTTATTACCTGTTGCTTCATAGACATGTGTCAGCTCTGACACAGTCATCTGCAGGTTACTTATCTGCTGTTCCAGAATTTCGCTCTCCTTAGCTTTCATTGCTGCCTGCCTCTTGAACTGTTTAATCTTTTCCATGCAATGCTGCACATTCTTCAGGTGAGTCTAAAAGCAGCACATAATATGTGTATAAATTTAAAGCAGACAGAAACAGAAAGTACACAACCCAGAGCTGATTGTGGGATCACTTTACTTTTCAGTTACCTTTTCCTGGAATGCCATAGTTTCCTCCATAATGGACACTTGCTCGGACACCCAACTGTCTTGATCTGTTGAGTTGAGATACTGGAAAAAAAAAGGGGAATGACTGACTTAATAAAATGACTTAAAACAACAAACTATATCAGTAAAGTATTTTTATACAGCCTATATTCTAGATCAACATCTACAACACAAAGGCCTCATCAAGAAATGTTCAGGATCACTTGGGATGGATTTATTTATATTCACAATATTTCCTCCCAAGGTTTTCAGAGGCCTAAACAAAGACAGGAAGCTGCATGTGGCACCACAGCACAGCTACTTGAACCTTTTGCCAGAGGAAACTGGCATTGCTCAACCACTACCTGCCTGTTTTTTTCACTAACTCAAGAACAACTTGTGTTTTATAATATTTTTTATGGATTACAACCAGGAGCAAAGTATCCTGTCAGATTTTTTGGTCTGTTTTTGATTAAACTGTCTGTTTAAACACAACTGAAAAGTATGTTTACTAGCATATCTAACCAGTCTCCACATATTTAGTAAATATTTTAAAAGATGCAAAAAGAAGAAAAATAGGGTGGGACCTTGTGTGAATAGTGTGTGTGTCTGTGATAACAAAAGATCATCAATCTCTACTCAGGGATGGTCACCATTTTCTTCTTGCAAAAACATCAGATGCTGCCAAAACCAAAATACCTGCCCTGATATGAACGACTGAGGTTTGGCCAGAAACGTGACACATAAACGCAGAGCAGATGCTGAACTTTTGAAATGTGCACAGGATCAAAAGTATTATTTAGTGCTTATTTCCTTATCCATGAGGTGGTACCCTGAAAACACTCACATCCTTTTGTTCCTCAGAAAGATATAACATCCGGATGTCCCTCGCCTTCTGTTCGAGGTCCTCTTTCTGCATCGTCTTCATCCTGTTCTCCCACTGCAGCTGGATGGTGCCCTTACGGAAGTCTTTGTACTTCACCATGGAGGCTATGTTCTCCTCTCCGTGTATCTGATCATATAGATAATAAATCATCTGACTGACAGACATTTTCAAAACCAATGTAGTTAACAACTATGGTAACAATAGTATATTCATTATGGCCACGTCTGACTCCTTGTGTATTTCTCTATACAGGTCCATCATAACTATGTCCTTGTTTTGCAATAACATTATCTAGTGGTATATGCTGACCCTGATGGTTCTGTTGAGGTCCTCCACCACGCTCCTTTGGTGAAGCACAGAGTCAGTGTAGTCAGCAGTCAGGGCTGTGGCAGACCCCTCCACCTGGCCCTGTTTGAGCATGAGGAGGAACATGATGTCCGACATGAAACGGTTCTTCTCCTTGTGCAGACTAGAGGGGAGCAGAACAAGAAAAACAATGGAGGATCATCCATCCATAGAGAACGAGAACAAATTCAAATTTAATTTGTGGCTCGAGTGCCATTCTCTGATGAATGAAAATGTCTGATGTATTCAAACACAACTGCTTGTAATCAGATGGAGGGACAACTTCACAGTAATACCTTTCAAGTTCATCAGAGATATTTTGGATTTCCTGTTGAGCGGCGTCATCCTCATGTCTCCTACTCTGAAGGAACGCTTGCATCTCAGCAAGAGTCAAAGCTTTTACTTCAATCTGCAAAAGACGTTTCAGACAGTGAGTGGACAATTACAATAAAATGGGAATGTTGACAAGATAAATTCACAAATACAATAAAGTCTGTAAGCAGATTAAAAGTGTCATACTAATAGCATATTTCTAATATTAAACAGCCTCTAGGTACTTTAGTGGACAAGCAATGTTCATCTGTTTTCCCATCCTCAACGTGTCCATGTCCTCATATTTTACCTTGTGCTCACTCGCCACTTTTCTTCTGCGGACGAGACAAAACCTCTCCCAGACTGATGGACTCACGCCTTCTGTTATATTCTCTGGAGCATCCAGCTGCTCCATGGCCTTCATCATTTTGCTGAGAGCATCGGGAGCTCGAGAACTGGCTTCGGTCTGGCTCTTGATTTTTGAACCCTAGGTGCATAAAAGAAGTGTGCTGCAAATGAGGAGCTAATTTCCAACTTACAATGTGGGTATTAAAGTAAATAAATATTACAAACCTGGGTCTACGCTTGAATAACTTTTGTAAGTCATCGACCACACGGCTCGGTACATCAGAGAACTCCTTTCTGAATTGTTTGTCAAGAACCTTTTGAGACATGGATAGATATGACATTATTACATTACTGTCATTTCACAGTCAAAATGAATTCATTGTTTTACTAGTTGGCTTACTTTGTCTTCAGCTACAACCCTCTCATAAGCCTTGTGAAATAATGCAACTTGTTTTTCATGCCTCTTCACCTCCTCACCAGTTTTAGCCTGTCAAAGAAATACAGGTCAGCAAGATGAGAGCAGCATGTATGGAAAATAGTGACTAGTGACTACTGATGTTTTTGGGTTTTTTTTATACTAGAATTTGGAAAAATAACGCTGCCGTTCATTCAGGTGCCTGACAGATAACAGAAACTGACGCTGCTGGTCATAAATTCCTTCAGCGTTGCTGACTTTTCTGACCTTGTATACAGTTGCTTTTTCAAGTTTGAGCTTGAGCTCCTGCTCTTGATTTGTCATCTCGTCTTGTATGAGGACTGAATAAGCAAGATAAGTAATCTTGAGCTCCTCCTGTGAAAACCATCAAAAACAACAGTAAACAGGATTACTCTTCAGGCATCACAAGCACAAGATATCTCATAATTATCTAAACCACACTGAGTAAAGAGGATCCCTTCATCCTGTCTGAGGCAAATGAGAAAAAGGAAACAAAATTATGGATTTTATGTTCTTGTTTTGAGTCCATGTGTCTGTGCTGCATGTTTGTGTGTGTGCATGTGGTTGTGCTTGTGTGTGTGTGTGTGTGTGTGTGTGTTGGCTCACCTGATAAACAGCCATTTCACATTTCAATTTCTTCTCAAACAGTTTGGTCAAAATTTGGTCAAAACTTTCGGTCCCATCCCTGGTAGATGCCTGCAGTTTTTTCATTTCAGTTTCCACTGACTGTAATCACAGAGTTCACAAATTATTTATATTGATCACTTACCAAAATTATATTTTGGATAATAGAAAAATAGAACTGTGATGTTTCTAATGTTAATACCTTTTTGTGTTTCTCCTTCTCCTCGTTGAGGTCTTTGGTTTTCTTTTCATACTCTTTATAGACTTTTTTCTCCTCCTTGCTCCAGTCAACTTCAGGTTTGGTCAAAACAAACTCAGGCACAGGTATCTCCTGTGGAGTCAATTCAACAGAAAGTCACACACACTTCACCTCACTTCATACTTTCTTGTGTGAGTAGAAAGTATTTCATTTTGGCTGCAGTAAGATGGAGTGTTCACATGTCATAAGAAATGACTGCAGAAGGTAAGGAGGGTTTTCTTCCATCTGAGACTTTAAAAATGTTTTGCAACTATTTACATACTCTGTGATTTAATTACATAATAAACGAACGCCTAATATTATACTTATACTGTTTTCTATATTATTTTATATGAAATAATCTGTTTAAAACAAAATCTGAATATTGTTGACCCACCTTTTTCAAGATGTCCTCTTTTTCCACTTCAAGCACTCCATACATCATGTCATATAATGCTCTCTTTCTGACACTATCAGCCTGCAATAGAAAAATCAATCAGTATGACTGAACTTAACCACTGCTACTGCTATAACTTTCTGTATATACAGACAGACATATGGTGTAATTATATTTAATTTTTAAGGGAAATGACTGTTAAATCTATTATTACTGTCCAACAATATTTTAAGAATTTACAAATGTTGACAAACAGGAGTTGCAAAACCAAAACACATTTATCATGGCATCATACTTTGGCAGACAGATGTTTCTGCTCTTCCAGCTTCTTCCTCTCCTCTTCCTCTCTCTGTTCTGGGGTGAAGTACTTTTCTGCTTTTATCTAAAGTGGGACAAAGGTGCATATCTCTGGTTAACAGTGAAAAAGCATCTCATTTCATGTCGAAGTTAAAACAACAAAGCAGCTCATTATGAACTCTTTCTTCATTGAACTTCAAGTGAACTGTTGAGATGTTTCACAAGGAGGTCAGTAACCTCAGAGTCGTCCACAGTGAGCAGCCTCTCTGGCTGCTCGCTGGTGGTCAGGCTGGGCTCCCACAGCTCATCTGTCATGTCCAGCTTCAGCATGATCTCCCTGATGCGTTTGTTCCTGTCCCTCACACGGTTCAGCTCCTGCAACTTCTGCTTGTGCACGGCCTCAAAGTCAGTGTTGAAATCTGTCTTGATGCGATAAATCACATCCTGCATTTGGAGATAATTGAAAAATTAAATAAGAAAAGGTTTTGGAAAAGTATTATTTAATATAAAGGCACCATTATGAGATGTTTCCTAAGGAACAGTTTGGAACAGGTTCCCACCTGAAGCAGAATTATCTGGTTGATCTTTTGTTCTGTGGTTTGCAGATCGAACTGATCATAGATATAAGGATTAGAACATCCCATCTGAGCAGACACACTTCCCATCATGTCACCCTGTGTCTCATGGCCTTCCTCCCTGTGCTCTTCTTCCTTCGCACTGGTTGTGTTGGAATCTTCCTGTCGGCTGCTCTGCTGCAATTAAAAGGTGGGGAAAATGTTTTGAATGAGAGGGCTGAAATAGATTTTGAGGGTTGAATCTGTGGCTATATGATTATAAACTTTATCTCAAGAATACTGCAGTGTACTATCTTGGCCACAGAGCCATAAATTTAAAAAAACATTTCAATACTGGCTTATTTGCAGGCATTATTACAGTGTTAACAAGAATCTAAAACACAGGCAGCTCAGACCTGTGGAACAGTTTATCTTACAGAACAAGCTGCCATTTCCAGCATCCTCATATTCTGAACCCTGCGAAGATCCTCCACGTCTTTCTTTGTCCGCTCTTTCAGAGAGTAGTTCTTCACCTCGTGTTCAGAGTGAAAGGCCTGTGGTAGACAGCCAGAAGTAATTTACATTAGTACACATCAAAACACACCGTAAAAAATAAGCTTGCTCCTAAGTCAGCCTACCTTAATGGCCTTGCCTTTGACCGTCATTGAGTCCCAGCATTCTCTCCAGAAGACATCACGGAGGTAACATTTTGCCAAATTGTCCAATTTGACTTCATTTCTCACCTACAATGTGATGACATTAAGAATCATGACCATCATAACGTAAAAGACTAATTGGCCCTCATTTATGAACAGTATGTATGCATGAAAATTGTGCTTAAATCGTGCATACAAACGTTTCAGGCACAAATCTGGGATTTATTAATATTTTTGGATCTGAATTTCTTCATACTCGTACTTCGTACCATGCACATGCATAACTAATGTTAATACAAATTTTGACTGTCTTTGAAATTTTGAACACCCTTTAAATAAATACATAGCATATTAAAAACGACTTATTGAATGTTTTAAACTGTTAAAGTAATAATGCATTGGCTAAATGTATTTTACCACTCCCTTCACTAGTTTCTTATTTCTCTTTTGATCCCTTATTCTTTTTTTTCCTCAGTATCAAACCATTTCAAAACATTTACCGCCTCCACTATTATATTTTTTTGCCATCACCCTGGTATCTCACACACACAGGTATCTCCAGGTATGAAGTTCTTCTAGGAGAGCAAGCTTCTCTCAATAAACTTAATGGCTTTGTCTGTGGTGTACTTCTGTTGTTTTTTCTTTTCTTTTTTGCTTTTCATGTGCATTACCTGATTCACTTCTTGCTCCACCATGGCCTCCAGTCTCCTCTGCTCCTCAACATCAAGGTTGAACTTTTTGGTTTCCAGACGTTCAAGATGTGTGAGGTTTATTTCCTGACAATAAAGGAAAAGAATGTTTCATTGTTATATTTGTTAGATTTTATTATTTATATGTTAATTTATATTGTCTTGGCATGTCAGTGTCATTGTTCACTCACTTTGTCACATAACTCTTTGATGGATTTCTTCAGGTAACTCTTTTTCTCAGAATATTGATCATTATCTTCCTTTGTAACCTGTTCAATATACACAGATTGAAAAGTGAGACGTCCATTGAATCAGTGCGTATTAACGTGCATAAACTTCTCACCTTCCTACAGTAACTAAATCTAAAAAATACTGGCAAACACATTGTTAATTATGATGAATTTTACAACATGATGAAAAATATGAAATATGCTCTCCAACACTTCATTACTGGACATGATGCAACTTGAGTCCTCACATAACACGTGAGTCAGATTAGAAAGCATGTGGTTGCATAAAAAGCTACAATTCAAAGACTGCCACACCTTTGGTATACAGTTATTACTATCAAGAATCTTTATCAGACGACAAAGTACATTTGTTTTCAAATTCTTATCTGCTTGATAGCTCTGTACCACTTGCTAATTGGTTGAGTCTAAACATTTATCCATTTCAAAAAACATTCATCAATCCAGTAAGGACATTGTTATGTAGTGTCTGACTAATTTACTGCTAAAACAGAATAAAACACTTGTCACCTCACCTCACATTCCTCTGGCTTTTCAGTGTCACCAGGAGACGCTTGGCTCCACTCAGGCAAATCAATGAGGAAAGGATTCTCAGTAATGCATACGTTCTTCAAGAAATGCTCCAAAGACTGACTGTACTGAGCAGCTTTGTTCACCTTATCAGCATCCACACCTTCAATTCTGTATGGAGCCATGAAAAACACACGATGCACACAATGAGAGAGCACATATACAGAGATATTTGTTATGGAGGTAATGATAGCCAACTGATCCATGAATCCAAATCATGATGAACTATTATGATGAAATAATTTACGCTAAGTAACTATTTAGTATTTGTAATATAAATATGTGTAATAACAATAAAATAACCTTAACAAGTACTGAAAGAATTTTTATCATCAACAAATCCCATGAACAATTAAGAGTGCAATTCATTCTTCACTCTATGATTTCAGATCTGTGGCATTCAGTACCGAGCCACATTTGTTCGTGACAGAGCATGACAGACAGCTGCCTTACCTGAGATCAGTGCACACTAGAGAGCCATCTTTAAAGCCGACAGTGAGGAGTGCCTGACTGTCTGCAGAGAAGGACACGCTCTTAGCTCCACCCAGACGGCATGAATGACACTGGAGTTCAATGTACCGCTCCTGTGAGTGCAGCAACAGTATTGAAATGTGCACAATTAAAACATTTACAAGGCATTAAATAAACAAAAAAAAAAAGAGCTACTACCATGGAGGCGGTTTCTTGGATGCGTAGGAGGCCATCTCGGCCCACAGAAGCCAGCCATAATTGGTGAGGAGACAAGAGGAGGGAGGCAGGGCCCAGAGGGTGACCCTTTACTTCCTGCTCTGGTTTGAGCTGGACAACCTGTTGACTGGAAAGACTGTCTGTGTCCTGGGCAGAAAAATCAAGGAGCAGAATAACATTTTAATCATCTGTTACTGTTCCTATATATCTTTCCTTTTAATAGTTACAATATCAATGATATTTCAGGTGGATGAAGATGGAGAAGAAGGATCATAATAATCTGTCTCATTAGGCAGCAGCAAACCTGGGGAAGTTGAAATCGTTGAAGAGTTTTCTTCTTGTGGCAATACCCAAAGACCTCGTTCACTCCCAGAACACAGGACTGGAGTGGATGAGGCACTCTGTATCTGGACACTTTGAGGATGTCTGCAGACAGGCAACCATAGCTGTCGACACGATCTGGACCTGCAGGTCAGTAGAGACACATCGCATGTATGAAAAAGGAAATGTAGATAGCACATTAAATCATCATCATCATCACATCATTACAGGCATGTTTGAGTTGTAGTTCTGTAACTCTGAGCTGTATCTGGCACAGCTGTCACTGGCAGCCACACTCTAGACTTAATGTTTGCACTTCCCTCTAGAGCCTTTTGATCTATCTTGCTCAAAAATAGTTTTACAGGCTGCATAAAGAATGGGTGTTTTGTCTCTTTTTAACAGTGTTAGTGACAACATGTCTAAACAACTGGATAAAAATGTCCAGTTGATTACTATTAATCAGATATGCTAATCTCTCTGTCAGAGCATTTCCATGAATGAAAGATGAGATTTCCAGCCTTAAAACAACAAGAACAGAAGGCAGGTGGAAGTCTAGTAAAAACACAACCTTGATTTTTCACTGCAGAAAAATTTAGGAAGCTCACGAGCCATTAGTGATTTTTACCACCCAGCACAATCCTTGAATTTGGTTTTAATCCCTTTGTAAACCTCTCCTCACAGACAGCAGAACATTCATTAACTTTTGTTTGCAGTGGGCCACTTTAGCCTCTGTCTGAATTTGTGTTGGTAAGTATCCCCCATAACCTTATGAATGATGTGTCAAACATGAGAACCTCATCTTGCGTCTATGACACTGTCCCCACCCAATCGGCCCCTTTTACTCGTGCAGCGGTATGAAAACCAATTCTGACCAACGTCAGAAATGGCTCTCATTAAAAAAAACAAGTAGTGAACAAATCTATGCGTTCAGTGTTACCTGCAAGGTCTCCAGCAGGCAGAGAAAGCATTGTGAGGTCCTGTCCGGTACACAGTGCGAGAACTTTCACTTGCTCAGAGTCCCTGATGCACTGAGTGGAAAGGGACAAAATGGGTCCAGAAGTAACTGAAAAAGAAAAACAAATGACAACAGCATGCAGGTGAGCTTGATCTTGCTGCATTTTAAACATAACAACAGAATAACCAAATACATTGTTCAAATTAAAGAGTTATAGCAATAAGAGAATCACATGTAGCCACACAGAAAGGTTTACATTAATATGTAAAATATTTTGGTATATACAGGATAACATAAAGAGTATCTACCTGTGTATCCTATGACTGAAAACCTTTTGATGGCTTTGCATCCAGTATATAGATGTGTGAATCTGGACTTCCCGTGAGAAGATAGTGCCCCTCTTGATCAAAACTGTAAATGCACAAACACACATATGCCGTCTATGAACACAATAAGAAAGACTGTGATGATTTCATGTCCATGAATAGAATACTCCTCTTATGCCTCTGCTCATAATATATGATGAAATAGTAGTGCAGCGTTAAACTGAAATTCTGTGGCATCACAGAGATCGAAGATACTTACACCAGGTGATCGACAGAAGTGTGGGAGAGATGAACCTGGTGCACCAGGCGAGGTTGCTCCTCCCTGTTCAGGTCAATGAAGAGGACACTTCCTGAGGCTGTTCCAACTGCTGCGTATTGTGCAATAGGACAGCAGGCCAGACTTGTGACCTAAACAGAAACAGACTCTAACTTTAAAGTTCTGATAATTTTACTTACTTACTACTTGTTTAATTCAAGTCATTTTCACATGAGCACAGAACAAGTACATTGATGTGGCACCACGATACTTCCTGAATGCTCACATCAGAATCTGACCTCAGCTTGAAAAGACATGGAGCTAAGGCAAACGCCATCTGTGGACCATAGCTGCAACTCTCCAGAATTCCTCACTGACTGCAATCAGCAAAAACACAAACATCACCATCACCAACAATGACCTAAATTACTCATGCCATCATGAGACTGTCATTGTTCAGCAAAACAATCTTACCACACAAATGTTTTTGCCAATATGTGAGAAGGCTGCTGCCACGAAGTTGCCACTGAAAACATCCAGGACCTTCACAGTCGTGTCTGACTGAGTTGGGTTCAACATGTAGATTTGGCCCTGAAGAACAGGAAGTCTGTTTTATTCTCAGTTTTCATTCATGTATCCTTTCTCTCAGTAACATGTTATTACTTGATGGAATATCAGGTGGCCTTATGTACACTGCATTTGAGTACTTACTGTTTTAGATGTTAAAAGGAGTGTTTCATAGTCAGGGGAGTACATCACAGCTGTGCTAGGTCCTTCAACTTGCCATGTTTGTGTGATCTCCAGCTGAGTTGTTTTGATTTGCAGACAGCGCACCACATTGTCCTGTAAAACATACATAAACATGTGCATTTAAATTGGAGTAACTGAGTATTCTTGATATCTGAAATTGCACATCAGAATGCATGAATTACAATTCATTACACTTTGAATGCATCATAGACAGTGAACCAAGCAGACGTCAATGTGTGCATGGGCTTGTACCTTTCCTACAGCGATCAAACCATTCTTGTTTTGGGTTAAACTTTGAAAGCTGCTTTGTCTGAGTTCGGGGATGGCATCCACAGCTAAACAAAAGTGAAATACAGAAAATTATTTTTCTAAAGATTAGGCGATACTTCTCATATCTATACCAGTCACTCAGTGTGTTTGTTTATTTACTTGTGGGGTTGAAGAGGACTGAGACATGGAGGCTCTCTGGGGCAACAAGGAGCAGAAAGCCTTCTGCGCAGCCTACGTAGAGCTCTGACCTGGCTGTCCAGCAGATGGCAGTAGGAGTTAGTCTGGCTTTGTCACAGAGTTTAGCCTGTGTAAACACATGCAGGGGGAGGTAGATTTTGTCTTTGCTTGTGTGCTGAAAACAAAATTACTTTTCCAAAAAATACATTCATAGATCTAAAACTCACAGCTGCGTCCCAAAAACGTTAACAGGTGAAAGTTTGTTTATTTGTTTTGTCATATCAATGTAAAAAGGACAGTGGGGAAATACCATCATGCATTCTGCCTTGTCTCCCTTGAGCCCGGCGATGGCTGATGGGGGCATCTCAAGACCAAAGTAAGGCGGTTCGTCACTGACGGTATGAGAGGTGCTCACGAGTCTCTCCACATGGGAGCCATCAGGTGCTGGAAGCTCTATCACACTGCAATGCAACAAATATGACATACTTTTACATAATATCAGTCTCTATTGCACTTATTATGCACTATTGCAAATAGACCATAAAGGGATTAATGCAGTCACGTTCAGTACTGGCTGTATAGCCAGGTCTGCTTTACCTTGGTTTCAGGACATGAAAGCTGGCACTCTTCTCAATATTCCAGACAGTGAGGGATGTGGTGCCCAAAGCACAGAGCTGGAGACAATCCAGAGGGTTGAACGCCAAAGAAATGATATCTTGCCCAGCTTGCGATTGTGTACAAAGTTGCTCAGCATTTACCCAGTCCCTGCATAACACAGCCATGATTGCAGTAAAAGAGGTGATCAGTCTAAATGACTGTAAAATACTAAGTACACAGTATCTAGTACTTTGCTGTTTTAAATGGCTTACCACACTGTTATGGTGTAGTCTGGTAGAGATGAACAACTGGCCAAATAAGGGCTGCCATCACTTAATGCCAGAGCTGTGCAGTCCAGTTGAGCTGCTCCTAGAAAAATAATCAGTGGAAACTATTCAGGATTTGTCTGAGAGAAAATAAATGTAGGGTGGCAGATGCATACAGATAAACATCAATATCACAATACATTTTGAAGAAAATTACAGCAAATCTATAGATCAAAACAACACTGAGCTAGTGATCTGTGCTGGGAAGAAATGTCTTACCTTTTAGTTCATTTTTCAACTGAAACTCAGGAAAAGTGTGCACAAATATAGATGGGGATAGCTTTTCCTCAGAGAAAGCGAAAGTCCCATCGTTGCCATTGGCTGTCAGTGCACCAACACCTCTGCCAGGACACTCTAGCACACTTTGCTCTTGGGTTTCCAGGTTCAGGAAACAAATATGACACCCACATGTGTAACATATTGTTTCGTCGTCAACAAACGTGATACTCTCGCCTGAAAAACCTTGTATCCACCTGGCAGGAGTAACACATAGCAACAGTTGATTCCCAAGTATTAGCATCATGATTAGCATACGGCACACAACATTGCTAAATATGGCCTATCTTAACCCTCAGGCATCAGTTTAATTTACTACCCTCTTGTGCCCTGAAGGACAAAAATGTCCACTTCCAAAAAATGCTGTAAAAACTTAACGGATTACTATTTTTTTCCATAAATCTCTTCAACCACTACTGCCCTGCTCAAAACTACCAAACATTCAGTCAATTTGATTTTAACCCTTTTAATGCCAGTTTGATTATTTAATGTCACTGTCGTTTTTTTCTTTTTATGAAAAAAAATACAAAAAAATAGTTATTTTACATAAAACTAATTTTTCATGGCTGGGTTTTTTTTTTTCAAATCAGTCTTTGATATATTACTGTTAAGTTTTTACAGCATTTTTGGAAGTGGACAGTTTTGTCCTGAAGGGCACAAGAGGGTAGTAAATTTGTTTCACAGTGTTCTAGTGCTCTGTTAGCAAAATTAAAATTCGAATTTCAAAATCTGTCAAGAGAGACTGTACTTAAGTGAAAACAAGACGGCATACCTGACTCCTAAACTACTGTCATCCATTTTGGGAGAAAAATGCAATTACATATCGAAAAACGTAACTTTTTGTCACCAACAGAATCGGCAAATGAACGGCAGCATTCATTCGAATGTAATGACGTAAAAATAAACCGTATAAAAGACTGTACGTCATCCGTGACGTCACCCACTGTTTTGCGGAGTCCGTTTTGTGCTCCTATCACGGGCATTTGAACTGCGCCATCTTGGATTTCAGTGGGCGTGTACTTTCCATATATGGAGGAGAGGCGGTAACTTTACGGGTCAGCGGGCCGAGATCCCGCCCACTGAACTCAGGTTAACCGCGCCGAACTGAGCTAGCATAAGGCTAATCAGCTAGGCTAGGCTAACAAGCAGCTACCGTTGTCGCAAAACAGATCGTAATGCTACTGCTGTGTTTTATAAATCACCTTTTCGGATTGAGAGTTTTCAAGTGGAGCTGCAGGGTTTGGTGGAGTTGTGTGTGTGTGTGTGTGTGTGTGTGTGTGTGTGTGTGTGTGTGTGTGTGTGGGGGCGGGGGGGATTCATATGTACTATTTAACTGTGAAACAATCGTTTAACATTAGTTAATGTTAGTTACCGTGTTTCAACACTGCCTCCATCCACTAACGTTTATCCAGCACAGCAGCCGCTTCTGACGGTGCATCTCTGTCCATGCAATGTCGGACTTTTTAAACAGAAAAATGATACGAAATAAGGTTGTATTCCCGCACTAAACCGACTCAACGTACTCTGGTCACCTATCTGTATCAGCAGGGACCATGAGTCGGCAATAAAGTCTTATAATTTATAACTTATAAGTTATAATTTATGCAAGAATTTTAAGCCGAAATAACACAAAAAAATTCACCCCCCTCACAGTGTTCACGGAGGAGGAAACTATCGGAAGAGACCAGATGAATTAAAATGTACCAGGCTGTAAATATATTGGGGCCGCTGGGGGCTGGCTCCGGAAGTGAGCAAGTCTCCATTGACCGCCATGTTAAAATAGCCGACTTTACAGCTTTAAAAAACATATTTACAGCCTGGTACATTTTAATTTTTTGGTCTCTACCGATAGTCTCCACCTCTGTGAACACTGTGAGGGGGTGAATTTTTTTTTTACCACAACCGTTTCAGTGTTATTTCGGCTTAAAATTCTTGCATAAATTAGGGCGTGGTTACGTTGAGTGACAGGTTCACAGACAGCTACCGGCAGTTAGCTCTTTGAGCGTCGTCTGAGCTAGGCTAGGCTACACCCAGAGGTCTGTGTTTGTTTCTGGCAATACGGCGTGTGTGGGCGGCACGGTGGTGCAATGGTTAGCACTGTCGCCTCACAGCAAGAAGGTACCCGGTTCCCGATGTGGAGTTTACATGTTCTCCCCGTGTTTGCGTGGGTTCTCTCCGGGTACTCCGGCTTCCTCCCACCATCCAAAAACATGCATGGGGATTGTTGATTGTACTAATTGACCGTCAAAGGATTGTGTGTTGCATTTTTTTCGGTGTGTAAATATCTAGTACTATTTTACCCAGTACCCATAGGCTGTATAAAATAGAGTTTACTTGGATGCTGCCACTTATTGGTATGTGTCAGCATATTTTGCCGCTGGCTTATAAAGACTTTATTGCCGGCTCATGATCCCTGTTGATACAGATAGGTGACCAGATTATGTTGAGTCTGTTTAGTGCGGGAATACAACCTTATTTCGTATCACTGTTCTGTTTAAAAAGTCCGACATTGCATGCACAGAGATGCTCCGTCAGAAAGCGGCTGCTGTGCTGGATAAACGTTAGTGGATGGAGGCAGTGTTGAAACACGACAACTAACATGTTAAACGATCGTTTCACAGTTAAATAGTACAAATGAATTCCGGTAGCTGCTTGTTAGCCTAGCCTAGCTGATTAGCCTTAGGCTAGCTCAGTTCTACGCGGTTAACTTGAGTTCAGTGGGCGGGATCTCGGCCCGCTGACCCGTAAAGTTACCGCCTCTCCTCCAAATATGGAAAGTACACGCCCACTGAAATCCAAGATGGCGCAGTTCAAATGCCCATGATAGGAGCACAAAAAGGACTCCCACAAAACAATGGGTGACGTCACGGGTGCTACGTCCATTCTTTTTACAGTCCATGGAGAACACACAACAGCCCCCTGACAGGTTGTCGCGTAAAGCCTGGTTTATACTTCTGCGTCGCAGCGACGACGTAGCTACGGCGTAGACGCAGACCCCTACGCCGTAGCCTCACGCGCACCTCCAAAAACTCCTGACTACGCGTCGCGTCAACGCGTTGAGAACATTTGTAGTAACATTTAAATTTTATGAGCTCCATCTCCAGAAACACCCGCTCCATCTCAGTTGCTATTGTTTACTGTCGGAAGAAAACCAAGGAATCCGATATGAGCCCCCAGAAGCCACACAAAGACACCGCCACACCCCCCTAGCAGCTTGGCGGTGAATTGCAGAGCAACGCGTTCCCTTGACGCAGAACTTCGAATGCTCAACGGCGACGTCAGGTCTACGCCGTAGCTACACCGTTGCCGCGACGCAGAAGCGTAATACAGGCTTAACCCTAGCAGCATGTTGATAACCACAAAAACGCCTAGGAAACCATTCTTTCAAGCTATTGGCTGATATTTTCCCCACACACGCCCATACCGGAAATAAAGCAAACAAATAACCCAGCCGTATCTGGTACACTCACAAGTTGAACTATCTTCTCTATCATTAAGGACAGTCCTCTTCGTGTCAAGACAACTTTCATTACTGAAGTGTAAACATGTCTACTGAAAAGTGTTTCGCCAAAGGTAAGCTGTATAACGGTAACTCGTGAAAGTGAAAAAGCATATTTACTGCTGCTGTAATTGTTGGCAAAACACTTTTTTTTGTACTTCCATACAGCACATAACATTGCAGATACGATGTTTGTGTGTGTGTGTGTGTGTCTTTATTTTCCATTGACTGAATTGCCAAACTTGAGTTGAACTGAACTTTAACTACATGTATGAGCCTCACCTCGCCTCTCTTGCTCTTGTTGTCACGTTTCGAAATGGCAGAAGAAATGACGGGAGCGATGTTTCTTTCAAAGGTCACGATTCGCTTACAAAGTGATTTTCCCCTCTGGAATAAGTTGAAGTACAAATTAGCAAGAAAAGGGGAAACTAAAGTCAAGTGCATGTACCTAAAAAAGGTCTGTAATGCTTGTGATTTTAGATGCCAGGCACAATGCTCCATTAAAAACAATTTCAGAAGTAAATGGATACTCTCAAGCATTAATTGTAGCAAACTACAAACGACAGTTTCAGTCACATTCAATCAAGTATGGAACCTGTAATATGTTTTCTACAAGGAAGTGCTGTACCCAGTCCAGTCCCCACTGGCCTCATCAGACTTTACAGCATGAGATTCTGCCCCTTCGCCCAGAGGACCAGATTAGTGCTGATTGCCAAAGGGATTGTGTAAGGACACATTTCATTATACTTTATTTTAAACTTGAGCTTAACCACCAAACATAAAATACATGTTAAGGGTGTTGTTGTTTTTTTTTTTGATTAAACATGCCAAACCTGTTTGTCAGCCATGAAACGATCAACATCAACCTGAAAGAAAAACCTGAATGGTACCTTGAGAAGAATCCTCTTGGGCTTGTCCCAGCACTTGAGATGCCAGCAGGTGAGGTGATCTATGAGTCCCCCATCACCTGTGACTACCTGGATGAAGTTTTCCCTGGGAAAAAGCTGCTTCCGTCCTCTCCTTTTGGTAAAGCTCAACAGAAGATGATGCTGGAGCATTTTTCCAAGGTATCTTAAAAAGATTTGTATGTAAATCCTGAGGTTTTGTTTCGTACATGTTCTACTAGCAAATAATCATCACTGTTTTTTTTTTGCAGATAACGCCATACTTCTACAAGATCCCAGCGGGGAGAAGAAATGGCCAGGATGTCAGCGAACTGGAATCTGAACTGAAAGGAAAACTTGCCAAGTTAAATGAGGTGGGTTACAAAGTTGGTGAGCTCAAATGTAATTGTATATGAATCGCTATAAATGGTCAAAGATTAATTGAGACCACCCACGTGTCTGTCTTTTCATAGCTGTACCTGGCTAGTTTAGAGTCTACACATCACCAATCAACATCATGTTTATTTCTCAGGATCTTGTTAACAAGAAGACCAAGTTTTTTGGTGGCGATTCCATCACGATGATCGACTACATGATGTGGCCGTGGTTTGAGAGGCTGGAGAGCATCGAAATGAAAGAGTAAGTAATTATCTCCAAAGACATATGAAAAATTAATTCATTCTATTTATGGAAGCATTTAAATGCGCAAAACAAAAACCACAAACATTAGGCACAATACAGTGAAGACCTGGGAATCTTATCAGAACATTTTTGTCACTTTTCCTTTATTTTTTATTTGCTTTTTAACACCCACACAGGTGCTTCCAGTTATTCTGGCTGACTAGATCTCTGCTCAGACTTAAGAGCTTTAATCAGTTTATTAGGTCCATCTGTCATCTCTCTCAATAAGAATGAAAAAGGTATAATTTGCCCTTCCCTAACAAGTTCAACAGAGCTAACAAAAGACTCAGGAATAGATCACTTTTATAAACAATCAGTCTATACACACCCACACAGTCATGAGAAGAGCTCTTATCAGCCATATTAAATTGAACACAAGTGGGTGGATGCAATTTGGTCTCAAGTGAATTTATCTGGGGTGGCACGGTGGTGTAGTGGTTAGCACTGTCGCCTCACAGCAAGAAGGTACTGGGTTCGAATCCCGGGCCTGGGGCCTTTCTGTGTGGAGTTTGCATGTTCTCCCCGTGTTTGCGTGAGTTCTCTCCGGGTACTCCAGCTTCCTCCCACCATCCAAAAATTTAGGGTATTAGGTTAATTCACTTATTTAAATTGACCATAGGTGTGAGTATGAGTGGTTGTCTGTCTCTATGTGTCCTGTGATGAACTGGAGACTTGTCCAGGGTGTACCCTGCTTTTCACCCAAAGACAGCTGGGATAGACTCCAGCCCCCCTGCGACCTTATGAGGATAAGCGGTAGAAAATGGATGGATGGATGAATTTATCTGATTCTTGGTCTTTTCAGCTTCCTTAATGGCACACCTGAGCTGCAGAAGTGGACAGAGTACATGTTGGAGGACACGGCTGTCAAAGCCACCATGCACAGCGATGACACCCACAAGGCCTTCTACAAGTCCTACATCGAGGGGAAGCCCAACTATGACTATGGCCTGTAGAAAGGAGCTAATCCAAACCTTAAATTGTCCCATTTCTTTTTAACATTCACATTTTTGTTATGGTTATTCTGGGATCACGTCTGTTTGTTCTAACATTGATGTAATGGGGAAATACACTGAAGCAAATATCAAGTTATTGAGTTAACATGAGTTAACATTGAAGGGATAAAGATTAAGGAGATGGTCTGATATACTTACAGTGTTGTCACAGAATTACTTGTTTTTTGTTCTGCTTTTTTTAATTTGTTGGGTGGGAAGGGGCAGGTTGTTTTTGTTTTGCTTTTCCTGTTTAATTGTCACTATTCAAATTGGTTGTAATCTCTGACTCAGATTTAAATAAATAAAAGAAAACATCCATCCATCCATTTTCTACCGCTTATCCCCACACAGGGTCACGGGGGGGGCTGGAGCCTATCCCAACTGTCTTAGGGCGGAAGGCAGGGTACACCCTGGACAAGTGTCCAGTTCATCACAGGGCGCAGAAAACATTTGATCACAAAAAAACATTGAAGGGATATAGTAACAATTTTTTATTGGACATATGAACCACAACAGGAATGGGGTATAGTGAATTAAATATGACTTAAGGGGTTTTCAGAGATGCAACACTTTTTCTAATAAATGATTCTGGCCTGAATCTGAATTGTCTGTGTTATTATCATAAGAGGAAAAAAAAAGATATTTTCCCCCTAGTCTACACAGACTGACATTTAATAAACTGGAGACAACAACACAGTAGACTGGCCAAAAAGAGGTAATAAAAAAACATAGAACTTTAGCTGCCATCAGATGTGTGATTACAACAGTATGATTGAAAACAAAAAGGCTGCTATACTGTTTGGTAAAGAAAACAGCTGCAGCAAAGTAACCCTACATTTCAAGACGTCCACCATAACATATGTTTATTATGATAGTTAACGATCTGCCAGTGGAATAGCCATGATAAAATGGCCAAAAGCTCACAAACTTTAATCTAGACTGTGGTGCAAACCACCATTTGCTATAGGTGTGTACTCTTGTATGAGCATGGGTGCATTTCTCAGCATCTCGTGAAAATGGTTGACTGTTGCTGCATAAAGATCCCTCTGCAACACAAGAGACCGGAACAGATTGACAGGCTCTGCTTTGCGCACAACCTCAGGAATCTGGATTTCTTCCGGCACTTTAATATTCCCAATCAGAACATGATGAAGTCTCTTCTCATGTAGGCTCCTCTGCAAGAAGCTGAGCACATCCCGAAGCCTGTGCTCCACACTCTCCATGTCCCACACAGAGGGCCTTTTACTCAGCAACAAGTGCAACAGAGCAGTCTTTATGTGGTAGTTAGTAAGGGCACTTTTCCCTGTCAGCCCCGTCTGCTTTCGGTGTAGAAAACTGATAATCTGAAGGCAGCGTAAATGACAGGAATTTTGTGGTACACGCTGAGCAAAATGTTTCAGCAAATTCCTCTCGTAGACAGCAAAAGACAGGGGCCAGTATGGGTCAGGAGGGCTGTCAAAATCTGATGGAAAGTGTGAGACAAAGTAAGCATCGGTGTCATCCAGCTGAACCACCGGTATGATATTCATTACGATGACCTTCCCTGAACGGAATCGGATCCTCAGAGCACCAGCGGCATCAAGGTTACAAAAAGTGACCTCAAAGTCATATTTGTGAGAGATGCGTCCCCACGCTTTGGTTATAGAGATCTGAAACCACCTCATGACTTGATCTTTGGCTAACAGACGAGTGTTCCTGGAGCACAGAAGTTCATCAGGACTGTGGTCTGCTTTGAGGGCATCATCCCTGCCATGCAGCAGACAAAGCATGTCCTCACCCAGATTAGCAGAGCCACAGACACAGCCCTCCTTGTTCTCCACCAGTCGGGTCACCATTATCTTGCCACAGCCTTGTCTGTCTGGAGGGACATCGTTGGAGGGACTGCACCACAGGTGGAACTTGAAGGAGTATGGATCTGGAGGTGAGAATGGCACTATAAGGTCACATATCAGCGGTTTGCACACCTTCCAAGACTCAAACATGCTTCCAATCCCGACAAAGTCCCCAACTTCCCCGTCTGCCTCCATATTACATATGCTCCTGAGCGATTCCAGCAAGTCATCAGCTAAACCCTCGACAAACTCCCTGACTCTCCAGTTTTCGTGGGCTGAAGTGAAGGCACATTTGTCACAAAAGTTGTTCAAGATTTCCTTATCCAGCACCAATGTCCTGGGAGTGACGGATCCGGTCTCTGTTAACATGTCTTCATCCTCAACTGGGCAGATTTCAGCGTCAGCACTGCCCTGCACCCTGCACATCTCAATGGTGAAGAATATGATGAAAGACACAGCGCTCCAAAAGTACCATCTATAGTCTTCTTCCAAGCTAGTTTCCTCCTGCTTTGAGTCCAGTTGTGAGAGCTCTTTCTCCAGCCTGGCCCGCTCCACTTCCAGCCTCTCCTCATGCTCCTGCATGCGCGTCATTAGCTCCCCGTCCTTATCAGAGAGTGTGCCGTTCTCTCTGGGAAAGAGCAAGGGGTGGTTTAATATGGCAACCACCACCATACACACTCGCACAATGGCCCCCTGCATTCTCAGCTTATTTCTAACATACACATTGAGCGATGCGCAGCTGCCCGGGCCGCTGCAATGCAGATCCTGAAACAAAAACAGAAATACAGATTTTTAGTGCCAAGTCAAGTGAGTTTAAGACAAAATAATGAGTGTTGGTGTGCTGAGTAAAATGTATGAAAGCCATGGAACAGAAATATTTGTAAAGCACTCCACCCTTAAGCACAGAGTGCACATCTAAATATAGAGGCAGTGGGCTGAGTGACGCTCTTCCAGTATCAGATTGTACAACATGTGAGGAAGGAAGCTCAGTCTTCTTTTACAGCCCTATTTATCAACCAACATTGTGCACGTTAGGATTTATATCAGAATAAAATGAATAATAACACTTTCTGGAAAAGTCCAAAAGATTATGTACAATGAAATTCTGCTTCTGAAACAATGAAGGAAACACTCCCATTGGCCTTATATTCTTTTCTGGATGTCATCTGCCAAGAAATGCAATATACTGTAGAGAAGAGGAAATTACATAAGCCTCTTGCTTATGTTTCTGAGCAGTAGTTAAAGAGACCACTGGACTGCATTAGTTAAACTGAAAATCATCATTCTAACATTTAAAATAAAGACATGATGTGTTAAAATTGTGAGTTCCTTTGCTCGCAAATAAGACACGAAACAAGAAAACAGCAAGTAGACAAACATCATGCATGTAATATTGTGAGATGATGAACCTTTCTGTCAGACTTGATGCTTAAATGACAGCAGTGATGACGGCGTATGACCACAGAGCCAGGGAAACTTCCCATAACTCATCACTGGGATGCTGTCCAACACTTACATGGCTCAGTCCATCCAAACAAACATGAAGTCATACCGTAAGAGAGGCCCACACTGTACAGTAGTGAATAAAACTCATTTGAAGCCATCTATCATTACAAATCATGTAGTCCGCATAAACAAAACGTTAAGTACTAAGTATATTAAAATGTGCATATAAGCAGCATGTTGCCGTAGACAAGTTTGAGCTGATTCACAGTTACACAGTTTGTTAAATGGATATAAATGCTTAATATTTTAATGTTTCTGTATGAAACATTTTAATCTGTCAAATAAATAATGGGGAGTAAAAGCAGCACTACCTTTAATTCTTAAGGTAAATGCATTGAATAGAAGTACTCCAGTAAAGTAACTAAGTCCATTTACTCAAGTACTGTGCTTAGGTAAATTCTGCAAAGATTTTACAACACAAAATGATGCTGTCTACAAAACAGTGGGCTACACAGAGCAGCCTATTTAAAATCAGCAACAGCATTACAGCCATGTAGGCCTACACATTACTGCATCAAAGCTGTAATCCAAACACCTAATGTATATTATTCTGAAAGTGACCACTCTGCACAACTTTTGTTACTTTAAGTCTGACTCTTTCATAGCTCCTCATAAAGCTGAACACCACTGAGTACAGTACTAGTGCCTACTTTAAACAATACTAGAAGTAGACCTACATGAGGAAATGTGAAGTAATGACGTAACCACCCGCTGTGACGTGTTCAGCTCGGTTGTCTTAGCAACAAAATAGTGACCCCGCTAATCACGGAAATGTCGCGACACCAACCCGTTATTAAAGACAACATGGGTCAATTTACAGCTGACAAACTATGTAAAGCAAAAACAGCAACTAAAACATTTAACTTGCAGAAAACATAAGCAAGGCGTATAGTTTCGGCGTAATATTTAACGGCTTAAATCCGCTCTTCGTCGATGTAAACGAACACGTCTGGAGAAGCAGGAAAGAGCTGATAAACCCACCTGTCTGCTGCTCTCTGGCTCAGGTCATGATGGTAATATTGAGGATAATAGTGATGATACGCTTCTGATGCTGATCTCTGGAGAAAGATGCTTCCTCAAACTCATGTGAACAACGAGGAAAAACAGTTTCCATCTCAGTTGTTACTCATTTCCTGCCTGTGTGCTCCACCCATACAGCAGACACCGCCCAGCTCCTCAACTACTGACATCTGGAGCTGTGAACTGAAAAGACACACTGTTAACAGAGTGCACATTCAAAATATTTCATTAAAAAAACACGTATGCTTCTTTATGTGTGGGCAGTTTGTATGTATTTGTATTTGCTATTGCAATTTGTGCCCATTCATGTGAATACAAAACATAGAGTCATCTTATAAACACGTGGTATTGCAGCAAGTATTGAAGGAGGAATGTTGTTTTAAGCTTTGGAGCAATGTCAGTTTTAGGCAGATGAAAAAAAAGATGTACTTATATACAAGAATATGTCATATGTATGTTATTGAAAGTAGAAAAGCACTCAGAGAGCGCAGCATTCAGAGAGAGCGTATACTCCTGCAAGCCCACAACGCCTAAGAGTGAATGTGTTGATTTTGATGCACCTTGAATCCCACATTTAACACTGTGTTTACATTAATATCATGTACTTTTTATTTATTTTTTCTCTATATCATATTTTGTCACATTTGAATTTGAATTTTAAAAAAGACCAAAATACCAGTAACAATACAATTCTTTTCCAGATATTGTGAGACCAGTTGCATTGCTCTAGCTGCTTCCTACATGAAGTTATGCTTAAAAAAACATATTTGACCTTGGTGACCTTGACCTTTTACTGAGCTTTACTGACCAAACTGAATCGGTGACTTCTGGATTCTTCTATTAGTTTATTTACCAAATTAGGTGACGATTGGCTGAAAATTGTACACCCTGGAACGTTCAGAAATATGATAAATCTTCCATACATTACTATGGCGTGACCTTTTATTTGACCTCCTTGATGACCTTGAATCGGATCTGATCACCACCAAAAATTAATCAGTTTTAAGTTAGGCCACTTCTGACTTGAAAATGACCTGAAAATTTCGTTAAAATCTGTCCATAACTTTTTTAGTTATTTTGCAAAACAACAAATAACTTCTGAACTTCTTTGTCTGAACGCAGACATTGTGGACTGTTCCTTTGAAGTGATTGTCTTGAAACTTGTCCTATTATCCAGGAGTTGTGTGATGCAGTGCAATCGATATCTCAGTTGTTGAAATTCCTCCTTGTTGTGCCCTTAGTTCAAATTTGTGTTTGCTATGTTGTAAAGTCTGTTTGAGATTATGAACTTCTTCAAGAGCGCTGTTATTTTGATTTGTGGCCTTTTCTCCCTCATGTTCATCTTGTTCATCTCTGGCCTCTTCTTGTCCAGTACTTGTCTCATCTTGATGCCCCATGGCCTCCTGGTCTAGACTTGGTTCCGTTGTTCATCTGTGTTTGAAGTCTGTGGCCTCTTCTTGCCGAACATGCCATAGTCAAGTCAAGTCAGATTTACTTACAGAGCACATCTAAGACGATGTAGCAGCTGAGCGAGCGCAGCAGGCCAAAGATTTCTTTGTCTCACTACTTTTTGAATTTCGTGAAACATTGTGTTTGTGTATTTCCTCTGCTTGTTTTTGCAGCCCTTTGCAACACAGCTAACAACAACTCTGTGCACATCACTTTATTTCTTCTTCTTCTTCCTCTTTAGTTTTCTGCAGACTGGGCATGCACTGTGCCTAGTCTGCCTAAAGAAGAAGAAGAAATAGAGTGACATGCACGGAGTTGTTGTTAGTAGTTGGAAGTCTGCTTTAAGTGGAATAAGGAAAAATAGTTATTAGCTGAACTACTGGCAGTGTTGGTGACAGACCCAGGAGTGGAGCCCCACGAGAGATGGACCACAATGATGACCAGTGCCTATGGACCTATGCACTCAGACACCGTTATGCAACTGCCACACAGCTGCAGGTTTGTTTACGAGAAGTGAGGGGTACTAGGGTTTCCAGACAAACCATTTGCAACCGACTCCATCGCTTTGGCTTGAATGCCAGATGACTGTTGCCACTGACACAAGACACCGCTGTGGATGTTTGCAGTGGGCACAAGACCATGTGACCTGGACAATGCAGCAGTGGTCTACTGTCCTGTTCACTGATGAGTGTCGGGTCACCTTGCACAGAAATGATGGTCGACAGCATTGCTGGATAAGGCAAAGTGAGCCATACGCCGAGGTCAACGTGGTCCCCAGGGTTCACTTTGGTGGAGGAGGTACAACAGTCTGGGCAGACAACAGATTTGGTGTTTGTAGATGTTCAGTCACTGCACGTTCTAACCTCAGAGACATCGTAGAACCCATCATCATCCCCCAATTCCACCAGCACACCCCAAACTTTCTGTTCATGGATGATAATGCTTCACCACATGGTGCCAGAATGGTCACAGCTCGACTTCAGGAAGTCAGAGTGCCTCATATGGTATGGCCAGCAACGTCCCCTGACCTGAACCCCACAGAGCAGGTCTGGGACCAGCTGTGTCAGAGACTGGATGCTCTTACCCCACCCCCACATAACCTGGCAGAACTGGATGAGTGTAACACATTGCCTCAGTACAACAACATGAGAGTAGTGAGGAGCGGGAGACATCGCTGTCAAGCTGTCATTGCAGCAAATGGTGGAAACACCCATTACTGGCTACTGATTTTGGTTATTTGGGGCTACCTTTGTCTAAATTGTTGGGGTAATAAATATTGAACTATTGAAAATGGAGTTTCTTCTCATTCATTAATAGTAATATCAAAGGGAACTATTACTTATATCATTAAAATTCAGACCAAATAGGAAAAGCACCCATGTAAATAACAATGTCCCTAACTTATTGTGAGTAGTTATAAAATATGCTAACAGTAAATCATAAAGAGGATACTAACAGTAAACAAGAAGAATGGAGTTCAATGTGCTCTAAAGCACAAACACAAACCATCAGCACTAGACTAAAATTGATACTGTGGGGTTTCCATGCTTCACAGGGAACCCAAACACACAGCTCTTTAATGAGGTCATCAGGCAGACAGGAAGAAGCACAAGAAAGAAACGTGTGGGAAGCCTACATTACACTAACAAACTAGAAACAAAAACACTCAACCACAAAGGTTGGAATCTAATCTAGAAAATAAATCTCTCTGAATGAAAATCACTCACTATCTGAGGAGAAAACTAGAAACAAAATGCTATCTTCATCTACTATCAAAAGAACAACAAAAACAACTTCACCTCACCTACATGGAAAAGAAGAGGAGCTCAAAATTTTGCAAAACTTGGAGGAACTTTTTGAACATCATAAAGAGCGTGGACTTAAGGGATACCCTGGAAATGTGAATAGGTGATGGAACACCTTTTTATTAATATACAAGAGAGGGGCCTACTTATGCACAAGACTGACTTGATTTATCTTTTCTCTTTAATACATATAACCATTTTCCCCACACACAAACAAAAGTTGTTTGTGTCATGCTACCTGTAATTGATATAAATAGATACACAACATATAAAAAAAATCCTACACTAAAAAGCAGATGATGATGTGGAGCTGCGGTGGAAATAAAATAATTGATTTTTTTTAAACTGATGTTATTGTAAAAGCAAATAAGAGCATGTTGATACCAATGTTGCATTTTTTTTATATTTATATTTTTATTGAAAAAAGAATAAATAAATATATAGCAAATTAGAAAAACACATTTCAGTATCAATGAGAGTTACAGCCACAAAAAAAAACAAAAACATAATATGCCTTTTTTAATTCACTGTAACACTGTAAAACTTCTGGGTATCGCCTCACAAATATTTCTTCCTTTCAAGTTTTAGGAAAAACACAATGTCACTGAGCCACTGAGCGCTTTGGTCGATGTAAAAAGTAAATAAATCCTGTACACCGCCTTGAACTGTATGAGTGTGAGGCGGGTGCAGGTTGAGCTTCAGGATTCATATGAGGTCAGCGCCAGCTCATCCTCCCAGCAGCCTTAATTTTAGTGGTGGATGAGCTGTCAAATAGTTTATTATAAATTTTTGAAATGAGAGACTCTTGAAGAGGGTCAGAACAGATTTGACAGGGAAGAAGGAAAAGTTTGGCACACAACAATTTGGCACAAGGTTTGATTTGCAAATAACTAAAAGGGTGAGATGGAGAGAGTTGAAATTCTCTTGATAGATCTGCAAAGCTTTGAAAAGTACCATCGCTATAAAGGTCATTGAAACTGTTGCAATTTCTGGCCAAATGATGGGAAATGAAAGTGAACAGACTAATCAGCAGATAGATATAGATACAGTTCAACATGTTTTATTAATTGAAAAAAATGTATTTTGAAATGCGGTGCAGCATACTCAGCTGTATAAATAAATGTAAACTGTACACAGGTCATGCATGTCACAGCTAAGGTAGCAGGGACATTGAAACAGTGACCTCACTGAAAAAGACATTCACTTCCATCAGGATGGAGGCAGATAAATCTCTCAACATCTGGACAAATAAAGTACCTGTACGTGATAATTTGGGTGAATTGACCCTTTCAGATCCATCAGTAGACAAATAGGAGGTTCACACTGCAGCTGCTCAAGAGGAAAGCCCCTGATATACTGAACTTCCTGTTTAAAACCCTGTGCTGTCCAACTGATATTAACCAAACTATTCATTTCATTATTACAATATTTCTACAATACTTTAATACAAACTCATTTCAGTTTAATTTATGTATTTATTTGAATTAGGACAGTGCATGTTAATCAATGAATCAGCCGCAGCTTCAGCATAAATATGCCAGAATTAGCACATTTCTAAATTTCATCTGTTGTCCTAAAGCAGGTAAACATTCAAGTTGACAACATTTACATATACAACACATTTAAGACATCACAGAGAAGAGAGGGTTTGTACAGTAATATGGGGAATTGTGTGCAAAATGTTAACATGAGGTTTAACCTTAAATTCAGCTCTTACAAAGTATGAGTTCAGACTCATAATGTCACCTTAAATGGTCACATTTCAGTCCTGTCACGCAAACATCTCCACCGGTCAGAATAGTAATTCATACAGTAGACAGCACTGCAAATATTTTAAAAAAAAAATACACACACTCACAGACTGATCGACTTTGAGAAATGTTCCTGCCAAGTATGTGAAGGTTCAGGGCTGTCAAGTGCATGAGAGTTCTCTCCCAGACAACATGAGGCCTTTATGAAAAAAAAAAATCTGCAGAAATTACAATTCATAGCTTTGTCACATTAGATCCTTAGGAGTCTGCAGGACTCTGCTAAGGATTTTTTCCTGACACTGCGTCTGCAGTGTTTTATGCAGTGGTCTGCTGGGGAGCAGGGAGCACAGAGAGGGACAGGAAGAGACTGAACAGGCTGGTCAGGAGGACCAGCTCTGTCCTGGACTGATCCATGGACTCCATAGAGGAGGTGGCTGAGAGGAGGATGTTAGCAAAACTCACATCCATCATGGACAACCCCTCTCACCCTCTGATGGGACTGTGGAGGCTTTAAGCAGCTCCTTCAGCTGCAGACTTCCACCCTGCTAGAAGGAACGCTACCGCAGGTCAAAATAAGACTTTATAACATCAGCATCACTGGCTGATGTTAATACAACTGGACTCGTAGCCATTTTTTTCAAACCAATTTGCTCTATTTTTGTACAGCAAATTTGCACTGCTTTTTATGTCTATTTCTACATGTCACATCCACATTACAAATAGTAAAAAATATATTTGATTTATCTAATTATTGTATTTAATTAACATGTCATTTGCAATTAAAAAATATATTTTCTTCCTTTTTATATTATTTTCCTTTTACATATTATAAATATGTATTACTAGTATTATTAATTATTCTTTTTTCATTGTTGTTGTTTATTGTGTCTTTATTACTGTAATTTGCCTATGCTGCTGTGGCGGATGAATTTCCCCCAACGGGGGATGAATAAAGAATATTCTATTCTATTAAGCACATGGTTACTAGGGGAACAAAAGGTAAACAGAGACACTCATGGCACATGGTGTAAGGATTTAAGCAGGTAGTTAAAATGATGAATGTAAACATGAGCATAATGAGTCCAGCAGGCTGGGGGATGTTCAAACAAGGCAGCAAAATATCACTGATGTAACCAAACCAGACCTTTTTTTTTTTTAAACACAGGTATTCTTTGTATCTTCAGTGAACCACTCAGAAACAGGCAGTGAGCTACCTGTTGGAGATCCCTGGGCTAGACAATATATCCATCACCTTCTCTGCTTTCCCCTTTTTGCCGCTACTTTGTAGGATTTGGACCAAGTATCTTGAGGCCTCCCTGCCCTGCCTCTCCACAAAGATCTTCAGCAGTTTAATCGTCTGCTCCTGACAGTCACCAGGGTGGTCCACTTGACAAGATTCAATAGTAGTGTCTGGTATACCACTGCGCGTCGCTATGTCCCGCATAGCCTTTGGTCCGATTACCTCTGCAATGTCAGGCAAGTGAGGCTGGAGATCCACGACTGGAGCTAATGTGAAAGACAGGAAAAGTGGATGTTAATGCAACAAAGCACAACACACACTCCCACAACTTCCCAGTGAATGGTTGTCTGTCTCTATGTGCCCTGTGATGAACTGGAGACAGGGTGTACCCTGCCTTTCACCCTAAGACAGCTAGGTAGGATCCAGCCCCCCCGTGACCCTATGTGAGGATAAGCGGTAGAAAATGGATGGATGGATATTACTGTATTAGAATTTGCTTACTCTAGGATGTCTGATATAGTTAAAAATTGCAGGAGCATAGTTGCACAAGAGGCACATGACAACAAGCAAATGCCAATACATACAAAGGGAACTGGTCTGTTGCAAGACTTGATAAATTGTTAAAACAGGATGAAACCTTGAGCGAAGGGCAAAGGAGTTGGGGTAACATCAGTCAAACATTACACTATATTGCCAAAAGTATTCGTTCACCTGCCTTGACTCGCATATGAACTTAAGTGACATTCCATTCCTAATCCATAGAGTTCAACATGATGTCGGTCCACCCTTTGCAGCTGTAACAGCTTCAACTCTTCTGGGAAGGCTGTCCACAAGGTTTAGGAGAGTGTTTATGGGAATTTTTGACCATTCTTCCAGAAGTGTATTTGTGAGGTCACACACTGATATTGGATGAGAAGGCCTGGCTCTCAGTCTCTGCTCTAATTCATCCCAAAGGTGTTCTGTCGGGTTGAGGTCAGGACTCTGTGCAGGCCAGTCAAGTTCATCCACACCAGACTCTGTCATCCATGTCTTTATGGACCTTGCTTTGTGCACTGGTACACAGTCATGTTGGAAGAGGAAGGGGCCAGCTCCAAACTGTTCCCACAAAGTTGAGTGCATGGAATTGTCCAAAATGTCTTGGTATGCTGAAGCATTCAGAGTTCCTTTCACTGGAACTAAGGGGCCAAGCCCAGCTCCTGAAAAACAACCCACACCATAATCCCCCCTCCACCAAACTTTACACTTGGCACAATGCAGTCCGACAACTATCGTTCTCCTGGCAACCACCAAACCCAGACTTGTCCATCAGATTGCCAGATGGAGAAGCGTGATTTGTCACTCCAGAGAACACGTCTCCACTGCTCTAGAGTCCAGTGGTGGTGTGCTTTACACCACTGCATCTGACACTTTGCATTGCACTTGGTGATGTATGGCATGGATGCAGCTGCTCGGCCATGGAAACCCATTCCATGAAGCTCTCTGTGCACTGTTCTTGAGCTAATCTGAAGGCCACATGAAGTTTGGAGGTCTGTAGGGATTGACTCTGCAGACAGTTGGTGACCTCTTCACACTATACCCGCTCTGTTAGTTTACGTGGTCTACCACTTTGTGGCTGAGTTGCTGTCGTTCCCAAACACTTCCACGTTCTTATAATACAGCTGACGGTTGACTGTGGAATTTTAGGAGCGAGGAAATTTCACGACTGGATTTGTTGCACAGGTGGCATCCTATCACAGTTCCACGCTGGAATTCACTGAGCTCCTGAGAGCGACCCATTCTTTCACAAATGTTTGTAAAAGCAGTCTGCATGTCTAGGTGCTTGATTTTATATACCTGTGGCCATGGAAGTGATTGGAACACCTGATTCTGATTATTTGGATGGGTGAGCGAATACTTTTGGCAATATAGTGTATCTTCAATGTATTTTGTGTCATACAGAATCACTGTGGACAGAAGGTGATCGCCAGCATGCAAAATGATGGTCAGGGTCAGTGGAGGAATTTTCCCAGCATAAGATCACACAGGTCTTCAGCTCCCTAATAAATTGGGTCGAGCCATGAACTCCTAAGCATTTAAAGGCCTCAGCTGGGTTTTTCACCTCCGCTTGCATTAATTACAGCATGACTGTGGATATACTGTGTTGAAGGTTGTGTGCGATATCTGATTTGACATTTTGTTAGAATATACTATTAACTCTAGAATGTCTAATATAGTTAAGAATTGCAGGAACATAGTTGCATAAGAGGCACATGACAACAAACAAATGTCGGGAACAGGTCTGTTGCAAGACTTGGCGGATCAATAGGTAAAAACAGGATGAGACTTTGAGCGAAGGTCAAAAGAGGTGGGGTAACATCAGTTTTGCGTCTATAAATGGTCATGAAATGGAGAATGTGAGACATCATTGACATATGTACTTTGTTTTGACCACTGTATAAATTGAGATGAGACTTGAGTGAGGGGGGTTCCTTTGCAAATAAACCTCATCTGAACTGCAAGCGTAATGTGCCCTTTATATCAAAGACATATTCCACAACACAGTCCTTCGACTGACTGGTTAGGACAAAATTGAACATAATACAAACCCTGCCAAACAGAAATCACCTAACATAAACATAACACCACACTGAAAAATGACATGTCAACTTAGTTTGTTTATAATCAAATAGTTAATCTAACAAGCTCAAAATGTAACAACTTAGTCACTGAAGCTCTAATACTGCATCAATTAAATGTGTTCCAGTGCTTTTCTTACCTGTAAGAGGCTGCATTTCCTGAGAAACAGAGAACAAATGAATGTTAACAAAAAAAATCATGACTCCACGGTGTTAAAAATAATAAACTACTCACACACAAGCTTCACAACACAACAGTACTGATGCAGAGCAATCACACTGACACCACAGGTTTCAGACAACTAACCTGCACCTCCTACAGAAAGGGCAAGCTATGTCGACATTAGAGAAGAGACAGAAGAGTGTTTATCATACATGCCCATGTGTACATGTGTGTCAAAAGAGGGGAGCTGAAACAGGTCAAAAGCCAGACTTCTTTCAGCTGGTCACAGAGTCATAAATGGACTGAAAGACACGCTGGGGAGTAACTTACCACATCACCTGAACTTCCATTTATCGGTTGGTCTGGGGAGTGTTGTCTCTTCCCTTATGAGAGGAGATATGAAAAAAGACACACTGATGCATTAGTAAGAAAAACAGTGATTAAATTAATTAATTTCAGCACAACAAGAAGGTACCGAGTTCGATTCCCGACCCGAGGCCTTCCTGTGTGGAGTTTGCATGTTCTTCCCAAAAACATGCATGGGGATTAGTTTAATTGGCTAATTTAAATTGTCCGTAGGTGTGACTGTGAGTGTGAGTGGTTGTCTGTCTCTATGTGCCCTGCGATGAGGTGGAGACTTGTCCAGGGTGTACCCTGCCTTTCACCCTAAGACAGCTGGGATAGGCTCCAGCCCCCCCATGACCCTATGTGAGGATAGGATGATCTGATATCACCAAGTAATTCACAGTCCTGGACAAGTCAAAGTTTTGACAGTTAGGGTAGGGATTAGGGTTAGTGGTCCAGGACTAATGTGGTAGTTGTCCAGGACTGTTAATTACTTGGTGATATCAGATGGTGCGTGAGGACAAGTGACAGAAAATGGATGGATGGAACATGAGGTTCCAGGCCCCCTGCTGGGCCCATTATGTACTGTATATACTCACGGTCACGTCTCCTTTTCCAAAAGACTGCAAGAACGATTCCAAAGAGTAACAGTGCCACAATTACAATGACTATTGTCACAGTGCTATCTCCACCTGAAAGACAAAGACACATTACATTTATCACAAACAAAATTTTGTAATTTCTGTTTACAAATGACAGCATACAAATGTTAAATGAACCATACCTTCAGTTTTGTCTTTGCAGACTGTGTTATTCTTTGTGGTACAGGCGATTTTGATGCCCTCAGGACATCTTGAACCAAAAGAAAATCATGCATGAGTGTCAAAAATTTGTTTTATTCAGTATTTATCATTTAAAAAAAAAAAAGTCTGTTGTCCGTCTATCAGGACAGGTCAGTAAACACAGTGTGATGCTGTTTCTGAGGAAAAAAAAAGTGAGACATACATTTTCTAGTTGGAAGATATTTGTGGGAGCGGAACTTACTCTTTGCAAGGGAAGCAGATGCTGCAGGTTTCTGTGCCACTGCTGCAATAGTGATCCTTTTTACATCGGCACCTAGTGTCTCTGGCACGGGTGCAAGGTTCGTCCACCTCTAGATTGGCTAAAAAGGCAGTAAAAGCAACCAAACCACATTAAAGACTTTTTTTGTGTTGTTGAAAAACTGGAAGGATTGTCAGTGTCCCAGTATGTCTATACCATTGGGTTGTGAGCAGGATGTGCAGGGCTCACAGGACTCCAGGTTATTAGGGTGACTGTTGTACGTGCCTCCATCGCAGGCCTTGCATTTTGTGTTTTGACTTGTAGAGCAGTGCTCCTCCACATACTGACCTAGAGTATGGAGACACGTGAGCCACAGGCAGAAGAAATGCTCTCATCAGTTTGGGCCAGCCTATGATTTACAAACACATGCAAACCTATTCGAAAAAACATTATTACAAAACTGGCAAAACCAACAACAACAGTTTGACATATCAATGTCTAAACATTAATGTTAATGCAGTGGCTATAGGTTGTTGTGTTCAACAACACAAAGGTTCCACACACTTGTTGTGTGATGCAGAGAAAATTATGAGGACCCAAAAGACCAGAACAATAAACACAGAAATGGGGCATACTTCTTTTCGTGAGAGCCTGTAATGTCAACATTTTGTTTTAGCATCATTAATGTTGAGGCCCAATCCGTGGCTCTGGAGCCACATGCTCTCCAGCCCCTCTACTGTGAAAAAAAATCACAAGGAAATATTTTTATTTTAATTCTATTTATCTATTTTGTTGCAGAAGTATACAAAAGATGAGTCCCTCCCTGCGTCTATGGCTGGCACCTTTACCTGCAGGAAGCTAATCTTGAGTTTCTGAACTCGCCCTCAGTAAACTAACCGTGGATAAATAAAAAGAAAATAGAGGAGTTTTATTCTATGTGAACAGATTCATTTGCTTTCTCTGCCAATGATGCTGGCTTATAATACTTTTTTACAAATATGGGGAGCATTCAAGTAAACTTTCTATGACACTGTGGTGGCGTCTGCAGTGTTTTATGCAGTGGTCTGCTGGGGAGCAGGGAGCACAGAGAGGGACAGGAAGAGACTGAACAGGCTGGTCAGGAGGACCAGCTCTGTCCTGGACTGATCCATGGACTCCATAGAGGAGATGGCTGAGAGGAGGATGTTAGCAAAACTCATATCCATCGTGGACAACCCCTCTCTCCCTCTGATGGGACTGTGGAGGCTCAGACAGGTTGTTCTTACCATCAGCAGTAATACTTTATAACATCAGCATCACTGGCTGATGTTAATATAACCTGGACTCATTACTGCCATAACCATTTCTGCCATTTGACATTAAAGTACAACAGTAACTATTTTGCAATAATTTGCACAGCAAATTTTCACTGTTTTTATTGTATGTCTATTTCTAATCTTAATAATTTATAATTCATACTGATAGCCCAAATAATAATAATAAATATTATTTATATTAATATCATATTTAACCTAATTGAACTTGATTTTCTTTATTCATTACTACTGTAAATAACTATTTTTATCATTATTACTTATTTCATTATTGTTGTTTTGTTTTATGTTACTATAATTTGCACACTGCTAGAGCAAGTGAATTTCCCCAAATTGGGGATCAATAAGAAACTATTCTTCACTGGAGGGGTGAAAAACATGGAAAATGTGAGCTTAAGTTCCCTCTTTGGGGGCAAAAGTGCATGCTAAAGTGCCCCTGATTGACAAAGCACACTAAACTGCCATCTTGAGTGGTTAAACTTGATAAAATGCCCTCCTGGGTGGCAAAAATGTGCCTCCCCAGTGGTGAGAATGCACCTTAGGTGCCCTTTTTTAATTTTTGCCCTCTGCCCTTCTAAGACTATGCCCACCACTGATCCTATTCTATAGGATGGATTTGGATCCCACTTTGACTTGGATCATTTGACGCCCTTACTCTTCATTAAAGAAAACAGCTACATGTGCAAACTGACTTTGTAGGCTGATGTTGCCATTTCACTTCACTTCCCATGATGCAACCATGACACTTACCTGCACCGCACTGACAGCAGGTGTTTCCTCCATGTTGGTAGGTGCCATCTACACACTGCTGGCTTCCGGTCAGTCCGTCGGAGGATGAACTCCTGGAAAGTGAAAGTGAAAGTTAAGCGATTAACCTTCATGTTAGCTGGTAGTCATAACTTATTATTACTAAACTGTTGCCTTCGTTTGCTCCTCAGTGCTTTTTACTTTTGAACTCACAAAGCACCACCTCTAGTCTAGTCTGCTGTGACACTTATATAACCCATATAACTCTGTGTCAAGTCATTTTTCATCGTATTTTTAAAGGGATAACATAGAGACGTTCAGCTTAACGTGACTTCCTGTATTACAGTGCCTCGTCTGGCTCTCAAACTTCATATCTGAGGTGAGTAACTTTACTTACAGTGAACTGTGGAGGCAGAGACAAAGAAAAACGATACACAGCGCTAGAAAGTTGCTTGATTGATTTCTGGTCATGTTGTCCCACTTCACTGTCACGAAACACTGAGGCTGTCTGCTGTAACCGCCCAGTCTACTGCGCAGGCGCATACTTTTCATACTTTTGCTTTCTCTATGTCTGCTCACAGTGTGGCCTATCCTTAAAAAATAAACACTGTATGCAACCACCTGTAACTGAAGGAGGTTTTTAAGTCAAGATCAGTTACAACTTAATGAAACTGCTGTAATTTTAGAACTACTGTATACATTATATAAAAATAGACTAGAATAGTTTTTATTCATCCACCACAGCAGGATAAAACAAGCTACAGTAAGAAAGAAACAATAAACAACAGCAACGAAGTATAGAATGTGTATATATATATATATATATATATATATATATATATACATATATATATATATATATATATATATATATATATATATATATATATATATATATACATATATATATGTATATATATATATATATATATATATATATATATATATATATATATATATATATATATATATATATGTGTGTGTGTGTATATATATATATATATATATATATATATACACACACACACACATTCAAAATCAGCTTATAAAATACCCTACCACCTGTGACATAATATACATAGAAAAATGTAAACTAGCTCACTGGTAGCTATGGCTCTGGTTGATGGACTCATTTACAGTGAATGAATGGAAACCAGTCACATTTGGTTGAACTGCCTGCTGCTCTGCTAAATTTAAATTGTGCCACTAGGAGGCGTTGTTGCTCTTTGGTCTGTATCTATTGCCCAGGTATAGTATGTGTCCGCATGTGAGCACTCCATCCATCCATTATCTACTGCTTATCCTCTCATAGGGTCGCGGGGGAGCTGGAGTCTATCCCAGCTGTCTTAGGGTGAAAGGCAGGGTACACCCTGGACAAGTCTCCAGTTCATCACAGGACACATAGAGACAGACAACCACTCACACTCACATTCACACCTACGGTCAATTTAAATTAACCAATTAACCTAATCAACCATGCATGTTTTTGGATGGTGAGAGAAAGCTGGAGTACCCGGAGAGAACCCTCACAGACACGGGGAGAACATGCAAACTCCACGCAGAAAGGTCCCGGGCCGGGATTCGAACCCGGTACCTTCTTGCTGTGAGGCGACAGTGCTAACCACTACACCACCATGCTGCCCCAAGTAAGCACTGTCACACAAAATACAAAAGAAAGAAACACACACAGCAGCACACAAGATAAATACATAATAAAATAAGAAATAAATAGATAGCAGCTCAACTTAACATAACTTAAACAATGTACACACGTCTTACAATACAGTGTGTGCAAGTGATGCATGAAGGTCCATCAGTTAGATAAAACATAATGTAGCATGGCATAAGCACATATATTCAAACATATACAAAGTATTGCTTTAAAATATTAAATACATACATAAATACATTAACTATTACTTAATTCATTAAATTCAGTTGTAAGTTGTTGTAAAGTAGAAAACCTACAGCTTTGTCATATTGTCATAGACTCACGTCTGCATTTTTTTCTGTCCCTGAACAGGAAATGGACAAAATCAGGATAGAGAAAAGAGGGTAAAGCAGGTAAGCACCTGCCACTTTGATGTCATATACATGAATCAATATGATCATGTCTGTATAGTCTGGATTTTATTTTTTACATTTTTGTGGAGTGAATTAATGACACACTAATGTGCTATACAAGGCATTTCTGTCTGTGTCAATAAGAAACAATTTTTTTTTGTAGTTTTGTATACTGTGTATATTTATTGAAGGACAGATGTGAGTTACACAACGTACAATTAAGATTGTCTTCAACATACATATTGTTCGTTTTTTCATGGACAGAAGAAACTGTTTACATGGGGGTTATGAAAAGAAGAAAAAAAATCTCTTGGGGGACAGAAATAGAGATCATACAGTTCAAATGTAGGAAGTAAACCTGAAGGCCTCCTCCCTCAGCTGCTAGCCTTGAGGATAAATAAGTGGACAAGTTGGTCATCATGCATTTAGTTGCCTCATTGATGGTTTTGGGTATACAAGTGTTCCATATAGACCACAATGTGAGAACAGCTCTCCTTCACTATACTGCAACAAAACCAATAGATGCATAACCTCCAGCAGAGAAGGGCAGCTTGTAGATTTCAGCTCTGTGAAAAGACGTTACGATCCACTGCCAGAAAGAAGCTGCTGGAAAGGGCCGTGTGAAGCCTTCCCCCAGGAAGGTAACATCTGTTCTGTTTGGGTTTAAGGACAGAAAGAGAGGACTCTTGGTAGTTGATGGTAGTTATTGCTTCTGCATGTTGTAGTTTCTTATTGTGTAATGTGTGTTTCATAGATTTAGTTAATCACCATGCACTTTCCATCTTTGGGGAACTTTGATCACAATTGTGTTATGAAAACACTCATTAAGAAAACTTTTTTCCAGAAATGTTTGTGTACATGTCTGAAATATTCCCTCTAAAGTATAACCATGTCGCTGTTAATTTAACATTTCGTGCATGATGCGAAAGAGTGCTTCATATTTCATATTTACTTCCTTGAAGTTGGGCTTGAGCGGTGGCATGTCTTTTGTAGAGCCAAAGCTTTTAGGCCTACAGGTAGTAATCACAATCCATGAATGCACTGAGAGTGAATGTGAAAAAATTCATTTCAAAAGGGATGGGCTTTCAGTGCTGAAGTAGCTATCCTGCTGCAAGTATGACATTTAAACCTAACCACTCTGACAGTTTTCCCTTTTTTCCCACCTCAAAGTGAATATTTGAAACACTCACCTGAAAAAGAACCAGACTGACAAGGCAGCATTCAGTGCTCATGTTCAGAAGCTGAAACTGTGGTATTGGACCTTTCAAACTTGCATATATTTATTTGGAAAATCCCGATTGCAAGGGTGAAAGAGGAAAGTACTAATGTGAGGCAAATATTTCTATTGCGTATTGAGTATCTGCCTTGTAATGTGTCCAGCATAGAGGACACTGGGACTCAGGGGGCAAACCTTCTTCACACAAACAGAACAGGAAGTGAGTCTCGCTGCTCTTCAACTACAGGAAATAACCTCTGGGCTAAATGACGCAGGTCTCCAGGGGAATGCTCAGCAAGTTCTGTCGCTCTGAAGTGATTTGTACACCCTGTAACTGCACGAGCAGCAGGGCTGTGCAAAGCCATGCAACACGTTGCAGCACAGACACATTCATGCATTACCTTTGAGTGCCGTTACATTAAAGTAAGGATTTGTTAGGAGCAACCACAGTGTCTCCTCGTCTTTCTCTCCCTCAGCACCAGCTTACACAAGATGAAAAGGCATAAATCTGTAATGATGTGCCTGTGCAAAGAGATTCAACATGTCCAGCGGTCTGCCTAATTAGAGACGAGCGCATCTGTGGCTAAGGGAGTCTACGTCTGAGAGCGCTCATTCAATGGGCTGGTCAGGTGGGGAAGACAATGGAGAGGAGTGCAGATTGGATGTTTTGTTCCAAACTGTGCCAAGCGCTTCTCCCCAGCACAGTGAATAATGACAGTTGAATGTCCCATAGAGACGGCTTTATTGGGACTATTGGTATTGAAAAATCTGCTGAGGGACTTAATCAAGACAGAGCAGCAGCAGGGAGAGACTGAGCTGTGTCTGTAGTGCAGGACAAACTGAGTCCAGCCCTGTCTGTCTTGTCCTTCACCTGCCCTTTGTCCAAACCAGTACACAAAAGGGCGACTGACCCATAGGATATGTGGACGTTTTCTGTGCCTGAACTCCTCATAGTCCTTTAATCCAGTGGCTTCCAACCTTTCCCCTTAAGGGACCACTTTTCAATCATTTAATAAACTGACAAACTGTGACATATTTCATGGATATTTCAGATTTAATGCGTAATAATAACAGTACAGAACAATTGATAAACAATTAATCCCAATAGTGAACACAGTAACTGCAGGAAGTTTGAGTAAAATGGAGCAAAAAGCAGATATTTTCTTCTCTCTGATGCCTGGTCATTGTTCCTTTAACTCTTTGGTTGTTTTAAGTGCATATATTTCTGATGGAGGGTGAGGTTGTTAAGCAGAAATGGGAAGCTCTGTGAATATAGGTTGTGTTTAGCTATTCACTGTGCCATCCTCTGCTGTTTGTATCTTAAATAATAATCCAGACTTAATAATTTAATTTTGCTTCCTTCACAGAAATTAATGCAAAAAATGCGTAAGCAATTTATTGCAAACAACCATTAAACTGAAATAGGATGTTCATTAGCTGATCAAAAGTTTAAAACCACAGCTTTTATAAGCCTAAATCTTCTCAAAAATGTGGATTCAGTATCATTTTCTCTCAGGTATTCACACTGTCATGACCTCCTGATGTCTATGGCAAAAAAGCTTTCTCTCTTTGAATGTGGTTGGATTGTTGAGCTGCATCAGCAAGGCTTCTTGCAGCGTGCCTTTGCTGCTGAGGTTGGACGCAGTGAGACAGTCATTTTAAACTTCTTAAAAGATCCTGAGGGTTATGGCACAAAAAAGTCAAGTGGTAGACCCAAAAAAATTTCACCGGCCCTGTTGCAGGGGGATCCCTCAGCACTGAAGACCAGAAATAACATCACTCTTTTGAAGCATCCAGTGTGTTCTCCTGATCTAAATCCAACAGAGAACATTTAGGGTTGGATGGCAAGGGAATTTACAAAAATGGACACCAGTTCCAGACAGTGGATGCCCTCCATGAAGCCATCTTCACCACTTGGAGCAACATTCCCACTAGCCTCCTGGAAACACTAGTATCAAGCATACCGAAACAAATTTTTGAGGTGATTAACAAAAATGGCACAGCTACTCATTACTGAGTCCTTTTTTGAAAATTTTATTTCTATTTAAGGGTTTTTTGGTGTTTTGTTTTTTTTTGAGATGTGGTCTTAAACTTTTGATCAGCTGATGAACAGCCTCGGGCGGCACGGTGGTGTAGTGGTTAGCACTGTCGCCTCACAGCAAGAAGGCATGCAAACTCCCGAATGTGGAGTCTGCATGTTCTCCCGAATTCTCCCTGTGTCTGTGTGGGTTCTCTCCGGGTACTCTGGCTTCCTCCCACCATCCAAAAACATGCATGGGGATTAGGTTAATTGGCTAATTTAAGTTGACCGTAGGTGTGAATGTGAGTGTGAGTGGTTGTCTGTCTCTATGTGATGAACTGGAGACTTGTCCAGGGTGTACCATGTCTTCCGCCCTAAGACAGCTGGGATAGGCTCCAGCCCCCCCGCGACCCTATGAGGATAAGCGGTAAATAACGGATGGATGGATGAACATCCTATTTCAGTTTAATGGTTGTTTGCAATAAATTGCTTAGCCTACTCATTTTTGTTTTGTCTCACTCCCATTTCTTCTTTTTATTTGCATTTTGAAGCACTACTTAGAACCTTATTAAGATCCAACAGTGCAAAATGTAAATTCTTGCAATTTTTCAACAGGTCTTAAAATTTTGATCAGGAGTATATGTACAGTATATGTGTGTATATACAGCGTAAAGGGAGTCAACCTTAACAGTGAAAAAAGCTGAAATAATGAAATAGTTTGCCAAAAGTAATGAATAAAACATTGAGTGGACACATATCTTCTGCTCCTCAAGTGATATTTGTGCGAATGCAAACTCGACCAAAACTGCCTGAAGACTAAAAAATATTATCACAATATACAGAACAGAAATGCAATATGCCTATTACTGTATGTCACAGTGGAACATGGGACCATGACGGATGTTGGAGATGAACTAGTTGCATTGATCTGTAGAGGACCACGGTGGTGCCTGACAGAAAAGGTTAGCTGTCACTTTGTTATTTTAATAACAGAAAATGTCCAGTAACGTTACATCCGAATCAGTAGAATGAAAAGACAGCGAATCATAGGATACATGCACCCTCGTGTCTTTCCAAGTGCAATGCTGTTTTTGTTGAGGTTTTATCATTTGTAACATCACCAACCAATAAATCTCCTGCAGCACATTCATTTCAGTGAAACAAATCTGCTTTTCTGAGAACACAGCAAGATTTTACATGAAACTTTCACCCACTCAGAAAATACACATGGATGTATAATGAAACACATGCACAGCTCACACACACATACACACACACACACACACACACACACACACATACACACACACACACACAGCTATCACCTCCCACCCACCAGCCTGGAAGATATTAACCTTTTCATCTTGTGTCACCTTTTTCGTCTAACTTGCATGCATCATGCTTGCATGCCTGCAGACTCATGCACATTATGCTCGGGTGTACACACAGATTCAAACACACACACACACACACACATAAAGACCCACAAGCAGCTGCTGATATCTCAGAGGAACTGGAGAGAATTTAGGGAGTGGAAAGTCATTTGGTTAAAGAGGACCAAACTGCAGGAAACAGGAATCACTGACCCTCCCCTGTGACTGAATTTACAATCTGCAACTGAAATCAGTTTGAGGTAGAAAGAAAACTGTTAGCTGGAGAAGGAAAATGTTTGAGCATCTATAAATAGAAATCCCCACGTTATTTATTATTCAGCTCATATTGCTTTATCACAAAGAGCGAATCATATACACCTGACTCTTTTCAGTCTAGATGTTTTCTTTGACAATATCAGATTTAAAAACTAGTAGAAGACTGTGAATTTATGAATGACAAGCAAAGTATTTTAGATAAACAAAAGAGATTTAGGTGTGTTTTAGTGCAGCGTGACTTTCTTAAATAATACAAACTTAAATAATTCAGCCCAATGAAGGGACACTACGTAGATCAAACGCTGCATTTGTCAAAAAAGTTGCTGTATCCCTGTGAATCACAAAACAGTTCAGCTCCTCACAATGCAATATAAAAAGTGATTATAGATCATCATCTATAAGTCTGCTTTGTGCACTGTCTGGACTGTCCTCAGACAAAGTGGATTTAAATACTCTGTTAACATGTTTCTTAGGATTTTTAGCAGGGCCAACAATGGCGTTGGCAAAAACAAACAGTACCCTGTGAGCCTGAAGTAGAAGAGAGGGCTTTTTTTTGCATTGAAGAGGTGCGCAGGGCCTCATTCATAATTCAGAGGCGTCGCAGTGATACGAGAGAGGAGGACGCATCTGTCTGCATTACGCCAGCGTTGCCTCTGTGTTGCATCACCCTCCCGGGTGGTTCTTTTTTTTTCTGAGAGTTTTAACACGCTCCCTATCAGTTGCACTCTGGCTACAGCTAATTCCAGCCTCAGATAAGAGCCTTTTATTTGTCACCCGGCTCCTTTGCTCCATCACACGGCCCAGAAAGTGCCTCCTCGCTCTGAAATCTGTGAAGGAGTGCTGACTGAGACAAGCTGCTGTTTGTCTATACATTACATGATGACTGTTCAGCGTGCAGCACCACAAGTAAAGATATTATGAACCCTCCATGCTAACTGGAAACCCTTCCCCCCTACACACACATGTATGGCTGTCTCCCCACAAAGAGAGGCGCATGTGCCTTATTACACACACACACACACACACGGCTGGCTGCTGGTCTGTCTGACCTAGTTTATTTCTGTAGGCTGCTCTAATGGAAGGAGCGAGCATGGTGTATTATCTGCGTCTGATTTGCATTTCTGCCCTGTCACTGGCAGATGGCACCAGAGGTCGAGAGCACGATTATTAGAGGCCCTGTGAGATACAGCACATACAAGAAGCTTCAAGAGGCATTACTACACACTAAATGCACTTTATAGCATGTAAAATGTAAGTATTCTGTATGTAACAGGGGCGTGCAGGTGCATGGAGCGTGTGGTGCAGCCATGCAGAGGGGCGTTTGGCTCACACCCTCTGCTCTCGCAGTGTTCATGCTTAATAGGAAGGAAGCGATGAATCACACTCACTTATTTGTGGTAGTGGTGAGTGTTCAAGTACAGATAGGGCCTCTCTTTCTCACTCCCTGTCACACACTCACACACACTCTAGAAATCACAGAGGAAGTTAACAGACATGAAACCTCAGCACTTTATCATTTTCTATCTGATGGAAGTCTGACGTGGATGAAATCATTCAGAAAGAGTGCGGCGTCAGGTCAGTGGCGCTGACATGACATAGCGCGTTTATCTCCTGTATTGCACCAGAACATGTAAGACATTGCTGACGCCGTGTGTGTGATGCTCGCACAGAAATGAATGGAAACTTCACATGTTGTGTGTGTGTGTGTGTGGTTGTGTATGTGCATGTGCACCGATTTTTATTTTTAATATGGCAATGTTTTCAACACTTCAAATACACAACCTGATTTCATGTTTTTATGGCATTGGCCATCAAAAATGGAGATTTGCACTTAGATAATGTAGGTGTCCAAGCGTGTGCACACACACACACGCCGTATTCGTTCACACACAAACCATCGGTCTTTATTTGGAGACAGGAAACAAAAGGGTGTGTTCTCACTCTCTTTACCTCTTTCTCTCTCTCCTTCACACACACATAACTGCCATTTTAAGGGTGTGGGGACATTTTCCATGTTTGAGTGGTTAAGCTTTGTAATTGTAAAAGCGTAAAAGACCAAAAAAATCGGCCAGATCTGTTGTATGTGAAGATGCAAATGGCTAAAGTTGGAGTTGAGGATGAGACCAATCAGATTTAGGCTTATTGAAGCGTTGGGCAAAGACTGGCAAAGGGAGAAACACAGCTTTGTTACACAACTTCCATGAGTTTTGATGCTCCTGAGGCTGACTGAGATATAGTGACATTGTTAAAGTGAAGAGCTGAGTTCAACCACAATGCCACTTGTGGTCTTGAGTGTATTGTGGTGGGCCGCCATCAAATTCACTTGTTTTTAATATACTTTTTCTCTCCTGTATTTTTCTCTCTCTTTCTATTTCCGTTAGATTGACGCCTGTCTCTCTTCTCAAAGGTTAAGTGATAGTCCCCTGTAGACAGTTTTAAATAATGCATTTTTTTCTAATTAAATATGAATGAGATGGGTATTTTAAAAAAGAAAATCCTGTAAATTACATAGAGGACATTGATTGAACTGAAATACATCAATATTTGGACATAAATGACAAGTAGAATTTGTTTTTTTCTGCATTCAGTTTGGCGTTTTTTTTTTTTTGTTTTTTTTTTAAATAAGTGACTAGACTTAACTCTCAAGGAGCTAATTGTGTGGAGCTCCAGTTTAAAAAGAGCAAAAATCAGATTGTGTTGTGGTGCTTCAGCTCCTTTAGTGCAGGCAAGGTCCTGACTTTAGCATCAGCTCAACTTTTCTCTGTGATCCTGATGAAAAATCTTTGTGCTCTTTATGCTGAGAGCGTCTCTGGAATCCAAGCAGTCCAGGATCGATGCTCTGGGGGGGTGGCTTGCGTTGTGTGGCCACATTAGCTACTGTGTATTTTTTTTTTACCTTAAAACCTGTTTGCTGTGCAACAGTTGAAGCATTTTTGAGTCTTGCTTATTAGCTTGAAATGGATTTGAGTGGAACCAAAATAAACGTGTGTGTACTGTATATCTGTCATTGTCTACAGCTGTGTGCTGCAAGTGTTTTGAGATGCTGGTGGGTAGGTGCGGTCCATGCACTCGTGCCAGGGATGTGGATAACGTGTGTGCGTGCTTGCTGCGTGTGTTCTCTTTTGATGGTTGCTTGCTATCAGTGTTTGTTTGGGGTTAAAAGCCCCATGTCTCTGAGGGTGTTAGCGGGGGTCACCTAAACCGGATCGGCAGCAGAATCGCTTGAGAGGCAGAAGCATAATCTGCAGCTGGCTTTGTGCTCCCAGATTAAAGTGATGATGTTTTAAACCTTTCTCACGGCTGCAATATGCCTTTGCTTCCCTCCCCTGCTACTCAGTATGTGTGTGACGGCAGATCCACACGGCTGGGTTCAAGAAAAGGACACCTTCCTCTCTATTTGTGAAACGGGGAGCTTTAGCACTTTATCTGAGTCAATGCACGCATGTTCTATTCATCTATTAATTTGCCATCAGCGTTGTGTAGCTGTAGCGTATCTTCTCCAGTGTTTGAGGGGAAACAGCTGCTAATCCTAATCCCCCACAACCCCCACCCAGCCACCCACGGGATTCGGTCAAATCTCAGGCCCTTTAAAAAGCTCTAGCTGGCTGCTTCCAGGGCCGGTGGAGTGGCAGGCTCTAAATGGGAGGATGGACTCTCATGACGGACATCCACCAGGCCTCCAGAAAGTATGCTACTTGTTCATACAGGTACTGTGTACATCCAGTACACCACACCATAAATGCACCACTGTGCACTGCTTCTCACTCTTTAAAACAGACTGTGAACCTTTTGAGAAGAGGATGAGCACATTCTTCCTCTTGTCAATGAAAAGTTGAACTCATAAGCAATAAAACATAAATTGCTCAATTCAGTGCACTCGGGATGTACGTGTGTTACTGCAGCCTTACTTGGTCCTGTATGACCCTGTGCGCCTCTCAGCTAATGTTAGCTACATTTCACATTTGCTTTTCAGTAAATTGGTTTAGTTTACATTTCACTGCCATTATGTTAATACTAGTATTAGTTGAGTGCATCGATGCAAACACTGCAACTATAAGCCAAGATCAAAATCATGTAAAAAAAAATCTTGGTGGAATAGTGACATTTTGTTTATTTCCTGTGAGGAGACTTAGTCTCCTCATCACTCCAACTATTTTAGTTTAAGATTCAACTTTTCAAACTCAGTTAAGCACATACACAAAAACTGCAACCAGTTTCATGCATCTTTGGTTGTTGACAACAAATAAAAATGAGCCAGAACTGCGACTACATCTCCTGCAAGCGTTCAACAAGTACAGCAAATGCTTTTTGTTTCATGCATCTTGTGAACTGTTCAACCCTGAAGCAATTCCTCTTTTCTGAAACTCTGCAGTGCCATTTTCTAACTTTCACTCTCCGGCACAAACACTAATATCGGCCTTGTCCATCAGCCGCTCTCACATCAGTCATTTCAGGTAATGACTCTCAGCCGGAGGAGACAGAGAGCGGAGGGACTCTGAGGGAAAGAGTATCAGCCGACACGCTTGTGTCTCCCTCCCTTGTTCTTGGTATATAAGGATGAGATGAAGAGGAGGAGGAGGAGTGCACGGGTAACTATCAGTCATCAACGTGAGGATTAGGGACTGTCATCAGCAGCCATATGCCTCATATTACCCTCGTGGTGACACTAGATGGAGAGGGAAAAGAGCGAGGGAGGAGTAGGAGGAGGCCTGGGGGAAGGATTATGCCCTCTCTAAGATTTCAGGCTAAAAGTCAGGTAGAAAGTAGAGCCTGTCAAAGTAAAGTCTGACGAGTGCACACACTCTGGCATGCGAACGTACATTTACTCACATACGTACATAAAAACCCAGCAGCAGGAACGTTTTTCACTCCTGAGTTCCCTAAACACAATGTAAGTTCCTGTTGTAGAAATGTGTGTGTGTGTGTGTGTGTGTGTGTGTGTGTGTGTGTGTGTGTGTGTGTGGAGCTCTATGGTGAAGATGATGCTTCTGTCCATGTTTTCAGCCTCTGGCTTTGCATATTGAGTGATATTCAGCACAATGAACACATACTAAGTGCTCTTCATTGATAACATAAGAGAGAATAAGCACTGTGTGTGTGTGTGTGTGTGTGTGTGTGTGTGTGTGTGTGTGTGTGTGTTGAGGAAGAGGAGGGGTCAGCAGCAACAGCAACTCTGTAATTTCCATGTGCTTGTCTTATTCATGAAGGTACAGTGACGCACAGACTGACAAGCATGGCGGCATATCCATGTCAACAAACTGACACACACACACAGAAAAAACAGAGCCGATGTGACTCATTAATTGACTCAGGTCTTGACAGTAAAAACAACATCTGAAAACAGTTACCGTACATTCATTAAGAGTCGGTCCAGCTCATGACGAGAAGCACTTTAGTGGATTTCCATCACATGCACCTTGCCAGCTAGACTGCTGCCTCACACGTTCACACACCGACACGTTTCCAAACATCTCCTTCTTCTTCCCAATTACACTTCCTCATTCATCACCGCAGTTCCTGTGTGCTGTTGTCAGGCTATTTCAGTGCATTCACACAGAAAGAAAGTGGGAGTGAATCTACAGCAGAGGAAATAATGACACCTTTATGAGCTAAAATGTTTTACAGAGTGATAATATACAACAATGTGTTCTTGTTGAGGTTGCACCCCAGTACTCCTGGTGCTTTCCTTCCACCAGACAGGTGGTAGATTATGATTTTCTTATAGCTGTGGTTGGAGACCTGTGGTTTTCAGGTTGTCAGTTTGTCTGTCTGTGCCACCTTGGTGAGCGTGAAACAAATCAGTCACAATAACCCACTTGGACTCACGGATGAACTTTGGTGGTCAAAGGTCAAGGTCACTGTGACCCCTTGTCAGTCCCACCAACTGGTAGGTGGAGGTATACAAGGTGAGGCAGTAATTCTTTTTCTGCTTTTGATCATGAGTTATTCATGAAGTTTGACCATAGTTTTATGCAGGAAAAATAAAATAAAAAAGAGGTTTATTATACGGCTGTCGAAATTAGCATGTTAATTGTGCTAAATGCACTGCCAGACACGTGTTGGCAGGTCATGAAGCAGAACTCCATTCAAAAAATCAAGGAAACCAACTTAGTCATAACTAATAATCAAACATTCTGATTAAATTAGTTTTACCAACTTTGCTGAACCTGTCCAAGCTTCTCCTGTAATTCAGCAGACAAATAATCCACCAAAGAGCATCGCTAACATACATTTTTAACATGAAATGGAGGAAAAGGGAAATGTTCTTTCAATAAACACAGCACTTATTAGAGCTAATGTGTTGTTACCCTCGCGCAAATACATATTACATATATAATTAATATTAACATATTAATTATTTGATATTTATCGTGCAATTAATGATATTTAGTGAACAGTATTTTCAATATATATATATATATATATATATATATATATATATATATATATATATATATATATATATATTCGGGCAGTTTGTCCAAGTAGAGTTAAGGTAGCACAAATTTGTGCATTAATGTGGATTAATCGCATTAACGCGTGAACTTCAACAGTTTAATAATATGATGACGAAAGCAATAATTGTTTTAATATTCCTCCCCTGAATGGGATTCTGGCTTCAATGAAGAAGTGAAGTGATGGTTGCTTGATAATCAGAGTGAATGAGTGACCAGAGCTACTTATATTGTCTTTGTCTCATTCATAGTCATTTGTGTTATGAATATCATGTTTGCGTTTCATCTCAAAACCAAAGGACTCCTACATTAGCATCACCCCTGTGGCCTGCTCCGAGCCTGATTGATCGTGTTTGTCTAGTTTTCCTCAGACCACCATGAAGAGGGGAGGCGAGGCAGAGAGCCACTTAGCATGTTAAGAGACCATATGTGTGTGAGCACAAGTGTGGCTGCAGAGAAATGATATGCCTGTGGTCCAGTCTGGGCTTATATGAGTCTGTGGGAGGCAGCGTAAGACTTTGCTGGTACTGTAGTATATTTGTGTGTGTGGGTGTGTGCACTTTTTCCACAGGCTGTCACTCGTGCTGCTGCAGTCTTCGGTAACTTACACTGCCTGTGTGAGAGTGTGTGTTTCTGTGTGTGTGTGTGTGTTTAAGCTTTTGTTTAATTTCTACTTCCTGTTTTATTCTTGGCCTAATCCAAACGCAACACAGCTGTGCAGTCAGCCAGAGAAAGAGGGCTTGGGGGATGGGTTGCCAGGTCCTGGTGAGTGCAGCCATGATCTACAACTGCTACCAACAGATGGAAGGGAAATGGGGTTACCAGCTTGAGCTTATCTTCTCTTTGTAGGCCAGACTGACCCCCCCACCACACACACAGTCATAATACTGTGCTTAAATCTCTATATTTTGGTGTTAGCTTTTTTTTCTTCTTTGTACGGTAGTTTAATGCATAGACTGTCAAAAGCCAAAACAAAAGATGAAAAGACAGGTAACTCGTTGATCGGGCAGTTTTTTCATCTTGCATCATTAAGACCCACATGGGGAAATACATTTTTTTATTGGACAGGTTTTAACAGGTTTTGATGCAATAATCATAGAAACTACTGGTGCTGATGTGCTTATAAACATGACATTAAATACAAATCAATAAGATTGCTTCCTGGACATGGATTTATTAGTAATTGAGCTTTAGAAATGACATAAAAAATCACATATCTGCCCTGATAAAAACCCTTTGGTTGGGTCATTTGCTTTCACACCAAAAGCTGAGCAAGTTTGTTTGAATCAGCGCTCACACCAGCCTAAACGAGCCTACCTGAGAAAACAGACCTGTTTTAAGTGAATGAGTCAGGGATGAAAGCAGCGCAATAGTCCCAATTATGAGCTGCTGAGATCCAAAAAAACAGAGAGATTAATCTACATGACTGTCGCAGGGCGACATGGTTGAACTGTTTGTCACCTATTTTCCCTTTTCCTTCTGGAAATATGCTTCCATAATAGAAATATATAGCACAAACATGTCTTTTCCCATCATGCCCTAAAACAGTGAGTCGTGCTGCAACTTTATTTGGCCTGATGTGTAATCAGACCCACATTCTTGAGAGGTGTGTGATGCCTAAAAATCAAACAGGCTTTCAGAAGGGAGCCGGTGCTCGAGACATACAAATGATGCCGGGTATTGATCAGATTAATATTTCAGATGCAGTGTATGTGTATGTGTTTGTGTGTGATGAGGAGGGCAATCAAAAGCTAAAGATGTGGACTCTGAAGCTCGAGCTCCACTGAAGTCGGCCCTCTTCAGCCTCTCCTGCCTGTGGAGAGCTGAGGCATCTCTCCGATCGCTCTCAACCCAGCACAGCACATTCATTATTAATCTACCACAGTCTCTCCCTCCTCCTCAGCTCAGCCAATTACAGTCGGGCCCCTGCGACTGCTGCCTGTCTCATTTGACGCCGCACTGGTTTGGCTTTGATGTCTCTATCAACGTGAAGGAGCCGAGGACCAAGTCTTAATAGAGCAGAAGGGGATTATGTGACTGTCTGCCTCTGGGAGTGGAACATTTTATACATATAGTATATATGTGTGTGTGTATGTTTAATTCATGCTTTATTTTATTATCTAGAGACTTTGGGGCACTTTATCCAGCCACTCTTTGCTCTCCTATCACATAGGATGTGACACGGTGGTTAATCCTGTTATGCTTTCATTTGGAGAGGCTGCGAGCGGAGCAGAATCCGTCTACCCGAGGCCTGGCGCTCCTCCCTCCTGGGCTGGTAGCTGTTTCCTTCCTCTGCTCATTTCATGTGGAGAACGCCTCGATTAACCAGCGGCAACTGCTCTGAACATGACAATGGTGGTTTGGTATGAGGTCAGGCTGCTTTTGGCTATGTTAATATCAGAGGCGAGCCTGCTTTTGGTAAATCCAGGAGACAGAAACATTTAGACAACAATAGTAAAATGCTTTTAAATGCCTTGCAGAGAACATAGATGTTAATGTACTGGAGATGCTCAGCTCTCTGGTTGAGTCACTCATTTGTTTGAAAGGGGCTCTCAGTCCTCAGTTGAACTTTTAATAATAATCCTCCCATCACTTCCCTACCTCAGGTCCCACCCGCTATTTGCAGCGCTGACCTTTAAGGCAGGAAGTTGCTGTGAACACAGCTCCAGCAGCTGCAAACGACGACCTGCTTTACAGCATTTTTCTCAACAAGCGCAATGCTTGTGCACATTTCTCCTCCACCTGTCACACGCTGAAGTCTAGGTTGCTGCCACTTAAAAATCATGACTGCAGCTTGACATCAGTGGTGTCACTTTAAAGGCTGTACTGGCGTCGCCAGTTCAAAAACGCATATTGCAAAATTCATTTTCGTCTGGCACGTTTTTCATAAACTGAAAACAGCAAAGAGAGAATATTACATAAAACCTCTGATGTAATTTTCAGAGCCTGACTCAAAGCATTGGGGAACCCCACGCAGAAGACACATCTCAAAGCTGGTTTCTTTAACAAAAGACAACATTGCATACATTTATTAGGGATGGACGCCAATTCCAATACATGCAAAAAAAAAAAACAAAAAAAAAAACACCATTGTCCTTAAAAACGTAGTGTCGACATTATTGCAAACACTTGTCTCCCTGCTGTTTTGTGTATTATATTTTTATTATCTTAGGATAAAAAAACATTAACAATTACATGGGATGCCTTGTTCTGCATAATTTAACGTATACACAGTGGGGACAGGAATGGCAATGCTTTAGACATCATCACAGCCTCTTCATAAACCCGCCCACCCCAAACCCACTGCCCGCATGCAGTTTGCACTGCACAAAGACCAAAAGTCACGTGAGACAGCCTGCAAAGAGCACAAGAAGCATTCACAGTAAAGGAGGATAGGGTGGAGGAGAGGGAGAGTAAAAGATGAGAAGAAAAGAGGGGTGAGGGGGAGAGAGTGAAACAAAGTGACTGCAGCACTGGCCTTGGTTTAGACAGGAGAAGGAGCAGCATAGTCTATCGGTCTTCTCCCACACTTCAACTCCCGTCTCCTGATTGTGGTTACCATTGTCTTTGACACAAAAAAAGTATTTTATGTATGCATGTATATATGTATATACATATATGTATGTATATAGATATATAGAAACACATTTATAGCTACAGCACCTTTTCCCATGGGGCAACAGTGTCAATACCTTGCACATGGTACATGGCCGTGCCAAAGAAAAAAAAAAAGAAAAATAAAAAAAACAACATATTGGTCAGGATATTTATCTTTTTTTTTCCCTAAAATTGGCATTTGACAAGATGATATTCTATTGCCGTCTGGGGGAGGGAAGGGACAAAGGTTCTTCTTTTGAGTTCATATTCAAGTTTTCTCCTTTTTTTCTTGTTGTATAATTTCTTCTTTTCCTGTTTTTAAAAAGAGTTCACACTTTTGTGATTTGTGTGTGCTGCTCTTCATCAAAAGGTTCATTTTCCGGATCAGAGTCAGTGGTGTCAGAGTATCGATAATGGTCTGGCTCATTGTCGCTAACGTCCGGGGTGACGGATGTCGAAGTGCTTGCCTCAGAATTCGAAGGCTCCTCCACTGTTTTCGTAAAATACAACTTCACCTGGAATTGCAAATGAAGAAACTAACTTTAGTCAGTGCAATAATGACAATGAGTGTCATCCTCACTCGTTCTGTTACAGCAACAATCAAACTGATTTGACAGACTTGGAGATGAACTAAACATGGAAAAGAAGACCTTACCTTGAAGTTTGGCGAGAAGTAGCGGTTAGCTTTGTCCTTGTTCGCCTTGTCCAAATCATTCTTAGTGAGCGTCAGGATGAGGTAGTCCCTGTCCCGGTCGCCTTCCCTGCCGCTTTCCCTGCAGCTGTCCCTGCACTCGGCGCTCTGTGGCTGGCCCAGTGCCGGTACCCCCTGCTGGCTGTCTGCATTGTTCACTGCCCCGTTCTCCAGCTTGTCCCCGCTCTCTTCTGGTCCAGGAATAAAGAAGGTGTTCACCCAGAAGTGAAACATTTTGTCCTGAGGAGGACAAAACAGAAAATTTTCATCATGTGATTCTGTATTTTTCTGTCAACAAATATATAAAAAACAGAACCAACAAGGTGTCAGTCCGTCTCTGCAGACTTCCCCCCACCTCCCTACTCCACCTGGCACTCAACCTTGAGCGCTGTTTGCTATTGGCACTTTTCCACAGGTGTGGTACGGTAGGGCACGGCTCTACACAGTTGCAGTGCTTTTCCACTAGTACCTGGTACTCTGTACTTTTTCCATACCTCCTCAGCCCTGGTTCCAAGAGAGCCAAAGTGATACTAAAATGTGACATCAGCCGACTGCCTTCCACTGATTGGCCAACGAGTGTCATCATGTAAATGACTTCAGTTTCGTGCTGCCGTATGACGACCCGCCCACGCCAAGGAGGTACTATGAGGTACTCAGTTGTAAAGGAAAAGCACCAGAACTGGGCCGTACCGTGCCATGCCGTTAGAGTGTAGTGGAAAAGCACCATATGACTGGACCTAAACTCACAAATGTTTCATTTTATCACCAAGCATTTAGCGTTACGTTATAATATTTGATGTTTAATGACTGACAGAAATGGGTCTAATTCCTGAAGACACACAAAACACAACTGACCTTCTTCATCATTTTATTCTGCTTATGAAAGAATTCCACTTTGATGTCTCCACAAACCGGCAGCGGCTGGGGGAATTCAAAAAACATGTGCTTGTCCTCGCGCCGCGTGTGAGCGGGGTTCGACGTATGAATCTTAACTTTGAGCTGATAGACAACAAACTGAGGATCTGCAAAAAAAAAAAAAAGTCAGCATTTCAGGGGTGGGGGGCAAAATTGTGAGATCCATGAGGAAAAGGAGACAGAAAACAAGAGAAGAGTGAGTTGACAGGAGAAGCAGGGAGTGAATCAAGAAGGTAAGACATGATACCAGTGTTACTGCATGAGTTAGAAAGAAAAAAACAAAACAAAAAAAACAAAACAAACAGCACCACCTCCTCTCCCCTCTGAATAAGTGCAAAACACGATGTTAAAATTAAGGAGGGGAAAGGGGTTAGACCACAAAATGTAACACCCAAAGAGACCCACAACCAGAGATATGACCCTATTCTGATAGACGGCCATGGTGCAACACGCTGCATAGAGAATATTTTAATCCCAGGGAATAAATCTAGTACCCGCCAAGTGCCAATGGCAGGTAGAATTTGGGTTTGGTAAAACAAAACTAAGACACCGCCAATGGCTGATGCCCCCCCCCGCTCCAGAGTTTGTGCTCCAAGTGTTTCAACCAGACTATTTTGACCTTGTACTATCTGTCCGTCTATCTATCCATCCATCCTCTGCTGCCTATCATCATAGGGTCGCGGGGGGGCTGGAGCCTATCCCAGCTGTCTTAGGGCAGAAGGCAGGGTACACCCTGGACAAGTCTCCACCTCAGCACAGGGCCGTCCGTCTTATATTATCCATCTATCTCAATTATCTAATTTTATTCAAGTCTTGTGACTGTTACTCTGTTACAAATGAACCTGTCCTGGATGTTATGAATAATTGAAAAAATGTAAAAGAATATATACTACTGATAGTTGTTGTCATCCTTATGTCATGCATTTATTTGATGTTTATATTACCAGTAAAATAATGCATCGGTAGATATTTTCAGTCAGAAAAAGCAAGATTTTTTGGCTAGTAGAATTCTGGAGGTCATTAGTCAATAGCCAGTGAGCCAAAAAAATCATAGTTTTACACCCTGTTTAACCCTTTCTTCTTTTTGTAAGGATGGTGGTGGTGGAGATGCTTTCATATACCCATAGACTAGTCCTTTCCTGCATACCCTGCATGTCCTCAGACTGCTCCTGCCCGGTGGATCTCTGGGGCCAAATAATAGCAAATGAGTGAAATGATAATGATGGATGAAAGGCTCATTTACCCCAATGCCAATTCCCTTTCTTGAAGCCCTGAGGGGTCGGGTCGCTCCTGTTTTTAACGGTACTGTCCCCTTAGAAAGAGAGAGGGAGATTATCACAAACAGGACCTGGCTGGCCCGTCAGGGGCTGGACAGCACAGCAGGCACAAACACAAGAGCGCTACACAAATATTTACAGGCATTTGCACCTACAGAGCTTTTTCCTAAAAACAGCATACCGTACGTGGCTTTAAAAGTAGAGGTGTGTATCTTTACAAGTGACCTGGTGTGTAGTGAGACGCACAAAAGGGGAAGGAGGAAAAGGGGAACTTGAGTTCGTTGACGACCACAAAACGTCAGAGTCGTCTTCAGTAAAATTTAACAAAACAGAAATGTATCTGTCAGATAACAGAATAATCATACTGGCTTCATGCTGTGCTGAGCTAAAACCTAAGGCGAGAAAAGGGTGATGAGTGTGTGCGTGTGTGTATGTATTAAGACGTCAAACTCAGAATAGGGCCTTTTTCAAGGGAGTGTTAGGAGGAAAGAGAAGGATCAATACAGTCAGGAGGATGTTCAGTGCAGTCAGGTGTTAAGGGCCAAAAAGCCACGGAAAGTAAGACAAAAGAGGCGCTTTTTCTGACCCGACAGTTAAACACGGACACTCAAACACAAGAAAGGCACAAAATAAATAGGATATTAGTTCCTAACAACATTGAAATCTCAATCTATTTAAACCGTAAAACACACATCATTAACATTTTGAGGAAATACGGTCATAATAAACAATAATAATAAAAAAAAAAAACACCTGGGGAGAAAAGTGTCATTATCAGCTTAGAAATTTGATCCAACAAATGTCTCCATAGGGACGACTTGAATAGAGCAGCATTTTAAAAGCTAATTTTGGAAAACTAAAAATCTGTTTCAGCTTTTCCTCTTTATGTCCAACTGCTGACACCCACACAGACGTTTGTACAGCTATACTTGTGAGGACATTCGTTTAGATAATGCATTTCCTAGCCCCTTACCCTAACCTTAACCATCAAAAATAAATGCCTAACCCCAACCTAAACCTAATTCTAACCATATCCCAAAAATCAAGTCTTAACCCCCAAAAAGCTCTTTAAAGGTCTGTCAGAAAGTGAGCACCTCATGCAGACCTTGCTCTGTTTAAACTGAACACAGCAGAAAATGAACAAATGACAGTGGGAGAAGCCACAGAAAAGACATCCTACATCTCTGATAATGTTTGAAAAAGTCATTATGACGAACAGAAGGGGTCTGATTGAAAACACGGGCAGAGAATGAGTTGGCCTTGTTGTACGCAGCACCAGTCGGACTCAATCAATGATGAAGCTGTCAAAAAAGGGTCAAGAAATACTGCAGTGATTTCAGCCACACTTGATTTTAAAACCTCAGCACACAGGGCGACTCGACACTACCACACTACCATGGATGACCTGCTCTGCTCTACGGCGCTTCACGCTGCAGCGTGGGCGAGCCCTACAGTGCACAACGCATCCAAGGCTCTCGCTCTGTGTGAGCAGTAGCGAGCGTGCCCACGCCCTAGTTTGGAGTTAAAGTTGAACATGAGCGTGACTCACTGCAGGTGCCCCCGCTGAACATGGGGAGAGTCTCAAACACCATTTTGTGGAAGAGGAGCGCCACCGGCTTGTACTCTAGCTGGTTCTTCAGTAGGTAGCTGTAGTAGTAGACGTAGCGGCGCTGGCTTGGGATCGTTACTCCCTGCAAGAGTCAACAGTAATAAACACTTAGAGATCCTGAACGAACAACAGTGCATGTGTTCTAGTGTTTGCAACTTGAACTCAAATTAAAATTCCTGACATATCATGAGTCATTTTTAAAAGCTAAAAATGTCCAATATTTTATGGGACCAGCTCCTTAACAGTACTTTCTGTTTTGTAAACTGAACATGTGTCGATTATAGACAGGGAAATTCAAAATGTCAATAGTAGACAATTTCACTGACAAAACAATGGATCATGAAAATAAAATTCAGTTTCTGCTGAAGCTGACATTTGTTCTCAGAACTGACGACTCACCTTCTTGTCCCTCGTCCTGACTTCTCCATAAAAGTCCAGCGCTTCTTGCGCCTCCAGGAATTTGCCACGATGGAGGAGATAGGCGCAGATCATGACTCCAGTGCGACCCTTCCCGGCCTTACAGTGGATGGCGGCCACGTGATTGTCATCCTCACTGAGCCACTGGTCCAGGTCTTCACAAAACGGCTTTATTAGCTCCAGCTGAGGAGGATTGTGGTCTTCGAAGGGGTACTGTGCAACTGATGAACGGCAGGATGTAACCAGAGAAGACACAGAGCAGATGGGTCAGAGGAGACAAGACAGCGACGAAGACACAGCAGACACTTTGTGGGATTTTAGTCAAGTGTGCCATCGTCAGGCTTTTTGATCAGACTGCCCTTTTTTTTTTTTTTTTAAAGAGGGAAATCATCTGTAGGACATATAAAGCAGCCTACCTCTGCAGTTAAATTTGGCAGCATCGTAGTGTCTTTCTGCGCAGCTGAAAACGGAAGAGGGGACAAAATCCAGTTAGCGAACACACAGAGGAAGTTATCAGGAGAAACAAAGGGCAGTTCAGGTACAAAACAAAACATGGAACACTTACAGGTTGTAGATTTTGTAATGGTTTTTATGCTTTGAATCCAAAAACCTGTTTGCAGGACAGAACATGATATATTTATGAGACCAACTGTCAGAGCAGAACTTATATTCTTGCATCCCTCTTTTCTATGAGCGCACAACTCACCGTACTACATCGTCTATATTGTTTCTGTACACGCCTTCAAGTCTTTCTGCTGGAAAGCCCATAGCAATGATGTTTGGGTAGATATCTGTTCAAGCATGGGGTCAAGGAACTGTACAATGCACACAGCTTGCAGAAAATAAGGCATTTCTGATGAGATGTATTTCATTTAAAAGAAATCATAACTTATGAATGTGATATGGTACAATTACAAGAATGCAGAGAAAGGCAGCAGAGCATTAACAAAAAAAAAGTTTCTACCAATGTCAACAAGAGGGTGTCATTGTAGTTATATGGATAGATGGGAGCACAGAGGAGTGTGTGTGTGTGTGGTGACAGATGGCCTCGACAGTGAGAAGCAGGCAGAGAGGACAGGAGCTACGATGCTCCTGCACGAGCCAGGCCCACATGTAGGTGCACAGGGATAGTCAACGCTCCCTGACCTGCATTTATTTTTAGAAAAGTTATATTGAGATGATCACAAATATTCGGCTTATCTCTCTTGAGCTCAAAACAATCAGAAATGTGAGACTGATCACTGTCAAGACAGGTATAAAAACCTCTGTTGTGACCTGCAAGTTGCACACACAGTGATGACATACTAACGAACCACAAGCACCAGATTACACTGCAGATCACTTTGTCCATGCTACACCTGTCTGTAAAGTCACCAAACTGCTCCATATTTCATCTAGTCACTGCTGATACTATGGTATCATACTTACAATCTTAAAAGACACATTAGTGTTATGTTGCAGTTAAACATCTAATCAAGTCTTTGAGACTCGACTGCAACGCCTACCTGTAACTGACGTCTGCTTGTTGCCATAAGCTGTGGGATTTCACACTTAAACCTCCGTCTAAAGGGCAACCTTTTCTTACACTTCCTGTGCCACGGTGTCAAAAATAGAAACGCAGAATATTTCTCATTGGATGCGTCTGATTCTGAGCAGTTATATGTTCCCCACAGTCACATATCACTTATTCAACTGGTCAGAAAGATTTGACACACAACATATAGGTAACTGTGCAATCAGTCAACCTGCTGAAAATATTGGAAACCAGACCAAGTAGACACATATCTGAAGATTAATGCATTTGCAAATATTTGCAGCTGAGCTATCTTCAGCTAACCCCAGTAAGGGGAATACATTAGGTGCCTAAATGCAGCTTTATGCAACAAAATTATGGGTGGGTATTACATCAGATACACTTGTCTTGGGTCTTATTCTATGTGGGATGTAGTAAATTACAGTATTGCAAATATCAAGTAAGTAACTTTGGTGTTCTGCTTCTCTTGTGGCTCGCTCTCTACTGTATCAGCATAGATGTACAGGCTATGTTTTTACATCTAGAGTTAAAACGAGAGAAAAGCCTGGACTGTGCAAAGAAGTGAAGCATCTGGAGTGGTGGTACAAGATGCCAACCTCTTCTTTGAAAAAGACAGTCAAACTAGCCTCTGTGTTGTTTTAGTAAACACAGTTAATTAATAACGTATATTAAGGGTGTAATAGTATATGCATTTGTCTTCACGTCAAACGACAAATACGTCTGAGTGGGCATAAAAAAAAAAGTTGAGCCCTCACTCCAGTCCAGGTGGCGGTAAGGAGCCTAAAAGCTGACAGCAACCGTCATTAGCTACAGAGGAAGAAGCAGGTACAAAAACAAATGACCAAAAGTGACGATAGTGTTTATTTAGAAGTAGAAAAAACCCATTGCGCCATTTAAATCACCTGCATGAGAACACGTCTTCCCAGTGCAAGATAACGGTGATGAAGAGAGTGGTGGACAGAACAAAAACTGTCTGCCAGCTATGTTTCGCAGAGGTGTGGTACGACTCTGGAAACACATGAAACATGCTTTTTAAGTAGCCACATAACAGACAAGGGCCATAAAAACAAAAAAAAAAAATCTGAAGCAATCCACATATGCCCATATGTTGTAGTCGAAGAGCCTGCTTCAAGTATTTATTGAAAGTGCTGTGAAGTGTCCCATCCCGTGTGCACCAGTCAGTCTGTGGTCCAGATATTTACAAGCCTGCAAGAGCTGCCTACTGACCAAGCTGCTGATCTCACAACTGAATCAGAATCAGAAACAAGTTTATTTTTAAGTGAGTTTACACAAACAAGGAATTTAAAGTAACCCATTAATTGTGTATGCATTTGCGCTGCGCAAAGGCGCAGGAGAGACGCCAGGACGCCGTATTGCAATTTGGCGAGCTTTAGGACACTCCTGGAAGAGCCGAAACTCTCCCACATCTTGCCTCCCCCTCAAAGTGGCATGTACCGGATCTCCTCCTCCTCATCATCAGCATGTATTTCTCTATGCTGGGACGTAGAGAAATACATGCTATCCTCACTAGGGCACGATTATTTTAATAATAGATTAATCAGTCAATTATTTTTTTTGATTAATCACATAAAAAAAGACACATTTTGGTGCAGAAAAGTGCACAAAACACAGGTTGCTGCATGAACATCCCAGAGCTCTTAAAATAATAAATTATGAATAATTTTATTAAAAAAAATAAATAAATAAAACTCTGTCAAGACTACAGCCTGCCATGCTGTACACAGGCTCCGCTCCATGAGCTACACGCTGCTCTTCTTCTGTGGTGTTTTACAGCAGTGCGCAGCCGTCCACTCAACTCAGTGAGCTCTGTGACGTAGCAGTGACTGACATATTTATCACACGCCACAACACATAGATAATGAAATTTGTTGCCAATACCTTTAATAATCAAATTTTATCGATTCGTTGTTGCAGCCCTAATCCTCACAAATCTGAAGAACGGTACAATTTCCCTCCACTCGATCTGTAGCCTAGCAACTTGGTCACAGTGCGCCCTGCTCTGAGCTCGCTTGCGCCCTACCTCGCACAGCACACCGCACTTTGTGCATTTAGTGTGAAACCAGCTTAAGAATAAATATGGGGGGTCAAAGGTCTGATTGTGAAGACTGACCTCACGTTCCACTTAAAGCTTCCTCACTGTACCGTACCTGTAACGAAACGTGACCCCCACACCGAGGAACGTACCATGTGTGATATGTGGGTACCCCTAGTGTATATACTTGGTATTATTGTAGGAGCGTGTAAGAACTTGTATAAAAGTGATCTACTGGTGAATGTGTGGTAATTTCACACAAATTCAATCAAGTCAGTAGGTTAACTCACAGTTACTTCAGAGGATATAGGAAATATTCAGGCACACGCGACAAAATGGCACTATTATAAACCATAAACCATATTTCCTAGCCCCAAGCTGAGGTATACTCACCGCACATCTTTATACATGAATTCAACAATCCCAACAGCAAATCTATGTTATTATTTGCATGATGCCAAGCTACTTCCCTATAGCTCACAACATAGAAGCTGTCCACAGCATGCTATAATCCAATCCATTAATACTGCAAAGACCTAATTAGGAGCAAAGCACAGCTTTTCTAATGCTATTCGATGAGCTATGCTAACCCTTGGACCTACTTGCAAAGTGATCCCAGTCGGTCTATTCTAAGTGTTTTTAAAACGCTCCAGAGCTCCCAGGAGATCCTCAGCCCAGGGCATGGGGGGGCTTGGTCTCTGCAGCTGGGAGGAAACGCACATACGGGACGCCCCCCCCCCAACGGAAGCTCCAAGTACGATAGAAAAAAAAAACAAAAAAAAAAAAACAGAAAGAAAATCTGCCGTTTCAGGCACGCCTTTTCTTTAAAGCCAGCCCTGCTTCAGCTTATGCATGCATATGCCAAATCCACAACTGAGAGAGGAGGAGAGGGGGAAAGGGAGAGTGGGAACCGGCAAACACTGCAAGAGGAGGGGGTGGGGAGGACAGGAAAGGAGGAGAGAGCAGAGGAAAGGGGACAAGCAGAGGGAGGGAGAATTAGAGTGGGAGTAGTAAAGAAAAAGAGCAAAGGAGAGGTGGTAGGTTGAGAGTGTAAGAGCACTCAGACAGCACCACTGATACAAGATCACTGGCAACTCTATTTTAAGGGCAATTCCCAGAACTGTGATACTGCATTACATAACTGCAGAGAACCCATATTGTTTCTGGACATCATGCCAAAAATGATAAAAGCGATGTTTAGAAAAGGGCCCACATGTGAACAAGAGGAGATTTCAAGTCAAAGCAAGACACCACTTTTGAGTGATGTGCCCCCTTCACACCTGCACAGAGCTGCCACAAGCGTTACGACATCAGAGAAACATCTGGTCCCATATTGTGTGTCCAATATCTGCACACACATGCTGACACTTCAATATGTTATCTATATTACTGAGTAAGGTAGCACCCAGATTTACATTTCCAGTCCTATAAAGAAGGGAAAAAAACACTATTTAGCAGTACCACCAAGTTAATGCAACAATACTGGTGAAAATCTGAACAAATTCTGTCTAGAAATACAAAGGCCTGTTTAAATGACATGATGTGTGCAGTTCCAGGGCTGCAAATAACAATCATTTTATCGACTGACCTGCCAAATGCTTTTCTCAATTCGCCGATCAATCATACGGCCTATTAAAATACAGAAAAAAAGAATGAAAAGTTGATATCTACAAATGTCTTTTGTCTGACCCAAAACAAAGACATTCAATTTAATATCACAGAGGACCAGAATTTTAACACTTCAGAAACCTGAAGCACTGATTTTTTTTTTTTTTTGCTAAAAATTTTTTTTAAAAAACATTATCAAAAGTAGCTCCTCTACTATTTGACTGTGTTTCTGCTCTGAAACAAAAAGGCAGAAAAGCGTTCTAAAATCCTGATAACAAAATATGACCAACTCTCAGTTCTGTCACACTCGATTTTGCAAATAGCCATCGATGGTCAACCACATCACTTGCTAACTGATCACAAAGCAAAAAACAAAAAGTGAAGACTTCAGTACCAGCTATTCTGCACTCAGGAACCAGGTCATGCATTATCAGTAGTAAAAGATGAGAAATGAGTCCTGCAGAGGGGCTTGAAATAGCAAAAATTTGAAATGATTGTATCCCCACATAAGGAACTAAGAAGTAAGAAGTCATTCACAGATTTGTTGAGAATGAATCAATAGATACTCACCCATAGAGGACACAGTGAGGTAGACAAGAGGTGACGGTGAGCTTACATTGATGGTCTTTACAGCTATCACAAATCAGAAACCTACCATGTACTGAAATTAAATATTTTCTATCTAGATGTATAAATATAAGAAATTATATACATATACATACAAGGCACCCGTCTTCAAACACCCACTGATTCAAAATAACTGACTTAAAGGCACTAACAATTTCACAACCCCGAGCCTGGTGCAAGATAAATGACTGTCAGTTTCCCCCCAAGACACACACTAAAGTCCAGGGGTTTTCTAGCTATAATGTGACGGTGACATTTATGTGTGCTGGTTTGACAGATCCACCATCTTTCAAACATGCTGGGTGACAGCAAAGCTGCCTGACGCTGTCTGACCAGCTAGCCAGCTAGCTATGTAGCAGGGAAGCTAACTACCTCACGTTACTCTCCACTGACATGTCTGGTCACAGTTCTGCTACTCCAACCATCACACATTGCCAGGTGAAGTTCAGGGTGCTGTGTGAATAAGGAACACAGGGAAGGATACACGTTAAGTCCAGATCGAACCCATCCTCTTGATATCTCCTTTTGTTCCGGCTGACCATTTCTTTTATAATCGCAGCCATTGTAGCAGGTGACAGGAGTCTATGTGGGATAAATGATGAAAACAGTTTTTCTAGCAGTAGCAGTCTGGTCGTCTATGTCGCAGTCAGTGGGGTCTGCTCTCTGTCGCTGGCTGCTCTCTGAATTTTGCAGGTCCTGACAGAGACGTGTTAGCCAGCAGAGCTAGCAGTGGCTGTCGGTAGGATTAGGAAGGCTTCTCTCTGGATCATAAAGACGGGCCTTGCTCTGCTCCACCGTGCAGGCCCGACTTTCCCAATCCTGCAATTCGTCTTGCAAACACCCCTGATTAAAACACATGCAGCTGTCCTTTAGATGCCAGACACGTCCAATCCGATGACTCAATCGAAGCCGCCGCGATTGGCAGCTAGAGGATAGAGAACTCACCGGTTCTCGAAACCCGTATCCAGCGACTCAGACGTAGCTAGCGAGCTAGCTAGCAACGCTAGCACAGCTAGCTAGCAACAATAGCTAACGCTGCCTCCTTTTTCGATCCAAAAGCCTCCTAACGATTCAACATTGTCGTCGACTGATTGCCAAAAACACATCTGAAAAAAAGTGACAGGCTCCACCTTAAATGTATATAGACTATACAAAGATCAGAAATCTGCACAGATTTGTGTGACAGTTCCGTCCCGGGGAATCATCTTCTTTTCTCGGTCCTCTCGCTCCAGCTGAACTCTCAGGCTCTCATCATGGCCTCCACCGAAGGAAAAAAAGAAGGTAGAGCAGGCTGGGATTTTAGAACAAATATCCCACCGCCTTCATTATATAGTCCCACAGTTTAATCCGACCGACAATTGCAACATTCATTCACATCGTGTCAACAATTAATCGTAGGTATTGATGAGCACTCATTTGAATATGGAATCATTTTAACAGTAAAAAGGGCAACGATCGAGTTATTTCGTGCTTCTGGCGGAAGGATAAAGTCAGTCCGCATGCGACGCGCCCTTCTGTCAAAGTGGTCACGTGTTGTGTAATTAAGGAAGTTTCCAACATAATGTCACTTTTCGCGCTTTAAACTGTCATTTCAGGCTATAGAAAATATATTCATACAACCCATCAGTCCATAATACATCTATGATGTTTGCAGTGGAAAATTAGCAGACTTTTCTGTAGCTTCAATGCCTTTTTGATAAATCTCAAATTAGTCCTAAATCATTGTAATGTTCTAACTGCATAGTAAACAATGAAAAAACATTACGTCATGCATAATAAAATTAAAGATATAGGCTATCAATGTCCTAAATTCATGCATGATAATATTTTCCATCAATATTAGGCTAATGATAATAATGATGATGTCATTAACTTTACAAGAGTCAAAATGTTGAATGCATCCAAAATATTTGTCACAAGTTAATGTTGGTTCAAGGTGGATTGGATTAGATGTGAAACAGCTGGTCATACAATCAATTAGTCATACCACAGAAAATTAAATAGCAAGCATTTTGATTATGATACATAAATATTTGCTGTTGTTTTTAATTCCTTAATGATGGTTTATTGAATGCTTTTGGACCCTGGACTCTGGGAATTGTGATATGTGGGCTCCCCCAATTGGATATATTATAGTCCCATTATTGCTCCAGCTGAACAGCAGCAGCCTCAGATGGGTGTCACTTTCATAATATTTAATAATATTCACAATGCTTAAGGATACGACCTTTCCTGTTGAACTGCATATAACATCAGGTCAGTTATGCAAACCATTCCAGTTAAAACCTGACCACTAATTGATATTTTCATATCTGAATAAGCAGCCTTGCACATCAACCTTCATGGATATTGTGGAAATGTGCATATAGGCTACATCACATTTTGGGGTGGTAGCCTACATTCAGAATCATTACACTTGTATGACATGAGATTTACACCAGTAGCTGACCTGGTCATTTCTCAGTGACATGACATGAAGGATGTACAGTAGTTGAGAGATTTTATAAAGTACTGAGGGTGCAGTTCAGCAGATTTAAATGAGGTTACCTGGAACATCGCAGATTAAATGATCTGATCCCATGTGAGGCTAATTGGGAATGTGCTTCTTACAGGGGATACCAGTTCTCCTCACAGAATAACACACATCTAGTAGTAATATAAGCCTGTACAGCTTAATGACTGGCAAATTAATCAGTCCTGGAATTCACTCAATCATCTCTTAAGTATAATTTAAAAGCGTCTCAGGATCTCCTTAATCTGTTATAAAAGATCTGCTTGGCAAAGCCAACCCAGGGTCATATCCAGTGTTTTACAATTGAAAGAAATATGCACAAAATATTAGGGCATTTGAAAGAACATCTCTACTGCTGACTGTGACTGCTGCTTGTCCAAGTTAACCCTCCAGTTAATAGGGGGACCTTTTATAGACAACAGGTAGAAACTCAGACTATATTTGGCTATGGACACCATATAGCCAAATATATAAGAGACATTATCATGATGAATGACACAGTGACTGTGCCCTTCTGTATGCAAGTACAGTAATTTTTTGTTCTGCTATTTTACTACTTTTCCTATATCATTTCTTGCCAGTAGATGGCAGTACTGCACTTCTGGCTTTCCAGCTAAGGCCTTCCACACTGCCTATCAACCTTTAACCTCCAGTTGACAAGCATACACCTTGTACAGACAGGAGATAATGTGGGGAGTGTTGCATAACCAGTGGAGGGCAGACAAATCAGACCAGAGATTACATGGGAATTTTTTTTAATCCATTACATTAAATCTTGTATTTGTATATTTATAGGTTACAGTCCACAAACATCCCAGGACCAGACAGTCACACAGACAAAAATAAGCTTCTTCATTACTTCATTTGTTCTCCTAAAACAGCAAGTCACATGATCCTTTACTAAAATCACCAAATCTGAGGCACATTTCAGGCTAACATCAGCAAGAAACAATTTCTGTTTGATAATGTTGAAATCTGAGTGAAAGGATTTCACATGTATGTTGTATTTCACAATAACGTGAAACATTAACAAAATGAATTAATCTGCTGACTAAATGTAAAACAAACAAGCACTACTGGCAGTGTGACTTTCATTCAGGTCAGTAAGATATACTTGACAAAAAATGCTGTAAAAAGTGACATCTGTTTCTATCGTGCATTCCTCAGATATTTCATTTAAGTATCAAAAATGATTTCCCTTGTCTTGAGATCTGCTCCTAAATTATTTAAAAATAGAAACAATAATCTCAAGTTACCTTTAATTCTTTAAAATACAATACAGTTAATATGCATATTATCATAAAATGGATTTCTGCTTCAGACAAGGCACATTGATTTAGTGAAAACCTGTGCTAAACACCCAACCCTGCCAGAACCACTCATGATTTATAACAATCTATGTGAGCATTTTTATATAATGCAAAACAAGAATCTATCTAAAACTCTCCTGGTAGAGTGGGTGTTTATTTATGCCCCTTTAAAAACCAGAACTTTTCACTGGTGAACTACGTGCTGTGATAATTAATAAGATAGCCAGACTTGAGGTGGCAAGGAAGGTGGTAGGAATCAGACTCTACACTATCTTTGGTGCATGACACTGAGGATTGTATTTACAGTGGTTTGCTCACATAACCAAATTAAAATACATCCATTCATTTTCTACCGCTTATCCTCACATAGGGTTGTGGGGGGGCTGGATCCTATCCCAGCTGTTTTAGGGCGAAAGGCAGGGTACACCCTGGACAAATCTCCAGTTCATCACCCGGAGAGACTTACTCCACACTGAAAGGCCCCGGCTGGGAATCGTACCTTCTTGCTGTGAAAAGCCAACCACTGCGCCACCCTTCAAATTAAAATAAACTTTGAAAAAAGGAGAAGTAAAACAACAAACCAACTGAAAGAACTGCACACATTCACAACTACACAACCTCCCTTCTTTTTCCTGACTGGCACAGTCTCACGGGTTTTATAGCCCTGATGTTCTCCCTTAACCTCAATCAGGGCAATCCATATTACTTGGAGGTGAATCATTACATCCTTAATCAAAGATCTACATTTCCCACATGGAGTCAAACTGCCCTACAGTTTCCCTACTATTTTACAAATCAAATATCATAATTATCTTGGCCTGAAATCAAGCAAGGCACTTTTAACAAGGAAAAGAAACATTATCACTCTGGAAAAATACCCTCTACTTGGTACAGCCCAATGATGTCAGGATGGCATCACCAACTCTACTTAAGAACAGGAAATGCTGGGGAAGGGCCCTTTAACACAGCAGCCTATGAATATGAACAGTTCAATCTTAAACCCTGCAACTTAATTAAGGTAATGAAAACTAACTTAGAATAGTGCATGCTTTAATTTACTCTATAAATTGATGTTAAAAGTAACACATGCACAGTGTGGGCAGTGCTCCATACTGTGTTAAATTAGACCAACATAAACAAATAATGGAATTATGAGGTGTACAATGTAACTAAAATAACTGGGACAAGTGGTGAGGGACAGTGGCCTCAGCCACTTCATCACATAATTACTTGTCCTTCTTTAGAGAGGCGTAATACTCCACCAACACCTTCCAGGCCAAGGGGGCCATGAAACCATCTGGAGGGTTCTCCCCGCTCCGAGCCATGTTCCTCATCCTGGTTCCAGAGATGAAGTCAAACTCTGCATGCCTGAGAGTGTGAGGAATGAGCACATTTTGACAAAAGTCATCAGAAATGCTAATTGAACATTTAGAAATCATACGCCTCTTTTCTTGCACCTGGGTTTACAGCAGATTCCAGGTTTTGCTTTATGACAACAGGACACACAAGAAATACCGACAGACCTCTTTTTCTTCACTCACCTCTCTTTGTCGTAAAAATCCATTGCCTTCTTTGTCTTGTTGTAGGCAGCGACCCTGAAGGGGATGATCTCCACAGAGGTGAGGCCCGGGGCCATGGTTAGGACCTTACTGCCGTGGGTGGGATCATACAGGTCCTGCTTAGTCTCTGGGTGGGGCATGCCTGCAGGGTCCCTGCCAACAATGTAGAAGTTGGCTCCAGCGATCATTCTGGCTCTACAGTGCCACTGAACCTGATGAGTCATTGAAAGACAAGGGTTAATGTTTAATCACACATAGATGACACTGGAAAAATAAGTCACTGTTTCGTCTCACCTCCGTGGGTCCAGCATACATCATAGGTGAAGGGAAAATGGCAATGATGGTGCTGGCTGGGTCCAGGACGCCCTCCTCCAGGACTGCTGCGTGCTGCTTCATCCGCCAATCCAGAGGCACGTCATCGTCTTTGGTCCAGCCGCCAAGTGGGTGCAGCAGGAGGACTGGATTCTTGTAGCCTCGCTCCAGCAGACGGCGCTTGGTGTCCTGCATCAGCAGGGCGTGGCCGTTGTGGACCGGGTTACGCAGCTGGAAAGCGAATACCGCATCTGAGGAGGACAACGTGGAGCAGCACATAACAGTAATTAGAAGCAACATCATAGCACATTGGAAGTGTTGCGTATCATGATCAGAGCAGGCCAAAATAAGCGAAAAATACAGTGCAATTTAGTAGCTCACATAGTCACAGTAAACATGCTCATAATACCTTTCACACAACTTTGAATGATGTTGAAAAGTCTATATTTTTCTTGTTGTCAACAAATCCCATGAAAAGACCAAAACCTGACGTGGATGGATCTCACTGACACATAGCTAATTGTTCCTTGTCACAGAGCTGCACTGTTGTCCAGACACATTTCACTTTTCTTTTCATGGAGTTGGTTGAACAATAAAAAATATAGAATACTTGTGAACCTTATCTGTTAAGTGCACATCACAACATGCTTGCACCAGTAACAAAACTCAGACTGAGCAACAAAATGCTGAAAAAAAAAAATAACATTAGCACATACTGGATTGGGGTGTGGATAAATAAATAACACCTCGAACACAGAATTCACATCAAAGTGAGAGAGTGACCATTAAAACAGGTGATTTCACATTTCATTGTTCATTACGTTTCAGAGGGATACCACTTATCAACGAACACGGATCACAAACATCGTCATGCAGCTTTAAAATTACCATGTTACTTTTTTCATCTGGTCCTTTGCCAAGTTCTTCTGAAAGACAAATGGTGCACTGCTAAATACATTTACCAGCTGTGATGTTTTGGTCCTAAAAGCTACTTACAACACACTGTATGCCATTGTGTGTTCCCCCTTACTGCTGTCCCCACGACCCTACCCCAGATAAGTAGAAGAGAATGGATGGATGGATTACCTGCTTTCATGTCTTTGAACTTCTGCTTGAGCTCCTGTGGAGTGAGGCGGTACTGGTCAAGTCCATCGTTCCATTTGATTGGCTCCAGCACCTCCAAGTCACCACCAACGAGCCATTCACCCCCCTCCATAACCATCTGCAGGATGACAAATATGAGAATGGTAAGAATTATTTTTGAGGGAATTCAAATATTTACCTGCATGAATATCTGGTTGAAATAGGTGATATGGTGATATGGTGAAAGAGAACAGTGGAGAAGGGACCGAAGTGATCTTACTGCCTGCAGCACAATCGTGTGGAAAACATTTAAAATGTGACGGTGAGCATTGAAGACATCTGACGAATGCATCATCACCTTAATGTAAGGGTGCTGTGGACAAGTGGTGCCCCACTGTCTGGCACAGCGCTCTTCCTTGCGGTGTGGGTAGAACTCTGGGTTCCTGAGAATGGCCACACGTGAACCTTGATACTCCAGAGCTATAGCTGCATAGCCGTCAAGCTCCTCCTTGGTCTCTGCGCTGACAGGCAGGACGATGGGAACAGACAAGTTGATGGGCCCGTCTGAGAGAGAGGATGCAGTTATTTCTCAACCAGTGAGCTATGCTATTTGTCTATTAAATATTGCTATTTATGTTTGGAGAGATGCACTCTGATGTTTTTGCCAACTGGGAGTACATGTAGCCTGAACGTGTACTTCTATAGCTGCAATGGAGTAAAATTTTAGAGAGGCATAAATGATTTATTGAACGATTCAATGATTTATAAATGAAGAGATGCCAAAAAGTAATGGGTAAACAGCTGAAAAAGAACACTGGAAGAAGTGGATAACTTATTGAAACATCCAGATTCTGCCGCTCCAAGAGCTACAGAGCTAGAGTACAAATGCAGACTTGACCAAACCAACCTTAACTGTGACAGCTATACGAGAAAAAAATATACAAAGGGGCTGAGTTTGTATAAATATGTATATTATGTGTTGTATGAAGCTTTTGTGATATTTTCTTGTTCTGTTGTGATTCTGAGGAAACGATTAAAAACAATCGGCCTGAGTCTTTGCTCAGGTTCTAAGACGAAAAGGAAATGAGCAGCTGGTTAGGTTGATGGTATACTGCCGTGTGTGCCTTTTAGGGCTGTTCTGAGAATAGATATGTGTGACTCTTACCATCCAGCAGGTTGCCAAAGTGTAAGACCTGGAGGAACTCTCTCTCTCTCATGAAGCCCTTCAGGGGGCTAGCCCAGCCTTCTGACAAGACCTGCACCCACTGTAGATCCAACTGTGGACAAAGGATAACTACTCATTAGAAAAAGCATTCACATCATTTAACATGTGGATTTAACCACACTTATGATACTTTAAATGTCGACATACAAATCAACAAGTCTGTAATTACACTATAAAAAACACTACAAATAATCAATGGACTGTGGAAGTCCAAAACTGGAGCAAGACGGTCGGAGATAACTTATTACATACCCTGGATAAATGACAGACTAGAGATGGATGATTAACTATGCTTTCTTTCCTTCTTAGTTCATACAAACGAATGTTTAAGGGCTCATTGTGAGCAGCTTGCCACTATGTCCTGCACTGAACCTCTTGTCCATTTGCAGTGTGATAAAAAGAAGCTGGAGCACTGGGTTACCTTGGTGATGCTGATGGTGGGAAGCGTGTCTGCGTCAGCCGCAGCAAGATCCAGCTTGTTCTCTGTGACAAAGAGCTCATTCACCTCCTCCATGATCCCACCTGGTATAATAGTCTATATACAAGGAGAACAAGGGGAATATTAATCTTATAGTGTATATTTCTGGTGATGTAGGGCTGCGACTAATTATTTTTGATATAGATTGATCTGATGATTTCTTCTCCCAATTAATCAGTTAAGCATTTGTTATAGATAGACTGGCAGAAAAAAAGTGAGGTCCTTGGATATTTAACCAGCCATTCCCACCCCATATTTTATTTTCTATGACAATGACAAACATCAAATTTCTACATTTGAAAAGCGAGAAGCACAGAGTTTCTCTTTTTCCACACTATTGAGACACCTGCATGACTGACATTTCCTTTCTTTTTTCTTTCTTTCTTTCTTTCGTTGTTTGATTGCTATCTGGCCTTTAAATATGCATTATTATGCTATATTATGTTACATTTTCAACACCAACAAAAAAGGTGACAAAACTATGACTTCTTTTACAGGTTTACAGGTAAAACACTTAAGGTAGATTAGGAAAAATCATTGAATGCAATTACAATTTGTTAATATGAGCAATGGAATGAGCATTCAACAGTTAAATTCAGTCACAGTTATGATGTGTCACTTTACTATGTTTCAGAAGAAATAAATATGACTGTACAGGTAGTGAAGAAAATCATGAATGTTTTGGATTTTCACTGAACCATATCTGAAACCTCCTGTGACTCAGACCATGCCTTGAGGCATTTATACAATTATACAAATGTTCACATTCTCCTGCTTCAGGTCTTGGTGCAAAAAATGCATCATTTTCACAAAGGCAGTGATGTATGTGTATGTGTGAAATATCTTTTCTATAATTATTTTTTCTGCAGTGATCCTGTTTTATTTTCAAGTTAATACACTAACACTTTCTGTAGGGAACAGGAGACTAGCATAAGAAAATCTTGTCACAAACTGGTTGTGTTGACACATTGTTTTATTTGAAGGTAAGTCACCTCTGCCTCAGTGACAGAGCTGTAAGGAAAAGTACACATGATTACTCATTAACTTTTTCAGCAACTTCTGCCAGCAGCAACATGACTTTTTCTGTCTCTATAAAGGTCTATTAATGGAATTGTTCCCAAGATCTATCCATCTATCTATCTATCCCGGCCCGGGCCCTTTCTGTGTGGAGTTTGCATGTTCTCCCCATGTCTGCGAGGGTTCTCTCCAGATACTCCGGCTTCCTCCCACTATCCAAAAACATGCATGGGGATTAGGTTAATTGGCTAATTTAAATTGACCGAAGGTGTGAATGTGAGTGTGAGTGGTTGTCTCTGTGATGAACTGGAGGCTTGTCCAGGGTGTACCCTGCCTTTCACCCTAAGACAGCTGGGATAGGCTCCAGCCCCCCTGCGACCCTATGTGAGGATAAGTGGTAGATGATGGAGGGATGGATGGATGGATACGCTTTCCAGTTTGAGGTGTCATGTTGAAATTGAACACTGTGTCTGTGATTGAATCTGTTACTCCTTTGTTCATCAATTATCCTTTGGTGGCAACAACAGGCTATATGCCCAGCTGCACTACTTCCTGAACGTCAGCCAGCTCCTTTATTTCCTGTCTTACATTATTGGACAAACTAATTAATACAGGTGTGTCTGATTATTGTTATTATTAATCAGTTTGTCCGATAATGTAAGATACGAAATAAAGGAGCTGGCTGAAGTTCAGGAAGTAGTGGAACTGGACATGTAGCTTAGTGCACTGACCAAGAGAATACTTTTTTTAACATATATTTTTTTCATTTATTCTCATCTATGAGAGCTGTAAACATATAATGAGAATAATTCATGTTTGTTCCTCTCCAGTATTTTACAGAACAATTATAAAAATAAACTATTTTAGCCATAATCACCTTTTATTTTTATAGCATGCCTTATATATTGTGTCTGTATGCTGTATTTAATTTCTTTCAGCGGAGTCACTGCGATGTTCTCTGCCTCTGGCTTGGCATTATAACCCCCTCATCTTTCATGTAAACATCTTCATAGGAGGGAAACTGGAATGTCCAGATCTGCTTCACAGCTTTATGTGATCTTCATGTGTGACACCTATAATTATTGTTTGACTTCAGAGAACCAGAAAGTACAGCCCAGCCCTGACTTACAGCAAGTGTGCATTCATGTGTGCTTTTCAACTTTGTTTAAAGCTGTAGATGGATCATCAGGCTACGTCACTCCCTGCTCTACTGCATTTCTGACTGCAGATTTGAGCACAGAAATATATTCTGTGCTTAGAAAATTTATTTTTGTACATGCCACAGTCACAGCTGAGTCTCAGTTTCTCCTGCTCGTGCACTTGCTCGCTCAAAATCTGTCTTTGTTCGCTCAGGAATATGGTACAAATATAATGCCATACAGTTAGTTTTGTCAGCTCTGGATTTTTTGCAAAGCCTTGTTTTGATTTCGCACCAAATTAGCTTTGCTGAGTGACATGCAAAAATGCTGTGACCGGTGCTAAGGAGGAACACAAGCTGAACTAACTGAGCACTAGAGAGCTAGCAAGATTTAGTAGCACCTCCTTTAAGCCTCTTCTAAGCTCCACCCCCTCCTGTCAGTGCTCTGTCCAAGGCCACGCCCCCTCTCCTGCTAACTCTGTATTTCTGCAGAGGAGTGTGCTGAATATTTCCAAGAACAATGAAACGTGATGTGAGACAGAGGGGGGCATGGGCAGGATGAGACATGAAGGCATCTGATTGGTTCTTTCCATTCAGACTGAATGGCAGGGATTGGTCAGAATTTTTACAGTCCTGTAGCTGCCACAGAGGTCTGATTCTTTTCCTTCCTTTTTCTGAACACATAATGTATTGACTGCTCTCAGGATGGAAGGACCATTTCACCCAGCATAACAAAAAGTGTTTCTGAACAGAATAACAGATTATATCTTTAAATAAGGATATGGAATTCCTTGTGGTGTGGGATCAATATGTATGATTCATGGGGGGGTGTCATGTAACACTCACCTGATCCCTGAGCAGCTCCAAAACCTGTTGAAGGCATTCGTTCACCGAGAGCTCTCCGGTTTTCAGCACAAGGTCTGGCGTCTCTGGGGGCTCGTAATCTGAGTCAATCCCAGTGAAACCTGGCAACAAGCATGAGACCATAAACATCACTGAAAGCCTGACAACGATCACATTACATTTTTACTGAAATTAGGTGAGTGAGAGAAAGGTTGCTGAGGTGAGCTCTATTGCACTGACCTTTGATCTCGCCAGCGCGAGCCTTCTTGTAAAGTCCTTTTACATCTCTACTCTCACACACCTCAAGAGGAGCGTGGATAAACACCTCGAAAAATGGAAGCCCGGCGCTTACATGGATCTTTTTTGCCTCATCACGATCCTGAAGAGAAAGAGTACATTGTGTTTCATTTGAATACAGTTCCCTGCTGCTGCTGCTTTTGACTTTGGATAAATATCCTTTCGTCAAACCCTTGATTAGATTTTTTGAGTATGAACGAATGTGTTAACTGCTAATGTGTTCTGACCTTGCCAAAAGGAGAAATGAAACTGGTGATGCACACCAGCCCGGCGTCTGCAAACAGTTTGGCTACTTCTGCAATGCGGCGGATGTTCTCCTCACGGTCTTCTGCAGAGAAGCCCAGATTCTTGTTCAGGCCATGGCGAATGTTGTCTCCATCCAGTGAGTAGCATGGAATAGCATGGGACACAAGGAACTCTTCCAGGGCAAAACTGATGGTGGTCTTCCCAGCACCTGACAGACCTAGACACACAAATGTGACAAACTGTCCATATCAGTTTATGGCTCCTGTGTGGCAGAGGAACGAGCCACCTCACAACCAATAGATGGATGTCACATTAGATTATGGAGATTTACCGGTGAGCCAGATGGTACATCCTCTGAAGCCTCCCCTGGTGCCTACGACCTGCCCTCTCTTGCTCCGGCTGACATGGTGGGCCTGGTACACAACATTGGTCGACCTGTTGAGATCCTGAGTCGGGAGAACATAGTCAGACAGAGGCAAGCTAAACTGCTTCTGGGTGGAGGAGAGTTATTTATGATAGCTTGATGTAGGAAATCACCAAACATGACGGTTGCATCTTCATCTTGACTGACTTCATTTCACATAACTTATCATATCATGCAGAACTAAAATGACGTGGCACTTTTTAGTAGCTATGTGGAGCAGGCTGTAGATAAATGGGGCTGTATTGACTTCTAGAGGGGAGGGATGGAGAAGGGAGGGAGAGCACTGACTGTACACAATGTGTCCTGTGTACTGCCTGCAGCCTAGCGATGATGTGGCAGTGGCACACGCTCACCCTCTGCACCCACTTTCCTCCTCTTCTTACATCCATTCCACAGCTACCCCCCTCCTCTTCCTCATCTCACTCACAGTGCTCATAACCTGCCTTCTACTCAGATACTTTAACATGCTAGACCCTGCTATTTGCCCTCATGAGGTTTTAGTCTCTGTGCCTTTTCTCACACTGACATGACTGTTAAAAATAAATGATTTGGGTGCATCAAGCATAAAAGTATGCTTCAATAAAGATCACCACATAAAGTTCGCTTTATTCTGGTTATCTTCCTTGTGGTGAGACTCATAAATGTCCATAAATGTGCTGGGATTACTCAATCTAGGCATTGCTGGTTATAAAAAAAAATTAACCAAACATTCAAAGAAAGATGTAAATTATAATACTGTCATCAAGTGTCCTTAAAGTACCTTGTACTTTTGAGGAGTATTTTGAGGTAACCTGCTGCTTCTTCTCACAGCTGGCATGCGGCAAAAATATAATTTAACATACTCTAATGCTAAGAATAATTGTTTAATCAAAGGACATGGACAAGCCCACAATTTGTGCATGCTCACACCCACAGATGTAGACAGACCACACTATTCATAAGCATGGCAGACACCTTCTCTTTGTGCAAACTCATGGCACTTCAAAAATGTGCATTTATTGAAGAGAAAATCAAAAGCTCCCTCCCTTTAGACATGTTTTTTTAATAAAAACCCCAAATCACTTATAAATATAACTTAATTTGAATTAATTTTTTTTTTACTTTTACAGTGAATTGTCCGTTGAAAAGTTGTGTAATAAATGTGTTATAAAGCCCTTATGCAACTCCTCTCCTCTTACTCCCAGCAGTGCAACTGGCATTTTCTTTTTTAAGAAATCACAAAGGAAACACTGATAATTAAGTGGTTTGATTATGCACAATAATGGGAAAACAGTCAGCATGTTTCGACAGGTGATTTAAAAGCTGCCATTATGATTATTTTCATCATCAAATGATCTGTCATTTTCTCAGTTGATTGGTTTTGTGTATAACATGTTGCAAAAATGTCTAAATATATCCTCATAAACAGTCTAATCCCCCACACGCAATGATATAAAACGAGAGAAAACTCATTTCTGTTAACAAAACAGTGGCTGTAAATCTGTAATCTGAGATTATACGGTGGATGCTATTGACTTCAATGGTGCACACCTTGAGGAGTGAATGCACTTTTACTGGTTCACACAAAGTTTGTGCATCGTAGGCTAATTGAGGGTGCAGTTTTCCACATGTGAACAAGTATTTCCACACTCTGGTATTTGTCGTTACTCTCATGCTGGACTAGGTGGACAGACTGCATTCAGCAGCACTCCTGTGCAGCATCAGACTGCTGTTTCACAGTGGCCTCTTTCTCCCCCCTCACTAACTCACATTATGAATGGACCAAATTGACGCGTCGGCTACACGTTACTACAACAACCGGCCTATTCAGAGTCAAAGGCAGGACTGTAACCACCGCGCCTGGTGATAAGTTAGAGAAGAGAGGCAACCAGGAGAACACATAGCGGATATGTCTGTGGAGGCTCTCAGACATCCAGGTCGAGATAAATCAGAGATAGTCAGTTTGGGGTTAATGCGTTCCCTGCTAATGAGTCACTTGACACATAACTAACGTTACTTGGGAGTTGTATATCTAGCGACTCACACAATTGTCCGAACTTTTGGCAAACATGTAACGGCTAATCTGATGACAGCTTCTTTTTCAGTCCTTTCTCTCTCTCCCGGTTATCTCCGCATCTACTCACCGTACGAAGCTTCTTCACTCCGGACATGTCGCACAAGCGTTAACACCGCCGACTGACTGACTGCTGAACACCGGGGCTTCACGCTCACAGGCCTGGATGAGGCTGTCGAGTCGTAATCTCAAAAATTAGTACTGAGGGAAGACGAGGGGTGTTTAAAAGGACTTCCAAGACACGTAGCATTCTGCTAGCCCAGCCTCCAGCCCTCCTCCCTCGACGCCTAGAAATCTGCATAACTCGCTGTAACCTCATACCAGCCAGTACTGAGGAATCACGGCATGATGGGGCCGAGCACCAGAACCAGCAGGACTGGGACAGGTTGGGCGTAATATTACACATAACTGCTACTGCTAAACTCCTGTGTTAAGTTACAACAACATACCCTCCGAGCAGTTAGAGACTTATTTGTTAGCTCATATTATTTCAGTTCATATCAAACTCAGGTTACGAAAACACATCTCTTCGGTTACTGAAGCAGAACCGTTAAGAGAGAATTAACGTTACTAGCCGTTACTGGCCGTCAGGAAGCTAACAGCAGGCTAACTTTAATGTCAGTAACGGTAGCTTAACTCTGTAGCCCCAAAAGGCAGAAAGTTTAGGAAGTATTTAGCAGAAGTAACCTACCTTATGAATTACTAATTCCCAAAAATGCAAATAATTAAAGGTAACCCAGCAGTGGTTTTCAAAGTGAGGTCCGGGGACCCCAGGGGTCCATGAGGGAGAATAGTGTTGTATGTTCACCATAATTCCTGACAGAAGTAACACTTCTGTAACATCCAGTGACTTTGTGGGTCATAGGTTTCAAACCCTTTTTTTTCACAGAACACCTAAAAGCAGTTAATGTGTCTTTGCTGTGGAAACATTTGGCTGATGGTGGTCTAATGAGAGGAGGCCCTAAGTCATGGTGTCTCATTGGGACACTTTATAAGTGAAAACCACATCTCAAGTGCTGTTTGCTCAAGTAAATAAACCTACCTTTTTAACTTGTCCAATATGATCCACTACTAAATTATGGTGTATTTTTATGGATTAGCAACCTGGCAGTTCATAATGTTTTATCAGGTAAAACTGGCTACAACACAAGTGATGATGACACATTATTGCATTGTCCAATGATATAACATGAGTACAACTGTAATGAGTACATGTATACTTGAATTGAATTTAAGAATAGTTTAACACCAATAATTTTGCACTCCTGCACTGTGGTATTACGACTTGTACTTCGATAGAGATCAGACTATGTTGGCTACTTCTTCCATCAATGGTGTTTTGTAAATTTGAAGGAAATTCTCATCCAGACCTTACTGCTACACAAACATAATATCTGTATGGATATTATTACTCAAAGGGTTCCATTTTAATCCACCAGTTAGCAGTATTATACCATATAAAATGTGTACACTGCATTACATTCCTGGAAAGACAGTCATAAGCAATGTATCAGTAGTAATACAGTAATGGTACAATACCTATACAATACAATACCTATAATACCTTTTTTCAGCCACAAGACAAAGAGTCCCCAGGCCAAACAGCAATTTCTTTATGGTTGTTCTGACTAAGTTGCTCCTGTTAGGACCACCACTTTCTCTCTGTTTTACAAATAATATGCAATAAAGCCACTGTAATGCCTTTTTTTTCCAGAATCTTCCCTATGTGCCTAAACTTCAGCAGGACCTTTGAACAGCTGACACTCTGTCTCAAAGTCACAGCCTTGGAGCAGCTTCCTGTAGTGCTCTTTGACGTCCTGATAGAGAGGTATGGAGGCCTGCTGCTCAGTCAAACCAGGGAAAGTCACAGGCTTCTCGTTGAGCAGTGGCTGCAGTCTCAGGTCGTCTCCTCCACAGTCGTACAGCACCAAGAGTAAGTTAGCTGTGTAGGGTAACATGTGGCTGGTGCGGAAGGAGCGTTGGGTCTGTGAGGCGTAGTTGGTGGAGGTCAGGGCATTGCTGTCCTTGAAGAAGCCCAAAAGGGTGAGCAGCGGCAGGAGGGTCTCCGCATGGCCGACCTGGACTGTCACAGCTTCAGTCACCTGCTGGCCTGACCTGACATACAGGATATACAACATCAGTCTCAGGAATGACACGCAGTGAGCTCTGTGAAATGTACACAGGTATGTTGAAGTAACTATTCAATGTATCTTGACGAGATGCAAGTCTGGAAACGTTCACACAAACAGTACAGCAAAACAATCAAAATCACAAGAAAAGCAGTTTAAATTTGAAAAATGAATTAAATCCATTCTATTGAGGTTTTTATTTATTTATAGTGTGTGAGTTCAACCTGATATGTTCACACAGGAGATGAATATATTTTTATTAAACATTAAATTACTCTGTTATTCGTTGAGTTCAACAGAGAGCTGATCCCAAAGGCTTTTATCTTGGAAGAAAATCAATCAATATCAATGCTGAAAACTTAAGAATGTGTTCTTGGAAGGACATGGTGTTGACATGGTACAGGGCTGACTCACCACAGTAAACTGCATGGATAAATAAATAAAGTAAAGTCCATATTACACTTTAAGACTGTATTTTTGACTCTGATTCGTTTTTTTTATTTGCCATTTTAGTTATTTACTACTACAGCCTTGTTTAATTATAGTTATACGTACATGCCTTTTGCTTGTTAACAGTTTAGCCATTTTTCTCAGCTAAGTTAGTGTTCCTTATTAAGAATTGACTCTTATATATTATATTATATTATTATATTGACTCTTTATTTTGAATGCTTAATAATGTGTTGAAGTAGTGCCTTTGGGTTCATACCATGCATTTGTAACATATACACCCACAGCTGGAAATCGTCCCCAAAAAATGCCCAGCAAGTTTGTTATGGCTTTTTAATAAAGAATGAATGGTCTCTGGGCTGAGAGCTAATTTCAAAACTCTATTAGATTAAAATTATACATACTAACTTGAAATTTGACCTTTGCCTTTAACCCTTTCCAAGGAGCAATGGGCTGCAGGGAGCAGCCTGGTTGATTGAATCGCCAACCTTGCTGTGAAAGGATGACTGCTCAACCTGAGCTACAGACACCCCTAAAGGCAGGGTAAGAATGTTGTAAAGAATTCAGAGATGCAATACTGGTGTTTTAACTGGGATTTGTCATCAAAACCAAAATTACAGAGTACTATCATCCTTCATTTTTGTGCACAGAAGAACATTTAAGTGAACTCACTTGTTCTCGTTGGCTGCTTTGTCCAGCCGACTGAACACATCGTGGAAGAGAATGCAGCTGGACTTGCTGTTAATATCATGCCCATAGGCTCTTTTCCAGAATTGTTTCAGGTCATTGGCATACTCCATAATCTGATGAAACAGGAACAGCAGGGTTTTACGTCAAGACTTTAGACAGATAGTGATCTGTCAGTCTTTTGTTATGCAAGGTGATGTTTCAGGCTTCCTGAGTGCTAGGTCAGCTTGTAACACAAGACCTAAAAAGCCATTGTTACATAGATTGGTTATTTTTCCTTTGGGTTCTAGGTTTTCTGTTCCTGTTCTGTTTCTTGCAGACTTTCTAGTGGTAAATTGGCAAATCAAGAATACATTGTGATTAACATGATTAAGAGTAATAACATGCACATCCGGTTCATGACCCACAAACATCTCCTCCTACCTTTACAATGGCATCTTGCCTTCAGGCTAGGCACATTAAAACTGCAGTTGACAAGCTGCTGAGGGCTATACAGTACCTGTGCATCGACCTCGTCAAAAAGCTGACACCAGGGGGAGTTCACGGTCTTGATGGCAAACTCATAAGCACACAGATAAAATGCAGCTTCTGCCATATCTGCAGGAGAATAACAGAAAGGCCAGGCAGCCATTAACACAACAGAAAGACTTGAACGTGACCTAATCCATCCAATGTACTGCAGCTTTTGAGGGCCAAGTCAATATAGAATACAGCTCAGCCTAGTGGAGCTTTGATACTTTCAAACAGCTCCACCTACTGTACAAATACCCACTGTGAAACATGACCTCACTGCATCCCCAATATATACTACTTTACCTCCACTACCAGTTTAGTGACTACTAACGACTGTGCAAACAAAGGTACGAGACGTATTTGACTGTCTAAGGAGTGGGAAAATGGAGACTGTTTAACTGGGATGTTTGCTTAGTTCATAAGGAAAATCAGCAAGTTTAAAATAAACTACTCAAGAACTTTGTCTCTTTTCCCTGATACTCACTACAAATCACATAATTAATGACATAAGAAATTATTAGGATATTGCAGAAGTGCAAAAAAAAAAGTCATCATTTACTGTGCTTGGAATATGGGACAAATACACTTGATCGGAACAAACAATTCTTTTCAATTGGGATCTTTTCTTTTGATATACCTGCAAGTAACAGACCTCAGTTCCATAGTCAGACATATTCATCAATTTAAGAAGCTATGGACATGAATACATTAGTAATATGCACACAACACGCTCAATGGTAAACTGTCAGATAAAGTACCAAACAGTATATTCACTAAATACTGTACTCGAGTACAGGTTTGCGATACTTATATTTTAACAGAGCAGTTCATTGTTATTCTTCTAGTCTACTACATGTTTGACAGCTTACTCTGAAAATTAAGAGTTAACAAGAAAGTAGAAACAGTAAGTGTGTTGTGCACATCAATGCAGTAGTAATAATAATAATCTAATATAATATCATATTGAATTACCAACCAGGCAAAGTGGCCAACTGATCTGGTGCCACCCAGAGTCCGAGCTTCACTGTGTGTCAGGTTTTTTATTAGTTAATTGGCTTACTTGTCAATTTGTTTGGGAACCATTTAACTCTTTGAGTGCCAGCTCTTTTTAAAATCAAAAGTGCCCTGTGCCAGCATTTTTGCCCATTTTTCAGTCATATTTCAAGACCCACAGCATATTTTGTACCATGTCTCTGAAAACACAGAGAAGCTCAAATGAAAGAAGAGTTCATCATGAAAAAAAAACATTTGTTTTTACCTTGTTCCATTCTTCTTTTATCTGGAGGGGAGTAGAGGCCACTTTCACCAAAATCGACAATTTTGTCCAGAATCCGTTTGTTTTGCTCTCTAAATGCGATCATTTCCACTTCTCGCTTTGATCTCTGTGGCACATATTAATTCTTTATGTCTCAGCTACAAATCACAGAGGCCCCAACATTACTCACAGCCTGCGGCAGACCGTGATCAGCGACCAGCTGCAAAAAACACTTTGACGTAGTATTACGTCAATGGTACTCAAGTGTTGGATTTTGAATGACGTCGTATTACGTCAGTGGCACTCAAAGAGTTAAGTATGATATGAACTTTGTCCTGCATTGTTGTGTATTATTGTGGTCCTGTCTTTTGGAGATTACCATAATAAACGAGTTGACAGACTGACATTACTTTTAAGGATTATTTATAGTGTTGTGATAAGTTACTTAAATAACAGATTAATGAATACTTCCTCCACCACTGACCATCTGTGATGCTATTGTAGGGCACTCTGAGGCGGTCTGCGATCTTCTCCTGGACCCTCCTCATCTCTGGTCCCTGCTTGAACTTGTCCACCTCTGACAGAGCCGAGGGGTTTTGATCGACTTCCTGCACAAACCTGGTGCACTGATCAAAGAACCTCATGAGAGCATCATTCACCGTGTGGTCAAACTCCCTGTCTGGGTAGAAAGAGGTAACAGGTTAGGTTGAACATGTCTATACACTGATCGGACCTAAAATTGTGTTGGTCCCCTTTTTGCTGCCACATCAGCCCTGACCTCTGACCCCTGAAGGTGTGCTGTAGTATCTGACACCTTTCTATCAGAACCAACAGTAACTTCTCTGGTCTGTTGGATCAGACCACCAGGACCAGCCTTCAATCGTGGGCTGCAACAACGAATCGATAAAAATCGATCAATGTCAGTCACCCGCTACATCATAGAGCTCACTGAGCTGAGTGGACCGATGCACACTGTCGTAAAACACCACAGAAGAAGAGCAGAGTGCAGTGTTTTTTTTAAATATGGTGAGGCGGACAAAAAGGTCAGACTGAAGCCGTCTCAAGTGTGAGAGCATTTCACTCTACGTAACACTAGAAATTATGTTGTTTGACATGGCACAGAAGCAGCACGGTGATGATACAGCAGCTGAAACTACAACATGATGGAGTCATTGATGAGGAGCAAGCGCTCAGCAGCAGGGGGGGTATTCCAGAAAGCAGGTTAAGTGAAAACTCTGAGTATGTTAAACTTGAATGAGGGAACCTCCAGGTCCAGAAAGAGAGGTCAGTAAAACCCTGAGTCAATCACCATGGCAACTGACTCTGTGTGTTTTTCTGTCAGAAACCCTGAGTACATATATGGTCAGTGGTATTTTTTGATAACCGATATCGGAGCTTTTACGATCACAATTTTTTCTGGACGATATATTGTCCGAACTCTTATTGCTGATAGACGATATTATTGTCAGCACTATTCTGAGGTTCGTTAGAGGTTCGTTTTCTCTCTGTGTGGCTCATATTTTCGCTTATAACTTATATTTTACTAAAATCCATTTCCTGGTGACTGTATACAATGATACAAAACACTTATTTCTTCAGAAAGCAGTATTTGTCACACCCTCCATGTCCTGTTTGAACAAGTGAGCCACCTGTTTTAAATAAATCAGACACTATATGTTACTCAGTAGAACCTCTTCTTAACTATTCATCACCAGCTGCAAATCACTGCCACTTCAAAAATAATCAAATTATCGTACTAATAAAGTATCACAGATGGCATCAGGCTCTGCGACTCTGAGCTAGGCGGCACAGGCTGGCACGATCGGTATGGTTTTATGTTATTTTCACTTTCCCCGGGCATTCGGGCAACCGTTAATGTCAGATCCTGGTATTTGACACTGTAATAGGGGCTGGGGCATTTAGCTTTGAAATCATCTCTTTCATTATTTCTACTAGTTTCTCCTCGTTACCTGGCTCTCAACTCCTCACCTGCTACAGCTGCTCTCTGTGTGTCTGCTAGCAGCCCCTCCTCCTCCCACAAGGAGACTTTGTGACTGACAAGAGGTCTCACGCTGTTATAAATCGATTTATTGACTGTCGTGACAGGCCTAGGTGCTTCAAAAGTCTTTAAGTTCGGTACCAGCCCTATTAATAAAAAACAAAAAAACACAATAAAACTATTAATCAATTATCAAAATAATTGTTAGTTGCAGCAATACTTTAGTCCCCACCTGCATCAATGATCCTTGTGACCCTGTCTCTGGTTCACCACTGGTCCTTCCTTGGACCACTTTTGATAGATCCTTACCACTGCAGACCAGGAACACCCCACCAGAGCTGCAGGTGTGGAGATGCTCTGGCCCAGTCCTCTAGACATCACTGTTTGGTTCTTGTTGTCAAACTCACTCAAATCCTGACACTTTCCCATTTTTCCTGCTTACAACATCATCTTTGAGGAGTAACTGGTCGCTTGTTCCCTTATATATCCCAGGTGCCATGATGAAGAGATGATCAGTGTTATTCACAGCGGTCATAATGTTACGTTTGATCAGTGTAAGTGGGGAATCACCCTATATGTTGTGTGATCATGGTCATACCTGTAATAGCCCACAGCTCTGTCAGGCCGGCCTTGAAAGACAGAGTGCTGTTGACACACCTGTGCTTTGAGCTGGTCATGAATTTGATGAATCCTCCTCTGAGCTTCTCCTCTGAAATCAGTGAGGGGAACAGCTTTGACAGCCTGACGGCCAGATGCTTGTGATCGTTCACACCTTTCTGGACGAGTCGGCCATCCATGTCCTCAGTGTACCACATGGTCCACTGGGTCCTGATCTCTTGCAGCCAGCTCTCTTCGCCTGATGCGCTGCTTTTCACCAGGTCGTGGAGCTTCTGCATCTTTTTCACGTTTTTGCTCGTCGGGTACCTGGTGCCGTGTCTTATGATGGCGGTCAGATGGATTTCGCGACATTGTGCTGATGGAGGCTGCAGGATGGATCTGTTCACAGCGAGTATGTCCTCTGTGAGGTGCGGGTTCACTTCCTCGTACCTCCCTTTGGTGGTGAAGTATTTGGCGATAGCTGGTATGTCCACATTGTCCTTGTAGGACTTCACGTCGTCACGAAAACAATAGCAAAAGCAGCTTGTGAGGGAGAAATAAACAGTGAATTTCCAAAATGCGATCGACATGATGTAGCCAGGTAGCTTGTTTGTATGGCCGCGTGCACCCCCCCCACTCACGAGACCCCAAACCAAGTGACGTCATCCATGTAGGACTGACTGTCCCGAGTTTACACAACAGCATGGACATTGACCATTTAATCACATGGCTACTTGTACTTCACTCATTGGTGGAAGAAGTACACAGATCTTGTTCAGTAAACAGCAGTGTAAAAATACTCTGGAACAAGTACTACTGTATGAATGTGATGCATTCCAAAAATATACAAAACATATTCTTAAAGTAGCCTACAAAAATAGTAGTCTACTCATTATGCATCATGGTCCATTTCAAAATAATGTATATTTATTACTGAATTATGAATTATAATTGTATCTCATTTGCGTAGATTATAAATATCTAAAATAATCTAATCTAAAATAGTTTCCCAGGTTGAGATCAATAAAGTAATTCTATTCTATTCTATCTTTTATTTGGTTCATATTTTTTATTTTTATTTTTGCACTCGTTCAGCACTTTAGTCAACGTCTGTTGTTTTAAATGTGTCTCAACTTTATCCATAATGATACACTCAATTGTTTATTTTATATTGTATTACTAATCTCAATCTGTAGTATATTGGATCAAGCATCAGGGAGTTAAATGTTCAATATTTACCTGTGAATGTGGTGAAGTAGAAGTATAATGTATAGAGTAGCGAAAATGTAATTAAGTTAAATTCAAGCACCTCAAAGTGTACTTACACAGTGTACTTGAGTTGAGTGACCCCTCATGTGTTTGTACATTTGGTTCTAAATGGGTCTGTAAAACAAAAGAGAATGTATAAAAATTGGTCCAGTAACTATGAATGATTTACCCTAGACAAAACTATTATGTTGTTATTATATAATATTTATTTGTAAAATTGGTTCAACAAAAATTGGTAAAAAAAAAAAATACTGTTACATCACGTAACATCTTTGACCCAGAAATATCAACAGCAAAACTAAATTCAGCTTTTTTAATATGAAAGTTATTCTTAATAAATGGTTAAATAGATGTCTGAAATTTTACTATTTTCAAAAAAAAAAAAACATTAGTGCTGAGCTGCTATTTGTCACATTCCCAAAACAATATGTAGAAAGATTCTCATTTAACCAGTAACAATTTCATGATGTCATATTGTTCAGCAAATAAAAGAGAATAATGCCTTTTTTTTCCAGAATCTTCCCTATGTGCCTAAACTTCAGCAGGACCTTTGAGCAGCTGACACTCTGTCTCAAAGTCACAGCCTTGGAGCAGCTTCCTGTAGTGCTCTTTGACGTCCTGATAGAGAGGTATGGAGGCCTGCTGCTCAGTCAAACCAGGAAAAGTCACAGGCTTCTCGTTGAGCAGTGGCTGCAGTCTCAGGTCGTCTCCTCCACAGTCGTACAGCACCAGGAGTAAGTTAGCTGTGTAGGGTAACATGTGGCTGGTGCGGAAGGAGCGCTGGGACTGTGAGGCGTAGTTGGTGGAGGTCAGGGCATCGCTGTCCTTGAAGAAGCCCAAAAGGGTGAGCAGCGGCAGGAGGGTGTCTGCATGGCCGACCTGGACTGTCACAGCTTCAGTCACCTGCTGGCCTGATCTGACATACACCACAGATGGAGTACAACATTTATTTCCTCAGGGTATAGCGAAACAACCAAGATTGTGAGACAAGCTAAAAAAATGCTACCAGTGATTATTTAATCTTGTGCCGCGAAGGTTTTCATCAAAGTCTTTAGCAGTGTATAACCTGTTTGTATGGACTAAGCTCACTTACTTGTACTCGTTGGCTGCCTTGTTCAGTCGGTTAAACACATCATGGAAGAGAATGCAGCTGGACTTGCTGTTAATGTCATAACCATAACCTCTATTCCAGAATTCTCTCAGGTCAGTTGCGTAATCCATGACCTGTCAGAGCAGAAAGTCCAAATGTAGCCTGTATGTGGGTGGCTCTTACACAAAGACTTTGAAAGGAAGAATGTCTCAACATAGCAATTTTCAAGACTGTGAGTGTTGAGTAACACAAGAAACAAAACATGCTTTATTACAGGCACTGTATGCGTGAAGGTTTGTCAGTGAGCGAGTGGTGTGGCAAAACAGAGAGGTGAATATTAAAATTTGTGATTATTATAGAGTGTATGCTCCTCAGAAACCAGCAATGCGATATCTGAAGGATTTGTGTAATTTTGAGGGTGCTGTGTACCTCTGACCTAGTTTAGACAGGGCTGTTTGTTTGCTTTATCCTGTTTGTTTTGGATTCGATTGTCGGATGGATTTCTGTGGCCCTGGTTGACCCCATCTGATCGGCCACTATGTTGTGACCCTGAAGTCCCAGCAGACTTGCTTGTGATACATTTGAACAGTGTTTGCTTGTGTAGGAAAACATCCTGTCTTCTGATGAAGACAGTACATGAATTCACTGCCACAGTTGCAGAGTATGGATATTTTTGCATTTTTAAATGTCTATATTTGAAAATGCCAATGTGCATTTTGATGGATCCTAGTAGAAAAAGCACAGGTGTGACTAATAAATGGATGATGGCTGAATTCCATTTAGCTGCCTGTCTTATTGGGACACTTAAATATAACAGAGCCTCACTGATGTTATTAGTGACACCTGTGCTTTTACTACTATGACAAAAGCCTGTAATAAATAGGCCTATTGTGTACAAGACCATCCCATTTGTTCTGCCCATAATAAATTCCATACGCTTGATAACTATTTGCTCCTGCTTTACCTTTGCATCATCCTCATCGAAGAGGTGACACCACGGGGAGTTCACTGACTTGATTGCAAATTCATATGCACACAGGAAAAATGCCGCCTCAAACATATCTGCAGGAGAGAAGTTGGTATAAAATGATTAGTGGAGAAATTACGCAGGAAGTGCAACCATTTAAAAATCTAAGATGCTCTTAAATCTGAGATAAGCACTTAAAGGTGTGTAGGATTTGGCAGCAATTGAAACTTCTCCTGTGTGCCAAACATGAAAACATAAATGAACACATGCCACCCGGCCTCCATACATAGCTCTCAGTCTCAGGCAATGAAAACACAACTATACTAATTTTCAGGTGATTACACACGAAATATATTACAAGATATTATATTTCATATCCGCCAATACCTTTTTATAACCCATGATGCTAATTCAAGGCCATAAATGACACAGATTACTACAACCTGGTGCAGAGGCCTCCGTAGCTCCAAATTAGTGAAGAGCTCCACCCAGTGGGAAAGATGATCACTGAAATGTTCTGCACACTATCCTCTAAAACACTGCTTTACAGTTATTGTGTAGAAGTTGATGTATAATTGCTGATATACAGTCTTTAATCAGTATGTGTACATCGGTTTCAGGCTGTGACATTTAAATGTAAATTTACTAGGCTTGGATTAAATGCAAACTTCTAGAATCAAGAATTACTTCATTTCAGACAACTGTAGATCTGGGACTGTAGATCTGGGACTGTCCTGATCAATCATTTTACATTAAATTTTAAGAGTATGTGCACATCGACAGTGTAAATACTTTGTGCTCCTGCAGATGTGACCTTGTGTGATGCTATTGTAGGGCACTCTGAGGCGGTCTGCGATCTTCTCCTGGACCCTCCTCATCTCTGGTCCCTGCTTGAACTTGTCCACCTCTGACAGAGCCGAAGGGTTTTGATCGACTTCCTGCACAAACCTGGTGCACTGATCAAAGAACCTCATGAGAGCATCATTCACCGTGTGGTCAAACTCCCTGTCTGGGTAGAAAGAGGTAACAGGTTAGGTTGAACATGTCTATGTAAATCACTGTACTGTATATGCTGTGTGATCATGGTCATACCTGTAATAGCCCACAGCTCTGTCAGGCCGGCCTTGAAAGACAGAGTGCTGTTGACACACCTGTGCTTTGAGCTGGTCATGAATTTGATGAATCCTCCTCTGAGCTTCTCCTCTGAAATCAGTGAGGGGAACAGCTTTGACAGCCTGACGGCCAGATGCTTGTGATCGTTCACACCTTTCTGGACGAGTCGGCCGTCCATGTCCTCAGTGTACCACATGGTCCACTGGGTCCTGATCTCTTGCAGCCAGCTCTCTTCGCCTGAGGCATTATGTAGGACAATGTGGTGGATCTGCTGCATCTTCTTGATGGTTTTGCTCGTCGGATACCTCGTGCCATGTCTTATTATCGCAGTCAGATGAATTTCTTGACATTGTTCTGATGAAGGCTGCAAAATAGATCTGTTAACAGCGAGTATGTCCTCTCTGAGGTGTGGGTTCACTTCCTCGTACCTCCCTTTTGTGTTGAAATATTTGGCAATCAATGGTATGTCCAGATTGTCCTTGGGATTCACTTGATTAAGAAGGTAGCAGGAGATAATGAGGAAATGAGAGACAGTGGATTTCCAAAGATGAGTCTGCATGGTGCTGGTGAGCAGTTATCCCCAAAACCTTTCCAAACCCAAAACATCTGTGTTCATGGCATCAAAATGAGACTGAGCAGAGTCCAGTCCAGTTTGTTTACTCCAATTTCCTCACAGCATGTCTGTGTAAAGTAAACACGTTCTTACTCAATAGCAATTGACTGACAACTTCAAAATAAGAATTAAAATAGTTAGAATGAAATATTCACCAGAAGTCAGATTATGGGAACAATACAGTTCCTTTCTATGTAAATGTTTCATTGTTTGCATTATAAAATTGGTTCCACTTAACCATGTAGGACATATATATATCCCTGTCAAGTGTTTTTAGAGGGTGACAGTTACTCTCTGATCACAACTTTGTGGTTTTACCACCTTCTTGCATGGGTAACACTCATTATCACAGTTACAGTTGTTTCACTTCCAGATCAAGGTGGAAAATAATACATTCACCACAGAGCTTGAAGATCCAGTCTCATCAAGATGGATGGATTGCATAATATTATGTAATATTGTTGTGTGGGTTCATGGACCATTGTGTTGTCATGTATTTCTCTTATTAGTGAGTCATTATGGTGCTTATTTTTTACAATCATTAGATGCTGCTCAAGATCAATCTCATGGGTGCCTATAATTGTTGCTTTTCCAGTCTTACACTTCATAAATGTCAACTATATTCTCCATCATTTCAATACTTACATGTTATTGTGGGGCATTCGCATATAGAATAGAGTGCCCTTTATTGTCATTATACAAGTGTACAACAAAATTGTAGAGCTTCTCTCTTTTCAGTGCACCAGAATAAAAATAAGTACAAAAATATGAAATGAGTATGAAAAAATAAATGTATAAAGCTGAGAATGTAAATACAAAAATCAGTACAAAAAATTGCCTCATACAAATATGAATATGAATTTACAACAACAACGTGAACATGCATTTAGTTGTTACATGCAGGAGCTCTACAAGTGCAAGACACTATTTGACATCATATATAATTAACTTTTTGCAGGGACTGAAACTAAGCTACTCAAAGTTAAATGAAAACTTGAAATTTGACATTTTTTTTATAATTCAAATTTTTTATTGTATTTTCATTATTACAACAGACAAACAGATCAAACACAGCACACAAAATGGAGGTCAAAATAGTATTAAAAAAAAGAAGAGAAAAAAAATCTAAAAATAAATTAACTAAAAATAAGACAGGCAGGTAAGTAAGTAGATAAGGCAGGCAAATTAACACATTTGTCTTTCAAAATCACCCCATTTTTCTTTTATCATATCATTTTCACAGTTTAATCTCCCCAACATCTTTTCGCATGCCACAGTCCCCATCATCTGTGTCCTCCACATTCTCAGTGTGGGAGCTTAGGGTTTCCTCCAACACCTCAGAATAATCCGTGCACATGTTATTAGGCCAGTTTTTAATATTCTAGAAATTTGACATTTTTTTTCAACATTGGACATGAATAATAACACAACTAGCCCATCTCAAAGGCATTAAGATGTCAATATTGAAAAAGAGAAGCAAGTACTGGGATGAATTGTTGTATTTTTCTGGAGCCAATCAAAACCTCCTCTGCTCTGTAGTAGGTAATAAAAAAGGAAGTGAGCCAATGACAATATGCATTTTGTGGAAGTTCAGTTTGGAAGAGATGCTGGCATGGTTTTGAATGAAACATTGGCTTATATTATGTTACAAGGGTTTAATAATAAAAACATGGCCTATGTCTGCTTATAAATATTTTTTTTATGATTTGTCTGCAACAAATATTCCTGTTTACAAGTCTGTGCTGTGCAGATCATTCTTTACACGGCAAAGAGTTTATTACAAATTAAACAAATTGCATTCTAGTAGAGGAACAAAAAGAGATATATTACTGATCCACAAGGAATCACATAGCTGAGGCTGATAAGGATGTAGTTACCTATAGAGACAGCGAATCCTCTGTCAAACTAAACAGAGGAAAATGTACTCAGCTGTTATTCAAGATGTACCAGCTCAATTGTCCTGTTTTATCAAGCAGTATAAGCTGATCAAATCACTGCAGCTTAATTACTTACAACGTCCAGCATATTGTAATCAAAAACAAAATGACCCATTAACAATTTTGGTTCATTTATTAAATGTCTTGGTTGGTGCCATTTGTAACAGTTGAGTAAATTTGTTTACATTGCTAGCAATTTATTTCATGGGTTTTAGCTGTGTTGTTATTGGGAAAAAAGTGTTATTGGTGAATATTGTTACATTGCATAACCCCTTTTTATCCTCCTGAACTTTGGTAAAGCCCTCACAACAAACATATACAATGTACATATACATAATGTTTTTATGGACTAGAGCTCAGACATATTTTCAATCATAATTTATCAAACTATGCCGTGTACCTTCACCAATAGATCGCTTCAGGTCCTCACATGAGTTGGGTGGGCTCGTGCTCTTCCAACGCTGCATTTTCTACGTAGTGCTACAACTTCAGAGCACTCGTGTAAATACGTCTTGTCGAGCATTTATTTAGCTAAATTACAAACAAATAGATTTTTGTGAGATATTTAGTTGATTGTGGTGTTTTTTTTATTTGTGTTTTTTATTTGTGCAAGGAGTCACCACCTTGTTCCGTTTTTTTTTGTACAGACTCTTCTAATTTTCGCACATTTCAGATGGTATTTGAAGGCAGCACGGGTGACGGAGAGAAGGGAACTCCCAGCTTCTCCAGTCACAAACCGCCTACCCATGAAAACATCAGAGAGACCCGTAGACTGATTCATATCACATACCACGGTGATAACCACAACAGTTGAGGAGAAGTCTTTCCAACGTTTCGACGGCAAGGTAATTACATTTACTCATGTTAGCTTCTCTTTGGTCGAGAGCAGCCCGAGCTATCCGCTGAGCCCTGTCAGTCCTGTGCGGGGTTTGGTCAGTTAACACTGTGGTTCTAAATCGTGGTAAGGTAACTGTTGGTTAATGTCTACTGTTGTAGCACAAACTGTGACAAACACCGTTGTTTTTCAACATATGTCATGCGACGCTGCTTTTGATATGCGCTGCTATGGAGACTACTTGTCATATTTTTTTAGGAAGAAGCGCAGCGTTAGCTAGCGCTAAGTAATGCTGCTTCTCTGGCCTTGTGTTGAAACATTTTATCAGTTCTCCTGTTATCGTTAATCCCGATGCAGCGTGATTGGCAGAGAAGCTACTCCCAGTTCGCGCTGCGTTGATTTTAACCCGAGCAAACATGCTGCGTTGGTTGATATTCGGGCCACAAATAGAAATAAAACAACCCCAGCATTGTAATTTACAGTCATGTAGCTAACCGTTATCCCAAAACGCGCTAGGAATTCGGGAGCACAGTGTATTTTGGCTAGCAAGCTAGCTAGCCAACACACTGAGGACACTAGCTTGGCTATCTTATTTTTAGGTAGTCAGTCTAAGCTCTTAAGCCACACTGTACTGTAGTTCTCGAGGCCCAAGTGTGAATGAAAGCAGTATTTTCAGCACAGTATGTCACCTGTGTCACGGTTTTGGTGTAACGCTATCTCACAGGTGTGTCTACTAACGTTACAGTTTCTGTGAAGAGCCGAATATATGCTCAGCTGCTCTCTTTGTAAACATTAACCTGGAGTATTAATGGTAGTCAAACATTTGTTCACTGTTTATAATAAACCTCGTTTATTCGCCCAGGAATAAACTACGGGTGCCTGGATTTAGCACGGTTTCCCTCAAAATCTTATGGACCCGTCCCTTGCTCTTTAGGGTAAAGGGTTTGGGTACTTGTTCAGTTTGTTTGAACAGTTGCGTATTTCGGAAAAAAAAAAAGGCACGTCTGTCTAGTTAGGTGAACATTCAGCCATGACTGCTAACCCTAGATCCACGGTAAAAGTGCCAGGACAGACCAGAGAGACATTGACTGAAATAAACAGGGAGATGCCTGTGTAGTGGAACTGGTGAGAAAGCAACTTTTTTCACGGACGTAAACAATATGACTGCAGTGTGTCTCAAGGGGCAAAATGTCAGAGTGAGTCAATGGGGTTTATTGTTGCCGATGCATCCATCCCAGTAGCTGAGGAAGCCTCATTGCCAAAGCAAAGCATGTCAGACTATCAACAAGTGGAAACAATGAGGCTCCTGTAGGCACGGCTATGATTCAGCCTTAGAAAACTGTCAAATTTGACGACTAAACTTATCGATCGACACATCACCATGGTCCCCTGGAAAAGGCTGTTGTCTTTGGATAAGACCTAAGCTCTATTTTGTTGTTAAGTGTTAAACTTTGGCTGTTTTTAAATTGGAACTTTGTATTTCCTTTCGGATGTGAGTTACTTTATTACTTTCATAGGCTGCAGATTACTGAATGTCATTGGAGCGAGGTGTCATTTTTATGAATGAAAGAGGCAAAGCTTTACTGGGTATGACTGATGAATTAGTCAGAGCTTCAGATAGAAGATTCCGTAGCTAACTGGTATTAGCATCCCTGTTAATGGCTTTTGCATTTATCTTTAACTCATCAGTGTCAGCTTGTGTATGATCTTGAGAGGGACAGATGATACGCTAAGGTACTCAGATATGAGACAGGAGACCTAAACGATGAGAGAAGGTAGAGATGCTAACATTACACATCATCAAAGTTAGATCCTCAATTCAAAATGTGAAGAGTGTATTAGGAACACCTCAATATAACACAGTCATCGAAGCCACCAACTATGACTCAAATTATGAGTCATGAACTTTAACACCTCTTACAGTATTCCTCCATAATGTAATCCATTTATGTAAAGCTTCTGGTTACATTTTAATGCTGTTAGCTGGTGACCTGGTAGTTATTCTTGCGGTCCCACAATGTCAGCCAATAACCATTGACTGTTTGAGTTCCATCACAGGGTTGCATCCAGAGAAACAATATGTAATGGTTTTAATCTGGTTTCTGCCATAATTAGAAACACACAAAGTTTTACTGCTCCTCACATGATGTCCCAGTTTCCTGTGGCCTACAACTGCATTTTAGGAAATCTGGGCGAGTAGAACTTTGATGTAACCTGTTTTTTGTGTATTTCAGAAAAGAAATTATGTCAAAATAGGAAAGGAAATTTAAAGAATACTTGCAGGACAGAAAGACCATCTGAATAAATGAAGGGGCCAAACAGCCTTTAAATGTGTTTTGCACAGTTTGATAATTAGAAAAGTTGTGTATGTAAGGTTTTATGTTACACTAGAGATGATGCAAGTGGGTACAGGTTAAATGTTTGTTGACGAGGCAAGGAAGGGGTAGTGCGAGTAATGGTAAGGAATGTAAAGTGGTGACAGCCACCCTGTGAAGGCTAGCTTTTTTCTGTTTTGTGCTATTGTCTTGCCTGCTTACACCTGAGCTGGGTATCCCCGTCCCGACTTGTGGCTGTGTCCCCCTGCATTCCATGCATGTTAATCAAATTTCTCAGGATATTTGGTGTAAATAATGCTAACCTAGTGTGACTATGGCTCATCAGTATATGCCCAAGAAGCTGTAGACCTGCTCCTGTCCTAATTTGTGCAAAATCTGGCCTATTTTAAAAAGTAACATGTTGCTATATTGGGGATAGCTGGTGTGGACCAACGAGAGGCCAGTGCCATTTTGTGCCCACAGCTGAACACGCATACAGTAAAACCACCTTAAAATGTAAATGTGAAAGAGACACTAATAACCAAGCGGGGCCAAAAAAGTCCCATGGTTTATTTACTGTCTTTTATTTGCCAGCTCCACGGCAACTTGAAACCCCACCTACCTCAATGTATGTTAATGATTTAATGTTTATCTTTTGTGTAGAAAAACTGTGCAGTAGAAGAATCTTGTTTCTTTTCCTTGTCATCATGTGGATTAATATAAGGTTTCCAGCCTACATGGAAATTATGACTATGTCTAATGATGACTGTACAAGATGATGTACGGCATGATGACTCTCTCTGCGGTTATGGGTGTTGTCCCAGCTCTGCTTCCCTAACCTTTTTTTAAGCCTGCTTTAAGCTTTGTGGTTAAAGAAAACAACCGTGTATACATTGTTTACAGTACAGCATTAGAGAATTAGTGTCATGGAGTTTTAAACAAATCATTAAAGGAGGATAATGGATGGCATCTTCATAGAGGAGAGTAGATAGTTATCAAGTGTTGTTGGGGTCTTTATTAGGGTGGTCCTTTCTGAGGGGTACATTTTTTTTAATTGTTGTTTTTCTGCTCCATCCTCCGGAATTAGTTGGAATAGTAAAAATAATTGATTTTTTTTTTCAAATTCCAACAACATTTACTCCTCCGTTAATGAACTTGAATTTAGCTTCAGTTCCTCGAGGTGGCTGACTTTAGAACAATGATATATTAACCTGTGCAAAACTTTGAAACATTTCTGATGTCCAGTTGTCTCTTGATGTGATGTGACATTGATGGTGCCAGGTTAAAGTCACAGTGAAGGGTGCAGCAAATTGCTGCTCAGTGGGTAGACTGGTCGCCTTTCAACCCCAAGGTTGTTGGTCCGATCTCCCTCTCCTACTGCGTAGTTGGTGTTTCCCTGAACAAGCTGAAGTTGCTCAACTTTGGGCAGCTCTAAGGATGTCCTGATCTGATAATGATATTGGATATTGGTCTGTTATCAGCAAAAAAACAAGTATCTGATTATATCGGCCTGTATCTAAAATCTCCAATATAAACACTCTGATGGCATCAGTCCATTCCAGACTCCATCCCAGCTCTTCTATCCAGCAGCGGAGCCCAGTGATCACAACAACAGCTGTGCTAAGGTGCTAACGAAGTAGAAGGAGGAGGAGTGATGTCAGCTATGTGGCAGTATTTTTCATTAAAAACCAACGTTGCAGCTGAGTGCAAAGTTTCCTGTGCTGGCATAGAACCGGAAAGTTTAATATGAAATGATCAGATTACTGAAATGAAATTGGGGGACATTTCCAGCTGTAACTATAAAAGCACTCAGAGAGCGCAGACCTCCGCCAAGGCAGCATTCTGAGAGAGCGTATACTCCTGCAAGCCCACAAAGTTTGTTTTTATTATTTAAAGTTACCTGCCATCAAGGAGGTTATGTTTTCACCAGGGTCTGTTTGTTGGCTTGTTTCTTCGTTGGTTTGCAAAATGACTCAAAAAGTTGTGGACGGAATTTGACGAAATTTTCAGGATTGGTCAGAAGTGGCCTAACTTAAAAGTGATCGGATCCGATTCAAGGTCATCAAGGTCAAATTACTATGGCGTGACCATGAATCGGATCCGATCACCACCAAAAAGTTATTTTGCAGATCAATGAACCAACAAACCAACAAACAAACCCTGGTGAAAACATAACTTCCTTGGCAGAGGTAATAACAGTTAACAGCAGCGACTGGCTAACTGTTTTTTAGTCTGTGCTCAACATGCTCCCCCAGGCTCTCTGCTTTCTACCAGCTTAAAATTCAGAGGACTGCTAATTGTTACTATCTCTGAGCTGGAGATAATACAGTTAATTCGGCAGTGACCGGTTAACTGCTGTTCTCATCTGTGCTCAACATGCTCCCCCCAGGCTTTGATAAGTGTTGTGTGCGCGCAACATGCTCATTCGCCCTTCCAACCCGGCTACAGTAGTAACCGTTGTTCTAGTCTACACGCATCACAAAAAACAGCATGAAGATTTTCAGGGTCTTCTTTTTTTTTTGAACAAAGTATTTTCATTTAAATTGTACAAAATGCAGTCTGCTGTACATTATAATACCATACATTTCAACATAATCCCTCCCCACAACCCCATCCCACTGCACTATCATGAATCCATATCACATCACAGTTTCAAAAGTAAACAATGTCATACATGATCTAGACAGGAAAAAAGAAAGAAAAGGGAAAAGTTGCAAATGAAGTTAAGCTAACAAAACAAACTCGCATAGACAAGAAGAGACAGAGGAAAAAAAGGGAAAGATAAGAGGGGTCCCTACTACACGATCAGAATGTCAGGGGCCTCCAACTTTTCAACCTGGTCCAGAACTGGTCAGGGTCTTCTAATTTATTTTTATTTAATTGTAGTATATATTTATGTTTAAGTCAAAATAGTGGTTATGCACTTTTTTATATATATATACACACACACATATACATGTGTGTGTGTGTGTGTGTGTGTATATATATATATATATATATATATATATATATACACACACACACACACATACATACACACATATATATGTATGTGTGTGTGTATATATATATATATATATTATTTTAAAATATATATTTTATTCAATTGTAGAATATTTTTATATTTAAGCTTAAAATTGATGTTACCCATTGGTTAATAATAAATAGGTCAGTTTTTTTGGTGGTCACACCTACTGTTGCTGACTATTGTTCTCTAATATCACTTGATAAAGGCCTTTTCTAACATTCCATACTACAAATTAAGTAATGTGGAAAAAGTTGCATCGGGACACCTCTAGCCCCTTCCTATATGAGGCTGCAGATGCCCCTCGAAACTATCTACAGCTGCTGAATTTGATGAATGAATCTCCAGCCCAGCGGCATTTCTGGTCTCCAGTTGCATGATAGATGATCCAGAACTGGGCTTGAAATACGGCATCTTTGAGGTTGATCCAAGACTTCCAGACAGCCGCAGCCTTCGTGCAGTTATCAGCGACCATGCAGAGAAGTTCCCCTAATCCAGGAGTACAACCGAAAGCTAATTCAGGATGAGGAGCTATTGCAATTTCTCTGCGAAATTCCCAGACTCCAAAAAGAAACAGTGGTTGCTGGGAGTGTGGTGGCCCAACAGGTGGGCCCTTGAGGTGGATAGGTGGATGGGCCCTTGAGAGATTGGGCACTTTTTTTTTAACCATTCACATTCACGTTTTCATTTCATTTCTATCTATTCTTATCAACTCTGGTGTTATAATTTTATTTTCATTCACATTTCAATCCTTACATGTCTTATTAACAGACAAAAAGCCGCTCTTGGGGAGTCAGGGTGAAATTTCAAGATTGATGGGTTTTCTTGAATATTCCAACAAATTTCATTTTGGAGCTTAGCATTTCTAACTTACAATTTTAGGGACCACCCACCAAGTAGTATATAGTACAGTAAATAGTATGGTTCAGACTCACCTTGAATTTAAGTTCAAGAAGTGGAGTAGAGTTGTCATGAGCAGAGAATGAATTTGTACCCCCTCTGATTGCATAATCCATACTTGGCCGGTCCCAGTGTGTGCCCCACTGGCCAGATAGTGGTTGCTGCTCTGCTCTGCACTCATACAGCACTTATCGACATCTTGAGATCCACGTTGAAGCAATCCTGCAATCATATACTGCATATAAATGCTCTTAATCAGCTGTTTAATTAAGAAGCACATTTCTTTTGTCAGACATACAAAAACACTGCTATGGAAATTCCTGCCCAAACATGCAAAGTTATTGCACATCTGTTAAGCTGTCAGTCTCCTTGACACAGACGTGTGCAGTTTGCAAGGTTAGTATGTGACAAGATGGGCTAAATGCTGAGCTGCACACTAATTACTCCCTGTTGACAACAAGTCTCTTAGATGCACTCTTCGATATAACTTGATGGTGTCTATGCCACATGCAGCTAAACAAGCTGTGCGTTTGGTCCTCTGGGGCTGTGAGGTACTGTTGTCCTAATGAGTGACTCATAAAGCCACAGGTGGTTCTCTCATTAGCAGACATCACCTACCACTGCAGTGGTTGTTGTGCCGCTCAGCTCCCCAAGATGCTTTATGGCCTGTCTCCTCTTTACCCTTGTCCAAACAGCTTGCTCTGATAGGACATCACATAATTCTGTGATAGCTGGGTTATGTGATCAAGCACAAAACTTTTTTTTTGGGACTACTTTGTCATATCAGTAGTTTTGAAACATGGAAGTAGAGGGGAAACATTGCAATATTCCATCAGCTTAAACATTTAAGGATGAATTATGAGGTGATCCATGTATTTTGTTTGAAATTAAAAACTGACCTGGTAAATTAATCAAAATAAACGCACACAAAATGAAATTGTGTGCATTAAAACAGTAACAGTCTTCTAAACGTTGTTTAGCTTGCGTACTAACAATGTATGTGACACAAAGAAAACAGTCAATCATGACTTTAGTGCAGCAACACTTAAAAAAACTGCCCACACATAATGAAACATTATTTTACCTCCTGTTCAGATTTTCTCCTCCCACTGCAACTATAATCTAAGTTAACTGACAAAATTAGAAGTGCTATAATCCTCGGCAGTAGTGGGAGGATGTTACGTAATGTGTGCTTTAGGGCTTCTGTCAGCTGTTATGGCTGTGCTTGACACAAATACATATCACACCATGTTGCCTGTGGCTATCATCAGACCTCTGTGTTAACTTTTTCAGTTTTATAATTTTTTTTTACCCTGAATAGCTTGTGTGATAGTGTTGAAACCCCTCTAATAGCTTTTAAGACCTTTTATCTGACGAGATAAAAGAAGGCTCTGACATGTCTTGTAAATTGAGTGATATTTGCTTCTTGTAGGTTTATCATTGATTGAATGCTGTAGGTCATTGTTCCCCGAGCCTGTGAGTAATTTGTAGCTCAAGGAAGTTGTAAAGTGCGCACATTGCCTGATGCTGGAAAACTACACGTCGTGTCCAGATACTTATACTCCTGTTGGAGCAGAAAAAAACAAATAACAGAAACCACCAAAACTTCAGTGAGAATCCTAATTTATTTTTAAGGGCCATCATGCACTGCAAGACCTGCCCACTTCAGTTCATATATGGATCTTTGAAGTTTGCTTATACACAGCAACAGCATAATCATGCAGTCAATACAATCATGTGATGTTATGGTTTTGATTATTTTTTGTAATAATTTTCTCTATACTACATATTTGTGTTGGTTAAGCTGAGCACCCAGAAGTGTTGAAGTTTTGTTTTATTATTTAAGTAAGTAACCAAGTCAGTTTATTTTCTAGGGCAGGTAAGTGGAAAAACATATGTCTGATTGGAGATGCAGTGGTCCAATCCTGATAACAATACCTAGGCTGAGCGTATCGGTCGATACCCGATACCGATCCGATACTACTGATGGATGAATGAGTGAACTGTATACCTTGCCATGTGAAGGCATCAGGCTTGACATAAATATTTAGCCTTGTTTAAATAAAGGTAAGAAATTAACACAGATATAAATCTACTTAAAGGGGTAGTTCAGGATTTTGGACGTGGGGCCTCATTTCCAAGTGAGCCGGAGTGTTGGAGATGTGGAGACAGTTTTCAAAAAATGTCATACAGTCCTTCTAGTTGTCTGGTGTTATAACTGATTTGTCTCAGGTGCACTGTGGAGTGGGTAAGACTGTTTTTAATGACAGGCTAAACTAGAACCATTGACTTGTGTTAGCCTAGCACCAGTGAACTCTGCAGCTAGAAGGACTGAATGAAATTTTTTGAAAACTGTCTTCACACGTCTCCAACACTCCGGCTCACTTAGAAATGAGGCCCCATTTCCAAAATCCTGAACTACCCCTTTAATATTATTTATTAACAAATAACAAAGTGTACATTAGCAGCAAAAAGAGATAATACTTCCAACTAAAGTACACTGCAAACAGATATTTTTAAAATGTAATATAAAGTATAGCATGTTGGTCTGTGTTTGCATTCACTAGCTCCTGTGCGTGCTCTGTGTGATGACATAACCAGCGTTGCAAACATAAAATTGAAGTGACTCTGGATCGGTATGCTGGATCATCCTCATTTGTTAGATATCTGATCCCAGTATCAATTCGGCGCATCTCTATGTCTGATATTTTACAATTAAAATAATACCTTATAATAACCTTAATAATAAAACTGAAACTAGCTGCATGGTTAGCTAGTATAACACACTAGACAGTGTGTATATACCATAGCTTTTGAATGTGTATAACTTTCAGCAAGGTTGTTACAAGCTATTGTGTTAACTCATTGTTATAATTACTGAACTACTGTGTTAGCCAGTACAGAAAAGGTTAATCTTTAACCGTAATCAATTTAACCAGGCCAGCCCTGCTGTGTAAATATTGGCCTTGCATTGTCTTGCCTGTAGGGTGTTTGTGAATGAAGTGTAAAAGGATACATGTGAGAGTGTGTTGCTCAACTATTGTCAGTAACCTGTAAAGAGATACCTCTATTGTGTACAAACTGAAGAAAGGGACAAGTGAGACAAGAGAGTTCTTATTTAAAAAAACAGCTTTTTCAAAGAGGAGTATCATGTTTATTTGGCTTTTTTATGACTGTTGTTGTTGGTTATGAAGTGTCATGTCTGCTCTGTTCCATTATTTGACCATTCTCTGTAAATACGTCATGTACACATATCTAGATCAAATGCAACATGAGCTGTCACATGTAAGAAGGTGCAGTGAAGCCATGTACAACAGGCTTGGGTACCGGTTTGGTTTTTAAACTTTCTGCATTAGCTCAGTAGTCTGTTGTGGACTGGACACATGCTGCTAAAAACAGTCATAGTGAGTGACCCAGTCGGCATATTTATCTTTTTTTTTTCTGTCTATCTATACTCTTTAATTTTGTAGATTTTGTATGTTGTATTGTTTAGATTTTTTTGTATTACATGCACTGTCTTTTAAATCCAGCTTAAATCTCCTTACTTTTCCTACTATGTATTGCAAGTGTTGTAAAAGAATTTCCCCCAGGATGATTAAAGTTCTATCTTCTTATCTTATCTTATCTTATCTTAATTACATGAAAATGTTGTAGAATGAAGAATAAAATGAACAAGGGGAAATACGCAGTGGTAGAGAGCCTGATCCTGAGGCAGGGAGGAGGGTGTGAAGGAAGAGGTGGAAACTAAAAGACAGAAGGTGGCAACAGGTCAGAAAAACAGTTTTCCTCCCCTCTGAGGCCAGTGAACGGAAGAGCTGTGAAGCTGTGAAACTCTGATTCTGATCGGGCATTTTAAAAAGTTGCAAGGTTTATTTAGCTAAATTAACACTGTAGAGCACGCCTTGGCTGCTATTGACACAAGTAAATGTTTAGTTACTGCATGTAAATGCAACTTGTAGCAGACAGAGGCAGGCTGTAATGTTAGTCCATGTTCTCATTTCCTGTGCTCTGAAAGGCCGTTCAAAGCCATCACGAATGAGTCATTTTCATACCACTCTTGGCCGACGAAAGATGGTCTACGGCTGGTGTGTTTATGTTTGTGTCAGTTTGACATATTTTTGCTCCTGGGTGGGATCTTTTCCTGGTGATGTCATGTCACGTGCACTGCCTTGTGCGAAACCACTGGAGAACCCCCAACCCCCCTCCTTCCCCTCCACTCAGCCCACCACACTTACAGTACAACTTATTTCAGCTGTCTGTCTTCCAGCATTGTTGTCACATTTACTGTGATCATAGAATAAAGGGATTTTAATATCTGCTTTAAAATCTGTGGTGGCATTTTTGTTTGATTGAAGGTGCGTTTTAACAAGGTCAAAGTAAGAGGAAGTGGTGATGTGAAACATAGCAAATCTCTTCCTTATACCTGTGATGTTCCGATTACAAATATGAAAAAAGAGAAGTAGAGAGAGAAGTTGAGCTGGCCAGTGAAGAGAGTAAATGACGGATTGTCAGAAAACCATCCAATAAGCGGAATAAGAGGAAGAATAGTGGTGGCTGACCTAGTAGCACTCCAGGATGCACTGCAATGTTTGGTGAGTTAGACTGATTGTAAACCTACCTTTTGCTTACAAGATACTCGACAGGGCCCCTTTTTAAGAAGTGTTTGCTCCTCCATCTCCACCACGGAGGTGCCCTTGAGCAAGCGCTGTAGTAATACTTGAAACCATGAGCACAGCTGGTCACGGAGCTGCCAACTATTTACAGCAACCTTCAGGAAGTAAGCATTATTTATTGGGTTGGGTACCATTACCATCTGAACTGATACTGGTACCAAGCAGCAGCACTTTTTTTGATACATCCTCTGTAATAACAGATGTAATTTCAGCTGTGAGCTAAATACTAACATCTTAATTTCACCATTTATTTAGAACATTTTTCATACCCCACAAAAAAAAAAAATGAAACCCATGTCAGTCTGTCACCAGGGCTTAGTCTGACTTACACATCAGAGAGACTCATTGTTGGAAGAAACAAGAGGCTTTCAAGGCTAAAATGTTTAGGGAGTTAACTTCAACATTTTCTCTCATCTGGTATCAAATTTCATAACACAAAGGCAGAAGAATTTCCAGGCTTTCCTGTTTCTTTTATCCTCTGCCCTCAGAAAACATTTTTCTGGAGACTTCCATCTGTTTCACTTGAGGCTGAAGCTTTTGGTTTAAATCAAGAATTCCATCAGATATTGCCTAACCCAGTGTACAGATATTCAGTACATACACATGTTTACCAGATATTTGTGAATAGATTCAGCATAGAAATGACATCACACTTTATTTTAACCCTCACATTTAAGATTTCTGGGAAACCACTGTATTTATTTATATACCTGGTTGAAAACAGGTTACATCGTTAGCTTCAGGATTACTTTATTTTTCCCCTTTGGCCACTTTGAGTGAGATTATTTCCTCACTGGAAACATTGTAAGCTGATTCATAGACCAAAGGTCCTCAGCACACAGCTGACTCAGCTGATCTCTGATCTGTCCAACAGAATGATGCAATTGCTCTTTGTCTCTGCGTTTGTCTGTTTATTTCCTCTAAACACTGCTCTCCTTTGCACACTTTGTGTCATGTTAGGGTACACAGCTGAGATGTCACGGAGCAAAGCTCTTGGAGCGAGGTCTCCCCTGCTGTGCTGTTTGAACGTTATCCATTCGTTTGTTTTCACATTAGCTTTTCAGTGTTTCTAATGTATGTTGGAATCGTGGGTCATTATGTTTTTTTTCTCTAGACTTCAGCAAGAATAAATGTGATGCCAGGTGACCCAGCTGTTCAGCCCTTTTCTTTGGCTCTGTTTCACCAGCCAAAGTGTACAGACCTCTGAGGTGAGATGAGGTACTGATGTGCAGTTTGTTGTCCTGCCAACTTGGCCAACTTGCCAGTATATTTAGCCATTGGCCTCAGCTGAGCTGGCTGTGCCGGGGCCTGACTGCTGGCTGATTGCCCTCTTAACAGGGGTGGGGCTGCCTTGTTGCTTGGTGCTGACCTTCACTCTGATTTATGAGTTCCTTCTTGCGGCCTGTTTTGCCTCCCTTCCCCTCTCTTTCCTCGTATCCATGCAGTAGATCAGGACCTGCCTCCAGCTGTACCTCACCCCACCCCCCCGGGGAGCCACTGAGATCGCAGCCTATAAACAAACACGTGATATGCAGCAGATGTCCATCTCCTTTTTAATGCCAAACAAAGCATGGCTGTTGCCTGAAGCCCCGGATGGAAAAAAAAAATGCATGGAAAAACAAAGTAAAGTTTAAAGAACATGATCTGTGAAAGCACTGATTGGACAGTATTTTGTTCTTATTTTTTGATCTGCTATGCTCACAGCAACCCGTATGTACATGTTTGTTGCCAGTCTGTTCTGCTTATCAAAGGAATGATTAATCACCACCTCAGTGTTTTGGCTTTACACCACAAACCCATTCACATGGGTAGTTCCTCAGTGCAACACAGCATACATTTCTCGTGGGAAAGGGGTCATGTATACAAAAAGAAGCTAACCCTCTCAGGATGTTGCCACTGCTGTATGACAAGATTTCCCTAATGTCAAAATCAAAGAGGGGACACCTGCTCATCGATCCGAGTCTCCATTCTGCTGCTATAATTGTTTGTAAAAGAATGATGTGAATAATTCCTTTCATGTTTCATGTTGGCGGAATGGAGCTTAAGTGCTTTTATATGTGATTTTAAGTTGGTCAAAATGAGTCAAACAGCCTGTGTGTGTCATGGTGCTCTATTATTTAGAGCCTACACACTAGCTAGCTTCCAGGTCTGAGCAGGCATACGGTCCTTGACTGAACCCAGTAGAGTACTGTAAGTGGATACACAACGTTCTGACTTTTTCTTATTTTTACAGGCGCTGTGTGCGGGGAAGAGCTGATGAGGTGAAGAAAGCCAAAGGAGGCTGCTGTCGTTCACCTGCTAGCCTGTGTATTGGCCCAAACACTGAGTGACCCTTTCTCTCCTCTTCACTTCGAGAGGAGGCTTGGCTCCCTCTGGGTGCAAGAAACACCATGTGCCAAAATCGGAGAGGACTTACCACTGACCCGTAGACCACCAGACCTCTCGTGAACCTTCCCCTCCTAATCCTTCACATTGCCCTGTGGCCAAGATGAAGAAGGTGGCAGCATGGTCGGCAGAGGACGTCTCTGACTGGCTGAGCAAAGAGGGGATGCCGGAGTACATCGATGCCCTTCGTCAGATGGATGGCCCCGCTTTGCTCAGACTCAACAGCGCAGCCGTCCAGATGCCTCCCCTCTCGCTGGTGTCGTCGGACGGCGGGCAGCAGCTGTTGGAGCGACTGGAGACGCTTCGGATAGCGACTCACATGGAGGCTCACAAAAATGGCCATGCTAACGGTCACGCTGGGGGGCTGCCGAACGGAACTAGCAAGCCTCAAAGGAATGGTACTGTTGGGATGAAGGACTTTAGCATGGAGATGGTCCGCATCCCCATCCCTATAAAAGAAACTATAGGTACCTCATTGCCTGCCGAATGGGGGAAGACAGGCATAGCGTTTGTCTATGCAGTGGTGTGCTTTGTTACCACCACTGTTGTGATTTCAGTGGTCCACGAGAGAGTACCTCCAAAGGAGCACACCCCACCACTGCCTGACAAGTTCTTTGACCTGTTTAACAGGGTGGAGTGGGCCTTCTCCATCTGTGAGATTAACGGCATGCTGCTGGTGGGCCTTTGGCTGATACAGTGGATTCTACTGAAGCACAGGTACAGTCTACAGTCTACAGTGCATCGAAATGAAAACATTCTCATATTGGTGTTCTGTTAATGACGGTCTGTTGTTTTTCCAGGTCCATTATAGGCAGGCGGTTCTTTTTCATTGTGGGCACACTCTATCTTTACCGGTGTATTACCATGTACATCACCACTCTGCCTGTTCCTGGGATGCACTTCAAATGCTCTCCAAAGGTATTACACACACACACACACACACACACACACACACACACACACACACAGACCTTTTTTCAGGTTTGTTGAGCTTTTTTCTGCTTTAGGCACAAATGTGCTGAATGGGCAAATCCAGCTAAAATGAGACATAGTTTTGTTAGCTGAAAGTCTGTGAGTGCTCTCCACTGACCACCGATCGTAATGTATTGGTGAGCTTCGAGCAGTTGCATCATTTTCCAATAGTTCCTGTTATTGAAATATTGCAGATGCAGTTTCATGTCCTTTTCATTTAAAACCACTGTGTTGGCAGCATGTCTGTTGTGGCATCTTTTGAAGTTTTATTATGTTTCTGTTCATAGAATAGATGAAGTATGTGCAGTACCCTTGGCTGCTGTAACATTTGCATCATTTCTGTACTGCTTGAACACAACATGACAGTAATATGAGAACACACTCATGTGCATTACCATAGGATAAACTTTACTCATTTTTACACACAAATTGTTTTTGATATTTTTATAGAGTGCTATATTTTATTGATGTCAACCCAGATTAATGTAATTTCATCTTCATGTAACTAGTGCCCCTCTTGTGACAGGTGCAATTTGTTACTGAGCTGGCCCATTCTCTTGTCCAGTAATGCGTAAATAAATGAGTTGAAACAGCTTAAACTGTGGTTACAGATTAAACTGTTGAAATTTTCGTGTTGGGGTGAACATTTTGAGCATTGGTGGATGTGTAGTGATCTGTAATGTTCTGTTCTCCTTTACCATTTTGCACTATACTGTTCTGTTTTTACGGTAAATACTACATGCTTTGACCTGTTTACTTTTACATGAATATTTTGCGGTTTTCTACTTTTCATTTAATACATACAACTTATATTTTAGGGGAGAGATTTGTAACAAGATTACCACTGCAATGCAGGCACTCTCTCTCCCCCACATTCTATATTTTACACATTAGCAGCTGTTGTCAGTTATTCTGTTTAGTATTAACAAGCTGAAGATGACACAAAGACTGGCTCTGTTTTTTTTCAGCTTCTTGGAAACTGGGAGGCACAGGCAAGGAGAATAATGAAGATGATTGCTGGCGGGGGCCTGTCCATCACAGGTTCCCACACCATGTGTGGTGATTACCTGTACAGTGGCCACACCGTCATGTTAACGCTAACATACCTCTTCATCAAGGAGTGTGAGTACCAAAGTGTCTTATATTTGCATTACATGTGTAAGTATGCAAACGACTTTTAAGCTACATATGAAGCTTGTTTTACTTTGTGGACCCTACCTGCCACAATCTAGTGCTTTTGAAGGCCAAGAGGTCGACTCTCACAACTACCGATTCTTAAATTAATATTTGGGCATGTTTATTGCAACATATGCTGAATTTCATAACTGGTGTTTTAGGTTCACACACTTAGAGTAATCTGTATCTCCCTGATAAAGTCTAGTACTGCTTGGCTTTCACAACACTACTCTAAAATGCATCAGGAAATGTAGACATAAAGTTAAACAGAGGAAATGTGCTATCCACTTACACATCTGTTAACATGCTAGTATCACTGTGACACTTCTCTGTTGCATAACCACATTTTCTGTTCCTCAGCAGGCATTTCCGTTAATCTAATTTATGTGGTTTGCACACCCCTTTTGGTTCACCAGTTGGGTCAGACGTCAGAAGCATCTTTGGGTTTTGAGTAAATACAGTATGTCTTCCCACTGCTGCACCACATGCACCACCTGCAGTTGCGATGATTTTCCTCCACAGCAGTGACATCTACTGATGAAAAGTAGACAGTTTGGGTTATATTTCTGCTCAAGAACAGTTTCCTGTCTGAGCTACTGACACAGCGTATTTCACATCCATCATACAAATAGTAAAAATACATCACATACATAGTACAAATAATATAAATAGTAAAAATACATCACATACATAGTACAAATAATATAAATAGTAAAAATACATCACATTCATAATACAAATAATACAAATAGTAATAATACATCACATAATAGAAATAGTAAACATACATTTTATTTGTCGAGTTATTGTGATTAACTACTTTGCCAGTAAAAAAAAATATTCCTTCCATTTCATTTAGTACGTAGTGTGAATATGTATTACTTATTCTATTATTTCATTGTTGTTGTTTATTGTTTGTTTATTTTCTTACTGTAACTTTTTTTTTTTACGCTGCTGTGGCAGATGTGAATTTCCCGAAATGCTAGGAATCGAACCCAGTACCTTCTCGCCGTGAGGTGACAGTGCAAGCCACTGTACTATGACGTCACTCGGGGATGAATAAAAAAATAAAAATATTCAGCCTCTGAGCCTCTGGAGTGGACTCTGCTGGCTTTGCTCTCTCTGTGTGTCTGCTGTGCATTAACCCTACTTGTTTTTCTATGTTTGATTTGCAGATTCCCCCAAGCGGTTCTGGTGGTACCACTGGCTTTGCTGGACCCTGAGCGCCGTAGGGATTTTCTGCATCCTTCTGGCACATGACCACTACACAGTGGATGTGGTGGTTGCGTACTTTATCACTACACGCCTCTTTTGGTGGTACCACACTATGGCCAACCAGCAGGTGAGCGCAACATGCAGCACACAGCACATGTTACGTAACTTTTGTTGGAATTTGGATTAAAGTAAGACGGCACAGGGGTTTATTAAGTGGAACCTGTATTTTAGTGCTTAGGTTATGTAAAGTCTATACATAGAAAGGAGGGTCTCAGAGGGAAAACATGACACGTGAGTTCCTGTGTTGTTTTCAGCTGGTTGCCGAGGCCTTGCAATGTGTTAATCATCTACACATTTCACATAGATAAGGCACGTTCCTTTGTTAACAGTCTGTAATGATCTGTCCTAAAAGTGATGCATTCATGAAGTGGTGTCATTTTGAAACACACGGTGTTCTGAAACTGCCTGCGGGCCGCGCATTCGCAGTTTGCCGCCCCACTGCTCGCAGATTACTTTCAACAATGTAAATTATATTTTCTTACCGATTTGAGGCAAAGACATTGTTTAAAACTCAAAATAATTGCAATTTTCGTTCGTCGTCTTCCCATCTTTGTTTTGGCCGGAAGTACGAACCGAATGATCCCAAAGTTGACGGAAACAGTCAAGCACGCATCGTGTAGTTTGTACAGCATACACGATCAAAGTAGGAAACAAAAGTCCACTTGGAGCATACCTAAAGGCGGGAATCAAAATGATACTGATGGAGGATGAAAATCTGAAAAAAAGATGTATTGAGAATGTCTTCCAAGAGGAAACAAGAGTTAGACAAGGGCCAGCAGACCATGTTTCGAAGCAGAGAACAAGCATTCACCTACATTTATTATCTATAATTTGCAAACTTGTCCTGACTACAAACATGACTGAAATAAATCTCAAATGTAAATATTTCGCAGATATTTTTAGGGCTGAGTTTAAAAAATTGATTCAGTTGATTTCCCTTTAAATGGTTCGTAATTGATTCATAAAATTCAAAGATCAATCTTTTAACTTGAGTATTTTTTTTTCTCCATTGGACGTGCAGAGAAGCAGCCTGAAGTATCAGTCCGCCTGCCAGTCTCGCGTGAGGGCAGCAATATGCCTCAAATGCATCTTGTATGCCGAAAGCAAAGAAGTCTTGCGTGATCAGCGTTTAGCCCTGCTTTCCACCGAACAAGATCTCGTGAGATGTTACTGCCAGCAGTAAACAAATATGGTGGAGGCGAGTCCACCTCTCAAGGCACCGCCGACGAGTTTAAAAGCTGATGTTTGGATGTATTTAGGATTTAACAAGTTGGAAAAAATTACGAGTTGGATAAGGTAATCACTTATAGTTAGAAATATTAACATTGGACATCCGAAAAAGTCACACTTTGATATTTAAATTAAAAACTAATAAATCAATTTTATTTATTGCCACACAAAATTCAATTACCAATATTTTCTGTACTTGCAGGATCAGGAGTCAGACTTTTGTGCAGATGATAATAAACATATCCTGATTTACTTACCAGATATTGATGTCATTATGTTTTATTCCCAGAGCTGCCTGGAGTGCCTAGCTTCCCATAAGGCTATGCTCCCCCAGTTAAGGTCTCACACATAGTTTGTGCAGGAAATTAAAATTAATTAAATCCATCATCAATTATTGTTAAGTTAGATAGTGTGTTAATTGAAATATTTTTCCCAAAACCAATCACAGAAAAATGCACATCTATGCTAAACATGCAGTTATGCTACAAGCCAGACAGCATACTACAGAGGTTTACTAAGAGACCAGACACACACACTACTGGTGAAAGTGCAGTTTGCATAAATATTGTGTACTTAAAACAGCTCCATAATGTTGTGTATTTTTAAGGTCACATTTTGATGGAAACTGCACTTAAATACACAAATCTCATGACAATAAGTGCTAGAAATAACTAATATTACACAATTAAAATGTACCAGAGGCCACCAATTAACACTGAATTTTCAAAATTTTCTTGGGGGGCCATGCCCCCAAACCCCACTAGGTTGGGCGTGTGGCGGTGCATTTCCGTGCCGCGACACATCTTCATGTATTCTTGTGCAGGCTACTTTTTGCAGGCTATTAAAATAGTCTGGGAACACTCTGAATGGCATTTAATTATATGACGTATGTGGTATGTTGTTTACTGCAAGTGTCAGAGACTTCATCATACGTTCAAACTGAAGCTACCCATGGTTATTTTTACATAACACTTTGAGTGTTATGTGAGGATATGAATTCCCCACATATCTGTATGCTGAATATGCAGCTGATTGGCTTCACGTAACGACTGGATGTCCTCTGCCACCTACCACCCCTGTTGTTTTTACACTTAGATATGAGTTGTTAATACCCTCTGAGACCTGTGGGATCATTACAGTCTTTAAGAGGCTGTAGTGGGATCAGCTTTAAAGCTAGAAGATACTGTAACATATAAAACTAGATGGCCCAACAAATCCATTGGTACCAAGGGAGGAGGCTAAATAGTCCTCCAAAGTTGGGCTACATTTTGGCGAGGAAAAACTGGAGGAACATTTTGGGTTGAAACCATGCCATTTTTTGCACACAGTAGTGATGTTAGTTCCCACAGCAGACATTTCATATAGTGAGACCCTTTTTTTGACTTCATGTCACAGTGTCACTAACAATATTTGTGTCTTTGTGTCTTGTTTCAGTCACTGAAGGAGACGTCACAGAGTAACCCGTTCTCACGGGTCTGGTGGTACAGACTGTTCCAGTACTTTGAAGAGAATGTTAACGGCACAGTCCCTCGTAACTATCAGCTGCCGTTGTCATGGCGATTGCTGCAGTGGAACCGTGGTGTTAAGTACAGTAAACTGGAAATCCAGTGACCCATATCATGTCAAAGCAGAATGAACTATGACTTCCGTAAGTGCTGTTTTTATCCATGAAAGACGGCCATGTTAAATGTAGCGCTGTCTCCTCACCTCTAGTAACAGCCACCTCCCTGTCCGAATGGGTAGCACTGTGACCCACCAACTATTTTTCTCTTTTTGTGTGTGCACGTGTGTGTGCTTGTGCGCGCGTGTGTGTGTGTGTGCGTGTGTGTGTGCGTGTGTGTGTGTGTGTGTGTGTGTGTGTGTGTGTATATATATATGTGTGTATGTAATTTTTTTTGTTTCTCTTCTGGTAGTAGAGCACTAATTTTTTATTTGTGTTTTTGTTTTTTCCATCTTTGTGGGCCACACAACAGATAATGAAGCATTTCAATCAATCTTTTCTCCTCTCTTCACAAAACCACAGTCAATGTCTTCACGATCTCAGAAGATTTTTTTTTTTTTTTTTGCAAATTGTGTCAATCAAATGCTCATTTGATAACCAAAATGTCATAAGCGTTCTTCTTCTTTTATAGCAAATTACTTTTTGTAAACTGTCCTTGCTAAAAATTGAGTCCAAGGTGCAAAAAATAATTTTTTAAAGTATTGTCAAACTTTATTTTTCAAAAAACAAAATGATGTCCAACAAAAGATTTTTAGATTTTTACCTTTTTCAAGATGGATACCTGAGAGCATAAGAATCTAATGTGGTATAACATTATCCAGTGCCTTTCTTAGCTTGATTGTAAAACAGTTCAAGTACTATGTGTCTTGTGTCTCTCTGCTGCGGGCATGACCACAAGGTGGTATTTAGTCAACAGTCTTGTTTCCATGAATGTAAAAACAACTACGCCAGCCTTACCAGAAAATCGGTTTTCCCAAAATGAAGTGTAGTGAGTGAGTTTATTTATTGACACTTTACAATGTCAGTTTGTGCTTAATCGGTTCATGCTGAAATTCAACAGAAATTAATGACTGTTAATTGTAATTTTCTTTTATGTCTGTAACATTTCATTTTTTTTTAACCAATCAGTCTTTAACCAACACCAGCCATGATCTAAGCCCCATTACTGACGCACAGTTGTCCTCTGTGGTTTTACTTTTCACCTCTCTGTTGTCTGCTAAATATCACTTCCTGATTGAATATTAGAGAAGATGCATCTCTGAGGTGCAGAGTTAAGGTTTTCTGCACCTGGACATGTCTTTTGCATCATTGCAATGTCTCTTGCACAGGAGATAACGAGCCCCTCTCTTGTTTCCCTCCTCATCAAGTCCCACTTTAAAACCAGAATTATCCTCATCACTGTCTGGTCTTGTAACCGTTTGTGATGTGAAGAGAGCTAAAAATAAATGTCAAAGTTGTGAAAACAGAAGCTTTGGGTAAAGTTTCTGAGCATTTCCATAATGAATCTGTACGAGTACTTCTCTTTGTCTCGTACTAAATCAAGCTGCTACCAACTGGTTTGAAGACGCCAAAAATAGAAGTAACTAATTCTCAACATGGATCTTGTGCGTGGGGAAAAAGCTGAAGCATGACGCACAGAGCTGGTGGTATTATTTGATCATATGCGTGCAGGATAACATTGATTTCTATGAATGTGAAAATGCGTCCTTATTGATAATCCTAATCATGTACATGTTTTGTTGTGTTGCTTTTTCTTTGTGTAATGACTGATGTGTATGAATAAGTATTGCACAAGTTCATTTATGGAAAAAGACTTTTTTCTCAAATGAAACTGATTTGCTTTGATGAAGAGAAACTGCACTAAGCATTAGATTATTTAGTTAATTTGGTATTGTATAGATTAATTCCCAAATAAACAATGACAATTTCATATCTTTAACTATTGTAAAAAAAATTGGGGGTGGTTTATGAAGCTACTTTTTCAATAGCAACAAGAGTCTTAACGTTTGAGACAGTCCAGGCTTACCCTCCTTCCTGTAGCATTGTCCAATCATTTCCCTGGAACAAAGAACAGTTACTCATGTTTTTAAAGCACAGCAGGTTCCTCACATTCAGCCATACTTTGAGTCCATGTTTTTCGTCCAAACACGGTTCTCCAACAACATTTTAGGGCTTTCATATAACTGAAGGTCTGAGCTGATGTTTGTCTCCTAATATGCCAATTTGTTAAGTTTGTTATCCTTATATGTTCCTCTGTATACTTCTCACTCATTTTGTCCATTTTTATGTGTATTCCAGATGTTTGTAAGATGTGTTAAAGGATTGTAATTGGGACGCTTTTGAATAAAACCTTTTACTAAAATGTACGTGATTTGCTGTTAGGCTTCTTTTTCTGTGTTATCTGTGTGTTTTTTTTGTCTTTTTTTTTCTTTTCTTGCAGATTGTGTTCTTGTCGTGTCAGCTTCTTTGTGCCAGAAGATGACATCATGGCAGATCCACTGGCAGCCAGCAGATGGGCTCATTGAGATGTGTAAAATAAGACCAGTACAGTGAGGGTAAGGGGTTTCTGCTTCTTGTTTGTATTTCTGTACTCCACCTACTGCATATAGGTCTGACACAGTTGGTTCTTTCATTCATTTAGCTCATTCTGGGCCTGGTAACCCTTCTATTCAAATATGTCTCCCTCATGTTTCCAACTTCAGTCTTGTAACCTCTCCTCTCATCTGCCCAGGTGCAGAGTGAGCTGAGCTTGAGGTTTGATTAAACACGCTTACTGTTATATACTTTATAGTAGCCTAAAGCACCCAAAAATATGGTTTATACTGTTAGTTTTTCTGCATTCAGCTAAGCTATTTCATCAGGATTGTGTGGGTGTTTTTGATCAGATATGATAGGCAAACAACCCAACATTACACTTTGACATAAATGTTACTATACTATCAGGATCAGTTCTCAGAAATGTGTGGCATTAAACTGATTCCCAACCAGTTAAAAGACTAAAACTAAAATACAGAAAGTATCTTGTGTGAAACAACCAGAAAAGCTTTCATAGAGAAGTTAGTGTTCACGTGGAGATTCTGGGCCTTTAAGGCAGCCAAAATATAAAGGTATATGCTAACTTTGACTCAGGGAATAAAGTTGTGAATGTACTCTTGGAAGTCTAAAGTAAACATGTCCAAAACGTTTATCATGCAAATTATCAACTGACTGTTCTGTGCTGATTACTGGTGGAAACTCGCCACAGCAGCCTCTAGGGATAGAAAGATCCAGATAAAAGCTAATTAGATCACAAACCTCAGGTGTTGATAAAAGAGCAAAAGGTCCTCATAATTCCTTGCATGAAAAAGGGGCTTATATTTATCTCGAGCTGGAGAATTTGCTGGCACTCTGGAGAAACTGCAGGCGAGCCAAGCCAAAGTCACACCCACACACTACTACTGTACACAAATGAGGGAGAGCGAGGAGTGAGTCTGTGCTCCAAACATCTTCGAGCTTCAGCTGACTTCATTAAATAGACCAGCGTGATGCTCTAAAGATAGTTGGCAACTTAATGTGGCTGACAGTATTTTACATTGTGCAGGCGTGCTGCAGTCTGTGCAGTGGACAGGAAACAGCCTGTGCTTTTAATTACCATCATCTTGCTTTTGATTTGAGAGTTTGGGGTGTTAAAATGACTCAGGTAGTTTGGTATTCCACAAATCATATTCTGTGAATGTTTTTACCACGTGAATAGTGTGTTACCATGTTGCAGACCACACTGCAGCAGCAGCAGCCTCTGACTAGTCTGACTGCTCTCTGCTGTCCATCAGTCATTTTCCTAGAGCATTACAAGTCTACTACCTACAGTGCATGTGCATGAATGGACTACATAGAGACACAAATGCACTACAAAGAGACACAAAGAAACTACAAAGTGACTCACCATGCCCACTAAGAGACACAAAATGACCACAAATTAATGTCAAACCACAGAGATGTGCCTCAGCGTGGAAGAGATGAGCAAAAGAAGCTAAATAACTCAAACGTGTCTGTCTTGTTCCTCTGTAGGTGGTGGGACAGCTCTGTGCACAGAGGCCCATTGCCTCATAATCCAACCATAAATATGTGCAAATACAGCCTTTATTTTTACAACTAAACAACTGCATCACAGTAACCTGCTCTCCCTCAAGGCCACAAAGCCAAGAGAAACAACTGTCTGATTCATGGGTTCACAAGCTAATTCTATTCTCAGCAGTGCTGAGGTCGTTCTTCATAATACCATACTTAGTCTGTGAAGAGCATGTTGTTGGAGTACAAATGGAGTTTTGTCTATTAATGGATGTCTTGCAGAGAGTGGGTGGTATGAGAAAGAAGGATTCAGGCTATTAAAACTGTCACGGTGTACACAGTCATGTTCTGGCCTGTAATCCTCATCCTCTCCTGTGTTAGTGCTGCTGATTGTCGCTGAAATGGGTAGAAAGACACACACTCATTCACATGAATAAAGCACACTGATTGTTTAATGACTTGTGAATATTAAGAACATTAACTACTACACGTCTCTTTGTGTTTTCACCTCTGCTGTGGTGAATGAATATGCTCCTTTGATTTTTATATCTGATTTTAACAGATAATATCCAAGTACTACAGTACAACCTACGACTGCTTGTTTTGGCCACTTGGGGGCAGCAGAAACAAGCTGTGAATTTGAAGATGGCGGACCAAACTGTTTCATCAGCATGTGGAAAAACATTATCATTCATGCAGTTATATCTCTTGTCTGCCTGTATAAGTCCAATATTTACTCTCTTTTGGGTCTGTTTTGATCTCCACCAGCTCCTGAGAGAAATCTCTCGCTCTTTAGCTGCTAGCATCAATGCTCCACTGTTCACCAGCTGCTAACTGTTTACTGTGTCGGTTTTCTCTTCCCTTCTTTTTCAGCTGAAAACAGCAACCTGTTACCTTCCTCCTACAATTAGCTTCTTAAGGAGCTAATGCTGCTCACTACTTTAATTAGAAAAAATGGCTCCAGTTTTTAAAGTCTAGCTTGGTCATGCTGGTTTCTCCAATCTTTCCTACCCCATCTTTAACATCTTAATATTATTTGTGCTATTGTAGTTTGTTTTGCACAGATTTACAAAAAATACAGAAACAGCATTCACAAACATATCCCTCTCTACCTGAGATGCTGTGGAGCCAGGAGACAACAGCACTCTTTCCTCTCAAGAGGCTCGATGTGATCGAAGCACTCCAGAATAAATATAGTTGCTGAAGACAAGTAGCAAGTTGTAATGATGATTTTCATCTCACACACCATTATCAGTGCTGGCGAGATGTAATGTCAATCCCCTCCGTCATCAGGGCCCCACACACACACACACATCTCAAGAGGCCATGAAATGACCAGAGCTTGAAGAGACGAGCGTGTCACCCCAACCCTCCACGCCCTGCAAACCACTTAAGTTTATCCTCGCTTCAGAGCTCGTTCATCTCACCACGCTCCTGTCAGCTGGGCCAACACGCCCTCCAGCCTCTGACCACTTGAAATTGCTTTGCAGTTTTCCATCCATCTAACACTGGAGAGGTGACTCAGTAACTGGCATAACAGCCAATATGACAAGGTGGTGATTTTCTGTGGTGGAGGTCAACCCCGGGACGAGTGGCGCTCCTTGAAGGTGTGAGGCTGGAGACAGAGCTCAGACAGTGACACTGCCTCCTCTAACTTCTAGAATCTCACAAGTTTTGGATCGATTCCCTGTCCAAGCTTCAGTCGTCTCAGAGAGCGACATACTGTGTGATGTAACAAGTCAAATGTCAACTCTGCGCCAACAGAGGGGACTCTCATGACTGATGGAAACAGTTTCTGTGCCATCTGTCCACAGTCCTCCTCGCCACCAGTGCTGGCACAGCAGAGAGAACAAATATGGACGTCCTCGGTCTTCTTGCCGCTCTACCTGCGAGGCTGATTTCGAATGCATCATCCTTGAATAGAAACTCTGATCTCTGGCTGCTGAGTAGTTTATTTTTTGTTGAAGGGATTTTGGAAAGGGGCCATGTTGCTGGTGTGATCGGGTGAGCAGATGGCAGACTGATTACTGTCAGATCCTGGTTGTCTAAGTGTCATTCAGATAGAGGCCACACTGCTGCTGAACTCTGGCTCTATTGATCACAGTAGGGTTGATTTGATTTCTCCTCCTATTCCAGTGACTACTCTGATATATGCCTTATTTTAAAGGGTAACTTGATACCACGTTGAAAAGCAACACCACTGATAGGACTGATGGGGTCCTGGAGTATATCTGTACATCACTGCAATAAGGTGATCATCAAAAGAAATACAACATTTTTCAGAGGATGCTAATAATCCACCTTAAGTCTTTCAGTGCCAACCCTTTTTAAAAACGAAAGTGCCTTATGCCAGCGTTTTTGGTCATCTTTCATGATGCACAGAATATGTTGTACCATGTCTCTGAAAACACTGAATAGCTCAAATGAAAGAAGAGACTCTCTCTTTCATGATGAAAAAAAAAACTTGTTTTTACCTTGTTCTGTTCTTGTTTTATCAGAGGTAGAGCAGCGGTCACTCACACAAAAATCACCACCACAGAATCCAGATTCTGTTTATTTTACTCTGTAATCACGATCATCTCCGTTTCCTGCTTTGATCTCTGTGGCGTTTAGAACTCCGGGAGTAGTAGAGCGCTCTGTTTAAACTACTGCCAGGGATCTCGGCGCTTGCAGCTAAACGCCTATAAACGTTCCTCTGAGATATGGTAGAGCTGTTCCGGGATACCTGTCCAGCTGAGAACGAGCATTTTATAGGATTCACAAAGATCCTGATCGAATACAGAGATTGATAACTGCCATAAAACAAGCAAGAAGCAATCATAAGAAACAGAGCGGTGGGAACCCACAGGTACAGAATCCAACGTTCACTAAACTTTATATCTGATTTATTTTACACGCTTTTATTATAGTTCCTAACGGCTGTACTTTCATTAAACACATGTTAGACCAAGGTATTATGGCGTGGATTTTATGGAGCTTCCTGTTGCTCACACAGCAACAAGCAAACGCAACATAAAAGTGTTTGTCTGCAGTCGTTTTAGTCTTCAGATAAAACTCAATGCACGTTATGTCTGCTAGTGTGCTGTTTGCATGTCTGTTCTTGTGATTACCGCAATGAACAGAGCATTGTGTGATTTCTAGTAATATGATTCACGAGGGGCCTTTCTGTGTGGAGTTTGCATGTTCTCCCCGTGTCTGTGTGGGTTCTCTCTGGGTACTCCGGCTTCCTCCCACCATCCAAAAACATGCATGGGGATTAGGTTAATTGGCTAATTTAAATTGACCGTAGGTGTGAACGTGAGTGGTTGTCTGTCTCTATGTGTCCTGTGATGAACTGGAGACTTGATCAGGGTGTACCCTGCCTTTCACCCTAAGACAGCTGGGATAGACTCCATCACTCCCACAACCCTATGAGGATAAGTGGTAGAAGATGGATGGATGGATGATTCACGAGGGAAGATATTTTGAAACATCTACAACTACTAAACCTTTTCAACCTTCGTGAAAAGTATACTGGGGACATGATAAGGGTCAGGGATATTTAGTCTTTAGTATTTACTTGTGGATATAGTCATATCTTGTGATTTAAAACTCTGAATGCATAAATTGCCTGCAAGCACCACTCATTTTATCGCAGATTTTACTGCCAAAATGGCGATGTAAACAAACAAAGTCACGTGAGGTCCAGAGCGCTATACCGTCTCTTTATGTCCCGACTACAAATCCCAGAAGCCCCAAAATTACTCACAGGCTGCAGGAGACCGCGATTGACCACCCGCTAGCCGCTAGTTTGGGGCTGAGTGGGCATATCAAAACTGATCCTCAGTAAATATTTTTGATAAGTCCTGGCTGGCAACATCTCTTGATGCTTAAAACCTGGGCTTCTGGTTTGGGGTGAGGCGACCATCAAAGGCAGCACCTATGTGCGTTGCTCGTGGCAACCACAGCAGCAGTGCCCTAACTTGGTGCTGTCCTTGTTATGGGGTCATATCCTGTCACCAAAACTAACACAAAAAAATCATTTGCTGCATGACCTTGTACCTACAGCAGGCATGGTATTATGGGAACCTAAGATTGGCCTTCTTTTTGCTGTAAAATCCCACACTGAAAAATGAAAAGCTTCCTTTTTCCTTCCCTGTATGTTGAGTCACAATCCAGACCTGAAGGGGCTTTGAAAGGCCCATCAGCAGGGGATCAATCAATAGAGAATGATTTTGAAATATGGCAGCCGACTGCAATGTAGATTCAAAGCGAACTTCTCACTGCCTTTTGTCTGCTCCCTTGATTTCTCTCTGTGGTTGGTGAGTAGAATCATCATTGATGGAGGCTTGTATTGTTGATCTTTGTATCAAGGCCCCACTGTCTAACTGACTACTGCACGCAGGTCATTTGCAAACACAGAAAGGCTGATAAAGTCAAGTCATTGTGACTTTTTTTTAGCTTAGGGACAGCATTCGGAAAGAAGAACAAATGTTTCTGTGGTGGGTGGGGAAATGTCAGCGTCGAGTTCAAACCAAAGTCTTATGTAACGTTGTGTGCGGCTGTCATGTTAGTTCAGTAAGTTGCAACATGACCGGCGATAAAATAATGACCGTAGAGTGATGAGGCTGTTCAAGCCAGAGAGCACGAGCGTCCTTGAGCAAAACACTGGATGCATTTCAGTAGCTCACCAAAGCACACAGCTAAAGAGATATCAGTCTATAAAGCAATATCCAAGAGCACTGCTGTGTTGAATGTCTTACTCTGAATCTGCTCTCATGTTCTGATAGTAGCTCGTTTCAGAGATTTGAAAAACGCAGCTTAGTCGCTGTCTCCACTTTATAGTGTTTTTTAAAAGCTGAGTTATGTACCTGATCCTCTCAAGCCCACTATGTTAAGTAAGCCTGCTTTTTTAGTGGTGGGAAAGTTACCTTTTTGCTCTGCTGTTAAAAAAAATTGGAAAAGGGATTGCATGACTAATCAGCCAACTAGAGATCAAATGCAAAAGAAATATAGACGTCAAGAAGCAATGATGGTACAAATTAGCTGCAGCTGAAGTCTAAATCTATACGGATGATGAGTGTGTCCACCGAGCACTGCTGCTTGATGAGCATGGTACGAGGTCAAAAGGTTCCCATAATGGAGACCTGCATGGCTGATTTACTGCAGCAAACTAAGAGCGATCACGCCTAGAACATGAAGACGAGTGACGTGCTTGACTTTTAACCAGATGTCTCCAAGTGCTCCTTCAGGCTGAGTCACCCGCCAGTGGTGAACAGTGATGAACGTGCTCAACCAGAAAACATGGTCAGAGTTTTACTGGGGTTCTGCGTACAGCCAAACTGTGCGCTGTTATGTAATACGGATTCATCCGAGCATCTTTAAAGAACACCTCCCTGTTTCTGTGAACATCTCTAACTCCCTATCTAAGAAAGAGATGGCCACTCTCCTCGTACATATTACATTAGTGAGCGGTTGCCTCTGGAGGCCCCTCCGGTTATTCTGGGTGAGCTCCTCTGGCGCCATGATGATGATGATGTCGACTGGTAACAAAGAGGGCGTCACTGGCTACTTGGCAACGGCAGTAAGCACAAATCAGGGGAAGCCGCAGATACAATCTCAATCATTCCAAACATCAATAAGTTCCGTCTTAGTTATGCATATATGGAAATTACAGTTGCATGTAATCCACAGTGGATTGGCTCCGTCTTTTGCTGAGGGATGCTTTCTTAAATCATCAAGAACAAACAAAATAGATTTTTTTTTTTTTTTTTAGCACAGTCACTCAAATCCTTTCAAAAAGATGACTTAGGGAAAGTTTTAACTGACACACATCAGTCTGAACAAGACAAAGACATGGAGAAGAACAAAAGATGTTCCAGTGTGGCTTTTGTTCCAGTGGTGGTGGGGAGGGGATCGCAGCTCGTGCATGTGACTGAGAGTGTGGGCATTTTCTCCCTCTCACCACCACAGCTCTGAAGTGACAGCTGAAGTGACAGCTCCACCTCCCCTCTGTTAGAGCTCACAGCTATGGTGGGCAAATGTCATTGAAAGACGCCCGCCTTTTTGTTCTGAGCTGTGTCCTCAGCAGCTCTTTGGTATCGCTGTTGTGTTTGCACAATAAACTCCAAGTTCTTGTGTTGCTGTATATCCTAAATTTTCCACATAATCCTCTCTTTGCCTCTGATGTTTTTCTTTTATAGCTCACCCTTTGGCGGCCGTGTGCTTTTTTTCGCCCCAGGCGGCTGACATTTGGCAAGGAGGTCAAAGCATGTGAAGGTGTGTATTTGTGTTTGTGCCTATTGGTAATAAAGGGGGTGCAGCAGTGAGAACCAAAAGACCTATAGTCATATAGACTCTGAGTTACTGCTTCATTTTGCCACTGAGGTCACATGTCTGTGAGGTAGTGTGTGATTGGATGCAAATGCTCACATGGTTTTGGCTACTGAGATTTCATGCTTGTTTGACAGCATTCACCAACAAGTCTTGTAAGTGCTTTCAGTCACTATTTTTACAGCACCTTCCAGTGATGGTAAATGGTTTCACAGTGACGGGGTGGGGTGGGGGTGCTGTTAACCCCGTGAAGTTTGTTGACATGCTGCAGGTGGTGGCCTGTTGAATGTCCAGCTGAGACAGGAATGCAGAGGCCCTTTAGGTGTAAGGATAGACTTTGGAGAGGGCTCTCATACAAAGCTAATGCTGTTGTTAAAATAAAAAACAAAACTGTTCTTGTCAATATTTGCAGCATTAAAACACAGTAATAGGGTTCGGGGCGTATGATATACCCAGGTCTTTAGGTCCCATGTTGAGAGGTGTTTAGTTCAGTGACAGGCCAGGGATCAGCATAATGGTAGCCCCTGAGGACCCTGTCTCGTCTGGCCCCCAGGGGTCTCCTACTGGTTTATTGCTGCTCTTCTGACTGCCTGTGTCTAACTTTAGTGTCACAGACTTTTATGAGCTGGCTGAAGTGAGGTGTCCCTGTTGTCAGAGCTCCACACACCGGCCTCCTTCCACAGGCTGTGCAATGCCTGCTCAGTTTGCTGGGACCCCTGTAGAGAAAAGGCATGTGCTGAGGAATTCAGGGGTCCAATAGCTGTGATTTTAGACTTCTTACAGCTCACAACTGCTACTGTTTGTGGTGGAAGGTGACTCGGCAGATTTACACAAGTGCCTTATTTATCTGTAATTTTAATGACACACGTTACTTCTCCTCCACTGCTAATCAGAGGGGGATATTGTACTTTTTACTCCACTGCATTTATTTTAGGCCTATAGTTAATATAAGAGTTTATATGACAAGATTATAAAATCTGAGCTGAATGACTAGTTAATCAATAGAAAATGGAGAATTATGATGGGCCCTTTCTCTCTATAGAACAGACAATCAAGAAAATAAAAGTTCATACAATAGTTACAGTAAGAATAATCTAAAGATATGGTAAAATGCTCATAAGGGCCATTTTAGCATTGGGTGCTTTCACTGTGGACATTTTCCTAATAATACTGAATATTTCCTCTCACCATCAGAGCTACCTAGTTTGTCTTCTTCACAGGGAGTTATTAACAGCTAACGATGCGATCCTCTTGTAATGAGAGAAGATGTCTGTTTTTAAAATCAGGTTAGGTCAGGGTTGGATTAATACATATTCTGATAATAAACTCTGATTGCTCAGAGAGCTTTGAAGTGAGCAACAAGGAGCAGAAGAAACCTTTTATCTCACTGAAGAGGGATGACACTCAGCTTTCAGACACTGCCATTGGTCAGAATCTCTTCAGCCTTCATGCATTCATTCATTCATCCATACATAATGTTTAACGTATGTATGTTTCTGTTCCATTTGTATTATTCCAGTCTACATGGATGCAGTGATAGTATTATTAATGAGTGTAGAAATGGTTTGTGTATGCACATTATTCTTCCATATTCCTGCTGTCTGTATGTTTAGTTTTATTATTTTACTTCTAATTTTAATGTCCATGCATGTTTTGCTCTATTATTTTGATGATGTTTCTTGTCAGATATTATGCTGTTTAGTGGGGAAATTAATCAACCTAACCACAAAGCTTTTTTTTAACAACATTTATCTTGGCTTGGCTTCTTTTCTCTATTTGCTTTGTTACATCAGACTTCATCTAAGCTACATAAAATATCTTTTCAGCATTCTCATGAAGCTGAATGACATTCAAAGGAGGGAACTTATGACCAGAGGAAAAATATTCTTTTTTTTGCATCTTCCAGTTCCTTTGGGCACCAAATCTGACCACACAGTTTAAAAAAAAATATGAGACTCTGCCAAAGAGAAGATATGTCAAATTGGAATGAAAGTACACACTGGAGCCAGTTAGTTTCCCATACAGTCAAATTAGTTGTTCTTAAATGTGGCTCTGTTGAATCAGTATTACCAATAGTCTCAGTATCACTCTGATTTTATCTGTATTTATGACTGTATTGTCTAACAATTCTCAAACACCCCTAAAAACACACTTTCTAACTTATTTCTAACAAAAATCTTAGCAACAGTACACTTGCCATGCTATCTGTACATGTTTTTAAATAAAACTAAATGAAACTAATCACAAAATTAGTTATGAAAACACAGAGCACATTTTCAACAGCGTATCACAGCTCAAAATTTGTGCTCCACCAAATGGTTGAGAAAACCATTCAAGTTGCTAAATACAGGATTTGGAACCACTCTATTGCCTCTCAAAAGCTCTCAACATGGTGGCAATGAGCCGCTGTGTACACACATGCACAAAATAAGGTTATGACACAGAGAGAGAGTGGTGTGAAGTGCTGCATACTGCTTTTTGCAGAGGATTTTTAAAGGGTCAAGAAAACATCCTGCAAAACACTTACCAGTAGAATCAACTCATCGTATGTGAAAGCTCAGATTTATCTCCTGACCCTGGCAGAAGAAAACCTGGCATGTAGCCTCCATATGGTATGGTTTACACCAGGGGAGGAACGTGCTCTCTCAAACTAGCTTCCATTAAACGCATTCCTTGTTAACAGCCTGATAATGGCACGCTAGTGGATCCCGGCTCTCCAGCAATGTGACTCATCACTCAGGTGTGTTTACAGCTCGTTACGCAAGAAAAAGAAGCTTCTCTGGAGACAAACTAACGCACTTTGTAGCACTTTTCAAGCTCCAAGAAACAGTCAAAGCATCCCGGGTGGTTATTCGTTGCATATGTGTCGCAGGTGACGACCTTTTTCAAGCGCCTTCACTGACACAAATGCATTGGAAGAGAGAGTGGAGTGTGTGTGTGTGAGGCTGAGAGGATTAAGCTGAGTTAAAGATGTCAATGGGGTCATTTCATTTCACACAAAAACCATCAATTACATCCCACCTTCACTGCTGTATTAGTTTGTTGCTTTAGTGCAGCGGCTGCACGACCAGCTGGTGAGGAAAGGCAGCTATTTGTTGTCTCGCAGCCTGAGAGTTGAGAGGAATTCTCCACAGCTTATGTAACATGTCTCTTTTCATTCAATCCATCCAACATTTTGTCCTTTGCTCCAGATGGGTATGAATGATACTAGTCGCTTCAATCCTGATGCAAAACAAGATAAACAAGCTCTGATGCCCATGGCTGATAGGAATACATGTTCATGTTTACACCACAAAGTACACACGGTTTTGTCTTTATAATGGGAGATCGCCATTTTATTTACAGCAAAATGAACTCCTCACATGGACACAACCATCGGTCAGTGCAGACGACATAAACGCATGCAGGAAAGCAATAAAGAAATTTTATCAACTAAATCCTCAACTTTTTAAATCCTCAACTCTGCGATGAACATCACAACCACTTTGTCACTGCTCCTTGGAGGTGAAGCGTCAGACAGCTTGGGAAAGGTGTGAAACGGGACACCTCTGCTTCAACCGAGAACTGTTGGAGGAGCAAAAAATAATTCTGTTTTTAGTCAAGACCTCCATTTTCTCCAGATTTCTCTGGATTTGATGGAATCAGGCAGAGGAATATAAGAGCTGATGACGACTTCTGTTCCCAAACTGTTTATCCTCAGAGCTGTTTACTTCATCACAAGCAGATAAATAGTGTGACAACAAAAAAAACGAGTATGGCAATGAAATAGCATACAAATTAAATGCTTATTGTGTGCTAGATATTAAGACTTGAAAGTGGCATCTCCTCTAATGATGCGTTCCATTTGTACTTGGGAGTCGGAATTTTCGAGTTCCGAGTTGGAAGTTTCAACAGGAACGCCCCTGAAGTCGGATTTCTGACTCTGAATGTCAGACGACCCTCACCAACCCCTACTTGACCACAATGTCATAATCCATGATGGCAGCTCTGTGGGTTAGCACTGTGTAGCATTACATGTTACAGTTTTTCCCACACAGGATTTCGCTGGAGAACAAACACACCCTCTCCCTCTTCTGTGTTCCTATTAACTCTTTGAGTGCTAGAAGATTTTTTTTTTTTAAAAAAAGTGCCTTGTGCCAGCGTTTTTGGCCATTTTGAGTCATATTTCGAGACCCACAGAATATTTTGTACTATGTCTCTGAAAACACTGAATAGCTCAAATGAAAGAAGAGACTCATTATTTCATCATGAAAAAAAGTGTGTTTTTACCTTGTTCCATTCTTGTTTTATCTGGAGAAGAACAGAGGCCACTTTCACCAAAATCTCCACTTCTTGTCCTGAATTGTTTTGCTCTCTAAACATGATCGTCTCCACTTCCTGCTTTGATCTCTGTGGCCTATACTGTCTCTTTATGTCCTGACTACAAATCACAGAAGCCCCAAAATTACTCACAGGCTGTGTGAGACCGAGCTCATGTTGCTGCATTAGTTTTCTGCATTTCAACAGAGCAAGCACAACTTGGAGGTATCCATCTTGGTTTTCCGACTTGTTTCATGGAATGCTTTTAACTTGGGTTTGACGTCACGTTCTGCAGAGGAGTGTGCTGGATATTTTTGGCAACAGTGGGGAGGAGGGAGGGACAGAGGGGGACGTGAGCAGGATGAGATAAGAATCTGATTGGTTCTTTCCACTCACACTGAGGCCCTGAGAGCTGAGCACATCCAAATCAACAACAGGCTCATAGAGAAACACTGCAAAACTAGAAAGATACTGGCTAGTTCACACTAACTATACACAACAGCCAACAAACTGTGTGTATTTTGTCAGTTTATTTGAATTTGGCTAACAAATATCTGTAATTGTGCAGCAGTACAAAGGCCAATTTGCCCATATTTAATAAAACATGGGCAAATTGGAGTTGCAGTGTTTTTTGCTTACTGCGTTGTGAAATTGATGGTCGCTCATACCTGTGGCGTACTTTGAGCTCTCAGGACCACCGTACACGAGTGAGGTCATTTAAAGTGTTAGTAACACAGCAGCACCTGGAAGATGACGGCAATGCAGCATTCCAGCCAGTGACCCCTGACCTCCTGTTCACCTCACAGACACTTTTTCCTCTCTGTGACAGCAGAATCAGAGCTTATTCTCACACTCACTGTCATGTCATCTTTAGTTAGCGCTACTGCCTCACACCAACAATGACCAGAGTTCGACCCCGGGTCCAGACAGGCCTCACGATGTGGAGTCTGGCTGTACTCCCCGTGTTTGGGTAAGTTTTTTCTGGGTACTCCTGTTTCCTCCCAACACCAAAAAATATATCCCAGCATCGGGAAGGACATCCGGCATAAAAACATATGCGGGTCAATGATCAGCAGTGATGACCCCTTACGGGGACGGCTGAGAGACGAACAACAACAGCAACACTGTCATGTCATCATCTGTAATATTTGCATTTGCTTGTAGTGTTGGTCTTCCTAATGAACGTAATATTCACTGTATTTACATAATTCTCTGTCACTTACTATGGAAAGGCCTGACAGCTTGTGACAGTGAACCAACACAGTCCCGTTTCAGGCCGTAACACCAAAACAGAGTTAAAAGTCATTAAAACGCTCCATGAAGCAGAGGAAAACTGTGATTGTGTGCTAACACTCTGTGGGTCTTTTTATATAAAAAATATTGATTATAGCCTCTTTAAGGGTGATTAGTCTGACTGAGAATCTTCAGAGATTTATTGATTGACTTATTAATAATGAAAATAATCCTTAAGTGCAGCCCAGAAAACGATGAAATGCAGCAGATCATCACCTATTTGATTTCCATAGTGCCACTACAGGAAGGCAGGAAGTAAGTATCATCAAATGATCAATCTGCAGCTCTGGATATGATGTCATGTTACAATGTGAGACCACGTTGATGTGATGTGAAGTTGGGGTTTGCTGTAATAGTTTTTAAGGGACTTCTTTACGAGGATCAGAAATAGATTGCCTCCTGGACTGAAGCTTCTCTCCTGTCCTCATCCCAGGACGTCCCTCTCTTTCATCTTTCCTGTACTCCTGGGATGGCAGAACCAGGTGGACGTCCAACTGCTGGTGTCTCGCTGGGACGGTGGCAGAGACACCGAGAGCACTGTTAGACGTAGCGTCAAAGCTGCCAGGGGCTTAAGGGTGAAGATTCTCCAGAGACACAGCAGCATACCTCTCCTAACGTTGCACTTACAGTAATCCCCTCTAAGGTTTCCATACTGGCATGATCGTGTGTGTGTGTGTGTGTGAGTGTGTCTACAGGGATTTCAGCTTTGTGAATGGTTACATAAATCTTTGCATGCAAGTGTGTGTGTGTGTGTGTGTGTGTGTGTGTGTGTGTGTGTGTGTGTGTGGGTGATAATGATGTGCAAGCATATGTCTGGGTATACCCAAGATACCTCTCTCTATCTCCTCTGTGAGTGTGTGTGTGAGTGTATTACAGGAAAACAGTGACTAATGTCTGCCCTCTTCTCTTCCGTAAGCTGATCTGTCCCTGAGGCGAACGAGAGGGCGATGGTTTCTCTCTCTGTCATTCTTTGCCCAGAGATGTTCCAGAAATGATGCAAAGACGAGCACATGAAACCTGCATCACAGAGCGGCCTGACTGAACCCAGTGGCAGCTGTGGACGTCCACTCTCCTACACTATCAGTGTCTATCTCTGGGTGATGTGAGGTTAACTTGACGTTGATTGCCTAACCCACAACCTCCAGGGGAGATGACCCGTAAAGTGCTCAGACAACACAAGCTGAAACTGGTAGTGTGGCATTGCTCACTGTGCAAACATGGGAATAGTCGAGTGTGAAGGCGACACAGACACACCATCCTGCCCAGCGATGCTGATATAGTCATGGTGGTGATGTAATGGGCCCATATTGGTGCAGGCGCTGATAGTGGGGTATTGATTGTGGCAACAACATAAGATCAAAGGCACTTTAGATTGATGATATTCTGCATCTTTTTGTCTTTTTGAACAGTGGTGCTGTTTTCAGTGCGGTCATATTCTCCAGGGATATGGACAGGGCCATGGAAGGTGACGCTTAATTTACCGCTGCCACAATGGGCACAGTGTGTGCTGCATACATAATTAATCGATCCCTGTTTTCCACATTGATGACAGCACGACCTGGGTCCTCACCTTGTGTCTTTGAGTGCTGATTGCATTCACTTTGCCAGACACGATGCACTCGCAGAGAGAGAAACGCTGGGTAAAGAAGCAGATTGTATGCATTTCACAATGACAACCTCTGTGATCTACACATGACCAACTCAGTTAATCCTGGTTATTATGAAGGCTTGTGGAGAATTCTCTCCTTCAGGATGTGTTTTGAACAGTTGCAGGTTGAAAGGGGGAAAGACAGTGTGTCAAGTAATGTGTGATAAAACAAAGAAAAAGACCCACACAGCCATGCTTTCCAGCAATGAGCATTCATCTCTAACCCGATGTGAAGTGGAATAATAAGAATGCAAGCGGTAGACAAGGGTGAGATGTGTTAAACCACACCAGCAAAGGGAAGATCTGTTCACTCTATTTTTAACTCAGAATCTTAATGAAACATCCCCCTAGCGCCCATGAGCTCCCCTCTTTTTTCTCTCTCTCCCCCCTTCAATGAATTCATTGAGTTGAAACAGATTTAGGCAGCAACAGAATGAAAAATGGTGCATAGAAATGACTGGCTGCGTGGATTTGGAGATTAATATTACAGCGGGGAGAAGCGATGATCTATGACTGAACTCTCTCTTCAGTTGACGCAGCACAGCATACTAAAGATGAAAGTGATGCCAAAGTATGCAATTACTGATTATGGTGAAGATAACAGGCTCTGGAGCTGTTGCGTAATTAACTTCATTTAATGATGGATGCACAATAACAGACACTTAAAAAAACTCTTCTGCAACAGTGAATCATGTGTCCGGATTTCAAATGATCTGATGTTTCATATCCAAAACATTAATATTATTTCAACTTTTTTATCCTTTGACTATGGTAAAAAAAAAGGTGCAATCATAAACTATAAACATGCATCTGCAATAAATTCATCATCTTTCCAAAATTGAGGTTCAACTTAAAACTATATTACTACAATTTGTCTTTCACTTAAACCACGTGTTTGCAAACGAGCGTTATATAGTCTAATCCACGCTGTCCTTTAAGAAGTACCCGCTTTAAGATGATCGTGCGGGACAACTGACTGTTTTTTGCAGTGGGTCAGGGAGGTGATGTGGATGTTTGACACTGGTTATGTGCAGCTCGATGGTAAACAAATATTTGACAGCAGCAGCAACAGCAGTAGCTTCCTCTGAGGCGTGTTTGCAGTGAGAGAGAGAGAGAGAGAGAGAGAGAGAGAGAGAGAGAGAGGGAGGCGGTGAACTACAGGAGTTGTCTCCACTCTTTAGTACCCGCTTTGACGGCCTGCCTGCCTGCGTCCTCGGAGAGAAAGAGCAGCTGTAATTGGTTTCTCAATGAAGGATCATCAGCTGCTCCCTGGAGGCTTGGCGGACTGTAGCGCAGCGCCGCTCTTCCAGCCGGACGCTCCCCGGCTCTGAACGCCGCTCTTTGCTCCCTTTTCTCCTGAAATAAACAAGTGGTCATCATTTATTGGAGAGAAGGGGCGTGTTTCACAAATTGCGTGACCACTACAGGGAGTTTAATCGTGTTTCTTTTTTATATCGCCGGAGAATCGCGGGAAAGTTTCAGCGCACAGATTTCAACATGAGTGACCTGGAGGAGGACTTTGCCAAGATCCTGCTGCTGAAGGAGGAGAGGATACGAGACCTGGAGAGGCGCCTGGCGGACCGGGAGGACGAGATCCAAGAGTTGAAGAGGAAATTGCACAAATGTCAGTCCGTTTTACCCAGCGCTCAACTTATTGGGCCGAGGACCCGCAGGGCGCAGGGCATCTCCGCGGAGCCCCAGACGCACCAGGACCTGTCCAGGCAGGCGTTCCGGAAATACGCCAAATCCGACTGGTAAGGTTTTTGAGCAGACTCCATCACTACCGTATTCATCTTTGTTTGTGTTTTTTCTTCTCTTCAGTACCAGAGTCCAAACCTCTCTCTGCATGTGGTTGTAACTCCTCACAAACACATGCAAACACAGCACACCGGTTATGGCACTTTATCTTCACGAGGCGTCTCTTTCTGAATGTTTTCTAGCTTTTCCTTTTTTCTAAATGAGAGATGAAGACATGAATGGACGAGCACTTTCATTCTTGGGGCCCGATGACGCAGCTCAGAGAAGAGCTTCCTAATTGATCAGATCCATCACGGCGGTCCCGAGGGAGGGCAGACGGGAGGAAGTGCGATGCATTATTGGCTTTTAGTAGCTGGACGCTGAGGACCAGAAGTGCATGTCTGAGGATATTTAATACTCCATTAGAAAACGCTTTTGTTTGACCATATGCTTCCTTCATCACCTTTAGGTGCTCGTTTCAGCTTTGGGTTGTCCGGATTTCTGAGGGTTTCAAATCAGGCCTGAACCAGCAGCTTGATGCCAGCTCTCACTTTTCACTTTGTCTCAGTCTGAATCTGCTAATATTACTCTCAGCAAAAAGTTTCTCCATCCTCCTCTTTTAATTTTTTCTCCATCTGTTATAACAGGATGCATCACTACTTGCTGCAATGCACAGGGATGATCTGATATCACCAAGTACTTAACAGTCCTGGACAAATGTCAGAGTTTTTAGAGTTAGGGTAAGGATTAGGGTTAGTGGTCCAGGACTGTTGTGCTAGATGACCAAGACAGTTAATTAGGCTATTTTGTGATATCAGATTGTGTACTGCACACACAGGAAGAAGCTGCACAGCTGATAGTGTGACAGCATTTGGTCCAAGTTTACTTCCTGTCCGCTGTCTACTAGATTAAGAAACTGCAACAGGAAGCACAAAGGGGGCCCATTTATGTAGACTGAAGAGGTCCACAGACAACATGCTTCATTTTATAAATATGGCTAGACAATATCCAGTCTTCATTTGCGTTTTAATAAACTGCAGACAGGGCAGGTCCTCATTTGCACCCGTTGCACCCACACTAATACTCAGTGTGCATTTGACACAATACAAGTCCACAGAAAGAGTCCAGGGGTAAACTCATATACTCTCAGCCTGTCTGAAAATGGTCAAATTAAGTGTACACTCAGCTGATGAAGCACAATAAGTGCCTGAATGGACCTTCCTTTGCACATCAAGGCGAATTACACATGGCCATACAGTTTGTGCAGTGAAACGGAAGCAAACCTGTTTGCATTTGTGATGACGTGATTGCTCTATGTGCCACTACAGTAGTGTCTGGAGGAAGGGGGTGGGGAGGTCCAATCCGGGGTCGGAGACAGTGTGACCCCACATTAGAGTCAGGACGTGGCACCAGCCGGCGTCCCGTCCCACTCATCGGATTACTGCAGCATGGAGCGACGGATCCTGTTTCTATTGATCTGCATAGGAAAAAGGGCTGAGCTGGATGGTTGGAGAGGTGAAATTTAAAGCGCAGAGGTTCTTTGAAGGGCAGTGGGAGGGCCTTGTGATGGTGTAGTGGTGGTGGGGATGCAATGCTGGCCTGGAGTCCATCCTGAAGTCTCCAGGCACCTGCAGTGTCCTGATATGAAGGAGAAGTCACTGCGGTGCCCTGCGCCCTTCCCTTGACAAAGATAACAGCAAATCTGATGGTTCTTAATTGGCTCAGAAGAGGAGAAAAGAAAAATCTTTTAGGGGGAAATGTACACAAAGCTATTACTTTTAATGGCTTAAGCAGACAATAAACTGCACTGTTTGTTGAACAGGTGTTCCTCACTGAAGGCTTACTTTTATATAGTTTTCTTTATTTCTGTGATGCCTGAAAGCAGGTTGAGTGTTTGCTGAACTGCTGATGTGCTTTGTTTTCTTTTGCAATGGCAGAATGAGTCTTTATGCACAGTGATAGTGATACAGCATGCTAGATCATGAAGAGCTGGTCATGTTTGCCTGCAGAGAGAGAGAGAGCAGAGGCATGATGCCGCTTTGTTGTTGTTTGTCTGAGTCGATGCCTCATTCCACCACAAGAGGGCAGCTGTGATCTATTGTTGACCACCGTGTCGCTCTCCAAGGTTGTTTACACGCGTTTTGTCACTAAAGAGATATTTTTGCCACCACACCAACCAAATAAATCTCAGTCTCCCGTGCTTTTTGTCCTCGCCGTCCACCAGTGCCTCCCCCTCCTCCCCTCAGAGCCTCATCCTATCATGACTGTCCTTGGCGGTTTATTTCCTCCACAGAATTTGTCCCAGAGAGCACATGAGGCCAAATGCCGTTCGCCTGAGCTTCAGTGACTCATTGGGATAATGTGGACAGACACCAGCAATGCACACACGATTAAGTGACAGAGGAATGCGTGGAGCTGATGGGGAGAGTCGTGAGCCATTTGGCACATTCATGTCTGCTGGAGCTGACTGACAATCTGCAAGATTACCACGTTGTCTGTAGCACCTCCAATACAATACAAGCATCCTCATTCCAAAAGCGTTGTTTATTTTAACACAGTGGGTCATTAAGTTTCCATCACCTTCAACTTCCATTAAGGCTCCAGTACGCATCTATATTTGTAACTCAGCAGCCTCGGGGAGATCTGACGATGACATGCTTCTCCGAGCTGTGGCTTTCTCGACGAGTCCATTATTAATGTGAGACGAGTGCCCCCCCCCCCCCTCTCTCTCTCTCTCTCTGGAGTGGCAGACTGCACCGTGCCATAGATTCCTGTAGGCGCCCTCCTCGCCTTGCGCTCTCTCCGGGTCGCAGCCTGACGCACTCTTGGAGGACCGTCCTCCGCTGTCACACCGCCGCCGAGGGAGGGAAGAAAGAAAGAGAGGAAAAAAGAGACAAAGAGATAGTGTATGGGAGATAGAAAGGGGGCAAACTTTGCGTGATTGTGTCTGAGACTCTCTACAGACTCACCTTGGCAAATCGCGGAAACTCGCTGAAATCCCCAACATCCGCTCGTGACGGACAGCGGTGAGGATTCCCCTCTTCAGAGGTAGCATCCTCTGAAGCCGTTCATGCCGGATAAAGTTTCTGAGCAGCGTGGCAGAGGAGAGGAGACACAGACCAGACTGCGCACCTATCCATAAACTTCTTTTGGGAAGTCGCCGACTGAAAATGGGCACCCTGCGCGACCTCCAGTACGCGCTCCAGGAGAAGATAGAGGAGCTGCGGCAGCGGGACGCGCTCATCGACGAGCTGGAGCTGGAGCTCGACCAGAAGGACGAGCTCATACAGCGGCTCCAGACCGAGCTGGACAAATACCGATCCGTGATCAAACCGGCGACCCAGCAGGTCCACAAGCAGAACGAGCTGCACGAGCAGCAGCGGACGAAGAGGCAGGCGATCTCGGCTGAACCGACCGCCTTCGACATCCAGGATCTTAGCCATGTCACCCTCCCGTTCTACCCCAAAAGCCCACAGTAGGTGTTATTGTTATTAACGCATACTGCTCGCCTTGTAATAATGGTAATAACATCTATATATAGAGAGATATATTGCATTGGCTGCCGCGCAACGTTACGAGTTGGTTCACCCTATGTCACCTCTGTGGTTCCTGTGCGTAATGTTAACGTGTGGCGCAGCAGGTACGGCACCTGTAGCACACATATGGATGAGGTGGTGTGCACACACACACACACACACACACACACACTAGATATGGTTCCGTTAACTATGAAAATGAGAGGAACCAAAATGTCAGAAACTGTCATTACAGTGACAGTTATCAATAGGATTATGTACAGCTCAGTGATAAAAGACTGAATATCAATAAGGATAATACCAGAGAGAAATGAGATATCATCCAGTGATGGGAATTATAGGTTTGGGGAGCCAGTGGTGGCAGCTCTGTGTAATGTTCCAGTGTCTGTTTTATACAAGCGGTGGTCCTGACAGGCAGTCCTAACAGGCTCTCTGTGCATGTTTATCTTATGATTGGTGAACTCTTTTTGTCTCTCTTCTTTTCAAGCTCTCAACCATCACCATCACATCTGGTCCTCAACATGACGCCAAACTGCAATATATAAATAGCCATCTGTTGTGAAATAATCCAGCTGTCTGTTGGGTTTGAACTTCAAGGTTGCATTATTAAAAATCAATAAACTTGCCCCCTTGGTGGACAGGAAGAATATCTTCCCCTCAATCTGCAAGCACATATCCATAAAAAATATCCTTAAATACATCCACACTAAATCCAGCTTTGAAAATGCACATCACGAAAGCCCAGATGCAGCGTAAAATTGGGGTAACATATGAGGTATATTCATCCTTGCGTTGGTGTTTTCAGCCTTTGCCTGAGAGATCATGTGTCAGATATGATTGTCATTATTTTGTTGACGCAGACATGAAAAAGCTCAGGGGATTTCATCAAAGACGATTCAAAAATGAAAGGGGGATTATTTATCGGCGAGGGGAAAGGCCATTAGTCTTTGTTTCACCTGTCAGCAGCTCTGTGCTGCACACAGAAAGCACACTTGCCTTTCCTTGTGTGGTGTTTTGTTTTTCTTTGTCTTGCTGTCACAAAGCATCACACCATGAAAAAAACAAAATACACTGTCCATTTCATCATGATAGTAAGCATTCTGTATGCCTATTTCCATTCAATGATTTAACAAAGAGGCTTTTAGCGAGACCTTGATGGGAAGTTTCTTATTATCAGCAAAGCAAAAAAAGCAACAAAATATAGAACTTGTCCTGCATTTTGACATTTTTAGAGCAACCAGCGAAGATTTTGACTGATTGCAGGTTTGTGATGATAATCCCTGCATGGGAAAATTTCTTGATTGAACTGCAAATGAACTGCTTCTTACCTACAGAGGTTGTTTGAACTTCCATCAAAGACTCTCTCAACAGCTTAAATGTTCTGCCGAGCATTCGACACACCTTTTTTGTTGCGAATGACATTGCTCAATGTCTTTGTTCTCTCATTAGTTCAGCTTTATTATTGTCAGTCGGTTTGTTTTGGGCGTCTGTGTTTGAGCAACCTGCAAAAGCTCCAGAGTAATTAATTTGAATCCATTTTGTTTTTGTGAAACTCTTTTCCGCTTGTCGCTCGATTGAGAACGAGACATTTTTCTTTTTTTTTTTTAATAAAATATGCAAGTGCCCTCATGGGATGAAAACAGCTCCATTACGTTTTCATTTTGTTTTGGTTATTGATGTGTAGCGATAATGCCTGTTGGATTTGGCTAAATGTTTGGATTTTTCTCTCCTTCTCACCTACTTTATCTTCTTTAAAAGACCCATGGAGTGTTCCTCACACATACACTATCCATCGCTCTCCCTCTGCCTGCCTCTCATTTCTGTTAGCCTCTCCCACTTTTCTGCCACCCCTCTTCTTTTTCCCCCTAAAAGAGCATATTTTCTCCTTTTAAGGAAAGCTGAACTTGCTCAGCCTGAAACTTCACCGGTGGATGAAGGCAAATATATCATCCTCACAAAGGACAGGGAGGCAGATGTTTTTATAAGGGTCTGGCTAGAGGAAGTTGCTCAACGTTGCTATCAGAGGCTCCTGTCGGGGGGGTCCAGATCAGGGCTGAGAAGACTGGAAATCTCCAGGGAGTCCGGAGTCGAGTAACAGAAAGCGGGTCAGTGAGGCACTTTTCCAAGGGACTGCTGGAGGTCAACTGGAGTGGATTTCCAATTTGGTCCTGTTCATTGAACTAATTATATGCCAGCATACAGTAAAATGCATGGAGCCTTTTAAAGCCTGCATTTTAAAGCGTCATTAACTGAGTAACCATCGTAAGGATCATCACAATCCAGACTGGCACTTCACACCTTTATTAAGGTGTTCTCGCTATATCCCAGTGAGATCAGCCAACATTAAGTCTAAATCATCTTCTCCTACATACAGAGTCACTGCTGAAAGGAGACAGAGGTTTGAAGAACAGATTGCAGGATGGGAATTTAAAAATAGGTGAACACTTCAGTCTTCTTCTCTTCTCAATTCCCAGGAGTAACTTGCTCTGACACTGAAGGACTGAATAGAAAATATCTCACAAGGATCTTACGTGATCTTTGGATCATCCTAGTTGTTGTGCTGTCCTTGTTTTTTTTTAAACTAAATGAAAACCCTGAGTCTTTTTCCCAGGGCTTTCTAACAAGTAGTCGCGAATACCAGTAGCACGCTATCTGTTTCTGAGTGGCTCGTTTGGGGTTCAAAGAATAAATACTAATAGCACAAAGTTAATTCACTGGGTTAGGCCCTCTACTGGATACTGGACTGTGCAGGTAGTACTCTCCTCCAGTTACAAGCACGCAGTCGCCCACTGAAAAGAAGTGTTTTCCGCTAATCAGGACACATGCAAACCACAGTATATCAGGCAGCACACAACAAATGGCTCATCTCCAGGGATGGAGCTGTTGCTTCAAGATGGTCATCAGTGCCAGTCGCTGAACTTCACACACTATGTCCAATTTGTGCGTTGACATGTTGTGTTAAAGTCTACAAACCAGCAGTCTACTAACTAACAGTCTACTAACCAGCAGTCTACAAACTAGCAGTCTGCTAACTAACAGTCTACTAACTAACAGACTACTAACAGTCTACTAACCAGCAGTTTACTAAACAGCAGTCTACTAACAGTCTACTAACTAGCATTCTACTAACCAGCAGTCTACTAACTGTCTACTAACTAACAGTCTACTAACCAGCAGACTGCTAACTGTCTACTAACAGTCTACTAACCAGCAGTCTACTAAACAGCAGTCTACTAACAGTCTACTAACTAGCATTCTACTAACCAGCAGTCTACTAACTGTCTACTAACTAACAGTCTACTAACCAGCAGTCTACTAACTGTCTACTAACTAGCAGTCTACTAACCAGCAGTCTACTAACAGTCTACTAATTAGCAGTCTACTAACCAGCAGTCTACTAGCCAACATTCTACTAAATCTACTAACTAGCAGTCTACTAACAGTCTACAAACCAGCAGTCTACTAACCAGCAAACTACAAATGGTTTACTAACTAGCAGTCTACTAACCAGCAGTCTACTAACAGTCTACTAACTAGCAGTCTACTAACCAGCAGTCTACTAACACTCTACTAACTAGCAGTCTACTAACCAGCAGTCTACTAACACTCTACTAACTAGCAGTCTACTAACCAGCAGTCTACTAACACTCTACTAACTAGCAGTCTACTAACTAGCAGTCTACTAACCAGCAGTCTACTAGCCAACATTCTACTAAATCTACTAACTAGCAGTCTACTAACAGTCTACAAACCAGCAGTGTACTAACTAGCAGTCTACTAACAGTCTACTAATTAGCAGTCTACTAACCAGCAGTCCACTAGCCAACATTCTACTAAATCTACTAACTAGCAGTCTACTAACAGTCTACAAACCAGCAGTCTACTAACTAGCAGTCTACTAACAGTCTACTGTTAGCAGTTTACTAACTAGCAGTCTACTAACTAGCAGTCCACTAGCTAACTGTGTACAAACAGTAGAGAAGGTAGAGGAGCTAAAAACATTGCTGAAATGACAACAGTCTCTCTGTTTACCAAACAGTCAAAGATGGACAACACTCCGAGTTAAAAAAAAAAGTAAGAAATTATGACTTTCGGCCACTTTCATGTTGTCAAATTAATGTTAACGTTAGCTCTTAGGGTACTTGTTAACTTTCATATTTTTCATCTGTAAATGGGTGAACAAATGAGATCCTTGAAGTAAATGCTGAACGTCCACAAATTACAGGGAGGATGATGCTGCCACAGATAGACACCAAATCTGACAATAGCATATCGCTACAGTTGACAATATTACTAGGATTTATAACCTGCCACTGAGAGTATGATCCAATCAAGTGTTTGTACTTAAAATGACTGAAGATTGTGTCAACCAGCTAATGTTTTTTAATAATTCAGCTCCTCACTTTCATCCACAGGTATTACCGCTGACACAGTAAAATCAGAGCTATTGGCTTTAAATCCTTAATTGAAAACCCACCAGACTGTTAAATAAGCATTCATCATGAGAACTCTGTTTTTTTATGTTTTACTGTGCTATTCTGAGATTCAAACCAAAATGAAATCACTCAGCTGATGGTGTAAAATAATCATTTGCAGATGCCGGCCAAGGTTGGAAAAGGTATGTGCCAGATATGATGGCTGCTTTTCAGTGCATCTTTCATGGTTTTAGTAGTAGTGTTTCATCTGAAGGAGCTCAGATTTTAATGTGTCTCGAGATTTGAAGGAGAAGTGTTTGTGTGACTTTAAAAGTTTAATATGAGCCCCTGAGGAGATGTAAGACGCTGACTATAAAACATCCTCATATTACAGAGGAGGTTTTCAGTTTTAAAAGACAGACACATGGTGCTTGGCACAATTTAAAAAAAAACCCTGGGCACTGGTGATGTTGTGTCATGGCAGACGTTAAAGTTTTAGAGCTTGAAGTTTGTATCGCTGTGTGGTTTGTGTAGGACTTTGCTGCAGGCTGGCAGCAGAGTGAGGCGCAGAGGCCTGTGTGCTTTGAGAGCGCTGCTTCACGAATGCCTTCCAGGTTATTTGCCCTTTTAGCTTTAAAGTCCTCAGGTGATCAGCATCAACAATGGGCCCAGAAATCTTTCTGTTTTCTGAAAAGGGCACAGCGCACAGAGCGGCAAGCGGCTGTTCACTACTGCCTCTGAACCCCACCGACAGGAGACAGAGACTGCCTGTAGGGTATAAAAGTTTAGCTTCTCAGGAGGGGACTCACTTATAGATTAACCCTGATACACATCATGAACCAATTTGTCCAGATGACACTCAGGTGAGCATCTCTGACTCTTGTGACGACATGTTTTGCTGAATGAGGGATCTCAGCTCAGTCATTTGGGTCAGGTCTGCTTCAGGTTTCTCCCCATCTCTCTGTTTCTTTAACTCATTCACCTGTTGTCATCACACGGCCACTGCTTCATGATCAAATGTCTCCCCTCTGTTGATGGTACATAAATAGCATCTAATGTGTACTCACTATTCCAAATGATAATTTGACATAATGTCCCTTTTTAGCTCGCCTGACAAAGTGCTCTGTGCACCGTGTTGCACTGTGACCACTGCACATTAGCTTTACAGTTAATTACATTTTGTTCCTTCCTCGCATAGTTGCAAAAAAAAAATACTTACCTGTAGAATTCCCTAATGACTCCACCGTCTGATGGCCTGTTTGGCTTTCAGAGGAGCAGCCCTGAAACAATCTGCTTCCATTACGCACGCATGGATTTAGCCATTTATTGACTTCTTGCAGCATTTTGAAAGAACAAAAATGTTTCATCCTGATGTCTTTGAAACACGGATATGTTTGTTTTATTCCTAATTTCCTTAATAATAATTAACATGGCTTCCTGGTGGCACGGTTGTGTAGTGGTTAGCACTGTCGCCTCACAGCAAGAATGTACTGGGTTAGAATCCCGGGGCCTTTCTGTGTGGAGTTTGCATGTTCTCCCTGTGTGCGTGGGTTCTCTCCGGGTACTCCAGCTTCCTCCCACCATCCAAAAACATTATATTAATTGGCTAATTTAAATTGTCCGTAGGTGTGAATGTGAGTGTGAGTGGTTGTCTGTCTCTATGTGTCCTGCGATGAACTGGAGACTTGTCCAGGGTGTACCCTGTCTTCCGCCCTAAGACAGCTGGGATATGCTCCAACCCCCCTGCGACCCTATGAGGGTAAGCGGTACAAAATGGATGGATGGCTTCCTGTTGAACTTTCAGAAAATATTTTACTCTCTCTTTAAAGGTTTTTCTCAAGGTGTGTGATACATTTGACTTGCTAGTCCTAGATTCTCTGTCTTATTCTCATTATTTCCCTTGTCTCTGAGGAAACAAAACAAAGAAGAAACAATTTACATTTGCACAGTGACAGCCTCATTTAGTTTCACCTTGTCTCCAGGTCCAAGGATCTGATCAAGGAGGCCATCTTGGATAATGACTTCATGAAGAACCTGGAGCTGTCGCAGATCCAAGAGATCGTGGACTGCATGTACCCTGTGGAGTATGGAAAGGACAGCTGCATCATTAAGGAGGGCGATGTGGGCTCGCTGGTCTACGTCATGGAAGGTAAAAAGCACTCATGCACAGGCAGGTAAAATGTCACACATAGAAAGAGCATACTTTCCCTGACAAGATAGACTATATGTCTATATATCCACCTGTCCTATTTGTCCCGAAGAGCCTCCAGCATCATGAAGAGCTTTAATTCACACTCTTTCTTTCTCACTGACTTCCCTGCACTTCACCATTTTGAACAGGAGTGAAGAATTTCAAAATGAATTCACTTTTTTTTTTAACAAGTTTTATTGAATTTTCGAAAAGGTAACAAAGACACCCTACATTCTTACATGCTGTCATCAAACCTTATCACACAGCTCCAGAGAGAGCAAAACAAAGAAAGTGGGTATAGTGTTACTCAACAATGTCTTTACAAACAGGTGGAGAAATAAAAACAATACCTAAATAAATAAATAGTAATGATAACAATAATAAAATAAATACATAAATGAAGGCACAATAAAAAACACCATCATACAATGAATTAAATGCAAAAAAAAGATTTTTCAGTTGCCTGCAGTCCCTCTCCCCAACATCCCAGCCGTATCACTACACACACTGTTCACCTTAAATACGTCCCCACAGTAACGTTTTCAGCTGTACAAGATCATCATGGAGGCACAGGATGTCATTCATAATTTTAACTAAGGCACAATCAGATTCCTCTGAGCTCAGTCCAATTGCCACTGGCCATTTTGTTCTTCAGACAGGTAATTGAACAGGTCAGACCACAACTCCATGAAATACATTTCATTACCTTTCAATATTGCACTAACTATTCAGTGAGAAAGAACTCTGAACATTTCTCTATACCACAGAATTCAGCTTTTTGTGCCCAAATTTGAGCCAGAACACTGGAATCCTCTGAGATTAACTCTTTGAGTGCCAGCTGTTTTTTAAAATCCATAGCGTTTCTGCCCATTTTTCAGTCATATTTCTAGACCCACAGAATATTTTGTACCATGTTTCTGAAAACACAGAGAAGCTCAAATGAAAGAAGAGTCGCGCTATTTCATCATGAAAAAAAATGTTTGTTTTTACCTTGTTCCGTTCTTGTTTTATCTGGAGGGGAGTAGAGGCCACTTTCACCAAAAGCGCTACTTTTTTTACAGAATCTGTTTTGCTCTCTAAATACGATCGTTTCCACTTCCTGCTTTGAACGCTGTGGCGCATGTTAACTCTTTATGTCCCTGCTACAAATCACAGAAGCCCCAACATTACTGACAAGCTGTGGGAGACCGTGATCAGCGACAAGCTGCAAAAAACACTTTGACGTAGTATTACACCAATGGCACTCAAGCGTCAGATTTTGAATGACATCATATTACGTCAATGGCACTCAAAGAGTTAATTGAAAAAACACATTTTTCTTTCAAGAATGACAGTAAATTCCTGTAATTTGGCATCTCAGCCAAAAAAATAATAATGCGATTTGCTATTTTTTTCTGCTTTTGTTGTAAAACAGTAAATATGAAAATGCATGGATAACAATAAAAATTATAGTTTAGCATTAAATATTGCATTGTGATCACTCACACACACACATAACACACACACACACGATGTATACATATCACTCCTTTTGAACAGATTTAAGTGGATGTGTAGGCCAATGACAATGACAGAGCAGAAATGAAAGGGCATTATTGATGGGTCTCTGCAGAGCGAAGAACTGAAATTTAAAACTACAATTTACGACGCTGTGTGATTCACTCATGAGCCATTGATTTTATGTTGTTCATTTCTGTGATCCTTGTTTGCAGTATTGTTTCAGCGTGATTTTTTTCACAAGTTTTTTTTTTTCTTTCTCTAAATGACCGTTGATTAAACAGAGGACGAGAGCTCTGATAACGGGAACAACAGCACAACGTCCGTGCCGCCTGCCTAGCACTGATGGGATTTGTGAAAGGGCATTTTTGCTACATGATTTGTCACAACCAATACTGCTATAAAATGTTCAGAGAGATGTCGCCCCTTACAATAGATTTGACCTTATGGAAATAACCTCAGTCAATGCCTGCACAGTGTAACTGATCATTATACAGAGGTGAACTTGGACATTTCACAGGCTCAGAACAGATTTAAGTATAGAACACATGAATCATTATTATTGCTCGTTAAGCGTTAATAACTCATGCGCTGCACTCACACACAATTGCATGAGCAGTGTAACTGATCTAATACAGATTTAAAATGTTTCAAAGAGGAAATACTTTCCTCAAAGCTTCAACAACATGGCACAACAACAAGAGATCGAAAGAGAATAAAGATGATCTGAAAAGCCTTAAGCTTCAATCTTGTTGGTTGGGATGGAGAGGACGGCGGCATTTAAAGGTTAATATTTTACTAGGAAGAATGCTGATATTGATTGTTGTCCTGATTGTTTCATATCAGCCACTTACTTATGATTATTGAGTTAGAAGGACAATTACTGGATTTTCTGTTTGGCCATAAATCGTTAAGAATAGATCTGTGGGAAAGTACAAGAAAATAAAGGAAAAGCAATTTCTCTAAGCTAAGATAGGCGTTTTTTTAAGTTTAATTCCACCACAAATCTATAATTCTTTAAAACCCCACTCTGCGCTTGGCTCTCTTCAAACTGAGGCCGGTAGGATTTGTCAGATTTCAGAGGGCCCCAGAGACAGGCAGCGTCTGGGCAGTAGAAGTGTTATGGCTGCTTTCTGTCTTCATCTGGTCTTTAGTGAGTCACTGGGCCTGAATTCAGAAATCTTCTCAGAATTTTGACTTTAAAGGTTGTTCTGTTTGAGAGATGACTCATAATGGTTGGAAGACCAGCTGAGATCTTGTTTTGTCAACTAAGACTGAAATCAATACTGCCATTTTAGGTGTAATTATATGGTGTACGGTTTAACAAAGGCATACATGTCTAGGTTAGGATTACTATATTTTTAAACCCCTTTAGCAGACGAAAAAGGATGTTTTCTCCCCCCTTAGCTACCAAAAACATTTTATGTTTGATATGACATATTAATTAACGATCTGATACCTTTTAACACTAAACATACAATCAGTGTGCAGCAGAGGTGATTTCTCTAAGACTGCAAGCTTCCCCTAAAATGTCAAAAATTAAATGGTCAAATTTACAGTTGTGTCAATGTTTCATTGACTACAAATGCGTTAGAACATTTTCATCTCGAAGATGCGTTCATTCAGAATCAACTGATCACAAATCAGCTGAGTCACTGTTAACTTCTCATACATTCCCATAGCGCCGTTTTCAATGCATTTAACCGTAGAAGCTGAGCGTCCATGCACTTCAATGGGACTGCATGGAACAGTTTTTTTTATTGCCTCGAAACTTGACGGTCATTGGATAAATGCCACGATTTTGTCCTGCCCCTGGACGCTCAGCGTCTCTGGGGGTGAATGGAGCTGTGGGCGGGCCTCGGCTGGCCTGGACGCTGAGCTTCCCCATGATGATCGGAGGATCAGTCGAAAGGCTGAATCCCGTTTTGACTGACAGGTATTTTGAGCTATACACATCAGTTGACAGCTCAGCTCAATCCCACACTCATAATATTTTCTTATGTTAGTTTAACATAATTTCAACATTTCCTTGTTCGAATTCAATATCGTTTCGCTGGATCGTTTTATCGAATTTTATGATTTAAGCCAACAATGAGCCTTCCCTCTTTGAAAGATCAGCAGCTGCCACTGGTATGCAGACTGCCGGCTAAATGGCCGACTGGGACACATTCTCTGCCCGCTTATGGCATATTGCTATCTGGCTGTCTTCAGATATACATATACACACACACATATATATATGTATATATATATATATATACGTATATATATATATATATACGTATATATATATATATATATATATATATATATATATATATACGTATATATATATATATATATACGTATATATGTATATATATGTATGTATATGTGATAGGATGCCACCTGTGCAACAAATCCTGTCGTGACATTTCCTCACTCCTAAATATTCCACAGTCAACTGTCAGCTGTATTATAAGAACGTGGAAGTGTTTGGGAACGACAGCAACTCAGCCACGAAGTGGTAGGCCACGTTAACTGATGGAGCGAGTTCAGTGGATGCTGAAGCGTATGGTGCGAAGAGGTTGCCAACTTTCTGCAGAGTCAATCACTACAGACCTCCAAACTTCATGTGGCCTTCAGATTAGCTCAAGAACAGTGCACAGAGAGCTTCATGGAATGAGTTTCCATGGCCAAGCAGCTGCATCCAAGCCATACATCACCAAGTGCAATGCAAAGTGTCGGATGCAGAGGTGTAAAGCACGCCGCCACTGGACTCTAGAGCAGTGGAGACGCGTTATCTGGAGCGACGAATCGTGCTTCTCCATCTGGCAATCTGATAAACGAGTCTGGGTTTGGCGGTTGCCAGGAGAACAATATTTGCCTTCTGTTTCAGACTAATTGGTAAATGTCACTGCTAATATTATAAACTACGATGTGACTGTGGTAACATACCTGCTAAACTGTTAATACTGTAACTCAGCATGCTGATATTTCATTTCACAGAGGTGTTAGAATGGCTGAATATTATAGCCGTTTTTCTGCAGATGCAAGTGCTTTTCGTTGATAATAATACCTCTCTGCGCATACATTTACTTCAGGAAAGGATCAAAGTACTTCTGTTCACATCCCTGTTGAAACAAGGATGTCACTTGTCGCCCTTATCTGTAGACTGCAGAGAGCCAGATATGTAAAGAGTCTAGCATGTGACTGGCATAATTGCAAATGAAATGCAAAACACAACTGTGGCCTGTAAAAAAGTCTCCTGTGTGGAAATTTCTGAATTTGGGGAAGTACTGAGCTCTGTAACACAATCTAGGATTGTCTCTTTGATTCACTGACAACCAGTGGAGAAAATTCGAAACCACATCCTTGATTATTGCTCTGCCGTGGTTTATTAGAAGAGATATGGATTAAAACAGTAAAAAAGAAATCAAGGGCATGAACCTCCAGTTACTGAGATGATGGTCTAAAAATTGGTGGTCTATTAATGCTGGCCACTAATTCTGAAGATTTATATACAGCCATGGAAAAATTAGAACACCCTTGTTTTATTCAATTTCTCGTTCATTTTAATGCCTGATGCCACCATAGATGCTTAAGCTGAATGTATTTCCATATAAGATGCCATTTCATGTCATAAGCAGCACTGCAAAGGCCTAGAGTGGTTTCCTGCTTACATTCAAGCCGTAGCAAAACTCAGAAGTTGTCAGCTCTCACATAATGCTTAAAACAAAAGAATTATGTGAAGCCATAAAGGCAGCCATCTTGGCACTGCTGGAAATTGGCATGAGTGAGAGACAGGTAGCCAAAAAAACTGAAGATCTCCAAGACAGCTGTTCATTACGCCAAGAAAAAAACAAACCCAACACGGTACTATCAAACTGATAGCTGGTCGAGGCAGGAAACATCTTTCTACTGTCTCGAAATGTGACTTGTTCTGCAAGGATAGTTCAAAACTGACTTCTTGAAGCTGGTCTAAAGGCACACAGGGCACAGAAGAAGCACTTCATTGACCAAAGGCAGAGGAAGGCCTGGTTACTCTTTGCTGGGGATCACAATGATTGGACTGCTGATGGTTGGGCTGAGGATGTCTTCAGTGATGAATCCAATTTCAAGCTGATGCCACTCCAGCCAACTTGCTGGTTAGGAGGAGGCCTGGAGAAGCCTACAGACCAGACTGTCTTCTCATCTGGGCTTGTTTCAATCTGGCTGGAACTGGGTGAATGAAGCAGGTTATACTCTTTCGTGCCTCCAATGACTGGATTTTCCAACAAGACAATGCCCTCTGCCACATGGCAAGGTCAGTTAAAGCCTGGATGGAGAACCAGAGTATTTGAACCATGCCTTGGCCTGCTCAAACTCAAAATGAAGAACCACAAGACCAGAAACAAAGCAAATTAGTTTGAATTAGTACAATAGGAATGGGCTGCTGTGACAGCAGAACAATGTCAGGAGCTGGTGGAGAGCATGCCAAGACACATGGCTGCAGTCATCAGGAACAAGTGCTCCTGTGTGTATCATGTGACTAAAATAGACAATGCCATAGCTATTAATGTAAGAACTTAAGTGATTTGGTTATTGTCAAGTAAACAATAGAAAATGGCTGGATATCAGCTGTTAATATAAACTCTTACCTTTAATGGTACCAGGCATTAAAATCAACGAGAAATTGAAGAAAACGAGGGGGTCTAACAATTTTTTATGACTCGCTGTGAGAAGTCGATTGTACCAGGGGTGACTTGATATGCGAGGTTACAAACAAGCAAGCAGCACACTGACATGATGATTAGCTTCCTCTTGAGCGCAACAAAAAACGAGAAACAAAAGATACCAATCTGAAAGAGAAATAATTGTTGTGGGGCTTTGTGATTTCCTCTCTGACAGTGATATTGAAAAACCTAGCGTAATTGAAAAAAAGGGCCTCAACTCAACAGTGGTCATATGCCACTAATATCAAATGTTTGGTTAATCATTTAATATTTTCAAGTCCTCAGGGCAGGCCTAATACAATTATCTTCAGTGAACATTGTCGGCTCTTTCGCTCGTGGTCCCAAACTCTTTTCTACTCCACTTTATATTCGTCTCCCTTTTCTCTCTCATGTCCCTTGCCTGCAGTTTTCACCTTAACTGGCCTGAATTGTTTTGCATAAAAAGCAAATGTTAAAAGCATCAGCCCAAGGGTCGACAACTTAGAGCCAAGGTCTGTGGAAGCCCATCATGGTCTGTGACTTTTTGATGCATACTGACAGGATGTCTGGGTGTGCCGTACCATGTCAAACATATTGCTGCGGCCGTTCAACATTGTACATAATTTTCCTTGCAAATGAAATGTTTCCCTGCTCAGCCACGAGTGTCATTCCTTACAGAGACTTGGCAGGCTAATCGTTAACGTTTTGCCATGGGGCTAATGGCGTTTATCATGCATCATGTAACCATTAGCGGCGCAAGTAAACCACACCAGTCCAAAAAAAATTGAATCATCATTACATTTATTGTAAATACCAGAGGCTACACACATAATTTTTCCCTATAGGAGAGAGCGATCTCAGACAATATTGTTGCCTCCCTGTTTAACCAGCCTCAGAGCAGTTAGCTTTTGTTGCAGATGCACCTGATAATTAAAGCTCAGGCATAACAGGAGCAGCAGAAACAGAATGGATCCTGGCGCAGCGATGATGAGGCTGCCGTCACTGCCTTAATGAATGTTTGTTGTAATGTTGTTGCATCCACTGGGCTGTTTCTGACGGCCCTCTTTAAAATACTGATTGCATCGGAGACAAAAGCTTGTGTCTCCATGGAGATGAGAGGGGTTTTCAATTAGATCTGTGAAGTCCCATACAGGTGGCTAATGATGATAATAACTAGTATAATCACATACAATTACTTTCAAGTATTTCCTTGGCAGTAAAACCCCCTTGATTTAGTTCATAGTCATCGTTCAACTTAATCTAATGACAGTGTGAATGCTAATGGTCTGCTCTTCTCCTGCCTGTCATGAACAGAAGGAGACAGTGTTAACAATGTGACACATGATTGGTTCAGTCAGTTTTGCACTAGTGATGGTGATTTTGCAAATGGTGATTGTTGCCCCTGCCAGCTTTTGTTTTGTTCACCAGAATAAGCTCATGTTTCATTTAAAATTCAGTTATAGTAAGGTTAGCTTTAGGTTTCAGACACAAAATATTTATGCTTAGAGTGAATAAGGATTTTTTTTTCTTGGTGAGTCTTTCTTTCCTCCATCCGATCATTTGGTCTACAAAATGCAAGACTGTTATGAATAATATTCATCACACTGCCTAAGTTGACATAGTTAGATGGCTTGTTTTGTTCCACCAGTCGTCCAAAACTCAAAGATATTCACAGAAAGCCAACAGATATCCCTATTTGAGAAGCAAGAACAAGAAGATGTTAGGCATTTCTATTTAAAAATGCATCAAATGATTTGCTCCAGCCATGATGTGGTTAACTTTGACAGTTTGGTGTTAATATAATATAAACTAAAAAATCTTGGCTGTATTTCTGTGTCTGTGTGTAACTGCAGTTTTGGGGAAGAGGGCTTAACTGAACCGTTTTTTTCTGTTTATCATGATAGCAGGATATGCGGGAGAGTTTTCTCCCGGCTATGTTTCCTGTTGCCAACTTTGCATTTATGTATGAATATTCAGAATTTTCATTTAAAATTCTTTTTTTTGCAATTTATCTTTCACCCTGTGGGAAAAACAAGAGCAGTCAAAGAAAAGAAAGCCTAGCCAGGAGGATGCAGGCATCTGCGATATTACTTTTAGGGAGAGCGAGCTGTCTGCCCTTGAGTGTGTGTGTTCTTAGTTTTACTACGTTTACAGGGAGGGCAGACTGAACAGCAAGGAGAAAAAGTGGTAATGTTACAGTATGAGTCAGCCCCAAACCCCCAAGTGTTCACAGTACATTGACAGGTTCCTTGACATGTTACCATATTCAATGAAACCATTGATGCACTCTAGACCATTTTATTCAGGTGGAGGTGTTCAGGGAAATGGAGAATATGCCCAGGATTTGTCTCTCTCAACACAAATTGGACAGAGTCCCTATTATTTTTATTTAACCCACTCCATGGTGAGGCAAATGTTATATTTTGACAGATTTCTTTGAGAAAACTTCAGATGTAAGTGAGGCTTAATTGGCATCCTTTTAATGTCTGTATATGACAGAGATGAACAATGAGCTGTTTTGAGGCTTATGCTGAACCAGTCCTGACAGTCATATTTTCCTTTTGCTGCTGCTTTTACTGAGATATACCCCTGAATAACAATGCATAGCAAGGTTTACCCACTGTAGCTCGGTACTAGTTTCTCTGCATAAGGACAGCTTTTGATGGTTTTTGACCCTTTGACACGTGAGGCACTTGACATGATTGTGTGTTAGCATAGACACTGATCTGCTTGCATGCATCTCTAATCCAATATAAACAATATTGGGAAATGAGAGGCACAGGTGACTGTTTACATTTCATTTCATGGCATATTTTATCCTGTGTTAATCCCCTTTAGCTTTCACTGGCACCTTATCACTTCACTGTCACCTTGTAGTCTACCTTACAGGCAGGGTTATTAAAACCCAACATGAAAACAGATCTCCAGAGGTCCACAACATGCACTATTCACTTTTTATACTTATTGGGGAATTGTCAGTCCTCGTATAAATCCTAGCAAGCTAACAAGCATTTTAACTTAACGGTCATATGTCAAAACCAGACTAGCAGCTGAGCAAATACCCAGCTGCCCAATATCCTAAAGAATCTGTAAGACATGAAAGGAATGATTGAATGAGACTGGCGGCAGTTCCTCTAACTGGCCATCAAGGCAGAGTAAAGGGAGATGGACTCCTCTCTCATCTTCAGCAGAGTATAGAGATGTAATCAACAGGGGCACTGGAGTGTGACTCAGGTTTCATACCGTAGGTGTGGAAAGACACGATGCGTGAATTAGAAGTGGCATCTAGTAGTACTACTACAACTACTGCTGTTAATAAGCTGTCGGCTCATCATTAAAACACCTTTGCATATTAATGAGCTGGGTGAAGATGAAAAATAAAGAATGCATCGGATGACAGGAATGTGAGTGCACAAACCACACCACACTGAATTGTTGCCTGGCAACTTAACTAATGCAGCTCAGGAAAGTAAGATGCTGAGGCTCACAGCTTTTGATTGGCCCTGGAGAATTCAATACATGTTGGCTACATGCTGTTGCCTTTTGTAAGTTTATTGGAGCTATACAGCAGCCAATTGTGGTTTAATAATGAACCTTAACCCGCTCACACTCACCCCATCTGCTGAAAAGGCCTTTCAGGGAACTCAATTTCAGCTACGACTTAAAATGTAGGATTGACTTTATGTGTGCGTGTTTCCTTGTAACTTGGCATTCAGTGCTATTATGACCATCTGATTGAGTTACATAGCTGGCGCTCTCATGATCACTCTAATGACATTTATTAAGGCGTCATCTGGAAAAAAGGTGAGGGGTCTGTAATTGGAATGACATTTAAACACACTTCCTTGTTATCTCCTGCACACTGTCAAAGGTAACCGTCAGGATCAGGGGGCAGCCCCGTACCTGTCCACTTAAATGTCCCCATATGAAATATAAGCAAGCACAGAGAAACCACATCAGCAAAGTGACATGTTATTAATGAAAACACACATGTAACTACTTGTTCTATGTTGCTGCTGCCTGAAATGTCACAGAGAGGCATGTATTAACTCAGTTACGGCTTTAGAAATGTATATACCCACTGACTTGTGAAAGTGTAATTATTGAGGCATGGAAACTGGATTACTGTGAAAGAGCCTGCAGAAAATATCTGTCCTTTCTGGGTTCTTTTTGATTTATAATTCAAAGCGGAGATTTAACCAGATACAAAGCCTCTATAGATCAACGCAACATCAGTAATTGATTTTTTTTTTTTAATTAAAAAAGCGGAGAAAAGAGAGGAAAACATATGGACCATTTTCTGCACATGTCACCAAAGCTAGGTGACTTGTTGATTTTTTTCTTACTTGTTGTTGGCAATGGTCTAACGATCTGAAAAACCCTCATCAAGTAGAAGGTATCGTCAGTTAATGTGTCATTTATGTGCAAATAGTGTGCATGCGTGTGTTGCAGACTAATAGTCTCACCTACGCTTAACAGTGCACTGATCACTGAGTGACAATACTCTGTCAGAGGAGTCTTTCTTCATTTGCCCTCTCTAAGTTGTTCCCTTTGTCATTTTCACACACACACACACACCTGCAAGTTATCAATTCAAAATACAAAACCGGAGTTCCCCCTCCATCACTCCTTCTCACATTTTACCGACTTTGACCTCAATCTGTCCTCTTGTCACCACCTTTCTCCACTTGCTCATCACTTCTTCTTTTTTTCACAACTGTCTTATTTTTCCCTCTGTCTCTTTTCAGCCTCCCACCTGTCCGTCTTACCTCATTTTCATTTTACTTTTCTCTTTGTATTCTCTGCCTTTCTTTCATATTCACCACCTTTTTTTCTTTTCATCGATGAGTGTGATATGGTCTTGATTTTCATTTGTTTTTCAAGCCCTGAATAGGAGTCAACCCCCATTTTCATTTCATGGAGGCTGATGAATACACCTCTGAGCAAGAACTAATGAGTAATTTGTGAATGATCCCTGAGCCTTCATCCTTTTTTTATGGTTAACAACGCTTTTGAGGGTTCCTCATCTGGAAAGATGATGAAAGCAGTGTGTGTGTGTGTGTGTGTGTGTGACAGAGAACGAGAAAGAGAGAGAGAGAGAGAGAGACATAAGAGGAGTGGATGAGGAGGACAGAAGGGCAGACAGACAAAAAGAGCTCACAAGCATCATATAGGCAAATATTATGCAAATGTATGTTTGAAGCTCCATTTTTTGCTTTGACTTAGATAAGTGTGAACTGTACTGTGCTGACTATGTTGTCTTGTGTGTGTGTGTGTGTGTGTGTGTGTGTGTGTGTGTGTGGGGCGGTGGCAGCCATAGACTTGGAGTGATGCTGAGAGTCTGCTGTGAGTGGATAAGCTGTGTGTTTGTAGAGGTTCACACTGAGGACACAAGATGAGCATGATGGGCATGAGTAATATACTGTGCTACACTGACAGACGAACATCCTCCCTTCACCCCTATAGACCGGCACACGTACTGTGCACAAACACAAGAACGAACTGCAGAAATAAAAGAGGATGTTGTAAACAACATGGTACCTGAGGACACTGATGATGTCAAGCCTTCCAGATTGGTCATTGTTGGTGGCTTTTATTGTGAAAACCGGAACACAGTGAGATTGGAAAAGGCCAGTTTAATCAATCAATGCCACTGGGGTCCAGGTTTACAGGAGACTTTGAGATAAGGTTTTTAAATTACTCGTCTCTCATTGCAGACTCTGCTCTGTTAACATTCATCACCTTGATCTCTTTTTGGACTTTGATTGCCTTCGTCAAATACTCTGCAGTATGGATATTCTCACTTATTGTTTTGTTCAAAGAAGCACAATTCATTGTTAATAGCTGACTTTGTTGCATAGTGTTGGTATACACAGATGCAGGGGCATATTGCTGTTAAATCTTCATCATCTAAAATTTTCCCAGTGTTTTCAGAAAAACAAAGGGACAACTTCATTGAAGAGATTTTGATCAGCTGAGGCGAGGAGGCCAAACAATTCTTGGCCCTTCGAGCAGCATGTAAACTTTAAACAGAAATTGAATTACTTTCCAGCCCACAATATGGTTGAATGACAGTGTCAGTCTGTTGTTCAGGTTGAAATATCGCAGCAAATATTTGATGGGTTGCTTTGAAATTTGGGGCGCACAAACTCTAAGTCCAATAACTGTGGTTCATTGTGGACCAAATCACCAAGACGATCATGAAATGAATTTTCATTAAAAACACAGTTTTGCTGTATATATGTGTAGTTTTTTACATAGAAGTACTAATGTGACAACACTGACAGGGATTCAAAAACTCCCTGTGAATGCCTTCTCCATAATGAGAGAATGCTGTGGAAAATGGAGAGGCCCATAGTACTTCAGATGCCATATTAATTTGTATTCTGATGTTGACGCTGTCTCATTAAGTCTGCGCTTCATAAAAGAAAAGCTGCAGTATGTGCACATGGCATGGACGCTAAGTACTAATTACAACGCTGTGATTTGGTCTGTGAATACAAAATGATAATTTTCACTGCCCCCTGCTTAGGCGATCAATCAGCTTGTCAACACAAAAGCCATAATCAGAGTTTGATGACTAGGGGAGTAGCATGGAGGGATCCAGGACCGTTAAAATGGTTTAATGAAAAAAGATAGGAGATGGGTTCTAGACAAGGAAATTTAACTGTCTCATCTCACCTCACGTCCTGTCGCTCCCACTGAATGAAAGTAACCTTGAGCTTTGGACTCAAAGGCTCTAAAAGTAGATATGTGTCACTTCAGTGTGTTCTTACTGAATCCCTGTCCCCGAGGTAAAATGATGTAAAAAGGATGAAACCAGGTGGCCCCTTGTATCCCGTCGACACCTCACATTTCTGTGTCTTTAGGTCTCACAAACCACTTGTACAGAAACTCCATTGCAATTTCCCACGGTGCCGGTGGCAGGGAGCCTTGCATGAGGGCGCCTCAGTTGAACTAAGGAATATGTGAAGTGCTCTCATCTTAAATGATGAGATGTTCATTCGTGCTCACCTATAACATCAGGTGTCTGTCCTCGTCTTCCTACCCTGCTGTCACCCTGTTTCTCTTCAACACTGCTTTCTTACATCTCTCACCCCAGTTGCCGTCTCAAAGCTTTTTTTTCTATTTTCTTTCTGTTGCCCGTGTAATAAAAATGGCATACGTATAAGAGTGTTTGACGTCAGCTGTCTTGCTAAGAGCCAACCCATAGAGCCGCGCTGGTAAACTCTGTCTGATCTCGTCTTGTCAAAGAAAAAAGCAAGTGAATGTTTAGATTTCCCGCCGTAGCAGATGAAAGTTGTGCCACACTAGCCAGTCAAACAATGTTTGACTGAACTTTATTTTGACTCTGCTCTTATCACTCCATTCAAAAGTTGAGGGAAGTTTTGAGAGAAAACAAGTAACGTTATCACCACAATGATTCACAAAGTGTCTTGATCAGGGCTGATATATTGTATGCTTCTGGGCAGGCAGAGGTTGAAACATTTTGGTTTAACTTCCTGCAGCACTGGTTTATTTCAGCTGCACAGTTAAGGAAGATGCAATCCTCTGCCTTCAGATTCCTGAAGCTGTAGAGGACTGCACAGACTGCTCCACAAGTTTGTTGACAGAAAGCTCATGAGAGTCAACAATTTTCTTTTGGAAATGATGCAAACTTGCTGCTCTGTGAAACACCGATGGAGGACTCAGGGCAAACATGTTTATAGGCTGCAGCTGGCCACCACTTCTAACTGCATCATCTCTCAGCTAAATAGTGTGGGTTGAAGCTTAAAAATAGAGAATGGTGAGCAGTACAACACTATCAATGTAGCAATTCTACCTATCATAGTCTATTAGCCCTGACTCATAATAATACATGCTTATTGAAGTATATAGTCATTTTGGAGGCTGTAGTTTATGGTGCTCTTGAACTCTATTACACAATTATACAAAGAGCTGTTTCTGTTATTTAGCTTCCCTTCATTGATATAAGTGGGGTGGATAGTGCAACATTACAATAACGGCCTATATAAATATAGAAATAATAAGAGCCAGTGACATAAGTAAGCCAGTGTAGCCCTGCTAACCATTCTCTGCATGTTACCCTACCTCAGGATGATGTGATGAGACTACGTGGTGCAGGTTGTTGGTGAGATCAGGTGTAGCTGTTAGCTGTGACTGCAGAGATGTACCCTGCTTCTGCTGACGGCATCTCTGGGTGACAGCTACAGAGGTAACCACTCGCTGTCTGAAAGTATTTTAACATTTGCATTTCACAAGTCAAAGACCTCACAAGCTGGCGGTCACCAGCCATGCATCATCCTGCCGCTTGTGTTCCTCCAGCCTGCACTTATACTCACAGAGATTCTGTGTTTGTCATTTTCAGCACTGGGGTGCTTTAAACTTAATACAAGTCTCTCCCACTGTGATTAATAACACAGCACTGCCCCTTACTCTCTTTCTTTGCCGCTCTCTTTGTGTTTGCTCTTGCTGTTGGCTCCAGCTTACATCCGTATTTCTTTAAACTGCAGGGTTTGTTTTGTTTTTAACTGGAGAGGAAAATACATGTAATGCATGCTTTGTGCTTGAATGCTGCAGAACAACTAGTCTTCATTACTGAGCCACAGTCACAGTTCTGCGATTTCATTTTTTTAAAGGGATTGATTTAATAAGCCATTAATTACCGTCATATTCAAACACAACCATTTTGACACCCAGTCCTTTTGTGAAGCAGAGCCATTTATTTCATTTCTCCTTTTCTGAGGTCTTCCCACAGTGCTGATTCATGTGTGCCATTTTGTCATGACTGGACAGCTATGAATATTTGTTCTGCTGAAAGTGTTTTTTAAGAAGGTCACATTGTGTTCTTTGAAAAACAAGGTGAAAACACAATTAATTCCTCGGTGCAGAGGCACAATCAAAGGCTAGAACATTTTGAATGGGCTTCATCGCAATTTATGAGATCTTTCAAGCGTCTTTTTTTAAGGAAGAAAAAGCTGCTGATGATTATTAAACCCTGGAATTTTCTAAACCCATTTCAATCCCTGATGAATAGATCCCACGCTCCACCAAAACAGAGCTTTCAGCATCTCGCTTTTTCTCTGCCATGGCTTCTCTTCGCAAAAAAACATTCAAACTGTCAAAATGGGACTATGTTTTCTCACAGATCATATCACTGCTGACCATAAAAAAAAACATTTTGCAAAGTGCCATCTTCAGCGTTGTACCACCTTAAAACTTTAGAGGTCATGACCCCATTTTTTGCTGCCAGTGTCTTTGCCCATTGCACTAATGGATCGGCACAGGATCGGGTAATCAAACCTTTGAGCGGTGGCGGAAGAACGAGGCCCATCAAGAGGGGATGGTCGTTATATGATCTCCTCCAGGGATTTTCAACTCCCCCACATCCTGTTTCTTGGTGTTCATTTTGTGCTGCTTGAAAAAACATAAAAACTATTAATGAAAGAAGGGGAGGCTGAATTAAACAGTATCCTGTGCCTGACCCCTAAGACTCAACTTTATTTATAGAAGCATCCTCATGGCCTCAGTGTGAGAGGCACCATGTGGAAATCAACAGATGTTCTTTTATCCAAATTTATTCGTAGGCAATAGAGAACATTGTGTCACATGTAGCTTCCAGAGGCACGATTCCGTAGACTAATTACAAAGACGCCTTTATCTTTCATCTCACCGTGTTAATCGTAGCCATCGGGTGTAGTCTAAAAGACAGCTATTTTAACAGAAAGTAACCTCTAATATGGTGAGACATCCTTCATATCATAGAGGATTATTTTGATCACTCCTGTTAGAGGGTTAGTAGGAGCACAGTCACGTCAGTTTTTAATCTGTGAAGTCTTCAGCGCCAGTCTGAGATAAAGTCAACCCGAAAAGACAGCAGCTTTTTTGATTTGGAATGCAGCCAGAATCACATCTGATCTTGTGCCAGAGGAAAGTCTGCTCTGTCCGTCTGTCCTGAATGCCTTGCGGTGTGCATTTAAATGATCAGCCATTAACACAGCTACACCACCTTAGGGGAAGAAGAAGACATGCTGTGATGTGTTGCCAGAGAAAAGCCTAATGGCTTTACAAAATAAAATACATGCTGTATTTTATTTTAGTTCTTCCTCTACTTTGTTTTAAATTTCCCTTTAGACAGGACAGGAAACGACTGTTCTGAAATGGATCTGTGGGACATAAATGTGCTGTTCTTTCATATCAGGCTGCCCAGTGAGATGACATTTGCCTGTTGTGTTGCTATTTGAATATGATTTGACGAACATGCATACAAAAGGTAAATTTCAAGTAAATTTTGAGCTACTTAATAAGGAAGTGTGATGAAAGCTGGTCTTACAAGACACAAAAACAGGAAATGAGCCGGACCTTGTGTTGAATGTGTGGATACATTTATATGAACTTCTGAATAGCAATTTATTTACAAGGACTATCAGTGGAATTCTAATAAGTAAGTTAGTAACTGTATTTCTTAATTCCTCCAGTCTGTGGTCAGTGAGTCCTTCAAAACAACACTGTGCTCCAACTATTCACCTCTCTCAGGGATTAATTACATGGCCATTCACAGGAAATTATTAGCTTGGTCCATGGTTGCGGGTACAGTTTTTGCTAACTGTGGTGTGGTTATCTTTGTCATCACATGAACCCATCCACAAGACACTGCTCTTATTAAACCTCAGACCGCCTTTCACTGCGCTTAATTAAGATTGGTGTCTTGTTTCCTTTTGAAAAGAGTAACTATCATCCGTGTTGCAATTATTTCCCATTTATAAGAAATTTGTGATCTATATTCAATACAGCAGCATTGCTTTTATAAGGACAGATTGCATCCATTTTATCTACATCACTATCTAATTTGTTAGTTTCTTTCTCCTCAAATGAAAAATTCTCCCTGCTTATAATTTCCTAGAGAACATGACAACCATTAGCAATTATCTTCTAAACTATTCATCGGCCTATCTATTACTTCTGGGTTCAATAATTTGTAATAAGGACTCAGGAGTTTTAGGAGTCACAAGCCATGTCATCCTCTAAACACCCCTTACAGTTCAGTTATTAGTTTGGCACATACTTGTTGATTCTTGGTGGCAGTGAATTCAGTTCAATAATAATTTTATTTCAGCTATTCTCAGGTCATGAAACATTTTTACTCTTGCTCTTTTAAAAAAGTATCTGGGGTTCCCAAAGGGAAATAACCCGATCTTTGGTCACCCCACGTTTGAGCCTCTTGGATGCTGGTAGATAAAACATAATGAAGTGCCCTCTAGGGTGACCTTAAATGGAGAAAACAGGATAAACTGCCTTTTAAGACATCCTTCTAGTGGGGGAACATGAAGAAGTGACCTGTTATGCTATGCTAGCCATAAAAGCTGTTCCACATCTCATTTTTTTGCAGACAGTTTGAGTCAGGCACCTGTTACAAACGTGATCTTGTTTGAAGAGAGTGGGAAATAGAATAAGAAATACAAGAAACCACAATCTGTAATTAGTGTTGTTTTTTCCGCCAAACTTCTGCCTAAAGCATAGTGCATAGTACGAGATTCAGACTCAACAGGTTTCAGAGCAAGAAGGCAGGCGATTATGTGTCATACTCAAAATAAAAATAGAAATACGCATTTGAGGAAGTGATCTATTGTGTATGTTTTTTCAATCTAAGAGAGCTCTTGTGAATAAAAAAAAACAAACAAAAAAAACTTAAGCTGAAGATGCACAAGCGTTGCATGGTTAAAAAACTGAATGGCCAGTTAGTTTTTTTTAAAATATCCGTCTGTTTCTCCATTCAAATGGAAAAACAGCAGAGTGTTGCTGTAAGATCAGACACAAAAAAAGGCTGTCAAACATGGGCGGTGAAAACAGCAGGGAAGTAGATGATAAGACAGTGACACACTTTAAGTGCTGAAGATGTTCTCCACATGTATAGTTTCATGCTGGGTGTTAATGGATGATGTATTATTAACCATGACGGAAAAAGCCCTATTGCTCCAATTAGATGGAAAAAAGTGCAGAAAATAATTAGTCTTGAAACATGGCAAGGTTTTTGGAGGCTTTTTGTCAGTCGAGTTCATGTCTGTACAACAAAATAAAGTGTCAAACTCTTTCCTCTGTGAATGCCTCCTCTGCTCTTATCATCTTGCCATATTTCATCAGTAGCTGAGAGCCGACTTTAACTGTTTTCTTATGTTTTTTTTCCTCTCTGTCAATCAGGGTTAGGCTCCTGCTGGAAAGCTGAGTTTCCAGAAAAGTATAGGCACTTGATGAGACTTTATCAAACACAGAGGCAGAAGCAAGACCTCCAGACATAGGAGCTCTTCACAGTGTTAACAATAAATATATGCATTTAAATTATGTTTATTATGATTTAAATTAGTATTATGCCTCTCCAGGTTGCACGTAAGCTGAGATACACAGGTGTTCAGACGCCATCTGGTGCGTTTCTTTAATGCTTGTACAGATTGCGGACACAACGTAAAGCAACATGTGAACTAGGAGGCAGCGTCTGCAGCACCATGGATCCAGCTTCCTCTTTTTTTGGTTGTCATTGGAATGTAATATTCCTTAAGTATTGCTCTTTACATGCCATAAATAGTAGGCAATGTTTTTGTAAGGCAAACATACTGTATGTTTTTGTTAGAAACAGCTTTGAATGTTAACGCTGTGAATTCATACGTACTGCAGCACAAGATAAACTGGGTCACATTTTGTATAATATTATTATATCTGTGTTCTTTGTCAGTGCTTGGACATACCATTCTGTACCGTAAAGCAAACTTTACTGTGTCTGCGTGAGTCATGTTAAGCTTTAAGTAGAATTTTCTCCCACTGGTACGGCTACATTGCTGTTTAACAGGGCCATGCACAGGCTTGGTAGGAGGCCAGTGGCTCTTGGAAACGCCACATTGCCAAATAATCTTATTTTTTTTTCCAGCCCAGTGAGTCGAAGGCATCCTAGCTGGATGCCCCCAAAAATGAAGCAAAAGCCCCCAGACACCTATCATCCACTCCATTTCATCACTGACACTTTGTTTGCTGCACATATTGAATGTAGCAGAGGACCCACACACCTGAGTGATGAAGCAGGAAAATGAATGTGCAATTTGAATAGCGTTGTGCTTAATGGCACACCTGTATTTCTTTGCATGTTTCAGACGGGAAGGTGGAAGTGACGAAGGAGAGCCTGAAACTCTGCACCATGGGGCCAGGGAAGGTGTTCGGAGAGCTGGCTATTCTCTACAACTGCACCAGGACTGCCACAGTCAAGAGTGAGTCTCCCTGCAGACACCTGGAAAACATCCAAAGTGCTCACAATCAGTCTGTGTTGAATGTCCACATGTCCCCCAGGTGGCAGATAATGTCACCTGTTCACACACAAACACACATCCACTGAAATCTGCTCCCTTGGTGTGGAGGATTATGGGTCTCTGCCTGTAAGATATCAGTCCTATGTTGCTGCAGAGAGGAGGATCACACAGTCATTGAATAACTCAGATAGTATTGTTCCTCGGTCATGACAAAGCACCCATCACTGCTCCATGTTTTCAAAACACTCAGTAAAGTGTTTTGCTAGACCCCCTCTGAGCTGAATGTCAAGGAATCCTCTTTTATGTGTCCAAGCTCCAGCTATGAAGGATGCACAGTGGGTGAGTAGGTGGTCTATCAGAGTGGTGATTTAAATAGTCAGACTAAAGGAAACAGAGAAAGGACAGGACAGATGGTGGACTAGACTCATTTGAGACATAGTGTGAAGAAGAGAGCATGTTGGGATGAAAAGTGTGTGTATATTTGAGGCAGACAATGGGAAATAACTGGATAGAATAATAAATAGACAAATAGGTGAGATAAGGTCTGGTCAGCGAAGGTGTTTTTGTGAAGGTAAATACAGCTCAAAACAAATTAAACGAAGGCAGGTAAGCGTCTAAGAGAGTGAGTGCTCCACTTGGTACTTAAGAGCAGACCTATCATCATTCAGTATAATCACTATTGATCTGGTAAATAATTCCACACACTGTGAGCCAGAGGATTTTTGGTGTGACCCAGGTATGAATGAATGCATGAAGGGTGGGGGGGGCTCAAACCTGTAGACGAGAGAAAGGAGGCGCCACTTGAGTGAGGAGCAAACCAGGTTTGATGATGGAGGCAGCAAGGTTGCACTTTCCATACTGACCCCATTCATTTCTCGTGATCTCCCACACCGCTGACCTGCCAACCTGACGGAAACTCCCAGCTCCCGTTGCTATGGTAACATTTGCCCAAAGGGAGATGAGCCAACTCTTATGGGATAAAATATTCCCCTTCCCACAGGCGACATAGTGTCTGTCTTTTTCTTTTGTATATTTTTTTTGCCTGCCGCCAGCCCACCGGCGAGTACTTCCTGCCACGGTCTTCAGGAGTTTATGTCAGCGCTTTGCCACTGAGATGGCTGCTTAATAAAAACTCTGCATGGAACAAATGATGTAATTGTCTACATGGGCAGAAGTGTGTTTACAGTCCAGCGGGGTCTCTAGCACTGTCTCCCAGAGGGTGGGTGTCTCTGTTTTAATGTATGTCTCTACACAAGAGTGGAGAGAGGAATTCAGCCACCACGGAGGATATCGGAGGAGACAGCCTCAGATAGAAATCATGCAACCACCCGATGAGTGTGCAAGGGGCTTCAGCCTCCAATCAACTAATTTATTCTGATCGGCATGTGGAACCCTGTAGGAGGATATATCCTTGCTGTAATTTCAATTTATACCGCATGGTCTCATAAGTCATATGCATTAGTAATTACATCTTGGTTGAATTTAGATGATGAACCTGCTAATGTAGACTCAATAAAAATGTGTACAGCACCCCCCTCCCCTTCCTTTGACTGCAAAGGTAATTCAGAATTTAATGACGTTATTGCAGACTGTGGTTACTGGGAGTCTGTTGTCAATTAAGAAAACGCACAGAAACAATTAAGAGCCATTATGTGCAATAACTCATTTAGAGAAATTGTTTGCAGTTATGATTCGAACACAGTCAAACCAATCTAGAACAACTCGAGGCTTTTCCAGTGTTTATGTTGCTGAGATAATGGTCACACAAGCAGTGTTTGTTTCAAATGTGGTGCAGTTTGCAACCTTTTGTGGTCACGGATGTTTAAAGTCAGCATGAAAACATGAGACTTCATTTGTTCCAGTGGCAGAAAAAGGAGCTCGATCTCAATCTTAAAGCACCACAACAGTGATAGCGTACCGTGTATTTTAGCCCATTTACTTTCACTTAGTATTCACCATTTCCAAAGAAGAGTTTCCTATTTTTCATTGTGTCTTTCCCAGTATCTTCCAGGCATCGTTTGGTTTCATTTCAAACATTAAGAAAATCACTGGCTTGAAACTGGCTTGATTTCAGAAATTTATCACAGCGAGCACTGTGTCTGTCTGCTGACTCTCTGCATCAGTGTGCACTCACAACAAAATGCAGATGACTCTGTGCACTGTGTTCATTGTGATAGATTCTCTAACGCACACTTCATTTTCAAATCTAGTATGCCAGCTGTTTGTCAAACCACACTGGTATGAATAGAAAACAGTGAATGCTAGAAATTGGTGCCAGTGATGGCGTGAGCAGTGCCTGAGTTATAGTAAATGTGTAATATGCAAAATCACAGTTTTATCATGTCAAATTAAAATGATATACAAAGGTTAAATGACTTAATAAATAACTACATATTTATTTTCTAAACTGCATAAAAACAGATGAATTAGACTAATTTTAAACAATAAAATATGGAAGTATTCCTCAAATTACACAGTTCTACGCAGATGTGTTGCAGGTGTGAGACAAATTTGCAAGCTTTTCAAATACAAATTCCTGGAGGGACTGACACAGGTATTTGCTTTCCAAGGAGTCCCTCTCCTTTTCAGTCTTCAGGTGATCTCATGTGTGAGCACTTGCTTGGACTTCCCCAGAAGAAACAAATCCTGTGAAGTAAGTTTGCCCTGACTTTAGCACTTAACTCCCAGTCTGCGTGGTGTCCTCCACCAATCAGTGAGACATGTAGTCTCAGGATACAGACACTTAGTCTGTTATGGACACGTTTGGGGTTTGGCTCTGACACTTTTGGCAAATGAGATGGGATTTTATCTGAAGCCTGAGAGAAAAATGTTCTTGCCATCAAATTCATATCAGCTCATTTTCACACGACAACAATCGGGAGGATGCTGGCCAAGAAGAGAGCTAGGAAGGGGGTAGGAATGAGCGAGAAAAAAGACAGGCAACAAATACAGGACAGCAGTGACAGCAAAATGAGGGTAGACTCCTCAAGTGAAACAGGATAGAATTGTTATTTTTTTTGTCTGCAGGCAGACGGTGGCCCTCTGCTCAGGAATATTCTTTTATAGCATCAACATGTCACCGTTTCATGAGGAGTTGGGCAGCATAACAGGATGAAATTTAGCATGATGTGGCATAAAGCGTGACAGTAGTGAGCATCACTGCGCCACATGACAACAGTGGGAAGCAAATATTTTAAAGTGATATTGTTGTTGTGGTTTGGCCTAGCATATACTGGCAAACTTCAGAGTAAAGATGGTAAATACTGCAACTAGCAATTATTGTCATGAATCTGCCAATTATTTTGTCTTGATTCATTGTTCGGTATAATAAATGTCAGAAAATAGTGATAAATGACTGTAACTATTTTATGCAGCACACATTGACATCTTCTTGTCTTGTTATGTACAGTACAAATGACACAAAACAAAAAATGAGAAAAACACTTACACAGGAGAAAGCTTAACTACCCATCGGTACCATCTGATATTTTTGTTTTTAAATTACTTAAGCGATTAACTAATTACTAAAATAGTTGCAGATAATTTTGCTTACACTTAATTGATGATGTCAACACTACTTCAAAGACATAGTCTTGTATTGGAACCAGTTGCTGTTTGTGGTTCATATTAAATATTCTACACCATAAATGTAGACTTTTTTGGCAACAGAAATCTAGCTTTTCTTTTGCGTTCAACCACATCTCAGGGTGTTTGTGAATAAAAGGTCAGGAGATTTTAAAAGTGAAAAATGGTATTGAATGAACTTCAATAACTATGGTCATTTTTATTTTTACTGAATTAAATGAAAAATGAAGAAACATAATTATGTCTCCTACATATATAATACCAGTTGGCAGACACGCACATATGAGGTACTATAACTACTATTATTCAGCCATGGCCCTGAATGAGTGTCGGGAACGCATACATTGTTTTAGACCAGTCGTCCCTTAGAGAGTGAGGTCACTGCCCGTCACTACTAACATAATCAGTGAGACTGATTATCTGTGTGCTCTGTCTTAATGACAGTGATGGATAAAGCAGTACCGGACATCACTGCAGAAACTCGACTGTGCTCTCAGTTGCAATCAAATCAATTGGATGCATGGATGCTTTAACATATAGACAGGATTATACCTTTGGAATAGAAATGTCCTGCTAAAAAAAATCAAATTAAGAAAGTAACCTGAGCATTTGAAGGGAGATCCAGATGACGTAGGGATTGCAAAATGCTGATGCATTGCAAACGTGTTGTTCCCAAGGAACAAGTCAAAGTGAGATTATTGTCACAGATGAAAGCTTCATTTGTGGATTATTGTATTATTGTTATCATCATTCTGGAGGTCAATCCATAAATGCACCACTGAATAAATATGATCTCTATTAGAGTAGTTTTTGGGGATTTTTTGAATAATCCTATTACTGGAATTATTCCAGACAATGAGAATGAGAATGTGCACTTCATTACATCAGGACTTCCAGGGAGGACAAAAGAGGGGTTTGTGTTCCTACCTCCACAGCCAGAGTGGCTCAGATTATTTGCAATTTTAATTTGCAGACAAAAAATAAAAATACCAGATTTCCACATATTTGTGTTTACAAGGAAAATAAGCACACAAATAGGATTGCAAATTGATGCAATCCAAATTTATATTTAAGCACAATAACCAAAACCTACCAGCTATGATAACGCATGGTGCATGGAGAATACATGAAAACTAGTTGACAATAGTAAAAAACCTAAGTGTGAAAATAAGTCAAAATAATAGCTAAATGACTGACACGGACCGAGTCTAAACAGCAACAAATCGTTCATGTTGAGAACATGACTGGTGGTTAAAGAAGAGGTCTATCAGACTTGGGAAAGGTCAGAAAACACAGATGCATCTAAATTTATTAGATGCACATTAATAATGCATATAATCTGAGCATTGAATATTATCTCAAATGGCATTTCCTTTCTCCTAATGATTCCCATTATTTGACATTTATACTCTCCCTCAGCTGGACTTCAAAAAAAATGAAATGAAATTGATTCAGCTGACAGCTGCACTGTCCTGTGAGATTGAGGGCTCTATTTTCATTGGGTAGTGGGACTTAACAACATGCACCATTGACTCCTGAATATAGAGCTCTAAAAGCAATACTGCCAGCAGTTTAATGCCTATTTACTCTGATTCACAGAATACATGAAATGCCCACAACCTCTTAACATTGGATTACATGGTTATAACAGGTAATATGTTTAATTTATATGGGATTGGGTGGAAAGTCCATTCGTATCCTTTGTTGTGGTGGACAAACATATTCCCCAGTTCAACAGAAATCTAATAAAAATCTGCGTAAGGAGGAGGTCAAGGAGGATGGATGGCTCAAACACAGGGCTTTTACCCAAGATTTTAAAATACGTCAGTTTAGTCACAAATTTTATCTACTTACAGTATGTTGACCTTAACCATGATATTTTAATGCGCTGTTAAAAGGTTGTGGTCACTTCACATATTTCTGAGATGACGTGTTTTTCTACGACATGGAGATGAATTCAGTGCTCTTATGTTTCGCCCACTGAATGTTGGGCGCTTCTCAAACGCCTTACAGACTGCACAGATGTGCATGACTATACCTTATAAGCTTGCTTTCTGACAGTCCTGTGCAGTTTCAGAGTTGAAGTTGTCTCTCACCTCGGGCATGCTTCATAGATAGAACATGACAGCTAGCACAGGGCCAATGCTTTGGCATCAGTATTCATACACACACGCCTGTTACTATAAAAAGCCCCTCATATCATGGTATCACAGAAAGAAAATTAGCCGCAGCAGCATTGTCCTGGAGAGTTCTGAGAATGGTCCTTGTGACAGAGTGATAGCTCAGCTGTTTGAAAACCCCTTCCTTCCGCTGGGGAGCAAACAATCGTCTTTCTAATCAATCTGAGAGTGGAAAATGTGCATGCGAGTGTGTGTGTAAACGTGCGGGGGTGTGTGTAGTTCACTGCGTCTGCTCAGTCTCAGCAACCCCAAGATCCACAGCGAGTGAATCTTGTTTTGGCAGAAGGAGATAAGTTACAGGTTTGACTCCTTGGAGAACCACGCACCAAGTTAAACATTATGACTGGCAGAGAACAGCGGCTTTCACTGGGGACTCTGTTGTGTTTGAGTGATAAAACATGTTGAGTGTAAGAGTGTCAGAACGAGTCTCATTGCAAAGAAATGCAGAGTACCTCCAAAGCATTCTTTTTTGCACTTTAACATGTTTCACATGACTTGATAATGAACTGTGAGATCACCTCCAGCCTTTCTTTGACCCTGCAGCAGGAGTCAATAACATCACTACCTGGTCTTCTTGGCCTCCTCTCGCTCTTGGGGAGGGCTCTCATGTTGGATCTGGCGCAGAATAACAAGCACTAGATATTTGCCTTGCCGGCAGAGAAAAACAACAGCATTTGATACAATTTGTTTTCAGTGTGATTAAAATCAAGTGAGTTCTGAATGTAAAAGCACCCTCTGAAGGAAATACATTACTTCCATGCTTTTTGAAATCCAAAACACTTGGCACTTAAAATAGGGCAATTTCCTATGAATTCAGCTGAATATCAGTCCACCGACACAGTATTTTCCACAAGAGTAATATTTTTGCATGCTAATGTAGAAAATACGTTGGAGCTAGTGTCAGCTTTGTCTTACTGTCACTCTAATAATCAGCAGTTACATCAACCATATTTAGTATTCAAACAAACAGCATTATTTTGCTGATGATGTATTGCAAGTATAAGCATAAGCTTGCAGAAACAGAGAGTAGCAGTTGTCTTATTGTTGTTGTACCCAAATAATATTAATAAGCTGAGTACAAACCGTCTGTTTTTAATCAGCTAGACTGATTGTTTGTTTTTTTTGCGTAATGAACCATAAATGTATCCACCTGTGGATGTTTTGGTTCAGTCTCATTCTAACCATCTTTATCTGCCAGTTAGGTTACTGAGCTTTGAGTAAAGATAAAAGAAATATGTACGACAGTACAGGAAGAAGATAACAGTAAATGTTTCTGCTATCTGCCATTTTAAATTCAAGGCTTTATATCTAATAGAATTTTTTAAAGTCACAGAAACACATCACATTTTTTATTTGCCTGATTTTCATCTTATACATATTTTATGAGCACTGTCGAAAGAACCTGAGACCTAAGGTGCCGTTCACACGACAACGGAATTCTGTGGATCCGACAAACTTTAATACCGATTCCGCCTTGCGTACAGACGGCTCCGGCGTTGTTGGAGACCCACAACGGCATTTTCTGACAACGGGTTCCAGAGTGAGAAGATCTGATAATGCTGTTTCGGAGTTGCAGTGTGTACCCGCCGTTGCTGCTAACGATGATGTCACATCATCATGTGACCAGAAGTAGCTGTAAAAAGGACTTCATGTGCATGCTCATTGCATTCTTTCTTTCTTTTTCGTGGGTCTCTCTGTGTTTCTTTGCAGCGCCACCTATCAGTGTGGCTATGTATTACATCCTTATCGTTATCGCGTTCCCATATAGACGGAAATACTTCTGGCAACGCTGCGACAAGCATTATCATGCTGTTGTTGTATTTTGAAGTAAATGAACAGATGACCTCAGCGTATATTTTACTGTGTTTAAGTGTGCTTAGAGAATATATAGAAGTATAGCATGAATACAGTATATATTGTATATCCTGGAAGTGTAAAACCACTGCAGTTTTTTTAAAAAAAAAAAAAAACAACATCACACTCTTTGTTGCAAACCCGGGGTGTTTGTGTGTGGACGTGAGCACCATCATTCGGCAGGGACGGGCTTGGACATGAGGGCTCTTGGGAGCAGAAAACCTAGTGAGTGTACTCTTAGCAAGAGGCGCAGAGCCACTGTTTACTGTGCTGCTGGGTCTTTTCCAATAGTAGGCTACTCACCACAAGAGTAGGGAAATGAGAACCTGCCTTACATGCAAATGCATCAAAAGATAAAACATGTAAATGAGAAATAGCCAACAATTTATGGAGGCGTTACACATAGTCATTCAGACAAGCAATTAGACCAATCCAAGAAAAACACATATATCTGAAATCACGCCAGAGCAATAGGAATGAGAAATGATTGTTAGCTCACAAATTGGCATCTTGTTTGCTGTGTAACAAGTCTGTAATGATGTTACAGCATTTTGTTGCAAAAGTTGAAGCTTTATCTTTGCTCTGATGTGTGCAGAGGTTCAACTGCATCACCCTGGGATAAAGGGTTTCATGGGATAAGCAAAGAAAATTTAGAAGCAGGCACAGAGAGAAGAAGACAGAGAGAATGGCGTCGCTAGATAGAAATCCAGTGGGACAGAGCGAGGAAATAAATCTTCTCTGTTTCCATGGCTGCCGTGGTAACACTTGCCAGAATGCAGCAAGAAATGTGGCGGTAAAATGGTGATGGTGGCAGGGAAGCCCCCTCCCAGCTGTTTGAAGTGAAGGTTGTTACTGACTGTGTGTTTGCCTTGTGTCTATAATTTGGCGTGTCTTATTTTAATTCGATAAAGGCATCTTTCGGATGTGCTTTTGTGCACTTATTAATAAGGTTGTCTGTGTGTGTGTGTGTGTGTGTGTGTGGCTGGACTGAGTCCCCCTGCTGCTGATTCTCAGTTGGAGCGCAGGTGTGAGCCCCGAGCTTGAGGCTCATCTGGGGATATAGACGGTTTGAAAGGTTAAAACACCCAGAGAGGCAACTTCAGACAGCAGCAGCCAGTCAGTCAGTGAGAAAATAGCCCCACAGGTGTAGCTTTAAACAACTGCTTTAATTGTTTTATTCCATCGTCTCAGGTGACAATAGGGACATGCTAATAATATGAGCATATTTTTTTCCCAGGAGGAATGTGAGAGTAACCTATTTTGACACTGTTATTCACTGGATAATTTATGCACAGTTTAGCCAGATGTTGAACAGTCGTTGATGCATGGTCTGTCCTGCTAAATGTTGTGACTAACATGTCGAAGTGCAGAAGTGTTTCTGTTTTTTTACTGAACAGTTCAGGTGTCATTATAATCACCTTCTGTAGTGGAGTTGTGACCAGACCCGGCTTTGCAAGCGGATTTGTGATCCGGCCAACAGAGGCTCATTATTTTGGCCAGAAGTGTTGTGCTGGCTTGGCCAGATTCGGTACAACTTGGCATGTCAGCACAGCTCATCAGAGATTTGCATCCCCATCACAACAGGGCTACATGCTCGAGGGTGTGTTACCATGGCTAGGAGCGGTTGTCATTAATACATTAATTGTGATGAAATTAAAGTCAAAGCATAACACATTATAAAACTAAATGCAAGAAATTAACTAGGCTACATCACTTGTTATGTCAGCTGCCTGCAGACCAGTTAACATGCAAAACTGCTGTGAAATGCAAAATAATAGAATTTTAAATGTGCAATAAAAAATCAGATTAATCACAATTAACAAATTAAATTCTGCCATTGAAAAATATACATTGTTTGACAGCCCCAAGAAACACATTTCAATTTGTAAATCCTTCACAATAACCTGCCTGGAGGCAGGTCAGGTGCACTTTGACCTGTCTCTGGTGTGGTCACTGGTGTCTGTGGCAACATTTGAACATTGGCACACCAGAAGAATACAGGTTATTTATTCTCAGAATGAGATGCTGTCAAACAACGTCACTCACTTACAGTTAATTACAGTAGCTGCTTATTCTTTTGTATGTATTACCCTATACTTTTACAGACAGGAAAGGGAGAGAGAGAGACCACATAAGCAACAGCTAGCAGTATGGTGGAAGCTGTGGCAGAAAATGTAATGCTCCAGATAAAAGAGAAACTCTTTGTTCAGAGGAAGGAGAAATGAATGAAAAAGTATGCTCCTGGGGTTGAGGGATCATCTGGATTGGATCAGGATACAGTACACTTGAAATGACAAATGTAAATGGGATTGCTCAGGAGGAACATGTAAGCTAATCCTCCACAGACAAGGATCATGTATGACTCATATTGTATTGATTATTGATTTGATGAACCTGTTGATCTATCTATGGGAAAAGGAATTCAAGCAAGCTGTTTCTCACTCAGTGTAGAAAACAGAACCTTAAGAATCAAAGGCGACGTGGTGCAAGATGCTTGTTTCAGATTTAAATGTGGAGTTTTGTTTGATTTCCCCAGTGCACAGATCAGATAGATGTGGTCCAGTGGTCTAGGGTGATACCCTGCAGCCATTTTTAGCCAAAACACTGGATGCACTTCTATTGAACAAACGTGAGAAAGAAGATCTGATTGACTTTTCATCCTCATCATCATTGATGTTTCTGTAATGGTTAAATTGCAAGCTCTTAATTTTTAATGCTAAAATATAATTATTTTTTGTTGTGCATGAATTTACAAATTTACTGTTTTATAAAAAGGCAGAAAAAACAGCAAAGCACATTATTATTTTTGGATTGAGATGGCAAACAGTTGTTTAGTTTTGTTCCTGAATAGTGGTTGCATGTTGTTTTTCTCAGACGAGTTTAAAGCCAGTGTTCTGGCTTTAAATTTAATTCCTCACATGTTTTAATTTGTAGAATGTTAAAGGGGTAGTTCAGGATTTTGGACATGGGGCCTCATTTCCAAGTGAGGCGGAGTGTTGGAGACGGGTGGAGACAGTTTTCAACAAATTTCATTCAGTCCTTCTATTTGTAGAGTTCACTGGTGCAAGTCAGTGGTTCTAGTTTAGCCTGCCTTTAACCCTTTGGGTCCTGAGCCTATTTTGGCCGTTTTTTAATACTTTTGATTTTGTCTCTATGTACCACATAACAATGTTTAACATGCCCATGCTTGGTACCTTTTTTCCAGGACAACTTCAGCTATATGAAAAGATAGTTATTATTTCACTATAACCTACCTTATTAACATATTTGGCCAAAAAATAATTAAATTCAAATTGAATAAAACAATTGTATTTATTACAATAAAAACCACAGACATGCTCAATCGACTGTTTTGGAACTTGAAAAAATAAATATAGGTTGCTAATATGAATATGTAAATGTAAAATTGAAATAATAATAATACTATATACAATACTATATACTATATACTTTATTTACAATATGTTACTATATACTTTATTTACAATATGTTACTATATACTTTATTTACAATATGTTACTATATACTTTATTTACGATAAAAACTCTGATCACGCCAGTTATATATAACACAGGGTTAAAAATAGTCTTACCCACTCCACAGTGCACCCAAGGCAAATCAGTTATAACACCAGACTATCAATGTAAATGTCTGTGTTGATAGAATAATTTCAAACATAAAACTAACCCTGCATTTTGAAGGCAGCGGCGTAATATACTTCCTGGTAGTAAGCTTGACAGCGGCGGACTGATATCACCTAACAGCTAGGTTACCGGATCTATAATAGTTTGTTAACATGCAGCTGTCATGGATATACGACGTAGAGTACATGAGGACTTTCCGAAGCCTTTGAAGACGACGATGAGCAATTTTTCCCCAATGAACCGTACCTGGACGAGCCAGAATATACAGACGAAGAGCTGAGAGAGATGGATGCTAAAAGGGAAGAATGAGACAGAGCGTCTGTAGAGACAGCCCCCTCTGGAACTGTAGAAAACCAGGACAGAAGTACCGGAGACTGGTGGTGCCGGTGTGGAAAATGCACACAAATGCAGACGAGGAGGAATGCAAGGTAAACAAACTATTATAGCTCTGATAACCTAGCTGCTAACTGATATCAGTCCACCGCTGTTGAACTAGCTACTGCTGCTGAGACATAAATCCTTCAAAATGCAAGGTTAGTTTTATGTTTGAAATTATTCTATCAACACAGACATTTACATCCATAGTCTGGTGTTATAACTGATTTGTCTCAGGTGCACTGTGGAGTGGGTAAAACTGTTTTTAATGACAGGCTAAACTAGAACCATTGACTTGTGTTAGCCTAGCACCAGTGAACTCTGCAGCTAGAAGGACTGTATGACATTTTTTGAAAACTGTCTTCACCCAAAATGAGGCCTTATGTTCAAAATCCTGAGCTATCACTTTAATATTCTGAATGTTATATTGATATTCTCAGAAAGCTTTTGTTTGCCCACAATACTGCTCCCCACCTGCTTTCACCACAATCTCATCTAGTTTTTCTTGCCTATTCTGGACTGAGGCAGTGAAGAGACCCAGGTACCATGGCAGCTTAATTTCATGCCCCATGAGAAATGGATGATTGTGAAAAAGATGTGATGTTTTCTTCTATCTATCATTAAAATCATAATACACTTTACTTGCTTAGCTTTGCAGCAAGCTAAACACAACTCCAAATGGAAATTGAAGACCTTCAAGTCCTTCTAACTTGCAATGACACTCTTTCTCTAGCCTTAACCAAGTGCTTTGAGTACTGAAATGTAACCGTCATTTCATTTATAATACATTTATAGTAGTTGTTACAGGCAGATTATGTGTTGTAAGAGCAGATATTGCAAGAAAAAGTGCTATATAAACACAATCTCTGGGAGACAGGGCTGCAGGAAGAAATTATGACGAGTGAATGACTAGAAGTTAATTTTTAGGAAGAGGTGATTGCCCAGTGATGGGCCAACATGGCCAGAGGATGGATTAAAAGGTACTTTTCAATATTTGCTCACAAATCTGAAAAAAGATATTAGACTGTGCTGGTGTTGGTTGCTACTAGCAACAGCCTGTAAAACTAACTGCTGGTGGGAGAATAATAACACTGTTGATCAGTAGGTTGGAGGTAGTGTGCAAAGGATTGAGACAAATTATTAAGGGACATAGACTATCATGTGCTCTTGAAGTCGTACTTCACAAGTTAGATGTTATATTATTTGAAACATTGGAGGATTGTTTTTAACCACATAAGATCCCTGAGCAAAGACAGACATTTGTTATCTCCAGGCCTCTCATTGCTTTGATTAATGTTGTCATGGTTATGCATCTTTTCCTCCTATAATAAACAGTTTCTTCCAAAGATTTCGGAAACAGGGCTGAATTTAGGGCTCCTGTGGAGTAAAGAGGCCTCTTGTCACAATAATTGCTGTCTCATAAAAAAAGAAATGATCAAGAGTGGCACACACACATATTGCAATGACTGTGCACACTCCTGCTGGCATGCAGTCACTCACTCACACTCAGTCACAAAAACATGTATTCATCACATCCTGGCAACCCAGTGGGGGGAATTATCACTCCAACCTCGCTCGGTATTTTTGGGTGCAGAGATTTGATGTTTTTGCCTCAACGGATTGCAAAACATCAGCTTTGACTGACAGAGGACTTGATCAAATTCAACAGAAGTTATTTCTTCTTGCTATGAGAAACAAGAAGATACTCATACATTTGTTCTAATTTTGGTGTAGACACCAGGGTATGTCAGTAGGGCATTATCTTGAGATAATACATAGCTAGTTTATTTGTCCTTAAGGAGGGAATTCCTTTCAACAGTAGGTGCATGCATAGAACAAGCAAGTGACAAAGTCATGGATCAGCAATAAAGAACACAGGCTAGACTTAAGAGGTTGTATTGCTGTAGGAATAAAGCGCTTGCTAAAACAGAACTTTCTGCACATCTATAAATAGCCTCTAAATGTCAGAATGGGACACTGGCATCCTCCTCCTCCCCCCTACTCTCTCTCCACACACAAACTGCACCATCCACCCTACCAACACCATCGCCAAGTTCACTGATGAAACCACTGTAGTAGAACAACAATTCAGCCTACAGGGAAGGGGTCTGGCACCTGACAGCATGGTGTTACAACAATAACCTGGACTTAAACACCACAAAGACAAAAGAGATGATCATAGACCTCAGGAGGTGGAAACACACTGAGCACTCTGCCCTCCTCACAAAGGGAGAGGAGGTGGAGAGGGTGGAGAGCTTCAAGTTCCTTGGAGTCTACATCTCAGCTGACCTCACCTGGTCCACACACTTTACTTCCTCAGGAAGCTAAAATGAGCCCTCCTCTCTCACATCCCACTGATGAACGTCTATCGGTCAACAGCAGAGCCTCTTGATGTACAGCTGCACGGTGTGGTTCAGCTGCTGCACGGTGGAGGACAGGATGAACCCTCCCCTCTGGAAAGATATACCAGACAATAAAAACTCTCACAAACAGAGTGACAAACTGCTTCTGCCCACAGACTGTCAAAGTTGTCCTCCCCTAGTTTATCAGTCTAAGGCGGAGAGCTACAACACTCAAATCCTGCCACACCCACTCTATCACTGTTTGCATTGAATGCCATTTGCACGTCTTATTTTTGCACTCTGTAAATAACTGTAAATAATTGCCATATTCTAATACTGTCATGGATATCCATGAATATCTGTACTGTCCTGTACTTACCTAGTTTTCTTTTCTATTTTTATATGCCATATATTGTCTATTTCATTTTGTGTCTCATGCTGCTAAATCGATCAAAGAGCTGCTAAACTGCCTTTTATTTTCTAACAACAGTGACAATAACGTTCTATTCTATTCCATTCCGTTCTATTCTATTCATGGCCTCTATAATGTGTCACAGAAATGTGCATATTTTCTGCACAAAATTACCACTGGTCACTTTTTATTAGTATTCACTAATAAAAAGTGAATCACTGTAAATTGGCATGCATTGACACACTGTCATTTCTCATGTTAAGGCAATGTCTGACAGAGCTCAGTGGTGAGTTTGAGTTTGCTCCTCAGGAGCAGCCATACAGAGGTTGTGTCACCTGATACACAACCTGACACAACCTGGACCAGGACCTAAAAATAACCTACATGCTGATGAATAGCAAACACACTTCATTTCCTTCATTTGATTTTGCCCAGCCGGCAGACTGAAACTTATCAGGTTATTCCTACTGATTTCCTTTGTGGCAAATAGTTTCTGGTTGTTTGTATATTATGAGGACAATAAACAATTAACATTTATCTGACAAAACCAATGTGTGTATTGGTGTTCAGACGCTGCAGCAAAATAGTGGATAGCAAAATGTTTTCTTTATTCCCCCTTCACAGGAGCAGATTTCCTTACCATTACAGCACTTCAACCATGACAACACCATGGAATAAAATCTGTGTAGAAAAGAAGAGAGGAATTCCTTTTAACAGAAAATGTTTTGAACAACGACAAGAACCATGTTGAAAACGGATGATTAAAGGCTTTTAAAAGGAACGATATGTTAACAGAGGCTAGCTATAACGCTCTGTTCCTTCGTTCCTATTCATTTCTGTCTTTTCTTGTCTACTATTCATTAACTCCTCAAAGAAAAATTACACTTTGCCTATGACTCCAGGGACTCTGATAAACTGCAGATCCTACTGATTGCATACAAAACACATTTTTAGTCATTTGTATATGGTGGTGTGTTCTTCAAATTATGGTTTTCTTAAAATGTGTAAAATCACAGTATATCGCCTTGTGATTGTGACACGATTGTGTTGTCAGATTCTTGTCATTTCACAGCATATAGCCCCTGTGTTTCATGTAGCTATCACTATTTTGACATCATATTTTACTGTCTCACTCATTTATCCCCATCCCTGTTCATGTAGTCCTTATAAATTATGTTCTGGTGTAGTATTGCACAAAGCCCTCTCACACATTTCTCCTACTCTGTTGACTTTATGCCCAATCTTTTCCTTCTGCTGTATTCAAACTCATTCATCCCAACCTTCACAGAGAACCTCAAGTGACAGCACTGTTCTTAAGATGCTGTTAGGTAATGGCAAATGCTGATGATCTTTGTTGTCAGCCATCATGACTGATTGTCCACAAAGACAGTGTATCCCTCCTGGAGAGACACCGCTCCTTGAATGACTTTAATAGATGCTTTCAGAGAGTATGATGAGATCGTAAGAATTTGACTTTTATACAATATTTCATTTTGTATCCACAAGATTACAGCCTCTCTGCTCAAGCTGTCACAGTGTTTAAGCTGGAAATAAGCAGTGTTTACTGCTGGCCTTCAGATATGAGTAACATGAGCAAATCTGCGATCACATAGCTGAATTTAGTTGGATAAATAGATACTTATTTGAACAACATTCTTATGATGAACTTCCAGACAAGTTTGGCTATAATTGATGAGTAAAGGTTTTGAATGAAGTTCGTTAATGCTACAGGGATGTGAGGCAAATGGATGCTTTGGAATCCCCCTATTAATCAGCCTCTGACCAAAAGTGTCCTGTCTGTGCTACGTGTTCGATTTATGCATTTAAATATTATGACTCCTCACGTGTCTGGGTGTCCTCGTCGCTTATAATGGTGGATGTTGTTAGATATAGATGTTTAAACTTTTTTTTTAAACAACACCAATTAAATCAGTCGTTATTCTCTGTGCTTGATGCAGCATGGTGGGTGGCATGACTTTCCGCTCAATATTTCTCAAGCAGCTGCTGCTCCAAGTCAGTGGACTCCCATCTCCCACATGGGGTGAGCATTAGTAGATCTGGCAGCTGGAGACTGCATCTGATTAAGCCAGCTAGTTTTTTTTGTCTGTTGGGATTCATTGAGATGTGAAAGCTGCCATAAGAGCAGACACTACTGCCCTAACTGAAGGCTTGCAATGCTCCAAATTACACCAAATCATGTCAGTCAAAGCTTGTTGTTCTTTGGCACAGGAATCAGTGTATCGCTATCTCCTAAACTGCCTTCTCCTGCCTTTAAAGCACAGTAATAATGATGAGATCCATAATTATGAAGAGGATTCCTCTGATGTTTTCCTTTTTTAAATGACCTGTCCTGATTTCTCATGCTCCAAAGAGCCAATTCAGTTGTAATCAGACCTGGCTGATATTATTAATGACTTAGGGGAGAAGGAGATTACGCTCTTCCACCATGCTGCCCTGACAGCATCGCTCTCTGAACACTTTCCAAAACAAGGCATGTGGGATGCCTCGACAGTTCACGTGACTGTGATTTTGTGTGTGTGTATGTGTGTGTGTGTGTGTGTGTGTGTGTGTGTGTGTGGCTGTGTGTTACAGGGTGAGAAGAGGACAGTCGTTTTTCCCATTTTCTTAGACATTACAAGGAAGGAAAGAGATGAGGAGAAACTGTCCTTGATGGAAATTAAGTTGCAGGAGGAGGCAAGTCACAGATTTGATGGTGGAAAAACAGTTCAAATGGCCTCAAACCCAAACATCAGAACAATATTCCACTCTTATGGCGGGTGCTCCCACTAATTACTTTGGAGATGCCACTGCATTTCTCAGAGCTGCGTGTAACCCCAGGTTAATCAGCCACAAGTGCTCATTCACAGCTGGGCACGTCCTAATAACCCCATGGCACCAAAGACACATGTTGATTAGTATTTCCAAGGTTTTCTAACACGTGCTTTGCCGGTGTCACAATGATTTGATTTGACGTCGCACCAGTGGGAGAGGATGATGGATGGAAATCACAGGTTGAGACTGTGCTGTGAGTGATATGTAGTACTTTGTACCTAAGGCATGGCATTAGGCAGATAATAAATGTAGCTCTCCCTGCGTCTTCAAACAGATGAACTTGGGTAAAGCTTATTTTAGAATGTGTTTTTCGTCAAATGTATACACAGTGACGCACATTGAGCAGTATGTTCCACTGTGTTGATGCTACTTTACAAACAAATATGTTTCTTGTCATCAACAGACTTCTTGCACACCTCACTGCTTGAGACTCTGGTCTAATCTTTATTTAAGTACCACTTTAATGTATCCCTGCGGTGCTTTTGGAAAGAGTCATGGATTTTCAGCAGTGCAAATGGCAGACGCGTTATACTTCATCTGATTCATTGCAGGCCAGATGTAGATTGTTCTGAGTCACTTTAAACCCCACTAAAACGTATGGCACACCTCAACAAAAAAAAAACAAGATTGCAGTCACAGTAACCCTCAAAGTTATGATGTTACCAAACCCCCCACGCTTTTGTGTTTGCAAACTGTCATGACGAGAATACAGATGAAATCTTATTGAGCTCATCTGTATTTATATCATTTAATGAGCCAAAAATTAGATTACAAGAACAAACAAAACATTTGCATTTTCCCCTAGGCTGAAATTCAGTTACATTGAATTATGGCCGAGCCAAATGAATGAGTGATGCCTTGTCCTGCAGGCTTATCTTGTGGAGCCGTCCACCTGTATATCACTGTATCTCGCTGTTTACCCCAAGCTTAAGCTTAAACACTGTCTCTATTTTTGGGTCTAGCATGTCAGAGGAGCTAGTTGTCCAGTTTTGGTAGTATTCACAATCAACCCTATTGATCTAGTGTTAGAAATATTTGGATGAAATTGTAACGCAAGAGACTACAATCACTGTATCAAGGAGAGGGAAAGAAAGGAGGAGGACGAGCAAATGATGGTGATAACGTGCCTGGCTGTGGGCAGCACAGCTATGAATAGCCATTCTTTACTCTGAGGTGGGATTACTTTCAATTTAGAGGAGCTTTCAGGGCCAAAGAGAAAATAGGTGTTAAACAGCAGTCAGCATGCTGTGATCAGGTTACAGTGATTTGTTATGTCAATTACACACTGTACATGCACACGCAAAAATATCCATATCATTGCATCTTACAAGCATTAAAAAAACATTACATTACTTTCTATGTAAGTCAGTGGATCTGCTTGATGCACAACAAGAGGCCATTTTTGCAGCTAGATTGTTCACAAAAGCAGCAATTTTATCACATTTGCTCCCAGAATTGGCACACTGTGGCTACTATATTTTAACAACCTCCTCTGGGTGCATGACGACATGTGTGCTTTAAGCGGCGATTGGCACGCATCAAATACCTCAACACTCCCTGACACTGTCAAACTGTGTTGTGCCAAACGTTTTTTTTTTGGAAAGAGAATATACAGTGCTTAACAAATTTATTAGAGAATCTGCAATATTTGTCTCAAGGAGCATCCAGCATCATGAAGTGCTTCAGGTGGGACTCTTTCTTTCTTAGTGAGTACCCTACCATTCACCAGGAGTGAGGAATTTCAAATTTTTCAATCAAAAAAGTCAGAAATTAATTTGAATCACATATAATCACTACAACACATTTTTTCTGACCAGAAATGCAAAGTAGATGACATACTGTTAGCACTAAAGATATAATTTTGATTAAAGAGCTGGTGGATTAAACATTACAGAAACCTAAAAAAATGTTTTTCTAATCAGCAATGCTGTCATTTCTTTACCTTCAAAACACTTTTCAGAACTCACCTTTTTAAAATTGCTTTTAAGACATGATTTTTTTTTTTTTTACTCAATTTGTAAATAAAGTATCTGAGTTTGTAGAAAAGTGCTTGATAAATAAAAATATATTATTATATATTATTATTATACAATATGATGCACAGTACAATGCAATCTACAGTAACTGGCTTCTTCTTAAAAAAATAATAGTTATTGTCAGGTGTCCGTTGAATTGCATTCAGTTGCACAGGGGTTCTTGTTTTTCTGTCTTTGCTCTGTATGTACAGTGTACACTTGTGGGTTTCATGTTACATGCACTTGCACTCCACCATTACCTCACTGTTTAAAGCTCAGATGATCATCCTGCTGGAACAACTCACTGCTAAATTCCTCAAAACCTTTTCGTAGATAACATCCTTGCGCCTGCCTGGGGTGTTATGTGCATCCAGAAAACTGTGAAAGCTAACGGCCAGCAGCTCACAAGCATTGAAGTCATTCATCTGCGCCCTCACTACAGGATAACTAGCTCCCCGAGTCTCACCACAATTTAGTTGAGTCTCCGAATAATACGTTTACCTACTGCGGTGCACTGCAGGCTTCCAACGTATCTTATTTCCCAGTGCCCCACACTCCCACGCTTCAAAACACTCCATTGCACACTGCATAGTGACGTCTAACCTCCCACTCTTGTTGCTTCGGGGTCAAATTAGAAGGTTACTCTAATAACTTCTCTCTAGACCGATCTCCATATACCGGGTTGTTCAGGCCGCTCACTCCTATCGGAGCAATTTGTCCACATCAGCCCTACAGAAATATCCTTTTTGATTAAATAAGACATAATGATTTCCAGACAGAAAAACATCACTTTTGGAAAGCTTGCAAAGAGGAGAAATAAAATATTATGGAACATGTATGTTTCGGTGGCACCATTGTGTCTCAGTGGCTACCTGTCCAGGTAGTCAGCTGGGAATTTGAATGTGTTTTTGGACTCTGGTGTCTGGTTTTACGAGGTATGAATGTACATTTTTACTTAAGTGTGTCAAGTGATTGCTTACCTCTGTTCATTTGTGTGGATTGTTCATGCGTACGTGCACACAGAACAAACATTTCTGTTGCTATGACGTACTTGTTGGTATCCATGTGAACGTGCATCTCTGTGTGTGTGTGACATTTGCAGATGTGTGCATCCACACATCTGTGTTTGTATACGTTTTTATGTCATGCCGTGTGTTTTGGGGTTCCCACGCCAAGAAAGTGTCTCTAACTAAAAACAGTGTCAGGCGAGCGTAATGAGGGCATTTCTCTTGTGGTTTGGCCCTATTTTAAAGTGCTGCCAAACTCTTGGTCTGTGGAGAAATAATCGTGGTGTCTGCGGGAGTGTGTTCACTCACCCGTGTGTGTCTGTGTACATAAAAAATCTGTAAAATATTCCCCTGAAGACATGACAACTGGCCAGAATTGCCTCTCTGTGCAAAAATATCTTCACTTTCATAAGGTAAACCTCTGCACAAGATTCAGATCAACTTTATTACCTCACATAGGGAAAAACATTTGGTCCAGGGCTCCAGACAAGAGGACACCAAAAAGCCCACAGTAGAAACAACAGGAAACCGTACACAATAATGCTACCACTCACTCATAACAAAACACTATCCACTGACCGGCTAAGAGACCTGTTGATTAAGATGCATGCTATACAGGCTGATGGCTTGAGGACTTAAAAAAAATTTGTATATAGTCTCTTTTCCCCCGGTTGGGTTGTTGCTGTTACTGTAATTGAAATGAAGCCAATGGTGCAGTTTTGTAGGATGAGTTTGGTGCATAGACTAAATTCTAGACTGGAAATCTGTGAAACGGTGTGAGGATGAGAGGAGCTGTTGCCACAGACACACAGCATTGAATAGGTAATAATAACTGATGACTTTAAAGGCTAGTTGCTGGTTGAATAGTAGCATTGTTCGTCTTTGGGTGTTGGTAGGAAACCACAGGACACTCAGATGATTATTTTCTATTGATTTATCATTACACAACAGCACAGTATCGCCGCGGCAGAATCTTAAAGGTGTCCAGTTGAAGGATGTGTGGTTTATAGCAAAACAGAATACAAAGGTATCAAAATATAATGAGAATTCAAGTGAAGAGATACTTCAGTTTAAAGGCTTATTATCAACTAGTGCCCGTTCAAAACATTCCTGTTCACAATGGTCCGGATGTCCGGCCTCTGCTTTCACTGCATGCATCTTTCTTAGAAACTGCTCGTACAAACAACACACTCAACACTTTGACATCATCACCCCTTGTGAAGTAGAACATGGATTGAACTAGAGGTGGTGTTTTGGTTGGAGTAAAGTTATTGGCGTGACAGCGGGGAAATACACGTCCGTTACTTACTCACAGTTTAATCACTTACACTAGTGAAATGCCCTGTTCAGTTCTGTATCCAGTTGGCTATCCACTCATGTTTACACCAGGGAAGTGAAGAAGAGCCTGGTTGTAACGTTAGTATATCCATCAATGAACTGCAAGGAGCAGTGGTCCAAATGATGGATTGCCTGCAGAGCCATGAAGCCTCGCTGCTGAACAGCGCTGCATGTTTGTTTATTAATACTGAACGTGCTGCATGACCAAATCCCACCGAACCTGACAAAGCAATCCCCTGGGTCCCAGCAATACATCTTCTAAGAGTGACATTGATTGGAAGGAGGACAGACAGACAGATCTTGCATTATAGTTTGATAGGAATCGGTTTCCCATTATGGTTACCATTGCACATATTTCATAAGCCTGAATGACAAGTAATATTAAGTAATATGTAAGAATTTTGCATTAAAATGTCTAAAAAATATTTTGCTAGTTCGTACACTGAAAGTGTCCAAGCTAGCGTGTTTCCAATGACCCTCAAACCCAGATAAATCATTAGTTTTATTAATGCACCATTAACAGATCACAGGTTCACCAGATCAGTCTGATAGACAGATATCACTCACATATCCACTTACTGTACATGTAAAAAAAGCTTGTTGAGTGGGTTGGGATGAGCAGCATGAGTTGGATAGGGTGGAGTTACAGAGTTCAACAGGCGATCCACAGCCCTTGGACACAAGCTGTTCGTCAGTCTGTTGGTTCTTGTTCTGATAAGCCTTCTGATTGGCGGTGCTTTGTGTTGGTTGACAAATGTTCTCATGTTACAGCTAAATACTACACTAAAATATGTTCCTGAAAACATGTTAGGTAGGAAATAGTGGTTCTGTAACAGTCCTATACTTTGGCGAGCCTTCAATCGCCATAGAGAATGAATAGAAAGTATTTGGTCTGCCTTTGTCTCTGAGCATGATGCCAGTTTATCAGAGTACCTGTACTGTCTAAATCCAACTGTTTAGCCAGAAAGCAGCAGCAAATAGCAAAACTATGAGCAAGCATTGCAGCATGAGCAGATGAGTTCAGCATTCGTAGAACAACCCAAAAGAAATAATGCTGTGAACGGCTCAATAAATACCAAGTCGACTGACTCTTATCTGATGAATTTTCTTATTACTACAGTTCCCTGTGGCCACAGGGCTCCTTTGGGATCTCTAGATTTGTTTTGGGGTCAGACTGGAGATTTTCTCTCTCTCTTTTTATTATGCCACGCAGTATAATTGCACAATTCCAGTAATGAAGTTGAAGAGCATTTCTTGCAAAAGATAATTACACTGGGAGAAACCCCAAAATAATTGCCAATGCTATTAACAAAGTGGAACTTTCGAGTCATTATACAGTGTGGCTTAGCTTAAAGCTATAGTCCATCATCTTAGAGAGCTAGCAAGATTTGAAAGTGGCACCTCCTCTAAGCCTCCTCTAAGCTCCACACTCTCCTCCCCCTCCTGTCAGTGGACGGAGGTCCAAAGCTACACCCCCTCAAACTTGAACAGTAGGATTCAGCAGGGAGAGGAGAGACGATATGCTACATCACCACAGTTGTAAAACGTCCAATATATCATCGTCATTTTGTCACCTTTATAATGCTGACCCTGACGACTATGGCTGTATAATATGGTCAAAATGTCATATCCTATAACCTCTTCAATACAAGCAGCACCAACAAGCAGTTTACATCTGTATATAAGCTAGCATGATAATTTAGCATTGGGCTAAAGGACCAAGCATACTCAGCAGAACAGACACGGAATACGCAAAGCTCAAATTTTGCGACTGCGGCTCCACACTGTTGTCACACAAAACACTGCTAGGCATGTATTTTTCACATCAACCTACTTTAAATGTGACATTGATCTTCCGATTCACAGAAATTTCACAGAAAAGGACTAGCGGCAGAGCGCTCCACTATGGGAGCTTTGAGCTGAACGGACATCCAGATTCTGCTCCGTTCACAGTCCACTGGAGTCTGTGAGCATCTTTATAATGCAGACACTGGAGACTATGACTGTGCAGTATGTTCAAAATGTCATATCCTATAACCTCTTCAATACAACACCTACGACCGGCTTACACCCACAGAGAAGCTAACGTTAGCATCGGGCTAATACGCGCTACAACAGTAGCTAAGTGGCAAACATTACATATTTCATGAAAATAATAACTCCTCCTGAAGCTAAACAAATAATTACCTGTCCAACAGAAAGAAAGTAACTTCTGCATCACTTTTCAGTCCTTTCAGATGTCTCAGTGTCTCCACAGATGTTCACTCTGGTTTGTCCTCTTAGCTTTATCCAGAGTTTTGTCTTTCAGTCTTTTCTTCCTCCCTCTTTCTTCTGTCTGTTCAGCAGGGTGAGTCATCAGAAGTAACACTGGAAGTGGTATTTTTGGCTGCATTTTCTCTGCCATTGTTCCCTACAGAACGGGTTCTCCTGCTAACTCTGTATTTCTGCAGAGCAGTGTGCTGGATATTTCCAGAAACAGTGGGGAGGAGGGAGGGACATGAGCAGGACGAGACATGAAGGCCTCTGATTGGTTCTTCCACTCGACCCGAGTGTCAGTTGATTGGTCAGAGTTTTTACAGTGCTGCAGCTGCTACAGATGTCTGATTCTTTTCCTTCTTTTTCTGAACACATAATGTACTGACTGCTCTCAGGATTTCATCCAGTACAACAAAAAGTGTTTCTGAACACAGTAACAGACTCTAGCTTTTATGCAATATGGGGTTTCACCATGTTTTGTTATGACATTTTGCCCCAACAACCCAATTTCTTCTAGAAAGTGGGGCTGAATGTGTAAATATAATGACAGTCAGATATGGGTTAGAGGTCCACTGCTCTGATGAAAAACCTATATGGTCCAGTTCCAACAGAGATCTGCTGAGGTGAAAGTGATTGTGATCAAAAGTGACTACAGAGGACCTCAGAACTGTTGAGGCTAAAAAAAAAAAGAAAAAAAACTTATGAAAGACCCAGGCCCCCATCAATCACCTCTCTGGCATAAAAATGGGAAAAAATGGAATAGATTGTGATCTTTTGAAGGACTGGTTATTCTGTGGGGATTGCTTCAAGTGAACTGTGCATTATTCAAAGAGGTGTCAAAGAGGTGTAGCATAACGGCGATGTACTCTGGGCATGTCTTGCACCGACTAAATTACATGAGTTTGTCTCTGAGAACTAATGAGACACAATGTTATATTTTAAAGGAAAAAAAACAATGTTTTATTTTAAAGGAAAAAAAACATGTCTTTAACATCAATTTTCTCCGTGTGTGAGAGAGTATTATGGTTTTGGAGCTGCCTCAGGCCCATCACAGATTGCAATCAGTGGTGAAACAAATCCAAATGGTTACAGGAAATTATACACAGGAATGGTGCAGTGATTTAAAAATTTATCTTAACTTTTGTCAAACAGTTTTAATATGATATATGTCCTTAACGCAAAGAGCAATCAGTAACTCAAGGGCTTCAGCACAAGTCAAACTCCTGACCTGAAAACAATTAAAATGCTGTAGAGTGACTTGAAGCAAGCCACCCATGTAAGGTATTCCAAAAATAACTCCCAACACTGAATAAAGACTAATTGATCAGAATGCCTCCTGTTTAATGTGCATGCCTGATCAGCAGTTAGAGAAAAAAATCGATGCCAGTTATTGCCAGCAAGAAAGTAACGCCTTCAAGTGTGTAATTATGGTATTCACTTGATCCATATTGTGCATGTGCAAAGCATAAAGCTGTTGCTGTGCATATACAGTGTGTAAGATGTGCTGTTTTATTAATCGCATTGCCTGAGGGTAAAAACTGTCGTTCATGACTTTGCTTATTATTTGTATTCTTCTTTCCAGCTCTAACAAACGTGAAGCTGTGGGCCATCGACCGACAATGTTTTCAGACGATCATGATGAGGACGGGTCTCATCAAGCACACTGAGTATATGGAGTTTCTGAAAAGGTGAGGAACCCTGTAAATTGTCCGACAATGATAGATGATTGCCTCTGAATGGAGCTTTGATCTGAAATTCAATGAATGAGTTAACTAAATGAATACAGGGGAATATGTATGAGCCGCTTCTAAGAAGATTCCATACTCCTCATTTTTGCCAATAAATTACATAAACTTCAAATGAATTGCTGGTACGTCACTGAAGGTGTCATTCATCCTGCTGGAAAAAATAGTTTTTACCTGTATCATCTTTGTTTAATATCCCTATCTGTATCCAAGTGCTCTGCTCCCTCACCACCAGAAGCTCTGCATGGAATATAGGAGAAAAGACGAGACTCATCAAAAGACAGAGAGAGTGCAGTGCTCAAGATGCATGAGAGATGCAATTACAGTAAAAAATCTCCCTCATCCCCTATCTCTGTTCGACTTTCTTGTTTTTCTCTCATGCACTTCGGTCGCCATCAAGCCAATTATGAAAATTATATCACAGCTTCCCTATATTTTATATGCCACTGTTCTTTTCCTCATCACTTTGTTTCAGGGCCGATATTAGAAGTCACTGTATTGTCTTCTCTCTTCCTCTCATATGCCTCCTTAGGTGTTTGAAGTGCTCAAATGTTATCACACTGAACTAAACCTCATAAATCACTGTGATCATGGTGGGACTTGGTGCTACTGGATCGAGTTGTCTCAGGGCAGGCAGGTAGTTTTCTCGAGACATTGCAGGTTTCCTGATGTGCAGTCTTTAAGGTAAAGATATAGTTATGTTTGGGAAATAAAACTACGTAGTTAAGCCAGTCGCTCCCTCTCAACAAATTCAGACTAAAGGCCTTTACAGATATAATTTTTTGTGAGATTAATTCACCTGTCAGTGTATTTGTTCAGACTGTTTGCTGAGTGCTTTCAGGGCAAAAGATCAACACTTTCCTTTAGAAACAAGTTTGATTCTGAGCTTGAATAATGAATAAAGGCATCAAGTTGAGTTGCACCTGTATTTATCAAACAATTACAAGGAGGCTCCTTATTCCGAACTTTGATGGGAAACTTTGTAACTCCTTTCAACCTTGGCATTGACATCTGACATTCACAGGTGAGTATTTAGAATTTCTGTGTTGTTTATTCATCGAGACCCGTGTGTAAAGCCCTTATCAATCAGAACTACTTTGTTTTTGCAGCAGTATAATAATGTCACACTACTTCTGCCTTTTCTTCTGACAGTGGACTTCACAGTAATGCATATCGCCGGTGAGGGAAACATAAACACAAATCGCTCTAAGCATCTTTTTTTCTGCCACGACATTTAATGTCAGTCACTTCAACCTTTTCTCTATCTATAGTACGCTTTCACCCTCAATGAAGACTTCAAATAACACTAAAAATATATTTCCAACCATATCAAAAAATACTCTTTTAATCTTACTTTCATGTCCTAAGACTGAAGCTATTTTAGTAATGGCTTTGACTAAAAAAAGACACTTGCTATCTCTTTACTGAGTTATGAGTGTGCACTGTATGGCAGCTCATGCTCCTCATCGGCTCTTATATAATAGATAAGTAAATATTTAATAGATATACATGTATATTGCTTGGCTTGGTTCCTGGGGGTATCATGGGTTTTATAGTTGTGCACATGCTAGTTTTCTATCCACTGTTAAGCAGCTGTGAAATTATATATTTGCTCTCAGAAGTTGTGGAGGAGGAGCAGGAGTGAAAAACTGACAAAGAATTCCTCATGCTATTACATGCGGGAAGTGAGTGTGCATGTGAAGACCTTTTTTAATTACCTCTTTCTAGCATGTACCATTTGAAATCACTCCAAACACATTGCTCCAGGATGAGTAACCACAGGGGTAATGAGCTGACAGACATCATCTAGGTTTACAAAATGCATATTGCTGTGACTTGTTATTTGTCAGACGTTGGGTAAGCTATTAATCTACCCTCAGCCCCCCTTCTACTTTAGATAAAAGTCGCTATAAGGCATGGGATAAATGCAGACAGCCATCTGCCCAATGATACGTGAAAAGGCGACAGGAAATGAGCGTGGGAAAGCGTTAATCAAACCCCAAGGAATCTTTTTTTTCCGAGGTGTTTTCAAGATTGAAGAAACTGAAAAGGTTGCCCAAAATGTAAGTCAGTGTTACACATAATGTAATGCTGTTAATAGGCAGAATAACCCAAAACAACATATTAGTGAAGCCACATTTCACTGTCTGCCTAGTTAAATTCATATCCTGTGACATAATTAAGTTGTTGGATTTGAGATTCATGACAACAGAGGCTATTTGTTTGTGTCAGCAGCGTTGCAGCTCGAGGGATTGAAACTCTGTGTGTTTCATGCAGATTAGGGTCATCTACAGCTGATTAAGTAGTGCTCTGTTGTTGAAGCAGTGACACAAGGATCAATACAGTGGGTAGCGCCTGGGTTGTGGGCCAAGACAAGATGGTTCAGATTACTGTAATAAAGCATGGAAAACAAGGAGGGAGAGGGAGATGGAGAGAGTGAGAGATGATATGGGAAGATAAGTCCTTTGTTCACCAGCAAGGGTTATTTTCTCTCTCCCCCCCTTGATAAACATTGAGCCAGTTTTATTTAGTAGGCTTGATAATAGGCAGATAGCACTCATTGAGGCTGCCGGGAAACAAACAGAACAAACATTAGAACGTTGCACTGGCATATTCAACCTAGGATCTGATTCCCTGTTGTGTAACTAAACTTACTGACCAGTTTATGCTGAAATATTTTTTTATGCTGTAATACAATATAGATCAACTGCAAAAGCATAATATTTATTTTGATGTTTTCCTGTTGCTCATATGGATGTGGTTCAGACATGTTGCTTCAGATCAAAGGTCTGCTTTGATTCATTCAAAGCCAATACATATACTAAGCTTGTGACATTTTTTAATCCGACAACAACAAAAACATGATCGGTAATATGTGTAATATGTATGAACCTAGTCGATCTAAAAGCCCTTTCTTTTCTCTCTCCTGCAGCGTTCCCTCATTTCACGGCCTACAGGAAGATATTCTGAGCAAGCTTGCAGATGTCCTTGAGGAGGTAAGTGCCTTGTTCCAAAGCCTATGACATCTGTGGCACAAAGCAGATGTCACAAGCCTGCGCCACACATCTCAATAGATTTCCATGCAGCTGAGAACGGGGAGCCAGTAGGGTACAAAGACATAGGCATTAGTGTGCATTGGGTGAAGGCAAATAGAGATTGTTTTAGGTAGGGGGTCGAGCAGAACAATGTGTATATAGTTGAGATTTCAAAGTAATTGCTGCTCTTAAGCATGTGTTGGATTGAATGTCCACCTGCAAGCTGACAGCTAATTTCAGAACCTGTTCAGGACGTCAGTATAGTGCTGTCAGCAGCCAATTCAACTTTCATGGGGGTGGATCAAACAGTCACAGCAAGCTTAGGATCACTATAATCCATTTTATTTAATGATGACCTCCATTTAATGTTAGAGTGGTAACCTACTTTCAGCTCTTTAAAGTTTCAAAGTGAACAAAGTATTTTTATTGTAAGTAAACCGATTGAAGCCATTAGTTGACTAGAAGGCACAAAACACTCAAAAACCTTAAACACAGAATGTTTTGCAGCTGTAAAATATGATGTGTCTTAAATTGACTAAGACATGCCAAATAATTAGTGTCCTTTAACAGCAGAATGTTTTCTTCATGTTGATGACAGCATGCATTTTGATATCACATTTTCTACCCATCTGCACACCACTACGTTTGATGTTTTTTTTCCAGAACAATTTAGTTATGCAAACACATTCTCACTTTTGATGTGTGACTGCTAACAGGCTTTCAATGTGTTGAATTGCATTCGAATATGGCTTTTTTAAGGTTATTCAGTGTCACTGACTGTATGTGTGCAATCATTTACATAACTAAGATAAATTACCAGATCCTTTTGCTTTTAAGAAAATATAAAGGACATTAATAATGCAAATTCCTGATTTTTTTTAATCTGAGATTTACTCCACTAATGGCTGGATTGATCATGCTGGTTTAGACCTCTTGGTTTGTAATTGAGTATCCTGCAAAAACAGCAATAAAGGAGTTTTAATCCTTAACGACCTGCACACAGACACGCGTCAAACCTCTTACTCTTAGTTAATTCCCAGACATCGAATATTCAAGTCAACATGTTATCATATCATCTTTGCATCATGTCATCATAGTGGATCTAAGCAATAACATTTGATTTATTCATATAATCACTTTTTAGGTGTAAAACGTGTTTGTGTGGCGACAACTAAGCTTCTTTGTACAGATGCAAAACCAGAAAATTCCACAATTTTACATAATGGGCTGTTTCACATTTCCACACAGTTTAACACAGGTGATGAATCCGACTGGGCCCGTTCTCATCAACGTGCTGTTATACTACCCAATTGCTTATTTGTATTCGCCATTAGTTCACGTAGCTGTTAGGTGTGTATGCTCTATTTCACCACGTTGCCCTGCTGCTTTCATGTTTGGTAATCCTCATAGTATGATGCTTGAGATGCTGAAAGTCTGCTCGACATCAGGTACCATCTCCACCGAATAACAGGCGGAAGCCCCTTCTCTGACAAGCTGGTCTTTTTTTCCTGGAGAACCTCTCCATGTCAAATCTTATTAGTTTTATCAGACATTTGGTTTATAACAATATTTTGTGGCTGGTGGGAACAGAGGTGTTTAATAAACGTTTATATTTGTGCCGTAGATGATAATCGGCATCGTTAATGGCGACAGTAGTGACTATCTTTGAAATAAATGCTAACTTCAATGTACTGAAGGACAGGGGAAATGTGAAACTGTGAGCTTACATGTAACCACCTCTGTAGTGAAGGACAACTCCATGAAGGAAATGGAAGGTTTGTGGGAATGCACATAGGTGGAGGGCTGCTGCAAGTTATGCCGCCCACATCGAAACACTGTGAGTGGCTGAATTGGAAAGTGTAGAATGGGCGAAACGTGGCAAAAATAAACTGTGGGTAATGAGGATATAATAAGATATGCGTGACACGGTAGATCAGACAACCTTCACATCACCGTGAACAAATGCAAACTATTCGACACGTGTAAGTGAGCTGATCTACAAAATGTCTGTGAAAATCAGATGTGTTGCATGGCGTTCTAGACGTGACTATCAATCTACTGTGATTAATGTGTTTGCACTGTTGGAGATGTTAGTAGTGGGAAGGTCACTGAATATGTATTGTTGTCACTCTGTGGCAGTAGTTTGTGGTGTTTAACTTAGCGTATGCCCATTCAAGTTTTGTGCTATTTTTAAAATGTGCATTTTCCCCTTCTACCTGTAGAGTTCCTGTAGGGTGGTGGCGCTGGTCACATAATGGCAAAATCCATCATGCTGTCCTGTGTTTTATCCTCTACTATAATGGATCATTTTGCTCTGTGATTGATTTTTGAACAGATGAAACAGACATTTTTTATTTCAGTTTTTCTCTCCTTAGGGGACATGCTTGAGAAAAAGCATGTCATTACATGAATAAAAAACTGAACTAATCTAAACTGCAGTGTACAATCAACACGAAGCTCTGCTTTTTGAGTGGCAGACATGAATCACACATGCGCTGCTCAGTATAAGGTAACGTGTGAGGCACCTTTCCTGGGTGAAATGGTGTGAGAAAAGAAACCTGGCAAATGTCAACTGCAGTGTGCAGACTGTTTAACAGGAAATAGTGAGCTCTGTCTTCAGTCAAGGCTCGGTGCAGCACAGTGTGTATTTAGCTGGGAAAGTGAAAATCCTACAAGAACTTGCATCATGAAAAGTAAAAACGGATGCATGCTAGGTCATTATCAGGGTTTGTCATTGACTCCTTGTGCTTCCTGTGTTTTGTAGATCACGTTGTAACCATAGACTGTTTAGAAGTGGGCATATTAGAAGTGGACATAGTCACCATGATGTTGCTCTTTGGTTTGTGGACTCCTGTTTTTAAGAAAACACAAACCTCAGTAATCTGCATGGCACTAGAGGCTTTTCACCATCATATTAAGTTATATCACCTCTTACACTTACCTAGCAGCAAATGCATTTTTTATCTTGTACTGAATGTTATTTTCAATGCAAGGATTGAATGTGCCTGTGTGTCTGTGTGAAAGTGTTTTTATCATGTGTGCACCCACAACCCTGAACAGGATTACTCTGTATATGAAATAGATTGATGGATGGATATATTAATTTTACTCTTTGGAAAGAAGGTGTGATTTGCCTTTAAATTTGATGCAGTAGTTTTCATTTATTCATTTTCTTTACCTGCTCATGCAAGGTCACCGTGTATATCCAAGCAAGCAGTGTTTTGAAAGTGGAGAAACACCCGGGACAGCCGGTCTGTGGAATTAACAAGAAACAAGCACCTAATTGTAATTTATCTCACTGCACCAAATTCAGTCTCACTTCCTCTGAAGGGTGCATTATTGTCTGCGGCTAGAGAGGTCTCACTCTCAATGTGAGAAAGGAGACAAAAGAGTCATAATGTGCCTGAATAACACTTCTCTTCCCATGGTCGTTTTTTTTGTCTCCTTTTCTGACAGACACATTATGGAGATGGAGAGTACATCATCAGACAGGGGGCCAGAGGAGACACCTTCTTCATCATCAGTAAGGGAAAGGTGAGAACAGTGCCTCACGTCCACCACCATCACCAATATAACCATCGGTACATCACAACACAGGGAATTGTGGTGCACATGGCAAAAGATGCCTGACTTTGAAGGAAAGTGGTAGTATTTCTAGGAGGGAGTAGGATGGAGTTGGCTAGCGTCAATCGTCTTGAGATGAGGTAGAGGCCACCTCTGTCATCATCTGTCACAGGAGAAAGGAGATGGCATCCCTTTCATTTTACCCTTCTGTCATCAACGCTGACTTTCACACTGAGCATAGATGACACACGCCGTCTGGTCCAGTATTAGCACCGTTGGTGGGCTTTCATGTGCTTGTATTGTTAACATGTCTTGATGCTGCTGCTCTTCCTCTTCATTTTCTCCTTGCTCGTCATCCTCATCTTCTGTATCCTGTTTCTTGATGCTCCTTCCACTGTTCATGTCTCTCCTGCACTACCCCTTATTCTCATCACCATTGTGTACATTTGTTAACAACACAGTTCTCATTGCTGATGGTCCCTTAAATAATCAGATGGTAAGATTTGAATGTGTCTTGTTATATTTACAGTACTTTACAGTACCATTAAATTCCCTCTCAAGTTCCAGCGAGTGAGAACAGTTCACATTACCAGGATTGTTGTGTCATTGTAAAGGATGATGTTACAGTCTTTTTTATCCATTGACCCCAAACAGACCCATTCCATAAGGTTGGAACAAATCCACACATGGACGCAGTCATGCACACACACGCACACACACACACACACACACACACACACACACACACACGCAAACACGCTCCTGACCTTATCAGTGTGTCTACTTTGCTATTTCCACATCACTCACTTTGTCTCCATCTAGACCACAGGCACTTTGTCTAGAGGACGTTCCACCAAATTTTGATGTCTCATAACACACACACACACACACACACAATCTGCTCCTTTGGACCTGCTTTTATTCCTGCTCCCACGTGGTCATATTAGATCATGACTAATTACAGTGTCACTCGGGTGTTGTCAGCTTTACGGTGTGCTGGTGCTGTATGCACTGCTACACCTGTGGAAAACTGACTAATGGATGAAGACAAGATCCGTCATTAGGCGAAACGATCATCTCCATTCACTTCCACTAAAATCTTCTCAGGTGCCATCACTTTGATTTGTATAGTCTATGGACACAGCACAGTCCCATCGCTCACATGTCATCTGGCTAATGAAGTGGTCAGCGGCACCTCCCATGTCCTGACAGAGATTGCAGTCACATACTCGAAACAGGCTACCCATGCATAGAGTTCTTCGTCACGCCTGTTTGTGATTGTGTGATTAGCCCGCCATTGAGAGATCACATGCTGCACATCACTTTCTTTTGAAATAATGTGCAAATGAACCACCCTCCCCTTTACTTACAGCACATCTTCATACTGTTATACATTATCGCTTTTCTCCTCGCTTCTTTCCCCATCTTCCTGCCTGTCACAATATTTTTCCCTTTAACTTTCCTCCGCCTGCATTTCCGTCCCTTCGCCAGGTTAATGTGACCAGGGAAGACTTGCCCAATGGAGAACCCGTCTACCTGCGCACCCTCGGAAAAGGAGACTGGTTCGGAGAGAAAGCACTGCAAGGGTAAGATTGTTCCTAATAACACTGCCTCTTCCAATTTAAATCACCTGTTCTCTCGCTGTTCCTGCCTCCTTCACTGTCACCTGCTTCCCTTCTAGTTTCAGCCTTTCTTTAATATCCTCCCTCTTGTACTTAACGTGCATCTATCCTTTCTAATTTGCTATCAATCAGCCTCCAGCTCTTATCTGTCCCTGTTTTTTTCCACCAGTCACTCCTCTTGAGGAGCGTGATAACTTGGCAAGTGTTTAGAAATTAAAGCCAGGCACACATTGCACAACTTCAGGCCTTTGACATTGTGACCCAATTATATCTATCTACTTAACCTCAAGAAAACAAATGAAATCTTATCTGATTTTTATTTTTAATCATATTTGAATTTTGTTTCTGCTACCGAAAATATGTTGAGATGATGCTGGAGTGGCAAACACATTAAAACGATTGGTTTTGGAATCATTCCCAGCATGACGATCTACAGATGCAGCTGTTTAATTTCCTACCCCTTTTGCAGAAAGAACAAACAAGATCACGTGTGATTACTGCGGCACACTCATCTTTCTCAACCTCTGTTTCTGCCCAAATCAAATTAAATGAATATGTATTTATGTTCATCTGACAATGGAGATCCCTCACAACCACACCAAGAGATAACCTGTCTGTGCTATATTTTGCACAGTAGCTGTCACACACAAACTACAGGGGGAAAGTCATTATTTTGAGTGGCTTGACAGTCACTATAGTGTGCTCCCAGCTGGAGACCCATTTCACTGAGACAATATTATCTATATGCCTCTTTTGTTCTTTTCTTCTTCTGACTTCCTGTCTTGGTTGCCAGAGCGTCAGGAAATCAAGGACATCTTCACGCTGTCCTTGACTGTAATAATTCATCTTGCTCTTCTTTTATGAACATTTGTGTTGTATATGTGAGCTGAGTGGCTGTTGCTAATGCAGCATTTTATGTCAATGAAAATGTTGACCACGAATGTCTTGTTCTGAAGACATACAGAAGCAAGCTTGAAGCAACCACACTGTACATAGTGCTAACATTCCTGGCTATCTAAGAGAATACTTTCACTGAAAGAACACTTAAGTGTAATGCAAATATTTTATATGACTTCTGGCATCAAAGCCCAGCGCCCTAAAGTGATTTTTTTACCCTGCTTTTTGTCCTGTCTCGCCATGACTGTGCACGCCTCTGTGCACGATGTATTATTAAAACAGAGGAAGGGGAAGGGCAGGAAAAGAATATTGAGTATGTCTGTGAGTGGCCAGGTAGGAAAAGAACATATGCACTCATGAGAGAGCATTTGCGTGCAAGCAGTGTCAACATGGAAACAAATGGAGATGTTGCCATCTTGTGGCCACTGCATGTGAAAGCTACTCAGTTCTCAAACTCTGAACAATCACACCTCAAAAGCATATAGTAAACACTTAAAAACACAAGGAGACTTAGATTGAACCAAATCAGTCATGTAAAACATCACAACAGCTTATTTGTTGTCAAAACACATTATAAATAATTTTCAAAAGGAACACTCCAGATGTGATGTTCAAGAGACAGCTGAAAGTGCACAGATGGTTGGGCTTTCCCCCATATTCCCCCAAAGCTAACGACCATAGGATATAAAAGATGACAGAGCATCAATATACATGCAGGACATGTGAGGCACGGGAAGCTTGATCTCCTGGCAGTGGGAGGAGCAGGTTGTTCCAGATAGAAACTTGATCCTTTTACACTAATGAGATGAAAAAATCTGCTGTTTGATGAATGAGCGTGACACCAAGACCTAATGTATAATGCATTGAGCAGCTGTGCATCTTTTGTGAGAAATTTCCCAGGAATTCAGTGATTTCTTGTAGTTGTTACTTAAAAAGGGGAGAGGTGTGTTTGCACACTGCCCAAGTCTCTGTATAAATTAAATGTCACACAAATTGTTAAATACATTCAAATGGTTACATCAACACATTTCGTGTTTCCCAGAATAGCCATGTGCAGTTTTGAGCAGCCTTTCAAAGCACCTTCAAGAGCATCTCATGCAAGAAAACCATATCTTTTCTGCATCCCATTAAAATAAAGTGCTGCTTGGTCATCTTTAGGCCTGAGCGCCTTTTGTCTTGGAGTGTCTTGAGCGAGAGAAGCCTATTCAGCTACACCTTTTGATGGTCAAGCATGTCTCACGAATTTGCATCTCTGAAATGCTGGCCATCTTCGAACTGGGCTTTTGATCAGATTAATTAGAAGTTAACTGTGTGTATCCTTGCTCATAAAACTCAATAGCCCCTACTCAAAGGCTACTCAGTTCATCTGAAGATGTTGCCTTTGATCCATGAAAACAGCACATTTACAAATCAAAGTCTGTTCTCCTGCCAGCCATAATGACTTTGTTCGAGCTTGCTTGTGATGCATGTACATTAATACAGCCAAAGGAATATCAGATTACATGTTGTCTCTAAAGGGTTAGCCCCTAATGAATACTTCAGTACAGTTAGTGGATGTTCCCGGGAAGAATGGACCAACAACGTATCTCATGGCACATTCTTTCCATCATGGTGAAGTGTGAACTTTCTGTTGAGGTGTAGATCCATCAATAGCAAAGCCAATGTGTGCTCTGACCTCCTCCCCTGAGTGTGTTGTGTGTGTTTGTAGGGGTGTGTCAACACAAGATGAGAGATTGATATAAAAATGTCACTGACAGATATGTGATTGGTGTCAGTATCAGACCACTTTCAGACCAACATCCATCACTCTTACTCATTTGACGCAGGGTTTTACAAATCTGGAACGTTAGAACAGGAGCTCAAGGTGTTCCTGTTTCCACAGTGACGCCTGTGATATGAACAGAAGAAGCAGTAGCCATGCCAGCAGCATGTCTCTAGGGAAGCCAGTGTTGGTTGGCCCATCGCTTTAGTCCAGACTGAAATGTCTCACTACTTTTTGTACAGACATTCATTCCAAGACAAGACAAGATTTTTCCTGAAGCATCAAATGTCTGGACAACTACTGGATGCATAACCACACTGCAAAAACAGTGTCTAAAAACAAGATAAAAAGGTACTTGAAATAAGTGAAATTATCTGACCATGCAGCAAGATAAATTCATTTAACAAGGTTTCTTGATTTAAGATGATAATATAAAGTTAAAACACGTAAACACTTAAAATAAATTATCACCTCTAAATGTGAGGGGTTTTTTTTTACCTTGGTGAGAACCAAATAACTTGCAGTGCAATTGGTACAAACACTCACGTCCCCCTGAAGATAATTTGTAATCACTTTGGCGATCCCTTAACTTTTCATCTAGTGCCATCATTAGGTCAGATTTTTAATTTCAGCCATAATGACTTTGTTCAGGCTTGCTTGTGTGTACATTAATTCAGCTGAAGGAATATCAGACTCTCTAAAGTTTTAGCCCTTAATGAATACTTCAGTTGGTGGATGTTTCCAGAAAAGCTTTTCATCTAGTGCCGTTATTTAGTCAAATTTTGAATTTCCTCATGACCAAACACAAAAAATGACATTCCCATTAACCTCAGCTGCTTTGTGCTAACTTGCAAATGCTAACACAGAACGTTTGACTAAGATGATGAACCCGGTGAATATTATGGTTGTTAAACATCAGCATGGGATTGTCATTCTAAGCATGCTAGCATGCTCATTTTAATTTGCTCAGCCTAACAGAGCTGACAGCTTAAACAGAGAGTCCTGTGACCTGGTTTATGCACTTGCTCAGATTTATATATTGATGTGCGACACAATGAGCTCATTGAAATGAATGCTACATCTTTTTGGTGGAGAGCTTGTTGGTCTCCCCTCACTCCGAGCCATACCCTCAGTCTTTTAATAGATCACCCCCACAAGTCATTAACTTACTACATCTGCTGTTAACTGCAGATCTGTATATTTTACATGGCTACACAGCATGGTTACATGTTCCTGTCTGTATTCTCTGTATATTTTACTTTGTTCTGAAGCATACCATACATTTTTAGGCTGGAGACATTTCCTATTTTATATAGCTACTCATTTCAGCTCTCAGCTCATACTTCCACAGCATGAAAATCAGCTACCAAAGATTTGAAGCTTTTTTTTATGAGCTTGAGCCTGAGAGTTGCTTGAGAAGTACTTTGTCAAAATGAATCCCATGTTGCACTTTTTTTTTCAAACATGCTCAGTTGTGTTATGTGTCACAGTTATGAACAAGGACTGTTTCTTCAGACTTTCCCACATCCAAAAAACATATTTTAGGTGTTGGAATCCAAGGGGATATGGGATGGAAGGAAAGATGAATGCAGAAAACAGCTTCAGGCATTGAGAGTCGGCTGCAGCTGCAGTCCAGGACTTCGTTCTGTCACTGAGACATAATAAATGCAAACACTGACACTAAAGGCCACCGAAAAATACATTCCATACACAATAAACTGTTACTGTTAGTGTTATCATATGTTTGTAGCAAGCTCAGTCATCTGAGACTTGAGCGTAACCTCTCCACATTATCTTTTTCCACAGAGTGTTTGGTTGCTCTAACAGCACAGCTCATGATTGAATTAATGTTCGGCAGATAGTTCTTGAATCTTGAAAAATGTCAAGTGGCTGCCTGAAAGAGTTGGAAAACTATATTCATATTTGTAAAAAAAACCTCTGGTATGCCCTGGAAAGTGGTCATACTCTGCAGTTATGTGTAAAATGCACAATTTGTAGTTAATGGAGAAAAGCTGCACAGTCACTGCAACAGTCACTGAAGTGTTTTAAAACCAATCTGTGAAACATACCCAGGCTCACCTTAATACCTCTCAGTAGGGATGTACAATATGATTATTTCACTTGATACACTAACTAGTAATTATCTGCTTCTCCTCACTGATAGTGAAAATTTCATATTTTTGTATTTAAAAAAGTTAATATCCTGCAGTGTTGGGCTAGCTGCTACCAGTTTCTCTACATTAACTGAAGCTTCGCTACACTGAAGCTGCAACATCAGTCAATGCTATTAATATAAACAAATACACTATAATATAAATATATATATAGACCTAATATGAATTATGTGATTACATAATAAGTATTGTTCTAATTATTAATATAAGTTATATTTTGATTTGTATATTAACGTATCAGTGCATACTTAATTTGAACATCCATGGGCAATATTAATGCTATAGCAGTATCTATGTTGTTGTTTTTCTTCTTTTTGTTCATCAGCAACTTGCAAACCAACTTTAAAGGTGCACACTGCCTCACTGTTTCAGTAAGTAGAAGCTTGTTGAGTCAATGAAAGCAAATTGGTGTTATAAAAATATAAATATATAAATTCATAAGTACTGTACAGTATATTGTGCATTGTTCCCAGAATTGAAGCTTAAATCGTTGAGGTGGGATACACAGCCACCTCTTGTTGTCCCAGTCCTGACCCCAGCTTTACTTTTACTTTACCCAGCAGCCCATAGCTTCTGCCCTGCTCTCAGCCTCCAAGCCTGCAGGTTGTTTTCATAACCTCCTTTCCCAGGGCACCAGATCACTGTCCAATTACCACGTTCATTCCAGCTATCTAGTGGAAATCAACACCACAAACACCCTCCTGTGTACGTCCAAAGGACTTTCCAACAACAGCATGTAGCTGTTTTTAGTGCGTCTTTGCTTGTGCATCCGTGCATGTGCCTGCTTTTTTTCCCCAACGTGTTTCTTGTTACGCTGCAATTAACACATACAGAGCCATCTTTGGCTTCGTGGATAACTTAGGCTCAGCAGTGTGCGAATGAATCACTCTGACAGATATTATTTGGTGATTGTGTTTCACAGAGTATTGCTAGTATCAACACAATGGCACACTCAGGAGGACAGGTGTAACAGGTTGCTCTCTAATATAAAACCCTTGAGGTCTCTGAAGGATAATTCACACTTAATCACTACTTCAATATAGCCTGTAATACAACCTGTAAGTGTTGTGTTGCTTTGTTGTAGCACCATGGTAAGTAAATGACGCAACACTGCTGGACGCTTCCCTTTTGAGATAAATTAACTCATATAGCAGTTTGTGGATGTTTGTTGCTCATTATCGCTGATGAGAAAATTGGTGTGTCTGATGAGATACATTTACTTTAAATATCTACCATTTAGAAAATCTAATGCATGCACTTCTAAAATGTTAAAGTTGGATTAGAAGTTGTTTAAATCTTGCATTATTGACTATTGACTACTCAACATCATGCATGAATATCCACTTAGTTTAATTGGATTTGTCTTTTGATACATACAGTATATGCCATGACTTAAAAAGCTTCAAGTTTCTGGTCAGGCATGTGTTTTTGTTGAAGCAGGGGCGATCGCTTTTGACAGCTGGGGAGATTGCCTTTGGCAAATTCACAGCTGGGGCATCACAAGCATTTGTGCCTCGACAGCCCTGAATGGAGCAAGATCACATCCCTGTTCAGCTTCTGAATACTTGACTAATCATCCAATTAAAGCCATGTTATCAAGTATCCTTTATCAAGTTTCTGTTATTACAGTACCACACAGATAGGCTGGAATAAGTCTCAGTGCAGATGGAATGACTGTGACAGTACACCAAATACAAAAGAGAGAAGGATTAAAAAAACGTACATGACTCCACACACCATTTTAAAAGGGTCTCTTGAATTGAATTAAAAAACATCCCTTTAATCTTGTGCACTGAGAACTCATTCCTTCTGACTGTCAATCATAATGACTCTTGTTCCCTAAACAAATTATCTCACAATCAGTAGTAATAGCCATGATGTAAGGCGGCATCTTCTTCCAAACAGGGACATTAAGTTCTGTCACCCATTAGCCTTGTTATACTGTAAATGTGCTTATGTAAATGGCATTGAATGCTGCTGTGGGCAAACAGAAGAACAGGTGGAGTGCTGTTTGCCAGAGTGTTGTGTTTTAAGAGCATGGATGCAAGCCATAGGAGCTTATTGGAGGTGAATGAAATACTGTATGAGCTCTACGCTAGCTAGAGGGCCCCAAATGTATCCTTTGCCCAATGACAGACACTCCTCTGCTCTCCACTCTCCTGTAGTCCTCACCTTTCAAAATGTGTTGTTCTCCCACCAGCTGTGACCTTTATCCAGAAGGGGTCAGCATAAAGAGTGAGGCAGAGTGTGTCCAAGAGGAGGGGTGTGTTTGGGAGAGGGAAGGCAGAGGGAGTTTACATAGCATGAGGAGGACTTATCACCTCAGCTCGTTGAAATAGGCTGCCATGTGTCCGAGCTCAGATCAGACACACAGAGAGTGACTGTCAGCTACTGTCTGCGCTCAAATTGAATTGAATCAACTCTTTTTCGAATCTAGAGCACAGACTGTTTTAGCTTTTTTATTTGCGCTCCATCGGGATATTAAAGACATCCAGGCTATGATCTTTTTTCTTTCTTTTTCAAAAAGATGGGGCACAAAATATTCTGCTTATGGGGCATCCCCTGAAGATTTTCCTGTCCTCTTGTAATATTTCAGTCTATATTAAAGTGGATAACACTACACTTGGATTGGGGGGATTTATATACAAGTGCGACAGACTTGTCTTTTGTTGGAGGGCTGCCCTGGGCAGTGCGCTGGTTCACAGTGAGATCTCTTTGCTGTGGGACTGTGTGAGCAGAAAATCGTTCACTGTGAAGGATGGATTCTTGGGATACAGACTCAGAGGATTCGTGCTGCTGGGGTGACTCCTCTGAAGAAGCATCATTATCAGAGGAAGATGAAGTTGATGTCAAATACAATAAAGAGTAATGCCAATCATGCAGCCATGTGTGTTGCCAGTTAAGAGTGATGTTTTTATTGTGTGCCAGTGGCTTTTATGGAGTGAGGGGAGTTGGATACGACGCAATTGACATACAGTCATTTAAGTTCTGATGGCTTCCATCCTCACAGCTCCCATGTATGTGAATGATTATGTGATTTAAAGGCCATGCAGTGTGTTATCATTTCAAAGAAACGGACTCAAGTTATTACCATCATCATCATCATCATCATTATTATTATTATTATTATTATTATTATCAGATGTGCCAATGCTACTATTATGCCTGATTGTGATGTATGATCTTTTGCACAGGGAGGACGTCAGGACAGCCAACGTCATTGCAGCAGAGGCAGTCACCTGTCTAGTCATCGATAGAGAGTGAGTATCAATAAAACGAACATAATGACTATTATCCATTTCTTTTGGTTGTTTCTTTCTTTTGTTTCTTTGGCATTTTAGTGACACGAGATTTGTGAATGAATTTCTGTCATCATGAGTCATGCAAAGCTAGCGCAGGTATGTTGCTGTGATCATGGTGGTCAGTCAAAGTACAGTTTCTTTGTACAGGCTATTATTTGACTCAGACATCAGCGTCAACCTTCTTCTGCGCCTTGGGTGAAGAAAAGGGCACATATTTATTTGCCATGACTTTAATATTCAAACTAAAAAAAACATCAAAGCCCTCTTGGAAAATTGATGCAATACATTTTAATAAATGTGAGAAGTAGATCACGTTGAACGCCTGCTCACAAAGAGTCTTAAAAGGTAATCAAGTCAACACCAAGTCTGCTGATTGTTTCAGCTTCAGGACTCACCTAATTCTCATGATGTTTTGCAGACACAAGCAACTAAATATATGAGCGAAGCCAAGAATATCTTGAATCCCAAATCAACTTCAACAAAGAATTTCTGAAGACTATATGCTGTATTTGTGCACGAATGACTCACAAAGCCTGTATTTCCCCTGATGTTTGTCAGAAGATTATAAAAGAGCCAAACCACATTTTCAGCTTTGCATCGCTGTGGCACGGTGAGACATTTTAATACAATGCTTATAGTGTTTTCATGAAATTTAAAAGTGTAGAGATTCAAAGAAGATGATACCAGGTCGCTATTTAAGGATAATGTTTTGTGGCAAGAATAGAGAGACAGATAGTTTGGACGTAGGGAGGAGATGGTATCAGCTTACCCAGGGCCTCCCTCCAGCCTCAGGGAACACGACGGGCGCAAATGGGCCATCCTCAGAGCTAGCAGAGGGGATCGTGAGTGAGTCATCCAGCGCTGGTGATTATCGCTGCCTCTCACCCTGCTTGTCATACAAGCAGCTGATGCTCTCACGGCTCACAAAACTATCTCACTCTGGGCAAGCATGTCACCCAGGCGAGCCAGTTTTGGGTATAACGTTTAAACTGTCTGAGTGCATTCATTCATTTTCTGTTTGTCCATGCATGTGCATCACAAGGAGACATTGCAGCTTGAGAGGTAAAATAGGGACAATTGTTGGAGCTGTGCAGGAGAAAAAAAAGAGACAGTTGGTAAGAGATGCAGAGTAACAAACAAATGGGGGGAAGTCACTGATGCAGTAGACACTGTAAGCAGCCAAACATTTAAGAAAAGCTCAGCTCAGAAACAATCCCAGCTTACAGGCATTATGGTCTCAACAGGAGAAAACACCAGATGTATTACATCGTCTGTCTGACAGCTTGATGAGGCTTGCATGAAAACCTGTCTGAGTTACTTGTTCTTCCAGGATGTTTCCAGGAGTCCTCTGAATTAGGCAGCCATACTTAAGAGGGAGAAATGAGCTGAAGCCTGCTTGTTATTTCTCATGTACCAGAGGAATTTATTTTAGCAAGTTTGCATGTTTTGTACCTCATTATTCTGCACTCATTGCCAACTTTCTTTAATATTCATATCCTTTGTTGTCATAGTAATAATGAGTATTTAAATAAAGTTCTCAGTGTATCTAATGAGGAAAAAGATCCTGATTATTATGATCCTGGTATTACAGCCTGAAAGGAACATGGTTGCACTGTTTCTTTCAGTTAAATAACTTCACTGGCTTTAAGTACTAAAAAAACAGAAGATATTGTCATGGGATTTTGCATCTAATGATGACTATCATAAGACCCAGTGACAGCATGCGTTCTGTTCTATAATTCATTCATTAAAACATTTATGCACAGCCTCTACTTTTGTCTCCAAAACACCCACTCATCCCCCCGTCTGCCGTCACACTATTTTACACCTCTTCAGGGTAGCTCCGTCTTCTCGTCTGTTCCACAGTGATTTTTAGAGGCTTGTCTCTAAAAGCAGCCTGATGAATATTTAATAGTAACTGGCAGTGTTTTTAACGACAGCCTGACCATATAGTGCAACAGCTTCTTACAGACTGCCTGCATTGATTACATATTGTGAGTAGAGAATGTGTGCGTTACTTCAGGCTGGTGTAGACTGCAGATTCTTGAACAAAATAAATAGTCTCAGGAAAGTTTGCAGTTCTAAAATTTTACTGTGTGTGTTGCAGTTCATTCAAGCACCTGATTGGAGGTTTGGAGGACGTGTCCAGTAAAGGCCATGAGGATGCTGATGCCAAAGCCAAGTAAGACAATTCTAATTATTGGTTAGCATGAATTCATTAAAAATACGCACTAATCTGTAGGCTTCAGGCTTTGTTTTTGTTTTATTTCAATCATTTAATTGCGCACATTAATTTTCAGATTCAATAAAGCTTTAAAATGTTCCACCGTATCGTGTCTGCCCACCATCTGCAACTTTTTCTGAAGAAGCATGCTAGAGGCCAACTTGTTAATGCACTCTGTCTTTAGGTCTGTTATATAACAACACAGTGCCCATGTGGCAGGCCAGAAAGCAGAGGCTATGACCTCCGCCTCTATTTCTGGAGGAATTAATATGTACTCTATTTATCGTCGCTATGGAAACAAGAGAATAGCACTGTAGAAGGCACCTTGGCAATGAGGTGGGCATCTTGGGATATGGGCATAATCTGATATCTTGCTCACTCGGCGCTACGTTGTGAGTCAAGGTGAGGAGAAACAAGAAGCCGGTAATGACATATGACAGAGATGAGAGAGAGGGAAACAGCTTATCACTCCAGAAAGCAGATAGATGGACTGAGTGAAGAGAGACGGGGAGACAAAGTGGAACAGACTTCTGTCCGATGCTTGGGATTTGTAGTGTCAGTCATCTTTTGCAAGTCAGTTGAATTTACTCAGCAAAGAGTAGAACATAACACCTCACTGTGTTGGACAGAGGGACTGAGGAAAGAGGGAAAGAGAAAAGACAATGGAAGGGGTGCAATGGCTTGCCTCTGGCATTCTGCCCTGCCTGGTCCCTCTTGTGGCTCTCCACCAGTCGTGCGAATGTGTGTGAAAGAGGGATCACCCCTATGTTTCCAGAGAAGACATGTCTAAGGGCTGTCTTCACAGTTCAGAGTTGCAAAAGAGCAAAGGGCAATTTCTGTTCAGCCACTGAGGAGATACAAATGTCAAAAGTCTAATATTTGAGGATCAGATAACATCAGTTGTCTATAAACTGTGGTTGCTTTCAACATATTGACCCAGGGAAACATACATTGAATATTTGATTAAGGAGGAAACATTGAAGTGTTTGAAAGGTATCCTTGCTGTGTCTTTAAGTGGATATTGAGGAGCTAATATAAGATTTCATATAAAAGAGCAACACATCATGGCCACCATTTGTAAGCTTATTATCCACCCTATTCTCCACAGGAGTGTTATCTGAAGGTATTTATCCTAAAATAAAGCCACTCTCTTTCTCTGCTCCCTAAAATTTGTCACATCAAGACATCCACCCTGATTAAGGTATCTTTGCCTGTCACTGCTGTGAGTTTAGTGTGTGTGTGTGCTGGCGCTCCCCACCCTGCAGAGCACATTTGTTTCTAGGTGAGGAAATCCTGAGTCAGGATCCCACGATGATGGAAAGTACCTCTAATTGGTCACAGTGGATAAGCACCATGCAACAGTACCATAACGATACAGCAAACTACAGCTGCTCTCTGTGAAGTGACGGGTCCTTTCTTCAAAGACTACCTCCCCGCTATGAGCTGCTATATATGCACATTGTTTTTGTCTCTGCAGGAGGAGCTTCACGTCACACAAAATAGAGCCAATACGTCTGTCTCTGTTGAAATGTTTTACTTGCATTCTGCTGGTAGAGAACGCTGTGAAGTATTTTGTTTAGTGGGAGCTGAGGTGAGAGTCTGTAGGTGAGACAAAAAAATGATATGCTATGTTGTTTAAATTCCTTTTAAATTCCTAAATTCAAAGGTCTTTAAAGGGACAGTTTGGATATGTGGAGGTGGGGTTGTATGACGTACTCAGTCAGTGTATTAGCTACAGTAGATGATGGTTGGCAAGAAGCAGCAACTGCCATAAGAAAGGCTATATTTTCAATATTTTCAAAATGGCCCCGTCCACAGCTCCATGTTGCTTTGCTCCTGTGCTGGTATTCTTCTATGCTTCTCCCAGCTGAGTAATATAGTAGCTATGGATGAGTAACCCCTCAACAAAACACCTGAATTATCCCTTTAAAACAAAGCTCCTTTGACCAGAAACTGCAACAACTCTGTTTTTATCCCTTACCTTGCATGTCATTGCCCTCTCTTCCCTCATGCCATCATGTCACCTGTCTTATAAGGGCAGAAAATCCTTAAGAAAGCAGTGCTCAAATTCCACAAGTAATTTAAACTTTCATCTGAAGGGTCGAAAGCCGATTTCTACTTTTCCGCAATGAACTTGATTCATCACCCATCCCACCCAACAAAGTTCAAACCACATGATGTTTCAGGTTCATTGAAAATGACAGCTTCACTTCCATTGTTTCTTCTTTCACAGTCTCAAAGTTTATGAAACTTGCAGATGTCCGATATTGAGTGTAAACACTTGACGTTCCTTTTGTCACTAAGACTGATGAGGAAATATGAACTCAGTATGAGTCAGCATGTCCCATGTCTATTGAGCAGGTGTAGGAGCTCAATACGCAAGAATTACTGGTAAATAAAGTGACATTTAGGTTATTAGTCAGCTTTAAGGTCACAGAGCTGTCCTCTCCTTTCTCAGTCAGTCTAGACCAAAGGAAATGAAGACAATAGCACACACACACACACACACACACACACACACACACACACACACACACTCACTCATACACACTCAGACACATGGGGATTGCATCATTTTTTATGATCTCATCCGTTCACCAATACAGATTATCACCCACTGGGGTGCTACTTGAACTGCAAAGGAGCACTTTGCATTGCAGAGTAACAGATTTGCCAGCCAACCGTAAAAAGTCACATGTCATTTAAACTTCATATAAGGGATCTCATGATACACATTATACTGTGTCTCTATCTGAAAAAGGCATCTGTATGAGTATGTGTGTTGCTGCTTTAGCAAATATCTCCTCTATTCACTGACTCCCACAGAGCCTGTGTGTCCTTGCTCGATACATTGGGGGCTGATGTGTTTTTCCTGTAAGAAAACAATCCATTATGATTCATTGCAGTGATTAGTTAATGCCAACAGCTGGTTTCAAGGTTGTCTTATTTTATTCAATTAAAGGTAAAACGCTAAAGTTGGTAACTTTGAGCAAATATGAATCCAAAAAGTTATTTTTGGTCACTATATCCAGTAGTGAATGAGACAGATAATCTGTGAAAAATGTCACATACCTCTGCCTCCTCCTATGCTCATAAAGGTATTTGACAGAGCTGAATCAATCACTGCTCATGAAACGTGAACTCAGGTCAAACTAGACATCATATTTTGCAGCTTAACAGCACACTAAAATATGTCTCTGAAAAACTGAGGCCAGAAATAATCATTGTATATCTGAATATTGATTCATAATTGGTCAGAGCTGCCTAGTTTGACAGTTGCATCAGAGTGGTTGATGGCTGCTCGGCTCTGTTCAGTTTGGTTTCTGTGAGAACCAAGCAGGTGATATTAGGAGCACAGGAGGACACAGAGGAACATGATCTTTTTTCAAAGATTATCAGTTTCTACTGTCAGGAGAGGGACCATTTTATAATACATACATAGATTTTATCATGTTTGCTTAAAGTTCCCAACTGTTGCATGAAAGAAGTGTTAATATTGAGCACCAAAAATAAGATATGGAGTCATTCATCCATTGCCTGCACAATAACTTCATTTTGGACTTACTGTACCTCACTTTCAAGTATTACCTCCTTTCCTTGATACTTCTAATGGAGCAATGCCGCCATCTTTTGGCCAGATCTGGTTATTTTTTATAGAGCTGAAAGATGTAAAATGCCCTTTTTCCTGACACACGTAGTCAGAATTTATGAGACCTCTCTTATTATAGTCCATATAGATGCTCGTGTCGGGCATCATGACCTCATTAATAATCCTGTCCCCACGCGCAGGAATGTGTGAGCTCTCAGTTGCATCTCTCCATCCTTTTGTTAAGCACCGAGCATTTGGGGATTTGAAATGTTTTCTGGGCCGGCTTCCAGATAAAGGGTGGGGAGGAAAAGATGAAAGGATCACCTGTGAATCTTACATGCTCGCAGTAATGTCTATTTAAATGCAAATAAACAGTGACTGTCCTAGTAACCTGATGTGTTTCTGAAAAACACTGTGGCTCAGTCACCTGCCAACACATGCCTCCGCTGTGCCCTGCAGTATTCAGTTTAGGGAAAAGGCTTTAGTTGTTCTGGCTTGTAGTGATGTATCTGGTGGATCTGATGGAGTAAAATCCTCTTTCCACATCTCAAATGGCTGCACAAGCTTCGAGTCTCATTTACAGTTGTATTTATCAAATTCAAACCCAGAATAAAGTCATTGTTTAACTTTTATGTAAATAAAGTTAATCCATGCAGTGCTGTGAACAAAGACTACTGACTTCTCTAAACAAGTCGTCCTCGTCAGAGTTACTTCTATGATAAATGAGAGAACTATTTCTGAGCAAGAAAAGGCCTGATGTTGGTCTGTTTTGAGTGACCCAGAAAAGGCTGTCCAGGCTCAGATCTGTCCTAAGCCCACTGATCCAGAGAGTGAGCTGATGAAACTGTGTCTGGATCAAACAATAACCAAAGAAGACACAGGGGCAGCAAGGGACGGACACATGCAGAACTGGGGTGTTGGGTGGCAGAGACATGTCTGCAGAGCCAGCTGAGTGGTGAGCTCGTGTGACGGATGTCCTGTCTTTATTTCTTTTCCTATCAAATCTGGGGGACAGGGAGGGACAGGCAGTGTGTGATCAAAGAGAGGTCAAAGGGTTTACGAGAGGAATAAACTCAAACACATCCTGTTCGTGTGCACATGGTTACACACTCCACATCCTCAATAACATCCTCAATAGATTACTATGAGTTAAATCCTCTAAGATTTGCAAACAAATGAGCCAAAGGAGAGACGGATATTTTGTCTCTGGTTGTTGAAAAAGTGGATTATCTCTTCTTTCATCATTCATCTCGTCCCTAATCCTGTTTCCATTCTGTCTCTTCTCTCGGCACTGCAGGTACGAAGCGGAGAATGCCTTCTTCTTCAATCTGAACCTGGCTGACTTCAACATCATCGACACTCTGGGAGTTGGTGGCTTTGGCCGTGTTGAACTGGTAGGGAGGCACTGCACTGTGACAGCTTCACTGTCGTCAAACAGGCTGTGCAGGTCAATGAGCAGCCGGTGTTTGATTTCCTTTCTGTCTTTCACCATAGGTACAGCTCAAGAGCGACGAGAACAAAACCTTTGCCATGAAGATCCTGAAGAAGAGGCACATTGTCGACACAAGACAGCAGGAACACATTCGATCAGAGAAGCTCATCATGCAGGAGGCCCACTCTGACTTCATTGTTAGGTACTCCTCCTGAACAGCTTCACTGAAAGGCACAGTGACTTACCTAAACAATCAGGACCTAATACTTGGCACATGTTCAGACTTGACTCTTGGGTAATCATAAGTCGACTCTTCACAGCTTAGAAAGCATCTCCAGAGACCACTTTCACTGCTGTTTGCAAAGACTAAATTCAATGTTGTTTTTAAACTAATGGGAGACAGCAAAGTAATCTCCGTAGATTACTTTAGTATATTTTATGAATATGAATATAGAAGGGTATTGGCACTCCCTGGAGACCTGCATACTGCCATCACCAGAGCTTCATAGAGCTGGGGATGATAATGAGCGGGTGGGCAGGTGTCAGATCTGTGCAGCACACTGCAGTTAAAATACAGACATCAGACACAGAGACATCGTCGACAAGCTGTTAAGCTGTGGAACTGTCAGTACTATTTAGTTTCCAGTTGAGGCAGCATAGACACTCACCAACCACTTTTAACTTGCTTGTTAACACAAACAGCTAATCAGCCCATCACCTGGTCACAACTCAATGCATGTAGATGTGGTCAAGACAACTTGCTGAATTTCAAACGGAGCATCAGAATGAGGAAGAAAGGGGATTTAAGTGACTGTGAACATGGCATGGTTGTTGGTGCCAGATGGGCTGGTCTGAGTGTTACAGAAACTGCTGATCTACTGGGATTTTCACTACTACCATCTCTAGGGTTTACAGAGAATGGTCCAGAAAAGAGGAAATCTCCAATAAGGAGCAGTTGATGTGAGACAAAAGAACAGTAAACTCAAATAACCACTGGTTCAACCAAGGAATGCAGAATATCATCTGTGAAGCTTAACACTGGATCCTTGAAGAAGATGGACTGCAGCAGCAGAAGAGCACACCTGGATCCACTCCTGTGAGCTAAGAACAGTTAACTGAGGCTACAGTTCACACAGGATCACCACAACTGAACAATAAAAGATAGAGAAACGCTGCCTGGTCTAACGAGGCTCTATTTCAGCTGAACATTCAGGTGGTAGGGTCAGAATTTGGAGTAAACAATAGGAAAGCATGGATCCACCCTGCCTGGTATCAACAGTTCAGGCTGGTGCTGGTGGAGTAATGGTGTGGGGGATATTTTCTTGGCTCACTTTGGACCCCTTACTACCAACTGATCATGGTTTAAACCATGTCCATCCCTTTATGACCACAGTGGACCATCTTCTGATGGCTACTTCCTGCAGGATAATGCTCCATGTCACAAAGGTCAGATCATCTCAAACTGGTTTCTTGAACATGACAAAGAGTTCACTGGACTCCAGTGACCGCCACAGTCACCAGATCTCAATCCATTAAAGAAACTTTGGGATGTGGAAGAACAGAGATTCTCATCGTAGATGATCTGCTGACAAATCTACAGCAACTGAGTGATGTCATCATGTTAATATGGACCAAAACCTGTGGAGAATGTTTCCAACACGTTGTTGAAAGTATGACACCAAGAATTAAGGCAGTTCTGATTGCAAAAGGGGGTTTATTCATTGAAATTCTCAGACTAGATATTCTCCACATATTTCTGTATTAGAAAGCTGTTTGAGATAACTTCTACTTTTGTGTTTTCAGACTCTATAGAACATTCAAGGACAGTAAGTACCTCTACATGTTGATGGAGGCCTGTTTAGGAGGAGAACTGTGGACCATTCTTCGAGACCGGTAAGCTCTTTTTCACTGGGTCACATAGAACTAATTTGTTTTATCTGTATCATCTGGGGGTAAAGGTAGATTAAAGTTGTGGTGAAGTCGAGCTTCTTCCAGTTGAGGCACTTGGCAAAAATTAAACAGATTTTTCAGAAGCAGCATTTTGAAACAGTGACCACCGCCTTTGTGACCACTCGGCTAGAGTACTGCAATGGTCTTTGTATGGGGGTTAGTGGGTCCTCCATAGCCCGGCTTCAGCTGGTTCATAATGCTGCTGCTGCACGTCTTTTAACTGGCACGAGAAAGTATGAGCATATCACACCTATTTCAGCTTCACTCCACTGGCTGCCTGTTCATTTTAGGATTCATTTTTAAAATCCTTTAATTTGCTTTTAAAGCCTTGAATGGCCTTGCTCCACTCTACCTGTCTGAGCTGATACACCCCTACACTCTATCCGCTCTCTCAGATCAGCTGACCAGCTGCTCCTGACAGAGCCTAAAACCAGGCTTATACTCGGAGGGGAGCGAGCATTTGCTGTTGCAGCTCCAAACTTTGGAACGGACTACTGCTGCACATCAGACAGGCTTCTTCCCTGTCCCTTTTTAAATCACTTCTGAAAACACATCTCTTTTATTTGGCCTTGACAGAGTGTTGATATTTGATTGATTTTAATTGTTTTATCTGATTTTATGTATTAAACTGATTTTATTTGATTTCATATGTTATGATATACTCCTGTCCACCGTGCTCCTGTTGTGGTAATTACCACTGATTTACTGTGCAGCGCTTTGGAAACCGCACGTTTGTGTAAACCGTGCTACCGTATATAAATCAAATGGATTGGATTGGATATCATAATTTTGTGTTACAGTTGCAGTTACAGTAATAGGCCTGAAACATCACATATTTGATGTCTTTCTGTATTTTTCCAGGGGTTCATTTGAGGACTCAACCACCAGGTTTTACACAGCTTGTGTGGTGGAGGCCTTCGCCTACCTGCATTCCAAAGGAATCATCTACAGAGACCTTAAACCAGAGAACCTTATTTTGGACCACAGAGGCTATGCCAAACTGGTAAGAGATCAATAAGGGATTACTTCGCCACCCAAAGAAACCTGGAATTGCAGTTTCTGTATGAGAATGTCAGAAATATTACAAATTAGGAATTTGCCTCAGAGGGCTGTACAGTCTGTACAGAATATGACACCCTCTGTCCTTTACAAACAACCCTCACATTAACTCAGGGAAAAAAAAAAACTTTGAACAGGGAAAAAGAAATGTTGGAAACCTCAGGGAACAAGAGAAGCCTCCTTGTTTTGTAATACTACAACAGAAGATCAAGTGAACACTTGCTTCATGCTGGCAGTAAATGAAAGTATAACTACAGTATAGTGTGCAGAAAAGTAGAATTGAGGTTATGTTCTCTGTTTTCGGAGTAATCTCTGTCTCCATTCCTAAGAAACCAGTTTGTTGCTTTTGGCAGTGCAGCAACCAGCTGCTCAACTCTTTATATCTGTCATGTCAAATTACACAATTTTCTGCATTGCTGTTGTTATACAAAAGAATGTGCAAATTATTATGACATGCATTCAAATTCCTGTTCAACTGCATCCAGCTGATGGAACAAATTTTATTTCTCTCAGGTTGACTTTGGCTTTGCCAAGAAGATTGGGTTCGGGAAGAAGACGTGGACCTTCTGTGGGACGCCGGAGTACGTAGCACCAGAGATCATTCTGAACAAGGGCCACGACATCTCAGCAGACTACTGGTCTCTAGGAATCCTCATGTTTGAGCTCTTAACTGGCAGGTACACACAAGACTGGACATGTCCATGAAACTAGTATCTGAAGAGCCCCCTGTGTTGGAAATACAAATGACACACTCTCACTCTTCCCATCAGCCCTCCATTCTCTGGCCCCGATCCTATGAAAACCTACAACATCATCCTGAGAGGCATCGACATGATCGAATTTCCAAAGAAAATCACCAAAAATGCTGCCAACCTAATTAAAAAGCTATGCAGGTGAGTGCCTGTGATGCGAATGATCACTGAAACTCAGAATGTGGTCGGTGTGCTGAATCATCGTGTGATTTCTTTGTTTTCCTCTACTGCAGGGATAATCCTTCTGAACGACTGGGAAACTTGAAAAATGGTGTCAAAGACATCCAAAAGCACAAGTAAGCATGCCTATAAATGAATGTAATCCTCTTATTTGTTTCTTTCAGTAATAATCATGTCACAAGATGTGATTATGAAATGAAGAAATGATGCAGATTTTTTTTTTTCTTTCAGATGGTTTGAGGGCTTTAACTGGGAGGGCTTGAAGAAGGGGACACTGACGCCTCCTATCATCCCTAATGTAAGACCACACTGCCGATATTTCACTCGAGTTGCTCTTTCAATCTCAAACTCAACATACACGCGTTGCTTGTTTGTTTACTCGTTCTGTCTTTCCTCAGGTCACATCAGCAGTCGACACAAGTAACTTTGACAGCTTCCCGGAGGACAACGAGGACCCTCCTCCTGACGATAACTCCGGCTGGGACGTTGATTTTTGATTGATTGATTGATTTTCCTTGTCTCATCTTAAAACCAAAAGAAACGCTTCTTTTGTTATCTTGGAGGCCATCTTGAGGACATGGCTATGTTGTAAAAAAACTGCTTGGGAAGGAAAGAGAGAATATGGAAAAGAGGATAAACGGATGGATGGCAAACCCTCTGGGTCACCAATATGCCTTTATTTCACTGTGGCTCTGGATCAAGCATTTATAATGGGACTGCTGTAGCACTTCTTCGGTGTTGTCTTACACTCGGTTATAAAGGCAAAGAAAGTACAGGAATAAACACACACACACACACACACACACACACAGAGGCTGATAATGGAGCCAGGTTTCCCCATGTATCAAGAAAAGATGTTTAGTGAGTGGGTGGATGTTCAACCTTTGGTCCAAGTTTTGGCTCCATAAATAAGAGTATGAAAAAGGTGAGCTGCTCACAAACAGAGGAGGCAGATGATTGATGTTTGTCCTGTGTTTGTTTCTCTGCAATATTTGGTGAAATGTTTGGAGGACTTCTCGCTGCAATCTGTCATTCTTTCCAGAGAGCTACACACCACAGTTTGCAAGCGAAACTGGTATCAAGTGCTCAAGACTGACATGAATGTCACTGACCTTCTTATTTAACATCCATGCAGCATACAGAAAGTGTGATGTGTATTTAAATTTACATTGACACATGACCACAGAAAGAAAAAACAAATACTTAGTACACTTTATATAAGGATAACCTTAAAAAGCACAAGCACTGTGCAGTCAGTGGAAAGAGACGCGACTCTTTAAGAAGTGCCCTGCTTGAAAATGTAATGAATCGCACACCGACACACATGAAATGTCAGCCAGTATTTCCATGAAGCAATGTGTCATTATGCACTTGAGACCATTAACTGAAAAAATCAGCAGTTACAGCTCATTTTGAAGCTTCAGTAGATGAAGCCACACACATATTTTGTTCTTCATTATGCTTTTAATCACACATATGAACGCTTCTCTCCTTACGTACTTCTTCATTTTGTTTTTAAAGTCATCCTCAGTTCACCCCTGTACAGTTCTGACATAACTGTGAACATGCTTTAAATGTCTTTGGTGCTGTTGTTGATAAATTATGATAAGCGATGGTGAGATGACAGTACTGTTTTTCTTGTTTTTGTAAAGTGATATTTTTGTGCTCGATTTCTTTGTAACGTACTTGACTTTCTTCTTTAGAAAATTGGAGACTTGTGTCAATTTGTAAATTCGAGTGAAGATTTGTTTGATGTCACTTGATGCCATGTTACATTGTGCTACGTGGGATCTCAAGGTTTTTAAACAAAACAAAACGATCATCATTCACCTTATCTTAAGACCACCTTGACTTAACTTCATCTTCTGGATATTTTAAAATGTTCACAACTTTATCCATTAGCATAGATCTCTAGATCTCTCATCACCTCTCATGTCCGAAAATCAGAGCTTTTTAATCAGAAGAATTGTAAGTGCCTTAAATCAATGGCATACAAAATTACCATCACCAGTCCTTATCAATGCTGCATGAACACATATACACCTCAAAAACGTATGTGTCCTCCTAGATGGCTGCTTCTCATCCTTTTGTTATATCTAATAAATACATTAATCACCATGGAAAGAGAACTTCTAGTCATTTGATAAAACTGAAACGCATTTCATTTGCTCATCCCTTTTGACTTATCTTACAGGAACATTTATTATCTGTAACATTATATCATAACTTCACATGGCTGCAATGATATGCTTTCCTCTACATGTCTAAAATGAAACATCCATCACCTGCTTCAGTCATGACATCTGAGCATGTAGAGATGGCAATAATGATTTGCAGTCTCACAGATTTCACAGATATGGAAAATAATATTCCTTGACAATCTTTGGCGGCTTGATTGCAACATAATCATTCATAATTCACATTGCATCCCAGGAAACCAAACAGACTGACCCACATGTTTAAATGACATAAATCATTGAATGATGTTGATAGAGAGCTAAGAATGAAAAAAAATATGATTTCTGTGGGTGTATCATTATTATTTTTGCTCCATTAAGGGTGGGTTATGTTTATTACAAAGCCTTCTGTTTGCCATCATTTTACAGACCACTGTCTTTGAGTCTCATATGACCGCCTTCTGCAGTGTTACCTGATATTTGCCTTGTGTTATGTTGTTTATTCTGCTGTACGATTTTTTTCCCCAAAACAAAAGCTAGAGTAAAAACAATACTTTTGAGTGGTGTTTGTCTCTTGGTTATTGAAATGAATGGTTGTGGTCCTCTTTGCTGCCACAAGGGGGCGCTGCAGGTGAGACACACATCTCCAGACAGCCTCCTCAGTCTGATGTGAACCGGTTCAGGTCAAATAACCTAAGAAATAATGTCACCCACTTTACTGGTAAGTGCAGATGATTCAGCAGCATCCCTCTGGTCTCGGTGTTATTCGCACAACAAATCTGTTTCTGTGTGAAGGGGAACAGGGAAATGGCTTCAGTCATAACAACAGGGTGACACCTCTGCGAGATCAAAGGGGATCAAAGTGCATCAAAGGAGCTCACCTTAGCAGCACTGACATTTAGTAAAGTGGAGATAAAAGCTCCACTTCAAAAGACATGCAGCAATTCAAACGCGTAAAGTGCTCCAATGTGTTTGTCAGGTGTCTGCATGGCGCATCTCCCTCATCCTCACATGCTCACACTCAACATGAGCTACGTGACCAGCAGATGACGTCCAAGTGCCAAGAAGTCCTCATATGTTCACCAAAGGCTCATTTCCATCTCTCTCACCTGCGTTTCTCATTCAGTCCCAAAATGCATTTTCACTTGTTTTAATCATCATCTCCAGGAGCAAATGAAGAGCTGCACTGCTGCAGTTTCACAATATGGGACTGAATTTAAGAAAGACATTCACAGTGAATTCACTGTTCGCTGGTGAGATTGTGAAATGACCTAGCTCCTGGGTCAAACCCACTTCAGGCTTGTTTTTAGAGGACATTTCTTACAGTGGAGGGCCACAGATCAGAGTCTCCTTTAATCTCAAAGTGCCAGTCAACCCTGAAAGGCCTCGCAGCGGAAGTCCATTAATTCGGTAAACTTTTCACACCCCTTAATGGTCTGCTTATACGCCACACATTGATGTCCGCCCCTGGTGTAATCAAGCTCACTTTGGAGGATAATTGCCCCCATCGCAATCAGAGGGATCAAATGAAGTAGACCCAGTTAATCGACGCGAGTGACTTCAATCGCTGTCTTCACTTCACAGCCAAAGGGCAGTTAGGCTACTTGAATGTCAAAGAGACTGGGATAACCAAACAGCTTTTTTTTTTTTTTTTTTTTTTTTAATAAAGGCGAGTTTATGAGGAAAGAAAGACCAGTGAGTTTCTATCATAGGTGTAAAGATGAATCAATATGCCGCAATGTTTTGTAGCAGATGTATTTTTTTTTAAGATTTATTATACCTATAATAGTGAAAGAGCCATTGAAATTAAAGAAATTAATACATGTCGAAGTGTTGCCATCATGTTTTTGGGGAAAAAGCGAAGGCTAATTTGAGGAGGTGATTTCTGAACCAGCTACTTTTTGTCTTATGAGGGGTTTATTTGGAAAGATGGAAATAATCAATGATATATTTCCATTCCATTGATATATTTCAGTGTGGCGAGACCTTCATGTTTGTTTTCAAAGTCAAAGTGGAAACAAAGCAGACGACTTGTGAACCAAAAATGACACTTGATTTAAGAAAAAATAAAAAGGCTAATATATCATTTATTTATTCTTTTTTATATACATATTGTGCACTGACTACATTCCTGACTGTAGAAACACTTTATTCCCAGTTTGCGCCAGGAGTAAGTGAGTGGGCACTGGGACGCTGCAGGTCATTATCATTACACAAACATTGAGAAACGCAGCCCTGTGCGCACAGAATGGATGGTCATTTCCGTACAGTGGGGCTCTTTGAAATTCCACCCCTCCGCCTTTGTTGTGCACAGCTAGGGGCGGGAAGACAAACAGGTCCACATGTATAAAGAGATCATCCCAGGACTGCGAGTCAGGAGGCGCTGAAAGCATCGTGCCGAAACTTCTCTGGAAACTTTGTGCTTCAAGGATTCAAGGCCGCTTTGGACTTTGTCATACAGACATTTTCAGCAAAACTGAGGGGGATTTTGTGTTGGTTTCTCCGTGTGTTGTGCAGCGTGTTTTTTTTTTAACGGGAGAATCATGCAGACATCGCCGGCGCATCGCTTCTTGGCTGTGTATCTCACGCTGTTTGGATACCTTGGGGACGTTTACGCAGGGACGGTCCTGGTGAACTCCAATGCCATCAAAAACTTACCAGGTGCTTCTGGAGGCAAAAGCGCCGATACTGTCAGCCCGAGTCCGCGCACCTCTCCCTCCGGTAGTGTGGGGCACAAATTACCCGTAGACACCTTGCAGGTAATTCACTTTCCCGTGCGTAAAAGTCCTTTCTGTGCGCTTGTGTATGCTTTATATGTAACATGTTATTACTCAAATGACACGCTGCTTTTTGTATTTGTCAAACAGACAGGTGTTTGCACGGATGATGATGACTGTGGAGGTGATGAATTCTGCAACGACGCCCGAGGCGCCTGCCTGCCCTGCCGTAAGAGCCGGAAGCGTTGCGCACGGGACTCCATGTGTTGCGCAGGAAACCGCTGCAGCAATGGTGAGCAGAGACATCCCATCTGAAAAATAGATTTATGGTTGACCATGTTGTCGATGACATTCTGATAGCTGGGAATGCTGTGCTTGTTGTGACACTGTCTTGTTTGTAACTTTAGTGGCAAACACAGGCTCTTAGTGCATTTCTTTCTTTCAACCTTTCTAGGCGTTTGCCAGGCGAATGACATAGATGGTGCAGATGCAACCATCACCACTGGCTGGCACAAACACAATAACACCATGGAGCATCACGCCAAGAAGCCCCCCTCTGCTCACGGCAATCAGCTCCATGCTGCAAAAGGTGTGTGTCAAGTTGAGAATCATCCATTCTTCATTTGGTTTAAGCAACAGCACCAGTCTGTTTCATGTAACCTGACTTTCATCTCTGTCTCCAGGCCAGGAGGGGGATACTTGCCTGAGATCTGCAGACTGCTCTGAGGGTCTGTGCTGTGCCAGGCACTTCTGGTCACGCATCTGCAAGCCAGTGCTGACGGAGGGCCAGGTGTGCACGCGCCACCGCAGGAAAGGCACCCACGGCTTGGAGCTGTTCCAGCGCTGTGACTGTGGTGATGGTCTGGCCTGCCGACCGGAGAAAGGGGAGCGAGACCACGGTGTCAGCAGGACTGCAGCCCGGAACCTACACACCTGTCAGAGACGCTGACACAGAAAGCGTGGACACACACAGAGACAGAAGTACACACATCTAGCAAACCCACGAATCAGTCAGAGACACTGACAAACACTTTTCAGCCTTTCACACACCAGAGATGCTCACACACGCACACACACACACACACTCACACACACACAAGACACTCTTTCCTGCCAAAGTTGCTGACACAAACAGCACCCGGAAGGATAGACATGATCCCTGGAAAAGTGATACACCCAGAGGGATGCAACAGTGCAAGACTGATCCGATTCCCCATCAACAGCTGAGAAGTCGGAAGTTGGGAAGTGACATTTCAGAAGACTCGGGAAGATCGATTTGTGTTGTCGGTAATGGCAGAGCGGTTTTGTTTCTCTTTTTATGGAACTTCAAGCCTCAGTTGCAGTAAATTACTGTATTGTAAATATTATCCTTAAGATGGCACTTAATTGAGCTATGGAATTCTGTCAACACCAGTATTATAAAGACATGGTGCTGCATGCTTTGTAAATGTGTTATATATATTGTTTCATAAGAAAATGTTCTATATAGAAAATTTGAATATATTTGTTTTATTAAACATCTTGCGATAACCTTACTCTGTCTTTCTGCCCATCATTTTTTTGGCAGGATGTTTGTTCTGATCTAATTTGTTGGAAAAAAAATACCCAACAGAAATTATTTATGGGAAATTTCAGTGTGGTTTCAATCCAAATTTTTCAAATTAGTTCAAATATTCACTTAACAGCTGGTACAAGTGGGATGCATTTTTTTAAAAAAAAACAACAACCTCTAGAAAGAAAGAATTATTGGTTTTATTTAACTCATGGCCCAGTCTTCACAAATCAGTGGTTTGCTTGTCAAACCCACTACAGTTCACACAATTGTGGGAGAATGTGCACATTCACAGAAAATATACTCATCTTTGTGTGGATGCAGATGATGATCCATCAGGGCTACATCCTCAGATGAAAGAAGATAAAAAACAGGACAGGATGCTGTGTATCAAATGATAACTGCAAAGGTGGTAATAACAAAGTATGTGTGTCCTGGCCAGTGTATGCCACCTAACCCTTTGGTGTTGCTGGCTAGTTTCTAATTATGCTATTACTTCCCTGCCTTCATGTACAGCAGAGCAGATAGCCAGCTATCCAAACTAAAGCCTCTAATTACTGCATCTTACTCAATCTACACAGGGATTCATGAAATGAGGTGCACCGCAATTTTTGTGATGCAACTCAGCAACAAAAGAAAACATTCTGTCCTATTGCACAGCACACCCCATTTCCTGCCTGTTGTGCAATAGATGTGCTCTAATGTGAAGGCTATGAATCCACCCAAATACACCTTGGTGCCTGTAATTAGACCTCTTTAGATTAGAAGATGTTGAGGAAATTACTGTACTTTCTGCTTGATTCTCATGTCAGATCAAAAGGAGCACACCTCTTGATATCTGACCCAGTCAGATAACCTTTTCATCTGTTTACTTCCAAAGACACACTCATGAGGTGAGGTTTGCCCGAAACATCATTGAGGATCAGTGGTGAAAAGTCACTGAAAGTATAACTCTGAGGTACTTGATTCTTTCCATTTATCCTAGTTAATATGTCTTCCTTGCTACATTTCAGAGGGACACACTGTACTTTTAACTCCATTTATCAGACAGCTGCTGTTAGCAGACTAGTTACCAGACCACACTAGTACAATACATTAATATATAATACTGTTAGGAGCCATTCTGCCTGCATAACCAGTAAGATATAATTTTGCTGACTGTACTTACTTTTGAATGCAGGGCTTTAACGTGTAGGAGTATTTTAGTTTGTAATATTGTTACTTTTACTTGAGTAAATGACCTGAATGCTTACTCCACCGCAGCTGAGGATAGATGCATTGAGAAGGAGACATACAGAGACACACTCCATTTAAACAATTTAGTGTCCATTCTTCGGAGTAATTAAGAGTAATGGGAGCATTGTCAGCAGTACAATGTGCCATGCAGGCTCAGCCAAGTCATGTTTGTGGGGGTCCTGGAATCTGTGTGTGTGAGGCTGTCATCATTACACCAACCACAAGCTAACACAAGCCACAGGCATGTGCCCTAACTCAAGGAAGGCCAGGGTGCGTGTCACACACACACACACACACACACACACACAGACATGGTACATTTAGAGGACTCCAGAGAAACAACAGCAACAACAACTGCATCCACGACAACCATTTGCACACACAATTGTGTCCCCACATGCCACCTCACAGCGATTACACATTTACACGTCTCCACATGTACGCACACTCACATTTACACACCTTCATGCAAAAGGGGCAAATCTCGGGGTGTGAGAGGTTTGGATTAACAGCACACTCGCCCAGGCAATGGCATCCTAACCAGCAGAATTCAGTGTTGTCATACCTCAAGAATGAATCAGCGATTCCACCAACATGCATTTTCATGCTACTGTACGCTTCCAAAAACTTGTAGCTACAGCAAACTATATCTCAACTGAAGGTGAAAATATTTATCAACTCTTACATTTTGTGTGTATTTCTGCATTGAATATGTTCTGATTAGTATTCCTGATGATAAAACTTCATGGTAATAAAACCCAGATCCTATTTGTTTACGCCTCTGCCCTAAACTCTGCCATCGCCCTTCACTATACAAGCGGCAGAACAAAGTTTTTCTCTGTTTGAGGACCTGGTTTATCTGCAATGGTTGTTCCAACGTTCACTACCAAAACATCCTTGACAGACTTCCCAGAGTTAAAAACCAAGGAACAGAGGAGATGCCTGCTGTTTTGTCAGATGAAGGGATGGCATACATCTGGAATGAGCGTTTGGATCAAAACACAATTTCACTACAAGGTGTCAAGCTCCTGTGTGCTACTGATCACTGCTCAGAGAAGGAGCACAATGCCCACTATTCATCTCTGTGACTATCAGCCTGGTTGAGCAATAAGGGCATATCTCAATGTTTCTTGGGAAATAATAATTAAACAAAAGACACAATGTTTGAGTGTGTGAATGCAGGTGGAGAACAGGGTTGCTCCACTGGTTTAACTTCTGGGTGACGTCAACACAACAGGGGTGCTGTGGTGAGTGAGGTGCTGACGTATTTCACTTTGGTTGGGTCTCACGTTACGCCTCAGGTAATTCACCAGCAACAATTGCTCTGTCTCACCTCCTGTTTATTTACATATTGTATTTCACCTCTTTGCCTTTCTCTCCATCTATCCACTTCACTACTCATGTTTGTGTGTTAAGCAGCTGGACGTGGGTGGTCTGGAAGGTAACTCAACCAACCAGCTTGTCAAGTCCTCGATATGCCCTAACCTTTAGTATTCACTATTCAGTGCCTAAACTTAACCATCCTCAACCACATTTCCCTACTTGTGTGTTTCCTGCACCTGGGTTGTGTTTAGCTTAGCTTACCATAAGGGCATAGTGGGCAGCAAGCTTTATAGATGCTAGGCCAGCTGTTTCCACCTGTTTCTAGTCATTGTGCTAAGCTTGGCTGATCTACAGCCTCATCTAACTCCAAAAGAAGTGTGATTTGGGAAATACACGTCTTTCCACAAGTCTAAGTAGCATATTAGTGGAACATTTCCACTTAATCAGAGAGATGTGTGTGGGGCTTTCCATGATGAGGCCCAGCCCGTCTCTTGCTGCTATCCCAGGGACAGAGCCGTGACGCTGGGTTCGCTCACCAGTGGTGGCTCATGAATTACTTGGTTTGATCCATCCTGGTGTTCCTTCCATCTGCAGCTGACACCTCCTATGTGGTCTCAGGTCCCTCTCTGATGATGTCATACCACTTTTGAGTCCTCGTTTACCACATGAAGGAAACTAAGCTGCTCTGAGTTCAGCTGCAGAGGCCCATGGTACAGTGTGTTGGACAGAAACAAATGGTCATACTATGTTCGGTAACCAAGTAAAGAGATTTCTGACCCAATACCTGTTTTGCTTTGCTCTGTTGAGCCCTCTGGACCCATGTTAGTTTATTTTCTCTTTGCTTCTGGCTTTTTCCAGTAAAGCCAGTGGAGGCAGGAGTTGAGGACCAGTCAGGCACTTGAGGTCATCCTCCAGCACCTGTGTCCTTCAGGTGGGCTCCTTTACTCTCTCCAGCCACCAATCATGTGCAGCATAATCCAGCGCTTACACAGCTGTGACCAATTCAGTGCAACAATCTGCTCATTGTTTACACAAATAAGATATGCTGTGTTTGCCCGCTTTGCCGAGCAGCGAGCGAACAGATGAACCAGGAGAGGGAGGAGGGCAGAGCTACAGCTGGGGACAAAAATGCCTACTCTTCATTATGGTTGGTCCAGAGGCTGGCTGCTGGCGGCCTGGGGCTGGGGCTAGGACAAGGGCCAGGGCCAGAGCTGGCTCAGCTCCTGGCTGCTGTGTTAAGTCTGCCTTAGCCACAACCACATTGCGCAAAGCTGCTTCACACATATAATTTGCTCATTATTCATGTAGTTTTCGAAGAAGTCAAAGAAATATATTAGAGTGAGACAGCTGGTGGAAAACTAACACGGACTGAGTCGCTATCCCGTAAAAAAGTAAAGTTATATGCAGTTATATAACACTGGAAGATGGCAGGCTTATGGAGTCACAGTCAATTAGCACAGCTGATTGAATGGAGGTGGCCACAGAAACCTTATACTTTGAAAAATACCTTATAGTACAGAGGAGAGACGCTTTAACCAGTGGCTGGCAAAAGCTGGTATGAGAGCATGCCATCCACCGACTTTATTGGTAACTATGCCAAATCCAGTATGCTCAACACAGACTGCTTTTTTATGAGGGGCAGGAAATAGGTGTCTCTGAGCCCTCGGCTCAGTTCATAAAACATCCTCAACAGGAGATGACCCTGTCTGCCTGAGATATGGACAAATATCCCTGTGCTTAAGCAGGAGCATCAAAGGCTGGATGTTGTGTAATGGCATGCCTTTACTCTGCAGGCAAGCACCCTGTCAGACAATGGCACAGCGGTTAAACCATTGTCCCATTAACAGTCATCAAGGTCTTAATCATGGCCTTTTCGCCACTCGCCACCTCCTTTCATACCACTCTGCCCCCTCCCGCTCCATCTCTTCTCCTTCATCACCCAAACTCTTTAATGTCCCTGCTTGTTTTCTGTCCTTTCAAAAACTCTGTCTTTAACCCCACCAAAGAAAATGGCTGATGCACAATCTCATTTGTGTAGGGACTTTGCAAAGGTGGAGTCTTTGGTAATAGAATGACAAGGAGGGAGACTGGAGCTTTGATCTCTCTGGGGGGCAAATGGATTGGATTGTCTTGCTCCTGCTGGTGGGGCTAAGCTGGGGACAGTGCGAGTCGCAGGGGGGTCATATCAAAGGTAGTTATCTTCAGAGGCACATTAGTACGCTATCTAAATGTTGATTTGTTCACACCAACATCTGAGGAGCCCTAAATGAGCTGACAAAAGGCAACACCCAGTGAATGTAAATGAGCAAAGTGGTCAAGTTCACTTCTTTCTGCAGACGTTTGCACAGCTCTCCTCATCACTGCCGACGTTTACTGTTAAAACCCGCCCTGAATGGACAAGTAGAAACGTCTTGATGTTAATTCCAAACAGAATGAGTCCACATTACAGCCAGACCAAAATCTGCTTTATGTCCTTATGTACTGCCGGGTTCTTAACCATTATGGGACCAAACCTTAGTGCAGTGTGCTCATTGTCTGTGTTGTGGGTAAGGAAATGATTGGGAACACCCTATAGCTTCAGCAAATAGTCGTGTTGAGGTTGCTTACTATGTGTGCGCGTGTGTGTGTGTTCCTACATTGTGGGTGGGAAACATCATCTTGCTGGCACTCTTAAAGCTTACAGTTTAGAAAAAGGTATAGAGTACACACACACACACACACGCACGCACGCACACACACACACACACACACACACACACACACACAGCAAGAGACAAAGATGTTTAATGTGCATGACATCTTATAGATTTTATAAATTGCAGACATTGAAAGGAAGCGTTATACCTAATACCCCTGCTGGTACAAACCACAAACTACACATACTTGCAAAAAAGCCACTGTAGCATTCAACATCACAACTAAAGCCACAGATCTCATGACAGAGAAGAAAAAATAGATTGATATTGTTTGGATGAAAAGAAGAAGAGAAAAGATCATTGGAAAAACAACATTTTGAAAAGTTGCTTACAGTTCAGTGACTCTTGAATCGTATTGTGAACGCCAAGAGCTCTCAACCTTCAGCATTGCTGCTGTTCCTCACTAGTAACACCAACGTCAAAGGATATAATTCCATATTTATTATTTCACAGGCTGCCAGGCTTGTTAGAGCGACTTCTCAGCAATAAAAGAGGGAAAATTAGACTCTGTGTCTGGTGTCACAGTTTGCCATTCTCTGTGTGAGTGGCCCAAATGTGGGACTGAAATAAGCATCTCTATTTTTAGGGCCTTTAAGACGAGTAGCACCCATCTGGGTGATTCCATATCATTAGAAACAGCTCCAGAGATGAACAAATTCTCCTGGCACTCAAATAATCTGCTCTTTAAGCCTATAGTAACCATGGAGTCAAAGCCAAGCCTAAAACCTCTCTCCATCCTTGGTGTTATTTTTGAATCCCAACTGAAATTTGGGTTGACATGTTGATTGAAAATGCTCACTACTTCGGTTATCTTGTGCATCAGACGTCCAGCTCAGCACATTCCCGAGGGGCTTGAATGGCGCTCAAAAGCCTCAGTCTAACCCCCCTGTTACTGAAATGTACAGTTCAGCCCTTCTCTATACTCAGTCATTAACCATGCTAGCTGTCTTTTAGGCTCATTTCCCTGTCTTCGACTGTTGGTAAATATTTGCTAGACAGGGACTGCTTTCCGAATTGGTACTCCGATGTCTCCTTTGCATAATAGCTGTTGCAAAAGCATCTATTGTCTCGTTTAAACTGACCGCATAGTGTATTTTGGTGATGTCGGCGCGGGCTGGCTTTGCTACAACTCCAATTAGCATTCCTTCCAGATAAAACAATGATCACTTGAATACGACTGAGCTAAGCTTACAGGAAGTGATCTGAAGAGCTGATAGGAACCCGTGATTACCAAGCAACTCCAGTCCCCCATGCATAATGTTTTAATTCAACATCACCCCCCCAACCACCACCTCATTTTGTCCCATCACTAATCTTGTCTTAAGTTATCTTCAAACTACTGCTTTGGCCTGCAGCTACAGGCCTTATCATTTATTGATTATGTCTCTTAGATTAAAGGAGCTGCTTTCATTTCCACAAGAATGTGCCCCACTCTTTGTATCCATATGGAAGCATTTGCAGGACAGATGGGGGTTTTCCTCTCTAAGGTCCTACTGGCCAGGAAGAGATTCACAGGGACTTGGTAAGTAATGGTGCTGTTGATATCCAGTTGTTGCTCGCTTTGAAGTCCAACTGCCAGGTGATCTGTATTTGACCATTATAGATAACAATGACGAATAAAAAAATAACATGAAAAAAGTCCTGACAACAATATAATGAAGCTGGAAATCTGGCCATTAGTCACCTGAGACAGTTTTCTTAATTCCTCCAGACAATTCATGGCTGTGTAATAGTCTCCACCAAACCCTCTAAAGCCTCCCAAACATAATTCCATGTGCTGAGAAGCTGAATTGCCTGAATGTGGGTTACACACAAATGACGGACATTTTGTCTTGGGGTAATTACTAATATGCCACTGTTGTTGCCCAGGCTGCCTGTATCTGGGTTTTGGTTTAAATGTTGGGTTTACTCTCCCTGGGCTGTGTGGTTTACAGCAGCTTAATCACAAAGCCACAAGCATCTCAGCCATTTTGATAGGAGCCAAACTGGGAAGGCTACACTGTTTTTGCTCGCGCTACATATAGCAGCCTTTTCTGCAGAGTCAGCGAAGGCAACTAAATGAAATCGTTCTTGTTGACAAATTGAAAAAGTGCAAATAAAATGAAAATCAACTCAAAGCAGTATGGACCGTGAACTGTTAAGGATTGTATATCTAACGAGCGAGGGCTGAGGTCGACCTGTGCAGGAACAGAAAGAAACACAGCTTTAAATTTTTAATCCTTTAATCCACCTGAAGTGAAAATATTAAAAGCACATTATTAATAGGATCTGAGGAGTAGGGCTGCTAACACTGTACACTATGTAATGATGCAGTTTGATATAGCTATCAGGGGATTTCTTTTTGTTTTCTTCCTTACAAATTAAGTCAGCAGCAGCTGGAGCATCTGGAGACAGGACAGAAAACAAATGAGCAAGGAAGCAAAGCATGGTTTAAAGATGAAAGAAAATGATGTGATAAAAGATCTTCGATTGCACAACAAGAGCCACAAGCTTCTGTGAGATAACACAGATCACCAGCCTGTGAGCAAACACATTGGCAGCTCCTCACTTTTATTGGCCCAAGACGGACTCTTGAGCGTCCAAGTGTCCCGATCACGTACAATATTTCCCAGCACGCAGGTGTTTACAATCCCTTCCAAACAACCTTGTTTACAAAAACAACAGCGTTAAAAGGGGATTTTAAAAAAAGTTATGGGCAACGAGGCAATTAACGCCTGTGTACCGCGCTGAGTGCCTCGGCTCACTGCTAATGGTTCGGGCAAGTACCAAGTCTGTTTTTTATTGAGCGTTCTGTCTTGTGAGACGTCCAACTCTTGCCACAAGGGAGTTTTTTGAAACGTTGGCTCACAGGAGGCTTTCTGTTGTGCTCTGTGTGTAATTTACAATCAAACTGATGGACTTAGAGAACTCGCTGATGTTGACTCCTGTGGTAAAAGTTACTTTTTTTGCTTGGAGCTGTGAGACACGATGCCAAGTTTGGCCCTCAGAGCTTCAGATTTGAATTGATTTTAAAAACAAAACAGATAAAAACAAATTAGCAGCTCATTTTTGATGAAGCTCAGGTAAAAGTTGTGTGTTTCAAGTTTCTCTCCTCCTCATTTTAGCACCTGTATTTCTCAGTTCCACTCGAACGTTGTGTCGTTGCTCCTCTCATATCCGTCTCTCTTTTTCTTCCCCTGTGAACTGTCACACACGTTGCAAGGAAGCAGACCCTGCTCCTCAGAGATCTGTGAGTACACTGCGAGGAATGTGTGTCCTTCCTGACATTATAACGCTCTTTATCATCTAACAAGAGGAGCAGGAGGGGAGCGGGGAGGAAGAGGGGAGGATGTTGAGATGTTAGGAGAGGAAAAAAAAGAGGGCTCTTTGTGGCCTCTTATCTGACAGGATATGAAGCAACTCAATGGCTTTGGCATTTGGCAAAATAGCTTCCTTCAATGGGCATTTACTACAAGAGGCATCCCCTGACATGAGGCCACATTTGTTTGAGCAACTGAGAGAAAGAGAGAATTTCAGGAAGAGAAAAGACAGCCAGAGGCTGTTTTAGAAGTTCCGTATTTTGTTAATTGCCCACGATAAGATGCAGCAATTTGCCGGTAGTTGAGATGATTATCAATGGCAGCAATTTAACACATGTTGGTAGACTTTTAAATACATTAGTCTTTCCAGGGCAGACTAAAGGACAGTTCTGACAAATGTATGAGTTCTGGAGCAGTTCTGTGTTCGCCAAGCCATTTTTAGCTCACCACTTAAAGTCCTTCCTTCATGCACACACAGCACCAGACACACGTGCCACAGTTTCTGAGTATTATTTTTGTTAATGGGATCTAAGGGGACATCATTTTCCTGATGTGGTGCAATTGAAGCTGCTGTATTAAAGGGTTGTGTTCGTCTCCTGCTGCTGAGACACAAAGTAATGCAAACCCCATCCCAGTTATTAACCCAGGAAGTCCCCACGGTGCACTGCACTCTAATGAGAGAGGCCGATACGTATTTTATTTTTTCTCTCATTTAGACGCTGCCCCTTTGACCCCTGTGAAGCTTATCCAATGCTCAATGGTCCACCTCTGTCCCTGTGGGGAGCTTACTGTGTCCAAGTCGCTCTCAAATCGTCTCTTTTTGTCCCCTTTTCACTCTGATCAAAGTTAATAGGAAAAATAGGAAAATTAAACTAGAAATTTCCCCTCTTTAATTCCACACATTTTTCAACCCTGTGTACACTTTTGGGACAGTAAATATTTGAAAGCGAAAGGAAATAAAAAACACTTTAATGCAGTTTTCAAACCCTTGAGCTACCTGTCACCTGATCAGGAGCTTTACCTTTTGAACTTCATGAGAAAGATACACAACAGATTTGCTGTCCTCAGGATTAGCCGTGTCATCTCAGAGAAACACGGTTACACCGTCTCATTATGTGGTTAGAAGATGATTTGTAGCACAGTCAGTCACTGTTATGTCATTTATTTACACTTTTTAAAATCTAAATATTGCATATTTCTTTGCCTTTCTTCTCTCTAGCCACAAAATACAGAGTCCTAATTAAATGAGTTGGTTTCTCAGTTTTAATCACCTGCGCACAGATATTTTCCATTCGTTGAGAATTGACATTTTCATTTGCCAACATTCGAAGATAAAACCAACTGCTGCTGTCCACACCCCGCTCTGAACACAATAGGCTTTCTTCTCACAACACAACGGCTCCTTGTCTTTAAACAAATTAACACTAATGCAGCTTAATGGGGTTAAAATTACAACCCCATGTTGCCTAAAGGTAATTTCTGACAGGGATTCTTCTTGTTTTTCTCGATTTCACCAAACATCTGACATTTCCCATAACACACTTTTTATTTGTCCTCTGGCTCTCCCTCTCTGTTTTTCACCTGATTGGCTGCATTTCATACTGTGCACCTCTAAAGGAACACTATCCCTGTTGTGTATCCAAAGAGGAGATTAACTCTATAGCACTCAAAACAGTCCTGCTTTTCTCACACAGGATAAAAAAGACAGTCACTGTCATATTGTTGCTTCACTTTGATGTAGGACTTTGAGCCCTGACGGACGTATAATATCATTTACAGTCAGAAGCAGGGGTGGTCTCTCGTGGTGTTAACAGCTCGCCCTGCTGTGTGTCCCACTGATTCCAAAAGAGTGGATTTTTCTCAGGCAGTTAAACGTCCACCGAATGGTTTAATTGTGAGCAGACTAAAAGAAATGGATATTTGAATCATGCTGGGTAAAATATGGCTCCATCTGGATCTGATAAACTCATAAACGAACGCCATCTGATGCTGATTTTACACTTTGCACTTCAAACAATTACATTAATGCCACGGCACCTACCTATACAATGACTGCCAAGTAGAAAGGCAATAATCACAGAGAAGACACATGGTTAGGAAATATGTAGTTTCATGTTGTGAATACTTCATATCTGCAGTTTTATCAACCCCCCAAAAAAGTAAGTTAGCTAAGAATACAAAATAAATGAAGTCAGAACTTTTCAGGGATGGATAGCCCCATACTCCAAAGAATAGGAGTGGAAACTTTCCCAGTTTTAAAAATCAATACAGTTTTCAGCCCAAAGTTTAGCAACAACAAAAACATTTGCCAGAAGATGTACTGTAATCCCTGACTCACTAACATTTACACGCCAATAGCTCTGATTGCAAGAGTTCAAGAACTATGTGTCAAAACAGGTTGCAGGGGAAACCTGAATCTATAATTATACAGATGATATAATTACGAATCAAGCACATATACAATTCACAGTATAATTATGAACCTCTGCAGCTATAAGCCACTAATGGGAACTGGGATTGAGGAGTTATTCAACACGCAGACAGCGAATTACTGTGTAGGCCTTGTTAATTGGTTATGCCCCCTATTCCGAACAGGAGCGTGATCAGGTTGGCAGATTTATGGAGCAGTAGCACAACACAACACTGGTGCTTCAAAGAAGCCTTTTTTATCTTTTCAACTGTGTTTACCAGAAGGGGTGTGTGTGTGTAAGCACATATCATAGGGAATTTGGCTCACAATGATGAGATGACACAGATAGTTATGACGTTCTGCAACAAATGAGAATGATAAATATGCCACCGCCTGTTATGCTGAGACTTTCACACACGACAAGATGAAAAAAGGCAGCCATGCAGACACAGCCAAACGATTAGCTTTGTGGTTGTAAAAAAAAAAGAAAGAAAAGAAAAGAGGAAGAAAAAAGCATTCGGATCACCAAAGCAGCTTGGTTTTGTATGGAAACAACTGTGGCTGGATGTTTGGTTCTCATGGAAGCCACATGACAGGGAGGTCATGAGAGAGACAGCAGGCCCGGCACTGTGTGCGATCTCACCACACTCACTCCCCATCGCACTTTTGATGTTTCCCTCCTCAACTTTTATCATTGCGCCTCGAGAGACCCCAACTCTCACTGTCAGGAAACGCACAGTGCTCCATCTGAGCAGAAGCTTGGCTACTGCCACTCATTTCCAGCCTCACAAAAACCATTTTAACAAGCAGAGAAATCATTTAGCGGACTCTTTCCTGGATCATTAAAGCCAAAATGACAGCTTCGGGATTCTGCTCCTTTTATTGATCTGCGCTCTCCGATTAAATAGATACTTCCTGGACCAGGCCTGGTCAGCGTGGAAGAGAGGAAATGGGGAGGGTGAGGATGAGGGGGATGAAGTGGTGGGGGGTGTTCATGTGAGGCTGAAATGTGATCCGGAGCCTGTGTCGCATTAGCCTTAACGGGCCGTGTGGCAGACGCACTGGCACCACAGAGCGGAGAAGGCAGGGTGGTGGAGGAGGAGGACTAGGAGGAAGATGTGGAGGCAAATGGCCGGACACCCTGACACAGGAAAAGTATGCAAAAAAAAAAAGCAGCAAGAAGGAATGCCATCACCCTCACCAGAGGGTTTTAACCCCCCCAAAAAAGAGACAACAGAGTGAGAGAATGATGCTTATCCCTCAATCTAAGTCACCTTTGTAACCACAGCACACACATCACACATCCCCTGTCAGCCTGTCATCCCTCAAGGGTCACGGTCAAGCTGGCGCTCCCTCTCTCTCTGTGTCATGTTGTCTCTCCCCTGCTCTGTAATTTCCTTTTTTTCCTCTCCTCGTTCCCGGAAAGAATGTGTCTCCTGTCGCTCCACCAGTCAGTGTCAGGGGGCTAAACAGCCCATTTCAGTGTCTGACTCAGTTGCGGAGCGCCTGGAGGATTCCAAGAATTCCTGCTTTTGCACCCACAACCGTGACGCCACAAGGGTATGCCAGAGAGATCATACCCGACACTTCCTGTACACTCTGGACTCGTCTTCCGGTAGCTCCACAAATGTCTTTCATGTCCAACATTATTTGCACATAAAGCATGAGTCTAAGGACGGTATTCAATACAGTCTTGCCATGTAAATGCATGACTGTGAATGGGCAACAGAGTGATCATGACAGAGAGCATGAGGGAGCAAGAGAGCAACGATGGAAAGGAGAGACAGAGAGCCAGAGTGAGAAGAGTGGAGGGAGTAATGACTAGGTCTGCTCAGGACAGAGGAGGCGACAGAGGGGGGAAGCGTCTCCGATCGTCTCCTCGTGGCTCCTCTTTGGCGTCTGTGATCCTCGGACCCTTCACGCAATCTCCTTTATTACAAGGCTTCCCCTCTCCGCACGGGCACCACTACAAAATGGAGCAATTACATTTAATTAGGCTGCAGAGGGTAGCTACCCTGCCCCATCCCAAAACCTCAGAGAAGTGCAGACTTCAGGTAACACAACGGTCGGGGAGGACTTCAAAGGGATGCAAAATTACAGCGCCATTAGTGGAGCCACCACAGAAGTGATGTGAAGCCAGGGAATCATTTGACCCAGAGAGGAAGATTCAAAGGAGTTAAAACTGAAAAGCAGAGACAAAAACATCTCAACAGCCAAAGATTAAGGGGCAGACTGAGCACTTCTAAACACTGTTTGTGCTCTATGGGAGACTTGAAAAATCAAGGAGTCTTTACAACACCTATTAGTTATCCCAAACCCCTATGGCCCCTGAGGATGCTCCTTTGGGCTATGTCAAACATTTTGTGGTTTTACAGTAAAAAAAAAAAACAAGTTTTTCTTCCAAAACAAACAGACCAAGATTAAGTGTCCTAATAAGCCATTCAAGCTGTCCTGGAAAGATGATATGTGAGACAATCCCACTTTATCTGCTTGCTTGTTTGTAGCATTGGATTTTGGCACAGAAGGGCATGATGGCCTTAAAAATTTTATTGATGCTGACTCACTAGACCTCCAACCAGAGTGGAAAATTCTGACTTAAATGCTGTTAGATCTGCGTCTGAGACAGAAGGACTCTTGTTTAAATGCACAACAACATCCACACAGGTGGAACAAATAAAAACAACTTTTCTCACTGTGATGTGATTTTAGAGATTGAGTTAAGTGATGGATCAGGACTATTTGTAATGACATTAAAAGACACAAAAATTGCATGAGTAGAAAAATATAACAAACACTGACGCTTCCATTTAGGATACAAAGGGTCTTTGTAAAATAGAAAATTCTGTCTATGTGGCCTATGTTGCATCTCCATGCCGCTACAGCACTGATGTGTAGTTATATTTCTGAGGTGAAAATCAGCCATCATATAGCCCATTAATGCACAGTTAGCACATGGGGTTCATACCCATAGTAGAGTTCACAGCATTGAAGCTGTTCTTGTGGCTCATGGTGGCCCAGAGCCTAACACACCTAATGTTGGTGTTTCCCTTAATTTGTCTTCGTCATGATCATAAAACAACATTCGATTTTCCTTCCCATTCTCGTGGCTGCTCCTCTTCTCTGATTTTCTTGCCACTGAAACATTCTTTGGTGTTTTAATGTGTCTTTCGTAGTTAACTGAGACTCCATAAAAGAAAGGGCTGGGTCTTTCTTTTTTTTTTCTTCCACCCACCACAAATTAGTCTCATGCTGCGTCATGATTTACTGTCTCTGTTATAATAATCAAAACCAGATCTGTGCTCACCGTAGACTACAAATGCAACTGTTGGAAACTTTGACAGACAGCCAGTCGTACTGTTGTCGCCTGTGTCATCAGCACTCTGAGCATGAAAGAAACGCTGTAGCCATACTTCAGTGACTGGGCTGATGGTTACCACAGTGTTCAACCCCATTTAATACTTTGTTTTCTTCATGTGGTCAACAACTATTATGGATTGTAGTAATATTCCCTATGAAGTATTACCACAGAAATAATCACAAAACAAATAGTTACTGCAACTGAAAGTGAAAACTATACCTCGGGTATGCAACAAGCACACAGACAGGAGATACAGAAGAGTATGTATAAAACCAGGTCGCTAATAAGACAAGATAACCAAAACTATACAGTAAAATACACTAAGTGCATCTTATTTTCAGCACTTTCATGACATTTCAGAGTGCTATTTATATTGGACTGTGAACCATAACTGCTTATTCAACACAAAAAAAACATCAAACACAAATTAGATGCTATTGCAGAAGTCTACATCTAAACATGGAAAGTGGCACACTTGATCTCACAGGAGCTTGCTTGTGTGACTTGAAACTGTAAAAGCAGCAGCAGGAAATGTTGATTTAAAGCATGACTCAGTGTAGTGAAAACCTTTTTGAGCTCAAAATGACATCACGTCTCGCTCGTGCGTCTCTCGGCCTGCTGTGGCTGGATCATGACGAAAACATGATGATAAGACCAAAAGCATTCCTGCGTTCATCAGCTGCTATCGGAGAGGGACCTGCCTCCACTTTAGACAGAATGGATCTCTTTAAAGAGAACTTAAATGCAGTGTCTGATGATGCAGTGTGTGATATAAATCTTTGGATAAGAGGAAGAGACACAAATAGACGAAGTGAAGTGAAACAAAGACCGGAGCAGTATCTTGTCTCTGAATGGTTTGTGGAACATGCCATTGATACGAGGCATGTGGTGTCCAGCTGTGTTTAGCCTGAAGCTAGTCAGGTTCTTCTTGGAGGAATATAATGTTGCAATAAATGTGCTCCTATGCACTTCAATGAGGATAAAATCATATTCTGCCAAAATTACTTTTTTCACTAACAGGTAATTTAACATGTTACTATTTCCAAAGCAGTAATCAAGTCACTGTTTTCTGGCTGGAAATACAGTCAATATTTTGAGTTTGTGTCAGCTAAATACAATAGTATTATAAATAATTTTATTATAATTTTATTAATATTAAAGTGTTATCTAGCTTCAAAAACACTGCTAAGAAAGACTCATTATTTAAAAAAAATATGTGAAGTGAAAAAGACAGTTTTATTTCATTTTTATGAAAACATTTTTTCATGATTTTTTATCAGTAAAGTTTTTGAGTTCAACTTAAAATGTCAGGAGATACATTGTTGACGTTACTGTTAACGCTACTGAGTTTTAATCTAACTTGGTTACTTTTAAAATCAAGCAATCAGTAAAGTAACTATGTTAGTTTTTAAGGTGTAATCAGTAATCAGATTACTTTTCAAGGTAACTGTGGCAACACTACTAACACATAATCAGTGTAGTGAGACAATGTTGAATTTGAGGCACATATTTAGTAGAGCTGTAAGATGTGCAGCACTGCCTCATGCCAAAGCCCACAGAAAAAAACAAAAACAAATCCAAACGTCTGGTATGCTCCCCCCCACAACATACTCTTGAGACGTCTAACCACCCCTACAGCTGAGCGAGCGTGCTGGCGCTCACTCATCTATGCAAGCATGTCATTGGTCACATATGCATGGCATTAACAAAGACACAAACAAAGCAGGGGTGTACCACAACCCTGTGATTAGGCTGATTTATGAAGATGTCAGAATACGCGCCATAAAAATATGATCCACTTTCCCTAAAAAGCTAAATGGATGAGCATGTAATCCGGCGGCCTCTCTTGGTGACATCAAACTGCTGTGAATCATGGAGGCCACAAAGGTCTTTAAGCAGAGTTTCAAAGAAAGCTTGAATTTAAAAAAAATGTATGTTTAAAAATATTTTTTTCATAAACAACAAATTGCAGAGTCCCACAGAGGTCATATAGCTTTAGGGATCCTCACTGCTGGAGTGTCCTGACAATGATAACCCGCCTTGACAAAGAGACCCAACTGCAGTTCTCCATCTCATCACCGATCAATGAAATCTAGACAGACACAAAATACACTGCAGGCAGCTTTGCCACAAGGCCCTACTGTATAATAAATCACCAGTGAGACCACCATGATACCAAACCACACCAGGCTTAGATTTAGGCTACTTCTAATGGGAATCATTTATGCTCAAACCCCTGCAAATGATTATGAGCTGAGGTCATGAGTGACATTTGACTATGTTGACAGCCTCTCTTAGGCTAATCAGTTTCAGTCTCAGATGCTTTCATTTCTGTCTCACTTTCTCTGATATCTTGTGGGGAATTACTTTCTCTAACAGAGCCCTTGAGTGTGTGTCTTACGGCTGTCCAACACCCTGATGCTCCACTTTCATCCCCAGAAGACTGTCCATCTGGTTGCCACATTTCAGCCACATTCAGAGATGTGCAATTTGGTTTTGTGTCAAAATACATCATTGAAGGATCTTACTCAATCCTACCTCTCAACACCTCGGCTATTTCTGCCTGCAGACTTTGAGAGGTACCGACTCTGGGCCTGATTGGCCAAATTTAGCAGCCCTGCTCCATGGGAACGCTGGACCATACAGGTTGCATAACTCTCCCTCTCAAGAGGTCTCTTTTTTTCTCCCTTGTCCTCCTTTCAGTAAACACCTCTACTTTGACAGGAGTGGCAATTTTCATCTCACTGATTGAAGAGTAAAGCTGCTGCTGGTCCGCCACACAGACTCCTGCCCTGCCCTGCCTTGCTCCCTCTCTCACTTTGTGCTATCAGTCATTTAAAAGAACCTCCCCCATAATCTTAATCCTTCAAGTCTCAAGGCCCCTTAAGAACTGAGTCTGAGCCTTCAGAGTCTCCTCTTGACTGCTCTCGAGATACAAAGCAGCAAAAGCTGCTGCAATTCCAACTTAGAAAAAGTCTTTCGGTCACAAAGCTGTTTTTTTTTCCAGGAGCGTGACGTTGTGCACAATTCCCCCACATGCAAGCTAATAAGTATATTTAGACACTTGGACAAACAAACAAAACGTCACTATTTAACGACCTTTAACGAGTTGGCTGCTTGGAATAACACAAAGAGCCACTTCATTTCTCCTCTCTTAATCTGCCAGTAGCCTGTCCCTTTAATAGCGCCGCTTAATTGTAATGACTGTGTCTGTTTGTCTTGGGATGAATGAGGCTCTTGGATAGAAAGCCTAGACCACAGCAGCAGGGCTGGGCAGCGGTGACGACTAACAGCTCATCAGTATTGGAGACGGAGGGCACCTCATCAAAGACTAAATCAACTAAACTGTCCCCCCGCAGATTAGAGCCACGAGTGGCCGAAGCCTCGAAGCAATGTATTTGGATAATCTTAACCTCACCAAAGCTTTAACTAATATGAAGAGAAAACACAAAACTAACCACAGATTGTGTCTAGACAGAGCCTTAATCTACTCTGATGACTTATTCTAAGAACTTTCATATGAGGATATTGACATCACTGGCCTAGTTTAGGAATAAAAGCACACATAGAGCCACACAAGTATGCTTATATTAAAATAATGTGTTTACATGCTGCACTTTTTAAAATAGTACAGATACCTGAGAGTAAACATAAATGTAGAATGATGCATGTCTTTAAAAACTGGTTTTAATAAAGTTTATGCATGTTTTGGCATCTCAAAAACTTGTAGCTCTGTTATTAAAAAAGAGATAGTGTCTTGTTTTTAATCTGGACATTGGCGTAGCTATTAAAACTAACTAGCTAAAAAAAAAACCACAGGAGCCAAAATCTTTCAAGCCTTAAAATCTTGAAATCGATTTCAAACGGAGTTGACCATGAGGTGAGCACTTTGACAAGTCAGTGAAAAAGAACGGTGCACTGGTTTGAGTTTGTCTGGCTCCTTAATTTCATTAAATTGGTTATATTATTTTCCTGTTTGTCCATTCAGTGCCTGTAGGGCATTAACAGACAGGTGATGACATATGCTAACTTTTTGGAAAAATGGACCTCAAACACAAATGTGTGTTCTTATTTTTTCTCTTACTTTTGTTGGTCAAAACTGAATGAAACATGATGAAGACAAGAAAATAAACCAAAACATTAATTTATGGTTCACCAGCCATACCTGCCATGTCACATTTTACTTCTTGTGATGTTGTTGTGCTTTCAATATCTGTCCACAGACAGACAGTTATAGCCCTCAAAACCACTCCTTGCTACAGTTGGTGTCTCAGTACCACGATGACTCACAGAGGTGGTCACAAGGTGAAAACAAAACCAACCACATGCTGTTGCAGCTGCAACATATTTACCTACAACCTACTATGTTCAAATGTATGTACAAAAATGTGTGGGTTCATTGTGTTAAATTGCCTCCTTGCATTTTCAACACTGAAGAAAACATTGATGAATCCCACAAAAGTTCAGATCAGATACGATCGAATCAGTGTGTATGAGCTTGTCATGAATGAGGCCAGTATGTTTGAGTAAATGCTGCTAAAGAAACATGTAAGTGTCAATAAGTTTGACATGACTCATTATTGCTGCAATATCACCTATATCTTTTAATGACACATGTTGTACAATATAGTCATCATTTGCCAGTTCTGGTAGAATGAACATGAGTTTGCTTTAAATACTGTGTTTGTTTTGATGGACAGGAGAGCAGCAACAAGCTCTCAGGAAAAACTCCAGACTGCAGCATTCATTATGGCATGTGATGATAACACTACGTGTGATGAGAGGAGCAAAACAACATGCCTCCTTTGCATTTCCCCCACTGCTTCAGTTGAGGTTCCTGCATGATGAAAGCATCCCATAATCCTGCTGGAATGACAGTGGACAAAACATGGATAAGAGCGGGGAGGAAATTGCAGTACAAACAGCCTGATGAGTGCCAGAGACACGGCCCAATGAGTATGGTCTGATCTGTGTTTGCACAGGACTGAAGCATGCAGATTGAAGCTCAAAGCCTTTGTGTGTGTGTGTGTGTGTGTGTGTGTGTGTGTGTGTGTGTGTGTGTGTGTGTGTGCTTCATTGAGCAATAAGTTGAGGTTGGGGGAGCAACAGCGAGTGAGGCCAACAGGTGATTCAGGAGACGACTCTTCTTCCAGCGATGGATTCCCATGGGATTTGTGGCCAACCTTTTTCCCTCTGCCTGTTTCCTCTCAGAGATCCCAGAGGTGCGATCAGAATGACTTTAACTAAGATCTGAAGTGGATTATTGACAGGCAGAATCTGACTCACAATAAACATCTCTCTTTTTCACACGAATTGAGCAAGGCACAGGGTTTTGGATGATAATCTTTTCTTCCTCTCAGAAAGCGTCTAATTGCATTGGCTGGCAAGCCCACACAGAATGGTATGCAGTTATGAATGGTGTGTTTACGCAGGTCTTTTTTACGTGAAGTGTATGTTTGCTCTTATATTGCATATAATTTGCCCAATAACACTCGCATCTGCTATTAACTTACCACAGAGTTACTTCAGGCAACAACACAAGGGATTAACACTTTGTGTTCCAGTCTGGACAGAACAAAATGGTAAAAGCATCAACAACAACGAAACAGTGCCATTTTTCTGCTCGATAGAAATTAAACTGTAGGTTTAGAATTAAGAATTCAGCTCTTGTGGAGCACAGACTTCTCAAACATCATATTAAATTGCTGTTTTTTTTACCTCTACATGTCCAGTGGCCATTCAGATAGTTCCAGATGCCACAGACACAGGTATTAAAAAGACATTCACATCCAAAATCATTGTTAGAGCAGCTGTTATAGGTGGTGTCTACTCCCTTGCTTGCATTGTCCCCCCCAACCACACACACACACACACACACACACACACACACATAGCCACGACTAAATCAGTGGCGCCACAGCGGCAGAAGCAGGTAGTAATAACGCTCTGGATGGTGGCCCATAGATGTGTTAGCTGATGTGTTACTCAGAGGGCCCCTATGAAAAGACCCCAGGCGCCTATCCCACTGCCTGTCTCCGTAGCGCTAAGCGACCATTAGGCTGGATTTAAAGGGCAAGACATTTAGGCTGCTGTCATCTTGTGTCAGTCCACCACAGAGACCGCGCCATGGTTAAACAGGCTCGTAAATAAACACCACACGCATACGGGGGGGAGCTGGGCTGTGGTGCTGCTGCTGCTGGTGGCGGGGGAGCCAACCACAGGTTTGGACCATGGCTCCTTTCAGCGCCTCTCTCCCCGCCCCCACAAGTGGCTCCATGGATTGCCAGACCTAAACTTCAACTTCATCAGTCATTGACTAGACTGATGGCTCCCCACAAGTCGCTTTGTCCCCGTCTTGCTTTCTCTCCTCTGTCTTACTTTCACACACACACACACACACACACACACACACACACGCACACGCACACACACACACGCACACACACATATACACACTTTGCATCTGCCTCACTGTCCTCTGGCTCTGCTCACAGGCAACACCGCCACCGTGGTGGCGGCGACAGCAGTGATGGAAAAACTGAGGGCTTCTTTCTGAGCAGGCCTGGGGTCCCAGCACTCCTCCCCTCCCCTATTCTCCTCACACTCTGTCTCTCCCCTGTCTGTCTTCTTCTGGAGCAGGGACCACACAGATGTTCCAAACCACATCCAAAGCAGTCTGGCTGTGATGAGAACATTTGCACACAGAGTGTCAGCTAACAATCTGCCAACAGCTAAAATGTGTATGACTATAGCCTATAGCGCTAATCTTAGCCTAAGACAACGGCCACTGGTACTAAAATTGAAGCTGCTTACGTAACTCTGGAAGACTTGATGGGAGCCTCACACATAATGGCAAATTATCACATGGAATATGGGATGAGCTGTTACTTTGGAAACAGGGGCGAACAACTCTCAACTGTCAGCGGTGGCCTAATGTTTTGGATCATCAAAAATGAAACAGAGTATAACGCTGTTTGCAGAAAGGCTTGAGTCTGAAATCACTCAAGAAATGAATGCACCTCCTGAAAAAGCTGTGGATTAAGAATGTATTACTGTCAGGAACAGCTTAAATGGTGTGATTCAGTCAATTTCCACAGAATAAAGAGGAATAAAATAAGAGTTACTGAATGCCACGTCTTCTTTGAGTAATCAGCCATCTTTACCAGCCTCACAGACATCAATGCAAGTATGTCTCAACCCCTGTCATTTAAAACAGCTACTGTTTTAATGCACCAAAAACTAGTCAAACCCCTCAATTACTCCTCATGTGAATACTGTGTGTATGAGTCTTTGTGTGTGTGTATGTGTGTGTGTGTGTGTGTGTGTGTGTGAGTGTGTGTGGTGTGCATACTCATCTGAAGTCTGTGGTTTGGTATGGTTTGGCGGGTGTGGGAAAGTGTGGTTAGAGCTACACTCACACAAATAGCGGTTTTCAGTGTGAGCAGACAGTGAAATTCTCATTTTAAGACAACAACACAGTGTGTACCTCGAGGCTCGCCAATGGCCAAACCGCACAATGTTTAAATCATTTTGGCTTAATTGCTTTTTAACAAGGCTCCCTACTGCGTTGACATTATACATTAACACTGTGGGTGCTGAAAGCTCGCAGTCTGACAAGCCTGGCCACGTACAGCGTCTGATTCAGAATAACTCAAGAGAGGTTTTTTGTGCAAAACTCTATAATGTGCTGTTTATAAAAATCATGAACAATGAGAGCAAAAAAAAGCCCCAAAAGCATGAAATTATATTTCTATGCCTCAAAAGCTATCAGATTCATCCTTAGAAGAAATCTAAAAATAGTCATGGAATAATGTCTCTGCTGTGTCTAATAGACTGAGCTCTCATTGCAGACTTGCACCGCTGGCAGATATAGGATGAGATATAATCTGACCTTGTAGGCAGTGATAGAGCGGTGCATGATACATGGTACAAACACGGGACTACTAGTCATAAACCCCTTCATTAGGAGAGCCAGACAGTGTGGAGCATGTATTTTACTACACACCCAAAATTTCGGATAGAATATAACCTTTGGGCGGGATGTCGAAGGACTGGGCTCACTGAGCACACTGTCTGTGTGTGTGTGTGTGTGTGTGTGTGTGTGTGTGTGTGTGTGTGTGTGACCTGTCTGTCAGTTAAACCTTACTTTGGGTTTTGAGCACATTTCCAAAATAACAATGTGCAGCATAGGAATTAAAAAGCACTCAAGATGTACAATATATAGTTATGGAAACCTAAAAACATCAGAGATGGCTTCTTAAATGTCATTAAGTCAGACGGCACACGCTTTGTGTGTGACGGTTGGTGAAGGTATAGAAATGTAAAAACTAAACATTCTGGGACATCCTAATATCCTCAAATTAGTTTGAAAGCATGGTCCCCAGATAGCTTCGGCTGTGGTCATCGGGTGCCTATTTTGGATAAGCATGGTCTTAAATAGCTGCAGGAAATGAGGAGATGATGATGGACTTGAATCTACCCTCTGTCTAAGCACTGCTCTCTGAAAATAGGAGTGATCTGTTGTCTTCCATATGTCAGAAAGAAAGAGGAAAATAATCTGGCTGGCTGACAGAAATGTTAACTAATTAGGCAGACAGGAGTGGTAGCAAATCACTGATATCAATAATGCCACCATGACCACATTTATATTGAGCAAAGGCATAAGAACTCAATTAATTTAAAGAATATTTGAGTAATACTTAAGTAGTAGCCACAAAACAATTAAATAAGAAAACAAATCAGCAAGAGAAGAGAGAGAAAAGAAAAGCTCATTTCAGAAAGATAAAATATGATCTAGTTTAACACAACGACTACTTTGTCATTAGTATTTTCATGTTCCTTTTCTGGTCAAAGATAATTATCAGTGTCATCATTTACCACATGTCCTCTCTTAGTGGAGAAATAACCCCACACCAGATGAATAAGCAACCATGCTGCAGGGCCCCTAGTGCCAAAAGAGAGTCAACGATATATACATCTTTAACTTCCACTCCATCACCTCTTTGTAAGCATTTATCATCACCTCATTTGTCACAGGAAGACGTTGAGTTGCAGGCATGAGTTTTGGGCTCCATCTTGTGGCCATGTGTGTTCAACATCTGTGTTCACATAAGACTGAATGTGTGTCATGAAATACAGTTTTTCCTCAGTGCATTTCTCACATCACTCTTTACATTTGCACAACAGTTCAACCTCCACAAAATTTAGTCATTGATGCTCATCATAGTAACAGTTTCTCATTCCCTCCAACAACTGCAAATGCTTTTAGACATGCATCAGTTGCTTTCATACAACTCTCTGGTATTTTATAACTTTATCATTTGATTATGTTGTGTCAGTCAAAATGAGCTATATTTGTGAATGCTGAATAGTCATTCCCCGTAAAACTAATAGGCCTCATTTCATTGCTTGAGTCATTATACACAAAAATGTTGAACTAGTTGTCAAAATCTGTCAAGCAAATTTTATACATCCTGAAAATGTCTCCTAATTTGAACATTTTCTCTCAGATGAACCTCAGCTTTCACTGATGAGAAGGACTGTGTGAAGCATTAGTTGAACCAATGAGAAACTCAGAGCTGAATCCCACGAACCCCATCTTTACAAGCATATATGAACCAAGCATGACATACTGTGTACCATTTCTACAATACTGTGACACAGAAATTGAAGGTCAGCCTGTGGAGAGGAAGAGGAAAAAGAGGCCAAGTACAGGAGGATTCCTGATGAAATCAGGGCTAAAATTATGGCTGAGGCTTATCAGAGGGAGCAGCCAAATGATGGGAGAACCACTGTAAATTCAATTATTCAAACATTTTGTCAGGAGAGCAGGTGTGCATAATAGACAGCGATTCACCACAAAACAATCTGCACTGCACTACTGTCATTGTGTCCTACATGAAGCTTGAAGTGAGACAAGAACTTGTCACCTTTTACATTTTTACTTACTGCAGCACAGTTTTAGTGTATTGTAGTGTACAGTCGTGTTATAGTAAAGATTTGTCATATTTTCTGTCAGGTATTTAAGTCAAATCAAGTCTCATGATGTTCTTGCTGGACATTTGTCATTTCTCAGGGAGTCTCTCTGTGGGATTAACAGTTTTGAATGCTTCCACGGAGTCGTGCGTTGATTCCCAAAGATGTTCTCAGTTGGCTTCTCCTGCTATCTCTCTGATCAGAGTTTCAACTCCATTGCACTCCAGAGGAAATCTAATTAGCAAGCAGTGATGTGCTGCAATGTGAAGAAGCTGAGTTAGGTGTAATCTTGACAGCTGGCTGAGCTGCAGGGCACAACTGAAAAGGTGGGATCCAAATTGATTGCCAGTGAAATTAGTGGCTTGAGAGTGCCCCACAGAGAATTTACAGAATGTTTATGAATTGGACATAAGTGTGGTCAATCAAGTTATGGCTGAAGGGGGAGCTCTGATGAGTTTAGCATTGATCAGTAAAGGCCAAGCTCCTACAATACAATCACTTGTCAGTAGGATTAATGAACTACCAAGAGCTGCAAAAACATCAAACTTGATTAGCACCTCAGCTGTGTAAGCAATACAGAAAAGGGCACAATAACAATTATTAGATCCCCGAGATACAGGAGGATCATCCAGCTCTCCATTTAAAGGGTCCGAACTCTCAGGCCTAATGATATAACTCAAATTAGAATAAGTGAGAATTGTTTAAGGAGGAGACAAGCCTAGCCTCTCACTGCCTTCATCTGGACGACTACCATGCTTACTCTGGTAAAGCACCAGACTGAGTAGCCCAAGTCCAGTACAGATACCAGCCATGCCCATTCACTGCAGCTTTCCTCTCATGGATCTGTGTATTTGATAAACACTAGGAAAAGTTTTATAGACTTGGATAAGAATAGTCCCAAAGGTCTGTTTAATTTAATTGGCTAGAGCAATCTATAGGAACCATAAAATTATGTTAAGCACACTATACCTTTAAGATCACACTCTTGAAGAAGTGACAAAATTAATGTCCATGTAAACTTTTACTTTAATTGCAGATGTTGAAACAGCTTGAAATGATTGTATTTGCTGATTGTTCTGATAATTGGTATAATTGTGAATATGTGAAACTTAAGTGTAGAGCCTGATTAAATGTCTCTGGGATGAATCAGTCCAAAAGTACAAATGCCCATGTGTATATATATATATATATATATATATATATATATATACACGTGTATATATATACACATACACGTGTATATATATATATATATATATATATATATATATATATATATATATATATATATATATATATATATATATATATATATATATATATGTGTGTGTGTGTGTGTGTGTCTTCCTGTCCATCTTGGATCCACACATATTGCACTGCTTATTTTTGATACTGGCCACAACCTACAATGATGACAATATTTTGATCAGGAATTTTATTAACATCACTCTCCATCACACTCACCACAGCCAGTCAAGGTTGAAGAGTAACATGGTTGCTGTACATCACCCACTTACTTGATGACGATGGTTCTGTGGGTCGGACTGCTGGGGCAACATCCTCCTCCTGAATCAGGCTGACAGGCCGGTCCTGTGGCTTACTATTTCATTATCAGACTCTGAATTGGCAAAAATATGATCTCCATGTTCATAAGGAGGGTAGACCACCAGGGGTTGCTTTAGTGCAGAGGTGACCAACCATTTTTTATTGTGGCCATATTCAGAAAAATACAAGGAGCTGCAAGCCACTGAATAATAAATGCTTAGTTTTCAACCAGTTTTCTACACCACACTACCCCATGTGCCAGTGTACAAAGTGAGGGACTGAGTCATCTTGTCTTTTAACTTTATACCGTTTCATCACCACACCTTATTCTTTGCAAATTAAATGAATGCTCTTCTCCTTGACTTCTGCAAAAATAACTAATATTCTTGTCTTTTCAGTTCCGTCATATTTAAGTAATTAACTGCAGTACATGTTAATGGATACTAATCAAATAGTTGTTCAAAATGGCAGAAACATATTCAAACTAAGAAGTGCATATTATATAGTACAGTGCAATTTATTTGGAATATGCTCAAGCCATATTCTAGTTTATTTTTAAAAAACGCACTGGCTGCAGGCTGCAGTTGGCCTATGAGCAGTAGATTGACCACCCATGCTTTAGTGGTTTAGTGGTTCACAGGTCAGGTTGCAATCTAAGAGCCTCTGTTTCTCAAAATATAGTCAAAGTTTACAGAATTCACATTCACACCTATAGTAAATTTAAATTAGCTAATTAACCTAATCCCCACGCATGTTTTTGGATGGTGGGAGGAAGCCGGAGTACCCAGAGAGAACCCATGCAGACACCGGGAGAACATGCAAACTCCACACAGAAAGGCCCCAAGATTTGAACTACATCACCGTGCTGACCCGTCCACCTGAATAATGCGAAGCGAAATTAAAGATTACTGTGAGAGGTTTTTCCTTACTACTTCTGCCAGTTACTGTTTTTATCAGGAGAAATTAACACTGAGGCAACTAGCTACAGGCAGGCTCTTGAACATCTCTGGAGGAAACCAGAACACTCGCAATTAGTGTACGATTGTGGCGGAACGGATTTATTCCAATAATGAACTGCTTGCAGTTAAATGGCTGTGTGCCTTGATAATAGCCCTGATTGTTCCGCTGTGTGGTGAGACTAAACAAACCAAAAATGACATCATCCACCACTCACAGGACAACATTGTGACTGATTGATGGCTGATTGATTTATTGAATAATTCCATCACTGTATCTGACAGGACTTTCATGGAAACAAGGTGTGCACTTGTTTTTCTTCTTGAGGCAAAATTATAAGCTACAACTATGGGCAGCATATCTGTTTCAGTCATGTTTAATGTTGTTGAATATTGAAAGCATACAATATATTTTATAAGTGGCCCTTTTAACCTCATTTTAGAACTTCTTTAACATGTATATGATATGGGCTGTAATAGACGTGCACATTCTTTCCCGCTTCAGGAGGAGTCTTGTTGTGAAATTGGAAAACTGTTATACCTTGCTCAAATAAATATGGACAACCATTGAATTAGACCTCATACCCACTGTCAAAATCATCATAGTATTCATCTGTGACACTGAAAATCTTAGCTAACACAAAGTTATGCATTCTGTTCTCCAACACAACAAACTGCACGCCTGACGCTCATGGATCATCATGGATGTGTTCAAGTGCTGCACTGTTCATGTCAGGAGATTTCACAGTGGTTCTGTCCTCGAGCAGAGCCTGTTAGTGGTCTTAAATGACACTGCCAGCTTGCCCCAGTTACACTATATTGCGGCCCATGAGCATCTGCTGAGTTCTGCAAAGCTGAGTCTGTGATTCTAATCAAATGCACTTTTTGTCACAGTCATCAAATATCTCCTCACAGTCTGCTATCTGTCCATTTTGCATGTGCTTTTTTTCAATAAATATAGAGTTTTGAACTGAAAACTGAGACAGCAGGACACATGGTGTTGATGCTCACTTACTCTGTGTGTGAGGTGCAGATGAATGACTTGTCTTGGTCAAATCCTTGTCATGGTTGTTTTCTCTGTATCCTGGATCTCTTTGTCCTCTGTTGACACTCTGGAGACTGGCGTTACCAACTTCACTAAGGAAATCCCACAGCATGCGCTCCTTCTGCGATCAACTCTGCTTTGTGACCTGTAGCGGTCACAGACACACTCCAAGAGCTTCAGTCCATCAAAATGATGGACTGCCTTCAGATTTTTACGTTGTTGTAAAAATCGTTTCAGTGTGTTAACATAACCTCTGACCTGGACATGCGATTAATTAGTATTTTATCTTTTGTATTTTACCATTGTTGCCAGATTAATGGACCATCAGACTATGAATGTCTCCATTTAATCGTAGAATCATTTTGTGACTTGGGGCCTTTAATGAAATTAAATGTAGGTCCTTTTTTTTTTAACATAGTCATCATGACACAAGGTACAATGTGATTACATGATCACATTATCTGTGTATATTTTGTGTTGTACACCATTTTGATCTATTTTCCATGAAAACTGATACAAAGAGTCTGTTTTTAAAAAGTGGTTGACCATGCAGGAGAGATTTGTGTATGACTTGACTATGTTTTCTAAATATTGGTGTAAATGTCTCTGTTTTCTGTGGGTGGAATGAGCGTGGTCCAACCTTCTCCCCACTGGATCCCATAACCATAATTACAGAGCATGAATAAACTGTTAATACAAGTTGTAGTCTTGTTTTTGTCATGAAAATGGAATTATTGCGTTAGGTAACAGGTCACGTAACAGAGCGTCTCAAAGAGCGATCTTAAGAGCGATCCTAAAAAGGGCATTAAGAATCTGGGAAACACTCTTATCTTAGTGACCCTTCTTAGCTCAGACCTTCTTTACCTAGTTCTTATCTCTTAAGAGCAATCTATGTTCTATGAATCAGGATTTGGGGTCGGGGGTCAACCTAGATTTTCAGTCATACGTTGGTGGTACATTTCTTACTGGGGTAGATCACTTTATAACTCGCACTTAAGCAGGTTATGTTTGCAAAGTTGTTAGGGTAATATTTCATAAGTATGAGCAAGTTTAAGTCATAATCCAGACTTAAAAGAAAGTTGTAATGTTGACATTTGAAACTAGCAGCAATCAAACATAAAATTCTATTCATATAACAATGACACAAAATGACACAAAATGAGAATTTTCTCTTATCTTCACATAGTCTCTGAATCTGCTTCTTCAGCTGTAGTTGCCATGACACATTGAGACACGTGCTAATTTCACTGTGAAAGCCAACTGAGTTCCTTCAGCAGCTCCAAAATGGAAAGGCTGGATAGGAGATATGTTTTAATGAATGTTTCCTCATTCAATCAAAAAATGTTCACACGAGGGTAGAAAATGCGTTCTCTGCATCTACTTTCATTGTCTCCTTTTTGTGAGAATAACCAGCCATGTGTGCGCAATTACACAAACCATTTGCACCTCCCTTTGAGACATGTTACATACAGCACACAGTTTCTATCAGCAAAACTGCTTTCTTGTGCAAAATTAATACATTAACATTTTCTCCTCCTGCACACCTGGTTGTAAAAGCCCTGTATTGCACATTAATTGCGGCAAACATACATACAAACCATTGTTTTTATCATTTATCCACTCTGCTGCATCTAATGCATATGGGTCATTAGCATAATCCATTCATTAATGTTAATGTAACAGCACAGCTCATTTTATCACTCGGTGATAAACTGTTGTAGTATGCTGACAACACTGCTACAGTTTAAAGGGGGCTCTTTCTGCACTCAAGTTGCATGCATCCGCCATGTTGATAAAAAAACAAGAATGTTTAATCTTATTTTGAACATGGGGTAGTAGTACACTCTGGTGGTCGAAATAAGTATTGCCACAACAAACCGATGAAAGAAGAGCAAAGATTCCATCCATCCATTTTCTACCGCTTATCCTCATAGGGTCATGGGGGGGCTGGAGTCTATCCCAGCTGTCTTAGGGTGAAAGGCAGGGTACACCCTGAACAAGTCTCCAGTTCATCACAGGACACATAGAGACAGACAACCACTCACACTCACATTCACACCTACAGTCAGTTTTAATTAGCCAATTAACCTAATCCCCATGCATGTTTTTGGATGGTGGGAGGAAGTCGGAGTACCCAGAGAGAACCCTCACAGACACAGGGAGAACATGCAAACTCCACACAGAAAGACCCTGGGCCAGGAATCGAACCGGGTAACTTCTTGCTGTGAGGTGACAGTGCTAACCACTACACCACCGTGCCGCCCAAAGAAAAGATTGTCCTGGCAAAAATATTATTCAGTGTGTGTAAGTCATAAATACAGGAGATAAAATAGTTTAACTTTTTTTGCCTTTCAGGGCTTCTGTAAAAATATCATAATAATAGTGTGGCTTTTTTTTTTTTTAAATTAATATACTATTTCATGATATAGTGTCATTTTATTTACAGTATACAGTATGTCATAAAAGTCATAAACTAAAAAACATTAAATGTTATTGTATTGTCACAAGTAAGTAAAATAGGATTGTATGTGATATGCTATAAAAAAAACATGGTATGTCATTTTTAATTTAGTCAGTGAATACGTTTATTGAAATGTGTGATTAATATTTTGCTTGTCAAAGTACTATGGGCTGTGTTTTTAAATGAATGTAGAAATGAGTGTGCTAAAATTATTATTCAATGTGGCAGTAAGAGTAGAGTAAGAATAATTTATGAAAAGAGACACTATTTAAAATGTTTCATTGATTTATTCATTTTTTCTTCATAGTAATGCTTACTTCAACAAAAACAACAGTTTTCTTTCCAATTGTTTAGAAACTAAAATGTTCAATGTCTTTGAAACATTTCAAATATAAAGTGTTTCCCTAATATCCAACATAACCGCCTTTCCTTTCAATGAGGGTCGGTAATCTGTGGTCAACTTTTAATTTGGTTTCTGAGGACTTTGCTGACACTGTGTGCTGCACTTTGTGTGGCTTTCCAAAGCTACCCTCTTCAGCTCTATTACTTACCATCATTGTAAATCATTTTTTTTTATCACTGACCACAAGTTCTTAATCAGGACTGTCATGCACGCACAATAGCGTTTTCTTCACTTTAACTGTCTTTTCAACCATGGAAGGAAATTTGTCTTGAGGAAAGTGTGGTACCCCTCAGAATTCACTTTTACACCATCCTGAACCAAGAAAGGATCAACAAGTTTGTCATCAGAATTTGCAGCCCAGAACTTAACACAACCACCACCTTGTTGACATTGTAGTGGAGTTGGAGTGGCATGGCCACTTGAAATCCAAACAGATAACCTCCTGTCTGGTCCATCTAGGGTTACCTGACACTCATCACCCATCCCAGTCGTTTTTTCCTGATGTATTTTCTTCTCTAGAGTTCTTGTCTTTGCCTTTTGGACTGTTTCCCTTCTCTTCTTTTAGTAACCTCTTGTTTGATTCTTGACATTTCTCGTCTTGATAATGTTCAACAAGCTTTTATACTCTGGATTTTCTCCCATCCTGACTATTTTAGATGTATCTTCTTGTCATTATGTTTCAGTGGACACGCTGCAATTTCATGGCTTTACCATGTAGATCCCCCTCACTCAGACTCTTCACAATTTGACTCTTTTCCTTTTTGGTCAGGTCACTTTTCTTGCCAGTTGAATAGGACTTGCATAATAAAATGGCACACACGTATACAGGTGGTCTGTGATGAAAGATATGAGAAAGCATTGTAGATTCAAACAACAAGGGCTTTAAATATTCAAGAAAAGATCACTTGCATGATAATCTGGCACACAATGTAATCACTTAATAATATGATAAGTCATGTATAGTATGTTTATATTCATAGTATAGTATGCCATAAGTAGTCATGTATAGTGTGTGGTAATATGTTATAAAGTCATTGTCAGAAGTAAGACAAACATTGAGAGTGTCATGAATAGTCACAGTACAGCATAGCAAAGACTATCATGGAAAAGTCCTGGTGTAGTATGTCAAAAATAAGACTGTAATCAAATTTTATGACACAAAAGTCAAAGTATAATATGTTCAATATTTTATGAAGCACATCACAGTGTAGTGTGTCAACAAAAATCATAGTATACCAAAAATAGTCATGTATGGCATATCATTAAAAAGCCATATTTTACAACATTAATCACACTTTAAAAGCATTTCTAGAAAGTAGAATTTTTATTTGTGATTTGAATTCGGGCAGGTATGACTTCCAGAGAGTAGGGACAGCTGTGGGTCTGGTGCTTGGTGATCAGTTGTGGAGGTGTGGTAGTGATGTCATGATGAAAAATTTCATTAAAAAGGCAGTATTTTTAGTAATCAGTAATTTTAGCATTTGTTTGAGAGTTTGCCTTATGGTGAGTTCACTGGAAGTCAGACATCGGACATGACATTTTAGGACTCTTTTGGACGTCCTATCATGTGGATATTCTATGAGCTTTTTAAAATAAATTATGACTTTATTCAAAATACTGTAACAAGGCTTTTTGATGATCATGTTTGACATTGTTGTAAAAATATTACTTGTTTTGTCTTGGATGTCACACCTCTTCAACATAACAGTGGTGACCAGATGGGGTGATGCTGCCTCCCCAGCTCACCACAGCGTAGAAGAGGATGCTGGCGACCACAGACTGGCAAAACATCAGCAGATGTTAAAAGACCCCAGTCTGAGGAAATAGAGTCTGCGCTGAGACTTTTTGAACAGGATGTCAGTACTGGATGATCAGTCCAATCTGTCCTCCAGCTGCAGTCCCAGGTATCTAGGAAATAGAGAGAATAGGAGCAAGAGATCAAACCTGCGACCCTGTAGGGGCTTTTGATGCTAAATGCTGCTTTTGACAGTAAATGCTGCAGACCCCGTACTTTACTGTGACTTTTTAATGACTTACCTGCTCCACCATCACACTTTTTCCCACTCAGCTTCCTCTGGGTTATATCCAGCGCTGGTTGGACAGAGCATTCTCCATATAGCTGTCTTCCTCTGGAAAAACATCAACGACTGCTCTACAAACCCAAACTCATTATTTGAGAATGGTTTTTAATGTGTGATTAATGTTATGTGTCCGATCATTACGCATTACTTGCTTTCTTTGTTCATTTTAACTTGGCTTTAATGTATGATTGTACAACAAAAAGTGCTCTATGAAAACTATATACTTTTTGAACTTTTTTTTGGCATGCTATACTATGATTTTTTTTTAGGTGAAATTTCTACACTAATTTTACTTTATCACACACAGTGTGTCCTTGCGCGTCATGACTGTTGATCCAGCAGCTGCCCGGGCGATCCTGTCAACATATTATTTTTAAATATATCTCACTGATTTCTTCTGCTGTGTTGAGTTGCATTACGCTGCCCAGTTTCTCGGTGCAACCTGAAAAGTGTTCCCATTTACAGTACCATTCACAACACTGTCCACTCGAGCCAGACCAGGTGGTCTAAATTGGTACAAAACCATCAGTGTTTGGTATCGAGATCTTCTCCAATGAACACCGAAAAATCTCCTGGCAGCTTCTGGCACCATCTTAATCCTTTCTGACTTTACTTGACAGCTCAATAACCCATGGAGATAAATGCTGTAAACTGCCTCTTGTCCTTGCAGACATTCTTCTCAGCTCCTTTTCTTTTCTGCTCCATCTTTCCTGCTTGTCTTTCACAGTTTAACCATCATCATTGTACTTTGGTGAATGACTTACCTAGCATTTGAAAGTTAAGACAGTAATCACAGTATCCTTTACTGCACCATACCTGTGTGCAACAAGACCCCGCTACCAGCATGCACCTTGTTTAAATTAAAAGAAAATCATCAGAGCTCCAGCTTGCTAAAAAACGACCTCCACCTCACAGCTTTGCTGTATATCAAAGAAATGACCCCAACACCAGATGGTGTGTTTGGAATAAACAGCATTGCACAGAACACTGTAATGTGGTTCTGCTTTAATAACCAACCTGTGACCAGCCCTGATCTCCCCTGCAGGACTGAACCATTCCCATCTGTCCCTGTGCTGACTGCAGGGCAGATCGGATCTAGTTTAATGAGTAAAAAGGCGAAAGATCGCTACATAACAAAAATAACACAAATGACACATCTGGATGCATGGCACGAGCTGTGATTTCACTGGTATCTGCAGTGTGTGCTCACAAAACAGTGGATATCTTTTACATATGTTTGCCTGTACTCAATTCCTTTTTGCAAAAATGAATGAATATGCGGCCTCTGAGACTGAAGCAGTGAGATGGATCATTTTATTTGGGAGGAAACCAGGAGACCTGTTGCCAGGTCTGGGCATGCAATAAGCAATGATGACGGATAGGTATTATGAGGAATTCCTCCTGCTTCCGTTGGGGATTTGTAATAATCTCCTTCAGAATGAGTCATGGCTAGATTACCATACTGTCTCCTGTAGGCCAGGATATCCTGTATAGACTATGCTAATAGGTGAAACTCAGGAGGCTTGCCGGTGGACTCAGATATGAGAACAGTGCTCACCTGTATCTGGGAAGCACAATCCTGAGCGAGAGGAAATGGCATTAATGTATCAGCCACTCCTCCTGTGCGCACAGAAAATCAAACCTGCATGCTTATGCAACGGCTTCAGCGATCAAACATGTATTTACATGTTTCTGACATGTAATATTTACAGTACATGAGGTAAAAATAGCAGCTGTCGTATTTGCTTTTTCAAACCATTGGATCAACAGCTACAGACACACAATAATGCAATGTGACCCTGGAGTCTTCATGAAGACTTGTTATATTCTGGGCAATCATAATTGCAGTATTTCTATATATCTATACATTACATAGTGTATCTATGCAGTATTTGCAAAGTTTCCACAGGTTTTGAATCATCAGTGTTTCAAAATTAAACAATTTGTCAGTGTAGCACAACAAATATGAGCCATAACCCTCAGAGCAAACCATTCCTTAAATGTGAATTGGGCCTTTAAGCATTAGTGATAGCAACAGAGTTGTACTTTTTGCAGTAGCAGGCCTACATTAAGATACTTGTTTATTCTTACATAAGGCATGCTCAACAGAACATACTTCTTGTTGCATCAAATGCAATGAGATGCCATGTGAAGTGTGTTCGTACAAAGCCAGCAGGGAATCATTACTCCACAGGGTTGATCCATATCACACACGTGTATGTATGAAAAAAAAGGGAAAATCTGAATCCCAGTTCCTATTGAACTTGTGTTTCTACTTTACATTCACTGTGAATATTCACTTACAAGGTGATTTAATATTGATGCATGTCTGTGAAGTTGCTCCTACTTCTTCCGTCTGTCAAATGTGAATGTGTGAATGTGAGCACATCAGGAGCTCCGTGGCTCCATCTGCTGCAGAGGGGCTTCATCCTCAGCAAGCCAATGAATTTGTTTGCTTGTTAAAGAGGTGTCAGGCATGTCTGAGTGTGGACATGAGCTTGTTGTACTGATTAAACTAAGGGCCGGGAACTAGGCCTCACAAGACCAATTAGAATAAGCAAACTGTGACAAGCTAGCACTGAGACAGAGCAAGACTCAGTACCATTGTTTGGTGCGTGCAATGCATTGCTAACTTCTCAGAGTCCCCAGTGTATGAATAATAACCCTCCATAAAAGCTTTCAAGATTTATGAATCTCTGTGAAGCACAGCAGTATTTCTGTATCATGATTTACATCCTCAGGTCTATTACAGAATTATTGCTTCAGAAAATGACTTCACATAAACACAAACTGTGGCGGAACCTGTTTTTGTGAGATGTATAAATACATTTAAATGAACCCAGGGGTGACGATTATATGATGCAGAAATACTGCTTGCCACTCCTGTCGTTAGTAGTAAAGAAGATGTGCAGAAATTCAGTTTTATGAAGTGAATTTATACATATCAGGTTTACAGTGAAACCCAGACTACTGTCATAACAAGTCCTGGAAACAAACAAACAAGGGTTTATTATTGCAGATGTTGCCTGTTTGTTTAGTCATGACCTCAGCTGCTGTGGTTTCTATCAGCTAGACCCATACGGAAAAGAAACAGAAAAAAAACGTATGACTAATTTGTATGATTTACTCTTGAAAGTGGACACTTTTGCATTCTTTTCATACAAGACAATAAAAAAGTATAAGCATATTGTATGTATCATACACTATTCTGATAAATACCCAAATCATACAATTTTCATTTTGTTTAAATTTACTAAGGATCTTATATATGGATGCTTTACATACATTTCATGCAGGAGATACAAATTTTATTCAGAGATTTATATATATTTTTCCCGTATGGGGAAACACAATCTACATACATGTTACATGGTGAAATGTATTTTGACGAAGGTCACACGCCGGAGAAATTTTCAAACAAGACTGAGGGCCTACAGCTGCGCTAGCCTCTGTGATGCTACATATCTGGTATTTGCAGGTTTTGGGTCATAAAGCAATGTGCTTGACATATTAAAATGTTGGCCCGATGAAAAGCAACCAAAGTCATTACAATTCAGTCAGAATGGCTTTTTTTTAAGACATGTACATTACAACTATTGCAGATGTCTGCCATTTGAGCAAACTGTCATGACCTCAACTGAGTGACGTGTGTGAGGTAACTTATATGTGGCTGTTTGTGAGACAGGAAGAGAGCGAGAGAATGTTTTGCAGAACTTTTGTTAACATAACATGTCAAACAATATTTGGTCCAATTGTGATAAACATGATTTGGGAGAAGGGAATTAACTATATTTGAGCAGTGTCATGTCAACTACAAAATTGTCTTTGATAATGTCTTTGAAACAGCTTTAAGCATCATTTTTCTTCCAAGGCAGAAACTGGAAATTGTCTTGTCTTGCTCAGTGGCTTGCTTATCTTCCTGCAAGTTGGAGGTTTTATTTTGCCTATAAATGCAATAGTTGATCAGTATTCCAGCTCCCTTATATTTATGCAGGATAGTATTTCATTTGATCTCACTTAACTTTAATGTACCACTAATGTTGTGACAGTGAAATGAGACCTGCTTAGAAATTTCCAGGTGTGCAACTTTTCATCATCTTGTCACCACTTTGTTTTATAAATATTAAATGCAAATGACAAATAAATCCAATTTGAGATGTTGGGTTGTGATTTCTCTTCAAGTCAAGAATTCATTAGCAGAGCTGTGTCCATTCTTAATGCTGTAATTCAATGTATGAGGTGAAATGATCAGGGTAGAGTGTAAAAAAACAAAGTATGTTGCTCAGGATACAACTGTAATCCTGTGAAGGAAATGCTCCCATTTTTCATTGGGCCCGCTTTAATCCAATTCATCAGGAGAGTACTCCAAAAAGAGATTGGTGAGGTCTGTCCTTGTGCTTGTGAAGACGAGGGCACAGACACATTTGATATCTGCTGCTAATTATTTTTCTTTCTGAATTCGTTGCTGAATTTTTGAGGAGAATACACAATACAAGGAAATAATGTTACGATATTGAGCAGCGTGCAGTGAACAGTGTCAGCAGTGGCAGTTCCTGTGAGCTGCATGCAGAGTGGAGCAGGCGGCCCTTGATCGACCACGAACACCATAGAGACCCGTTCTGATCAGTGCACACATCCAAAAACGTCCCCACATGGTTAACAGCTGAGAAAAGACAATTAAAATAGGCTGATCTTTCTGCTCCTTCTGTTGCAGGTCTTGCTTCCATGTTTTTGTTGTTCTTCTTCTGTCAGCATGGTGCAGAGCTTGGTTGTGATCCTTCAGGACAGCGGGCCTGTTGTGGTGAGAACAAGGTTCCCTCCTGACCTATTTCCTGAGCAGCTTTTTAAGCAACACTTCACTCTGGCATTCAGCTCCTGCTCCGTTTCTGAACTTCAGCCTCCAAAGAACTCTGTGAACTTGATTGGCATTCTCACAGTTTGATTGACTGCAGGACACTTTTTGTAAATGTCATCCTTGATGTGTTGGATGTGTCAAGCTCTGATAACCTGAGAAACAAATGAAGGAATTCGCTTGATATTTCCAGCGCTTTTTGCCTTATTTTGGGTTGCAATCGCTGCCATCCTGAAAAATCCATGTTTTTTTTTGGGTTGGGTTGAGTTGACAGGTGAGAGAGTAGGCTTAAGAACGCTGTCACTTTTCTCAGACACCCTGGTACACTCCCCACTGCTTTTCAGAGATACAGTAACTATCCATATCCCCATGTTTGGTGACCTGTCATTGCTCTTCTACAGAGAGAAAGCCTGCTGCTCAGAGATGGCCTCATTCTGACAGACCTCTCTCTCTGCAGACATATTTCCATGAGCTTACTGCTGAGTTCTGCTGCTCTGTGCTGCTTTATATTCAACTTTCATCACCATTATGAAATTGTTTGTATCTTTATATCACCTGACATCGTCACTAAACGCTCTTTAATATTTTCAAAACTGAGATGCTATTAACACACATTACTAAAGCGCTGAGGAAAGGATGATGTGGAAAACAGTCAAGACCTGCAATTATGCTCCACATTGCACATTGAAATAGGTTAGAACTTTATTGTTGAATCTGATACATTTTTCATAGTCCTTTCCCCGCTCCCTGTTCAGGTTCTGATGTATCAGTTAATAAATTATCACAAACAGAGCAAATCTGCATCATGTAAAGGGGTTGAAAATACCACATTCTGTAGTTACAAATGTCCATATAAAAACTATGATCACACTGTCATCTCTCACTTTTGAAATACAGCGATAACAGTCATGAGGGTATCATATCTTTAATGTCACATTATTTGTCTCTGTTAGATACAAAATAGACAAAAATAATTTCATATATTTTTCAGAAATTTTCAAAAACATTGTAGTGATCACAACATAAATAATAAATGACAATTGTAATCATTTGCACGTAAAATGCCATTAGCAAAATAATTTTTACTTTATCATAGACTATATATATATATATGTATATATAATCACAATTTCCTCATACATGAGTTCTCTGTAAATATCTTTAGTGAAATTAATGATTTTCTCTTTGTGATCCATTTCAGGATTTAAAAAAAAAAACAAAACAAAAACAAACAAACTGAGGCTGATTCATAACAAACAGAATGGTTCAATAAAAGAGGCCCATCTTCTGTGTCGAGTAAAATAATCACAATACAGTCAAGGGTTCACACTTAAAATGTCAGAGGCACTCATTGCCTTGCAGCTCTCTTCCCATCTGCAATAGCCCTGTCTTTGAGAAACAATTGTGAGTATTATGGTTCAATAAAATTCTGTCGCAGAGAGTGAACGTATCCTGTTGAGGCACACAATCAATTGTTTTTAATGGTCATTTTCTGAACAAAAACAACATGATAAAGATCGTAATAAAACAAAAAAATAAAGAAGTGAATTTTCCACATGGTCAGTCAGAGTTTTGTCATTGGTATGTGCAGGCTGTTCCAGGGTCCCATCCACAGCTCCTCCTCGTCTGATAATGTGTGGTCACTGTGGGACTCCAGTGTCTCCCTGCTGACCTTGTGGTTATCAACAGAAGTCTCTTGCTCCTCGTTGACGCACAGCCCACTGTTGTTTCTGTCAATCACCGCCTTGGCAATATTGGTTTTGGACCCAAAACTTTTAAGATCTGTGATAGTGGACCCGAGGGAGCCACAAGAGGGCTGGGTGTTGAGGTTGACATCCACGTTAGAGGCATCTCGCGTCTCTGTTCTGTTTTCTGTGTTGTTTCCTGTCCCGTCGATGCTAATAATGGGAGGGGGCTCTTCATGAGTCACACCCAGCTTGTCTAGTTTTTTAAAATGCTTACCGAGCCGGCAGGGAGAGCCCACCTTCAAGTTGTTTGGATGTGGTGACCGCCTGGTTCGAATGATGGTGCCGTTCTGTGCGAGGTAGATGTTTCCGTTGATGTTGCTGTGGCAGTTGGGGATTCGGCTCCGCTGGGTCTCAGTGGTGCTCTCCTCTCCTGTCGAGCTGGTCTCATTCTCCCGATCTACCACCAGTTTGATCCGCTTCAATTTCCCAGCCTGAGGAGGATAGAAGGGGTCAAGGTCAGTACAGAGTTTTTGTTTAGAGGGTACAGTTTACAGAAGTTCCCCTGGTGAAAAACCCACCCACACACTGCATTAACTTTATCTACAACAGGAAGCAAGATCACGGTATTCTCTCCATAATTTACTCCCTCATCCCAGAAAACACACACACTCAGTAGAATTTAGCACTATCCTGCAGTGAAACATCAAACATCCTTAACCCTATCAAACAGACATCTGATTATAAAAAATAGTGTTTTTACACTTTCACCATTTCATCTCACAAATGTAAAAGTGTCTGCATTACAACATTAATTTATTCAGAGTAATCTGCTTTTCTATGGAAGAGAGTAATGCTGTATACTTCCGAGGAGTAATCATTTCAAAATCCAAAGAAAACATTCAGTCAAAGCAGACAGGGCTGCAACATGCAAAGGCATAAAAACACACCCAGGAAACATCAAAGAGAAGAATAAGTCAAAGGTGTAAGAAAGAGCAAACTTCTGATATTTTGCAGGAGGAAACCAGCGGTTTTCCTTGCTTAGGGGAAATAAGGAAAGAGTGGATGTTTGAAATACTCTGCAGCAGCAAGCAATATATCTTCACTCCCATGCAAGGCTAATTGATTTTATTCACTCTTACTTCACAGTGGACAATATATCTCTCTAGAAGGCAGTTGAGTTTCCCTCAGACTCTGAGTCTGCATCAGAAGAGGCTTCTGTTCCTCCTGAGTCCTTCGACGCACTGCCAGCCTCTGATCCGGAGCCACTAGTTGTAGATTTGTCAGAGGAGATGGCGTCCTCGTCCACCTCTGTGATTGGGGACAGTCCTCCATACGTCTCTACAGAGGTGTCACCAATGCTTCTGATCTCAGAGCTGTGCGGACCAGTATAGGGAACAGAAGGCCCGGGTCCTTTGGTTAACCCACTGGATCTTGCAGCCGATGTGTCATCACTTGGCTCACTGGCTGAGTCTTTGCTTTCATCAGTGGTCTCATCAGAGTCTTCCTCATCTTCTTCTTCACTCTCCTCTGTGATTGTGCCCTCAGATCTGTGACTCAGGATGGACTTTTTGGAACGACGGCTCCCACTGGTGGACTGGGAACCAGTTGAACTCTCCACGCTGCCCAGGGAACTCTGGTCTGTCATCTGACCGGAGACTGAAGAACCTCCGCCGGACTCTGACTGAGATGTTTTCCTCTGGCTGGACTCTCGAGAGAAAGAGCCTTCACTTCCTGAACCTGACCCTGACTCTGCCTCGCTGGCTGTCCCTGTTCCTGACTCACCCTCACTGAGTTCTTCACTGGACTTCTCTGAGGTTACTGCGCTTCCTGAAGATCTGGTTCTCTGTGACGACCTAACACTTGAGCCAGATAAAGATGCAGCACTGCTAGCACTACCACTGACACTCTCACTGGCACTTTCACTTCCTTCGGTAACACTCCCACTCCTACTGCCACTGCCACTCCCACTCTTGCCTGAAGCGCTGCTCCCCTTACTGGCCTCAGTAGCTGATGATCTCATGGAAGAGCGGGCAGAAGACCCACTTTCTCTGGTGCTCCCTGAAGCCTCTGCTTCCTCAGACTCTTCCTCAGAGTCTCTCTCTGTCCCTGACTCCTTTTCTGTGCTTGTTTCCTTCTCTGTCGCTGTGCCTGATCCTGATTCAGTCTCTTTCTCGGATTCAGACTCTTTCTCAGAGTCTGATTCGTCTTTGTCTGTAGCTGATGACTTCTCCGACTCAGACTCTTTCCCTGACTCTGATTCTTTTTCTGTCCCAGATTCTTTCTCACTGACAGAATCCTTCTCAGTTTCCTCTCCCTCTGATTTAGACTTGCTTTCGTCATCAGAATCCCCTGGCTCTTCATCGGGCTCTTCCTCAGAGTCCACAGTGCTTTCATTGGCATCATCTCGGTCCAAATCTACTTTCAGATAATCTCTGTCAACACTGCTTTTCTCTGAGGATTCCTCATCAGAGTCTTTCTCCTTGCTGCTGCCACTTGCGCCTGCTTCTGGCTCACTTTCTGTCACACTAATGGACACTTTAGACTTCTTGTCATCTTCACTGGCCGCTTGAGAGGCCTCCTCATCCCTGTCACTGCCTGTGGCCGAGCCACGACTCACACTGCTCTGCGACTTCCTCCGAAGCTGCAACTTGTTGCCCAAGTTGATTTTCTTCATAACTTTGCCAAGCCGGCTGCGCGCATCAGACTTGCTGTCTATTGGACCAAAAGCAGCCGGTCCGCCAGTCAGACTCTCCTGGCTGTCAATGCGGCGGGCTGACATCAGTTTGGCGTAATCCTTGTCCTTCTTCCCGGCACCAAACATCTTGAACATCTTGGCTTTCTTCCATGGAGATGTGCCAGAAGGACCAGCATCAGACGGCTGTTTGCTGGCTGCCAGCAGTTTGCTGAGTTTCATGACAGACTTCAGTTTCTTGGCAGCCTTAGAAGGCTCGGCCCCCTCTGCTGGCTCAGCCGGTTCAATTTCGTCTCCTGGCGGCACGTCCCTAAATGCAACCCTCTTGGGTGCACCTCGACCACGGCCCCTGCCTCTGCCCCGGCCCTAAGACAGTCATATTAATTAAGCAACTGTTTTTGATGTGTAGGATTAATACTTCTCTTTCAATAACGCATTGGACACACAACCTATTAGGCAATGATTTACAATCTTGACATTATCAAGTATGAAATTCACATCCAAAAAAAGACAATACCTCAGGGCCATGAGGACTGTAGTAATACCCATCATCCTCCATGATCACCTCTCCATATTCATCATACAGGGGAGAAATGAGCCTCCTCCTACTGCCATACTGAGGAATGTCGTACCTGAGGAGCAGATTCACACAAAACACAAACTACTTACACACTAAATAAAGTGTATAGAATTGCTGTGGACTACATTGACCATTTGCTTATGGTTTAGTAGAGGCAACAATGAGTCAATGACTATTTGTTTTAATAAATCACCCTAGTCACTACAGCTTGGTCTTTTTTATTTTGGCAGATTTGGTAATATCTTCAATCACACAGGCTATGTTTGTCAGAGGGGCTTAACAAATTACAAGAATGCAAACACATGCTGAGATGTGAATCTGTGGGGCAATAAGTACTGCCTAACAGCCTATTAAAAACGCTTGAATAAAATCAGTTTGCTGAAGCATCTCCAGTGTGCTGGTTTTTATTGTAATTCCAGAGCATGTTTGGCTACATGGCTTTCACTAAGGGAGTTAAATGAGACTATCCAGCCAAACCACTCCTACTAAATTGCCATTAAGATGAAAGACGGAAGATGAAAAATAGGTTTAATCACTTATCTATTGTTTTTGTATTTCACAGATTTAATATTTCAAAAGTATTATTCACCATTGTGTGCATTAGTGTTGTGGATGGCCTCAATTAGCTTGGATCGTTGATAGTGTGAATTGTTTTTCTTACTTCACAACACTGAACTAGTGAAGGGCGTAAAGGAAAGGAGCTTAAAAGCTTGACTGCTGTTTAAGTGTGCAAACGGAAACACATCAAAGGCGCCAAGTCACCGTGATGGTGGTACACTCATCGGCATCAGCAGCTTTTATGGTCAACTTTGTGTGCAAACGGAAACACATCAAAGGCGCCAAGTCACCGTGATGGTGGTACACTCATCGGCATCAGCAGCTTTTATGGTCAACTTTGTGACGTGCTGTTTAAAATATAATTACAGCTTATTGCAAAGGAAGGCCAGCATGATTCAGAGCAACAGCTGAGGTAATTAGAGTTAATAAATGTTACGTAAAGCAAGTTGAATGTACAACATTCAACATCAATATGGACAGTTTTGAACTTTTGTCAAGTTTTTCTTTTCAGCATTTTAAACCTGCGAGGTGCAAAACCTTCCTGTTTCTGATAAACCTGTAAACCCCCCGAGTGGTAGTCACCTGCCATAAAGTGGGAGCGTTTAATGAATAACAATTTCTCAGCAGCTGTTATGACTTTGAGTTCCATGTTTTCCTCGTTACACCATATGGGCTATGTAACAGGCTAGCCAAAGCACACTCTATCCATTAAACCAAGGGAAAACACTTTCACACTCTCAGGTGCTCTGACTCAAGGCAGCATAATTGATCTCATTTGATGGAGAGTAGAAAGGCTAAAAGCTTGGATGTTATGTGCGGCTGCAGGGGAAGCACAAGTTATGCTCATCATTTTATTCTGAACTTCTTTAAAGTTATTTTCTTTCCCCGAGGACAGAGGAAATGAGAGCTGGAAGGTAAGGTCACAATAAATAAATTCTAATGATGTTATTTTTTTAAGCTGCAGACAGAGATCGGCTCCACGGATTACAGTGAAAATGATGAGTTAAGATGGTCAGTGGGCTGCATGCTCACCCTTGGTCGTAATTATAGTAGTCTTGTGTGTAGTAGTCTTGGCCCGGGTCGATACCTGACTCCATGGAGAGTTCCTTCATTTCAGAGAGGCAGAGAGAGAAATTACTCAGCAATCCTCAGAGAAAGACAGAAGACGAAGAAGAAGAAGAGCAGCAGCAGCATACAGGGTGAGTACACAGCAGAGTGACTACAATCCCTGTGAATTAAGAAAAGCAGGAGTGTTTCTACCTCAGGTCTCAGAAGAGATGGCCTCAGCAGTTGCTGTTGCTGCCAAAGATTAGTACAGAAGAAGAGGATAAGGTAATGGAAGGAAGGGATGGTCAGCAGAGACACAAATATAAGAGTTCACTCCACACATTTCAGATTAAAAATCCAGAGAATGCTGGCCTCTTTTGCTGTCTTTACAAATCTTTATAATATACATTAGAGGAACAAGATTAATAAAATATTGATGGAAACGAAGCAAGGGGAAAAGAGGGAAGCCAAGCGATGAGAGTAAGTAGGAAATGCAACAAAAAATAAATAAAAAAATGGTGACAATTCATAGGTTATTTGAAGGTGACAAAATATTTAAATGCTAAACAGAGTAACTCAGTTTGGTCTATGATTATTATTATTTATTTATTTATTTTTATTTACAGAAGAAAAAACTCATTCAAATGCTTATCTGCTATTTGACAGGAACACTTGGGAACACAACAGATTTTCAATTCAAACCTAAATTGTAATGCCAGAGTCAGAAGTCATATCAGCAGGATCTTGTCTTAGTCTCATTCAGTGTTTCCTATCAAGTGAGTTGTAGATAAGAATAATAGGATATAAGCTGCCTCAACCTGCTTTGGGGGTGTTAAAATGTCTAGGTGCAACAATGAGATAAAAACACATCATGACAACTGCTCACCTGTCTGCCGTAGCCTCGTCTCCTGTGTGCCGCAGAGAGGAGGAAATGAGACAATTAACGTGGATTGACAACTGCAACTGACTTTCAAGTGCTTTTAGATGAATGTTAAGTCTATTGGACTACATACTGCTGACCAGTGAGGAAATTGCAGCTTTACTTACTGTGCATTTCCATGTGTTAAATTACTGAGTTGCAGATTGTACAGTTTTTAAAAAAGAGGTTGCCTAAGGCCACAATGTTATCGTGCTGGTGTGGGCTGCTTCCCCCCGTTATCTCATCCAAACAGGGAGGAAAAAGAAGATACAATAAATGCAAATATCAAAGAGGCTGGGGAGATTGGAATTTGAAAAAGTCAGTGTTTATACAGACATATCTGGAGCATCTTCTAGCAGATATGAAAAGAACAATGTGTGATTAAGGGAGGACTCAAAGAATGTTAATAAACGGGCTTTTGTTATCACCTCATAATGTGCCATTTTCTTTCAACAGATGGCAATGTTTTTTAGCTAAATTGAAGCAAGTAAATCTTGTTCACTCTGTCAAACAAAAAACCCCTCAGAGCTGATCCAGAAGACGACAGTGCATTCAGTACAAGTCAATGAGAAATGGCGAGTAATGGAGCAGCCCGGCTGAACCCTCCAGTTTCACAAGCGTACAACTGTAACCTGTCTGGGCCCATAAATAATGACGACTTTCACACTCAGATATATGGCCGACCAATGATGTGAGCTTCCTCCTGAGAGCTGTAATCTGTTATTATGGGCAGGGACCAGGGGACAGGGCATAGCCATATGGCCACACCTCCCAGGCAGAGTGGATGATGGGAGAGGGAGCTGATGGATGACCTGTTGGCTTGGCTGCTGGCTACTGCTGCTTCATGAAACATCAAGAAAAATGGCCCGGTGGACGGCAGCCACAGGAAGTTTGCACAAGGGGGGACTTGGGGGAAGAGACGGGTGATAAGGTAATGTTGTGGAAAAAGAGGTGAGAGAGAGGTGAGCTCAGCGTTGCAGTAAGACTTGAGTACTGAAGAGGCCAGTGTATTATATCAACAACAGGAAGATGATTTTTACAAACAACTAGCACAAATAAATAATTAGAAAATAACACAAATAGATTCTATCAAGCTGCTGCCACAAATACCTTAACCAATAAAACTAATATAAATATAAATATCTATAATATATAAATATATAAATACCCTATACATTACAGCAGAAATCAGTTCAGATGTTGGACATTTGGGAAACACATAGAGTTACAGTACGTAGATAGGAAGAATGATACCACAACCTCCTCATCAAAGGTGCATTTTCAGGCACATATGTTGAGTAATAACAAAAACATACTGTGTATAATGCAGGTGGATGTTTGCATGCAGCTTCTCTTCATATTTGTGTATCATTTATTCTTTGGTTTGTCTTTTCTTCAGCATGCATGTGCTGAGATCTGGACAGCTGAAATTTCTACTCAAAATTTATTGTTACGTTTATCCTGATTTTTCTCCTTGGAAAAGTGCTTTAGAAATAATGTTCAGAGCAACTTAATAATAAACATTGTCATAACACTTTGCGTTTTTCCTGTGATTGTTTTTTGTGTTGCTGAAATGACTTGTCAGTCACAGCTGTTGTAAAAATGGAATACGAAGAATACCATCCATTAAGGCGCACTGCTCTTTGGTTTGAAAAAAAAAAAAACAGCATGTGGGCTACTTGCCTTTTTACAAAAGAGATTACCCCACGTAGTGAACATGGAATACAGAATTAGCAGTCCTTCGATCTGCTCGTCAGGGGAATGTGTGATGAATCAAACATCCCATTGCTCTGGAAGGGAGGTGTGCTAAGACTATTTGCCTTAGGGCTTAGAGGGTGAAACAAACACATTGAAGGGTACGTGGGAGAAAGATGGAGCAGAGTGGAAGTGAAAAACCATGAGCACAAAAAGGGAGAGCGAGGGGGACAGAGGCCGCATTGCAATGAGTGAAAAGAAGGTAATGGAATCTCCTGAGAACCACAAGGAGAGATTAACAAGGAGAGGCCAAGGATTGGAGAGCATTAGAGCTAACTACAGGGGAAGAGGAAGTGAAAGTGAGAAACACAGACAAATGAGAAAGGCAGAAGGTCAGAGAGATGGAAAAAAAGGAGAGGGCAACAGTAGTTGACAGTCCCACAGGCAGCGGCCCTAGTTAACGATTGATTGGTTCTCTAATTAGCCTTTTCCAGTGTGCACCCGGACATCACAGTGACTACTTTATCATGCTGGGAGGATCTGTGCAGACATGTGAACAGACAGCTCCCCCAGAGGCTGGCTCTTCATTCAACAGGAGCCTGACGGGGAAGATAGTCAATGTGTTTTTATAACTGCTGCTTCAACCAACATAAGAGAGTATTTTCATTTAGAAGTGCCCGGCCCTGTCCTATTTGCATTCAACTGTATTACATTCAAACACACAGATTTCCTGTGGCATGTCTTAGCATTATATCTAATTAGTGCAATTTCACGTCATATTGATTTATAATCTGTAACATTTTTATGTCACGTTTGTTCATTACTGTAAGTACTTTGAAATAACGTTGTATAATCATGCGAGCTGCAACTGTGTTATGATGTTACGAGATCATCCTTCCTGAATAATCTGGAGCTCATTTCATCGTCTTTGCATACCTTTGGGAAATGAACAGTTATGGTAATTTTCCCCTCATTTGAGGAAAAAAAAAAAGTTTTCCTCTTGTCTAATTTCTCCACAAAGCAGTATCAACCAAAATGCTCATGCGCTTATGTGAAAAAAGAAGTAATTCAAAATCCGCAATATGCAGCAAATGGTTTTAAGGAAACAGACCCCAGGGTTGTGAGATCTATAAATGTCGGTGTTTAGTATAATTTAGTGAAAGTAGCTTTGGTTGTGAAATATTAATATTATGATTATGAAGTGAAATAACATATAGCACTAACTAGGATGTATAACTGTTAACTGTGGGGCATGCTTAACGCTATGACAGATCGCAGTGGTCCAGATAATTAAAACATGAAAATGAATGAGACTGATCTGACACACACATGCAAGCCTCTTTTATGTCCTAATGCAAGCCTGTAAGCGTACTGTACAGTAGACGTTGCAGAGCTGAGTACATTTCTTGGCAGATAACACTAAAATCTTACATTTTTAATTTCCACACAAAGTATTGAGTAAAAAAAGCCTTTTTCTGAAAGACCCAAACAACAGAATAACAACTGGAATGGATATGTTTAAATGGAAAATGATAAGAGTGTGAAAACAAAGAGGAAAAAGTCAGAACACTGTGGATAGAGAGGAAGGGCAGTCTGCAGTGTTTGGGCTTGTCTGCTGAATGTCTGTCACCACGGTCAGTTCATTCGTTTTATTTTCAGCACAAGTCGTTGTCGAGGTGATTTGGACTGCAGAGCTGGAGTTGATTGTTTTTGGCGTGCTCTGCTCATCCCAGGGATCAGAGCTTTGGGGTTTGTTAGCACCCCCCGATTCTTCAGTCACTTGCGGCTTCTTGCTAAACTTGGGCACCTTGCAAGTTTTGTCTACTTGGCTGTACAGGTTGGCAACAGACCTCTCTATGTCAGCTAGGTTCTGGATGTTTTTCAGGATCCCTTTAAGTTCCTTCTTTCCCACGTCGCTTTGCGAAGGGTTAAGAGGAGGGGGGTGTTTTCGCTCTGAAACCGGGCGAAGCGAGGACACGGATGGCAAAGAAGTTGGAACAAACTGGACAACAGGACGCGACTGTTCACTGGTAGCAGGTGAGGGTGGTGGAGGAAGAGGTGGAGGAAGAGGCAGGGGAAGATGAGGCAGGGGGGGAAGAGGGGGTGGAGGTGGGAGTGCAACCTGCTTAATGACAGGAGGAGGAGAGGTGGGAGGGGTATATTGAGGTTTATCAAGGTAGGGGGGTGATGGTGGAGAAGACGGGGGACTAGAGGGAGGTGATGTGGGTGGTGAAGGTGGACGTTGCCGTGGAGGAGGAGGAGGGGGATTTTCTGGTGGGTCAGGTATAATCTCTACAGTGATCTGACATGGCTGGACTGGCATGTAGCTGAACTTCTGGAGGATGGGTGGAGTCAGTCTCTGGCTAGCCAGGGGACACGAGTCAGCTCCCTGAGTAATGATGAAGCTGGGAGACACATCCCTGCCCACAGTAGTGGGGCTGTAGGGGTAATCCAAGATGGAGAGCAGAGCTTCTGAGGTCAGCTCCAGCATGTCATCGCTGTCTCTTTCCCTGATGAGGATAGAAGAGAGGGAGCCTTGGGACCCTCTGCTTTGGTTGAGGGTTTGTTCCTGGAAGGCCTGTTGCTCAAACTGCCTGGCCTGCTCACGGACTGACAGCTTGGCCTCTGCGCTGCCACTCAGACGATGTTTGCCTAAACTCTTCGTTCCCTGGCCACTCATTGCTGCTTGGAGTATCTGAAGCTCCCAATCGTCCGGGTTCATAAGAGGTTGTCTCCTTGGCACCTCGTAACCGTTCTGCACTCCATGAATGCGAGCAGGCACTGACCAGACACAATCTGATCTCGCTGAGTGGGGAGGAGAAAAGGAGAACCTCTTTTCAGATCGACTCCCCTCCCCTGCAGAGACCACAGGACTGCTGTCGTCGTACACAGGGTTGTGAGTGGTGAGCGGGGTGCGATCAGAGAGGAAGGTCACGTTGCTCTCTGACTTGGGTAAGTTGACATGCAGTGCTCCGTTGCCACGGGCTGCGATGGCGCGACAGGCAAAGGTGCTAAGAATCCTCTGGTGGTCGGCCTCCTCAATGACAGACTTTTTAGCCCTGCCCCAGTAAAAGGTGGAGGTGAGGAAGAAAAAAAAGACTTGAAACAGGCGAAGATTGATGATGTTAAGGGTGAGTGAAGCAAAAGAAAAAGAGTGAAACAAAGCAAAGAAAAAGCAACATTGCTATCTCTTTCTCTTTCATCTTAATTGGCTCTAAGTATTGTGACTGTCACTATCTGTTTTTTAAAGCAAATCAAATGAAAAAGAGAACTTTTTAAAAAACACCTCAGCTTATGCTGAAGAATTAAAAGGGAATATGATTAAATATTGAAATTGCAAAATGGTTATACCTACAGATATGCTGGGCTTTGGTCCAAAGATACAGTTTAAAGCAAAGAACCAACGTCAGCCTCTATTGGAAGCATTAGTGCAATCAGTCACAACACTAAGAGATGTGAAGGTAAAGGCGACACAGCACAAAAGGAGGTCATTGACTGCTGGGAAGGAAAGAGCGAGGAGACAGCTATGGTGATAAATCTATTGAAGTTCAGCAAATCTAACAAAGGCTGCTGCAGTTTTTCCAATACATGGATATCAGAGGGTTTCACTGAGCTGAAAGGACAACTCTGTTCAACTGCTACCAAGCTCAAGTAACAAAAGAGACTCTGCCAATTAAACACGTGTAGTGAATTAATGGTAATCCTACCAATCTGAATAAAGGTTAAGTTCACACCAAAATCATATCTATGTTTACGTATATGCTCATCAAAAGTACTAAGTAATACTAATTTGCTACATTTACAAATTTTATTGACCATATTCCTAAAATGTCATATGTTTTGGGGATTACTTACTGCAGTCTGAATCCAGAGAGACAGGGGAATAGAAATGATGGAGGAGACAAAAGACAGACAGATGGTAAGAAGACTAATGCAGAAATGTCAGAGGCGTGGATGAAGCACAAGCTCAAGTGTCCATCAGTACTGTCCTGATTTACTTGCTGTGTGCATCTGGGAGTATGAAAGGACTGTACTACACATTAGTACATATGTGCACGTACACACACACACACAAGCACACAAGTCACCTTTGGGGTATTTAGGCATTTTTATATTTTGTCCTCTTTGGGGACAAACTTTGATTTCCTGAATACTTACCCTAAACCTAACTACAACAACTAATTACCTAAGCCTAAACCTAACCCCAACCACTGACCCAAAAATCAAGGTTTGAACAATTGGGGACATGGACTTTGTCCCGAATTGCACATGCGGTCCACAATCAACTGGTCTTAAGTCAAGTGTGTGACCCCAGTGTGGATATAAGGCAGACTCTCACACGCACGCACGCACACGTACACGTACACACACACACACACACACACACACACACACACACACACACACACACACACACACACGCACGCACACGCACACACACACACACACACGTTTAGACATGGCGTTTCAAAGTCTTTTAAATAACCCCAAATAAACGTTGCTCAGCTACAATCCAAACCCTACGACAGTTTGTCTCCTGCTACAAAATCAAAAGCTTCTGCTTGTCATTAAGTGTTGGTCAGCATCTGTTGTAAACAATGTAAAAGTGTCGTTACCGTTTTTTAAACAGTGACTGTGGTGTTACTGTAATAGCAGCATTTCTTTAACATGCTGTAAATCAAAATTATTAACCCAGCGGGGCAGCTGTTTCAATTTGATTTAATCTAATTTGAAACTCATTTAATCAGCAAGTATTAACATCTCATTACTTGTTTGGGATAGGATTGAGAAGCTAAAATCTGATGCAAAACACTGAACATAAAGGCGGGCTCAGGAAGCATTCAGTGTAGGTATTAATCAAAGGAAGATTTATAGTAACTTATGAAAAGCAATTATCAAGCACAAGTCTGCATTTGTTTCTATTTCAAGTGAACTATGCATCATTTTTCAACGTTAAACACACTCTTATCTTGTGTCACGTGTAATCGCTGGCTGTGCTGCAGCATGTTTGCTGACATCTAAAATATCTCATGGTTAGGAGCACATAGAGCAGGAAGATCCACTGAGTGATGGGGTGCTAAAACAGTATGCATGTCTGAGGTCAACATGCAGAGCTGCCAGTGGTAATTTCAGAGGAGTAGAGGGATATGATTTTTAATCCTAGATGAGTGGTGTTGTTCTAAAAGCGGGACAACACTGTACGAAGGCAGTAGTATTGTCATTGAACCTGAAATCCATGGAAAGGGACCTGCATGTACAGTATGTCCTTATCATGGGGTGGGACAGGAGATCGATAACAAAGGGTCAGGGTTGACTCACATGCTGCTGTCGCCCAGCTCCTCATAGAGGTTAGCAGTGGGAGCACCCGCTGGAGCTGCTTTCCCTCCCGGTGGTAAAGCCATCTGAATCCTGGCAGTTTTGGCACATTCTGCCTGACGCCTGTGCAGAGCGTTAACATTTACACTCACCAAGAAAAAGCATTTCTAGACCACATGCACAAAAAATGAAGAAGAAAAACCCCACATAAAGAGAAACCAGTCCAAAATACAAGTCGTGTGCTTCTTTCACATTTAACACAGTCAAGAATGAACTTGTCCTTTCTGGAACAGTGTGCTTAAAAGGTGGGCAGAAGCCAGATGCATCACTTATGCATGAAGTCTCCATCATGAATTAGCCATGTGCTTTACAAAAATAAAAAAAGAGGCACACTCAGTCACCATTGCTAAAACTAAAGTACGATTAAATTTAGCTAAAGATATTGGGAGGAAAATACTAACTAATTTAACTATGAACTAATTCAACTAACTTAGTTTCTTATGGGTAACATGCTGGCTGCGCACTGTATGCAATATTCAGTGCCGTTTATGTCGCCTGACAAATCATCTAAGCTTGTTCAACTCCCAGATACTTGTTTACTCTGAAAGCTGTTTCAGCATGAGCTACTGAGTTACACTCTGCATGGTTATGCTTTTCTAAACTTTTAGGTGTAACATTAATGCAGAACTGATGGGGAACCTGTTTTCAACAGGCGTAACATAAATAAGATGATATTAGTACAGAACTATGAGTCTTCTTAACTTTGGCTTGCTTTTCCTTGTGAATTCACATTAAACTAATTTTAATTAAACTTATATTCTGTAACATTTTGAAAAGGTTGCATGCATTTTGTTCAACATTTTTGCACATTTTTCACATCTTCAAACAACTAATAAATTATGAATATGAGAGAAACTGTACTTGTCTCACACATACACACACACAATGAAAGAGTGTTAACTTGAAAAACACAAATAATAATAATTACTTACTCTTTGAACCTGGTTATAGTTTGATTCAAAAGAAAGGAGAAGGAAGAGGGAGAGACAAAACAAAAAAGATGAGTAATTACATTAGATTAAAAAAATGTACATTACTCATGCAATTATTTATCAGACAACAAATGATCAAAACATCCAATGTTTATCTATTTAGCCACAGCACAGGAGGAAACTTTCTGTTCACTCACGCTAGCTTCTAAGAAGGAGGCACTCAAACCTCCAGCAGTGACTGCAGGGCTACATGCAAAAGTAGCCGTTGCTTTCCTCCTTAAGTCAATCTTCCATGCTTCGTATCACCATCACTTATTCACGACAAAATCCAATAACTTCACATGGATGAACACATTCATGTTTTAAATATTACGCTCGCTCCCAAATTTAGGCAACAGCAACTTATGTAGACACACGGAAAATGACTTCCTAAATCATTTAATTTTACCAAAGCAATGATGCCATGAACAAAGTGCCATCTGCTGTGACAGTTTGTGTGTTAGGCTGAATGTCACCATCAACAGCTTTCTGCTGTGTGTTTGGTCTGCACGTCTGCGTAAGGACAACCACTCCGCCCATCTGCCATGGATAAACATTTCCCAAAACATCACCGTTAATGGAACATTTGCAGCACACCAACATTTAGAGGCTCCTGCTGACCAAAAGTTAAACCACCTCACCTTTAGAATAAAATATTAATTGGGATCTGTGCAGTGTGTGAATAAAAGAGACGGAACAATCCAGACACTGTTTATTGTGTGCGTGTCAGGCAGAGATGATTAAGCAGCGTGGAGACGCACTGTGACGGTCACAATTGGCTGTAGATATTTGTCACAAATGAGTGTTAATTAATCTGCTTTCACAGAGCATGGGCAGGGAGATTAGCCCAGCAGAGTGCGCAGTCACCATGTCTGATGAGACAGAGACACACAAAAAGGCAACAACCGAGCAAGAAGTGTGCTCTGTTTATCTTAAATACTTAACAAATACCCTTTTCAGTAGTGCTGTTTGTGGTTTTGCTGGCTCTATTCCTACAGGCCGCAGGGTAAAAAGATGTAAACAGTGGTTTACATTCCAACAATAGTGATTTGTCTATGAGGAGAAAACGCTTCAGCTAAAACTCAGTGAAACACAATAACTCCCAATACAATGGTCTGCCTAATTAAAATGTATTTCCCTGTTAATTTCCTGACAGCTCTTTAAAGATGATTAATCGATTGCAGAAACTAGTGGCCATTACTGGGGCTTGGGTACTCACTGTTTGTAGGTGACCATGACGATGAGAATAGCAGGGATGCAGCAGAGGATGATGATGATGGCCAGGGCCAGGAGAGCTCCCTCTGTGTAGCCCACAGCCTGAGCCGCCTTCTTCACACTGGCCACAACATCTGGAGAGCGGATCTCGAGGATGCGGCCTCCCTCACCCAGGTACGGCTGGAACTCTTTGTTGATTTCCAGCACATTCCCATCGAGAAATCTGTGATTTATGACAGATATTGAGAACAGCTGTTACTCTTCTTCACCTTAATTCTGCTCTTGAATATCATATCTATTTTAAAGCAGCTTAAAAACAATGTACAGAATGATGATTTGAAAGCAGGGGTGAACCTATAGATAATTACTGCATGAATCTGCAGCTCGGCTTTTACAGAGCTTTATAGTAAGTTTCTGCTCAGTGATTAGGCGATTTTGATAAATATTTCTTTCCCTCTGTTTTCCAAAATAACATTGTGCGCACATCATAGTTTTCAAAAAACTTTCCGTTTACATTAACCTGCAAAAATGCTGTCGAGAGCCATCATAACTACGGCGAGCTTATGGTCGACGGTGTAGGAAGACGGAGAAAGCCGTGCAAGTCAATCAGAAACCTCATCGACAACAACAACTAACACAAGCGACTTCCTGTTCCTTTCAAAACAAGCAAGTACTACTCATAGATTACTCTGACAGCCGTGCTACACAAAAAAGTCACACTTTTGGCGTGTAGATTGCCTAAAACTCTGTCTTTCTCTATTTTTCTCAGTTTACATTCAAATGCGAAACCAGAGTTTTCCTAAATTTTCACTTTTGCCAGAGTTTTTAGAAAGAATCATATTCAGAGGCAAAATCGCCATTTGTGTGTAAATGAAAGGCACAAATAAAAGGAAAAGTGTCTGTTTTTACAAATACCCAAGTATCTCATTTGCTGAGAGACAATAACTTCAAGGTCAGTGGCAGCTGGTAATTCAGATCATCACACTATGAATGATGTGAAAGTGTCTGGGGAGCTTTATACTCATCATAGAAATCCATTTCTACCTTCAAAAGGATTGTTTGGGTGTTTTGAAGTGGGGTTGTATGAGGTCGTCCATCTATGGTCAATGCATTGCCTGCAGCATTACCGACATGGTATGAAAGTAACCTACTGCTAAAGACCAGGCTGGCAGCAAAGCACATTTTAGCCTCCAACAAAAAGGGCCCACCAAAAATCAGACGTGTGGATGAAAATAAATGGAAGAATTTGTTAAATGCAGTGTTGTGCATAATCATATTTTTGGTGAACTGAACAGATCAGTTTTCAAATCATGAACGTAAACAGGAGTGGCGCTCACTCTGGTGAGAATGAACAGCACGCACCGTTCACGTTCTTTAGAAAACTCTCGCGATAGAAAGAGGTTTTCAGGTTTTACGACACTGTGTATGGCAAACACTATGACGGTCACTGTGACGGTCCAGTACGGCTGATGCTGAAGCCAGTGTTGCAGAGCATTTGGCGGAGTTTTATGAACCTACGCCACAAAGCCAGCCCGGTGCCTGGAGCCTGGTGGTGCCGTAGCGCCGGCCAGTACAGCTAAGCTAGTCCAGTGCTGACACTCAGCCAGCACCTGTGCTTATTTATTGATACAATAACTTGATTAGTTTTGGAGTGGCAGTGATTTACAGCTGATGAGGAAAGAGTTTCTATTGAGTGACATGGTGTCTGATTTATTAAAAAAAAATGTAATGAATGTTTACTAGTTCATTTTTAGGACTGTGAACTTAGTTCTTTTTTTTTTTTTTAAATGAACTAAAAACGTGAACTAGTTCATTTTCATATGTGTGAACTGAACTTTGAGCTCGTTCTTTTTGAGTATGAACTGTTCAAATGGGTGTCAGCTGACTGAGGAGGACATGTATTCCGGTTGGCTTGTTGTGAACTGCAAACATTGTTCATATGATGTTAAAAACTGTTGTGAAATGCAAAATAATAATTTTAAATGTAGAATAAAAAATGCAATAATATATATACATATATATATATATATATATATATATATATATATATATATACATATATATATATATATATATATATATATATATATATATATATATATATATATATATTTGTATATATGTTATATATTTGTCTTGTGGCTTTGGTGAGAGCATAGATATATTCATTAGCGTTTCTTTTGGGTTAAGTTGAGGATAAATTCTGTTTTACTGACGGTCCCATCCACAGCAGTATATTGCTTTAGTTCTGAACAGTAACTCCTGTCATTCAGAGTGTCATGTACTATTGATAATACACTGGCTTTAAATGAAGTACCTTGTACAATTTCAGAACACCTAACTATATCCTTGAGTGCAAATGATTTGTTGAAATGAGATAAATACGTATATACTATATTGAGTCACACTACGGAATATCAATTATAGACATGTAGAAAAATTTCCATCAATAATGCAATGAACATGCATACATGTCATCCTCCCACTGCTCTTCCAGTGTAACAATAACCAGAGTGGCTTTCAAACATCCTGCTTCACAAAGAAGTGAGCGCACTGCCACATCCAATTACTGTCATTTTTGTTTTTCTATAGGTGAATAAGTGAGCAGAGATGAACAACATCAACTGGCTTCACTGGCACTCTATCCTCTAGAGAGGTCAAATGGTAGACAGCTCTGTCTTCAAGGTGTCTTTCTCTTCCTCCCTCTGTGATCTGACAGCAAAGTCACAGATATATTACATGCAATTACCTCACAACATTGTCAGACATGCACTGCATGCATAAAAAGCCTTTCTCCTCTGGTCTAAATGATTTCCCTGATGCTATCTGTATCTAAGGAGGCAGCTTCATATTAAAGCAGGGATGTGCAAGCCTCTTTTAATATTAGCTTTGCTCTCTTAAAGCTGCCACTTGCGATAATGCTGAGGGTAACTAGTTCTGGTTGAAAAAAAGCTCTATCTTAGGACACAAGTGCCACACTGCCAAAAGCTCCAGCCTTCACAACCCACTTAAAAAAACAGTCAAGGCACTCCTCTGATGGTCAAGGACACCAAGATAATGCCTCTAGATTAATTCAGTACATACATAAGGCACCTCTAAATGTCATTTGAGACAAGCATTTCCAAATGAATTGAAATGGTCAAACTCTCAATCCTAACAATATAAGGATAAATAAAGACAGATGATGGTGTCAGATAGCAGATAAGGAGAGCAGGAAAGCAAACTGGCAGAGAAGGGGTGTTTCCTATGGGCAGCAGCCTCCAGTTATTGTAGTGTAGCCGAGCACTAATGGTGTAATAACAAGAAGCTTTCATGATTAGCTGCTGCAGTATGTGTTGTTTTTACATTATCATTAAGAGCTGGTGTTTGATTTATTACTGATACACAACTTTGACAGAGGATGCAGTCAGATCTGTAGATTAATAGTTAGATATGGACTTATTGATCTCAGCCTGAATGGATGGATCACAGAGGTGAGTTTACTGCTAAGCTATGCTAACAGGCTCTGCCATGAACAGACCCACACACCTGTAGAGCTGAGCATGATGGAAATATCAACTAGAGAAAACATAATTTGTCACAGATAACAGGTACATAGCCTATACAATATTAGAGAATGAAATCTAACAGTGATTTGAAGATACACTGATATGGACATTTAGCCTCTCTCTCATCAGACAAATAATTTAGTTTCTGTCATTTATTTTGAAAAGAGAGCTTTAATGGAGAGATTGTATTTCACAAACACTTGACTGACTTTATTGTTGACTGCTTATTTCTGCATAAAACAATCCACTTAGAACTACTTAGACTTAATAATAATATAATATGTTGATTACCTCTGCTAAGGAGGTTATTTTTTCACCAGGGTTTATTTATTTGTTAGTTTGCAAAATAACTCAAAAGGTTATGGACCGATTTTGACAAAATTTTCAGGATTGGTCAGAAGTGGCCACACTTAAAACTGATTAATTTTTGGTGGTGATCATGAAGAGAAATGTCAGATGGTGTTCAAAAGTTTTTTTGAATTTTTATGTGGCCTCGTACGTTCAGCGCTGTGTTTAAAAGTTGAGTTGAGTTTTTCGAACTCTACTTTGATGCCTGAGTGAAAGGCAATTGTAAAAATATTGTAATAACAATCCAAATATGCTGTCAGTGGTGTTGCTTTTTTCTTGGATATTGTAGTGTAGACTAGCACTGATTATAATAACAGAACACTGTCATTATCAGCCGTCTGTTGCTATAATGTGTTTTTTTTTAACATTAGTGATAAGAAATGGTGTTTGATTTCATTATTAAATATGGATTTATTGATCTCAGCCTGATTGGATACATTACATCACAGAGGAGTAATGTGACTGTAAAAAGAGATGTGTACAAAATCAGTCAATCCATGGTTGCTATGGTTTGTCTCCAAGTGCATCATTTTCATTTTCAACAGCATAATTTAAAAATATATACATAGTTTCTGAAGTAGCACGTGAAAATTACTCTGTGTTTCATAAACACCTGACTGACTAGTCCATTTACTGCATATTTTGTAAAAAATACAAAACCAAAAAGAATACAGCTTTTACTACAGTGATGAAGCACACTGGTGACAGGCTACTGATTCAACTCCTCTGTTCATTAAGCAAAGACTTAAGTATTTACACATTCTCAGTGGGAGTGTGCCGCATGTTGTGTTAGTGATGTGTGCATCAGTAATACACTGTATATTCATTCATACAGGAGAGCATGGTCACTAGATCCAGAATGGATCAAGGCAGGTGCAGTAGTACAACTGAGAAAAAAAAAAAACAAAGTCCTGATGAGGATGGATTGGTGCTCAAATTTATAATTTAATTTTTTTTATTAAGTTGCAACGTGTACAGTGTGTCTGCCAGGTTTTGGCAAGGATTGGTAGGAAAAAACAACAAAACTCACTATATTTTGGCCTCAGTATTGCCTGCAGTTTGCCTCACCTACAGTACAGGGGCATTTCTGGAACTGACACAGGTGATGGACAGCTGTCCTGAAGCAGACAGCGTTAAATATATTTAATTTACAAATTCCACACAATGAAAAGGGCCGAGCCTTCAGGGATGCAGGGGCGAAAAAAGAAAAAAGACGAGGAGGAGAAGAAGGCCAAATATAGATTGTCGTCCAATGTTTACATTACCAAAAATGCTGTTTTCTGTGTTGACATTACAATAGCTATAGCTAGCTAGCTAAGTAGCAGTTATACTACAATAAAAGATGTAAGGACACACCAGTGTCTTGTTAAGAAGATAACTGCTCCTTCTTAGGACATTGTTGTTATTAGACTGTATGTTGTTACTAGACTGTTGTTATTAGACTATATGTTGTCACTAGACTATGTGTTGTTACTAGACTGTTGTTATTAGACTATATGTTGTCACTAGACTATGTGTTGTTACTAGACTATGTGTTGTTACTAGACTATGTGTTGTTACTAGACTGTTGTTATTAGACTATATGTTGTTACTAGACTATGTGTTGTTACTAGACTGTTGTTATTAGACTATATGTTGTTACTAGACTATGTGTTGTTGTTAGACTGTTGTTATTAGACTATGTTGTCACTAGACTATGTGTTGTTACTAGACTATGTGTTGTTACTAGACTGTTGTTATTAGACTATATGTTGTTGCTAGACTATGTGTTGTTACTAGACTGTTGTTATTAGACTATATGTTGTTACTAGACTATGTGTTGTTACTAGACTGCTGTTATTAGACTATATGTTGTTACTAGACTATGTGTTGTTACTAGACTGCTGTTATTAGACTATATGTTGTTACTAGACTATGTGTTGTTGTTAGACTGTTGTTATTAGACTATATGTTGTCACTAGACTATGTGTTGTTACTAGACTATGTGTTGTTACTAGACTATGTGTTGTTACTAGACTGTTGTTATTAGACTATGTGTTGTTACTAGACTATGTGTTGTTACTAGACTGTTGTTATTAGACTATATGTTGTTACTAGACTATGTGTTGTTGTTAGACTGTTGTTATTAGACTATATGTTGTCACTAGACTATGTGTTGTTACTAGACTGTTGTTATTAGACTATATGTTGTTACTAGACTATGTGTTGTTACTAGACTGTTGTTATTAGACTATATGTTGTTACTAGACTATGTGTTGTTACTAGACTGTTGTTATTAGACTATATGTTGTTACTAGACTATGTGTTGTTACTAGACTATGTGTTGTTACTAGACTGCTGTTATTAGACTATATGTTGTTACTAGACTATGTGTTGTTGTTAGACTGTTGTTATTAGACTATATGTTGTCACTAGACTATGTGTTGTTACTAGACTATGTGTTGTTACTAGACTATGTGTTGTTACTAGACTGTTGTTATTAGACTATGTGTTGTCACTAAACTATGTGTTGTTACCAGACTGTTGTTATTAGACTATGTGTTGTCACTAGACTATGTGTTGTTACTAGACTGTTGTTATTAGACTATAGCTATAGCTACAATAGCTATAGCTAGCTAGCTAAGTAGCAGTTATACTACAATAAAAGATGTAAGGACACACTAGTGTCTTGTTAAGAAGATAACTGCTCCTTCTTAGGACATTGTTGTTATTAGACTGTATGTTGTTACTAGACTGTTGTTATTAGACTATATGTTGTCACTAGACTATGTGTTGTTACTAGACTATGTGTTGTTACTAGACTATGTGTTGTTACTAGACTGTTGTTATTAGACTATATGTTGTTACTAGACTATGTGTTGTTACTAGACTGTTGTTATTAGACTATATGTTGTTACTAGACTATGTGTTGTTACTAGACTGTTGTTATTAGACTATATGTTGTTACTAGACTATGTGTTGTTACTAGACTGCTGTTATTAGACTATATGCTGTTACTAGACTATGTGTTGTTATTAGACTGTTGTTATTAGACTATGTGTTGTTACTAGACTGTTGTTATTAGACTATGTGTTGTCACTAGACTATGTGTTGTTACTAGACTGTTGTTATTAGACTATAGCTATAGCTACAATAGCTATAGCTAGCTAGCTAAGTAGCAGTTATACTACAATAAAAGATGTAAGGACACACCAGTGTCTTGTTAAGAAGATAACTGCTCCTTCTTAGGACATTGTTGTTATTAGACTGTATGTTGTTACTAGACTGTTGTTATTAGACTATATGTTGTCACTAGACTATGTGTTGTTACTAGACTATGTGTTGTTACTAGACTGTTGTTATTAGACTATATGTTGTTACTAGACTATGTGTTGTTGTTAGACTGTTGTTATTAGACTATATGTTGTCACTAGACTATGTGTTGTTACTAGACTATGTGTTGTTATTAGACTATATGTTGTTACTAGACTATGTGTTGTTACTAGACTATGTGTTGTTACTAGACTGTTGTTATTAGACTATATGTTGTTACTAGACTATGTGTTGTTACTAGACTATGTGTTGTTACTAGACTGTTGTTATTAGACTATGTGTTGTCACTAAACTATGTGTTGTTACCAGACTGTTGTTATTAGACTATGTGTTGTCACTAGACTATGTGTTGTTACTAGACTGTTGTTATTAGACTATAGCTATAGCTACAATAGCTATAGCTAGCTAGCTAAGTAGCAGTTATACTACAATAAAAGATGTAAGGACACACCAGTGTCTTGTTAAGAAGATAACTGCTCCTTCTTAGGACATTGTTGTTATTAGACTATATGTTGTTACTAGACCGTTGTTATTAGACTATATGTTGTCACTAGACTATGTGTTGTTACTAGACTGTTGTTATTAGACTATATGTTGTCACTAGACTATGTGTTGTTACTAGACAGTTGTTATTAGACTATATGTTGTTACTAGACTATGTGTTGTTACTAGACTGCTGTTATTAGACTATATGTTGTTACAAGGTGATACACTGTTACTAACTTTAATCCATTCTTACAGCAGGCTAGTATCTACTTTGTTACTGTCCAGATACGCTCAGGAGTTATTTGAAGAGCCCCCCAGCTGGACGCTTCTGAATCATGCAAGTGCAGCCAATAATGTGTGGTATCCATGTAATTATAATGTTGGTAGTGTTGTTGCTGAATAATACAGTTACATATTGATACTCATTAAATATAGGTCATTATGTTTGCTGAAAATTTGAAGTATTCTTGATTTTCCACTTTGTACATTTTGAATTGAGCTAAGATAACTCTTGGTGATGCTTGGTTAAAATAATATTTTCAATATCTGTCGTATCTATTGTTTTCCTTAATTTATATCAATTAAAATATATTACATGCTTCTGGAAACCATTATGGTGTGTGATGTTGCTTAGTGATATTTTGGGGGTGGTGGGGGGAGGTACCAAATCCTAGTCTTGACTAGGGCGCCAATATGGCTAGAGCCGGACCTGACTATTGATTAACAACTCTCATGCTCTGATGGTGTTGCCTTCTTAAGATTGATGACTGATCAGTTTGAGAGAAGGGCTGAGAAACTAAGGCGCATCAAATTATTTTCATTGTCCAGTCACCTGGACACTGGTGTCGATCAATCATTACAGAAAACAGTGAATATGTTGGATCAATGTTTCTCAAGAAGGCATCCTCAAATGTCTAGTTTTGCCCACAACTCACAGTCACAGAGGAGTAAAAAAAAAAATATATATATATCTATATATATATATATATATATATATATATATATATATATAAAATATATATATATGTATGTATGTATAAATATTTGATTTTAAGATGCTGGAATCTGATAATATGCACATTTTTCTATTCATTCAATTACATAATTGCCAACAATTGATTAGTTGCTGCAGCTCTATAAGAAACATAAGGTGAGATTGACTTCAGCTGCCAGCTCAGGTCTGTTTTTCCTGTCTTGCAAGCACTTTTTCTTGGATATTATAATATTGTGTGAACATGGCCTCTAAGCAGTCAAACACAAACAGAAATCTCTCCATTTCCATGTCACCAAACAAAAGAAATAATATGCACTGCTGGCACATCTCCAGGCTCTTGGGGGTACTGGCATGACGGGATGAATGGATTGATTGAAATACTCCCTGCCTAACCCTCACTTTGTGCTTGCCCCTTCGTTTGTCTCCTTTATATCTGCCCCATTTATGTGACATATGGAAGATTTGCCTCACCTGCAGGATAAACAAAATCTTCTAAAGAAAGTAAAGGCAGAGAAGAAATGGAGACACTATAGATTGAGAAGCCATGGGGAGCCTGCTGACTCACTCTTTGGACGGAGGGTAAAGAGAAACTGCAGGGATGAGGACATGCAGCACAGCAGGGACATTAAGACATAAATTGAATCAGAATGGACTGTACTTTTTGTAATAAAATTCACCCACTCACTTGAAGAGCTCCTTGGGCGAAATGGCCCTGTTGGTGAGCGGGTCAATGGCGTACACCATCAGATCCGACTTACTGTAGTCCTCTAGTTCAAAGCCATCGCCATGACGACGCGGCCCGATAGACTCTACAATCACCTTGGCACCTGGGATCTGGTCCTGGACGTGGCGCTCCAGAATACTGAAAAGAACATAAAACCACAATTCTGTATATAATATATATACTGTATGCAAAGAAAGCATTAATTGTATAAATACATAAAAGCCATACAATTAATGGCTTCACTTGTATAAGCCAAAAGCCAAATTTCAAGCCATTTCTGGCACCTCTGTACCCAAAGCAATAGGAGAGCCATCAATCTTAAGTACTCTACTCTGGCAATGACTGTCCCATTGGGCTGCATTCTGCTTCTCCGCACTGGGCTGTTGGCAAAGCAAGGCTTTCACAATCCTTCTCAGGCAGGGAGAAATCCACACCTCAAATTACAGCCAATAAAGGAAAGCCTTTGCCTCTGCCTTTGCCAAGGTGGATAAACATTTTGAGCACTCAGGTAAAATGGCTCTGGATCATCACCTGCACCGTGCAAAATCGCAGACCTCTCAAATGTCATCACTGCAAAGAGCTTAACATGACTAATGCCTGTATGTTTCTGGCTTAAAGAGTGGTGTCACTTGTGTGTGAGAGACACAGCAAGCTCTTGAAAAACAATCATTAACATCCATTTGCCTTTCAGATTGACTAATTAGACTAAACATGGTGCCCCAACAGCTGCAAAAAAAGATGTTTCATGAATCTTTAGCATTAATTAATTTGGATCAGGAAAACAGACTCTGGAGGATAGACTCAACCGTCTCATTCACTAATCCATGATCTTAACTGATCAGTCAATGGTTATTGAATAACAACAGACAAGTTGTACGTAACATTGATTCTCAATAACTCCAGTTTTTTTATTCAATTGTCATTTGGCACAGCTAAAGCATACATGTCACTCCAGGCTTTCATAAATGGCAAAGAAATGAGGCAACAGGTGAAAGGTGAATATTTCCCTGTTTATTACACAGTATGTACACGCCACACTTGCATTATGCTGATATTGGCTTCTTTTCATTTAACAGGGGGAAAATCTGTCTTACCTAATGAGTTGCTCCTTATGTTCCTCCACTAAAGTGGGTGGGACAGTGGAAACAACAACTTGCATGTCCAATGCGTTGACCACGGAAACCTGAGAAAGTAGGATTGAGGGAAAGAGAGGAATAAAGGAGCAAGAGGAAAAGCAGGCAGCACAAAATAGAGATAAATGGCGAGCATGTCCCATACAGTGAGTTTGGTCGACTCGTTCAAATGCGTGCGTCGGTGGAACAAAAGGGACCCTCTAATTGCCTGCTTGCTGCCATGCGGTAAACTTAACAGGACTTAATTCTGATGCCGCAGTTAAGTGCATGCACAAGCAAGAGCCTCTGTGCTCCCAAGCCAAATCTCCCATGCGACTCCTGTGTTTCCCCTTGAAAATTAACGAGCACCATGGTTACGCACTCACTGCTCTCCCATACACAGGCAATGTCCCAGACCCTCCTTCTGTCTCATTAGAGGCTTGTTAGCCAGACATATTTCACTGAGATGAAAAATAGGCCTTCCCACTGTCAGGGAAGATAAGCAATGAATTGGGAGCAAAGCTGAGCCCGATCACAGCGTGTGCGTGGGGAAATTATCAGGGAAAAAGAAAGGCACACAGAGACGACACGTTTAGGAAAACACATAGACACACACAGATGCACATAATGTGTACACAGATAATACACAGGGCCAAAAGACAGAGTGTAATTGGATCATCAGCCAGTGGCACAGGCCACATGTTGTGTGTCCTGTACCCACTGTGAATAATTCAATAGACTGCAACCAAAACATTTAGCACTGAGCAAACGCAAACAAAAAAGTATAACACAGACTCACGATGAACAAATTACTGTGAGGAAAAACTGAGTAGAGGGCTTAAAATTCAAAGATACAGTTTGTGGTTCTTTGTGGCAGGCATCTTTTGATGAGCTGACACAATTCATTCCAACTCCACACGCACACTTTAATGCAGTCTTTCTACAAAAGACAAATTTGACATTTTGGGAATATGCTTTTTCGCTTTCTGCCAAACAGTTAGATAATAAGATACTACTCTAATATCTGTCTGTTAAAGGTACAATATGTAAGAAAATTAAAGCAACTGGCCATAAAATCATCCTAATATGTCACAGAGACTCAGGAATAATATTCATTTAACGTAACAACAGTACAGCCAAAATATTCACATTCTAAAAAATCTTTTGTGGACTGCAAATCATGTTGATGTTTTGAAATCATGTTTTGGTCTGATGCGCAACCCTCCACCTATCTCCCAATCACCAAGTCAGTAGTGTGTCAGCATCCGGGTTGCCAGCTCTGCTCTAGTTAACACAGCTGTCAGATGAATAGGCTAATGTCTAACATTTATGTTGTTACAAAACCTAAAAGACCTCCTTATGAGTCCGAAATGTGTCATGACAATGCCCGAAATAAAACAAGGATTTGTATAGGTGATGCCTTTGAAAGATGGCGACGGCTAAAAGCGGACGGGCAGCAACACCACAGATCGTGGACCCCCGCCACCCCGCTCCGCTCACTTCACCCCATCTCTCCACAGCTCTCCTCTGGCACATTTCACTCCTTCTAAGTGTTCATGGTGATGCCCAAGGTGGCTGCTTTTCATTCACTGTTACACTTTGAAACTTTGTATCTCCAGGCGGACACCCGGTGCTACCCGCCAGCCTTGGCCGGGCAGCAGCACTCCTGATCGGCCACTTTCACTGTGGACCCCCACCCCCCGCCCCGGAGCTCCGCTCTCTTTACCGCAGCTCTCCATAGCTTTCCTCCGGCACATTTTAAGTGCTTCTAAGTGTCCATGGTGATGCCCAAGGTGGCTGCTTTTCATTCACTGTAACACTTTCTTTTCCTGTTGGATCCTGCAGCCGAGCTGGCAACCTCTAGTCAGGGGAGAGGGAGAGGGGAGACACCGCTCAACAGTAATTTGAAAGTAATTGCAGTACCAATTTTGGCCACAATCTACATAAGGTTCCTTTAACTGTAAGGCTACAGCTGGCTGTCTGTTGGCTTAGCTTAGTGCAAAGACTACAAACGAATGTGAAACACATCCTGATTCTGTCCAGTGCTAACAAGTCCAGCAAGTTACCCACTGTAGAAAATGCAATGCAACATGCCAATTATTGAGCTTTAGAGGTGACAATGGCTGTTTCCCACTCTTTCCAGTCTTTGTGCTGGGCTGAGGCTGCCGTAGCTTCATATTCATAGAAAAAAAGAGTAGTATCCTTCTTATCAAAGTCCCAAAAAACGAATACCAAGTTTACTAAACAGATGTGACCAATTCTCTCACTCCTTACTCAACAGTTCACACTGGCTGCACATCACTTCCCAGTGACTACTCTCTTTCCATCCATCCATTATCTACCGCTTATCCTCATAGGGTCGCGGGGGGCTGGAGCCTATCCCAGCTGTCTTAGGGTGGAAGGCAGGGTACACCCTGGACAAGTCTCCAGTTCATCGTAAGGCGCATATAGAGAGACAACCACTCACATTTACACCTACGGTCAATTTAAATTAGCCAATTACTACTCTCTTTGATGTGTCAAATTGTTGGGATGCTTCGTTGACAAGGCCCATCACCGGTGACACTGCATGTGCGAAAGGACTGCACAGGTACCAGGCTGTGGAAGCCACATACAACATGCACATAGGTCTGCATATAGTACACGTGCAGTATATACAGTATACCGATCACTACAAATTCTGGATGCTCACCACCACTTCGGCACTGCTGCTAAGACCTTTTCCATAGTCATCTGTGGCAATAACTTCAAACGCGAAGTAGGATCTGCGCATATTTCGGAACATGATGGCCGACTTGATGATACCCGTGTAGGTCTCGATGACAAAGCTGTCCTGACCCTCTGGTGTCGGTGGGATAATCAGGCGATATGCCATCTCACTGTAATTCCCAGTGTCCTTATCAGTGGCCTGTAACACATACACATACAAAGAGTTAGGCTTGCACTCTAAACAAAGAAAATACAGCCTCAGCTAGAATCCACTCATTATAGTTTGAAGGTGGTTGTTTGGCTCCAAAGCATATTGGTTTTGGTATATTGGTCTTATGCAGTTTTTTTTTTTTTTGAATAAAATAGAATTTTTTTTATTCATCCCCAATTGGGGGAAATTCACCCACCACAGCAGCATAGACAAGATACAGACAAATTACAGATGTAAAGAAACAATAGACAGCAGTAATGACATCTAGAATACATAATAATAATAATAGAATAATTATTTATATTATGTACTAAATACAAAGGAGCAAATATAGGTATTTTAATTGAAAAAATGAAAACTGGTAATTACAGCACAATTATCAGATGAATAAAATGTTTTTTTTATTTGTTATGTGGAAAAGGTAGTGCAAATTTCTCTGTGCAAAAGGATAGCGCATGAAAACAATGACAGTGATGGTAATGGGTCCAGTAGTGTTCACATCAGCCAGTGATACTGATGCTATAGAGTCTTACTGCTGATGGTAGGAATGTCCTGCGGTAGCGTTCCCTCTAGCAGGGTGGAAGTCTGAGTCTGCAGCTGAAGGAGCTGCTTAAAGCCTCCACAGTCCCATCAGAGGGTGAGAGGGGTTGTCCATGATGGATATGAGTTTTGCTAACATCCTCCTCTCAGCCATCTCCTCTATGGAGTCCATGGATCAGTCCAGGACAGAGTTGGTCCTCCTGACCAGCCTGTTCAGTCTCTTCCTGTCCCTCTCTGTGCTCCCTGCTCCCCAGCAGACCACTGCATAAAACACTGCAGACGCCACCACAGTGTCAGTGCTGCTTTATTCTTTATCACGCAATCATTCTGCAGCAATGTGACAAATCAAATTTTCTCACGACTCAACCATCAGTGCTGTCTGGTTTTAAAACTCGAGGGCAGTATTGCCTTTAGTGGAGTCGTGATTTGTTATGTTGTAAGTTGTTTTATGTAAAAAACATTGATTAATAAAGGTGATGACACTGTGTTTAACTACGGCTGGCTGGAGAGGGAACCACTGACACATTTCTATTTACTATTAACTGATCACAGCAAACTCACACTAAAGGCTTGAGTATCTCTTTGAGTGACACCCTCCGACTATTTGACTTTGGTACACTGTTGTTTTGAAAATATGAATTACAGCTGCTTAAACACTTTTCCTTAAATCAAAACATGAACATGGCTGGGGTAAAAGCATTTAATCCTCAAGAACAATACATATTTTATGACGATGATAATCTGCATAAGGCTTGTAAAATCACCCTGTGTCATTGTTGGCAAATACCCACAGATAGTCCCAATGACCTCTGAGGCGCAAATTCTGACTGGCCACTGAACTCATACACATCAGTTTTCAGAGGGCTTGTCTGTAGCAAATGACACTGATAAATAGGAGCAATATCTTTTTTTCTCCAGCTATTGGAAGAGGAGGGGGAGCAAGGTCCCCATTGATAGGACTGCATAAATCAACAGAGTAAGATACCGCCATTGGATGAGGACACATTTACCAAATATGTGTACCAGCATCATTTACGTGGGACAAAGCTTTTTGGCTTTTCTTCCAAACAGCACTTTAATCTCATTAATAAAATATTTTGCACTTCATTTTTCCAATCCATTAAAATTTGACTTTAGAAGCAAATAAAACAAAACTGGTTGGCAATGCAACTTGGATTTGCTTACATAAAAAAATGATATATTACGCTATGCTATATTATGTGACACTATTTTTGTCAGAATATGCCAAATGCTGAAGATATTGCTCGTGATTATCTCAAGAGAAAGGGGTGCTCAGCTACTAATGAAGTGAAGTACAAACACTTCATACTAGCCATACTCCAAGCTTTAGCCCAGGGGAAATTATAGATAGCACTTGATGCACAATTCTACACTTTGATGTTTATTCCAAGTTTAAGGAAAGATGCGGGAGAGAGATTCTGAACTGAGCTGAGTGGTTGAAGCCACTGCACAGTGTCAATGATATCTGTACATCGGAGCCTAAATAAAATGTTTTTTCACCACCATAGAGTAAACTTGAGAGGTTAATCTGGCAATATTTTCACCATTCACGATACCAAAAATGATGACTTTGCTCTGCATTCCTTGCCTGAAAGCTGCAGAAACACCCATCCCTGTTTTGGGTTCCAGTTTGTACATAATGAATTTACACTCTCACAGACATACATGCAAATTACATTTTAAAGCTATAGTCAGTGATGGTGGAGAGCTAGCGAGATTTGAAAGTAGCACCTCCTCTCAGCCTCCTCTAAGCTCCACCTCCTCCTCCCCCTCCCATCAGTGCTCCATCCAAAGCCACACCCTCTCTCCTGCTAACTCCGTATTTCTGCAGAGGAGTGTGCTGAATATTTCCAGCAACGACGAAATAAAAAACAACTGACATACATTTTCACTTCAACACATTACAAGTAGTTGCATATATAAGATTTATATCAGGTGTACATGTTGCAATATGCAATTACAGCCGAAGAAGCAGCTGTAATAATGATTTAATATTGTCTATATCCCAGCTGCAGTTATTGTGCATGAGGATTTGCTGTTATTGCATTTGGGGACACTGACCTGATCTATTGTTGTCATTAATTACGCCAGTGCTTTTCCTGCTATGAGTCGCACATGTCATGCCACATGTATTGTATATATATGTATATGCAGGTATGTAATAATACATTTTAATCTCTCTGGGTGATCCATCCACCCACACAAAGTAATCATGCACTGAATAATGGAAAGTAAAATAAAATAAAATAAAATTAAATTAAAATAAAAAGATTGAATCTCCAACAGTGTCCATGGCAGCCCACAATGCCCTTCTATGATAAATGATTAACCTTGAAAACTTAAGTACATAACACAAGTGTTGACCATGTAAAATCAATTTCTTACATTCAAGTTTAAAGATGAATTTAAATAATGCCCCTGCAAAATACATTATCTGCAGGGGTGGATGAGCTCCAATAATGTCTCACATGCAGCCATCTGTCTTGTAAATATATGCTAACAGCATGTTTAGAGTTGTCAAATCAAACAAATTCTGTGTCTAATGGGATCAATGTTTGAATTACAACATAAAGATTAAGGATAAGCTCATTTCCAACAGAAAAAGCAACATCAGAGTTTTAGTTGAGGCCATCAATATAATGAAAACAATCCTCAGCTGCACCTGCTATTTCTGTCTTTTTGCTTTTAGAGGTCTGTGAGATGAGTGGCAGCTCCCTCCTCTGTACCTTCTGATTGATGATCTGAGCTGATTTCACATCTGCCGGAAGGTCTGAAGTGCTTTTTATGCATCTCCCCTCATGACCTTTGTACTCCTCAACTTGCCTATGAAATATCACACCTCCTTCATGCTCCAGACACCACTGGTGTCTATTATACTATTAAGAGAGCCCACACTTCTGACCAGGCTCCAATTTACTTTAAACTAAGGTGCCGTCCACACAACAACGGAATTCTATAAATCTAACAAACTTTAATTCCGATTCTGTTTTGCATACAGACGACTCTGGTGTTGCTTGAGACCCACAACGGTATTTTATGACAACGGGTTCCAGAGTGACAAGATCTGACAAAGCCGTTTTGGAGTTGCAGTGTGTACCCGGTGTTGTTGCTAACAATGACATCACATCATCACATGACCAGAAGTAGGAGCTTAAAATCCAGCCTGTCACAACAAATTGTTGAACAATGATGGCAGATTACAGTGTAGCATATGTGATACAGGCGCTGCTAAGTTAATTAGCATTTTAGCTTTTTACTTCTCGATGTTGTGTTTATGTTTGCACTCGGCGCGCTTAAATAAGGACTTCATGCACATGCTCATTGCAGTCTTTCGTTCTTTTTTGTGGGTCTATCTGTGTTTCTTTGTAGCGCCACCTATCGGCGTGACATATGTATTACATCCTCGTCAGTCATTATCGCGTTCCCATGCAGATGGAAATACTTCCGGCAACATTCTCACAAGCGTTATCGTGCCGTTGTCAAGTGGATGGAGCCTAAAACAGTTACAGACGACAGACCCTCCCATTTAAGTTTCCTTTCACATGCAAAACATTTGAAAAGTTGTTAGTGAAATCCAAATTACACTATCACTACGGTTTTGTGCTGTCACCACAAACGAGTGACACAGTTTGAACACAAGTAATTTTGAGCAAAGCGGTTGAGTGATTGATATATAGTTGGAAATCTGGTCCAACGTACAGCCTACCCGTACTACAAGATTAACATTAAGGATTAGGTGGCCATCATTTTCCTTCGTTTGAATTGCAACAAAACAGCAGTCCTTGTTATAAGCTGTGACAGCACCCCATCATAGACACAGCTTAGCCTTGGTCGGGCAACACTATGCTATGTTCTATGGTTAACACATTGTTACTGACAATAAAAACAGAGATGTTTGGGTTGATCGAAGTTATTCAGCCTCTAAATCATGGTGTAAAACAGTTTACGACACAGGTTGGACAGCAGGAGAATTCAAACACTTTAAAATCAATCTGACACAATAAAGGTGAGGGGCACAAAAATAGGATTTGAAAGGTGAGGAGGGCATGCCCACCCCTCTCCAGTGGAAAATACATCCTTGCATGGCTGCATTTAAGTACTGTGTGCTTCCATTACAAATGAAGAAAAACCAGAAACATAATCCTCACAAATCCTAAAACCTTGACAAATTTTGTACACAAACACAAGCCTAAATATGCTCCAACACTCACCCACACATACAAAAAAATAGAGATACAGTGTAGAATATAAAGCATGACGAAGTGAAACCTCAGAGCAGGAAGCCCAGCCATGCCTCTGTGAACATACTGGGATTACCCTGCTTAGCTCGCTGTGATCCCACCTGCTCTACGGGCAGAGCGATACTGAGCAGATCAGATCATGTCTTCCATCACAGCTGCAGGGTAAAAGTGTTGAAAAGGTGGGAGCCGAATCAGGCCCAAACCAACACAACAAAGACCAGAGGTGATGTTTTCTTACCGCTATCTTGAGCACAGAGCTGAAGATCTTGCTATCCTCTGTCACGCCACCGATGTAGAGCTTTTTGGAGAAGACGGGAGGGTGGTCATTCTCATCCAACACCTCAATGAACACCTTGGCTGTGTTGGCTGCAAAAAGCAAATGGCTCCAGAATTAATATAACACACTTTAGAAGGCATACATATCTAGTATGTATCATGTATGTAACATTTCATAATACATACAGTACATATACGTCAGTTCATGTCAAACAAATAATAACTACCTCTATTCTTTGTACTTCAGTGTGCCTATTTGAGCATCTGCTAACCCAGGTTTGCTGGAACTGGGACACAGAAGCCCAGAAAGTTCATATCATCATGGGCACTAGCTGATGAAAAAAACACATCTCTCAGTTATCTGAACTGACATTGATCAAGTGCTGCATAAATTTAAAGCCTCGAAATTGTCATGTCAGTATAATTTTCTTCATGGTCATCAGCTGGTCCAGAAATTCAAAAGAGAGATTCAGATCATTTCTCAAAATAGTGTGCAATTTAGGCATCGCTGAAAACATCAAAGTATGTTTTCAAAAAAGATTCGGTGACGAGCCATCACCAATTTTAAATTCTTCAGTATCTCAGGACAGGTGCTTTAGCCAATTTTGAATTAATTTATTTTGAAATTATTGATTCAGGGTCAGCTAGCTTTTGAAATCTGATTGAAGATGTTGTGAATATTCACATTACAGTTTTATTTTGACCAAAAGTGAACTGAGTGCATTTAGTCAGACACAATTTTCAGCTGCAATGAAATTTCAGTTGATTTGTAATGGCATGTTGAGAGGAGGTTAATTTTGTTTTGAGTACAGTAAATACTTTCACTCTGAAGACTTTCTGATGACTTCTCTCTCACTGCCCCCAAGTAGATGAGAAAAACAGCAGAGCCAGTTTCCATGCTGTTCACCAAGCAATTATTGAGAACACTCAAACTTTGAGTAAAATATGTCAATCATAAAAATGATGGAGAAATCATGCCTTTTAGGGCATTATTTTTAAGTGAGGTCTACCTTGCGTTGTTTATCTTTGAGGATTTTGTTTTCCCCACAGCTTGGTGTACAACAATACCATCAATAAAAGGCTCTGAAAGTTTTAACGGGGAGCAATTTACACATTACTGCGAATAATAACAATAATTTGAAGGGCAGCCAATAATCAAGCAGCAAAGAAAAAGCAGAGAAAACACTGTGAGAAAGAAATAGGGAATGCAGGCAGATAATTTGGTATTTTAACATTAAATTTGCTGGTTAACTGGCTTTTTGTGAGGTGTGTGAAATATTCAGACTGTCCCTTTAAAAGGAAAACACACTAGAGTGAACATAAAGATTTGTACCACCTAATTTGTCACAGTTACACCTACTTTATGCATTGAACAGCATAAATATGTACAGCACAGAAATCCTTCCAATGCTGCGGTTTAAGTAAAAAATATGCAGTGTCAAGGACCATTTTTCTTCTGGCGGCAAGTCATGTGGCATTGGAGCTAAGGATGCACCAGGGGAATAAAACAAACAGAATGCAGCACATCAAATTACATGCACATAAGCTTGAGTGTGAGGTAGAGAGGGAGGACTGCGAGGGGATGGAAAAGAGGTCTGCAGGGTTTTTCTCTCACTTCCCTCTCTTTGTAGAAAGTGACTTTATTCCATCCTCAGAGCATCAGGATGCAAAAAAAATAAAATAAAATAACTGCATCTCCCTCCTCTCTCACTGTCTCTCACACACATAGATGCATGAAAGAAATTGGTCCATTAAGAGAAGCAGAATAAGCTTGAGAGTTCATTAATATTTACTGTATATATACATATATATATATATATATATATATATATATATATATATATATATATATATTATATGTATATATTATATATATAAGCGTATATACAAGCGTGTATATACGTGTATATACATATATACGAATATACACACATATATATACATACATATATATATATATATATATATATATATATATATATATATATATATACGTATATGTCTAACAAATGAGTCCATTAATGCTCTGATAATCTAAATTCAATGTTGTCATGCTGTCATGTGATACAGTAATAGAGTTTAGGAGAGAAACTTTCTCACCACTGAGGATTTCAGCTCGTAGATGTTGGCTCTTATCTTTGTGTGAGAGATAAGTGAGAGTGTACGTGCCTGAGTATTGTGTGCTGTCATTACTATGTGAGGGACGAGGAGAGAGGCAGGTAGAGTAGGTCATTGATTATTCATTGGTAGCTCAAACAGATCGAGAGTAAGACATGAACCCAACTTGTTGTTAACACTTCATCCATCATTTCACAGAACTTTTTGTCAGCTAACTGTCTGCAAGCAAGCTTAATGACATTCCAGCTGACGCATTCTCCATCAACGAAACTGAAGGTCTCATACACTTCAAAAAAAGAGCTTCTCAGACCATCAGACAGCATCTCAAACCATCTTCTGTCCGCAGCTTCCTGAGACGGATGATCTGACATTCATGCCCACTTTACTCTTCAAGTACTTCCATCACTGTTTGCGGGCAACATCTGAGTGCAACCTCATAAATGGCTTGAGGGGAAAAAATATGTTCCATTATCCACATTTGGGCAACTCATCACGGCCAAACTATAAAGTCACACAAAAGACACTGATTGCAGAGAGGTCGGGCAGGCAGAGGGACGCTGTCAGGAGAAGAGTGTGATCGCAGGCTTTCAGCCCTGCCTTTGAGTGTGGCCATCAGAAACTGACTCACGGGGTTTGCATTAACTGAGAATTCACTATGATTAATGCTTTGTCACCCGCCGTCGTTTTTTTGGGAGGTTTGGCTAAATGAAAACAAATGGGCTATTTCTGACCATTCAACTTTTGTGGAGGATTTGAACATAAAGCTCTTTATAATAATTTAAAATATACTGCATTGATGGAAGTGATAATTCATATTATTAAGGTCATTTTTAATAATCACATGACTGACAGATGAGAGTCAAATCTGTTGATGCATACATAACGTGTCCTTATTAAACTTTTCAAATTACTAGCATTCTAACAGCAGTGGCAGGTTTACACAGAGCAAACAGCCTACAGGCAGAATGGAGGGTGGTCAAATATTAACCATATTTTAAAGGCACTGAGTAATTTAACAAATGAAAAGAAAACAACTGCTGGAACTGCTGTATGGTTACTCAAACTACTCATCTTAGCCTGAATGCACAAACACAGAGTCAGACAAACAAGCAAACTGTAGCATGAAACCAATCAACCAATAACAGGCTGCAGCAAACCTGCCACCATGTAAACAAATGGATCAGTGCAGTGAAGAAAGGCAATAGCGCACAAAGAATGGTTTTGGATTTGATCCATATGTGCAGCCTAACAGTGTCAGTGTCACACATAGATTTAATGTGCAGAAACAAGCATGTAATAACCCACACAAAATATGGCTGTGATAGAATTTCTACACCTGCATTTAAACAGAATATGTGACAGGAGGGGCGGATTTATTATGATTAAATTTAAATGCAACACCTGGAATCATATGAAACATTATTTCATCCCTACAACACGACTCAACCTCCACATTCAGCCATTTATGAGATGCTATTTCTTACTTTTAGAAGGCACACGCAGGTTGGACATGACAACCACCATAGAGTCTGCCTGGACCCGGAGGACATAGCTGGTCACATTTTCATAATCCAGAGGTTTAGCTGTGGAGATGCGGCCTGTCCTGTTGTTCACCTGAAAATGACCTAGAAACAAACAAAATCAGAGCAAGCGAGTGGAAATAACAGACAATGATCTAATCAGAACTATATGACTTGGCATTGGCTCTCTAGGTCAATCTTGTTTAAACATGACTCTGCAGGTATTAAAAGAGAATGCAGTTATACATCCTCACAATGTAGGAACATAAAGAGTTAAAAAGAACAAAAGGTGAATCAACAAATATAATTTAAATTAAATTAAATTAATCAAAATCTGAGTGAGGAAAATAAAAAATGGTATAATAAAACCAGTAATCAGGTCCTCTGGCATGCTGTTTTATAAATTGGGGCCTTAGTAGCTAAAAGTGGTCGATAAGACCATTTAGTGATTTGTAAACCTATAAAATCATCTTAAAATCAATTGTCAAACTCACAGGTAGCCAGTGCAGGAGTTTAAAACAGGTGTAAAGAGTGCTTGAAGTTGATCTATGTTTTTTCTTAACTCTTTGAGTGCCATTGACGTATTTCAACGTCACTTAAAATCTGCGTCTTGAGTGCCATTGATGTAATAATATGTCAAAGTGTTGTTTTTTTTCGGCAGTGGGTCGGAGCTTGTGGTTGCCCGCAGCCTGTGAGGAATTTTGGGGCTTCCGGGAGATGTAGTCGGAGCACAAAGAGTTGGTATACGCCACAGAGATCAAAGCAGGAAGTGGAGACGATCGTGATTAGAGAGCAAACCATACAGATTCTGGACAAAAAGTGACTTTTTGGTGGGAGTGGCCTCTACTCTACCTCTGATAAAACAAGAATGGAACAAGGTAAAACAAATGTTTTTTCCATGACAAAATAGAGAGAGTCTCTTCTTTCATTTGAGCTATTCTGTGTTTTCAGAGACATAGTACAATGGCTGGCACTCTGAGAGTTAATAGTCATGTGTACTGGTGATAAAGAGGGCACACTTTCTTAGCATTACAGCTGTTTTAAGGCATTGTTTAAAAACTGTAGAAGCAGACACACACAAATGTTTTCTTCACTTCATGTAGAGAAATGAACAAAGGGCAGGAACAAGAGTGCTTGGCATATCAAACAGAGCTTTTGTGATCATTTGAGTGAGTGGTGTGAAACAAATATAGCAGTACAACAAATGAAGTCTAAATTGACTGTGCTATATGACCTGTAGCACATACCTAGTTCATTCCCTGCCACAATGGAGTAGAAGATGGTTTGGTTGATAGCAGCAGCGAGAATAGTCCCCACCAGTGTGCCAGATGGAGCCAGTTCACTAACTAGAGGAAACCTGGGAAGACACAGAGCACAAATCAGAAGATGCATCTTTCAGTATCACAGATGCAGTATAAAACAGTTAACTTGAATACAAAGGTTGTCATAGAGGCTACAGTTTGTGTGTGTTTGTATGTGTATATATATAGATATATAGACATACATATATATGTATAGTATCTATACATATATATTTAAAGATAATATATATATATATATACATATATATATATATATATATATATATATATATATATATATATATATATGTGTGTGTGTATGTATTGCCAAAAGTATTTGTTCACCCATCCAAATAATCAGAATCAAGTGTTCCAATCACTTCCATGGCCACAGGTGTATAAAATCAAGCACCTAGGCATGCAGACTGCTTTTACAAACATTTGTGAAAGAATGGGTCGCTCTCAGGAGCTCAGTGAATTCCAGCGTGGAACTGTGATAGGATGCCACCTGTGCAACAAATCCAGTCGTGAAATTTCCTCGCACCTAAATATTCCACAGTCAACTGTCAGCTGTATTATAAGAACGTGGAAGTGTTTGGGAACGACAGAAACTCAGCCACGAAGTGGCAGACCATGTAAACTGACGGAGTGAGGTCAGTGGATGCTGAAGCGTATAGTGTGAAGAGGTCGGCAACTTTCTGCAGAGTCAATCGCTACAGACCTCCAAACTTCATGTGGCCTTCAGATTAGCTCAAGAACAGTGCACAGAGAGCTTCATGGAATGGGTTTCCATGGCCGAGCAGCTGCATCCAAGCCATACATCACCAAGTGCAATGCAAAGCGTCGGATGCAGTAGTGTAAAGCACGCTGCCACTGGACTCTAGAGCAGTGGAGACGTGTTCTCTGGAGTGACGAATCACGCTTCTCCATCTGGCAATCTGATGGACAAGTCTGGGTTTGGCGGTTGCCAGGAGAACGATACTTGTCGGACTGCATTGTGCCAAGTGTAAAGTTTGGTGGAGGGGGGATTATGGTGTGGGGTTGTTTTTCAGGAGCTGGGCTTGGCCCCTTAGTTCCAGTGAAAGGAACTCTGAATGCTTCAGCATACCAAGACATTTTGAACAATTCCATGCTCCCAACTTTGTGGGAACAGTTTGGAGCTGGAGCTTCTTCCAACATGACTGTGCACCACTGCACAAAGCAAGGTCCATAAAGACATGATGACAGAGTCTGGTGTGGATGAACTTGACTGGCCTGCACAGAGTCCTGACCTCAACCCGATAGAACACCTTTGGGATGAATTAGAGCAGAGACTGAGAGCCAGGCCTTCTCGTCCAATATCAGTGTGTGACCTCACAAATACACTTCTGGAAGAATGGTCAAAAATTCCCATAAACACACTCCTAAACCTTGTGGACAGCCTTCCCAGAAGAGTTGAGGCTGTTATAGCTGCAAAGGGTGGACCAACGTCATATTGAACCCTATGGATTAGGAATGGGATGTCACTTAAGTTCATATGCGAGTCAAAGCAGGTGAGCGAATACTTTTGGCAATATAGTGTGTGTGTGTGTGTGTGTGTGTATATCTATATCTATATCTATCTATCTATATATATATATATATATATATTTATGTAGAGAGAGAGAGAGAGAGAGTGAAGAATCATTGAATTCTAACTTAGGGCATGAAAACAGATCAGTCACAGTACAGAGTAGGTGTTAATTATTGTGGTTGTAAAAATTTATAATATCAGGGAGAGAACTATCTGCCAGAGGCAAAGCTTTTGCCCGGCAGTGAGGTTTAGCAGTTTCAGTTCTCTATGTATATATTAGCAAAGATATTTCTTATTCCAGCTTTTTATTCTCAATAATTTACTGTTTGACTGAGAGTCTTGGTGCCAGGAGTGTATATTTCTAATCTTCGTTAACTAAAATATGCTTAATAATCATAATAATTCATAAAATTTCAACGGAAGTGTGAAACAGCAGCCGCTTATTGTTCCAGTGATTTCTCTTTTATCATTTATTCTGGAAGTTTTGCCATTGATGTTTATTTTTACTCCAGTCTCCAGATAACAATCCGGAGCATTATTTTTTCCTTTCTTGTAAATGAATAAGTAAACATTTTTTCTCTAATGGAGCACAGTGTAGTTTGGGGAAAAAAATATGACTCATAAATAATTCAGCTCGGACCGATGCAGAATCTCCCCACACACCAAACAACTACATAGTGAGGAGGGTAAGAACACTCACAAGGCTAATGACAGATTTTGAAAGTGATGGTATGAAGAAGCAGAGTTAAGAGGAATTAAGCTCTCATTTTTCTGCTCAGCCTTTGCTTCGACTTTCAACTATGGCCAAGAGCTTTTGGGTAGTGACCGCAAGAATGAGATTGAAAATTAAAGCGCTGAGATGAGGTTTCTCTGTAGGGTGTCTGGTCTCTCTCTACACGATAATGTGGGTAGCTCAATGGTTCTAAAAGACCTCTATATCAAGCAGCTGCTCTTTTGTATTGAAGGGAACCAGCTGAGCTTGAGCCCTGGTTTGAGTCTAAACGGTTTACACATATATGTCATGTGTGGGGGAGAGGTTTTTATTTCGTTAAAGCACTAATAGAAAAAACACACTCACATTCTGCATTCTAAATCTAACTGTGCCATATATTAGAATATTAAATTACTGTTATTGATACAGTAACACATACGATACTGCAGCAGAGCTACAGTGCAGCTACAGCTACCATTTATTTCTTACACAGTTGGGTGCTTTCATTGGCTATAACAAGTAATTTATTTCATACACTCACAAATAAATGTAGTGAAGTAAAAAGTACATAATTTCCCTCTGAAATTTAGTAGTGTGGAAAGTAGTATCAATATTGTACTTGCAGCAAGTACAGTACTTAGTACTGACTACTTACACTTACATAAATGTACTTAGTTACTTATTGACACGGATTAATAATTCACATACGTACATACGTATGTGTGCATCACAAAAAAAGGGCGACCAAATCACGTACTGGTGCGACCAACTGAGAAAGTGAGCAGCACCAGTGCTACCAGTGGAAAAGTTAGTCTGCGTCCGAAATTCCATACTAACATGCTATTGAGTATGCTAAAACAGTATGTGAGATTTTTAGGATGTCAGAAACCTTAGTATGAACCCGAATAGTACGTGAGGTGCATACTATTTTTGGTAAATATCAAAGTACGCAAGCATTGGACACTACACGGGCATAAATGTCCCTCAATGCAATGCAGCAGTGACGACAACAACACAATGGACAATGGCTTCATTAATTAATTAATTATTGTGTGGCTTCTTGTGGGATGCATATAAAGGCTGTATTATGAGATTATTATTAGTAGATGTATTAATATTGCAGATTGCCATGGGTTATCATGGTCACATGTATGTTGAATGATAGTACACACACTGAGTATGTAGTGTATAATATGGAATTTGCAACCTTAGTCTAGAGGAAGCTGTGGTGCTAACACATCTTTGGGCTGCTCTGCTGGTACAATCGTGGTTTAAACCCCAACAACCCCCAAGTAACAATGGATAAAAATATACTTCTTAATCTAAATGTTTTACTTACTCATTTATTCATTGTTTACTTGGAATGTGATTATTATTGTTATTATTATTATTATTATTTGTAAGTAAGTATGTAAGTAAGTTGGAGCAAAGACATTTTCAACCAATGTCTCACTTACCACACAGATTATTTTATAATCAGATTAAAAAATACTGATATCCAAACAAAAGACTTAACAGTTAAAGCTGTGTGAATTGTTCTGTTAAAAGATTTCCCCCTGAAAAGTCAGACTATGTAACAGCTAATGCCTATGCTTGACTATACTATCAGTGGGTAATCCTAGCCAACACATATCATTGTCACCATTCTCCACAGGAATTACTGCTGCCACAAATGGCAGGGAAGCCCGTCTTGGCAGCGTGTCGGCACAGGCTGATTTAAGCTGATAATGTCATCCCACTGTGATGCCCCTCTTATGATACTGTAACTGCTTTCACACTTATTCTCCCTCTATGCGTATGAGGTGTGTGTGTGTATGTGTTTCTGCATGCATGGCGGTATGGCTTCTTTTGCATTTTTCATTTAAAGTTTCACTATTATTCATAGCAGCGGTAGGAAATCTGTGACAATGTCGTGGGAGTAATGCTCACACATAATCTGTGACAGTCAGATTCTGTTATACAGTCAATGTCAGTGTTACGGGGTATTTTTGGGAAGGGACCCTATCTTAGCAGTTTGGCTTAAAAATACAGACCTGAGGTGTTTGGATGCCTCCAGTCCATGTTTATACTGTAACATGTTATTCAAAGCTTTCACTTTCACTTCTCTAGCCTTTGCCGACCCCTCAGTTCCAATACATTTTAATACATGAATAATGGAATTGTCAAAAGAACGAAAGCCAAAACTTTCCCTTCAGGATGGATTGTTATTTTACAGAGCAGCTTCTTACATGCTTGCAGTTGTGGAAAGTTTTAAAAAGAAGGAAAACAAACATACAAGAGTGAAGATGAAGACTGGGAAGAACTTTCAACATTCACACAGAAACAGAGAAGGAGACAATAAATGATGGACATAAGTAACTACAGAATATGTGTTAGCCTTTTTTTTAAAGTTTCAGAGGCAAATAAAGGTGCACACAACACGCTCTGGGGGGACAAAAAAGACCTGTCAATCTATCTTGGTTGTAAAAGTGTTTCTAGGGACAAACAATCCCCAAGGGCACTGAGGGTTGAGAATAAGTCTGGAAAATTCAAGCCATTCTCCTGGACAAAGAGTGATAGAATAAATCATCCCGAGAGATGATATTGTTCAGAGTATGCCACAGTGAAAATAACTTGATGCCTTCACAAAGCATTTCACTAAAAACGTGGCTATCGACCTGTCAGTGATGTGTTATTTGGTTATTACTAAATGACTCCTGATCAAATTCCCTCTAGGTGTATTGTTGGGCCTGTCGCTGAATAATTGCTGTTTCTGTGGCATCCAGGAGCACTGGGCCATACTGCTCTACAGTGATGGGAACTCATTCATTAAGGTGGCCTTCACACAAGTAGATTACCCATACCTCAGCCCTTGAACAATGCAAGCACACTGAGGTGCAGTCCAGCACAACATGTGACTCTAAATCAGTCACATAAAATGTGCCACTGATTGGAACCAAAGGTGACATGATGCTTCTCACTAAATGTATGTGCCTTCACTTTGAACACATCTGATGTCTGGAGAAGTGGGGGTGTCACTGGATTGCTGTGAGTGGTTGCTTGCTTGCATGCAATAAACATAAAAATCAGGGCGGAATCATTCCATTGAAATACTTTTCTTCATTTGGTCAACATGAAATGGACATGCAAGAATAATGCCTGTGGTAGCTGCTTTAAATATTTCTACCATTTTTTTTACCAAGTTTGAGGCCTGAAGCAGTTTTTTTTTTCATCGTCAAAGTTCCTGCAGTCAGAAAAACAAATTTGTGCCGCAGTGTGGAGTCTGAGTGATGATGAAGTGAAAGCAAGCACCATCAACCACAGCTGAGTTGAATCAAAACTGAAATCCCTTCAAAATACTTATTATGGCTTTTGAAACTCACCACCAGTCCTGGCAGACCACATATGTATTGGAACATGGCACTGGTTACTGAAACCCCAGAGTGAATCTAACAAATGGGCTTCATGCAAAAAAAAAAATGTATTGTTGTCCTACATCTCTCTTCCTTCATGACTGTAAGATTTGGCTGTACGAGTTGTTCTCAGCCAACTGACAGAGCTCTCATGACTGCACAAACTGAGTGGCTCCATAGTTTTAATAGTTACTTTTCAATCTGATTAATGTCATCTGTTCATGAGGTTTGCATTCTTGAGATTTGATCACTAACATACTCAATGTATGGGGTGAATGGAGCGGAACAAGTCAGCCATTCACAGAATTGTTACCCAGGAGTGACGATAAGAACCGTCACACCTTCAGCAGGCGAAACACTTGTAGTGAGCAGTTTGACATGAAGAGAGATGCTTATGTGGCTTTCTGAAGGAGGGATGTCAGGGGATGTGACAATTACTGAAAGAGATGACAGAATATTATACAAGAGGTAATGTTACACTGTCAGGTGCATAAGAGGATCCCTAGACAGGCCTGCGAACTGGAGGTAGTCTAACTGTAGGAGATTATTCTCCTAGTAGCTACTGAACTGTTGTTGCCATGCTATAATATGCCAGTGAAACCATTAAAACCATGAACAAAATGCAAAATAGTAAATGTGATAAAATTGTAAGCCACGACACAAAGATAAGAGGAATGAAGTGTTACTTAATTTTACATTAAATAAAATTTTTAGTTGATTTCTTTAACATATTCAAACTTGATATTCCCGCAGATTAAAGGAATATCTAAAAGAATATTGATGTTAGCAGTAAACCAGTTTAAATTTCTTAAAGCAACAGACCTACATTGTTGGAAAAAATTCAGAGCAGTGACAGCAGAACGCAGTTCTTTTATTGAGATGAAATTAACTTCTAATTTCGTTGTATTCACTAGAATACAGTGACAATAGTAATGCATCTGCAAAGTGTTTATGTGTCGTGCAACAACATACCAAGTCAAATTCCTTGTATGTTCAAACTTACTAGGCAAAAAAATTGTTTCTGATTCTGATATATTTTGCTGTCAGCGATTCACACATTTTTTTTAATCCTGTTTACCTACTTATATTTGATGCATTTTTTCTACTATACATCACTGGTTCTTATTTTTCATAATAATAATAATATTTTTCATAATCTACCATTGGTAGTACAAATAAAAGCTTAATTAATTTTATTTTAGCACTTTATTTGTTGTTTTTTAATGCATATCACATACATTTTGGAGTGCCCATAGAGACACAGACACGAGGAGAATCACTCTTCCACTGTGCTGAGACTGCAAGAACATGCAACCTCCACAACTGTCTTCAGCCCTGCATCCTTCCAGAGGTTTCCTTATCACAAAGAAAACCAGCTGGTTCAGGCTACAGGGCAACTGTGGGAGGAAACTGCAGTGCCAGGAGGAAACCATGCAGCCATGAGGAGAATCACTCTTTCACCATGTCGCACAGGGAGGAATCAGGTGGGGTTGGGGGGCGGTGATGGTAGTGGATGAAAAGGTCGCTGAAAGGGACTTCCTCATATCCTCTTCTTTTCTCCCTCTCCTTCTGTTCTTTCTTCTGCATTTTCAAGTCTTCCTTTTCTTTCTTCTCCTTTTTCGCCTTCTCTTTCTTCTCTCTCTCCTCTTTCCTCTCTTTCTCTAGCTTCTTCGCTGCCTGCTTTTTGACCTTTATTTCAGCCTTTGTCATCGTCACCAGCTCCTTGGCTGCTGTCTGGTGGAGCTCCTGAGGATTGAGGTGATCTACCTCAGTGGTCACTGTTGTTTTGTGTCAGGAGCCTGGAGCACCCCTCCTCAGCAGACACCCCACACCTCTTCTGATCTTCCAGAGTGGTGAGTTTGATTTTCCATTCTACCTCACTCTGGATGATCCTTCTTTCCATCTTTTCCAGCATGGCTTTCAACTCCAGACTCTCTTCCTCTGGAGCCTTCTTTTTGCTAGTGATTTTAGCGATCTGGTCATCCTTTTCTTGGATGACCTGGCTCAGCTCCCTCGCATGGTTCTCTTCAAGAATCTGGGGCTCGAGGGCAGGCTTTGCCAAAGAGAGCTGATTGCCTCCTCTTTCTTCTTCTTCAGCTCAGTCTGGACCCTAACCCTAAAGGCTTTCACACCATCTACAGTCCTCTGCATCCTGGCTTTCCACTGCTGCCAGTTGGACTCCTTGGTGGCCATCTGCTTCTTCAGGGCTGAGATTTCTGAGGTTTCCAGCTTATTGTGTCCGCCACTGGGTGGCACAGTATTGCTGGGGTGCACAGTGAGAAGAGAGGAAATAGAGTATGCATGTTTGATGGAAAGGTATGTGAGTTTGGCTTATAAAGTAGCCTATGAAGAGCAGTCTGATCTCCCGTGATGATTTTACTTTAGCCTCCTATGAACATAACATGGCGACGATGTCTCTACCCATGCCTGCACCATTCCTGCCCTACAGCGAGGAGCAGCCTGTACCGTTGGTTACACGGAGGAAATGTTCAAAGATTACCTGTTATCCATACATGCTACCGGCAACGCCTGGCCTGAGGCTAGATGACGGGCCCTGCTCATCCATGCCCTTGGTGCCGGAGGACAACGCCACATAATCACCGCAACGTAACACCGAAGCACTAACTAATGTTTGCCCCACGGTCGCCCTGTGCGTGTTGCGCAACATTGAAAGGGTCCCATCTGTCGTGTGTCGCAGCAGTCCGAACGTTGTATAATGAGATATACTGGTATAGGAGTATATTAAATATTCATATCATAAAAAAAATTACACACCTGTATTTGGTATAATCACTCTGTATTCATGAGTCATAAAAGAAAAACAACTTCTGTGGCGGAGAAAGTATGGACAGAATGTACAGAAACTGTCTGACCTGACACCAGTCAAGATGTTCGTTTTCTTTAACAAAAAAAAAATCTGCCGACTCCTCCACTTGACTGATTTGCATGTGGTGCAGTGCTTAAGAATATGTTTTTATTATAAAGACAAAAATTTACATACAGTGCATACTGTAAGTTAACGTGTTTACCCGATTAATCCGCATTAACATGGTAACCAGGTTACCGCATTAACCAGGTGTTCCAATCACTTCCATGGCCACAGGTGTATAAAATCAAGCACCTAGGCATGCAGACTGCTTTTACAAACATTTGTGAAAGAATGGGTCGCTCTCAGGAGCTCAGTGAATTCCAGTGTGGAACTGTGATAGGATGCCACCTGTGCAAAAAATCCAGTCGTGAAATTTCCTCACTCCTAAATATTCCACAGTCAACCGTCAGCTGTATTATAAGAATGTGGAAGTGTTTGGGAATGACAGCAACTCAGCCACGAAGTGGTAGGCCACGTTAACTGATGGAGCGGGGTCAATGGATGCTGAGGCGCATAGTGTGAAGAGGTCACCAACTTTCTGCAGAGTCAATCACTACAGACCTCCAAACTTCATGTGGCCTTCAGATTAGCTCAAGAACAGTGCACAGAGAGCTTCATGGAATGGGTTTCCATGGCCGAGCAGCTGCATCCAAGCCATACATCACCAAGTGCAATGCAAAGTGTCAGATGCAGTGGTGTAAAGCACGCCGCCACTGGACTCTAGAGCAGTGGAGACGTGTTCTCTGTAGTGAGGAATCACGCTTCTCCATCTGGCAATCTGATGGACGAGTCTGGGTTTGGCAGATGCCAGGAGAACGATACTTGTCGGGCTGCATTGTGCCAAGTGTAAAGTTTGGTGGAGGGGGGATTATGGTGTGGGTTGTTTTTCAGGAGCTGGGCTTGGCCCCTTAGTTCCAGTGAAAGGAACTCTGAATGCTTCAGCATACCAAGACATTTTGGACAATTCCATGCTCCCAACTTTGTGGGAACAGTTTGGAGCTGGCCCCTTCCTCTTCCAACATGACTGTGCACCAGTGCACAAAGCAAGGTCCATAAAGACATGGATGACAGAGTCTGGTGTGGATGAACTTGATTGGCCTGCACAGATCAAGGTCGAGGTCAAGGTCAGGACGACCTCAACCTGATAGAACACCTTTGGGATGAGGATCATTTGTTTGCTGAATTCCAGGAGAAGCTTGGATAGATTCAGAAAAGATGGTTAATCTAATATTATCAGCATGTTTGATTGTTAGTTACAACTACAACACTTTTTATGCTTTTTCCATTATGTGGGTATAATTAATCAAATTGTTTGTACCTAAAAGAAACTTTCTGACAAATTCCAGGTTTTGGTAGTTGCTGACCAACTCTGGTCTGGAGCAGGACTGGATAACCTGCGCTGGCACATTCATCTGTGTATTTTTTTTCATATTGTAGTTTGAGTGAGTGGGGTAGGTTCTACGTGGAGCTAGCAGTTGTGATTGCCAGGAAGAGGCAGAGCTGACATGTTATCGCTTCACTACAAAATGGCTCTGCCTGAGGGTTGTAAGATGCTGAGAAATACCAAGGGTGAGTGTGTGTGTGAAGGTGTATGAAGTGTTCAGACTAGTATTAAGGTGTACCCACATGTACGCAGAAAAGATGACAGAAAAGTAACACTGATAGGTAGATAGAGAGGCAGACTGAAAGAAAAATAAACAGAAATATGAACTGTCAACACATGAAGTGCCTCAGAGGAGGAATGATCTACACAGCTTCTTGAGCACAAGCAGTCTAATAATATCTCATAATTAACCGGGAGGCATTGCAAGTTGGCTGACAAACTGAGACTTGAAGATACCAGAGAAGGTAAATAAGTTGTGTATTCAGGAGTCAACTAGTGGGCGAAATCAAAGAGTCAATTTTGCATAATGCAATACCATGTACTACACAGCAGGGCCAAAGCCACTTTTCATCCCTTTCATATTCTAATGAGGTAAAATACCAACCAGAGAGAGAGAGAGAGATAAAGAGAAGGAGAAGATGCTGATAAGTGTACAGGCGGCAGCAGCAGAGAGTCCTGGTGTCAACATGAGAGGGTGAATGACACGCCGCTGAGCAGCGCAGGCGGCCCACGGGTGTCAGCGAGCACTCTGCCCAGGGGCCAACTGCAGAGTGATGCTTACGAGACAAGGCAGAGGCGTATAAACCTTGTCGTGCACCAAAGGGGCCTCTGTTACCACGTCGACACTCCTTCTGACTCGCCTCCCCTCTCTATCCCTGCATTGCATCATCGAGCCAGCAAGCAGAGGCGGCAGACACGCCAGGAGGCAAAAGGAGAGACTCCACTGTAAAGTCAGTGTTCTTATGGTGGATGTGTGGATGCAGTGCTAAATAAAGGCCTCGAACAACATCAGTCATTCAACTGTAATTTGTGCACACTAGCAATGTCCATGACTATCTAGTTGTGAATGTGTTGCAGCACATTTCTGCCTGACTGCTGATGCCGGTATTAGGTGGCACATTTCTTTAGCAAGTATGAATCAGCCTAATTTGATGTCCATTGAGGTGGATGTGTGCTTGAGAGTTTGTTCATTAGCTGTTATGTCATCCTGGTGTTAACTTGTTTGTTCCTGCCTGGAAGCAAATTGGTGGTGTGACAAACAGAGACCGCCTCTGACTTGAAAGAAATTACATGTAGCAAATGTATTTCAGCTCCTCCTCTAGCATATGGAGAGAGAAAGGAAAAACACCGCTCACAGAATAGAATAGAATAGAATAGAATTACTTTATTGATCCCAACTTGGGAAATTACCTAATACCTACCTAATTATTACCTAACACCTCATGTTCTCTATTAAACCCACACTTTTAAGTGATTATGATAGTCAAGACAGAGTCAGCTGCTTCATACAGCATGATTTATGTAGGAAACAGCCTTTTAACCTGAATCTTATTATGGGTTTTCAAAATTTGTTAGCTTATCTAACAATCAAAACGACTGGCTCAGTACTTAGTGTTACATTTAATCACAACACCCCAGTTCCAGATGTTGTAGAGTGTGTTGTACTGTAACTATGGTAGCTAAATGCCATCCTCTATCCAATGTGTTTGCCTTTTTCAACATTGCAGCCCATTAAATTCAAAGTTCATGCTTAGATAAAGCGTACACCAACCCTCCTTTATTGTAATATTATGCTAGAGTTTGAGCCACCGTGTGGTACTGACTGAAGAGTGAACTTTAAAGATCATAGGTTGTTTGGCAAAAGGAGAAAGGTAAATGAGGGACAGATATAATAAGAAGAGCTATTATGATATGCTGACACCACTCAGATATTTAAAAGGTTTTGGATAATAGTACACAGAAGGGGCATCCCATTTAAAGCAATTTCATTCGTGAGTTCTCTACCTAGACTTTAAAATATAATACTACCATTGTGGATGGAAAAAAAAACACCCAACTGTGAATGCAACAACCACAAAGGCACAGCAGCATAAAGGTTACTACATTCATGTTGCCTGTCAGAAAGTACAATTGCATTAACACTTCATAAAGGACATCCTCCACAAGAGCTCTGTGCTGCCCACTAAAATACAAGACCATTGTATTGTTATTTATTTCTATTGAAATAAAATGTGGTAGAAAGTGTGATGATAGATGAAGGTCTCACTGCATTCTGGTATGATATATGAAAAGCTCTTTATGCATTTGTGTTGAGCATGTATCAGCAAGCAAGGCAAGTCTTATGTATGTATATGTGTGATCATTATCCAGAGAAACAGGGACAGTGTTTGCTGTTTTTCAAAGGTACTGTGTTGGCAGAAATCTAAAGGCACATATTTCAACTCAAAATCTTGGCACATACCTGCATGGCTAGATACCAATGGGGAAAATTAAGTGAAAATATGTTTTTGAGCTTCAAGTGAATTTCCCCTTTAACAAAAAATGTCTTTTGCACAAGCACAAAAATGTACACATGACTGCATCTAACCCTTAATAGTAAACCATTACCAGTAACTGACTGACTGAATCTGTGTAGGATCTCAGTCATCCAGGTTGAGGCAAATCAAAAAGTTCCTAAAAACTGAAGACGTCTCTTGGATGAAAGGTGAAATGTCTTCAACAAACCTCAAGCAAGTCCAGCTGACTCTTTCTTGCTCTTTGTGATTGATTGAGCTAACAGAATACACGTTTTGCTTCTCAGCCGCATCAGCAGTGGCCACTAACTCTATCTATTTCACAGATTGATTCTGACAGGAAAGCTATGACCACTGTGACTAATGAATCTTCAGTCTTCTTCAATTTAAATTGACAGTGCATGTTCAGATATTTCATGATTCATACCAAGACAAGGCAATAAAGGAAATCGTGGACAGTTTAAAAATTACTCTGCATCATCTAAAAGTGGAATTTCTATTGTGCATTAAGTGTCAATGTGTCCTTCCAACATTGCACCACTTATACGATCTATGAATGCCTTGTAGCTTTGATACACAGTAATCCCTAGTTTCAATTTCAAACTATTATTATGTTTTATCTATTCCTACCGAGGCTTCATCAAATCATTAAAATCATGTATAAATGAACAATTCATCGTCCTCCAGCAAATGCTCTCTCATTTGTAATGTAAAATCATCACTAACATATATTAGTACATACTGTTTATGAACTGCTGACTCATACTTGTTAAGAGAAAAAAAAAATGCTCTGATGCTCACTAACAGCTCCAAAATCCAACACCTCTGACATGGAGTAATGCTTCAGCAAGTATTCACATTAAACCAGTGTTCCATAAAACAAGGAGAAAAATGTTTACAACCCCCCGTCTGATCATGTTCCTCCCTGAGCTATGTCTCTGATCACTTATCTTGCCACACCAGACCCACAGTTTCTTTTGTATTCACACTGAGCCATTTTTCTGAGTTCCATGAGAAAGAAAAGGGACTTCAATCAAAAAATATCTTCTGGAGGGCAAGATGGAAAACACGAGCAAAGCTGGAGAAACAACACTTACTGTGCAGCCAGACGGTGGCAGCTTTGTCTGTGCCAGCTTAACCATGTCAGCCCACAGGACATCACTTCACATATCGTCCACTGGGCCATTTAGCTCAAGAGAGAAGACCTGGCCAGCGAATGTTTGGCCGCTGGTGGATGACTGTGTTGTCCAAACTGGCCCAGCCACCGAGGCTTACAGTGTGCATGCACCGGTGCCATTCTGCATGTTTTACTGTTAAATGCCTGCCTGCAAATGATCTATTCCATCTCACCAGCACCTGCAGGCCTGACCCACAGAAAGACATGAGTGCCTCTCTGAATGCTGCAGGAAATACCAGCAAATTACTGAACCCTTTTTGTCTGTTCCTATAGGAGCCCAATCGCCTGTCTTTTTTCATATCATATAGAAATTGAAGCAATTTTAACTGTGAACAATCCTGTCATCAAGGTGGTTGTATGATTAGAGAGAAGGTTGTGTGAGGATTTAAATGTTGTGTATTGATATCATCCATCCATTATCCACCGCTTATCGTCATAGGGTCGCAGGGGGGCTGGAGACTTTCCCAGCTGTCTTAGGGTGAAAGGCAGGGTACACCCTGGACAAGTCTTCAGTTGATCACAGGACACATAGAGACAGACAACCACTCACACTCACATTGACACCTACGGTCAATTTAAATTAGCCAATTAACCTAATCCCCATGCATGTTTTTGGATGGTGGGAGGAAGCCGGAGTACCCGGAGAGAACCCACACAGACACGGGGAGAACATGCAAACTCCACACAGAAAGGCCCCCGGGCCGTGATTCGAACCCAGTACCTTCTTGCTGTGAGGTGACACTACACCACCGTGCCGCCCACTATTGATATCATAACACTAAAATTTTGGCTTCACTGAAGCGATTTTCAGGCCCTTCTGTATTATTCATTCAGATATATCACAGCTATCCTAATTATGACTTGAATGTGGATGTGATTTACAAGTTAGAACCATGTCAGATATGAATACAGCATTAGGTGTATGAGTTGAGCTGTGCTTCCCCATTTTACCTTTAGTTGGTCATTAGGTGATTTTTCCAATGCCTAGCCTCATATTTGTCATCTGAAATTTGAATTTTGTGCTTAAAACACACAGAGCAACCTGGGTTAAAATGTCATTTACCTCTGCTTTGTGTTCAGTGTCTGATTTTTTTTAATTTTGTCTCTCTGTATGTTCATTTCTCATGTCTGTACCTCAGTTTCTTCTTTCTTTGGATCTCAGTTCACGTGAGGCTAGAGAGAGAGAGTTGCTGTATTTTCCCTGTTTACAATAAATAATAATATTAGGGCATGGTTGTAAATGCACAAAATTCACTTCCATTCTATGTAAGCAAAAGGGCAAAAACTCATAGGCTTTAGGTAGTGAAACAAGAATTTGCATCTATGCATTAACATGGAGCTAAAACTTTGGTGAACTTTTGGACATTGGTTGTCAACTATTTAACCATTAAAGAATAAAAAATATGAGCGAAACTCAGGGGAGCGGCTTGTCACTTAAAGGAGAATATGATGCATCTTAAAGTTCAGCACACCATAAGCGCACCTGAGGGAGAAGTAGAGGTTACTGCAGGGCTAACCACTTTAATCAGGTGGCTGACAAGCATGGAACTTTGATTGGGTCTGGTCACATTTATTCACCAACAAATAAACTTAACGGCCACTATCAAAGCTATAAAGTTACAGCTAACTTCATACTTGTCATCACACACTCTCTCTCACCCTGGACACTTGCTAATGTTACACCATTTATTACTGGTGCTGACTGGTACTGATGGAAACACTGACTGAGTATACCTGACAGACACAATGCTCAAGTAACTGATGCAGTGGGGACTGGAAAAATGGTTTCACATGTCCATGACGTACGCAACATTATGACTACTATGGATTTAACTTGTTTGTGCAAGCTTACACAACATACCAAGTAATTCACCAACACTCTCAGCAATGTCACATAATGTAACCACTGACCCTTCTAGTTGGAAAACAGCTGTTCCAACACTTGAGAAATACAAATACAAACAACATAATTATTTGTCAGCTTGCACTTGTTTGGACTCATACATACCGTTTGTAGCTGCTGATAATTATCTGAAAAGTTAGCCTTAAATAATAGGCCAGATTGCTTTTCTATCCTGGCATTCAGCACTGACCTTTAGCTGATGTGTGGTACGCGTGCAATGAGTGTGACATGGCGGCTGTTAGACAGCCAAGTGATGCCTGCCTACTTAGTAGAGGCCAGTGAAAGGTCAGTGCGCTCGCAATGCTTTGAGGTTCAAGACTCTGGGCAGCAGATTCAAACCTGTGGCTGAAAATCAATCATGTCCTTCAGAAGTATGAAAGTGCTCTACACCTCATAGCTCTGATTTAGGGGAGGAAGGATGGAAAGGACAGAACGATGGATGGATGGATGGATGAACAGAAAGAAATAGAGGGCTGAGGTGGCCTTTTCAATGTTTGCGGTGAGGCTTGACGACGAGTGTGTGGGAAAGCACACTATAGAGTTTACAGCTATCCCTTAAAACGCATAGCAACAAGCACAGATGAGTAGGCTGTGCATACCTCCATCACTTGTAAACACGACAGTTTCAAGAAGGTTGCCAATAAAAGAACTGTGTGCTATGAAAGCATGTCATCTGCCTAATTATGGGAGAATTACAGCCTTGTCTGAATTGGAAATGAGATGAGCATGGATTTGTTTTCTCTAAAAATGATAAATGCTATTTTCCTCCAGATGTCAGAAGAGTTGATGGAGGGGACAGAGTGGTTGTCTTCCTTTTAAAACCTAAATTTGCTGAGTAATTTATTGCTTTTCAATTAGTGGCTGATGCATGTAGAGTCCAGTTTGGCTGGTATGTTTTGAAACTACAGGATAAATCTACTTCAGGTACATTTGTGAGTCAGACCACTGAGAACATTAAATCAATGGTCACACTGTGGTCAGATATCGCTTTCCATGGCCTGTAAACATCAAGACACTGCAGGAGAGAGATGTGCTGTAGCTCAAACTGTATATAGCAGTTTGAGCTATTACCCCTGGCATTGACATTAATGACCAGAGCAACACTGTCTAATGGAAAAATGTGAAAAAGCTGTGTCTCAAGGCTAAGAAAAGCTCTTTTACATACAAACCTCACCTTAAAGAGTGCAGGGTTGCACCCGGAAAATGTTCTTTTTTATGTGCTAACAGATGTATGCATTGAGGAGAAAGCTAAAAGAAGTCATTTCAGTACACTGATACTAATTGTGTAATTAGTGGGGCGGCGAGCCTATAGTGACAGCATGTTGTTGATTGTAGTATTATTCAGTGCTGACACTGTTTACTGACACTGTATGTCACAGTAACAGTATAGTTGAGCATCGCTCAATTATGGGCTGTGTGATGCTCTTCTCAGATTTGACAGACTGCAAATTAATGCAACAGGTATGGCCTAACATCTGCAGTGAACTAAAAATGTATGTGACACCCAAAATACATACAATATAAGAGAAAAATATGTAGATACATAAACATGGACACCTCCAATGACATGCATATAAATGACAGTTGGACTCAAAACAAAGAACCGTTTGGGCATTACAAGCACAAAATTTACACTACTCAAGTGAGGACTACATACAGGGAGATGCAAGTGTGAATACAGGTACACAGAATCACGCATACCCACTCAGAAATAAATTCACTGGGGAGAAAATGAAGGGCTACCAACAGTACAATGAGGAGAGAAGAAAAAGGAACAGCATTATGAGAAAGAAACTGACAGAGCTAAATACAAGCTGAGAGGAAAAAACTCTGGGGATGTGGGGAGTGGAAGGAGGAGGAAAATAAAATGACATACTCAAGAGCGGTGAGGCAAAAGTCTCACATGATTTAAAGTAGATTTAGATTTAGAAGAGGAAATGCTGCGGGGGAGATAAGCAGCAGGGAAAACCGCTCGGACCACAGTTCTGCAACACCGGGTCGGGGAAGTAGCCTCAATACGAGAGGGGGAATTCAAACAGTGGGAACATGTTAGATAGAAAGCTTAGCACTCCTCATCTCCAGACACACACACACAGGAAAAATACATATTCATTTCTTTCCCATGTGCCCAGTGCTAAAGACTTCCCCAAAGGGTTGTGTCTGTGAGTTCCATGCAAATGAGCCATTCACAGTGGCTTAATGACAGGGCACCAAAATGAGTTGGAGACAGAGCCGAAGACTGTAGGTCATGAGGAAATGATATCAGATATCTGTTTGGCTGTGACATATAGCGGGTGAAAGAAAAAAAAATAAAATAAAATAAAGAAATACAACATCACTTGAAACCACATATATACTTGCACACTGCAGATAGTCGCAGCAGATGATGCAGCTATCAAGATGACTCTATGAAGGCCCTGAAAACTACCACAAAATCCCTCCTAATAAGGTATAAACACAAGGGGATTACAGAGTCAATCACTTATCACCTGGCTGAAGATAAGCCTGGATACAATGCTGTGGCTATTTGAGAGGCTGATGTTGGGGCAGGTGGTGCTACTGAACTGCTGTAAAGACAGTGATAGAAAAATATGATGTGCTTATTAATATATTAGTTTATTTCTTTTTAGATACAGACGAAGAACAATGTAATGCATAAATAATATGCAGAGAGACTCGTAGAAACTCAAAAAACCCTGAGGGTAGCCATAATATATAGTACCATTGGCTTATCAAAGTGTTATGCTAGTATGTTTGCATGTACACATGTCCTTTCCACTGGGCTCAAGTTTAATATTCATCATCACCACACATCAATAACTAATTTTCATTTCATTTCATTTATTTTGCCACTAAAAATCTGTTTTCTTTTCAGTACATACTGTAAACATGTATTATTATTATTACTTATTCTATCATTTCATTATTGTTGTTTTATGTTTTTATACTTATTATAAATTGCTGATGCTGCTGTAGCAAGTGAATTTCCCCCAATAGGAAATAAATACAAATATTCTATTCTATTCTATTCTATTCTATTCACTTTATTGTCCACCAAATCTCTTTTTTAAGTTAATTCAGCAATTAAAACTCACTTCATGGTTGATGGTGGTAGTTAAACTGTGCAGTCTATTTGTGGTCTCTAGAGAATGAAAAAGTGAGCTCAGAGGCTTAAAGCTGTAAAGCATTGACACATGATCTAGAGTCATTTGCTTCAGTGTCACCAGCAGTATGAGTTAATACAGGTGTACAATTTTGGAGTGGTTGTGAAATTCATGTGAAAACATATCAGTTTTTTTTTACACAGAAACAACACAACATGTTCTGCTCAAATCTTTAGAGAAGCAAGTGGCACCATGCTGCTATAGTAGCAACTGTACTATAAGCCATTTATTTTAGCCAACAATGACTAGGAGCCCCTCATTTCCCTCTGACAGATGGAGGGGACCAACCATAAAGCAGGAGCAGAAATCATTAAGTCAGCCAAAGCCCTGCAGAGTCATTTTAATTGTGTGCTCTGGAGCTGTAGGCATAGCTTACCTGATTGCCGCCATAACTAACTGCCTTTACAGAGACAGACGAGATCTTCGGTGGACGTTTAGAGAGTGATTTGTGTTCAGAGGGTTCCTCTGGGAGAGGACGATGGGGAGAGATAGACAGGCGAGGAATGAGGACAGCTCGTCGCAGAGTGAGCAGATTGGACGCTCTCCGCTGGAGAGAGCCTCGTCCAGCATGAAAGGCTCGAGCACCTGCTTAATGCTTTCACAGCTCACAATTTACAGCAGGTCTGCGCTGTGTGTGGCCGGCACTGTCAGCATGACACCCTACAGAGGTCTGTGCCCATGGTCACAACCCTTTTTGTGTTGTGTGTGTTGTGTGTGTCAGACAGAGCACTCATTCAAAGCCTTAATCAATGGCCTTTCAACGGCTATACTGCTGCGCCTGTGTATCAATCACTGAATAATGCTGAGCAATGGGAGAATGTGAGCACACACACGGATGACAAAGGATGTATGCACGCACACTCACACACACACACACACACATACACATACACACTGTGTGTCTGTATTACGAAATACACAAGTACCCACACAAACAGGCACACATTCACAAAAGGAAGAGAGGTGGGCAGAACTTACATTCCCTGCCTTGTGCATAAAGTCATATCAAATTCGGTTACAGAGAACAGTCTGCCAAGACTCTACTCTGCTTTGAGTGACATGCAAGTTAGTCAAACAATCCACTTAAAACAAGCTTTGCTTTAAGCTCCCTCAGACTACACTGTGCCAGACATCTTTGCCACCAGTCCTTAAGCTTCAGTCTGGTGAGACGCTCTTGAATGGTGCAGACAGGTACCTACCCTTGAGCTGCAGCACAACAAAAAACAGCAATTAGTGCTAATCTTCACTCATCATGCAAGAGAGCAAATAATGTAAATTATTCCTCCTGAATCACAGTATCATCAGTACAGACACTCCAGCGCTAGCCCTCATCCAGTACAGCACTGTATATGATATGGGGGGCAGCCAGTCATCTCAGAGCATTACAGATTATGTTCTCTCATGCTGCATATCTCCCTGCCAGTTTAACAGTCTAAACACTTATTCTTGTCAAAAGAGACTTAATATAGTGAGAGGGAAGCCCGGCTTAGCCATCAGAGAGAAAACAAATGTGGTTTACAGCAGCGATGATCTGTGGCATCTACCCCGAAGCTCTAATGCATATTTATATTCCAAACCCATTAATCAGTCATGCACAGAAAAGACAGCATGATAAAGACAAAGAAGCAAAATCTGGACCACTTTGCTGTGTGAGTACAATAATGTGCAGATAGCTATTGTTATCACAGAACAATAAATGTATGAATAATAGTGACTTCACAGCCATTTGCAGCAGTTCAAGATAGAATATATAACATACCTAGTGATTAAATATTAATCAAAGGATAACAGACGCTGAATGGAGAATGTGACCACAGGTGTAAATGTGTTTTTTTAATAGCCTTTTTCATTCCTTTCTCTCCTTGACTGACCCTACAGCCTCAGCTGTTCTTTGGTGTGTGAATTTACAGGCAGAGGCAGCTGGATCAACAGTGTGTCGGGAAGGAGACGCACCTGTACTCTTCCTGGGTGAAGATTGGGATGCGGGAAGGCTGAAGAACAGTGATCTCCACCAAAGTACTGTTAGTTTTCACAGGCTCCCCATCATCATAGGCTATCACAAACAACTGCAGTGGGAAGCACACATAAGCAACGCACACATGTAAATTCACAGAATTATCATTTCGGTTTTACCAAACCACTACTCACTACACAATTAATTCTCTTTCTGAGATTGCCAGGATTTTTTCAGAGACGTGTGGAATCCTAATGAGGACAGACTGACAAAATATGTTCTGGTGAGCAGCCTGCAAAGCTCCCAGAGAGTGAGTGTGAATGTATTGATCTACATTCATAGACTGTGGACTGTGGGGGGTGGACGGAAAAGTAGAGGCAGAAAGAGAATAAATACAGAGAAGACAAAAAGAGACAGAACATAGAGGTAGCTATAGTGCATGGGAGTGTACTGTAAGAGACACATCCGCATTAGGACCAAATATCCTCAAGCACTCGGTCCACTGTTCACAACTAGAGATATGCATGTGTGAGAGATGCCTGAAAGGGATAGTTCAGGTATTTTGAAGTGGGAATGTATGAGCCAGTGTGTTACCTGCAGTAGATGGTAGTTGAAATGCCCCCAGCTTGGAGAAGCAGACAGGGGTTACAGTTGCAAAACAATGAACTGCTGTGGACGGGGCCGAAAGAAAAAAGTATATTTCACCGGTTTATCTTGTTGTCAGAGAGACATTAATGATTGGCCAGTGAAGCCATTGTATCCCTCTATGCTCTCACCAAATCCACCAGACACCATTGAAAGAGACTTCAATTTTACCTTGCTGTGCATGGAAGACGCTGGTCTACCACATGTTGATTGATTGACAAATATACTAATATGCTGATCCTTGTAGCGTTAAACCAGCACACCTGTGTTTTAAGGTAAAATAATTTAGATTTTCTGGTGGATTTTCCGGCTTCAGTTCCCATATGCAACATAATCTCTTAGGTAGTCTTTTTATTTAGGAGGCTAAAATATGTTTTGCTGGTGGCTCTGTCCACAGCAGTAGTACATTGCTTTGGTTCTGTGCAGTAACTCCTGTCTGCTTCTGCAAGCCGGGGAGCGATCGGTCTGTCACCTACTGTTGATGATACACTGACTGTGGATGAGTGTCTTATACAAACCCACTTTTAAACACTTAAAATAGTACTTTAAGTTGCTAAAAAACTGGGGGGGGAATTTATTTAATCGATAAAAAAGGACATAGCTTAGGTCTGATCATAGACAAGATTCAGCAATAATGTCCTGAAACACTTCTTCCATTTTAAAACGTTTATGTGCACACACTGACCTGCTGATCTTCATTCCAACTTAGCATTAATTTATTTTTTTTCAACATTTTTTATATCATCAATCATACTAGCCAGTCAATCAGATTGAGAAACATGCAAATACAAATGCTTCACAGAGCATATATCAGTCCCACCCCAAGCAGGAACTTTGATTCATATGTTGTGGCAATGTGCTGCACTCTGGACCCTTTGGCCAAGTGTTGCATTCCTTTTCAGAAATAATAAATCATAATCTCTCCCCTTGTGCTGTTGTTTGCTTGCTACTGTAGGATGCAGGGCTGCAGAGCTAAGGTAAAAATAAATAGTTAAATAGTAGTCATAGCTTTCTGGCTGCAAAAAAGAATGATTTTGTTAAATTGTAAGAGCTGTGAGAACCAAGTAGCTTCTCAATAGAAACATGGCTACTTGAATTTTTCAGAGATATTAAACACAACTCAAGCTTCTAAATAGGCACTGCATATCTGCAATTAACACAGAGCAACCCTTTGTTATTATATTCAAGGTCACATTATGATAATGAAAAGAATAATTCATAGTGAGGCAGAGTTCATCACATGTTATATGATCTTGTAAAAGGTATCCACTCTGTACATTTGGTTGTTGTTTGCTAGATTGTTTTTGATTGGTTGAATTAGCTGAAAAAGTAAATAAAAGATACCACTCCTCCTTATGCGCTATATTTTTGCTATTATTGATTTCATGTTCATGTACATGCTTACTAAGGGGAGTTAACGTGATTTCCTGAGAGCTCCCTCTAAGAGCAGACCTTTTATTATAAAAACTGTATAACCACTCTTTCAATTCAGTTCATAACATGTTGTCATTCATTACAAGCTGCAGCAGATAATCACCACTACTGTCAAAATAATTCATGCCACCCACCTTAAAGGTCACACTGGGCTCCTCGTTGAGGTTGACCTTAGTGACGACTCTTCCAGTTTCCTCCTCCACATCAAAGATGCTCCCACTGTACGGCGACCTGTCCAGGTCCACTCTGTAACGGACAAAACTGGCTGGAGTACCCTGGAGGAAGGAGGAAGGAGAACACATCAACCTACTTGTCTGGACACCACCTTTCACATTTTCAGATGAAGATGGAGAGTAACTGTATTCAACTAATACAGCTCTTTTATTATTGTTGTTATATTTTATTTTCTCATCATGCCACAGAGCTGAAGTGGTTTAGGTGAGAAAAGACTGTGCTCTCTTCTCCCTGTGACCTGAAAAATGTCTCTAATGTCTCGCTCTTCTCTTTCCTCATTAGATAGCCTAATGTAAACTCACTGTTACTATTGATTCGGACATCGCTTTCATTTGGAATAAAAAACTTCTCCATTAAACACCACCCCTCTGGTCTCCACGGTAACACACTTGGATTCATTAGCAAAAGCCTGGACTATATAATGACCCTTTGATTAACAGTTACCATGGCTCCTGATTGCTAATCATCTCTATAGCTTATTTTATTCCAATTTCATCCTTTTGGACCTCAAATTCAGCCAGATTGAATCTCTATACTGATTTTGCTCACCAGGGAGGGGGTAAATCCTGGGGGCTAGAGAGAGAGAGAGGTAAATCCTGTAGCGGTGGATCCCTCGGGAGGCTTACTCTCACAAATGCGTCTCTAAGAGGCTATAAAACTGAGTGAATTCACTAAGGGGATTCTCAGATCTCTGAAGCTCATCAACTTGTTTTCTAACATGAAATGGAAAAGATGTCAGGACAGGACCATTAATAAAGAAAAGCACCTCCCAGAGATGAATCTGAATGCAATGGCTCTGGTAGTGAGACCTTGACAATGCTGAGGGCGGAGAAAGTTGAACGTGCCTTAACATTGTATTCGTTTTAGCAGCAGCAGCCAACTTCTATTATTGTTCCTCCCACTTGTATCACTAGTTTGCCACAGCAACAAAAGCAAACCAATACATAACCAATGATAAGACAATCCTCCTCACTCTTAACACAACACCATTCAAAAGTGTATATTTTCCTGAGCACACCATGCAATTTGAAAATGAGTGGAGTTTCCAGACTTGGCAGCACATTTTTCTCACAGAGGCTCAGAAGTGAGTCAAATACTGCATGCACTCAGCTCAGAAATGTCTCCATTTACAGACGTTTGCAGCTGCACAACACCTTTCTTATAAGGGATTTGAGTCACAGATTATAAATGTTTTATGTCCACCGCAGAGTGACCTCACTGTCATTAACACTGCAGATGAGCAACAAAATATGTTGACACAGTACGCAGCACTCTGGCATCAAAATAATTATTACTGCAACACAGAACATTTTTGTTGTTGTTTTGCTTGTATTTAGTTTTTTATTATGATAAGAATTCAATTCTCTTTAGTACAGAATAGCCGGCTCATGAATTAAAGAACAAGCTCTGGGAAGCAAAGGATAATGCTTCAGAGACATATAACACAAAAGCAAGACTGGAGCTGAGTGTAAAACAGCAATGTCAACATATTCATACAACATAATTGGGTAAGGGTTGTGTTAATGAATGATTTAATTTGAAGGTTAGTAAGAGATCAGTGAAGAAACAGGAATCTCAAACCGTAAATCTGTTCTCATTCATGAAATAAACTTTTTCAGTCACAAACAATAGACTCTGCAAGAATAAAGCATATTTCTTAAACATTTGTCTCCATGGTGATCTCCTCTCTCATTTGGAGTGTTACTTTAACTGAAAAAAGCCCAAAACATTAATATCAGTTATCCTAAAGTGCAGATGAAAAGATATTGTGTCCTTTTTTCCAAATTATAGAAACAAATAGAAGAAACAAAGGGTCTACGACACTGTAACCTTCAGACATATAATGTATCACTGGACTACAAGCCAGAGTGAGTCATTTCCTCTCCATCTTTCCTTGTGTGCTCAGGTTTTATAAAAGTAAAAGAGAGGATGTGTGTGTTCCCACATTTGTGTGTGTGTATTGAGCAAGCACTAGACTAAACCCTGTTCAACCATGAGGAGTCTATGACAGGCATCCTGTCAATAAAACGCTTTGAGCCCCCAAATCCAGGTCAATAAGAGACTGGGTTAGTCAGCTCCTGAGAGAAAATCTAATTCCTCTGTCTGTCTAACTACTTTCATGAGTCGCTCACATGTCTCAACTGCCACCACTGTCCTCATGGTAACATAAAGATAATGTCTATACATCAATAAAGGACTTTTAACTTACAATCTTATGCTTTTCAGACCAACATTGGACATGGACTTCCAAAAGTAAGCTAAAGTGTCATGGCTTTTTTATTCTCACCTGCATGCTCTATCATTGAACCATCTACATCACCAAGGTTCTGGCAGCAGTCTCTATTTTTTCTTCATTATCAGTGACTTGGGGTTTAGTCTGGTAAGTTGTTCCGTTCTGCTGTTCCAGAACATACAATAGGCCTTTTTACACTCAGGATGTCACTGTCACCTTGAGAAATATTTTTTTCTCCTCAACCCATGAACAAACAAGACAGTGGTGTCATTGTCAAAGATTCTTTGTTCGACATGGACTCATCATAAACCACTGAGAAACTCCCAGAAAAGGACAAGATATTGAAATAACATGCTATCCTACTAGAGGGAGGAGAAGAGAGTGGGACTATGAGGACAGGATGATATATAATCCATTCATTCATGTTGCCATGTTTGCTCTGTATTTTCTGCGAGGGGACGCATTTGCACATATGCGCAATGGATGTCACACGCTGTGTGTCCAGCACCAAATCAGCTCGGTGTAAGGAGAGAAGAGACCAGGAATTTGACCGCATGTGTTGCTGCAGTGATTGACAGCACTCGACCAATCAGAGTGAGCGCCAGCAGGCACTTGCAGAGCGACGAGTGAAGAGTTGTAATGTCCAAAAGACATCATGAGTTGGGAGCAGGTAAGAGGAAGAAAAGGCAAAATAAGAGGAAGCTTGTGCTTCTTTTGAAGGTGGATATGTTGTTGAAATAAAACTTTGTGGCACAATTTAGCTAAACTGCTACTCATTAGAGAGGAATCTCTCTTTCCAGTCTCTGTCTAGACTGGAGAATGTTTTTTTCCAGCAGCCCTGATTAACATTTATTGAATGTCATTAACGCCCTCTGCATTCACCTCTGATGAAAAAGAGTAGTAAAATGACCATTGGTGGCTATAGATATGATAGGATATAAACTTTAGCCAATATAGTTAGCTTATAGCTTATCAATATTTTGTATTTTACAGCTTATCAATATTTGCATTAATTGCATTTTTAAATTTGAGGATAGAATTTACATGAATTCATTATGTAGTTTACCATTAAGACCAAAACATATATTAATCTGTCACTTTTTAGTTTTTAGTCTTTTACTATTATTATTTTACTATTATTTTGTTTCTCTATTAAGTATGGTTCAGGAAGTAATGTCCCATATAAGGAGAATAGTTCACATTAGAAAGAATGAAGCTGCACAGACAGAGAGGTAGAGAGGCTGGCCAGGGTCTCTCTCTGAGACATACAGCAGTCACTGTGGCGTTCTGCAGATGTTTTACCACCTAAAATTGGGACTGACGGTCATTCTCATCCCTCAGTGTTTATGTGCTGTGGAGAACACATAAACTCACCTAGCCCTGGTGAGATCCCATCAGCAGGAGAGCCACTAATAACAAGCATTGAGTCCTGACACACAGGGCTTCACTGAAAAACACACTGGAGGCTATTAGGCCAGGTAGGTTTTTCACAGAGAAATTATGAAAATAAATGAGAAAAGGCACAGTGTGTTATGAGACCTAGCTGGTTTGGTAAAGTGTATCTGTAGCACAAGAAAAGGTTGATTAAGGTGGGTGGTACTGTCAATAAAAGAAGTTCAACTGAGGTGAATGACGTAGCGTTAAACACTCTGTGAACATGTGCCTGCCTAAATATACACTGTATGCTACTGACAGGCTCTAAGAAACAAACTAATGTAATCATGTAATGCATTCTCAGTCACAATTTCTCTTTTGCATTTTATAATTTTGTTCTGCAGATTTCATAGAAAAATAGAGAAAAAAAACTTTGTATCTCCAGTCCCAGAAGAACCTGCTCAGATATAAGGGGGTGAAAGAGTCTGAGGTAACATGACGCTGTCTGAGGCAACTGATGGATGACTCATAGAAGACAGGACTCCCCTTACGATATACACACACTCTCTCTAATGAGAGCATCGCAGTACTGAAAACATCTTTAAAATGGAAGTCGTGAAAAGGCTACAGCTGAGAGTGTCGAGCACAATGTGGGGCATTGCTACTTTCATTAAAAACACAGATGGAGTCAACATGCTCTGTGCGCTTTAAAGTTTAACCACCAATGTTGTGTACAATGCTTGTTTGTTGCAAGTATAAAGTATGAGAGGATTTTCTTTTATACTCACTGGTGGATCTTGGTCCTCAGCAAAAACAGTTGTGATGACAGTTCCTTTCTCTGCGTTGGGTGCCACCATGCCCTTATACAGGTCTTGGGTAAAGATAGGGGAGAAGTCATTCATGTCCTAAAAAGGAAAAAAGAGACACATGTACTCCAGGTATACTGGTGGTATTTGTAGCTGTGGTTACATCAGTCCAGCAAAATGTCCAGCTAAGCTGCAGGTTACAGAGAGCAGCCAGGACAGATATCCCTTCAGTGACAGATCAGACTTGGCATTAAAAAAGATCACATACATTTATCAGTGTATTCCATGTTTGCTGATGCTGTCTGCATGCAGAAAGAATAACGTTGCAGCAGTGCAGATTTTGCAGCGGCTGCTTTCAGCCACCTTTCGTGAGTTATTGTGGATTCAGGCAAAATTTCTCACTGCAGCAATCTGCTACGCCTCAGGCTTTGTCTGTGAACTACAAGAACTGCACATCTGAGTTGAATGTGATCTAAATATGTATGTATAATGCATATACTGTTTAGTGTAGTCACACAATTACAGATGAAAATAATAAATTTAAAACATAAGATTAACCCACACGTCAATCAGAACACAAAAACCATTATAGCAGTCTGAGACTAAAAAGTGCAGTAAATTTTGTAAATTGAACCAATACAACACTTGTGTTAACATATTGGTTATAAATCATGACTAATCTAATAATCTCATATAAACGCTCCCCCTGACATACTCTACCTGATGAGAAATAAAAGCTGTTAATTGCGTAAAAGTTTCCAATGTTAAAATGCAACATACATATAATAATATTTTTTTCTCTCATGAAATCTCAAGATGATAGTGGCTAAAAGAGGATTTACTTTGATGTACAGTCTGACGTTTAATGGTAGAGAGTGATCTCTCATTTCCATCTATTCTACACCTTGAGGCACTAAAAAGCTTTTGTTGGGTATCAGTGATATACTGCTCCCAGAACAGAATGTGGGAACATAAAACATCACCACTGCTTTTAATCACCCTCTCCATGTAAATAATGCTAAGCAGAGCACCACCATTTCATGGGCCTCTAAAGAAATGAAATGTTGTTAGCTGTGCAGCTTTGCTTTATGAGAATGGAAACTTAGTAAAAGGTGTTCACACATCTCTCAGATACAGGTCAGCTCTGGTAGTATAACTGCTGGAGCACAATCTTTCCTTTCTCTTGACTTTTGTCTTTACCAGCCACTGTTTTGTCAGCTCAGTGGTGAAGGGCAGCCTCACTTTGATCTATGCACAGGTTTAGCGTTTCCTAGCAGAAAATCTATGATCCTCCCCTCACTCTGAACAACAAAGGCTGATCCTTGTGTTGCGAGTGTTCACAGGATGCAAGCGCAGACGCACTGCTTGACGTACACATGCTCCATACTGTGTTTCCATCAATGTGTGCACATACCTATAAACACAACGTGTCTGTCTTTTTTCTCTCCTCAAGTACAAGAACAGAGAAAAGAGTTTGGGAGACTCATTCGGAACGACATTCAATCCATCACCGCAAGGCATCCGACGACAGAGACAACAACAAAACAATACAAGGGGATATCAAACGCAAACGACTTATATGTAACCCTCTGGAGGTGTTATATGTGGAAGGAAATGGAATCAATTGAATCAGCTCCAAGTCTAGTCCCTGAGAAGCCTGTGTGAATCCATTAGGCTCATTCCAATTCATGTCTGCCATTTCATGCCTGCAGACGTTGGAATTGATATCAGTGGCTGTGCAACGCCTTATCCTATCAAACGCAGGTCCTGGATGACAGCACAAACACTGCAACAGGCTTGTCCTTATCAGAGGACAAACTCACTTTATAGGTTGGCAGGCCATGTACAGTAGTGAGCCTGTAAGAATAAACTTAAGATACTTCCTATTCAGTGTTATACAGAGCGCTTAATTCTGTAGACTTTAAGACAGTCACTGGGAGAAGACTGGTCTCTGCCACAGAGAAAAATGTGCATACACACATTCTGAAGTGCGGAAAGCATAAACACACACCTGTAAACACACACACACACACACACACACACACACACACACACACACACACACACACACACACGAATGGTAGCACAACATAAGGCGTCTAATCCTTTTGTTGGGATTCGGCTGTTAATCTCTTGAAAGGTTGTAGAGGGAACACAAGCTCTGAAAAACCTGACATAATTGTTGTCACAAAGCTAATGAGTCATTCAGATGTGGAATAGCACCGTGTGCAGCACCGTGTACAGCAGAAATACCTATCCATGCCTTTCTCTTTGTCACTACCAGGATAACCAGGTCAGGAGGCCGAAGCGTGTTCGACAAAGGAGATGCATTCAGCTCTGCCACTGAATGGAATAAACTGCTTTTCATATCACAAAAGCAGCACGGGTGCAATATTGTACAATATGTCTCCATATTGCAGCTTTGAGGAGCTATTACTGCTGCAAAACTCTGCTAATGAGTCACCGCATATTAACTGCCAGTGCAGCTGCTCCTGAGGGGACGATGGAGGATAGCTGGAAGGAGAATATCACTGTGAGATCGTGGTGGACTGACTATCTGGGGGCTCTTACCGTGATGCGGACTGTGACAGTAGCCTGTCCCGGGGGTACGACACTTCCTTGGTCGACAGCTTCCACCTGGAAAGTGTAAGAGGCCCCCATACCCATAGCTGCCAGGTCTTCAAAGTCCAGGGTCTGCAGTACGGCTAACTCCCCCGTGACAGGGTTCAGAGAAAACAGCTGCCTGGCCGATTCAGTCTTGATCTGATATGTGACATTGGAAAAGAGGTCCGCATCCACCGCCTATGAGAAGGATGAAAAACAGTTATAGCACATTAAAGAAAACTTAGGGCATGGAAAAAAGGGAGGGTGATGGAAAGAGACAGAGGGAGCGCAACTTGAACCTTACATATACACATAAGTGCTGTGGGTGTGGACAATGAATATTAATGTTTTCATTTTAATTCTGGGTTTTTATGCTGCAGGGATTACTTGCATCAATCATTAATGTGTTCTGATTAAACTTAACCACTAAGGAGGGTTTAAATTGGTCCTCATTGAATAAAATCAGGACTCAAAGTAGAGAGAATTGGCAAAGGCTTCTGCAATAGGAGATAATTGCACAGGAAATGCATGTGCACCCTCCAGACACATTGACAATATTTACTGATAGGCAAAAAATATTTACTGCAAAGATACATTCAGGTATGAGCAGTCACTTTCTTTTCTCACTTTAAGTGTCCTGCCAGTCTGTTTAGATCTGAGGTGACGTTGCCTCAGAGATTAATGGTGTCACAGCACCACTGTCACTCACACACCTCGCCTTTGCTCCATCCCTCGCTGGGAAACATCTCTCACAATATGCCAGCGATTACTCGCACCTCTGCTCCCTGCCTGTACATGGCTTCCTTACACTTCACTACATGTGGAGCATTAAATCCACGTCCAAAAACTATCATCTGCTAAAGGCTGGTTATGATTTGAAAGAGATCTAGCTTCAAGTCTTCTTCTTTTAGAGCGAAAAAACACCCATAGAGCTGTTATGACAGGAGAAAAATAGCTGCCCTCTGCTGTGTATATAAGACAACGTATAGTACTGGATGTTTCTGTCTCTGCAAATGTCTCTGTCTGGAGCTGTTTGACATGTAAACACTAAATTGCCTGCACTTGAAATGAAACAATGCTAAAAGACTGCTACTACAGCTCTTGTTTAAGTGCCCATGCTGCATTATATAAAGGGAGACAGGATACATTAAAAATGGAGAGAGAAAAAAAACTGGCAAGAAACAAATGCACATAAGTACTTACACTAAGCTTTAGGACCACGGTTCCCACAGGGCTGTTCTCGGGTACGTTCACCACATACGTCTGCTGGGAGAAGACTGGGCTGTTGTCATCAATATCTGTGACCTGGATTGATAGGGTCAAGGTGGTCCGTCGTGGATCCACCGCCCCGTCTGAGGCCTCTACCACCAGGTCATACTGGCTCCTAAGCTCCCGGTCTAGAGGTGCTCTAGTGTAGATGCTGCCATTAGTGCCGATGATAAACAAGTCTGGGTGATTCACAATCCGGTAGCGCACCTGGCCATTAACCCCTGCATCTGGATCTGTGGCCTGGAGGAGAAAGAAAACGATCAGAGGGCTCCATTATGGGGATATAAATACACTTGTCTGTTACACTTTGGGAGATCTGATGTTTGACATTTGCGGCTTTCTGTGATGCAGTTTTCAATCAATCAGCAGGAAATTCTGCCAAGCTCCCAAAGAAAGTAAGTGAACTACAATGACCGTAATGCATTGGTCCGTGCCAACACAAACTGAACAGAGACGCAGTGTAGAAATATAGCCTGGATAATCAGATGGAAGCATAACAATCGGCTGATGCTGTAATGGCCATTATCTCACAGTGGACTGAGAGACTGTACATTTAGAAATTAATGTGAGTTAGCGGGTTTGCTAAACAAAACGTCAATAAAAAGTCATCAATAAACCCAGTTTTCCCTCCTGAAGTAAACTGACTACTGACAATCTATCTGCATACAATAAAAGCAGAGAGATGTGACTATTCACCAACATTCAGCATAGGAATAACACATACAACTGAAATTTAGAGTTATTTCCCTTAGCGCAAACAGCTGTTGTGAGTCTGATGTGATCCATTACATGATCCATTAGAGCCTGGCTTTATCTCAATGCCTTAAATATTTACAGAGACTTCAAACACAAAGCCATGTAAGCCAGAGTGCCGCCTGTGACTGAGCAGAAACAACTGTCATGTGCTTGAGTCCTGTTTCCTGTTCTTCATATTGAGATTAGAGTCTTTGTCACAGGCTAATATTAGTAATCACCTGTGAGTTCAAAAGGCCAGAACCCCCTTTTTCATGCAAACTCTGCATTTTATCAAAAGGAAATCCATGAATGCTCAATAACCATTTTGTAGCATACAAGTCATTCTTTAAAATAAAAAAATAAATAAATAATAAATACAATAAAAAGGTCAGAGAATTTATCTTAAGAGAGGAACATGGTACTACTCTGTGATAATTTTGCAGGGATGAAACAATTTTTAATTCCTGTGTGGATATGAAGGTCATTATTATGGCTTTGTTTAAACATGGTCTCCTGTGTGGTGGCAATTCTTTGTTCTAATTGAGAGAAACAGAGCGGGAGTTGAAAATAGAGAACGCATTTCATGTGGTTGTCTGTTTGGCAATATTTTAATCAACCTCAGGGCAAGTAAGGACAAGGCCGTTGAATAGGGAGAAGGACTTAGTTTACACACAGCATTTGACAAAAAAAAAAGGACCTCAGCATTTGAAAAACGGACTAAAGCACATCATGTCAATACGTGCATATGGATCACACCACTGCAGTGATTACGTAACACATTCTCACTGCCCCTTGTCTCTTAAGGGGTGTAATCCAATAAATTCAGAGCCAATAAAATCAAATGACAGATGTGCAAATTGGGCAAAGTGCTGTATGTATTATAGAAATCTGTGCAGGGCAGACCAGGTCCCAGCCTGCAGCAGATGTTGGTAGAAACCTAAAAATGGATGGAAACTGCTAAGCCTTTGTTGTATTTCCAAGAGTTTACCCAAAGCTCAGTGTCTTCCTCAAACTGTAACAGCACATGTGGCATCTTTTGCATGGATCAGGACTCATTTAGTTAATTTAGGGTCATTGGCACAACAAGCATATTCATTTTGCTTCAGATGATTAATGGTAAAACAAAATTTAGTTTGAATAGCCCACTAATAAGGGTGGCAGAATGATGTCGCGCTGCACACTGGGCACAGTATTTTTGAAATACATAATCATAATTAAGCTGTCAGCTTCTCAAAAGTGAACAAAACGGTGTGATGGCTGGTATGGGGATCATAGGGGAACTGTATGATAACAATGCTTGCAAATGTCCTCAGTTAGGAAGAAGAAAATAACCACCCAATTCATTTTTGTCAAAGAATTTGCTTGGCGTAAAGTAAATGGCAATGCGTTCAACATCATCTCCAATTAGCAACATTTCTACATGAAGCTTCCACGATGTGTCTGAAATGAATGCTAATCGATTTGTCCTCCGGCCATCTGCACATTCGGATTATGGCTCCACGCTGTGAGCACACAGAATGGGCTTATATGGTGAAGGATTTGACAGTCACCGAACAAACAACTCTATTAACATGACCTGCAATGCTGTCAATCGTGATAACCCAGCAAACCGTCTCCAGTCTCTGGGAGCTTGTGTAAAATTAGAACAGGTAGGAACCAGTTCCAATTACTGGAACGATAATCCAAAACGCTTTAGGTCTAGCATTAAGCTACTTAATAGCATTATGCATTTGTACTGCAGTCATGTTCACCATTGTCCATTGCCTGAAGCCCTGTGGTTGACTGTGTTATTACTCCCTCTTTGCGGGGGAATTCAAGGTGCCACAGGGGAAAAAAATGATTTTACATGAACACATCACATTTAAATGTGACATAATTGAGAAGACATAAATAGCAGTTAAATTTTAGCAGCAAATGTCTCCTCCATTCTTCCCTCTGCCTCTTGACTCTTACTTAGCATGTCATGTGACAGTAAGCTGTTGCCAGGCTACTGTTCTGATAGGGGTAACATTTGTAACAACACTAAGGCTTACTGTAACAGACACAAAGCCTCGAAATCAGTGGTTCCCAACATTATTTGGCTCATGACCCCATTTTAACATCACAAATTTCTCCTGACCCAAGACATTCAAAGTGGAGACATTTTTGCCAACAATTTGTTTTTGATCATGTAATAGTTTGCTATATTATGTTGCAAATAAACATTAATTTTAAATGAAATTTAGGCTATATAATGTATATTATTATGGGCAGAGGCAGAAAAGACAGGTTGAGATTATTGTACAAAGTGAGAATTTTATTTTCTCTAGCCTAAATAAATCTCCACATCTACTTGTGTGTGACTTCCAGTGAATGAAATTGATAGATCTAGTATTGAATGATTGCTGTAAACTTATGTTAAACAAAAAGACCTGAAGTTTTTCCCTTTAAATTTCAAAAATGTGTCCTCCTTGACTGCTTGTGCACCTCCTAGTTGACTTAATGAGGCTTAAGAGTGTTTAAAGAATATGTGGAAATGTGACAAAGGGGCATTTAATACATTAGATAGAGCTATTTAACACTTTCAATGTAAATGCCACTTGTCTTATGGCTGAAATGAGGTCTTGCCTGCAGCCACACATAAAATCTTAGACACTATCACTTCACAACAATTGTGCGGTCTATAGTACAGCCCCAGTTTTATCTTATTTTATATAAGTCTTATCTTATTTTATATAAGTCTTATCTTGAAGCACATCTTCTCAAATCCTGTGCAAGAAGCATGATCGCTTAAAATGCAAGTACACTGTATGCACCTTTCATGAAAAAACACCTCTCTCAGGAAAACACCTCTCCACGAATCAGAACCAGGTTAGAAGTATGGAGTGTAATATGTACATATATGTAACCAAAGGCTTTGTTTACATAAAAACTAATAACCAGGCACTAGCAGGTGCATTTTCATATCAGACTAATAAGCCCCGTGAGAACCCGAAGTCACGTAAAACCTGCCTTTGCAGAGCTGATGTTATAAGTAAATAAAAAGACCATGTTGGTTTATTATTCTGTCAAAAAGAATGATATTATTCATCATTATATTAATTATTAGTTCTGTCATTACAACATATATAGATAAATTGATTGTTTTTAATGGTAAAATGACTTTTGGGTCATTGCATTGATATTAGCCTGGCCGTAGCCCTCTGTAATCTTCTGCTCAATTATCATTTCCCTACATATTACGTCTGGGTTTGATCCCCTTGGACTCAATTTCTCAGGATGAATTCCACCCTGGCCAATCAGCGAATGATGGGGGGACGGGGGGAGGCGGATGTTTCCGATGACGTCGAACATATGTGCAGTATTTGCGTTGTAGTCTGGTTGGTTGTAGTTTGGCAATGGCAGCGGAGACGGAAGTGAAGGAAGCCATTCAGTCTGTTTTGGTTAGGCTCCCAAATCAGCAATCGAAGTCGGAGCAAGAGGAATGTTTAACCAGTTTTACTGCTGGCAAAGATGCCGTGGCTTTACTCCCCACGGGGTTCGGGAAAAGTCTTATTTTTCAGTTAGCTCTGTTAGTGGCGAAGGAGTTGGTTAGCCTGAATGCTAGCGACACATTACATACGTCACGACCAAACGTTAGCGATTCAGTAAAATCAGATCCAATCGTTTCAAACTTCAACAGAGTTCATGCCTCGTGTCTGAAATGGGTTCTCAATGGAGGAATGACCAGACCCTCTGTATGATAGTACGAGGGTTTGGTAAGACCATTACATTGATATATATCTGCTAAAGGATTTGGATGATCAAAAACGTGACTAATTTGTGTATACAGTATGCCACATGTGTTTGAGAGATTGTGCTTATTACCTGAGGTTTTATGGAGGAACAAATAGAGCCTCCATCCCTTTTGGTCAGCTACAACAGGCTGAGCTGTAGCCTCTCTATGAGCCTGTGCATGGAGAGCAGGATTGTGTTGAGCCAAGTACTTTAAAGTGCTTTCTTTCAGTGAGAAAGGCACAGCCTCGCTCATGTTGGTGCGGTTCCAGTTGAGAAAACCTTGCAAGGCAGGACAGAGAGAGAGACGGTGGTTTGGGCTAAGCCCTCATCTAGCTGCTGGCTGCATTTGTGAGGAAAGACTTGGGAGGTAGCTTTACCTCATTCAAACACCAAGCTTCCTTCACATGTCCTTTTGTCTTATTTCATGCTTCATAAACTCACAACATTTTCCGGTCGTCCGTTTTATTACCTCCTGAAATGTGCAATGGGATGCCTAATGTTAAAAGTATACATCCTGAGAGGCAATTCTGACTCATATGAGAGCCCCTGTTTACCCTGGGCAAATTTATTGTTGCCATATGCAATTACAAGAACATGACAACGAATTGAACTGAGGATGGAAACAAGCACTCTAATCAAAATGTTTTCCGAAGCGATCAGTGAAACATTTAAACTTTTCGAAAGCTATAAATACAGTCATTAACACTTTGGTCTCTGCCTAAAATCAAGATGAAGGTGTTTTTGGAGATACAGATAGTGTAGTGAAATTAAAATGTGCAGAGCTGTTGTTTTCTTAGATTGAGTAACTCATTATCATAACAAATTACATTCATTATCACTAATGTCTTACTCATTTCACTGTGGACCATGACTATTGAAAAACCAGTCTTTTTTTAACAATATAAAAATACAGACTGATTCTGTGTTATCACCCACAACCCGATGTACATCCCCAAATGTCTCTTGGTTCACTGTTTTGAAACTTATCTCTGAACTGTATTGAGTTTCAAAACAGTGACTTGGGAGGGAATGTGAGGATCTGGGGACTCAAATATGTAAGAAAAGAGAAGTAGAGGCAGTTAAAGACCAAGAGCCCTGGATTGTATCGCCTCATCTGGCACAGTGACAGCATGAACTGTATGTGCAGAGGATGTCTCCTGTCATTACTCCATGATTAATCCACTGACAAACATCGGGCCAATTAATCTCCAACAGTAATTAGAAAAGCTCGGCTGCTCAGTGGTGCTGAACCAAGCCAGTCAACAGGGAAGAAGCTCCGGGTGACAAATATGTCCAAAAACATGTTGGCCATCTTGGTAAATGCCAGGTAAATGTTAAATGGATGGTGACAATGTGGACTGAGGCACAGACTCAGTGGTCAGAGCAAATTATGAGGAACAACACATGGATATAGAACAAATCTGATCGACTGCAGATGGCTTGAAAAATGAGGGATATGTGGATGAAACAGTAGCTCAGAAATACAAAACGACAACAAGACATGGTACTTACCCTGACTTGTCCGACAAACAAATTGGCCTCTTCTTCTCGGACAGTGAAATTAGCGAGTATGGCGAGGTCAAACTCAGGGTCATTATCATTGACATCAGTGACAACTATGTTCACAGTAGCAGTGGATGTCTAAAGAAAAAAGAAGAGCACAATAAAGGCCAACATTATCCTGTGTTTCGCTATATAGTGCCTTTTCATACAGAAACACTGCATAAACGGCAGAAATATAAAAAAAACATTTCAAAAATATTATTTGGCTCAAATATCTTAAATTTGCTTGTACACAAATAATAATAGCAGAAGCATGAGAATGAACCGAGTTGAATACTCAGTGGTAGCAAATATATTAAGAACCATACGATATTAAGAAGCACTTTTTACCCTGAGAAACGATGAACAAAGGGTATTTTTAGACTAGAGATGGATAATGAGAGTGCTACAGAGAAAATATGAAGTTTCATGATGCATAAAGACATACACATTTTTTCTTTTGTTATTGGTTAAAAAGACACAATAGTAGCCATACATGAGTAGACAATATTAATGTTACTGCTGTCACAAGTGTCCTTATACTGTAAGGAGAGAAGTGGCATTTAATGTTAATATTAGATAATGAGCTTTACTGAGTAAAGCAGTGTTTGCAGGGACAGTGGTACGCTATAGTTAATTCCACAAGGCCCACTTCTGCAGCAAACTCTGCAAAGCGCACTATTACACTAATAAATAGCTTCTTGCTAAGATGGAAAATTTATACAGAACATATTTATCAACAGTCTCATTGCATGCATTTATATAATAGCTCAACTGATTAATTGGTGCTGGTTAATGTGCATTTTATTCAGATTGCCATGTCACTATCACAACAGCTTTTCTTCCTGAAGTCCACAGGAAAAAGAAATGCCTCACTACATTAAGCACATATTGTTAAATTACATTAAAACACTGCAAACACTTGGTAAACTGTGCTGTCATAAGATGGACGTGGTCACTTGTGCTGTTGACACTTTCTGACAATGATTCTGTCAGCCAACATTAGCACGGTACACTAATCTGCAGATGACAAAGCTTCTTTTTCCACCCGATGCGAATCTGTTCAGATATGATCTTGACAACTATTGGATGGATTATAGTGACATTTTGCATAGACAGCCATAGTTCCAAGAGGACGAATCTTTCAACTTTGTTGATCCTGTGACTTTTCATCGACAGTTCAAAATTAGAATTTGTACAATAAGTTTCCCATCCTGTACGATCTCACAGAGCTGAGAGACTAAGAGGCTCCTGATGTTGTTGACACATAAAATACAGATTAATGTCGAACTACCGACACCAACATAAATACTCTCACAACCCCTATAAAAGTGAATAACACAACTATTATATGTGTGGAGAAATACCCCTACAAGCACTTATATGCTATCAGTGATATTAAGTGGACACCTACACCAATGCTTAGCTTGCAGAAAAGCATAGTGTATTAATTCTGGCTGTACTGACCTTCTGTGTTTGGGCAGATGTATTGGTGGTGCTTATTATGAGCAAAAGGCTGTAAAATTGGGGTGGTCAAGCATCAAGCATAAAAACATGAAATCAGAGCCATCACACCTTCCTTCCTCTGACAATATGCTTTGATTTTCAGAGTAAAGGTTCAACTCACCAGGGATGCAGAGTGACTCAGTATTTTTTAAGTACTTTTTTAAGGAATTAGATGATTGTGATTTTTGTAGACAATATTCTACTCATGTATGTTTTGTTTTTGTTTTGTATGATGTTCAGGGTTTGTTTGATGTTAAAGCTCACTGCGCAAATTACAACCCAAGCAATGTGTAGCAACGTGGTGCCGTTAACCTTCAAACAATGGCACAGTACACACCTATAGCACTCCTATAAATCAACGTAGAAAACGGCTGAATATGCGTAATCTGTACACTCCCAGTGCACTTGGGAGGATGTTATACAGTGTAAATAGTAGAAAGAGTGGGTTTTGTGGGAGGAGTGTGTCCGTACAAGAAAAAAATCCTTCCCAAAAGACAGTTGTTTGAAGTCGTCCTGCCAGATAAGACAGTCAGGGAGAACACGACCTAGTTAATGTCACCTTCATCTCACTGTCTGTTGGGAATTCCTCCAGCATTGTTGCTCTCTTTATTCTGCGACATACATAATCAGTCCCTGCATGAACAGCTTGACATGGCAACTCATGCCAACTGATACTAGGATGTAAGAGGACACAGCTCACCGTCAGTGTGGTGATGAGATCTACTTATTTTCAATTTCACAGAAGACCAGAAGCCAATTAGGGTCTCCATCCTGGTGTGGGTGTTCTTATCAAAGCCAAAAGCCCCTACCTCCACAACGAGGAGTGTGATTAATGAGCTGCTATTATTTATTTAACACACATTAGTTGGAGCGCTGTGATGTCTAGTCTTCCATCCTCACTGTTTGAAAGATCCAGAGGCTGATGGTGCTTTTGCCTTTCAAGTGACAAACCTGGCCAGAAGCCGTGTTGCAGGCGCTGATGTGATCAGGGTGTTGTGTAGTCCCTGTTCTGAGGGCAAGAAGAACAGCTTTAGCCCACATCCCTTTAGGGAGTCTGTTTGGTGGTTGTGATTACAGCTTGTACTGCTGAGAATACAAATTTTGAATTGGTCATGCAGATTAGCAGAAGTTCTTAGAATTAAAGAATAAAGGCACAAATTCAACAAGCATAATAAAAAAAAATGTGTCCGTGCATAGTGTGTGTGTGTGTGTGTGTGTGTGTGTGTGTGCAGATTTCACTATAGACCTTTTCAAATTTGGGTACCTTTATTCCTGCATTTCCAACCAGATAATCTAAGAACTCCATTATTTCCATGACCTGGGAAAGTTCAATCAGTATTTGTGCTATCCGCTCCCTCTACTGTATAGAAACTGGAGAATGTATAGAACGTTGCTCTTTGCCCATATTTACTGATATCTTTGCTCTGTCTTAGACCATAGGAATAACATGTCTTTCTGAAAATGGATGTGGTTTCCCTTTAAAGCAGCAAAGCTGTTGCCCTAGTGGAACCAGAATGGCACCGAGAAGGTTTAGACTGTATATAAAGATGGTCAACATGACAGCTCCCCAAAAGTAAAGCAGAAAAGTTGTTGTGTCTTTCTAGCCAAGCAACTACCATGATACTAATGTAGCAGCTAGGTGGCATTTAACCCATCCCTCAGGGAGAAGTGGTGCCATGTAAGGCGCCCAGGGATCAACAGGGTTCAGTGTCTGGCTCAGGGACACTGAGGCAGCAGAGAGCATGAGAGGGGATTGAACCCGTGACACTGGGGTTCAGGGACGACCACTGAATATATGCAAAAAATAAGCAGAAAATGCTGGATTTAAGATGGGACTATTTATGTATGTAACATATGAAAAATACTAAATACAAGCAGAAAATAAGAAAATGCTTGCCAATGTTTTTTGTGTGACTTTTCAATCAAGTTGTTTGATTTGAGTTTGTTACTGAATCTTAAAACAAGATTTATTTTAGGAGACTTTGGGGGAGAGATGTAACATATCTTATTTTAACAGTTATTTACCTTATTTTAAGATTTTCTGAGACAAAAAGATAAGGGTGTGTTTGATTTAAGATTATAGTGTAAAGTTGAACACTTAAGACATTAACTCTTAAAATAGCTAACATGTCTAAATCTAAGGTTTTTCATGTCGGTAAGAACCAAATAATTTGCTGTTGTTTTGCACAGATGGAGTGGAGACGTGTTGTCCACGTATTTATACAGTCTATCTATGGCCTATTCTCAAAGAGCACAGCTTGCTTTGCTCCTTGTTTCCGGTTCCCATAGTTACCAAAGTTCTATGCTAATTACACATCTGAATCCCTGGTGTCCCCTCCTTTCCTCTGCCTCTTTCTCCTTTCTGTGCCCTCCTCCTGTGCTTATTCAGATCGTTTCCCTGTCTCCAGCCTTCCTCGCAGCACTTTGTCTTGCTGAATGCATCCCTCACCTCAGCCCGCCCCTGAAAATCTTTACCCCTCTCAGTCATTTGACTTCCACCCTGTTGTGACAGCAATTTTTTTTTCAGTCAGCCAGTAATTTACTCTGAGGACGTGAAGTTTCACACAAAGACTCACACATGAACACACTATACAGGTAAAGGTTGTCGGCTTGTACAAGCTGTCCATCAATCTTAGGACAAAGAGCACCAGTTTGTGGTTACTTCATTCTGTGAAGGTGAAGCTCCAACTTTTACTCTGTTTATTTAGTTGTTCTTGTCACTGTCCAGCTCTGTGCACTGTAACTATCCTCCTTTACACTCCGACAGTTCTAGGAAACACTGTGACACACCAGCAGCACAAAGGGCTTCTGACACAGATCTACTTGACCGACACACATAGTCTGCCAGCAGATAAAGAGGAGCTGGAGTGTTTATGCATGCTCAGGTGAGAGGGGGGCGATCAACATCATCCAGTGACAGCTCATCAGCTAATGTTCATTACCTATCACATACAGCACCTTAAAAAGGCAACCACATTTCACCTCAACTTGGAAGAGAGACAAACTGAGCCAACTGAGGTGAAATCTAATTAAATCAAGACAGTTTATATGATTATCTGCTCTAGATGGGAGGCGGAGCAGCCAGCATTACATTCACTTTCAGTTATAGTGTCTTCTGTTTCTCTAGGCTAACTTAAGGAGACAGCTCTATGTATGTAAAAACGTCAACCACTGCTCACGATGACATCATAGGGGCAACAGCTCCACCAATTTCGCAACTAAAGATTGATTACTTGCTATGATTCAACTATGAGTGATTTACACATACTGTAATCTCTTTCTTCTCCAGCTCTGAAAAAGGTTCCTCCACATTGAGAAAATAACTCTAATGATTTCACAGTGATGTCAATAGGATTATCACATGCAAGTGCAATCAAATCAAATCACTGTGTTTCTCTAAGAAGTAGCTTTGCATGCAGGATCCAATGTGTACAATAACAAGACGCAGTACGCTTCTTTCTACTACTTGCAGCTACAGTATGTCCATGCACTGAACTTGCTCTTATCCTTGAACCATTTCATGTTATCTGTCTCATGTCTCAGTTCAGTGAGCCAAATTTCTGAGCTAATAAGCTTGTATGAAAAGATCTTATTTGAGCTTAATGTGTCCAAAATGTTTGATGTTAACAGGTCTTGTGGAATCGGGCCAATACTTTAATAAAGAGGGTTGTGCCTCACCCCTCCAGGGTTGTCGTCGGAGGCGGTGACAATCAGACGGTACTGATCTGTGGTCTCTCTGTCCAGAGGTTCTCCCAGAAGCAGAAGGCCAATCCTGTAGAGAGGGGTCAGACACATGGATTACAATTACTAAATAACAACAGCAATACCACAATATAGGGCTTTGTGTAGTCATGTTTCTGTGTTGTTTGTTACAGTATATGAAGAAAGAGCATTCATATGAAGGGATTTCTACTAACATTATTAATACTTATTGCTGATGCAATAGAGGGTGGCACTTCAGAGTTTTTTTTACATCCAGATTATACAGATTTAGAAAACACTGTTGCTGATAAAGGAGGATGAGTTTTAGCTCAGAGCAGGTGGGCTTTTAAATGCTCCCACTCTGTCTCTCTCTCTCTGTAGCTGCCTCTTGCTCCCAAAGCACATGGACTACAGACAGAAAGATTCATGTCTCCTTTCCAATGACTACAGCAGACACAGCGGCCCTCCTGCTCGTTCACAAGGTATAATATGGCACTCTGACACAGCAAACACAAAGTGTGGATGCATTCCCAAGCACAATGCTGAATCATCTTCTTTTGCACAAGCAGGCGTGCAAGGTACATGAGTGAAAGTGCATAAGAACACACACACACACACACACACACACACACACACACAGCATGCACAAAACAATTTCACTGCCGCACTTGAGGGAGACTCTGCCAGAACCACGAATGGAACAAAATGCAAATGCCTCTTAACCCAGTGCCAGATTAATGCCCGTTGCAATTCCCTGCTGTCCCCTTGCTCCTTCACATTTCTAATTTAAAATTCCTGTGGCCAAACGGTCCAAGCAGAACCTGACCGCTGCTTCTTTCCTGCCTCTCTGGCCCATAACCATCAAACTACAGAGCCCCATCTTAAAAATGTGACAGGCAAATTACAGAAACCTCAATTAACATTGTCAACTTTTCAAAGCGCTTGCCCCATTGCTTTCAATCCAATACCTCTGATGACCGGCAGTTCAGGAGGGCAAACACAGCTATCTAAAAACACCATAAAAATGCAGCACACCATCCTTCACTGGCCGCTGCACTCATGTTTATGTATAGACAAGCACAACAGCAGAAAATAGGCTACTCTGTGCTCAGTGAAGCTAAAGGTACAGAGCACTTTAATGTCATTGTGATAATGAAGATATACAGTGATAATTGGCATAATTACACAAATAATGATGATCGTGATGTTGATGGTGACAAAAGATTAGAATGATTAAAGCCACTTAGCCAGCCTGGGGAGTTACACTTGGGGAACTACACTTGAGCAGCTAGGTCTGAGAGGTTCACTGATCATGCGTGATAGCGTCCTGCCTCTTCTCCCCAGCCGCCACAAATGAAAAGATGTTGTCAGTCTGACAGGTTGCTGTTAACAGGAGCGACACTGGTGCAGGCTAGAGGCTATCCATCCGAGTCGCACAGAGTCAGTCTTTCATTCTGCTCAGATCGTGTCTCTAAATGGTGAATTGGATTTGATGCACAGGATGATAGTGCTGGGTGGCATGAATAGTTCACCTCAGATATGATAATTTTGATACTCAAAAACATAGCTTACATGCAAATATTAACTCAGTCAATACGTCATTTAATTTGCAAAGAGACGGAGCCTCTGAGAGTAGTGCTATGATGTTCAGGCACTGTGATAAATGAAAATGCAGATCCCATTGCCGGGGGACTTCCTCTGACACACTGAGCTTCTCTTCTTCTTTATTTGGATGCCTCCATTAAGTCGTTTTACTAACTCATCTTCTTCCATGGAGTCCCTGTGCTTTCAGCTCCCAGGTGTCTGCGAGCTGAGGCTACTTGGTTGGAAGGAGGTGGTGTCATCCAGGCTTCATCTGTCGTGATGGTGGTGAGATGGAGAAGAGGCGATGCTGCTCAGGTTGTATCTGTTAGGGTGGTGGAGAAGAGGATGTGTTTACTCTTCCTCCCTTTAACACATGCTGCAGATTAGTTTTGTGCCTCGTAGTCCCTGTGTGTTCTCATCTCACAGGTATCCATGGATCCAGTCTACCTGGTGGAGTAGTGGTTGTGCAGACCAGTCAGGCTTCATCTTCTGCTGCTGAGTGATGTGGTGGTGACGAGGTCATCTTGCGGAGGCTTCTCCTGTTTGGTGTGGTGGAGAGAGGAAGACGTGCTGCCCAGGCTTCTTCTGGTTGGCGTGGTGGAGAGGACGACATGCTTCTCATCCTTTGCTGATAGCTTGATGATGCTCTTCATCCCCTTGGACACTCTCATATAATTCTATATATACACAATGTATATTAGCTGTTGTTATATTGAGTTGGACATTTTCATACAATTTTATATGTAGTGTTAATGTGTTTTCATTGTTGTTATTCTGTACACATGGCATCTATTGCACGTCTGTCCATCCTGGAAGAGGGATCCCTCCTCTGTTGCTCTTCCTGAGGTTTCTTCCGTTTCTTTTTCCCTGTTAAAAGGTTTTTTTTTTGGGGAGTTTTTCCTTAGTTGATGCGAGGGTCATTTGTAAAGGACAGAGGGTGTCATATCCTGTACAGATTGTAAAGCCCAATGGGACAAAGTCATAATTTGTGATATTGGGCTATACAAATAACAAATAAACTTGACTTGACTTGGCTTTGACTGTATAAAAAGAGGGTTACTATTTTTCTCAGATTGTACGCAAATGGTGGTGTGTTCTTTATACTCAGTTTTAGTGCACCTGTATCATAATAGGTGAGCCAACAGTCCTACTTATGATACAATAAAATACAGAAGAGGAAGAATTCCTTTATTAATCCCTCAGTGAGGGAAATTACAAGGTATCAGAGCCCCGTATGCGGCCGCCCCGAGCAGTTGGGGGTTTGGTGCCTTGCTCAAAGGCACCTCAGCAGTGCCCAGGAGATGGAACTGGCACCGCTCCAGGTACCAGTCCAATTCCCAGACTTGGTCCGACATGGACTTGAACCAGCAACCCTCCAGTTCCTAGCCCAAGTCACTACAGACTGAGCTACTGGCAACCCCAAATGACATAAGGAAAAATTAAAGAGAAATTTCTCAGATATCTGTTCTTGTTGCCCTGCGATGAGGTGGCGACTTGTCCAGGGTGTACCCTGCCTTCTGCCCTAAGACAGCTGGGATAGGCTCCAGCCCCCCCGCGACCCTATGAGGATAAGCGGTAGATAATGGATGGATGGATCTGTTCTTGTTCTTGTGTATCTTCACATGCGCTCCTTTTCAGTTTTAATTTCACTATGAAGCAAGACAATCAGCTGCCAACTGGATGCTTGATAACCAGATAAAGCTCAAAAATCAAAGTTTGCATGTCCTCGAGGTCAGGTTTTTGTCACTTTGAGACAAAAAAATATTTGGCTTCAAATGGAAAGGCTGCGATCAACAAAAAAGAGGAGCAGTGAGATCTGTGGATTACAGCCTGGCTAACAGTGGATTTTTGAGGTCAATACTGACGTTGACAGCATACAAAGAAAAATCAGTATATGAGCTGAAAGGATTTCTTTTAAACATAGACGCATGGAACAAACAAACAGTACTGAAACTGATCCCTTTGAATTCTTTGTTTATTAATAATTGTGACCAAGAAACTATATTTTTAAAAATGAACTTGTCATTGCTCTCCGGTGGACAAGCTATGTGATGGTGAAAAAATATTTCACCTTGGGGATAAATAAAGTAAGTATTCTTTTTCTTCTTCTTTTTCACTGTTTCTCAATGATCTCAAACCTCATTTGCCATTTCTGTACTGGCTGCCAAACTGCAATGTTAAACTTCTTGAAGGATTAAAAACAGGATACCGTACACAAAGTTCAAATAGTATTGAGGCTGACCCAATGTTAAGACAGTATTTAATCTGTATTATTAAGAATTCTGATAAAAGAGCGTATATTAAATAGGACATTTTACAAATTAACCAAAATCACTTCTTAGACTTCTTAGAATCCTGTACTGACATTTTGAGCCTGTTCGTCGGCATATTTGCCAATACCAATATATCTGTGAAATGCTACCATCAGCTGCTAAACTGGTCTGGTTGACATCCATATTTAATAAGTCACCACAAAGTACTTTTCCAGTACTTGAAAATTTCCTGGATGTGTTTTGATCCAAAGACCATAATACTCAAAGCTATTGTAAATACTATGTACAGAATGTCTTGAGTGTTCCACCAGACCTGATACTTCATCAGAAATACTTGTGTATGATGTGTGAGCATCCTGCCTCTGCCGGTTAGTATGTTATTACTGAATGCTCTTTGTATAGTGCCTGGTGGCTGACAGACTGAGCCGCTGATTCAAGAGTGCGCACTGCTCACCGCCATAATGGTGAGTGAATGTGAAGCATTCCAACATCTTCCCCCAGGAGAGCCCGTCCCATTTATAAGAAGTTATAGACTTGAGAGCTCATTATTCATAATAGCTGGATTGAGCCAGCCCCATATGTCGCCTGAATCTGAGCATGCAGCAGTGCAAAAATCTCTTCACTGAATCATACTAGAGCTTTGAGGGGTTGAAAAATGAGAGTGTGACGTACAGTATAGGGCTCTGTATATTGCACGCTCATCAAGCGTATCAGCTAATCATTCTTTGATTCTTCATGTGCCAAATCAGCAGCTGCTTGAAGTTATTACATTGCTTGGTTGCTGAGAGCCTGTGAATGGATTGTAATATTTCTGCCATATGGAGAGTTGTATCTATTTCAACAAGATTTCTGTCATACCTGGTTTAAAAGATTACACTGTCAATGGCAACAATCAGTCTCCCATTATTTGATGGTGTCACTATAAAACCGAAGAGCAAACAATCCCTTCATAAAACAAACAATTTTAACACTGGAGCAGATTAAGGGAAAACAAAAGGCGGGGATCTACTGCTCTAACACAGCTTGTCTTTGCATAGCTGGGAGACCGAAGATGCAGACAAAAGAAGCTTTAATCAATTAGTGAGTGTATGGCAAGGTCCTGCATTTTCAGTCTCCCCACGTTGCTTCCCTCTGCGTTTGCTTGCTTATTTAAGGGTAAAAAGCACTGGCTGCTTTAATATTTCATATTGCTCTCTCCACTAGTGGCTGAGTGAGCTAGTTTTTTTTTTTTCAAATGCTTATGTTGATTATGAGAGGTAAAGTCTCTCTTCTCTCAGACAGCAGAGCGGATGGGAAGGAGACTGAGCTGGAAAGAAAGACTAAACAAGCTATAGAAAATGAAGTTTTTGCTTCTGCTAGCTCTGACCTAATCCTCCCAGCATGATAAAAATGCATGTCTCTTGTGGGGTGTTCCTGGTCTGCAGTGGTCAGTGGTCCAAGGAAGGACCACTGGTGAATGGGAGTCCAAGGCTCACTGGCTCACTGATGCAGGTGGGGAGTGAAGGATGGTGAAGTTAATGCTGATTCTGATAGAAAGGAGTCAGAATACACAGAGCAGAGCAGTTTGTAGTGTATGGTGCTGTTTTTGCAGAAACAGGGGGACCATCACAATATCAGGAAGGCGGTCATTAAGTTATGCCTAATCAGTGTATATGCTATGGCCTGTGGTTTGAAGGTGTCCCTGCCCCCCGATGTGGGACCAGATGCTGAAAATAAGTCTAAAAGACTAACCAAATGCCATAGCATCCTACCAGTTTAACAGAAAAAAATGGAAGAAATGAACTCCTTTTAGTGAAATACTTAATTTCAATCTGTGTGAACTGAACTTTGAACTGAAGTAGAATTTGCATAAATATGCATTTATGTACAGTATTTAGTAAATGTAACCATCATTTAATTCAGAGATCCTAAGGCTGGAGGGGCAGATGTGGACAAGGTTTGACTGAAAGACAACATAGTTTCACAGCAGCGTACTGGTCACTCATCCTCACATTGAACGTGGTACAAATGTGACACAGAAGAAAAAAAAAATCTCAGATTTCTTCCCTTTATCCAGTTAAAACGAAACAGATTGCAAATTCGCAATTTGCAAATCATATATTGGCTAATAAATCAGCAAAAAACAGTAATAGGCAAGTCAGCATCTACTCCTAACCATCACAATCTCTCCTCCTCTCATTCCTCTCCCCACCACCATCACTCGCTCTGGCTGTGTGTATCATCAGAGGGAATCTAATGATGATAGTCAGACTAGTTTGGCTGAAGGGCCTCTTCCATCGCCATCACAGTGAAGAAAATAACAGTGTCTACTGTTTGCACTTGAGAACACAGCATGAAAGACAGACGCCCCAAAGACAGAGTCCCCTGTAATTCATCTATCCTTATCTATATGTATATATATCCCTACTTACGTTTCAGAGAGGTTGAAGACCTTCTGGGAATCTCCACTCACAATGCGATATGTAATTGGGTCGTTTTCTCTGTCTGTGGCCTGGGGGAAAGTAAAGACAAGCAGGATTTGAAGATCAAATAGTGCCATTAATGTTGAAGGCTATAAAATATGACAGCTGAAACAACGATGCATGACTGCTGTGAAGGTGAGTGTACAGTATGTTGAGGACAGACATGTGAGAGTAAATGGAGAAATGTGTTGTTGCCTGATTACATTTTTCATAGAGGGTATTTTTTGTTGTATTTTGACCTGAACTTTTTTTTGTGTTGGTGCCTCAGAGACTAACAGGGACGAGGACTTTTGTCCATGCTCCAGCCTTAAGACATAACACTGAAACCCAAAGCCATGATACAAGTGGCTAAGGCAAGTGAGCAGCGCCAATGTAACATTATGTCCAATAAAAGTGTTTGCTTTTGTCACTGACAGGCTCAGATTGTTATTGCCTGACTACATTTAGAAAGAGCCCTACAGAGAAATAAAATGTGGTTCTTACCCTTCTCTTGATTCAGCCTTTTTTTTTTCCCCATTTTGTCCCACTCAAGGAGAGGACTCGTTAAGAAATCCGTATGCTCTGGCTCAAATAAATATGGGTGGCCATTGAATTTAAAAACCCCATCCACATTGTCAAAATCATCTAAATATCCAGCCATAACTTTAAGCTATACTTTCTGTATTACAACTACAACAAAATTGCCACATTGGTACTTGTATTTCCATCATGGATGGAAAAAATACTGATACTGAAAAATACTGAAGTTACAATTTAACAATGTATTGAAAAAGTCATCACTATGTCTGAATACCTCATCATATGTCACATTTTGCTATTTGCTTTTGCCTTGTGTGTTTGCGATCAGTGACTCACCTGCAGATTGAGCAGAATAGCTCCTATCCTCATGGCCTCGCTGACTTCCAGGTTGTAGGTGAGGAGAGGGAAGCGTGGGGGGCTCTGGTTGTTAGGAGGCAAAACCTCAATGTACACGGTAGTGATGGAGCTCCTGGCAAAAAGAAGAGCACACATCAGCCCTGACTCTGACAGCGCCTTGGCAACCAGTTGAGCTGTACCGAAGTGCATTGCCCGCAGTGTGGTAAAAAAATGTTTGTAATGCATCATTTTGACTGCAGAAAAGAGAAAAAACAAACTCTTTATCTGGGACACGATGATATCATGAATGTTTCTTTTTTGTGTCAAACACAATACAAGACCTTTATTCATGATTTGTTCATGAGTGAATAATCTGCTTGCTCAAAATTAGACTGCTTGTTTCTCAGCTGTTCACAGCAACACACATGAAAATAGAACCAACTGTGCTGATTATTTATTCATTCACCGTGTGACACGTCTTTTCTTGAACTGCTATAAAGGTACAAAATGTACCTGAAGATGACTTGACATGTAAACCAGTAGCAGATAGTGATGTTGACTGGGGCAGTTTAACTGTGTAAATTTAGTTTAACTTTACCAGTCATTCTTTTACTTGGTGAGAGCAAAGAGGCCATTTATTCCACCCACAACTACAACATAGTTTACTTTAGGCTGATTTGCTTTTCGCACAAAATTCTTTCTTTCCTTAAATCACAAGCTAAACGGGAGACAATGTATGTACGAAACACCTCGGAGCAGAATCTCTGCAGTGTTAGATGGAACAAGACCATCTGCTTGTTTGATTCAAAACAGCTTGTCAGAAATGTTATTTGCTCATAATTCAGCCCAGAGAAAACTTTCTGTGTCATCCAGAAGCTATTGTGTGAATTACTTTGATTACACATATTTAACTGAAGACCAACACATGCTGAAGAGGCACACAATTCAAATTGACGGTGAGAGTTCTGAAACGACTTTCTTTTATATTCAGAAAATAGTAAAGAATAAAACCTTCATTCTACTAATGCAGACATTTTTTTCTTAATGTTCAAATAAATCACACAAAAGGATGGAACTACTGTACAGAGCAATACCTTTTCTGTGTCTCTGGTGCATTGTCAGAGGCCTTGACAGTGAGGGCGTAAGATCGCCCCACAGTTAAAGTGACACCCGGCGCCACAGTGATGCGTCCAGTGCGATTACTAATGATGAAATCTCCCTGGGCTCCAGCCAGTATCTCATAGGTCACCAGGCCGTTCAGTCCCTCATCAGCATCTGCTGCTGTTAGCTAGGAGAATAAAGAAAGAGACACATTAGATTTATTAGATTCATGTTCATATTTCTTTCTGTACTTTGTAGTTTTGCAGGAGGGGAGTCCTGCAGAGCTGCCAGCAACATGCTTACTGAACCAGTAAAGTGATAAATACTTCTCAGTAGGGGTTGTGACTGACTTCAGTCAAGTTGCCAGCTCACAGTAGAATCCATTTTGGTGTCCTATTATCAACTAACAGAGACATGACCTTTGTTTCATGTTAAAAAAAAATAGGAACAGATGGTTGACATTTAGCTGAAAGTATACATACCACAATATCCTCACCCCTAGTGGTTGCAGTTTGCTGACCTTAATAATCAATACAAGTTTAGACTAGATGGAATTAATGGCACATTACCTTTCATATATGTGATTATAAAGATGTGGAAAGACAGCTGCTGGAGTTTTGAAGATGAAAAAAATAATAATATAAGCATATATAATGTTTTGCATATCAAATAAATTTAACAGGCATGATTTCCCTTCAAGCCCTTGACTGTAATTACAGAATCCTGCTGCTTGTGATTATGAAACCTCACGGTAAAGCTGGCTTTTTATCTTTCAGGCCTCAAAACTCTAATCCGAGCTGCCTAGACCCTCCCTTTTTACGCTCCTGATGCTGGAGCATCAAATAAGCAGCAGCGTCCTCCAGGGGTCCGCAGCTCCTATAAACGGCTTATAAAAATCGGTTAAGCGGTCATACCAGACATTCTGTGACCCCTCGCCTTATTTCAGGCAGGGCGAAACGACTGATTTTTAAGACAGATTAAACTTGACCTTTTAAGGGTCTGACAATATTTTTGGAGTGGGCTGCACTGAGAGGACAGATCAACTGAAGGACCGAAGGAAAATATCAAGTACCAAATACCAAAGAATACCAAATTAGACACAACTGAAAAGATGGAACTCTCCACAGGTTCTTTGTCTCGCTGTGTGGCGCATACTTTTCCTCATGACTTATATTTTACTAAAATCTGTTGGGTTTTTTTTGGCTTTCCTGCCATTTGCTGATGACTGTATACAACACTACACAACACTTCTTTCTTCAGAAAGCAGCATTTCAAGGCAAAGTTTTGTGTTTTCACACCATTGGTGCTTTATTCCCCAGGGACATCAGCAACACAATGAGCAAGGCAAGACAGAAGTAACAGAGGGCTGACCATCAGCACAGACAGATGGTGAATGGTGCCTTATATGCTGTGCATTTAGCTCTCCCAATTAGACTCTACCACCTTGAGGAATTTCCTATATTAACAAACAGTTTTTTCCACTATTGAAAATACATTCACATACCCAAAGTTTAACACTATAATATCAATAAATGTTCTGACTGTTATTGCTGAAAATACCCACAAACACACAATGTCAATAAATATATCCCCTATTAATCACCAGGGTCTCTCCTTGAACGTTTATCCAGTGTTCGTTACACCCTCTGTGCCCTGTCTGAACAGGTGAGCCACCTGTTTAACACCCGATCACCAGTGTTGTGCCAGTTCATACTGAAAAGAACTAGCTCAAAGAGGACAGAAACAAGTGAGGAAATACACAATTATCAAAAAAGGTTGGTGCTGCTGGCCCGATCGGACATGTCTGTGTAGGATCTGCTACTCTGCTGGTTATTCAAGTAACCGTTAACGTCGGACCCTGCATATATAGTAGGGCTCTCGATTAATCTGCATTGATGCAGCAGCACGAGCAACGGTAACTCTACTTAGACAAACTGCTCGAAATGTATTGCCAGAGTATCTGGATTATAATGGGTGACGGTAGATGTGAAAGAGTAATGAAGCTGTGGCTTTGTCTCCCAATCACTGGAAATCGTGGACATTGTAGAGTTACGGTCACACATGCTATCGGGTCAACACTGATTAATCGCGTAAATGCTCTAACTTTGACAGCCCTAACGTATATAGAGTCTATGAAAAGAAAAGATCAAAGACGCTGCTGTAATGAAATCAAGTAAATAATGTTCCCAATCCATGCAACTGATCAAAACAAAACAAAAAAAAAAATCTGTTTTTAAAATGCTTTTTATGCAAAGGGTAATATCACTGATGGCCACCACAGTGAATTAACTTCAGTCATGATAACAGCTGATCTGGGTGACAGGTGTCCCCAGGCTTGCAGAGAAACAGTCTTTGACTTTGCTGTCATGACTGCAGATGAGCCGAAAGGAACTGCAACTGGGCACTGGGTTGTTTTGGCAATTTCCTTTGAGCACGAAAGAATGTGTGCGAAAGATTCTGTGCAACGGAGGACAAAGATAGAGGCGTAAAGCAGAAAGCTGGACTGAGAGAAAAGTGAGGCAGAAAAGGTGGGAGAGGCTGATGGATTGATTACCTGCAGCACCGTCTCCCCAGGCTGCATGTCTGTGAAGACTTCAACACTGTAGGAGACTTCGGCAAACGTGGGCGTGTTGTCATTGGCATCAATGACCAGGATGTTGACAGTTACCGGAGTGCTCTGCTGGACGCCATCTGATGCCACCATCTGTAAACAACAAGAAAGAGAAATATTGTAGCTCTGTGAACTGAAGACAAGTAAACAAAGTTCATCTGTTGAAGTAAAGCACAGAGAACTGATTTCTTTAAAAAAATATTCAAGGTTCTGTTCTCAGGACTGTTTTGCTTTGATAAGACAATGAGTCAAACAACATGTTTCTACCACCACCTTGAAGTCTTTCTGTGTACTGTTCACTCTCATGGCATTGCAAATGACTTTAAAGAAATGAGAACAGGGAGCTTGTATGAAGCTGGCCTAAAGGACAAACCGAGCAAACGGTATGTTTATTTGTCCTTGGCAGCTCAGATCTCCAGGACTTGGCAGGGACAAAGAAAAACACATCGAGTAGAACAACAAAAATGCAAAAGAGTGGGGAGATCTAAACAGCAACTTTGGCAGCAGCAAGAAATACACGTTTCTGTGGGGGAAATTGCTTTTATCCAAATATTTGCACTTTGCACTGAAAAGGAAATGACCGTCTTGGCGTATCGGGGGGGATGCCTTGCCTTTGGTAGCAGCTAAACCTTCTCAGTGAAAGTGTTGCACTGAAACACACAACGACATGACGGCAGCTACTCTCTCTCCTATCAAACAGTGTTCGTCTCTGTTCTCCAGCCAGCCCCAGGAGACAGACGCCAGACGCTTTTTGGAAGCAAAGGGAGAGAACAGACTTGACAGAGTCATCATACCTCTATGTATAGACACTCCATACTTCTACTTGCTCTGCACAAAAACATTTACACAGAACGGATCTAAACAATGTCATGCCTGCCTCACTCTCACACACACACAAACACACACACGCACGCACACACACACACACACACAGTAATCAGAACTAGTAGCAAACTAAACATGATAATCGCTGAAGGCTGATATTTATCTAAATTGGATCTGTGTCTCTCTCCTTCAGGATACGCCGACAGTCATTATGAAATTTATTTGATGCTAAAGTTTACGAAAAGACAACATTTTGCTCAATGACAGTCTCTGAAATAACATAATTTTCAGAACAGTCAAAGCACAACTTTCAAAGCCTCTGTGCTGTGATCAAATAGACATTATGTTAACAAGCTTTTGGCAAACTACTCAGAAAGCATTGCATTCAGTTACGATTATTTCTGCAAAATGCAATTCTGCTTGCAGATCAGTTAGAATTGATGAAAACATTTGACTCATGAATTTAACTCATTGTACTGACTTGTGTACTCATGTAACTAACAGCGTGTCAAATTTTAACACCATGGCAGTATTTGTAGCCTGTACACAGCCTGCATAGACATAAGACATTAGACAGGCTGTCTTGTTTAAAATAAATGTGCATTGGTTTCACCAGATGTACATGGCTGATTTCAGTCAGACAGCCTGTAAGTTAATGTTATTAGCTTGTTTGGTATGCATTGAATAACAAACGAATATATGATACCAATGTGATCCAAGTACACACTAAGTACGTGCTAAATTCACACACTTATTGTGAACAAACAGCTTACAGCGTTAACACTTTAAAAAATGGGAAAAGAGCTGACAGAGCTTACAGTGTTAACGGTGCCACGCTTTCAATGCAGACATGAGCTAGGCAGTGAGGCACGCTCACATGCATGTGCATTAAAAACATGCGTCTCTTTAAATGCAGAACTGTTTATGGGCCAACACACTTGTTTACAGTATGCGACTTCCTGGAGTGAAAGGGATTTTTAACTATTGTGTGTTAATAGTTAAAATCATTTTAAAAAGCACAGAAAACATAACAGTGATGAACTGAATCTGCTCCTGGGTCAGCTCTCAGTCATCCAGGTCTAGGTATTCAAAAAGAGCATAAAGTGCTGATTGTCCAACAGACCAAATCTAACATTGCATCTAAGTATACAGGGAACCATTCCCATAGATCACTGCTGGCCAATTTACCAATGCTCTCTAATCCAGAAGAGTCTAGAAGAATAGCCCTGGATGGAGGGAGCCAATACATTACCCAAGATGCTACCATTTGATTTGTTTAAACAAGTAAACCAGGCTGTTGCAGTCAATGTAACAGTGGTAAATCACATACTTAAGCTCATACAGCAAGAAGATTAATAAAACATTATAAAGATTAAGTAACCCAGTTCAGAATCCTAATGGAACATGAAGGTAGGCGCAGCGTTCAGCCACACTGAACCGTCTGATATATCAGAGGATTAGAGAATATACTCTTTATATGTCTCGCTAAAGGAACAGTTGAACATTTTGGGAAAACACATATGGCTTTCTCGCCAGGAGTTAGATGACAGATTTGTCTGTAACAAGCAAAAAGATAAAACACAAGCAAATTAAGCAACACATTCATCAGTTTGATGGCACATAAGAGACTTAAAGAAATGTGCTGCAAATACAGAAGACACAAGCAAGCAGGGAAACAGAGCTAAGTTACAACACAATGAAAGTTTCTGGGGGATGATAAAAACTGGTGAGCATGCTGGAAATTGATAAGAGAACTAGTTTAAATCCCCCACAGACCAAAATACAGAGCGTGGGCTGGTAGCTGGAGAGGTGCCAGTTCCTCCTCCTGGGCACTGCTGAGGTGCCTCTGGGCAACACACTGAACCCCTAACTGCTCTGACATCTCTCTGTTTAACGCATGTGTGTAATGTGCCATAAAGAATCAGAACAACAACAAATTTACCCATTGTGGGACAAATAAAGGGATTATTCTTCCTCTTCTTATGATATAAGATGAATATGTTAGCTCATTTTCAGATGGTTGAAGTATTCGTGGGTATTTGATGTTGGCCAGGCATATTCATTGTGTTCTGTGCAGCTTGCTTTGTCTGCCTTTTCTGTGCTGGCAGTTTCTTTATGCCATATGTGTGCTGTCAAATTGGTGAACCTGTTTCAACCTGTTTTTTTCTTTTGTGTTGTCAAACTGGTGAAAAGTTGCTCTTCATTTGCTTGTGCTTTGTCTACAGATGTGTGTTTTGTTAGAATCCACTCCAGTATACAGTAAAACTCTACATGGTACAAAGAGTCTTATTTTAAACTGAACGTACTGAGCTATAAAGGTCTGATGTGCCTTTGTTTCACCTTTGGATGGAAAATTTGCAAATTCAGGTGAACAGACTGTTTACTTCACTGCTATTTGACCACTGAAAAAGGTCATTTCGCCCTGGAAGTGTCAGGTCAGCTTTGTATCTGTAGTGACTTCTATTAATATACACAGAATGGTAGATGTAGGTCACAGATAGCTACCACTGAGTCCAGTGCCTACCGTGAAAGTATAGGCCATCTGCTTCTCCCGGTCCACAGGTTTGATGAGCCTCAGGTAGCGGATTATCCCAGTCGGAGTCATGCTGAAGATGTTGGTGTAGTCATCCAGGGTAATCTTTACCATGGGGTCTTTCGTCTTCCAAGAGATACATACACAAAAAGAAACACGTTACCATAGTGACATGAGTGTTTCATCATTTTTTCCAAGGCCACAGCTGTGGGGCTTCGAAAACCTATCAAACAGAACATTTTGATCTGCCAAAGACTTGAAAAAGTAATCTGCTGGCATCTGTCTTCGGAGAAGATGCTGAGGACGGAACCAGAAACCAATGTGTTATTTAACAAGATAGCATCAATAAAGAAAGGACAAGAGGAAATTACTTCTGCTAAAACAACATACACCCTTTAAGGCCTCTGTTCCTTTTTTAAGGAAAAAAATATATTCCATACATAAAGCAGTCGTTAAAAGGTATGCTGGGCTATACAGCTTTTGTTTAGGGCGTCCAGGTGCTAAATAAGTTTGAAAACATTTTTAATTTTTTTCAAAAAGCCTTTTCCCGAAGGTATACCATAGCTACTGTGCTTTGTTTGTTTTAACAAGTAAACCTTGAGTCCTTTGTGGAGTACTGCTGCGAGTCCGCTTCGATTCATGTCCATCAATGAGTCGACTTTAGTAAACATCAGGACTGGGTGGCTTATTGATTTCAGTTATCTCTGTTTCCACTCTACTTTGAGTTGTTAATCTTCTCCAAAGACTGAGTAAAGGGATATTTTGAATGATGAACTAAAGGTTGTGGTCATTTATTTCAGCTGTGTGTTTCCACCCATTCAACTATAAATCAGTGCTGTTAGCGAACGAGGGAACGGTGTTCTGCACTATGGCTGGGGAACACACAGTTTGGAAAATGTGTCAAACGAATGTGTCTGAAAGCTCCCTTCATCCAACCACACACACCAAAGTCAATCATGAAATAAAAATAAAATTATCTTGAAAAAGTAGGGCACAGCAAAACACTGCAAACAAACACAAAAGAAGTCAATGCATCAGCTAAATGAATGGACACACACACACACACACATACACACATACAAATAGTTGTTTAGGGAAGTCTCCAGCAGTGATGAGTGCTCTCAGTTGGCTTTTATGTTTTGCTAAGTGACGCATGTATTAACAGCAGGGATGTCCCAAGTCAGTTTGAAGGGTAGGGATTGAGCTGATCAATGCACATTTTATATCCAACAGACAGTGAATACTGAACTGAAGCTTAATCAAATCACAACATCTGTCAGAAAAAAAACTGTAATGAGATATTTGTGTGTGTGTGTGTGTGTGTGTGTGTGTGTGTGTGTGTGTGTGCATGTGCGTGCGTGTGTGTTCCATTGTCTAAAAGCCAACCCTTTACCTACAGGTGTATCACCAGGATCCAGCTGCAACAAAGAGAAAATACAGCAGGAAAATTATTTATGAATGTGTTACTTTTCTGTAAGTGCACAACCACAACAGATGGAAAATGTAGATCTATAACCAATATTTATCAAATGTACAAAAAGTGCTTTGTGTTTGTAAGCATTCATGCATGGGTGGATGAGTAACAACCCTTTCTCTCTACCTCCTCAATGTCATTATCCAGAGCGATGATTCCCAGGGGGGCAGTGAGGTTGGCACTGGCTGAGATCGTTGTACCCACTGGGGAGGACTCACTCACATAGCCCTGATAGGTGGCGAACTGGAAATATGGAGCCTGGTTGTTCTCATCCAGGATTTCGATAATGAGGTCAGCATAGGCTGGTAGAGGGTGACCATTGTTCTGTTCGGCCTGTAATGAAAAGAAAAAAAACAAAGGCAAAGAGACTGAATAATCAGCTTTATTTGTTATATACTTATATACAGGTACATGCATACATGAAACCTCTGCATTTAAGTCATCTCATAAGGGAGCAGTGGGCTGCTATACAAAGCACCCGGGGAGCAACTCAAGGACATAACGACTTGTAGACAGTAGGTACGGGGGATCGAACCTTCGACTGAGGTTGACCTCTCTACTCACTGAGCCACAGCCAACCCAAAGTGAAAGAGAAAGTCACAATTACATTTATTATGAAAAAAGGTAATTAGTCTGGTGGAAATGAATATGGAGGTATGAAGAAGTACTAATAATAATAATACTAATAATAATTATACTAATAAAGTCGGGTGATGAAAGCATCACACTCAAAAGTTACGCCGTCCTGACTCTTATGCAGGCAAGGGAACAGAAAGGTGTAATTTTGCTGAGTGTCATTTCAATTACAAAAAGCTACACTGACTAAATTTAATCAGGGGTCCACTTTGGATTAGGCCTTAGTAATTACTAGAGCACCATCATTTGTTGGAGAGAGGCAGCAATTAGTGGCTCTTGCTACTCTGTTGATTGGGTGACCAACGACAGAAGGAAGCTCATTGGAAATATTACACGCCAAAAAATTGGCAGAATTGACCCAATTACTAGTGAACCGGGGTACTGGCTTTTGTTCTCCATTAAAGATTGTGTAAACTCAACTGAGCTGAATCTAGTGTGTTTATGTGTGTGCCAGAAAGCATGAATGAATCATCTAACAGTCTGATATTGTGACAAAAATCTCAATTAACAGCTCTTCATTCACCTCTGTGTTATATTTCAAGCCAGGATAAATAGTAGTGTTCCCAAAAACACATGAATAGATAAAATCTGTACTCTTTCTTTAAGGGGAAGTGCTAGTTTTTTACTAATTGGACCTTATTTCTGGGATAAAATGCTGCCATTTACTCACCCATTTCACTTTGGAGTCATTTAAAGTATTTCCGACGATCTTGAATTTGATGATATCCATTTAACAGGAGTGAAGCGGTCACAGAAATGCAGCCAGTAAATGACACAAACTTGTTCATTTCTCAAATAACAGACGTTTAATAGGATGGGCTATTACTATTGTTGCACTATTACTATTCTCATTAGTCCAGAGTTGTCCATAACTTGAGAAAATTCAATAAACAGACTCTACTTCATGTGTATTATCCACTGAACTATTGAACATATTTAACTAAAACAAAGCATGTATGCGTATGTGACAATATCACAAATAAGTATTTTAGTTCAGGCACCATGAAGGCAACATAGGTGGGCACCAGGGGTCCTTAGTAAACTATGATACACAGGAAGTAGAGTCTGTTTACAGATTGAATTTTCTCAAGTTACAGACAACTCCGGACTCCGGATAATCGTAGAGTAGCCCATTTTATTAAATGTCTGTTATTTGAGAAATGGTCAAGTTTGTGTCATTTACTGGCTGCATTTCGGTGCCCCCTTCACCCCTGTTAAATGGATATCATCATTATCCAAAATCATCGGAAATACTCCAAATGACTCCAAAGTGATATGGGTGAGTAAATGCCAGTTTTTTATTCCAGAAATAAGAAAAAACGACACTTCCCCTTTTAATCCAAAAAATATCACAAAGTCCTAGGACACGCAGTGCAAATGGACGTAATAAACATTACAACACAGCGTATGCATGAATTCCCAGAGGTGTGGAAGGCACTCAAAAAGTGAAATACTGACTCACCTGCATCCTAAACCAGTCTGTATGTGTGTCACGTATGGAGGAACACAAACCAAACTGCACAGATTGTAAACTTTCCTTTCCCTTCTTTTCAGTGCAGTCACTGGGTGACATGACTGCTTAAGCAGGAGGGTACAGTACCACCTCCACACCTGTGTATTGTCACAGCTATTCAAACTATTCTGAAGAGGTTGACCTTTAACCTGAGTTGTGTGTCTTACATCTGCCGAGTGAGACTGGCTCAAATGAGTGTGGTCTGGTCAAGGTTGTCACTACAATCTTTCCCCTCCACACTTATGTCACTACTGACTGCCACAGTGGGATGCCTCAGAAAGATTAAGGCTTTGAAAATACAGATGGAGAGGGGGAGTGAGGTGACATCAGTTTAAGCCGTGACCTGGAACTAATTCTGCACATTAGCTCAATTTCACTGGGCTTGTGTTGTTGAATGCTGATTGCAACAGGAGAGTATGGTTCTGCTGGTGCCAAGGAAAAAAGCTGTAGTTTCTTGTTTAGCATCTTATGTGCCTATCTTATGATTGCAGAACCCTGCGACACGTTTGTAGTTTTCGAACATCCAGCTGAGTTGCACTCCGGTCGTGTTTTTTATTGGCATCGCAATGTTACGCCACAATATCTGTCCTAAACATCTTCTTCCTTTTTCCCCTTATCTGAGTGATGATAAAGAACACCCACACCGCTCTGACCCAAAAGATTTAATCTGCCAGCATAAACACCCAAGGGAAAAGCGGTGTCATTGACAGACACAAGTGTGCATGCCTGGATGTTCTTCCTCCACATTCGCGCACACGTCTGAGAAAGAAAAGACAGGGTGTAGGATTACAGTGCTCCCTGGTGATTTGGCTCTTTAGTGTTGTCCCTATTTCAGGGAGGCAGTGCTAAATGACCTGCGCTTCACTGCTACAGTAGAACACGCAGGACTGCAGGAGATTCACGGCTCCCAAAAGTCACTGTTTATCAGTCCTGATTCTTTTCTGACTCCATCATCCTTAAGTGTCATACTGGATCGCTTCTTTTATTTCTATTGAACCAGATCTGTCTCAGCCAGTCATCTTGGTGGATATGACAACAGACATGATTTCTAAAATGTGCTTAAGATGCTGCAGCTCATTCCACTATTGGCCTTTTTTTAATCTCATAAAGAATTATCAATGTACACCACATACTGTGCTGCATCAGAGCGCTCTCAAGATACCCAAGTCTAATTCTTGCTTTCCTGCCCCTTGGGAGTCCTTGAGCAACAGTTCTTCCCGCCTCTCCATGACTCAGGTAGATAAGGCTCCTACAGTACCATCCTTACACACATCTCTATATCCATCTTGGGGTTTTCCTGCCTGCTTACCCCTTTGAACTGCCTCCTTCCTCTAGCTATGCACAATCCCTCTGAAGACATGCTAAACGCCTCCCAATCTTCCCCTCGCCTTTTCCTCCTGCAGAAATCAGCTCTTCCTCTCATGTCTTTGCTCTCCATCTATCCCGGTAAACTGCAGGTTATACGCCGCTCAGAGGTGTCTAGAGGTTAGTGATGGGTGGACGCAAAGTTCATTTGCACTGCTGCTTTGGACCAGTGGTGCAGAGGTGATCCCTGACTCTTTTTAAATTAGGATTCATGAGAGCACAGCAGCCTATCCTCTTGCTAAGTCCATAAATCATAACATGTTTTTCACCCCTCCCATCTGTAAAGCAGCTAGGATAAGGTTAATGGACTTCAGGATTGAGGTTATCTAGGTGGCGATGATAAGGGTAGATGCTTTAGTTATAGACACAGTACATATAGAGTTAAACTTGATGCAGCACAACCACATTAAAAACGAGAAGTTTCATAAAACTTTGCTCACCTAATGCAGAAGCAGCAGGATAATCAATATTTTACCTCAGGCTAAACCCTGGTGAAGACAATTAAGCTCCATCTGGTTTGGTAAACACTTTTAAAACCAATTTTCCATTTGCAATGTCTGTCTGTGCATGATTGTAAAAAATATGAACCACAATGATTCCCCAGTAGATTTGCACACAACAGTTTTTTTGTGCATAATAGAAAGTCCATTAAAGTAAACAAAACTAGCACTGATTCAGAATTGTTTACCTTGATGATGAGCGTGAACCTTTGATACAGGTCCCTGCTGATAGGCTGCAGAACATGCAGCTCTGCAGTGGTTCTGTTCAGGGAGAAGTACTCTGGATATGTGACTGGATGACCTGCAGTTAAGAGGGAGAACATTCACACTTGGATTTGATGCACTTTATGATGACATGAAGCACATTCAGAAGTCACAACATGCCGACTTCGACTGAGCCAAAGAACATTAAAACATAATTATTTAAGGTGCGTGATGAACCTACCAACCAGGATGTAGTAAAGGATGTTAGGTCTGTCTGACGGGGGCTGTATGTTTCTGTCCATGTCCACGGCCCGGATTACAGGGGTCACATTCAGTGGGTTCAGTTTGCTCTGCAACAAAGAGGAGGGGGGAGTCAGTCAACAACACAGCAAAGCAATCAGACCTAAATGTGTTTATTTTCCATTGGATGTGTAGTTGCAGCCTGTATTGTTGTTGCACAGATCACAGTCTAGGTGTCTCCTAAAATAACCTTGAGTCCATCATTATGCAGAGACAGGAATTTCAGTGTCTTATGAAACTGAAACTTGGCTGCTGTGTTGTGTATCACTCTTCCTGGCCAGCTTGGGCATTCTTGAAGACTCAATATAATTACTTGTAAAAGAAACAATAAAGAATGTGATATCTAATTAAAAATTCCTCATAGCTCCTAAGCACAAGGCATAATCTGTAGCACACTGCCCAATTATCAGGATATCAAAATAATAAACCAGTGCTATTAGATCTATTTCTCATCAACATGCCTCTAAATGTGCCTAATAGAGCTGCCCATCAAGGATAATCTGTTTTGGTGCTGTAGGCTTCTTCTTTCCTGCTCATGCATACTCAGACATCATCAGCAGTAATTGCTCTGCTCTACCTCTATACTTTTCCACCAACATATGGCTAAATGGGAATATGTTTAGCACATCACATTTAAGAATGCTTCTCCCTGTGCAAAATACCTCCATATGGCTGACACAGTATGCATGAGTGTGCTGAGAGGCCTGTGCTAAACTTCCTTAGCACAGAGAGGCACATGGGTAACAGTGCTCTGGCATGAAGAATCCCTCCCTGAGGGGGGCATATTTATATCCCTCAGCTCTAGAGTAATCCTTACACCCCTCCCTAACCAGCCCTCTCGCTTTTACAATGTCTGGAGGTGCGCTAAACCAAATCCCCCTAGCTCTGCACAATGATGATTAGCTATAATACCCTCCTCCAGTAGTCATTATCCGGGGGACTCCAGAGCCCACATTATATCCCCCCAGGGCAAAAAATAAATACAGATCAACTTAATAACGTCTGTCTAGCCATTCTGATTAATTACTATACACTCATCAATTATGAGAAGACAAATCTCCCCATGGACAGACATGTTAACATAATGGTTACACTGCAGAGAAAATTCTGACACCAGCAAAAAAAAAAAAAAACTAACTGAAAACTGCAAAGCTACTGCAGGCTATTCCTAAAAAGTTATGACAGTAAACTGCACATTGTTAAAGGACCGTAAAAAGGAGGAGATAGGCAAATTATGAAACAATATTTCTGGAAAAACTCTAAATGTATTAGAAGAGACATCATATTGAGAGTAATGTAACCATATACACACAGTAGAGGGAATGTAGCATCACTATACATCAAGACTCTGTTGACATGATGCTCTGGTAGGATGAAACCATGCAGCACAAAGAAAGACTGATATTTTCTCACACTAATGAAAGGGCTTTGGTTTGTGTATGCTGCTCACAGGTCCTGCATACTTAGCAGTCTGCAAACCTGTTATCATAAATTATATATTACATGGGTGAACTCTGACTGGAAAATCTGGACAAACAACTGTGACACAGTTGTGATAGCTCTCCTTAAACCACAGGTACTGTGCACACATACCCAGTACACTCCATCTCCCTCCATACGCCTCAAACTACAACCTTAGATTTTCTCAGCCCATCTTAATGCATCACTATTGACGGCTCCTGTGTCATTTCATTTCTGTCTCAGTACAATTCATTGAAATTCAACATGTTTGAATCTTCAAGTGCACTTAACCCATACTTGATGCACTCTTTTCCCAATAATGTGCCAGAGCTCAGCTGCACATATCCCATAATTTCACCACAGCTGGTAATGGGAATAAAACTATAAATTGGTTCTCAAAGCTACAATTATTAAAAACAACAAAAGAACACAACTGTGTTGTTCCAGTTACTGAAAAATAGTAACTAATTACAGTTACTTTATTCTAAAAGTAACTCAGTTACTTTGTTACTTACTTACACCAAAAAGCAATGCCTGACTGTTAAAAGTAACTTTTGTGTTACTCTTAAAAAAACAAACAAACATGAATCATGCTTTATCATGGTAGACATACTAAACAATGGGCTGATGACGATCAACAGACACAGGGTGCCACCAGTTTGGTGCCACCAGGGTGCCACTCTTTAGGACCCTGGAGAATGAGATTCCCTTATGGTGTGTTCACTGGAAGTCAGAACTTGGAGCTCAGCTCAACATAACCTCAAAGTTTAGTGCTCCCAGCTCTTCAAGCCTTACAGACGTACAACAAAACATGTAGCTACTGTTTACGTCAGGAGCAGATAGCATGAATTCTACGTCAGGTTGGTGAGACTCCTCATGGGGGTTCTGATTTAAATTCAGACTTGGAAATTCGTGTACAATTGAACGCACGGTGGGCCAAATCACACAGAGGCTGGGCCCCCAATGAGAGCATGTCATGAACTTAAATGCTCTGAAACTGCAAACTTTTTTTGCACCGCTCTCTCCTCCGCTGTCTTGAGTGTGGTCATGTGTGTTTTTACGACCCAAAATATGATTTTGTTGGGGTTTAAAAAAAAATCAATACTAAGAAATTAAAAATCAATATGATATTGAAAGACAAAGTACAGTATAGCGATATATTGCCATATCAATATTTTTTCCCACCCCTATTCTGAATCATGGAAAGTTTACACATCACCCAGAATCCATCTGCTGATGAAGATGTGATGAGGAACAGTACTAACTACAGTTTCATTCAGTCTAGTCTAGACCATTGCAATAATTCAGCACAGTGATTCAGTTATTATTCAGATATTTTCATGCATAGAAATACATAATAGATAGATTTCTGCAGACATAGATAAACTCTTTACAGATATACACATCATCTCTATTGGTGTGCCACCTAGAGCTATTTATCTCATCTCCCTCTGAGCTATTTATCTCATCTTCCTCTCTATTTTTCTTGCTCCTCTGAATTCCAGTAGTGTTTGGCTGTCATTTCAGGTCAACTCAGCCATTGGCTCTAATTGTTGGTCCAACAGACCAGAAAATGCTCCTGGAAATACCATGTTGAGCTACAACAGCAGAGCTTACTTTGTCTCCATGTGTGGAGGCAAACACAAGGTGTAAGCAGACACTTTGGCTATTTAACAACTGTGACATTGTTTACAGCAGAAATGTACATATGTATCACAGGTCTGAGTCACGCAGCACGTGCAGCATGACAGAGATAAAAACACAACCTGCGTGTGTGAAATACAAATATGCACATACTATTAACAGGAGGAATCCTGTTAAAATGACCTTGTGGAACGGCTGCATGTCCACACAGCTGCCTGTCTGAATGATTCTTACCGGTTCAGTGAATTCAGGGATAGCAACACGATAGGTGAGGGGATTGCAGTCGCGAGTGTTGTTCACCAAAATGCAAGGCAGGAACATAGGGCCAAGGTCGTCTCCATCCAGAACGTCCACGGTGAGAGTTGTGGTAGCTGTTCTTCTATTAGGAGGGTATGGAGCACGGTCCTGCAAGATAAACAAATGCCTTCAATTTCACTCGTCAAACTCCGAGATGAGCACATGCTGTGTGCACTGGGGCTACACATTGCTCCAACTAAAATCAATACAACATGTTTAAACCATGACTTATCTCTGCAGCCGTTCTTCAGCATACGTTACAGTGGTGGTTATTATGGAAGCTTACAGTTATGCATTAATTATGTTTTTATTCTTCTATTTGTTGAATGCAGGGAAGAGTAGTGGAACATATTTTCTATGCTTTAACATTATTTTCCACACTTAAAAATGAATACATAAGATTTATATAGGAATATGCTGTTTAGTGGTAGGGGGAATTAAGTGGTGCAGCACAGTATCACTTAGCAATATTACATTTTACTGTTTCGGATTAAACTATTCCTAACAATCCAACTTGCCTTCTATTCTGTCTCTCAGTGGTTGTTGTGGGTTCAGTTTTACAGCTATAGTGAATACACTAGAATCACATGTACTAAAAATAAGGCTGTATCATTAGGTATTATGGGGCCACTGGTGATTCCCAGCAGTAGGGCTGTTATGACAATAGATCATAATCACTGCTAAGTAACACATTTGTTATCGGATTGCAGCAAGGAAAAGTCATTTATATTCATCATAAAGTAAACAATTCAAAAATAGGTTGCAAGAGCATTTTGATACAAAACATGCAAATGAATGGTTTGTTAACCACAATATACAGTACATGACTATATTCTAAAAGCATCATGTGAGCACCTTGATTTGCTTTATGTTTTGCTACATAATAAATTCATAACCTTGGCATCGAGCTTATCAATTGGTATTCAGGTAAAACACCTTGTCCATGTACTGTATTTACATAAGAGATAAGTTGTCATGCAAATAATATGCCCTTCATCAGAGAACTTCCACCCTGGTAAAAAAAAAAAAAGTATGACTCCTCTACTTTCCACTTAACCTTTTATTCACAAGGAAATAATTCTTGGCAATAAAACATCCTATTCCTCAAAGGTCTCCCATTGTGGTACTGTTGCTCTCCAGAGTGGTAGCCTGAGAAGTGAGCAGCACAGCACTTCAAAGACTTGCACTGTTAGTGTAATTGAACTCTTGACACAAGCAGCAGCAAGTTCTAGTAAATACCATGTCTTCTTTCTCTTCTCTACACTGTCTGACGCCCTCTTGCAAGTGAAAATAGAAATCTCCCTGGAGTACTTCTTGCCAAAGTAAAGGGTTGAGTCTTTTGCTCCCTCATACAGGAAATGGAGAGAAATAGGAGATGGGTTAACTGTTAAATGCTTACCTGCCCTGCAGTAATTCTATTTTAAAAGTGCAATATTCATCCTCTGCTTGTTAGGGGTAAGTGGATATGTAATTAGTCACTGAGAAGTGATAATGATGTGAATTATGCTGACTTGGTTGCTTTTTGTTTTATGAGCAAAGATTTTGCACATGGAGACAATCAGCTTTCAAATAGTAAAGCTGTGAAACTTCCACCACTACATAAGAATATCCAGCCTGGTTATTTCTCTTAATCAGTGGCTTTGCAGGAGCTCTTGGTCAACAGACATTTACTGCCTAATGGTTTAGGGCAAAGGCAATAGAAGGAGCATGAAACTGCCCTTCTTATAACTCATACTGACATCATAAGGATTACTTGTTTTATGATGTTTTCACAGTCACGCTACTCCATGAGAGTGTGAAGCAAAAGTCCCTCCATCAAGTGATATGCAAAGCTGCTCTGGTCTACAACAGACTGTTCTTCCTGATTGTTTCAAAGACAGTGTCATGCTCTTTTAATGAAAAGATGAGTGAAAGTAAGTCATAAAGAAACCCTTGAGGGTTCAATCCACTCAGCTTGATATTGCAGACTGTGAGTGATCTCTGAATTAGTGTTAGTTTAATACAGTGGTTCCCAAACTGGGGGGCGCAAAGACATGACAGAGGGGGGGCTCAAGTGATCTCAAGAGGGAGGGCGGAGAATGCAATGTTTTCTGTATTCAGAGTTGCAAGGAGGCGTGGTGAGACATTATTTTTTATTTCAAAAGATGAAGTTAATTGCAAATTTTAGCTTATTGCCTGAAATGAGTTGCCAGAGATGTGCTGGCAGGTCATGAAGCAAAACTCCATTTAAAAAAAATCCAGGACACTAACAACATAGTCGTAACAAATGAGCAAACATGCTGATGAAATTAGATTAACCATCTTTTCTGAATCTGTCAAAGCTTCTCCTGTAATTCGGCAAACAAGTAATCCAACAAAGTTAAATCATTAAAATCGTTTTATAAATATATGCCAAAATCAGAACAACACCATCTCTAATATGCGCTGTGTTTTTTCAGGGAATATATCTGCCCTGAACATGTTTATTAAACAGAGTTTTGGGAACCATTGGTTTAATATGAGTTGAAGTGAAGAACTTGTTTGTATGATGTCTTCACGCTGAATGCCAACTGAGAAATGTAAACCACACCTTGCCTCAAAACTGCACTCAGGAACAGAAAGTATGCAGCAAACTATTGACTTGATGTTTAAACATCTGCTCCCTAAAATAAATAATAGCTCTGAAATGAGGTGAAAACAAAATGAAAAGTTTGTGAATACAGCTGCTGCTACAGAATACAACACACATCTTGAGATATCAGCTCAGTGGTGATCAAACTAAGTCACTTACATTGGCTTGGACCAAAACCAGGTAGCGAGTCCTCTCCTCATAGTTTAGCCTCTCTGCTAGAGTAATATGTCCTGAAAGGGTGTTTGCAACACTCACTGTTCTGTTGGATGCCTGGAAGGAAAAGAGAGTTTATACGATAAGACAGAAAGAAAGGTGGATGCGAGCAATAAATCCTGACTGCTGAAGAAATTTACAATGGTGTTGAGGGTGTTTATCATGGCGTGACTGATCCATATACCGGGTCATTGGGGTTGTAAAGGATGCTGTATTCTATGTGTCCATTGGGCCCGTCATCAATGTCAGTAGCTCCATTATTTCCTGAGAAGCCAGTGAAAATGGTTGTTCCAACTGGTGTGAGCTAGAGGAAAATAAGAGAGCGAGGAGAAAGAAGAGTCAACAGCTCAAACAGCCCCTTGTGAGTACAACATCTATTTACAGCTGAGAGCCTGCCACGCATGTGGCTATTACTGTTGCCACCACAATCCATTAGTATACAAAAAGAAAATATCAAGAAGGGGAAATGTTGAAGTCAGCAGCAGTCTGAGGGCTTATGTGCTGTCAGAATAACAAAAAGTAAGCATGAGAACCACTGCTGTTCCCCAGAGCCCTCAGCAAAGTCCACAAGACCAGGCAGTGAGCAGGAGAGCTTGTTCAGGGAAGAAGTTGACAGCAATGTAGACTGACTCTGTACCGCCGGGGCAGCTGCACATAGCCATGATAACACACTGTGACTGGAATTTCAAACATGCAACGTACACAAAGTGCAAACAACTGAGACCATCTGGGAATCATCCCCCCTAATCTCAAAGCACATGACTGTCAATTCAGAAGATTTGATGAATTGTTTTCAATCATCACAGGTGACGCAGGTTTGTTTCACAGGCAAAAAGTTGTCCCATTAGGTGCTCACTAGGCGTATATAAATACTATTACAAATGCTCTCCTGACCGGCCACTTTACAAGAACACATACTGTGTCAGTCAACTATAGAAACTGGAGAAAAAAGAATAAATACGTTGCCTGTCACATCTTACAGGGAAGTAGCACAGCCACCTTGCAAGGAATGATTTTAAAAGATGAAGATAGTTGAGTTGCGATTATGTTAAATATCCAAGCAGAGATACACAGAGAACTTCACAGGACCTTTGACCACAAAATTCTAATCAGTTCATCCTTTAGTCCAAGGAGACATGTATGCCAAATTTGAGGAGATTTGCTCAAGGCTTTCCAAAGATATGTATATATATCCACCACTGAGGCTGATTCAATACACATCTTGATACATTCCCACCAATATTATGCATTAATGATGTACTGAACACCACTGTTGATACAGTGAGATACAATTTGCTCCTGTTCACAATGCAATTCAAAAATTATTTGATGACTTAATTACAAAGGGGTTCGATATGATGTGATCCAGTTTGATACAGTTAGCTGCAGTACGAGAGTTTATTAGCCCACATCAGGTTTCTTACCTCAATAGCACCATTCTTTGGTACCATTCTTCACTCTCTGAATCAGTTTGAGGTATATATTTAATATTTGGTTGGTTATTATGGAATATACCCTTACATTTTATTTAAAAAAAAGACATAATTCAGTATGTACAGAGAGATCACTTTATTTTATTAATAGCATTCCTTACTCCTAATTGTGTTGCAACAGTTCAAAAACCCTAAATATTGCCACAGGTTTGATTTGATTGTCTTTTTTTGGTACATTAAATATCTCTTTGCTGCTAACATTGTCCTTGTTTCCCATATTTGTTTTGTTCTTCCAGCTTCTGTTCGTACACAAGGAAGCAACGGTGCATTCAGGTTTTTTTTTTTCTACAATGATTGCAGTTGCCTTGGAAACACCATTAACCATGGAATTTACAGATATAGACAGGTTAGAAGCAATGCACCCCAAATTCACCCGTAAATTACATTCAATGCACCCCAAATTCACCCGTAAATTACATTCAATGCACCCCAAATTTAGCGATGCAATCACATCGCATCGCAAATATTTGTGTCGGACCACTGATATGAATCAGTGAATCTCACCATCCCTAGTTCACATGAATTGTGTGAAGAAGCAGACAGACACACTGACAACCCGAAATCTGATACAGTGTTGAATGTCACGACCCCCTCTTTCTGGATACTGAGATAAATGAGCTAAAACAGAAAACATGGGCTGCACCAATTTTCATCAGGATTGGCTCATTTTTCACAATAAACCAAAAATGTGTCCAGTCAACTTTAAAATTCTGCACAGTGTCTTGAGTTCCCACAGAAACAACAACAGGAGGCGTTACCTCGCACCCTTACCTCGTTCACGGCAACGTAGTAGCGTGGCTGCTGAAAGCGAGGGGTGTTATCATTCCTGTCCCTCACGACAATGCGCACCTCGTGCAGAATGACAGTACCAACCAGCTCATTGGTGCACTGGACCTGAACCACGATGGTGGTGATGTAGTTGGGGGGCTGAGAAAGAGGAAAGAGAGATTTACTGTGAGTAGCATGATGGATGTCGTTATAGATGTACCAATTTTCCTTTCTAACAAACATGTGTACTTCATCAGAGATGATAAAACATAAAACATGTACTGACCTTCTCTGGTCTCAAATCCTACCAGTAAATAAGCTACCTAACCAGCATAGAAAACATGAAACACAAATGGTGCTCAAAGCAATAAAAGAGAGAGAGCGAGAGAGAGAGAGAGAGAGAGAGGGGAGAGTGGTTCTGACAAAAAAAAAAAAAATATTTGTTGAGCAGTATCCACCAGGGCTGGACCAATTTACTTCAACCAATATGTTTTTTATGGCAAACAGTGTTCTTACATTGAATTCATCCTGACTGACTCGACTGGATGAAATAGTGTATAAAAAAAAAAAACACAGCTATTTTTATTTATTTCAAACTGGACAGTGCAGCTTGATTTTGCTTTTTGAAGATTTAATGCAGTAAATCCGAAACAAAAGTGAGAAATGATCAAAAAAAGTGCTGCATGTCCTGTGTGACGTTCTGTTTAAAATGTTTACTGGACAGAGACGGCTTGTGCCATTAGCATCAGTCAGACAGCGACTGTTTTCAGAAACAGCAACAGTGAAGTGCAGCCTGTTAGCTTCTTCCTCCCTCTCTCTCTTTCTCATTTGCAAAGGCTTGACTTTGATGAGCTCCTCCACTCTTTCATTCCTCCTGTTAATTGGCCATATCTTTGAGATATTCCCATTGCCAGGCCAGCTCTGCGTATACCTCCAACCCCCTCAGTCCCTATACTGTAACTTAACCAGGCACTTGAAAAACAGCCTCCCATGGTAGTCACACCACTTAACACCCAGTGAACCCTGCACCTCACAGCCTATACTGTACCATCTGAACTGATCTGTATTCACTGCACGTTTACAGGATTACCCTGGAGAACTGAACTGAACATATTACATACAGACACTGTAACAGTGTCTGTATTTACTCTATTCATTCACTTACCGTATCTATAGTGGTGAATCATCTATGCTGGACTGAAACCAGTGGCCACCAAAATGAGTTCTGTTACATCAAGTATATTTGGTGATAAACAACAATGAGACACATGATGAAATAAATAAATTGTTAAAATGAAGGAGCAGTGGGGTCATGGTTAAGACTAAACTGGTACTCTAAGCTTAAACAATAGTGAGAATTAAGGTCAATACAGTAGTCTCTACTGATTGTTTTGATTTGAGGAATCCTAGATCTGCTTGCTGGAGCACTGGATAGAAACCAGGTTTCTGTCTTTTTTTATGATGGAAAATATATTGACTTAAAAAGAATGACTTTATTTTCCATGACTACTCCTACAGATCGCCGTCCTTAATCCCGTACTCACGTCTCTGTCCAAAACGCGCCCAGTGCTGTTGAGGTAGAGCCTCTGTCTTCTTGGTTCCAGTATCACCCAGTAGTCGTAGTTGTCCAGCAACGTCAGTGAGATGGTTCTGCCTGGGTCTTGGGAGCGGCCATTAATCTGCATGTTTTCCACCAAAACTGTACCTGGGATGGCAGAGCAGTCTCCAATTAATGAATGGCTCTCTTGCTGAAGGACATTCACCATCGCTGTTTCATTCTAACATTTTGTCATTAAATCAGGTTGATGATGGAAATCAAATGAGGCATTACATCTTACTTCAAAAGACCTGTGTTACCCACTGACAAGATGTTTTGTTGTTGTGAAAGAATACAGCAAATGCACCGAATGACGAAGGTCATATTACTTCCAATAGTCTGCCGAAATGAAAACAAAGGAGTACAGTTTTTTTGAATAATGCCCCCATGAAGATTTTCTTCTGTGTAATAGGCTTTTATCTTGTGCACTATTGCAAACATGACTTAAAACAAACTCCTACAGTGACTCAGTAGACCTCTGGAAATAATTATTCCTATCCATTCAACATTGCATTTAGGCAAATCTCTAAAATTGGCTATTATCATCCTTGAGGGCCTACAACGCTTTTTTTTAATTTTATTTTCCATAATTTTTAATCAGTGACTGATTAAACTTTGCCACAGCTGCCCTCTGGGAAAACAATCTGCAGACTGTTCAACTCCTAAGAGGCCATATTAGTGGATTTTTGAAATAACTGGTGAAAGAAACAAAATCCAGGAGGAGCAGTGATGAGATATTTGAATGGAGATCAGCGGTGCAAAAAAGAAAAGGTGCACCTTACTGGAAATGTGACTCTCATGATAAAAGTTTCATAGACAGTATGGAGAAAGTTGCAGGCATACTTAGAGTCTTTTATAACTTTAACTTAAAAAAACAAGAAAATTAGCATTCTCTTAAAGCTCCATTGCTTTAATTAGATAATGAGAACACGTACCATATTATAGATTTAACCAATCAGAGGCCAAGGCTGAAAAAAAGCAGGCTGCAATGACCCTGCCACTATGGGACTACATGTATTCTACAGCAAAACAAATTATTGCTGTATTACAATGACAGTTGATATTAACTATTCCACCTTCATTGGCATGCCAATGAAGGTGGAATTGCCAATGTGGATGCATATTCCCGATGAGCTGGTTGTCCAAAGAACGCTCCTAAAGCCTGTATAATACTGGCACATCCCACAATGCCCCATTAGGAATAAATCCTAATTTACACTATTCTATAACTAAATATGCAGTTTAGGTGACCCGTGTTAAATCCAAAATATTATCACAATAGTAAAATATTAATGTGCATACAAACATAATCACTGTGATATTGCAGTCCCTCGCATTGATGATGAAAACAGCAAACACAGGTACTAACCTTTCTGTAGTATTCTTTATCTGCAGCCATGTATGATCCCTCCCACATAAATTTTGGCTTTAAACAATATATGAATTTTGTCCCATTTGTATTATTGTGTCTTGACCAAATCAAATCAGCTTTGAATGTTAGTGTATCATATTGTTACATATTTTTTTTAAAAAAAAATATATATATATATATCATACAGATCATGTATGCACACTGTATAAAACAGTACTGGTGCTTTTGTACCAAAATGAAAGTTACCATCAAGAGAATAAACAATCCAGTAGCACATTCTATCCAAACATAAGTATATTTGAATAACACAAGCTAATTCACACACTGTAGAAAATGATCCCTGTCATGCAGATATACAGACAGAATGGTAATTAAATCTGACTGTCTAGCAGTATATGAAGCTCACAGCCATTAGGAGTTACAGCACCATGACAGGCTGAACCATGTGAGCAAAACCACAGCTGCCAGGCATAAAAAAACACACACCGAGGTCTTAATTATTCAGTGCTGTTTTCTTTTCTGTTCCGTATGACCTTAATTCAGCCCATTTCCATCCACACACCTTTCACGTTATCAACAACATGCCTAAAGCCTTTATACAGCACACTTAATCACATATACTGTGTGACTAAGATCACTCAATGTGCTAAATGTAAAACCTGCATACATATAATGTTGATTTTTATCCTTTCATAAAGCGGCTTCTTCACGCAGACTCTCAGGTACTGGAGAAGGAGAACAGATGGAGGTGTGATGGAAGTGTTTGCCTTGTAATTATAATACCCACTCTTGCATTTTTCTACTATTAATGAGTGCACTCCCTGTTTGCAGCAGTCAGGGTTTGATGTGTTGGGACCTAAAATTATCTGTACTCACTTGGGCTAAACTGCATCTAAAAAATGGATCCTTTAGGAATTTAATTTAAAAGTCAAAAGACCCCCCATCGCTGGTTCATTAATCTAAAACATGACTTTTCAAAAACATACCTGCCTCAGTAACTTGAGTGGTAAGCTACATCTTTTTTTGAAACTCTCGGGTCGTAAATTACACCGCTGATAACACCGCAAGGGAAGCCACACAGAGAGCCTCCTTTCTTTCTCAAGTTAATTGAACTTCAGCTGGTTTTTTTTGCAGTGACAGCCAATACTCCCACTGTTCAGGGCACTTCCTCTCAGTCACACAGAAAAGTTGTCTTCATCAGTCAAGAGGATGCTAAAGTCTGTCACATCTATACAAACAGCTGCTGGCTGGAGTTTCACAGTACTGGATTTCTAAATAAATAAAATCTCTCTCTCTCTCTCTCTCTCACTTTAGCAACCTGTCAGGGTCATTTCTGGTCAGAGTGGCCTCTGATCTGAGCTTCACAGTCGACCAAACTCCAGGGTTCACTTTTATCCCAAATATCAATAACGTTGGCATCCGGAGATGATGGCACCAGTGTGGAGGCCTGTTTCTGACAGGACTCCAGGTTCAGTAGATATATGGCTGCATTTAGGTTTATTGGTATTAGCACAGAGTCGTGTTTGAATTATGCTCTTAGCTTATAACAGAAAATGAGAAAAATGCGAATAAAAAGCCATAATTATTATTCTGACAGTGGAAACGGTTCACACATAACTAAAAATTAAAACAGCATCAGAATTTTTGTTGCACAAGGATGGAGCTTTTGCTATTTTTTATTAATTGACATGATTTGATCTGTTCCCTGTGCTGGGCACATGACTAGGTGATCACTGCAATTATTGTACACAGATCTGATAGTTTTCTTCTGAAGGCTGCCGGATATAAATTAACAATAACTTCACTTATAATTCATTGACTATGAAAGCTCTCTTTAACAGGTGTTTTATTGTTCTCTCTTCGCTCACTGTTCCCATTTTCTTAATTTTCTGTTGTAAAGGCACCATTTTAACCTCTGCTGCAATGTGACTTCAACCATTTGAAGTTGTAACAATCTCATAAATCACTTTTGTGGGCAAAAGTTCTGGAGGAATCAATGAGAATCCTGTCAGAAAAAGTTTCTGATTTTTAAAGCTTATCACATAACTGAAACTGCCTTCTTGCAGACAAGAAATGAATGATTTAATGAGAGATAATTCCCCCCAACGTTTCTACATCTTCATGTTATGTTCAATGCAGTTGCAATATTGTTTAGCAGACTTTGCAAGCATTAGTGGGCGGCCATTACCACCATGGAGGCATTTCAGAACATCTCTGTGGGGACCAAATATCCATTATTGGTGCCAAAGTATTTGAGATCCTCATGACTGGCCAAGATAAGCACCACCTGACGTCTAACCCCCAGCAGCCCTCGATCTGACTGCTTTCAGCATGAGAGCAAAAATCATGTTGAACAAACTCAGCATGAATAAACCAGGAAAATTCAAAAGATTAAGCATTCCTCCCCCAAAAAAGCATGGAGATTCTCTTTGTTATGTCCCATTTGGATGATTGTAATTCTCCTTCCCCAAGAAATGTTCGAGGGGAAAAAAGTTTGTTTCTGGCACTAAAATGAGAGCATATTAGTCCTATCCTGGAATCACTTCACTGGCAACATATTCATATTAGAAGGGATTTTAACATCTCACTGATTACTTTTCAAGCACATGGCAGGGAGGGCAGCTCGCTGGCTGAGATCCTGTGAAGTTCATGTTTTGGATGTTCAAAAGTCCAAAGACCAAACGTGATAAGCCTTTGCGATTCAGACTCTGGGATGAGATTAATTAGTTTCTTAATAATGAACAATCTAAGAGTCACAGAACATGTCTCCTAGCAACCTTACATTATTGCTCAAACAGAGCACTTCATGGACAGGAGCGTTAAGAGCTGAGTCGTGCTGGTTACTGAAAAATAGTAACTAGTTACAGTTATTAGTTACTTCATTCAAAAAGTAACTCAATTATTTTATTGATTACTTACATCAAAATGTGTTACTGTTAAAAATAACTTTAGTTACTCTTTTTTAAAAGAACCTTCTATAATGCTCCATTAATATGCCCTTATAGCTTCATTTCAGTGCTGCATGGAAAATAATACACTGCTGATCAACTCTACAGTTACTCTACATTATGGTCGACACAAACACACACCTGACTCGAGGTGTGTAGCTTCTGTAAGGTGACCAGATTTCTGAAATGAAATCTGGGGACATTTCCAGCCTGGAGATAATAATAGTTATAAGTATTGTTATAGTAGCTGAATGCTTCCTACCCTTAATAACCTTTGTTCTAGTCAACACACAACTTTTTTTTTTTTTTTTTTTAAATCACAAAATGTGGAAATCTGGGACATTTCAGGGACAGCTTTAATTGGGACTGATCATCCAAAACAGAGACTGTCCCCAGAAATCATTCATCAAGTAAGGAACAAACACACCAAATTGTAACGGTAACTGCATTTAAAAAATATCGCATTAGAGTATTAGTTACTGTCAAAAGTAATGGTGTTACTAGTAATGTGTTATGGCCCAAAACTGGTTAAGAGCTGACAGCATTTTGAATTGAATACATGCTAATACTATATCCCTGAGGTGATGTGTAAAATAAATGTAGCAATTGAAATTATCAAGGGAGCAAGGATTGAGGGACTTTTTTAAGTATATATAGGACATCTAGGTTGCATGACCCAATGAATATAAAATGAAAGTATATAATGATGGTGAAAATATCCAGTAGCCTACACTTTTGAGTCTTTTTGCAGTCATCACGACTGCAGGGCCTCTGCAGCGCATCACTGCTGCCTGAGCAGTGATGCATGACATGACTAAGAGGAGGAAGAGGAGGGTGATCCGTCTTCGACACCTGAGATATTTTAAAACTGAACCAGTCTCATAAGTGAGCAGTGGTTCACCAGCAATAATGGAAGAGTTGAAAGAGCACTTATATTAAGACTAGAGGCTTTTTGTGTCAGCCTTCTTACTGAGACACACACTGCTAAAGGCGTACAGTACAGTACAAACATGCACAGCACCTGTCAAGAGTCATGAGAGTCAAGAGCATGAATGCAATGCCCAAAGTAAAATATGAGCATTACAGCCACCACCAAATGAGGATATCTCAGCAAAGCAAATGCTGAACTATTTTTGATATTTGATAATTTCATATGAAAAACATCTGTCTCTTTACACATGTCTGCAAAAGTAAACTAGAGTGAAAGGGACAAAAGGAAAAAAAGACGCAACTGTTTTATTCACTAAACAGGGTTCCCAAACGGTGTTGCTGCTATCTCTTCCTCTGGAGAAACATAAAGAGCTTTTTCTTTTCATTCTGGGTGAGGTGCACATAATTAACACCCCACCATTCTGGAAAATTAGGTTAATTTCATCCTGGGTGAAAGCATCAGTTTTTTCTCAACACTTTGGCAGGCAGTTAATTTGCCTTCGTGGATTGCCCAAAAAAAGCCCCGATGTGAACATCATTTTCACATCAACGTATAAAAACAGTAGAAGAAGTGTAGTGATCATGACTCAAAGTGACTGATGCTCACTATTCTCAGTCTGAAAACATACACTCTCTTCAATACCACTCTACTACCTGAACATCATATAAATTTTAATACATTTAGGGGACATTACCACTGAGAGAGGTCTTAAAACACACATAAAAGATAGACTTTAAATGATGTAACAAAAGGGTGGTTATTTTTATATGTTATGGCTTTGTTAACTGCTACCTGTCCCTGTCAATCACAAGGTAGCCCCACCCTAAAATATCCCCTTGAAAGTAATGACTGAAACTCATATTTACAATGTTTACTAAAGTAATAAATCAGTGAGAAGTAGGATCATTTTCTCAGATACTTTGAAACAATCAGACATCTTAATGCCACCAGAGGAGTCAGTCCCTGCTGTTAGAGAAAATGCAAGTTTTTAAAGCACTTCACTCCTGGCTTCACTCAGCCCCACAGCCTTTCACAAAGTGCTGAAAGTTTGACCTGATGATGTCAGGGGATAATCAAAGTGATTTAGTCATACTTACACCATCCCTAGAGCCACATACTTATAGCACGGCCATAACTAGCTGTTTAAAAATGTTAAGGATATTTTTAGATAGGTGTAACACTTTGTAGAAACTGGAAAATACTTATGTGTGACTCATAAAAGCTTTAGAAAAGACTATTACAATAATCAAGCCTAGATGACAGATCCAACACAAACTAACTGATAAATGCATACTATTTTCTTTGACTAAATCCTGGAATTTGATTGCACGCCTACAGCACAACCTCTCTGAATGTCGCAATCTTAAACATGATTTGAGCGCAGTTTCCAAAGCGGCACCTAACGCCTCTGCAGGTTCCAGGCTGAGTTGCAAAAGACAAATATGCTCAGAAGGTTAGAAAAAGGGACCTGGTTCACTGGTAGCCAATAATGGCTCCTGATACCTGTTCCCACACAGACACACAGTGTCTCAGTATATCTGTGATAGTAATTATACGTTTTGTTCAGTCTGTTTGGTTTAAGTGAAACATATTCTTAGGCTCCATAATGAAGAAGACAGAAAGACATTTTAACATTTTCTTCCTTAATAAAGAAGCCTATAAGACTGATTACATGCATTCCACCATGTGTATACACTGTAGGAACAGGTCTGTTTGTTATCACTTGTCAGTTCATTTTAAAAAAATGGTCTCCTACAGCAATTCCTCAAGTTAAATGTCAAAACATTTCACACATTTGCAATAAATTCAATAATAATTTCAATTTCAAAGCTTAATTAAGCAAATTAAGATGTTTGAATCATCAGCATCAACTCATAAAATTCTAAATAGATATTTTGCTTGTGCACATGTCACACTGCAATCAAAATAAACTAATACGCAAACAAATGTGACATATTGTTGTTTAATTCAGTCTGACCCACATGTGCTAAATAGTCGAGATGATTTCATCTCCCTTGTGTCAAAATATTATTCCTTTTGAATGGAAACCAAAGATGCAAACTGGACCAGTAAATTAGTTTTGACAGTGCAACTTGCATAAATTCATAATAATGTGATGGGCTTTTGTTTTGTAGGCCATGTTGCAGCATGGTGAGAACGATTTAGGTAGCCCCCATGCAGTCATAAGATATACGCTGTGCAACAGACAGCATGCCTCAAACCATCAGAAGGCCCAATATGTTAAATAATCTACATTTTCATCACAGTAAATCCAACAGTTATTGCAGAGAATGGATGATGGTGTTTTCTGAGGTTTTCTTAGTGATAAACATGGTTGTTTTGGTGCAGAAGAAAGGAAAGATGGACAACACAGACTCACTGATGATGCTGAAAAGTGCATTAAGCCAGCGGCACTGTTTCTAAAAAGAGAAGAGATCACAAGGCTGTTGCTGTTGCTTTGTCTGCTGGAGAACAATACAATATACTGTTCAACCTATTTTCACAGGTTATTTCCCTCCAAACTGTTTACTGGTTTGAGATAGACATATTTTTATGTAATAACCCTATAAAGCCAAGAAACTTTCAGTCTAAATACCATTTACTAGTTTACCTGCACCAGCACCCACACCCATACAGTATAATTCACCCATTGCTCTACAATGCAGGTTATTGTGGAACTTTTTAAAACATTATGGAGCAGCCAGCCAGTGAGGTAATCAGCTTGGTGGCAGCTACTTCATCACATACACTGATCATTATTATTGCATATATGACTCTGTCGACCTGATTATTGTAAAGGAGTATTTGGCTTCCTGTGTGTTTTAGACCACAGAGTCTGTAAATAGCTATTAATATTTAAATTTAAATTTAAAAACCTGTCTGATCTGATTACTTTGTTACTGTGCATTCGTCACGTTTCTGCAACCTGCGTTATAAGCAGTAGCCCGTCTAATGAAGATGTCCCTGGACTGTACAGCTGATGCAATTCTTCATCTGTTTTGTCATTAATTATTCATGCTAATATATTTGCTGTTTGTCAAACACTAAAAACAGCTCTCATTTCTAAAATGTTTAGGGAATGCTGTGATTCTTGCTTTAGCATTGTACCACCAGAAAGAACAGACACATATACACCTTGAGCTAGCATGAGGTACTGGGAGTTTTGTTGGGTGGAGCAAATTGGAACTATCCATAAACTCTGCTGCCAAAAATGTGACCCTAAAATTATTTTTACATATCAAACAATTTCCAACAACTGCAATCTTGTGCCTTTCCTGAAAATTCCTGCTCCTGTGCCTTCAGCAGATGACGGTCACATTTTATGTCTTTTGGAACGGATGTGATGCATTAGCATATGTCCTTGATCAGGTCACTGATATCACATACACTATTATGAAGATGTCAGTGGACTGTACATCATTGCTTTTACACGTTGCATTATGCGGTATTACTAACAATGAGTATGCTGGCATTTCAATACCATCACACTCCCTCAAAGCCCTTTACAGCAGGTTGGAGCCTTTAAACAATCACCTTGATACCAGACCAGAGCAACATGACGTGGAACGGGAGACCTACTGTAGCTCCGCTGAAAAGAGAATAGACAGCTTGGATCCATGGCTGAAGTCCTATCACTGCTTAAAATAGTGTCTGTCAGCACAGGTATGGTGATCTTTGATGACATGAACACATTTTAAAGGAACACGCCACTGTTGTTCTATACTGCAATATAATCTTCCCTGATCTTAGACGAGTTGATACATACCTCTCTCATCTTTGTGCGTGCACTCAATCGCCCTGGTGCACGGTGCTATTTTGTTAGCATTTAGCATAGCCCAGTACTTTCCTTGGGGTCTAAACAGAGGTGAAGTTAAGCCTGGTTTATGCTTCTGCGTCGCAGCGACGGCATCGCTACGGCGTAGACCTGACGCCGTCGTTGAGCATTTGAAGTTCTGCGTCGAGGGAACGCGTTGCTCTGCAATTCACCTCCAAGCTGCTAGGGGGGTGTGGCTGTGTCTTTGTGTGGCTTCTGGGGGCTCATATCGGATTCCTTGGTTTTCTTCTGACAAACAACAGCAACTGAGATACAGCGGGTGTTTCTGGAGATGGAGCTCATACAATTGAAAAAGAAATGCTGTTACTACAAATGTTGAAGCACAGAAGACGTTTGCGGAGGTGGTCTGTCCGACTATTCCGTACCGCTCGTTCCGCTCCACAAATAGCGGTGTTGTTGAGCTGCTGACCGGAAAAGCAACAGCCGGAAATTACCTTCTGAGCGGACCAATCACAGTCCTTGCCGTTCGCGTCTCAACGCGTCGACGCGACGCGTAGTCAGGATTTTTTGGAGGTGCACGTCAGGCTACGGCGTAGGGTCCGCGGAGACGCAGAAGCATTAACCAGGCTTTAGAAGTGCCCAAGCACTTACACATTTTCCCTTTTTAAATAAGGTTACGTGAGTAGTTATATGACCCAAGTATGGTTGCACAAAATAAATGTGATTTTCTAAGCGGACAAAAAGGACAACTATAGTGTATGGCGGAATTACACTTGGAGGAGCACTTCGGCACAGTCATAGACATGTATACGGGCACAGTAAAACATTACTGCGCCGACGTCAAAGTGCTCCCATGTAGTTCTGCTTTTTATCCCCTTAGAAAATCACCACGTTTTATTTTGTGCAACCATACTTGGGTCATAACTACTCACGTAACCTTATTTAAATAGGGAAAACGTGGAAGTGCTTGGGCACTTCTAACTTCACCTCTGTTTGGATACCACGGAAAGTACTGGGCTATACTAAATGCTAACAAAATAGTGCCGCACACCAAAGCGATTGAGTGCACGTGCAAAGCAGAGAGAGGTATGTATCAACTCGTCAGGGATCAGGGAAGATTATATTGCAGTATAGAAAAATGGTGGCGTTCATAGATAGCAGGACACGACTTTAATAGCTCAGAGGGCGTTCAACTGCTTGCTTTGGTTGTTCAGAATTTGCAGATTCAGATGGCTGTCTATTACCACAGAAATGTGCTATTTTACACCAAGATTTATATTTGATTTAAGTCTAAAATATCCATCACAGTAATAAAGTTATATGGCCTATTCTCCTCCAGTAGCGGAAGGCAGGAGTGTGACAATCTGAAATTGAGGGGCGTCCAATAAACCGCTGCAGCTTGACGCTGAAGTGTGTGCAACAGCCTCCGTTAGTGTCTGAATCTCACATAAATGTGGTCTGTCCAAAGCTCAGATTTCAAGATCCGAGCTTTTCATCTGTGTGTCACTCTGATTTACAGCCTGGAGCTGCTCCATTGATAATGAACGGGAGACTGACTTTGTGCATTCCTTGAACGTTAGCTTGAAAGATGTTCTGGGTATTAGAACTGACTCCCATCCAATGACTGCCATCATTTTTAAGCAGTTCTCTAAGCAACTGTACATCGGAATGACATCAGAGATAGGGCGAACTCATCTCTCTTGTTTATAGCTTTGGGAGCGAGTGATGAATATTCACCAATATACCATAAACTGTTACAGGGCATAGGAAATTTAAATATTTTTAAAACTCTCACAGCCAGATTTAACCCAGGCAGCTGTGCCCTGATCATGTTAAATGATGTATATCCAAATTTACCATTTGCAATTTAAACATTTCTCCAAGAATTCTTTCTGAAAAATATATCACTCTCTATGACAAATATATTACCTGAAAGACTGAGTTGTCCCATGTGGAAAAAAATAGCTGTGTGACACATTTTGCAACAGTGAGTGTAGTGTGCAGTACCACAAACTAAGAATGGGGTTTGCTTCCCCACATGACTGAATACTTCTCAGTCACTTAATGTTTTTTCCATGGTCTCTACTTGCTGCTAAACCTGAAGCAAGTGAAAATATCTGATTAGCTAAAAGTCCCACCACAGCCTTAGTCAGACAGACAGACTCGAGGCAGCGCAAGCTCATCAAAAATGAAACAAGGTCTCTTAACTGGGGTAAAGAATTAAGAGAAACCTGGTACAGTATGCATACACTGGATTTCTGATTTCTTGGCCATTAGCCAGCTTGTGTGTGTAGAAAAAAAGAAAAGAAAAAAGCCTTACATCCTCCCACAGCAAGCTGAGGTGCCACATACAGTATCACCAGTGCACTTTACTGTAAGTATTCCAGCCTTCATTCAAAAATGTGGCAAACCACCATGGGAGAGAAATCATTACTGACCAAAACATGGGTTTGACACTAATCAGGGTACTGCAGTACATGCAAACTCCAATGTGTTGCCTTGACCTGATTTTTCCCAACAGACGGGTTTCTTGCATGCATGTAAAAATGATCATTTTAATAAAAACAGAAGGCATCACTATATCCTCCAGCCTACCTCTTAATCTCACTGTTTACTTCCTCCCATCGTGGGAGGGGGGCTGTGATTGCTGCCTATGCTGAACCAACAGCTGAGTGATTAAGAAAGCCAGTACAAGAGCGACTTAGCCTCATCACATCGCTGTGTTGTGGATAGTAATAAGCACCTTGATGTCCCAGCAGCAATTATGCAAGGCTATCCTTATGGACAGAGTTGCTTTGAACAAAACATTGGCATGCAAATTTCTCACAGTGACAATGGCCACATGCTGGTGTTCAGGGAAGTGATGTCTATCACCACCGTTGCTATTTGTGCACAAAGTGAAATTCTGACCTATGAGAAAAGGTATCACAAAAAGATCCATCCAGAGGTGGACATGAATGTGTGCTACATTTCGTTTTTGAGATATTTCAGTTTGGAGCAGCCAAACGACTTTGACAGAAAGCCAAGACGTGTCAACAGCAGTCAGCAAACTCCTTTAGCCATTCCACACATTAACTTAAAGGTCAAACAAGGTGGACTTTGGATGTTGAGTTGTTGCCAAGGAACAACTGACAAACGGCGGTAGCTGTAGGTCAGGAAGTGGAACGGTTTGTTGGATAAAAGCAGGGTTAGTGGGTTAATCCTTGAATATCCCAACAAATGTCAAAATGCTCCCAGTGTGTCAATGGCTGCATCAGAGGCAAACTGTAAAGTACTCTGTCTTATTGAGAAGAACTGACCATCACCCTGCATGGTCCAATCGCCACAGCACCATTTCTATTGTTGGACAACGCATATTGTAATGTGTTGTGTTGAAAATGAGCTCCTACAGCATGAAATATGAATGACCAATCATTTTAATGTCTGTTCAGCCTAATGTGAGGATTAAACTAATCCACGATCTCATTACAATGTGCTGGAAATTAATTAGTGAATGCTCCATATCTTATTAACAGAGGAAAATGCAAATTACCAGCTGACAAAACACACATAAATCCAACTTATACAGACAGATTTATTTTCTTTTCCTTTAAAAGTAATGCAAATGTTTCCCAAATCTTTGTATTCTACAGAAAAATGTTTGCAAGCACACATACAAACATGTGTAGAGTGTTTGTGCTTCCCTACAATGGAGAAATCAATGATTACCTTTCTGACCCACCAATAAATCCTACAGGGTGTTGCGTAATGTAGAATGATAAAATCAATATTTCTCAATGTGGGTCGATCCCAGGGCAAAAACCTTGGGCCTTTCTGTTTACGACGAGTTGTGTACAACTCAAAGACTCAAGGAGAGTTTGATTAACCTTAATTTTATTGTGATGTTAACAATTATGAGCCAGAAAATGTCAGCATCTTTAAAATTGCCCCAGGCATCATTATGGTGTGTACAAACTTGGCGTCACTGCTTTCAGTGGAGCAGCTCCAGGATCTCTCTACTGATGACGTCATCAGTACAGTGTTGTGTGTTTTTCTCTGCAGCTTTGGTGGGGAGATAAACTCTTTGAATATCAAGCGGGATACAATTTAGTGTTGAATTTCACTCATTATTGTGGAGTTGCTCTTCAGAGGAGGGTAGCAAGTTTGCGCACACCTGGGCAAAGATACTGACAGCCTAACAGGATAATGACCTCCTGTGTGTTTTACTTTTTAGGCACTGTCGTGATCGCTCCACTCGTCTGTGCCACAGCAGTGTTGAAAACTAGAAACTATCCTTCCCCTTTATAGTCTCTTCACGCTCATAGAGTAGGGGGGAGATGCTGCACTGAAGAACACAGGGATCCCCTCCGAGAGATGTGAATAAAAAAGTACATATTCTATGATGACACCATTAATCTAAGCTGACAATCCCACCATATTCTGTTGAATAATGCAGTGAGAGTTGTGCGCTCACACCAGGACCAGCACTCATATCAGCTTATCAGCTTTAAAAAAAATCTGGATTGAAAACAAAATAGTTTGGTTGAATTTAAGTTCAGACCATTTACGTTAAGGTTTATTTTCTCTCCTCATGCATGGAGGAAACACATTGAATTAGATTAAGCAATTTGAGTCTGAGATTATTTGCATTTCAGAGGCTGATCATTTCACATTGATATTTAAACCAGTGAATCCAAATATTACAGAGCGGCGTAACTCTTGAAAGGCTCGTTTTATAGCGCAATCAGGATTAACACAAAGTGATTTACAACAGGAACGTAAGTAATTATGCTGACCGTTTATCTCCACAATATGCTATAATTGCTGTCTTTATTTGCACATCAAACATTAAAATATGTGCTCCACTTCTAAACAAAAACAGCATTTTAACACGACTAGTGGTCTTATTAGGGACAAGTAGATGGGGGAGTGAATGCTGTTCCTGGACACTTTAAATCTGATTAACAAAAGACCTTCAGCATCTGGAAATCAGAGTTTACCATAAATTATGTTATAATAAAATAATGGCTTGTTGCACATAAAACATACAAATATATAGATGCTGTACTGAGATAGTCACAATGTGCTATATGTAGTGTAAAATTGAGACTCACTGCGTGTAACACCCTCCAGTTTTGCTCTCTAATCCACAAGGAGCAGGTGCTGGCACTAATCCTGCCTTTCAGCTACACTCTAATTATATATTGATGACCTAGCAATCATGATTGGCCATAGAACTGAGACCTGTGTGTGTGTGTGTGTGTTTGTGTGTGCGGGTGTGACACATAATAGGGAACAGAGATAACATAACAACATAACATGTTTAAAGCCTAATCAGACATCAATACATAGAATTATGGAAATGTCCACAGTCACACTGCAAATGGATATAAGTGCAAACACACACAAACGCACACACACACGCACGCAGACGCACACACACACACGCACACATACACACACACACACTGCTCATCAAACATGTTTCCTCTGCTGCTAAATTGTAACCACTGGACAAAACAGTAAAGTCCAAAGTCCTGAAAAAGCCAAACGTGTGAAAATACCAAATATATTGTCAATGTTTGGTTGAAATCAAAACACTTACCACTGAGTCAGATATTAGAAATAAAAGTGGACAGCAGCAGAACGGAGTGCACATATCTATCCACATATCATAATGAACAGGCAGGAGTAATGACAGGCATTCCACTGCACAAAACGAGTCTGCAATATAATATACAAGTAAAGCATATATTTTTGGAGTATAGTCATGATTTTATAGTGAGACATTAATAACCACATCCTAAATGTAGCAGAGATGGACTATATTCGAATAACACATTTGAAAGTTGATCAATTTTTATATTCAAGAGATGAAATTGGACGTCATTAAACTTTTGTTTATTCAGTTTCTTACTTGCCAATTATATTTCCAAAGGCAGCTCGGTGGCCAACAGTTAGTTAACTTGTCACTTGTGGCAACAAAATGGAGCCTTGAACAGTGGATCAAGACTTTTTTGCCCCACTTGATGAAAAAGGTTACAAATCATGTCCTTGCTATTTACAGTAAAGTACAGGGCCTCACAAGCACCACACATGAATTTGCTCCCCTGCTTACAACCACTGCTGTTTCAAACCAGTGCAATTCAGGACTATGACTGTTTGAAGATTCATCATAGTGAGGCACAGGACTCCATGCTAGAGGCAGACTAAATGCTGGGCTAACCTCAGAGGAAACTGCCTTCCAAGTGCAAATAATAGAATACAAATAACCAGCCACTGCTTTTGTTCTTAAAATGTGCCGATTGCCCAGCAACTTCTGACAGAAGCATAACAAATTCAAGGATGATTTCTCAGGTCATTAATCTTATTTTAAGGGTTAGAGGTCTCCACAGGTGCACATAAATGAATATGCATGTGCATGAACACACAATATCAAGCTCCTACAATGTGCTAGGTGTAGTGTCTGGAAACATGAGAAGGACATAAGATAATAGAGAAATAAAAGAAGAAGAAGATAATAGAGAGGGAAGCAGACAAAGAAATGGAGACGCTACAAACAGCATAACGACATGTTAATATAAAGGAACGATGCAACAGAGAGCATGGCTGAACTAATGACAGGCTCGGTGGAGAGAAACAGTGTGAGGGATTGAATTAACTTTAAGGAGAGAGGCTAATGAGTCCATGGTGGCTGAGAAAAACTCTCACATAGGCTGGCCCATCTCATTAATTGTTTAAACCTGCTAACACATTTAACACTTTCTAGACCTTCCTCCAAGCCCTTCAATCCTGGAGGCAAAGCAGTAGACAGGAGGAGGAAAGCCTGCACAACAGCAGGAGAGACCTTTAAAGCTGCTGAACAGTATTCAGCATCTGTCCTCCATATTTTCTCTGTTTGCCATCATTTCAGCGTCATCAAATCTTTTAACACTGTGTCAGTGCTGCTCTGCGGCCAGTTGTCTTGGGTCTAAAAACAGAAGCGCAGAGTCTAAACGCAATGCACGAATAAGACGATGAAAGCAGGGGAGTTGACAATAGACCAGAGAAAACAACTGAAACGCTGCAGTTTTAAGTTGCTCTCTTTGTTCCCGTCTTCATACAGAATCTGGAGCAGTTGTCACTTCACTTTTTATCAGACGAGCTTTGCGAGGTTGACTTTGGTGCAAGTTCAGAGATGAGTGTGAGGAGGCAGAGACGAGAGAAGGATGTTGTTTCTTTCCAAAAAAAAAAAAAGTGTACTTTCCATCATTTGAGTGATTGGTCTGAGTACTTGTAAGAATAGAAAGGCATAAATTGTTGGAGTAGCACTCAGATGAAGTCTTTATTTTCCTCACTATCTAATTCAAATAAAGGGTATTATACCTTTCCTATTTAATACCTAGACTTCAATTACCTTTATCAAATAATCTCCACATAGTTAATATGTAGAGAGGCATGCAAGCTGATATTGTGCCTCTTTCTGCACTACGTTACTCAATTTATCATAAGCTTGTGGTGCTGACATGAGGTTTTGCTCTTTTTTTATTTACTGTTACAGGCTTTATGACAAAGATGATTGTAGCTTTAATGGTAGGCTTATCTAGCCTGGCTATCGTGACTACAAAGCTCTGCAAGCGTAGACTGGCCAAGCTGCCTTGTAAACCGAGTTCTCAGAGGGAACCCACGTCTATCAAATGCCTCTGTGTGTTATTGGACGAAGCTTCAACCAGTCAGACTACTCTTTCCTCTAACGTATGCGTAGCGACGAAAACTGCTTGATCCAAATAACTAGTGCGTCTTTGCCTTAAATACGCCTCAATCGAGTTGTTGGAAATGCTACATTTTCATTGGTCCCCATTCCTGGTGGAATCTGAAATCGAAGAGAACAGCAGCTTGGCCAGACTGACTTGGTCATGAAACTTTGTGCAGCGCCACAGGAAGTATGGGTGGGCCCAGGCTAAGGCTTATCATGAATAGCTCAAATAACTGGAGAGCAGCGGCTTTAGGTTGAAGCCAGACATCTGCCTCTTGCGACAGACATGGGAAGAAAAAAATAAATTAAAATTATTTCCCAAATTGATGAAAATATATAGTGCCTAACGAATTTATCATTCCACCTGCCATCTGCTTTAATTCTTTCTCAGTGAGTTCCCTATGCTTCACCAGAACAATTAATTAAGATTAACATACAGCCACTAAAATAAGTACAAAAATGATTGGCATATCAATCATGTCTCTGTTTTTTGTAAAACAATACATTTGAAAATTCATGGAAAACAAAAATAATTATATTTTAGTATTAAAGATATTAAATAAGATTAGAGTCAACTTGATTGTCATTACATCTTTGCAACATGTGTAATAAGGTACAAGGTATTGAAATGTAGATTGTAGGAGATTGTAGGTGTCTGCTGATGGTGTCAGCTTTCCTGAGACAAAGCTTCCTGTAGATGTCCTTAGTAGCAGGAAGTGAGGCTACAGCGATGCACTGGGCAATTTTCACCACCTTTGGCAGTGACAGTGGACTCATCAGACATCCCTTTCAGACAGCTTCCTCTTGCGTCCACAGTTACACCTGTTGGATGTGGTTTGTCCGTCTTGGTTACCCTGGATACCGTGGCTTTTGATACATACACAAAGACTTGCTGTCTTGGTCACAGATGTGCCAGCAAGACATGCACCAGCAATTTATATATATATATATATATGTATATATATATATATACATATATATATATATATATGTATAAGTATATATATATATATATATATATATATATATATATGTGTATATATATATACATATATACGTATATACACATATACGTATATACACATATGTGTATATATACACATATGTGTATATACATATATATATATATATATATGTATATATGTATATATATATATATATATATATATATATATATATATATATATATATATATATATATATATATATATATATATATATATATATATATATGTATACACCACCTGCCTCTTGCTGTACATCAGTGAGTTACTGTGCCACAGCAGCGGTATAATAATAAGGGATTCCTCAACCACTGACATTCAGTGTACCCAGGGGGTAATGTTTAAGGTCAAGCAAGCATTTCAGTGACTGACTGATACAATTACTTGCATCATCAGCCTGTGGAGGATTTTTACTTTGACCGCGTCATTCGAGGGGATGTCAGGCTCCCTCATCATGCAATGATTTCTCAGCGGTTAGAATGAATCTACGTTGGCAGATACACCACATAAAGGAATGGCAAATTGATTCCTATGTAATAAAGCCCTTCGGCTATGCTCCTTTCTGATATCCTATAAGCTGTTGCTCAATATACAGAGGGTTGAGAGGATCCTCACGCGCTTCAGGCAACAGTTGATACAAATCATGAATTTGCAGAGACAAGATAAAAGCTTGGAGACGGCACGTTCATTTATGGACACTGATTTCCTCACCACTGTTTAAGGAAGTTAGATTTCAATGAGAAAATACCGCCCCTCCACCTCCCTCCCTGCTATCCAGCTGCCTCTAACCTATGAGATAGAAATCTCTTCAATCTGATTAACTGCTTTTGGATTTAGCTCACAGGCTGAATAAGCAATGGAGCCTATAGAAAACTGGCTTTGTCTTCCTGTCTTCCCAATAGAGATCTACTCTGCAAGCGAGTTAGACTTCATGCGTACTGTCTGGCACCTGTCAGTGGGTCTGCACAACCAGCAGCTTGGATAAATTAAACATGTTACGCTTCATTTAAGCAACTGGGTTTCTATCCCCTCGTGACTATCTGCTTCTATAGAGTGAAAACCTTCAAGAATTAAAGCCAGTGAGCTGACATGAAAAAAAAGAAGCTTAAACCAAGAAAATGTGCTTATCTCACAATGTCTGAGAAAAGGTCTCTTGTCTTAACCCAGTCTGATGTAATTCCACCCCACACAATCAATGGGAGAAGAATGCTTGATAAAATATAGCGCCTCACAGGGCTCCAAATGAACTCTTTTCCTCAGTGACCTACAACTTTCCAAAATTTTTCTTTCAACTACCCCAGATTTGACTTAACCAAAGTCCCAAAAGTGAAGTTTCACTGTACATAATACATATAGTTTTACTATTTATTCTAGATTCTATCAATCAAATACCAGAGTGTGTTTGTTTCATCAGTGAAGTTACTCTGTGCCGTGTTTATTTCCAACAGTTTGATCAATAAACGCATCAATGCAAACTGCAGTGGGAACCTGTAAACCTGTCTCTGACACACACACACACACACACACACACACACACACTTTTCACACTATCTGTAAAGACTCCTTAATCACTCATCGTCCTTCAGATGTTTAATAATGACTGAGATATCACGCAGTGATGTTTTGCATGTGCACTTGATGAGGTAATGGTATCTAATATATCTAATCTAATATAATATATTGTCAGCCATACGAGCTGGTCCTGCTCCTCTCTTCAGTGGACATGACAGTTTTCTCACTCTACTCATAAAAAAGTTCCTTTACTTCTGTAAGATACATAAATGTAATGATTTTATTTGTAGTGATGTTTCTCTACTGTCCCAAACACTGATTCTTTGTGTCCTTGAGAGGCTAGAAACCTTGAGTCACGATACAGTCTTAATGTGACTTGAAACATTCTTCTGGGTATTGCTCAGAGATATATTGTGATACATTCATTAATTATTTTCTTTTATCAGCTGTATATTAATATCTGTTTTACCTAAAATGATACAGTGTCCAGTTTGGGTTTTTATGCAGATATCTTCAGGTCAGGAGTCAAGAGAACCTTTTGAAAATGACCATGCCAGTTTTGCCCTTTATCATAATTTAGTGCAACTTTGGAGCATTATTAACTCTTTGAGTGCCAGCCCTTCTATAAAACCGAAAGTGCCTTGTGCCAGTGTTTTTGCCCATTTTGAGTCATATTTCTAGATCCACAGATTATTTTGTACCATGACCCTGATCTCTGTGGCATATACCATCTCTTTATGTGCCGAGTACAAATCCCAGAAGCCCAAAAATTACTCACAGGCTGTGTGAGAGCACCCTCTTGTCCCTGCTTGCCGAAAAAAGGAAAGCCGTATACATGTATGGCACTCAAGCATTCTATTTTTAAAGACGTACACATACGTTTTTGGCATTCAAAGAGTTAAGTGCTCTTTCCAACAAGCTCAATTTTTCTTTTTTTTTTCCTATAGCTTTAAAACCTCTCAAAGACAGAATAGCAGCCACTCTGGCTGTGGTTATAGTCTGATGAGCACTGGCTCCTTGGCAGTTTCAAATGTTCAAAAGTCATGTTTCTTCGCAACACCTCTTCCAGAGGGAACCTCATCCTGGCTCTTCTGACTGATGTAAGACCTGCTCTTCTGAGGAGCCAAGGAAAATGCATTTGTTTGTCTATCTTTTCTGACATCGACCAAACAGAGCCAGACAGACAGGTGATTATGTTGTTTGCTTTCCCATTCACTGCCATGAATGAATATAAAGGCAAATGCTCTGAAAAGATGGAATCGTATTATGTGTCATTTGTATGTTTTCTGTGTGACAGAAGAGAAGAGATGAAACACATTTAGAAGGATAATTGCTTTGGTCAATAACGGCTGGTTGCCTGTTTTACATTCCATTATGGGGAGGATGGGCTCTGGGCCGTTTCATCACCGAGAGATAAATAAAAGGACGGCGGAGCCAGAAGAGACCCGTATCCCAGGTAAATGAGAGCTTTATGAGGGAGATTAGTGCAAATCCCCCACACACAGAGCGTCGGCACATGTGGGCCGAGCGAGGCTTTCGGATGCACGCTTAGTTACCTCTATCTCACACATTCCCCTGGCAATCGATCAAAGCCCCAAATCACAGCTGCACACACAGAGAAGAGGGAGTAGGCTCGGTGAGACAGTGTGACAGCCTGAATTGGAGGCTGTTGCATTGACGAACGGCGCGCCTCATCTGACACAGAGCCATCCAATCACACTCTTGGGATACAAATATGTACATGAGGTGTATGTATTATGTGTGGACACATGATTTCTCCTTCACAGTCATCCACAAAGCAGTGCTCGGAGCACATGTTGCAGGGAAGTGGAGCATCTGTGGAATAATATTCTGATTGTATAAACAAAGAAATCTAGATTCTATCTTGAGTCAGAGCTGCTCATTAAACTCTATTAACCTGCAGAACTAATATCTGCAGGGAGAACCGGGAGAGACAAACACACACCTGTTTCATTTAGGGGGAATGCATTTTTCATTCCTACAATGAACTTATTCTATAGCTGCTCGCCAAGCAGCAGTAAGAACGCCCTATTACATATTCAGGCATACAAACACACACCCATCAGCAGAGGCAGATTGCAAATGCTCTACACTCATAGCAAAGATGAAGGTGAGAGAAGAAAAGAGAGGAAAACTCAAGGCTGGGAAGTGGGTGCAGGTGATGGAGAGGAAAAGAGGAGCAGAAGAGCTGAACCTGACCCAGTCTGTGTCTGTGGAAAGACTTTTTAAAGGAGCAGCATGGAACATTATGGATAGCAAAACATTCATAGTTTATAATGTCTGCATTAGTGTATAATCTACTAAAATAAATGTTAATAAACTGTTACGTTTTCATTAGCTTAGGTATGACCCGAATGCTTGTGAAACTACGGTGCGAGATGTTGATGGCAAGAAGTAATATTTTCCTAGTGAGAAATTAATTGTAGATATCTTTAATTACAATTGCTGAAAGTCATAATTACATTATGGATATGTTACTTTGGAATTCTTGCTGGTCAAAAAGCTATTATTGAGAACTACAATTGCTATTACCGCTGCTGAGTGAATGTTAAAAGGGCTTGCCATAGTGTGTCTGATCTCCAGCACTGCTGTAGCGCATAACACATTAATGCAGACCCATGTCACATCTGTATGCCAAACACCATCTGTATTCACTTGACCAGACACACAAACACACACACACACACACACACACACACACCAGTGTTTTATCTAGAGAGAGCAGAGCAAATACACATACCAAGAACAAGTGGAATTTATTTACCTTGAATCTAAAATACAATTGTAATGACAAGCCATAAAGATATATCTGACAAAACATCTCCTATAACACAACCAGCACCAGGAGATCATCTGCTGAGCGACTGTATGACTCCAAGCAGCCCCAGTAGAAGAAGTATTAATATGCATTACATCATCAAAGCAACAGAAACAATGTAGTAAACAGTGTAATCCATGTAGCTTGAGCGCAGAATCATTTACCATAAAAGAAAAGAGAATTAACTTAGACAAATGTCAGTGTGGAGTGTAGGTGGGCAGCTACAGTACATACCATTGGGGCTCTCCTCATCAATGGTCACTATAGTTGCAGGGGGGCCTGGTCGAGACAGCTTACACTCTGCATACACAAAAAAAGAAAAAGCAACATCAAGGAGGCTCAATCGCTCTGTATTATATTTAAGTCATTTACTTTGCAATAGTATACTGTATATGTTGTGCTTCATGGCAGCTTATGGAAATGAGTGCATATTGTTCAGGGTAAAACACATTTCAGAGGCTGATATAATGCTTGTTACTTCAGTACATTTATTTGACAGCTATAGCTTTTTCCACATTTTACATTTCAAACAGAGCATGTCTTAGACTGTTTAGGATGTTTTAGCAGGTCTACCAAAGAGACATGGGTCGTCTAAGATAATTTTGTTTGAGTCTTAAAGAGGTAACATTACAGGTTACTGTAATACTGTAGAGTTATTGTCATTACAGAAAAAGACAATAACTTAGTTTTGACTCTTTCCTACTGCTTTAATCCTCTCCATATTTATCTTGTGACCCACTGGGACTAAAGGCTGGCTACAACAGGACCAAAGTACATAATGTTATGATAAACTAGTTAAAACTAGCTGCACCATGACCAGCTTCAGCATTAAACTGCTAATTTACATAATATTACATAATGTATTATATTGTTTTGTTTTTTCCATGGTATTGAATTGGGTTATATATATACAGTATAACAGAATTTTGTACCAGTATACAGCATTGTCTGAATGTAACGCACAACAAAGCTAGAACACTGTAAAAGAAGTGACAACCATTGACATTGTAAATATTTCATTGGTCTGAGGAAATAAACCTCATGTTTATGTTGTGAATATGAATGTTGTTCCAGTGTCTTTCCGTCATGCCATAAGCTCTCATGTTGACACATCTTTCTTTTATAGCAGGTGGCATCTGTGGCTGCTACAACACAAACATCAACAGGAATCGACCGTATGATACTGACACCAGACAGGCAGGGTGGTCAAAGCATGTGGCGACATCATAAGCAGAGCACTGACGAGGGCGGATTCACAGATGGAGGTCACAGCAGCTAGATGGCACGAACACATGGGACACGGGTAATGGCAGCTTGACAGACAGCACCAGATGGGGCAGCAGGAGAGGTGGAGAGGAGGAGACGGGAAGAAGGGATGTGTCTGGTGTGGAGGGATAGACGCTGCAAGGCGATGTGCTCTGCAGCTGATGTGAGGAAAGTTCAGGTTCAAATGTCTTTCAACAGGGAAGAGAGAGACCAGGAGATGGAGGTAGAGGGAAATGGTGGAAGGAAATATAGGAATGTAATGAAACAAAAGGAAAACAGACAACAGATGGTTGCCCTCTTACCCTCATACTGCCAGTCTGAAGGGGTCAGGGGTTAGTGGAGCCAGAGGGAAGCAGAACAGAAGCATGGAAGAAAAGCAAAGTGTAAAACAGTTGGTTGAACCACAGCTCTGATGTTAGGAAAGGACAGATCATTAGAGAATAGTGGAAAAGAGGCAGTTTCAGGGAGGATATTCTGTAGAAGCCTCTGCTGGAGAAATGGTATAAGTTAGTGAACCACACAATTCTCACAAATATGGCCAGGCGGTCTCTTCTCGCTGCCAGTAGATGCTGGCTGACATTACTCCACAAGAGAGGCAGTGGGGTGCATTACAAATACGAATCAATTGAACAACTGCGACACTCTCTCTATAAATTAAGTGGCACCATGTGTTCTGGAAAAAGAAAAAAAAGAGAACAGGAAAGAGCACAGGCCTCTTTCTTAAAATTGTTCTGCTTCCATCTTAACAGATACTGAAGCTCAAGCAGCTTGCTGCTAGGTGGTGTCCACTTACATTACATGTAATCAGGGATGGGCTGAATTGAAAAAGACACACGGTCAATGACACCACAGCAACAGTCAGCGCTCTAGGGTTTCACACCTGCCTTCTGTTGCCTGACTTCACCTGTTGCCAGGAACACAGCAGCGGATAGTTTTCTCATCAAATATGCATGCCCCTGAGCCTTCACTAATGTGGTGGTTTGAAAATGCATTCTAATCAGAGATGAAAAACCTTAGGATGGGATGTTGCTGCATTTTTAATCACGGCTGTTTCTAAAGTGCAGATATACACACAATAATTAGCAATTAAATGGCAATGAGAACCTCAGGCTGCAGCACCGAACGTCTCATGCAAATCATTGACTGCATTTTTATCTTCTTGTTTCTAATTTATAAAGTGAAGTGTCATGATCTGACTTTTTAATACTGTTTATTTATTTTTTTATTTCATGAGAGAGATCTACTCCAATGCGGTGTCATCTCATTTTGCTCAATATATAACTCCCTTGTTGTACATGTTGAAAAGCATACCATTTTTCTATTCTGCGGTCCTTGGGGAATAAATTATCAACACATACTCATCTCGCACTGCTAATTCCTCAGGTGTGCTCGTTGTTCGTCTTAAGAGTTCTATGATTCTCTAGCAATTAGAAAACCTGTACCCATCTGCTGAAGAAATAGCACGATGAGGGTTTCCTTTAATAGCGACAAAATGAACAGAGCAAGTGGGTCACACCTCGCAAACGGAGACATAAACAACAAGCAACATCAAAATAAGTATGCAAATCGTCTCTGAGAGAATACACTCTGTGTGAAGAAGAAAGAGCGTGCACATGCATACACGTGTAAGTGTGTGCAATAAAAGTTACTTGCACTCATTTTGAGAAGCTTTTTAAGGATCACAGACAGTCGGTTTTGTTAGTTTTGCGTGTTCAGGCATGAATGTGTGTGTGTGTGTGTGTGTGTGTGTGCGTGTGTGTGCGCGTGTGTTGGCGTGTAGCTTGAGGTGGTGGTAGAAGTGGAAGATGTGAAGAGCTTGCTTTGAAGACAAAAGGCAGAACTGAATAGAGGAAAGAATAGCGTTTCCATTCACAGCGCTAACGGGCCTATATTGCGATCAGAGCATGAACATATGTTACACCAGGGAAGCGAGGCATTCACATGCACATGCATGTGAGTACAAACACCGTCTGCTCAGTCATGTTCACTACCAAATATGACTGAGCCTAACCTCATGCCAAATCTATTTTAACAGCAGGATATATTATTTAATGACGTTCTACATGAAGCCTTCCTCCAATTAAGGTGTCCTCTAGAATAACATTTCCTAGGCCTGTAATGGTACACGGAACCCAACTGTTTCAGTATGCACCTGTTCAGTTCAGCACACAGCTGTACTGAAACAGCACGGTATGTCGAGAAAAAAAAGAATGAATGACGTTGTTCAATGTAGAACTTCAAATTGTTTAACATGGACTTATTGAAGGAGCACAAGTTGACACAGAATTGCATGTCCAGAGCTGTGCGATATTATGATATGTATATCATAGTGCGGCATAAAAATGTCTACCTGGTCCTACATATTTTACATATCACTTTGTCCTTAGTCATGATTTTTCCCTGTTCATTTGGGAACCCAAAGTAGTGCCACACGTTGCTTTTCAGATGGTCTGGAGTGTAGATTTCAAACTCGTAGTTGTTGTAGGCATTGTTGCGGCTATTGCTCTGATATGCAAACTAGGCGCTTACCAGGACGCAAACGTCTCCTACAGGAGCCCAGATTATCAATAATAGCCTTGCTAACGAGCTCACCATTAACAACTTCACCAGACGTGAAAAAACCTTGGAATTTAAATTGAAAACCACATTTAACAAGCAAACATATTTACAAAAAATAATGCCCATATCAGGTTTGATTATTAAGGGCTGCCTAATATTAATTCGAATATCTTTACTTTTGTAAATATTCAACTTATATTTGAATAAAGAAGTTCGGAGTCAAAGCCCTACCATAGGATATAAGCCTCTGTTGTTTATCGTAATTTTAACATGTAGCTACTTAGTTAGCTCTATTGCTACACTAACGTTACTCCAGTTGTGGTTCAGATATGCCGTGTAAAGCACAACTCAATGTCAGAATGATCACTGGATAATCCAAATGTAATATGCAAATCAAAACATGCTCCCTGTATGAAGCACAGACATAATGGTATGAAAGCCAAGGTAACTGCAGCATCACTACTGCTTTGTGGTAGCATGTTTACATCACCCACAACGACTTGTTTGCAGTACTTGTAGCTCCGGAGTAAACAGAGGTAAAGCAGCATGGAGGATGTTGCATTGCATATGAATGATTTATTATTGCTTAAAACACATCTACACACCAAGGGCGTAGTAAAAGTACAGCGCAAATATAGCCGGACTTGCAGTCGCTCTCAAAGTAAGCCTTTAGAATAAAAGCATAACACTGATTACGGAGGAGAGCGCAATGGAAAATGAAAATAAAATTACCAGTAACATTACATCAGAAAAAAATACTATATATATATATATATATATATATATATATATATATATATATATATATATATATATATATACACATATATATATACACATATATACAGTATATATATATATGTGTATATATATATATATGTGTGTGTATATATATATATCGTTATCTGGATACAACCTTGGCTATATCGGGATACAGAATTTTGTCCATATCGCACAGCTCTAGCACAGAGTACATGCGGAAGGGAATCCACGGAGGTCTGCACTTGCCATAATGCTATAGAAAAAAAAATATGATGTCAACCTGGAAGTGGGAGATTGAAGAAGAAGATTGAAGGAAAGTGCAATACTAATGATTAGAATACATTTAGTTGAAATAATATTTTATTGTACAGTATATTTGGTTTATAGCAGCAGAATTATGTTGCTTCTACTTTTCTATATTCTATTCTGTTGTCTAAACAATTGGGAGGGTTAAAAAAAAATCATGCTAAATGAATGAAAGATATTTAAGGGTTTTTCTTTCTTTCCATAGTGAAACAAAAAAAATGCTGGTTTTCAAAACCAAAAATGTACCGAAAAGAAAAGTCTGTGTACTGTTACAGGCCTAATACTTCCCCATGGCTGTCTGGACGTACAAGGGTTAACAGAAAAAGCATCAAATAGCCTGACCAAATCTCCCATAAACCCCCTCCAACAGCACTCGAAGATAATAATGTAGGTTGAAACCTGCAGACCCTATACATACATATACAGTAACGCAGATGATTGGAAAAGTACTTAGAGATTAATCCACTTATCATGAAGACCAGAACCAATCCTAAAAGGCTACATCCTTCATTTAGGAAGACAGAAAAGCAGCAGAAGGGACAAACAGAGGAGAGGAGAAGCTTTTTCATGCAACATTATGGAAATGGAGTATTTACACGTGAAGAGCAGAGTAATACAGGAAAAGGGATATGGAGCAATGTATAAATATTAAATGAGTTGTGCCCCTCTGAATCTGCATAAATGCCTCTATCTCATAATGAAATAAGACACATTTGTTTAAAATGGTAACCAGTCAAAAACAATACAGAGCAGAAGGATGGGAGCTAGAAGAAAGACCCAGCTGATCACGCAGCTCAGGGAGAGAAGTATGCTGCAGCATGGGGAGCTCACGTACTTAACTGAGATCTGAAGATGTTCAACAAATGCAGATGCTTGGGGTTTTGTGTGTGTGTGTGTGTGTGTGTGTGTGTGTGTGTGTGTGTGTGTGTGTGTGTGCGTGCGTGTGTATCTGTGTGTTTTCAACAGTAACACAATTTAAGAATAGGTGCATGTGCCTCCTACAAACTTCTGCTGTGAGAAAGCTGGGGAGTTCTCTATCAAGTAGGAGTTTTACCAGAGAGAGAGATGCAGGCCTTGGTCTTGATATAAATCAATACCATGAGAAAAAACAGAAGTCAAAAGGTGGAACATCATGTGCCAGTGGATGAAAGAGGAAGAAGAAAGTGTCTTGGTAACTTCTGAGGTCAGTACACATGCTCATAAGAAATAACTAATGTCACATGGGTAAATTGTTTACTGCCACATGACCAAGGATACAAAATTTGAGATGATGAAGACAACATTGGATTGAACCCAAACATGTAAAATCATTTGATATTGAATTCTAGCCACCACATTTCTGACAACTCTGTCAGTGATCATGCTTGAGATATTTCACAATTGTATATTTCTGGAATCTATTTTTTGAACATTTATAACATGCAGCGTGCATGGTTGCCTAACACTGACAGAGTCAATATGGTGGTGTAAATTAGTTCTAACTCTTATAAACAGAGCCAGGCTTTAGCTTGGCATGAAAAGCGAGTCTAGAATAATGTGCACATTTGTAAGACAATCAGTGTCCCTAACCGATCTGTACCGGAAACCCAATTTGTACTGTGCATGTGCAAAACAGGGCGGCACGGTGGTGTAGTGGTTAGCACTGTCGCCTCACAGCAAGACGGTACCTGGTTCGAATCCCGGGCCCGGGGCCTTTCTGTGTGGAGTTTGCAGTGGGTTCTCTCCGGGTACTCTGACTTCCTCCCACCATCCAAAAACATGCATGGTATGTGGCTAATTTAAATTGACCGTAGGTGTGAATGTGGTTGTGAGTGGAGAGGAAGTACTGACCACGCTGGAGCTGGGTTCAGCTGGCTGCCTCACTAATTCTCCTCGACTATGAAGAAAAAAATGGTCTTATTCTTGGCCAATATTGGGTATATAATCTCTGATATTTACGAGATTAAACCCAATTCATGCCAAATTGCCAAACTGAAGTAAAGCCCAAATAATTACAGTAAGTCCAGATAGATAAATAGATCCCAGTGTTTGATGTTCATACTATATTTTTTTGCATTACTGAGGGAACATAACTTCAAAGCCAATAATTAGATTAGACTGTTTTTTTTTTTATTTATCTCACACAGCAGGAGCATTGCGCACTAACTTTATGTTTGTTGGCATGCTGCATGAAGTTAACTTCAAATTAAGGATGTATTGTGAAATTCTGGGTCGATACCAATGTTTAGAAAAACAATGTGGCCAACACTGATGTCTCTGTATATTCGTCCTTTTGCTGTTACTAATTCACCTTTTGTGCCAGGGAAACAAAGATCTCTTCATTGTAAAAATCCATCCATTTCTACCGCTTATCCTCATAGGGTCGCGGGGGGGCTGGAGCCTATCCCAGCTGTCTTAGGGTGAAAGGCAAGGTACACCCTGGACAAGCCTCCAGTTCATCGCAGGGCACATAGAGACAGACAACCATTCACATTCACATTAACACCTACGGTCAATTTAAATTAACCAATTAACCTAATCCCCATGCATGTTTTTGGATGGTGGGAGGAAGCCGGAGTACCCGGAGAGAACCCAAACAGACACGGGGAGAACATGCAAACTCAACACAGAAAGGCCCCGGGGCGGGATTCAAACCCGGTACCTTCTTGCTGTGAGGCGACAGTGCTAACCACTACACCACCGTGCCACCATTGTAAAAATAACTGAGCTAATTAGTTCAATCATGCAAAGACCATGCAAAGAGCTTTTGATATAACCTTCTTTTTCTCACATGAAAAATATTCTTTTTTTCCCCTAACTACATGACAACCTGCTTAATAACTAGCTACTCAACGAGAGCAATGTTTCAGAACTTACATAGTCCAAAAAAATATTCGCTTTGTGAATTAAATGTAAAATCAATTAGAAATAAAATATAGACTTTTCTTGGGAAAGCTGCACATGTATTAATGGCTGGTGAAGTATATTTGGTGACCCATTTTAGTATTTGTCCTTGCTGCATCACTCCTTCTTGGACTAACACTCTTCTATTGACACAATATGCACAAACTAGGTTTGTTCCCATACTGTATAAACGGCAGTGACTGGTTTTTAAGAAATCTTCCAAATCACTGTTTTATGTCTTAACTTTTCAATGAACATGATGCTGGCTAATCTTTCTTCTATACCCATCACATGTATTTGTGACCAAACCACACATGCGCGTGGCTATCGGTGAATGTCATCTTATTTGCAGATAGGCTGTTGGTCTTCAGATGGAACAATTTAGAGCTGTGGCCCTGTGCTGATCCTCTGAGAGAGCATAGACTCAACGCTGCATTTTGTACTGTATATTTCTCAAGCATTTATAGCTGTATAGTGGCTCCCTCTAAGTCCTCAGCTGATGCCCAACAGACTTTGGCTCAATAAACCCAGGGAAACGTGTCTTTTAACAACCTTGATCTCTCTGTTCCACATGAAATGAGTGCTGCATAGGGGTGGGGTAGAGTCAGGGATTTAAAAATAGGGGCATCATAATGAATGCAGCACGCAGCATTCAATCACTAATCAGAGCACTGTACACTTCAGAGGTCTAATCCAAAGACAATCAAATTCTTCTAATTCTGACCTCGAGGTAATTTGCTCTCACCGAAAGAGATCGTCTCACTAATCAAACTAACAATGTTGGCTTGAAGCCGTAAAACTTCAATTAGAAAATGATAACTGCTCGTCTCAAAGAGGAACCAGGTGGGGAAAAATGGATGCAGGCAAGCTTCAGTCAGTTTGTAAAATGCTTGTGACAGAATAAATCAACATTCTTTTTCTCATATAACCATGACATCTGATAAAAGTTGAACAGAAGAATTTATCAGAAAATGCAAGAAAAAAAACAATTAAATGGTTGGTTCACATTTTCCATTTTTAACAGCCAGCAATTCTTTTTCACTTGGGGACTTTTAAACATCCTAAGCTTTAGACTGAGAATTTATTTTAATGATAACGACTGATAATGACTCAAAGAATCAACATGTTAAACACATGTAGGAATCATTTCATAGCCAACTAGAAGATGTTTTGGTGATTGCAAACTACTTCTTCATTGGAGAAAGCAAAAGCTTTCATTGTTATTTCATCATATTTTTCAAATGACACGGTCTGACATGCAGAAAACCTCCTCAGAAATCCAAGTCCTTACAAGGCAGCTCATCGACTGCTATATTACTGACAACAAGGCAGTGGCGAGATGAATTCTGCTCACTGACATTTAGTTTCAAAAGGCATTTTACCTGACACTTGATTCAATAGCTCCTGCTTTCCTGTGGCTTCATCTGCAACCTTTTTTAGCAACCAATAAATCAAACCACTGCTCCCTGGGAGCGCTAAAAAAATAACAGACTTTAAAGGACAACTAACCTAACAAGCAATGTGGTCATCAATCTATCACAACTTCACAACAAACCTAAAAAAAGGACGCGCAGAATCTTATGCAGACAACTAGTTTTTCATATTTCCGAAACAGTGAAATGCGCTTGATATGTGGGCAGCCACTCGTTGAAAATGGTCAAAGAAGCAGAGGGAGGGAGAGATTCTTGAGAAAGGACAGAAGCAACGAAGTAGGAAAGTAAGAGCTAATTTCTCATCCTTTAGATAGATGGCAAACAGCCAGCTTGACACGAGGTTCCTCTTATCGTAAACGACTTATGTTGTACCATATGCAACCATAAACAATTCTGCCCTTTCATATAAATAGCAGCCCCTGTGTGACGGAAAGGAGCTATAGAGAGCTCCTCCAGTGAAAACAGGGAGATGTTTCATGCATCCATCCATCCATTATCTACCGCTTATCCTCATAGGGTCGCGGGGGGGCTGGAGCCTATCCCAGCTGTCTTAGGGTGGAAGGCAGGGTACACCCTGGACAAGTCACCACCTCATCGCAGACGGAGATGGTTTTTTTTTTTCATCGTTTAGTCTCAACACCAGGGAGGAATGTCCGCCGACCTTCAGTTTGACAAGCATCTACTTCAAAATGTCAAGGTTGGAGGTTAAGAGTTATCACTAATCCCAGCATTGGCAGGCAGCCCAGAAGTAAGCGACAAACAGAGCAAAGCGACTCACTTTTAATTTCCCAGTAGGATTCATGATTTTTTGTTGTTTGTTTTTTGCATGGATCCATGTCCATTGGGGCAGAGGGGCACTATGGGGCAGGTCCAGTCGGGCCTGGCAAAGGCAGACGAGGAAGCCAAAAGGGGAACTGTCTAGTTGCATACTGCCAAGTAATGGCTGCTCTCAGGCAGGCAGCAGGTCGAAGCAGAGGAGCAGCCTAGAGGCTGTTGTGTGCAGGGGTTGACTGTCAAAGCTCTGCATTACAGTTCACATCATACAATGACGGTCCTGTCTTGTTTGAAGTGTAAGTCACTGGTCTTTTTGCCTTGTCTCAAAGCCTTGATATGTTTATATGCCTTGTTTCTGTAAGGCTCATATGGCTGATTAATTCTTTCTTAAAAATGCCTGATATTTTTTGTAATACATGTTTATTTGACACGTGTCTCTATTAAAAGGCTCTTACAAAACCTTGCAATGTAACACAATCAATTACATCAAAAACTAACTAACTATAAGCCTCACAAAGTAACTGGATTTGATTGCATTACATTATGTAGACATGTTTCTTTTATTGTCTTTTTATTGTTTCCCTTACATTAAAGTAATATGTCAGGACACCACATTTTAAAACTATACTATAGGCACAAGTTTTACTGATAATTACATAGCTAATGAGTGTGTTTACATGGCCACAAATAGACACCAATCTAATGCATACGCCATATTCAGAAACCCAGATAAACACTTATCCCGTTCATGAGAAAGCCCAAATATACCAGCCAGAGGGCTCTGAAAGAAACCAGAACACTGTTGCATGTCTAGCCCTTAACCCGGTTACTGAAACATCATATCCCAGCATAGGCCTCATAGAACAGGTTATATTATATATATTGAGAATACCTTATAGCACCTTGGGGCACCTGTAGACCAAGTGTATAGGATTAGATACACTGATAATTACATGGACATGTCTGTCCATATACTGCCATTCAGAAAACACTATTCACAAGGATTAGAATGGCTACATTGAATAAAATTGAATATAACAGATAAGAAACGTCTAAATACACTTAAGAATTTAGAATTGGAAGCATGTTTCTAGTAGTTTAACAGAGGTAACAAAATATGGTCCACTTTGAGTCAGATCCAGTAGTTGGATCCATACTGCTGTGTGTCCCTGATAAAAATGTACTTTATAGTTAGCAAATCTAGGATTTCAGTTACTTTCTGATTCAATATAGTTTTCCATTTGGTTTATTGTAACATTAGACATGAGTGTACCATGTGGAATAATTATTTGCTCCTCAAACACTTTTTACCACAAGTGCATTTAGAAGAAGAAGAAGAAGAAGAAGAATTCCTTTATTAATCCCTCAGTTCGCAGCTCAAGTCACTACAGACTGAGCTACTGCCAACCCCGAATTTCTAAATGTGCAAAGCAACTGACATCATGCATCTGTATCTAAGTAGAATTTGTCTTCTATAGGGTAAAGGGATTGTTACAACTTTGATCTCATGTTACTGCATTTCCTTAAGACAACAGATCTGACAGAGCTTCAAACCAATAAGCAGCTAACAAACACCTGTGGACCTGTGTGTCTACTCTGTTTTATGACCCATCATAAGCCTTCATCCCCTTACTTGTAAAGACATTCAGCCATTCACCAACCCCTTACTTTAGAAGGAAGAAACAGCTAAATCAATGTGCAGAAAAACAGGACTGCCTCCTTCTTCTTGCAGCGAGTCTATGTTTGGCACAAGAAATGCAATCACTGCCTCTGTCTCTCTCCATCGCTTTCTCTCCAAATCCTTTCCCTTTCTCCTAACAAATCATTAGATGTGTGGGTCTCTGTGCGGGGCTTCTCGCTGTAATTGTGTGTGCAAACTTACAGACATAGGGTGGAATATGCCGAAAAATGTGAGACGTGGCAAAGAAAGAAAAAGTGTAGCAGTGATGAACAATGTCGGAGATAGAGGTGGAAATGAATTTCATGCAGCATCATGTAAATCTAGCTGGTAATGGAGGAGAGGAGGGGATTACTTTACTGATGTGAAATCCCTCTGCTGAAGCTCTTGCTCTTCTTTAGACCACTGCTGCCTATCTCTGCGCCTCTGTGAGGCTAACCACACAGACAGGAGGGCAAAGGTTGCAATCACACTCCCAGTGAACAGTTCAGCACACAGGTTAGCCTGTTTATACAGACCCCATCACAGCACAGGGCTCAGTCTTAACAAGAGTGACCCCCCCACCAGAGCCTGATTATAGCCTGCTGGCTGGCAGATTAAAACCCCTTCCCCCTGTCACTCTGCTGCTCTCCCTCCCGCTGCAGCCAGACACAGTCTGCACATCTGGCCCCTAATCAGACAATCCCAAAAATAGACAAACAATTGTGGGTCAGAATGGATGTGCAGATGGGAATAGAAGGGACTGGAGAGGGAGAAATAGTGTGAGAGGAAGGTAAGTTGAAGTGTCCACAGGCATATAAACTAATCCTCACTACACACGCACAAAAAGCAAGCAAGCATGTTTGTGTGTGGGCATGCGGCCACGGTCACCCTACATCAGGGGATTGAGAGCTATGGATAATGTGCATCTGTCCACTCTGCTTTGGATTGAAGTTTGTCCTGTTATTACTACTTGAACTGCTGGGCAGAGTCAGCCTTCATTTGCACACTGCAGAGTTTACATTCAAATAGTCAACAATGAATCTGTGTTGAGAGAGACTATGCTGTTGTGGAGCGTGAGATGATGCGAGGTGAGGAGGAGAACCTAAAAAGCCTGGCACACTCCAGGGAGGATCATTATTAAAAAAAGGAGTACATCAAAGGTGTTAAAAAGGAAAGTAAGGGATGTGGGAGGAGAAATGGAGGAACAACAGAAAGAGTACAGTTTTTCATGGCTGCCCCTATTATTTAAGACAAACCAGTCATTATTGTCCATGTTAGTAAATTATTTCTGTTCTTTTTCGTTATTCTGTCATTACTGGAAACTGACACAGTAATAACACTGACCAATTAGATTTTTTTTTTTAATTTCAATAAATCAACTTATGGATTAGTCTCATATTCACATTAAGCAGAAGCCCACTATTCATAATGTTTAGCTGCTAATTACTGTAAGTAGGGACATGAAATGACATGACATGACACTGTGATGTCCACTGGAAACTGATGTATGTGTCGCTCAAGAACTCAATACCATCAAAAAAACCATTGTGGATAGTATTCTTATTCGCTTGATGGATCACAAACACAAAGATTGAATTTAGCTAGTTTTATCTTTCAGCCCTACACTGTATATTTTAACTTGCACTATTTTATGTCTTAGATTTTTTCTTTTACACATGAGCATTGTCCCAAGAGTTAACAGTACGGATACAGCTGCATCATGCACAACACTGGCCTTGAGGTGGACAGAAATTTAGGAGTAGGAAGACGAGGGATGTGTTGAAGGAGGTGGAAACAATCCCCCCTCCAACCAACTTCATCCTTTGGTGACACTGACCAGCGAAGGGAGACTTACTCATCCTTCACTCTGATATACTCTGTGTCACTCTCTGCTCCCTCATTACAACTACGACACTGTGGATCACTCGCTGGCAGACTCTGATCCAATCGCAGCTCATTTGCATGCAGAGTAACTATCACTAATTCCTATCTGCCCCCCTTCGTAATTATTTCTGTCTGCAACCAGTCAAATTAGAGGCTGCAGCCACATCAGCAGAATGAAATGCTTTATGATCACTGGACAATATCACAGCAGTTTACAGAGACCATTTGACAGTGAAAATCGATGATAATCCATGGGGCTGATTGTAAATGTGGCATTATTTGAAAAGCATTGTGCTGTCTGACATTAAAAAGTTGCTTTTAAAGCTTTCTTCTTCCAGCATTTGCATCATTTAGGCGTGCATATTAAGCTAAAAGGAAACGAGAAAGCTGTGACCAGAAGTTGTAGCATGAATGACAATGAGTTCATTGTTTTTTCCATTTTAGTAGAGAGCCTGAAGTTAAAAAGACAGAGCGATTTAACCTCGTAACCCTGTGGATGACTTCACCGTCTTTCAGAGGCTGTAGTCAAATTCTTCATTGTCATTTCTGCACACAAGTACACAGGAACAAAATGTTGTGCTGATATAATGGTTACACATTTACCAAAATTCTAAATCTAAATAGACAAGACTGCTGAACAGAGCTACTGAGGCAATCTGTGGCCTCACGAGCCTGTTGGTATGTAGACCGGGGAATGAAAAAAAAGCTGATGTGTTGACAACAGATAAGTATAAAAAGCAATATGATTGTCATATGATTATTATGGATGTTGTGAAATTAAAGTAAAAAATAGCACAACTGTTTTCAAATAAGAATTCAGGAGCGATAAAGGTTTGTCTTATCTTTATCTTAATATAGATAAATACAAGAATACATGTTGTTAGCATGTCAAGGAGGGTGTTAAAATTTGTTTGGAAAATCTGGCATGGACATCTTCAAATGTGGTCCCTTGACTCAGACCTCAATATATGTGAATGAAAATTTGCCCACTTTATGATAATCACATGGAGTTTGGGGCAAAAAACATGCAGTTTCTATCCATGCAGTATACAGTAAATGTGTTATTTCCACCTATTGTGTATATTTAAATATTTCTGCATACTGGGGTGCCTAAACACCTTTAAAATTCCACGAGCTGGGTATGACTGGAATAGATGAGTTCACCTGTGGTCATGTGTGATGACATGAGTCCCCATAGCAGCCATTTCATACAGTTAGAGCATTTTTGATGTCACTGTGAATTTTACAACCATAAACCAGTGGCATTTCAGATGTACACCACTTGTGACATATACTGCTGACCTGCTATGTCCGCATGAGGACACAAAAAACTAGTCAATGGCGAATTTGATCATGGTGATGCTATGATAATGGAAAAAAGCCCGGGAACAGAATCCAGGCCGCAATTTATGCTACTGGCAAAGCAAATTTATTTAAATATAAACATAACTTCAGGGAGATTACATCAAATACTGAGGAAGAAGTCAGGAGGCAACTTGTCCTTTACATGTCTAACAGACACTGTTGAAATAAAACATGTTTAATTGAACTGATTTCACAAAATAAGATTGTAATTTCTTGTGCATGTTGCATGATACCATATGAGGTTTTGATGAGTAAAACGAATAATGCTTTTATATGTCCTAACAAGGTGTAAAATAAATTACCCATAATTCACAGCTGTTATGTTTTGGACAAATGGCTGCCTCACTCTATTACTGTGGTCAAAGCCTGGGAGGAAGACTTTATCCAAAGAAGGACACAACAAGACACTCGTTCACCTTCAAAGGACTAGTGGGTTGTGAAGCAAGTCAAATCATATCACACAAACCCATGAACCAAACTTTTCAGAATAAAATCTGAATTCAACCAACAGCAAACAGAGATTATTCTCTTATCTGAAACCTGTCATTAGTGAGCTTGTCAAGGAAGACTGGGAAGCAGGAGAGAGATGAAAAGGAAGAAAGAAATCGGGTTGGGATCTTAAATCGACCTGAATTATATGCAATATAGCCACACGGGGCAGAATTAAAGCATATCTAGTTTCCCCTCAGCACTGTCTTTAAAGACCTGCCAATCTTACACAGCTGAAATTCACTTTTAACTGGCATCTGCTACAAAGTAAGGGAGCTGGGACTATAAATGCTAAGATTTCCTCAGTAATGTGGGAACTTAAACATGAAAACTACAAGGAGACTCTACAAGGAGCAATAGATTTACTCCCTCTTTTTAATTATGACCTATCATAGACCGAGTCCACCAGAGCATTGTTAATATTTCACAAAAACACAGCATGTACATAAAAAAATTACAATAGTGCAATCAGATCACTAAGAGTGCCAGATACTCATGAATGAATGCTCACATATATATATATATATATATATATATATATATATATATATATATATATATATATATATATATATATATATATATATATATATATATATATATATATATATATACACTGTATATATTGGTATAAGACCATGTTCAGCCATAAAGTGCAGTAAGCAACAGTTAACAGAAAATCATGTAATAATTCACGCACACAACGGGATGGTGTATATTCTAACGTCATGATGTTAATTCCAATGTAGGAAGGCGTTCTTTGAATAATTAAGGGAGTACCGGCACTCCCGTAATTATTCAAAGAACGCCTTTGAAAAATGTTACATAAATTTGAAAGGGAGGATAAGAATACCATAAAAGCTTGCTTAAGCCTTGTTCACACTACAAGACTCTCTGTTCTCTGGTCAGAGTCTTGCGGTGTTCACTCTACATGAATGGTCGGTGATGCGAGTGTTCACACTACACGACTCTCCATTTTTTTTTCCACACAAAGTTTACTGAAGAACATCATTTATTAAACTTGTGGGATAAAGAAAATGTCTCTGGTATTTTTTCTGTATTTCACTGTAAATATGAGTGACAGTATTAATGAAAATATGGACATATTGCCTTCCCAACACTAGAACAAAACCTCTTCTGCTATCTTTGAAAACAACCACACGATCATTTGCTCTAGAAAACAACGAACGGCTCATTTGATCAGGAATTAGCGAGAGGAGGCTGAGTGAAGCGCAGTTAACAGTGAGCTTTTCATTGTAAACATGGACACTGAGCAGATTGTTTGTGTTTTACCATGTAGTGAAAGAGCAAAAAGAGAAAATTTGTTGTAGTTGATGTTGTTGCTTCTGCCGCTGCTCTGCTGCAGCCGCTGCTCCTTTCAACCACGTCTGCTCTCATTGGCTGCAGCTCTTTTTACGTCAGCGTGACTCGACTGGATATTTATCAGGCTAGATGTTCAGTTTTCGTCGGCGACAGAGTCAGGATGTCAGCGAGCGTCTGAATAAGCCTCTTTGAGGTGTTCACACTTCATGACCCAGGCTCACCGAGCAGAAGACTGCCTCACCCCGATGTGGGGGAGGGGCATCAACATTACCGCAACACTGAGAGCGCACCTGAAAGCCAAGGTCCTCCTCCACCTCAATAAAATCAAATTTCTCTTGATCTCCACGACCATGTACGGACTCAAGCTAAATCTATAAATTATAGATTTAGTTCAAGTCCCAGTCCGTATATAGTTGTGGTTATAATGTCTATTGATGGTGGACATCATCCATAAACACAACACTGCATTATTTCCAATAACAGATCGATACAGCTAAGAAGGTGGCAGGGGCACAGAAATATTAAATATTCATACGTATGACTTCAGGCATTGTTCACGTTCCAAAACATTTTACAATATAAAATATGCTGTGAGAATAAACACAAAATGCAGAGCCATATTTTCAAGTACAGACCTTAGAGTGAGAAAATCATTTTTCAAATGTGTCAAAATGAGTTTTTCTTCTGGCCCATTTAGCAAAAACATGGAAAATTGCACAAGTGGTTCGGTACATGATTCATCAGTAACAGTTTAGTGTGCTGTTGTGCACCATACTGGTCCTCTGAGAGTGAAAAGAAGCCACGACAGTTAAGTGAAAAGAGGAACGGCCTGAGGGTTTTGGCCTCAGTGCTGACAGTTCATACCTTCTGTGTCCTGGCCCCAGCTGTGGCTTAGCAAAGAGAGGATTGCCATTCCTGTCCCCAGCCATCTGACGAGCCACCGCCCCCGTCGCATCTTCTGTCAAGCCTTATTGCCTGCCCACCTAGACGACAAAAAAAGAAGAGAGTGGACTTTTCATTCAATGCACAAAAAGCTGTGACGAACACACAAGTACCGAATTATCATGAGGTTAATATTTGCATAGACAAGATTAATCTTGTAATACAAGGTTTAGATCTGGATTACTCCCTAAATTGACTGGAATTTCTAAAATGTAGTAATACTCAGATTTTAATCTGCATTTAATCTGCATTGTCATGTGGACTGTGCAGTATATTAAAATGTCATAGATATTTGCTTGATTTTTGGTGAAAAAACTCTACAGACTTTTCCTTGGAGGATTTGGGGCGAGTACTCATTTTCCCTTCCCTACCAGACAAAGCATGAATGATTCCACTATTGGGTGTGTGATCAGTCTTGTAATTACTGTGCTTAACAAAGTTATTAGATCACCTGCCCTATTTGTCCCAAAGAGCATCCAGCATCATGAAGAGCTTTGATCCACACTCTTTGTTTCTCACTGAGTTCCCTACGCTTCACCACTGTGAACACGAGTGAGGAATTTAAACTGAATTCACCTTTTTAGACCAAATTTAAGCCAGAACACTGGAATTCTCTGAAAAGTCAGAAATTAATCAATGAAAATAACATGACAGACGTGAAGAATGACAGTAAATTAAAAGTGTAATTTGACATTTAAAAAAAAAAATAATGATAATGTGCTTTTGCTATTTTTTCTGCTTTTTAGTAAAACTGTAAAAAAAAGTGTTTTCACATACTGATGGATAAACCATTACATATATTTTGGTAACCAGCATTGCTGTTAATTTAGGGCAGTGGTGGTGAACACCTTACACTGGGTGGTGGTCTAATAAATTTGTTAAGCACTGTAGTTGAACATCGAGCACTCTTTTTACCAATCAAAATATCTTGTTACCCGCTACAGATGGGAATGTAGTCAACAGTTTGCTGATGTCACTCCACAGCCACGGATGAATAAATCAGCACATGCACCTGCTGGCAGAATTGACTGGGTGTTGTCTATGAACTAAAATGAAAGCAATGTGCTTAAGTGAAAGGCCCTTGAAGAGAAATGTGATTTGTGATATAGTTAACATAAATCAAATTGACTTGACTAATTTTGGTGGAATATGACTTACTACAAACATAATGTGATTGACCGTGATGCAGGTAATGCTTACAAAGCTTCTCTGAAACTTTCAATGCTCTTTTCAACGACTTCTGACGAATGGAATCCATTTCAACTACAATCAATTCAAAACCCCTGCCTTCATTCTCAGACTGTAAACTACACACAGACACACACACACACGAAGAAATGCATTTCAGGTGATTTACAGTAAACACATCTAATCAGGCTCTGGTGGAAATCACAAGCAAAGCAGTGCGTACAGATTGTGTGCTGAGCCTTGTTGAGCATTGCACACACAGCCTCCACTCTGAGCCAGAGGAAAGCAAGGTGTCAATGGGAGGAGGGGGTTCTGTCAGCCTGAGCTATTTGATGTCACACCTTCCTCACAAGGCTTATTCTCAGAGCAGGTGATGAGCTGCGAAGTCAGCTTTCATAGCACATGTTAAAGGGATGGACTGGGGACTCCCAAGCACTAAGAGCATCGTATCAAAGCATGATTTGAGAAAATCTACATCTCTGACTCATTCAATTTGCAGCATTTGTCAGTAGTTTGCCTCTCTTTTTCACTCACTCACACTGCACAGTGCCTATTTACTCACTTGCTTTCTTAAAAATCTGCGCAGACGAACATCCAAACAAGTTTTATCCCACTGAACCCTGACGCTCCCAAATAACACACATGAACAGTCTGCGGACAGCAGGAGACAGACGTGTTCTCCTCTCCTACAGTGCAACAAGAGCAATTTCACACTGGTTCCCAATTTTCTCTCTGACTTCTCATTTCCCCGGCTCCCAGTGGTGTACCCTTTTTGAAGCAGATTTCATTTCCCACATTCATACATCGATCTTTCTTAACAGGACTGAGTGAGATTGCTTTGATCCTTTTCACATAAGAAAACTCAGACCAGTGCACAGCCAGCCACCACCGAAGAGGGAGACGTTTCTCGAAATCTCCAATTGGTTGATATGGGAACAAATCTAATTAACACATGCGATATTCCTTAATAAACAGGGGAAAAAAGACAGGTTTCTGAGTGGGTGCTGAAAGTGAAAATAGCTCCAATAATTTGCGGTCCTCTCATAGCAGCCTGTGAGTCACATTATATATCATATATTTGTGCTTTCAGCTGCAATTAGAAAAGCTTTCGTTAAGCTCGGAGTGCAACAATTCAACTCTGCTCGGTGACGTAATATGCAGTGAGTGGGCAGGGTTAGAGTTTAGCACGATCCAGAGCTACAGATGGATGTATTAGAAGAAGAAGTGGATACTGAATCCTTACCGTGGTGGGAACACTAAAATAACTTTTTTTTTTTGTAACTCTGGGTGTACTTGTGGCCCATTGTACTGTATATGAGTAGAGGTGTTTCTCTGGGTGGTCTACCAGCGAGTTCCCACTCATCCTAAAGACTTTACTCTGTGATGACATCACAGATTTCTTTCTTCACCCCAGTTACACAAATATAAAACTTCCATGGAACAAACATCCATAAAAGAAAGAGTCATGATTAACCTTGTTTACAGTTTGATGTGTGGAGATGTCTCTTTCACACTCATTTGCATTTTCCTTTGCCCACTTATATCCAAACATACATCCATATCTCTCCATATTGTTCTGTTAGCTACTGTGATCCAAAAACATCTGAAACCATTTTACATAAGTGAAAAGACAAGTGATAAGAAGGGGATTTTGATGTAAAAATAACACCTTAATAAATGATCAGTTAACACAGGGACAATAATACATATCATTTTACCACAATCAAACCACAAATTCCTCCAAGATAAAATGCTTGCCTACATCTTCCATCATATTTCTTTGGTGACGGGGGAAATGTAATACAATGTGCGACACGGGAGAGGTGAATGAAGCAATCACAGTTATGGATTACACAGCGAGTCAAGGTACGGTTGTTTATCCCCTAAGTGCAGGGGGTTGTGATCCTGGAAAAAGAAAAAAAGAGGCTTGTCTCTCCTTTTCTTCCTCTGTCTGTGTTCCTTTGATCGCCTCTTCCTGTTCATGTGCTTTGGTGTTGACAGACTGTCAGAGATGTCTGGATAACAAAGATCACAACTTTCGATCTAATCTTAAAGGCCAAACATGTCATCTACAGCAGGAAACACAGTATTATTAACCATTTACTGCTCCCCGCAAACAGGGATGCATAGAGATCTTTTAATTAATTGCAGGCACAATTATCACCAAACAGACACATTGGAAAAATCACTGAGAGTTTGGTTGTGGGTTTGGTGATATGTGATAAAAAGTCACATAGTCTTTTCTGTTTTGGATTTTTGTTGTAATTCCCTTTTTAGAGCAGGAATAAGGTGACTCAAAAGTGCACCATGACTAGCTGCACTTCCTCCCCATGCTCATTTCCCCGCTAATAGCACTGCTATTATAGCCTCTGAGTTGAAAAGACTGGCTTTGTCTCGCTATGCCAAATGGAGAAAGTGAAAAATAATTACTTTTTAACTTTTAAATTTCTTTTTGCTTGTTTCCAATTTTGAAAAGTTAATTCCAAGTTATTTTCCAGTTTACAGAGTTTTTGAATCCACATTCACACAATAATTAAGTTGAACCTGGTTTGCACTAAAAAATAAAACAAGGACATTTTAAGAGAAAAATACTGAAAAAAAAGGTCTCTGCACAGCCTTGGACCTTGAAATAAAAAGCTGCTTCATCGCCGGGAAATTGTTTTGTTTGGTGAAACTTAAAGTCCATTTGCTTCTAAAATTTGAAACTGAGATATAATGGTGAAGTAATAATACCTCACTGTTGTGGAGGAGCGGCTGCTGCTGCTCTATGATAGCTGACAGTGGAGGATTGTTGAGCGCCATCGTCTCTCAAAGGTGTGGCAGCACAGTCAACCACTGTAGCAGAACAAAATCAACTTAAGGCAGCAAAGACTACGGTCACTGACATAATTGGTACTGATGTGCCGCTCAAAGAGACTCTTATCTTGACTGTTACACATTTCACTACAGTCCAAACACAGGCACTGGGCTAAACGGTTGACATCATTATCACTGTTTTACAAGGATATTTACACATACACAATATACACCCTGAGGCAGCAAGTGCTTGGAAACAGTCACAGTAAATAATCAAGTCAATAGAGATTTAAACAATTATTCGTATTACTAACTAATAAGTACCCATCCATCCATTTTCTACCGCTTATCCTCATAGGGTCGTGGTGTGGGGGGGTCTTAGCTGTTTTAGGGCGAGAGGCAGGGGACACCCTGGATGAGGCGACCAGTTGGACCAGTTCATCACAGGACACATAGAGACAGACAACCATTCACACCTACGGTCAATTTAAATTAGCCAGTTAACCTAATCCCCATGCATGTTTTTGGATGGTGGGAGGAAGCCGGAGTACCCAGAGAGAACCCACGCAGACATGAGAAAAACAAGCAAACACAGAGAGGCCCCGGACCAGGAATCGAACCCGGTACCTTCTTGCTGTGAGGCATGTAGTCTGTCCGTCTATCTGTCTGTCTATCTATCTATCTATCCAACTGATGGATATATTCCATCTCTGTTTGGTTTGTGTTTCAAATTAATTAAAACTGTATATTTTGAAACAGCAAAGTGTTCTTCCAAAGATGTACTAAACTTAGCTTCTTAGATATGCTACAGTGAGCTTATGAGGGTTGGGTAAAGCAGTTTGAGACACTGAATCTCTAGCTGAGCTGAACACTCAGCAGCAAAATGCCTCACATGCTAAATGCTAAAACTGTCATTTCTCAAGAAATGGGACATACTCATCAATCTCACATCAGCTTCCTCCCCTAGGCGCAGGTAACTTGTGGACTCATCAGTGTAACAAAAGGGCCAGATTGCATCTTAAGTGGCTCCTCCCCATCATCATTCCCAGCACAGAGGCATGTCATCCGACTGATCGAATGACTACATGCAACAAACAAAGCACTATAAATTATGCAAAGATCCAAGTCATAAAACCTTGGAGATGCCAGCAGCACATGGCCTCATAAATGAGTTATGAGTGGATCCCATTTTACCCTTTGTTGCACTAAAATAAACTGTAACATAAGGACTCTTTGTTTAATCATCATGTCAATGACCTTATTACAACCCAATTATAATCATAATAGCTGCAAACTGTCCTGTAATATTTATCTTTAAAGCATGCACATGGTCTTTGCCCTTTTACAGGGATATGGAGAACAATTGAACAATTGGTTAATTAATTGTGCTATATCTAGCCAATACATATAATTTGAAAATCACCCCACAACAAGAAGAAAACTTTCAGTGAGTACTTTACATGTTCTACTGTTTACCGAAGATCTGAGGAAGTGCTAACTAATCCCACTGTATAAGTGTGAAATGGTTCTGTCTTTTGCAGAGCACATGCTGGCTCCTGCAGCTCGGGACTGATAATACAGAAAATTGATGATAAATGTCAGCTTACCAAATAAAATTTACCTAAAAGTTAGGGTTGTCAAACAATTCCTTTTTTTTAAATTCACGACCAATCACATTTTGTACACATTCTATTTTTTTGAATAACAGTTTTTAACATCATTTCAACGATGCAAATCAATTATAACCAGCATCTCTTTATTGGGAATGAAAGAAATAAAAAGAAAGTTATTTTCAGAAGTTGAGTTTTAGATTTATTACGTACTGAGCAGGGAACAAAAATCATGTATATGAAGCCACACAGAAGCACACAACATGTTCAGAAGCTCCCCTGACCAGGCAGACTGAGCAGGCAGAGTTGGTATGAGATGGTATGCATGACTCCAGACATCCTGGATAGAAGAATTTACTTTTTAATTTTTACTTTTCGTGAAATATTCTTCTTTTCGAATACAACACAAGAATATGGTCAGCACTTGAAATATACTTTTTTTCTGTGCCAGACATGACAGCAAATGCCAATGCCCCAAATAGTTTTTACTATACATAACAGTCTAATTACAAACTATTTTAAAAAACTGCATCACTTCATTGACATACTTTGATCCACAATGAAGGTTCTGCTGGTTGTTCCCTGCACTTACAGCTGAATACACATTGAAATAAGGACCAGAGAGATTACCTCCCCGTATCAGTAATCTGTTATTCTCCATTGTGAATGCCTTAGTGAAGTCTGTTTAAATAGGAGTGCTGTAAATTAACCATTGAGCATCCTTCTGCCGTTTAATATCGCTGACTAAGACATCAGACATGTTTAAATGTGTATGTGGTGAATTAATGGTATGAGAGCTAACCTTTTAATATTAATAGGTGTGCATGTTCGTACATAAAACAGCTGTTCTTCTAGCTCCGTTACCACTGAATTTCCACTGAAGTAATGTGCATAATTGCTTACCAGTAACATTAGAAGTGATTACCACACTGAAAACACTTTTATCCTATCAATTCAATACACACCAATAATGACCAAATACTATGTGTAAATAGGCTATGTATTTACTGAGCTTTGGTATAAATTGGGTAAAAATTCAACCCATGGCAGCGCTTAAGAAGAAGCCAAATTCTGTTAGGGATAAAGAGTTGCTCAGGTTTAGGAAGGGGGAAACGTATTCATCACATGATGACTGTGACAGCAACATCCTTAATATAATAATACAGTAGAGTAGGGGTACAACGATTAGTCAACATAGTCGACAAAAATCAATTATGAAATTTGTTGCAGAGGAATTCATTTGTCGATAATAGTTGGTGACGTTACCGTTTGTGTTTTTCCAGCCAGAAATAAACATGCATGAGTCAGCGCGACCAGTGACCGGCAAAAAAGAGAGAAATTGCTACGACCACTGTAACAACATCACAAGATCTGAAGTCTGGTAATATTTCTCCCTAAACACATCAAAGACACGGCTAACCTGCAAGCAGCATGTCTGTGATGTGGCAGCATTTAGAGTGGAGACAGTAACACGTTGGGTAACGCGTCACTGTAACACTGTAATATGTACATACACACACACACACACATATATATATACACATATAACTATAACTAATGAACAAATATTTTTCGCACCACAGAATACAAAATCCTAGATATGACATATAATACTTAAAAGGCTAACGACTACAATATAGCACATTATAATTTGCCTCCCAGTCATGAATTCAGTGAGCTGCCATGTTGCCATGTTGGCCTGACCATTGAGAGCAATTCAGTTCAGTATCTGCCTCTGATTCAGAGCATCTCAACACACAGTCTTGTAAACAGAGCCACATAGTATGTCAGTCATCACAGCAAACGACCAAAAGGTCTCAACAGCTGACGTTAGAGGTGTGTAATGTCTCACCTAGGCCTGCAAGCTGATCTTAACTTGACAAAAGCAAGCAAAATCAAGTACCTGTCACAGTAACGTAACACCAGTGGCTCAACTAGTGTGCAACTCAAAACTAGGGAACATGAAAGACTGATGCCTCTTTAAGCAAGGTCACACACAGATGCACAAGTGCTTCCACGTGCACCAAATTCCACAAAAAGTGAACAAAATGATGAATAAATAAGGCAAATGCGAGGTTGCTTAGATTAGGCACGCTAGACTAGTGCAGAGCTACTCATTACCTCCTGTGAGATGTAATCAGTGGTAGCAAAGGAGACCCAGCGCTCTAATGGTGGGAGTGATGAGCACTAACAGACTGGCCTGCACCTGGCTCACACCCTTCAAATACCAGGCAGAAAGCAGGCTAAACATCCAGGTAAGCAGCTGGCGCTCAATTTTATCTCTCTCCAGTTCAGACAAGACAAGTCTTTAACTGATTAATGTAAGGTGTTTGATTACTGAGACGAGGAGACCTTTTGAGAGGACACTGTGACTGCAACGCACCAGGCAACCTTAAGTTTACAGTGAGAACTACATGTTTAAACTGAACTTGACATCAGGGAAAGATGCTATCCTCAATTTAATAATAAAGTAGAGTAGGGGTACAATGATTAGTCAACGTAGTTGACAAAAATCAATTATGAAATTTGTTGCAGAGGAACAAACTGGACAAGAAACTAAAGAGGTGACACATAAGAAAGAATCAGCACACAGTTGGAAACTCCTTTTTACATTGTGCTATATCTAGCCAATACATATAATTTAAAATCACCCCACAACAAGAAGAAATTACAGTCAAATGATAATAATATGCCTTTTACAGCCAATTTCCCCCATTTTCCAAGCCATGATACACACCTATTTAATGATAAATGCTCATAAAAGAAAAAGTGCTGGTCCAAAAGTCAGTACTCCCTGCAAAACAACTTTAATGGTTTGTCTTATGGCACGAAATTAATCCAAAATAACTTCAATCAATAACAAAAGTTTTGCCAAATCAACTCACACTGGTTTAAGCTGATAACCTGACCTAATCTTACATTATAGTTAAACCTGTGCTCTGTCTAAAGCCACGCCCCCTCAAACTTGAACATCTGACAGTAGGATTCAGCAGGGAGAGGAGAGACGATATGCTACATCACCACAGTTGTAAAACGTCCCGTTGAAAGCAATATATCAAAGTCATTTTGTCACGTTCATAATGCAGACACTGACGACTAACCTGTTCAATACAAGCGGCACTGACAACCAGTTTACAAGCAGAAATAAGCTAATGTTAGCATTGGGCTAAAGGCCCAAACATACTCGACGGAACGGACACAGAATGCGCAAAGCTCAAACTTTGCAACCGTGCGGACTCCACTCCGCACTGTTGTCACAGAAATTTCACAGCAAACTACTACGCTGCAGTGCGCTCAACTATGGAAGCTTTGAGCTGTTTCTGGCAACAGTGGGGAGGAGGGAGGGACGTGAGCAGGACGAGACATGAAGGCCTCTGATTGGTTCTTCCACTCAACCCGAGTGTCAGTTGATATGTCAGCGTTTTTACAGTCCTGCAGCTGCTACAGAGGTCTGATTCTTTTCCTTCTATTTCTGAACACATAATGTACTGACTGCTCTCAGGATGGAAGAACCATTTCACCCAGTAGAACAAAAAGTGTTTCTGAAGACGATGACAGACAAGCTTTAAGTTCACTGCAGTCTGACAAATACTAGGGGAAGATAGATATTGTTTTGTTTTTGTTCATTTTGAGTTTTAACAAATTGTTCCATGAGGGCAACAACCAGAAACTGAACTAGAACGAGGCAATATATCAACATAATCACATATCATATAGAGATGCATGATTATGACTGTCATTAGCAGAGTTATTCATCCATCTTTGAGGGGAAAATAAACATTGTTTAATCTACGGTCAAATTCTACTACAGTCTGACAGTGTGGATGTGTAAAGCTATTAAATATTGCATTTAAAAGGCAAGCTTTTTTTACTTTGCATGGCATTATATCAAAAATAATAAAGCCACAGCAGCATATAGCTGAATCAAAGAAATGTTAACATGCAGCTGTGAAAAGCAAAGACCAGATAAAAGTCACAGTGTGATGGACAGAAAAAGCTGTGATCAATCACACACCTACGAATCCAGAGCGCTTGAATCAATACATTAAAGCAGAGCTATGAATGGGAAGAGTAAATATCACATCTGACAACAAATGTATGCTGGTCTTTAAGGCCGCATAAAGCACTAAAAGTAATTAATATGCACATGATCAATTTAGATAGCATTTGCATTGGGTCATTTGCTCAAGGGTTATAATAAACTCCCAATGCCTTGCACTTAAATGTAATTTCCTTGTTTGTCTCCAATCACTAACACTGCATGTGCTTCACTCCGTATGATGATGTAACTGCTATTACGACGAGTGATTCCTAACGGACTGTTCACTTTATGCATGAGGCTGAGGGAGAGAGTGCCCCTCAGCATGAACACTGTTCTCAATGTGCACTTGACACAGACATGAAAAGCTATTATGCAGTTGATGTTCATCCACTTTCCCAAATTATGTAACTTTTCTTTTCACGCCACTTCTGTTATGAAGTACATTTTTATCATATTCCTGACGGGGACGTGTGCTGAGCTGACTGGTGCGGATTCTAAACACACGGACAGAAAGGTTGGGGTGTTAAGTCTGGGTGTTTCGGCTGGAAACACCGACCCTGTTGGGAAAATGTATAAACACCATTATGTGTTTTTTTTGCAGCGCTGCCAGCGGCAAATGACAGATTTAATGTTGGCCTCATGATTATTGTGATGGGCTGAGATGGTTTGAACATGATAAACCCTGTGCACCTGTTTATGCAACGCACTTTCACTCGCAAAACTGCTCTAAGAACTAAGAGGAAAGGAGCGCTCCAGTGTTTTTGACTGTTGAGTGTAGGGGTGGGCGGTATAAACGACATACGATATAAATTTAGCCAACAGTAGAGATTTTGGGTTATACCTGCCTACCGCGGTAGTTTGTTGCGGTTGTGTTTATTTACATAGAGAGGACGTGTGGTATTATCTAGAATACATATCTGTAAGTATTGTTTGTTGTCATATGTTCGACTCTGTGTGCTGCTGCACTGTTTGTGTTGAATATATTTGTTATATTTGTTTAACAAGTTAAAATGATCGCAGTCGCAATTACAGTTTTGCACAATACATTTTCTTGAAGTAATATTCTTAACTTCATGTCATTCAATAGTTTAAAAAACAACTTCCTGCTTGAATGCGTTTACCATGGGCTATGGTAACCATTAAGAAACTGTACTGTGATACAGTATATACCGTCTACCGTCTATGGTTCAAATTATACCGTGACATAAATTTTAGGCCATATCGCCCAGCCCTAGTTGAGTGACTCCATGATGGGCAGGTGTGTCAGATTAATGGAAATGATGACTTAAGTGACAATGTGCTGTTGATGAACACCATCAAAAATATTAGAAGCTTGTGTATAATGGTTAACTCACAAATCACTTAAGCCCCTGGTTCACAACCTGCAGGTCCCGACTCTCACTAGGGGTCCCCAAAAACTTCACAGAGGAAATTTAATTAAATTTTCACAATTTCTATTCACATCCGTCCCTCTTTGCTGAACATGTGCCTTAGATGTGCATTAGAAATGTAGTAGTATGCAGTTAAAACAACAAGTTAATGGAACAATAGCCCGGTGTAGAGGAGAAGAAACAGTCAAAAGCAAAACTATTATGTATGTATGATTGTTAAAAAAATTTTTCTTTCAGTCTTTTCTGCCTCCCTCTTTCTTCTCTTTGTCTGTTTAGCAGGGTGAGTCATCAGAAGTAACACTGGAAGTGGTATTTTTGGCTGCATTTTCTCTGCCATTGTTCCCTACAGACCAGATTCTCCTGCTAACTCTGTATTTCTGCAGAGGAGTGTGCTGGATATTTCCAGCAACAGTGAAACATGATGTGAAACAGAAGAGGGTGTGAGCAAGACAAGACATGAAGGCATCTGACTGGCTCTTTCCATTCTCACCGAATGTAGTTTTTAGTCCTGCAGCTGCCACAGAGGTGATTCTTTTCTTTTTTTTTTCTTTTCTTTCCTCTTCTCTCCTTTTCTCTCTTCTCAAGATGGGAGGACCATTTCACCCAGCATAACAAAAAAGTGCTTCTGAATAGGATTACCAACTACACCTTTAAGGGAAAAGGTTTTTCTGAACAGTAGCACTACAGCTGCTTCACAAAGAAAGCCTCCCGCTGGTGGAAAGCTTTTAATGTGAAGTAGCACCAGATACACACAAGATACACACAATAGCACCAGAGTGAAAATGTCCTCCAAATCACAGAGATTCTGTTAGAAGCTGCTAAAGCACAGAGAACTGAATACAGAGAATCTAATAAATAGCAATTTCTCTCTGGCCACCAGCAAAGCCACACATGTATTAAATCATTATAATAGTGTAATGCAAGGAAAGCCTTTGATGTGGAGGTCATGCTGTCAAATGGAAAAACAACTAAAGTAACAAGCAGGTAAACACCTGGCCAGTTTAAATGATGTGGAACATACCGTAGCTAAAAGGTTAAGTTAAAGCTACAAGCTACCAGAAAAGGAGATTATATTATGCACTATTGCACATTTTGATACAGGCTATTACATATAATGAAGGAAAGCAGGATAACATTGAGCAGTAATGACTGTATTATCTGGTGTCAAGTGAAAGTGATGACTGCAGGACAGGAGGGAGCTGAGATGAGGAGCAACGGGGAAAAGGCAAAATGACATGGGTGCACTCTCGTATATATTTTATTTTTAATTAGAGGACGCTGTACAAACCAAACCCAAAAAGCACAAATCAGCACGAGCGCATGCATCGTTAAAATGTCCAAAAAGACTATAATTGCGCACCATGATAGCTCTGTGATTTTCATTTACCACTGAATAACCCGCAATACAAAGCTGGAAAGTAAACCCACATGCAGTGCAGTAAGTAGATAATGTATTCAGCTGCATCTAATGTCAACAGAGCCTGGTGGTCCGCTGAACTTCTCATTTTCTCTAATTCAGAGCGAGTGAGGCACTGATCTCAGAGGGCCTAATCCCCCCGCCTTAGTCATCTCATGACCACATTTTAAATCTCTAAACCCTCGCTGAGCTCAGTCCATGTGGGTACTGCCACCACCCTGGGCTGTGTGCTTAGCATCAACAATGTCACAAGGCGCATCGCTCTGCACAATAGGAACCACTTAGCCATAAGGTCTCGAACACACGCAAACAACGCCAGACAAAAGAACGCTTTTTGACCTTTTGTAAATCTTTCACCCTCAGTGGTGACTTTTAACCCCTGCAGGATTTGTTTCCAAACCTCAACACACAATGGAGTGATTAATCCATTTCATAAAATCCAAAAGGGAATGTTTAGCATTATGAAGCATGTGCTCATTTTTGGTGTATTTATCGAAATCAAGGGCTCTAAGCATTTTGAGGTCAGATTTTTCAAGGACACCCTCTTAATCATAACACTGTTTAAGCATATGCTTACTATCATTTGTACTATTAGATTCATTGGAACTATTTGTATTATAACATCTCAACCTATACTTCAGTGACACATTTCAATTTGAATCATATAACGTTAAGGTGAGATAATCCTTTATCAGTTCCACAATGGAGAAAATTGCAATGAATGACTGTTAATACCACTTTTAAACAGAGGTTGATTTGTTCAAATTGCATTTAATAGCATTTATAGAATAGAATACAATAGAATAGATTTTTTTATTCATCAACCATTGTAGGAAACATTTACAGGTTACATTTCAAGTGACTGATCTTAAAAGCTTCCAGAAAAAGAAGCTCCTCACCAGTCTAAAGCTGACTTCCAGTAAGTGCTTAAATATAATGAACATCTTGCTGTGTGTCTCAATCAAATCATATCGTCATCTTTTTTTGGCCCAAAAGATTTTGTAGTAATGGACACAATATACTTGTTTATTTGTGCAAATTGTCCCTATAATGATAGTTTTCGAAAGTATAGCAAATTCATTATGTATTTATTATTTCTCTTAACAGAGGACCACTTTGAGAATTGTTGTTTTAGATGAGCCATATTATCGGGAAAAGACGAAAACGTAAAAATGCCATATTGTTCCCTATAGAGCTAGAATGATATAGAGTGAATTGCCCTTATGATGATATCTGTGTAAATGTGCAAAAACTAGTTTATGTTGCATCTGTACTTCTTTTTGATATATCTGCCAAATATCTTTGAGGTAATGAATTGTTTTTAAACTCTAGGAATGTTTCAGTCAATTCACTGGGTGCCATTTCTGTTGCAAAAACCTCCAAAATGTATGGTTCAGTACTCTAGGGGACCAACTAGTGAGTTGATTACTATGCTATGCATTGCCATCTGCCACTCCCCTACAATGCAAACCTTTGATAAACTGATAAATATGTTGTATTGTTCTATCAGGTCATCAAATGTCAGGACAAACGCTCAATCCAATTCAAAAATCTATATCTGGCAGATACATTATGCTGTATTGATTTCTAAGACAGCCTCTGAGATTAGACATCTAAATTCTTATTGCTCACTTTTTGTACATACGTTTCTCATATGCAATGGGGCCGGCCATGAAATGCAAAACAGAACCGACATTTCCTTCCTTCAAACTCCTTTTCGGAGTTTGCTTAAGTGGTATGTGAACCGGCACACAATGCAATCCACTCACCTCTGTGACTGCTTCAAATGCTTCAAAGGATTCTGTAATGGCTGGTATAAAAGACAGAGTGCACTCATTTGTACTGAAATGGCTCTTTTATGTGCCAACAAAGCCCGGTGAGTAACATTCAGGTGAATATATGTCACAGCTATTCTTCAAAAATGCAGTAAAAGCCTCAAGTAAGGCACTACCTAGAAGCGTAAACCCCCAAAAGATCTCTGACCTCAGACCTGTGTCCTTAAGATACGCAGAAACATCCACAGAGAATAATCTAAAACAGTCTGAGGGTCTTGCTGCATGAGGTCCAACATTTCAGTTTTCAATTTTTTTTTTGGCAGTAAAGGTTCAGCGTGTTAAGGTCTGAGTATGAAAACGAAAAGTTCAGACACACATGAGATCTGACCTGACCATCATGAGCGTTTAAGGAGTCACTTGAATCACTTGATTTATAAAATGAGTGTGTTAAACCACCTACTGTCTCCAGCTCATTTATATTTCCATATATTATTCCATAAGTATGATTTTGTCTTAAACAATGAATTAAACTACCTAATTAAAATAATCAAGTGCTCCAGGAAAACCTGGAAATATGTTTCATCATCATATCAGCGCTACATTGTGGTGTAGTTTGTTTATATCCTCATAATAGCTTTTTCACTTTTCTCTGGTGATTGCATTTATGCTTCAAAAAAACAAGAACTGTTCATTTGTCACTTCTGTCATAATTTTAGTTTATTAATAACCTAATGTAAACACTTTTGTTGAGGGAACCAGGGTGGCACTAATTGCCAGGTTGGCCTACAGAAATGTGTCATTCCTGCAGCACTCTCTCACGCAATGAAATAGAATATGTGCAGTATGTGGGCGGACAAACACACTAATGTAGCTCTTTCAGAAAGTTGGGCAAACTGTTGTCTCCACTGCAGAGAAGCACTGTGTTTAAAGCATGGCTCAAGGGAATCTCTGCAGTGGTGACAGACACCACAGATTTAATGCCAACCACCCTCCAGTCACAGCTGGAGCACCCCCAGTCTGACTAAAGTCACAATAAACAAATAAATAATGCAAATGCCCTAAATTTCTGTTTTGGCTCTACATAGAGCAAATTTTCTTTTCCAATAAGTGTGTCAATAAGAAGTAAACTAATAATTGGTCAAGACACATCTCTTTATTCTCCAACCCACACTCAGCTAATAGCTCAGAGCATCTCATTAGCTTTCCCACTAAATGAGGGGGAAAAACAGATGCTGACTAGCTAGTTACACTGTGTGATATGTGACCCTCAGTTCATTAAAGAAGGGTATGAACTCACGCTCCACTCACTTTACTGCTGGACAATACATCTATCCCCTGTGAATTAAAGGTGACTAGTTTTCCCATAGGACCTTCAGCTGAGTTATTAAAAGGATTCATATTGTAGTTCAATTGTAGCCTCGGGATATTAGCTCTGTTTAAGCTCTCACTGTGGAACTGCAAAGATGTGACAGCATAATGACTCTGGCACTGAAGGACTGAATGTAGAAAGATCAAACTGTGTGATATACTTCAGTATCTTATTCATTTTCTCACAAATAATAAGTAGACTAAGACTAAGCTTGTGACAAATCTACAACTGACAGTAATAAGAACAGTGAAAGACAGCGATAAGAGGGCAGAGATGCAAGCAAATTTTGAGAAAGATGTGGGGAGAAAGAAAAGATTCACCCCTCAAGAAACGTGCAAATTATTAAATGGATTCATTCAAACTGCATATACCGTTCCCCCAGTGCATGGATCTTCCAATCTGTCAATCTATTTTGACTCATTTCCATGATGCTCTGCACTGCAGCCTGTTATACTGGTTCAGTACTAATGGTTCCCATTCGCACATTTCATTCCACTACAGGTGGCGGAGTTTACCACCTCTGGTATCTGTCGCAGCGCTACTGATCTGATAATGGTGTTCTTGCTGTGCAGGACGTGACCTTCCCTACATGGAAACAGGGAGGGAGAAGGTGCTAAATCATGAGCTCACAAACCACAGCAGCTCCTATGAATCTGTGAAAAAACATCATTGAAAAACTGAAACACCAAAGAGGAAGGTGAAAAGAAAGAAAACGCATTTCACAATCGCTTCCGTTTCCTCTTCCTCTCGCTATACACTTGGGCCCAAATCATTTCAGGCATCACTACCCACGAGTCTCTTATCAAATAATATTGAAACGGTTACCCTGAGGTGTCCATTATGCATATGAATAAAGTCATATTTGCTGAATGATAACTAAGTTATGATAGTTATCAGACAGTGTGCAGGAAAAATACTCTATCCTTTGATGAAATCACATTTTCATAACTCATCCTGTTCCAATGCTCTGTAAAACCTGAGAGCAAAAAAAATCTAAAATTGAGAAGCACTTACTGTATTTTGAAACACCAAATTCAAGCCTGCTCTATGGTGCTAAAATGTAACCATTCACCTACCTACTTCCTTGGCCTTATGTTCTTGCCTTTTCTGGTGAGCCTGACTTTACAGCGTTTAACAAGTCCTTTGTTTTGCTCATGCACTAAATCTATAGCAGGATATAGTCCCAAACATATGCAGTATTTACTCCTATTTTCTAAGCATTGTTTACTTTTATTAATTTAAAGTATATATTTGTGACCTGTTAGTGTCTTTACTGGGATTTGTCCATAACTACCATAGAATACTGCCAACCTTTACACAATACTAAAAAGCCCAAAATTTGCCCAAGATTGTTTTCTGCCTTCAGTGCCCAAGGGCTGCAAAATTAGCACAGTCTTGTTTCATAACCAGAATGCATTTGTGTGAGGCGCTGATGCAACAGATGAGATTAGATCATTAGTCAGCAGTGGGATTTTTGCAGCTCTTGTTAATTACCGTTTTATCTCACACACACACACACACACACGCACGCACACACACACACACACACACACACACACACACACACACACACACACACACACACACACGCACACACACACACACACCTGCCTAAAGGTGGAATAAAGAGGTGAAGACTAAATGAAACCAAACTGCTCACCCAGAGCGATGAGAGCATGAGGTGCCTTCAGCTGTCTGTAGACAGCTGAGTGTTGTATTTCAATACTGAAAGATTATGCTGAGGTGGAAGAACATGGAAGAGAAGTCCAGAAACAAGCTGCTACATCTAATGGGAGCCGACCACCCAGTGAAACGATTAGTCTCACTTTGACTTCCACCTGTGTGAGCCACGCCCTGAGGCCTTTCCTCTACATCCTTTGGTCTGAACAAGACACTCCATTATGTCTAAGGATAATTCGCACCTGCCTAATTTATCCCCCCCAGTTCACTTCAGTTACCAGAGTATTTTATAACCTCTTTACAGTAGTTCACCCTATTAATACTTAAAGAGGAGATTGCCTTGAGGCTCCTGTCTTCCACCATGACAATAAAAATGGTATATATCGTTTGCCAGTCCCAAAGCTCATACCAGAGGTAAAGACCTCACATCAGTCAGGCAACCAGCAAAGCTGAAGTGCACAAGTGCCTTAATATACAATTCATCTGATGGCCACTAAGCACTGGTTCCAAGAAAACCCAAAAGAAAATTCAGTTCACATGCAGGTCTTGGTGGACATTTTGAGAAACAACTATTAAGCCACTTACAAGGCCACTGAACCAGTTTTAACATCCACCTGACAGGTACTACACATTCGATTTTTACATACCGTCCATTGTATACAGCAGGTATATGGTGTGGTGTGTTTAATGAATGTTTGTAATCCCAAAAACAACAAATCAACAGCTGATCACCTGACAAACAAACATCTGCATAGTGAAATATTTATCCAGCACTAATTGTGATGTGCATTTCCTCACTAGAAAAAAGTAAATAACACATTGATTGATGCTGAAAATAATGTCTAATAACCTTTAGCTGAAGATGGTGCACTGTACTGGATGTCTTTTTACTGGACGTGGATGTCTTATCAAAATGGAGATATTTCATGTACACAGTACATCTCACAGACACTATCACTGACAGTTGTACATTATACCACATATACACTAATTCTTTTATAATAATTTACATACTTGCATACCATTTTCCCTCGTAGCTGCCTACAGTGAATAATGGGATTCCCTATAGGCACTACAGTGGAACGTCCCTGACAGTATACAATGGAGAAACAGACGCTGCCCAAGCCCATTAGTGCAGACTGTTGCTTGGTTTAAAATAACACCAGGAGTGTTGAAAGTCAAGTACAGAGGCTACATGACAAATATGGCTCACTTCTGGTTTCACATGGTGTACGAAAATCAGCCTCCTGAGGATGAAAGTTATTTTGACACATCTATCCTCTCTGACCTCCTCGCTACACGGCAGTATTTGGTGCTCTTTATTTTTTTATTTCCTGGTTCTTACATTACAAGACGTAGAACTGACTCTGTATTGCAGTGTGTTACTTTTCACAGCAATTTTTTACCTTTTTTATGTTAGGATAGCAAATAAAACTATTACTGAACTATTATTGTCACTTACTGTCACTTACAGTCATGTGGATTTATAGTGCTTTTGTACACAATTACTCTGCAAGGCTCTTTTCTCTGGTGCCAAGTTGCAAATGATTCAACGATTTACAGTGTTTGTCAAGTTGTCACAGTAAGGAAACATGTTTCCCTGTAGAATGAAATAATTCCTTCGCCGTATATGATGAATGGAAAGCATTAAATCAAAGTGTAAAATTGATAAAAATCACAGATAAATAAAGGCAGCTTAAGAGGTAAATGGGTTATGCAAGTTTATCGACACAGTGTTAACTCTGTAACCATCCATCCATTTTCTATCGCTTATCCTCTCATAGGGTCATGGGGGGGCTGGAGTCTATCCCAGCTGTCTTAGGGTGAAAGGCAGGGTACACCCTGGACAAGTCTCCACCTCATCACAGGACACAGAGAAAGACAACCACTCACACTCACATTCACACCTACGGTCAATTTAAATTAACCAATTAACCTAATCCCCATGCATGTTTTTGGATGGTGGGAGGAAGCCGGAGTACCTGAAGAAAACCCACACAGACACGGGGAGAACATGAAAACTCCTCACAGAAAGGCCCCGGGCCTGGGATTCGAACCCAATACCTTCTTGCTGTGAGACAACAGTGCTAACCACTACACCACCCCTAACTCTGTAACCCAAAACCAAAAAATATGAAGCTAAGTAGCAGCTACAACTGGGACAGGAACTTAAACAACATGAAGAATTTTTGCCTAGTTAAGACTACAGGTGACTATATTATCAGTGTTGAATAATTATAGCATAGTCACAATTTATGTCAGTCACCTGTGGATCTCAAACACTATGGCTTTCACAGGAAGTGAACAGCTAATGCAATCATTTAACATGAATATTAAGAGCTTTATTCTAACGACCTCGTTACATCTCTCATAATGTTGCTCCGTACGCATAGGTAGCGTGAGTGAATGAAGTTTTAAAGGGGCACGCGCGTTGCCTCCCGCAGCCCGGGGGGGGGGGGTTACCGCGTGCCAGTGGATAAAAGCGCTCTTCTTCATATTCAAATGCAGGAGATATAAAGGAGATAGTGAAACACAGCTGTGGTCTATCACTCTATATTTTATGGCTCGTTCAAATATGAAAGAAACACTGGTATTATTCAGCGTTAGCAGTGACAAACCAGCCAGCCATCTATGGGATCCACATCATCATCATCATCATCATCATCATCATCAGCTAATCCAAAGTGAACGCTGATGTGCTCAGACAGTGTTTGGAAACTTCATCCTCCACAGATAAGCAGCAGGATTACTCATTTCACGACACGACATGATGGAAATATTGGCAACGAAAGCGTCCCGAACCGGAACCATTCCGTGGTTAAAAAGACCGACCGGCAGCGCGGACAGTAACTGCAGTCCACAAAACAACACTTACCATGTTTAAGCTCCAGAAGTACGGAACAAAAATCCCTTTCGGGAGAGAAAACGAGCCGCAAATATCGGCTGGTGGAGCAGCTGCAGCCTCATACGGGCACATGAGCGCCTGCGTCCACTGCCCCGGTCAGCCTCTTCAGCACCGACACAGCAGGACACAGCAACACTTATCCCGAAGCGAATGAGCGCAAACTGCGTGGAGCTTCCAGTCTCCCTCTATGGTCATGACGCGTGAAGCAGGCTAAGCTTATTACACCGGTCAGTAAAGGTGATCCAGGCTTAAGCTCCGTTACCCCTCCTCCTCTGCTAGATCACACTCAGGTATCCACCCCCTGAGACACATGCATCATATTTAACAGGGTGTCTGTCCCATGTGATCAACAAGAGGGGAAAGAAAAGTCATCCAAACCCACTCAAAAAGGTCAAACTAATCCATGAGTTATTACAGTGCATGGACTGCTGTGTCATGTCTGGCTGAAGGTCAACAAAAGTTACTCACCGTCACTTGTCAAAGAGTTCAGCGTTAAATCCATTATTAGTCTGCACCTATTGGAGCAGAGCTGAGAAATAAATAATAACAATAAGCAGCTCGCTATGATTACCTGTCACTTTGCACCAATCACTGGCCCTTCCTTCCCCCCAGCTTAACCACCAACAACAAAAGCCTCCTGTCACTGCACTCTAATCAGATGTTGTGCTGAATGAGTCCCCAAAAGAAAAGGTTGTGGGGAGTATTCAATAATAACCCACAGCAACTCAAGAGACACAGCGTGGGATCTTTTTTTTCACAAAAGAAACATCAACCAGCGGTACAGTTCCAGACAATTCTCCTGACAACATGAAATGACTTTTCTCAAACAGCTGGTGTGATTTGGCCAGGACAATTTGTCAGGATCTATTAGGATTTTTTTGGAAAAGGGAGTCATAATAAACTCAAATTACATGAAAGAAGGCATAGCAAAACCAACCAAATGGAACTTAGATTGACACTCCATGCATCATCAAACTCAGCACTGATGTTCTGAAAGCAGCTCAACGGATTGATGGTTTCAAATGTGACCTTGCATAAATGTGATCCTATAAATTAGTGATTCCTAAACCAAGGGGGCACTAAAGGGAAATGTGGACAGACTAGCTTACTATAGTAGCATTGAAAAATTCTAAACAAAATAATGAAGTTGATGATCAAGAGCTGGTCAGAGGATCACCAGTCCTCTGGGAACCGTGAATATCTGTGCAACTTTTCAAAGCAATCCACCTGTTAGTTGGTGAGATATTTCAGGCTACAACAAAGTGACAGACTGGCCAGTTGTCATCAGACAGCAGCCACTCACATGATATATTACCTCAGTAAAACATCAGTTAATGCTCTCAATCACTAGTTTTAATACAGCATGAGGTTCATTTAGTAAATAATGGTCCAGACCATAAAGCTGGGGATGCTTCAGGGCAGAGCTACCTGCTGATCGACAGGTTGCTACCACAATGTTTGTACTACAAATTTAACTCTTTCAAAGCGTGTTTTCAGTTCATGAAAGGTAATTTTAACCTTTCCGGTTGCCTAAAAAATGTCTTATTCAGCATTCAGTCATATCAGCTCCACCCTCTCTTGTCAATTAATAATAATAATTGACACGAGAGAGTGGAGCATGTCATTTTATTAAGCAAGTTCAATGTGAGGGTCTTATTTAATTCTGTTTTACATACTGTTTACTTATTCTTATTAAATAAACCTTTAGTTTTATACATTTCAGTTACAGTTTACTTGAAATTATTGCTTCATGTTTATTGGGGCCAAGAATCATTTTTTTGAGTGTAGAGACAGGATGCAGTGGCCAAAGTACTGAACTTGAGGCTTGTGTGATGATATTAAAGGGGAAGTGCTGTTTTTTTTTTTGTTTTGTTTTGTTTTGTTTTTTTTTTACAAATTGGACCTTATTTCTGGGATAAAATTCTGCCATGTACTCATTTCACTTTGGAGTCATTTGGAGTATTTCTGACGATTTTGGATTTGATGATATCCATTTAACAGGAGTGAATAGGGCACTGAAATGCAGCCAGTAAATGACACAAACTTGACCATTTCTCAAATAACACGTTTAATAAGATGGGCTACACTATTACTCGTCTCATTTGAGTCACCTGTGTGGCCTTCACAGCGCCTGAACTAAAACAAAGCATGTACAGTATGTGTATGTGACAACATCACAAAATATTTAGTTCAGGCACTGTGAAGGCCACATAGGTGGGCACTTCGGGTCCTTAGCAAACTATGATACACAGGAAGTAGAGTCAGTTTACAGATTGGTTACGGTTAAGCCCGCCCTCTGGGAACTCTGGCAGCTTGGCGATACCACGCTCACAGAGCTTTGTAGTCGCGATAGCCAGGCTAGCCCATCTTATTAAACGTCTGAGAAATGGTCAAGTGTCATTTACTGGCTGCATTTCTGTGCCCGCTTCACTCCTGTCAAATGATATCATCAAATCCAATATTGTCGGAAATACTCCAAATGACTCCAAAGTGAAATGGGTGAGTAAATGACAGTAAAAAATTAATAAAATTCCAATTAATAAAAATAGACCTTCCCCTTTAATTAACCCACTTTAAGACAAGTTGTGTTATAGAAAGGGTAACCGAGACCTGCGGACAGAAAAGGTTGGGAATAACTGTTGTGTAAATATTACTACTGCTGGGATTTTCACTCTTGACTTGGAGCTTAAAACTTTATGTATATATTGAATAAATGGACTCTCTTCACCATGTATAATTCAAGACCACAGGCTCATTACAGAGCGTGTCATGTCAGTTTTGGGTTTGAGACTGTAAACTTTGTGTACAAATAGCCCTCTAAATGGCATGAACAGGCCCTGGGTGAACATGCAGAGCTAATCCGGGTTAAGTCATCACTACCTCCACTTGGCCCAGCTTGTTTTTGGTATGAGGGAGGCTTTGAGCAGAAGCTCTCTAATAATCAGCTCCTGCCACAGCACTAATTCTCCCTCTCATCTTGTCTCTGTTGCTGCAGAGGAAACGAGGGGCCAGGGGTTCAGGCAGGAGTGAACACACTCCACCAAGGAGAGTGATTAAGGGATATGCTGTTCTCAGGAATCACGTCTCAGCAGCCTGATGAAGTCTTCTTCGTGAGAAATCACCAAAACCAATATCATACACATCCTGACGTGTGCGTGTATTAAGCGTGTCACATATGAATGTTTACGTCTGTGCTAGTATGTCAGTCAATCACTGAGAAAAGCAATAATGGAGAACAAAAATTTAAGAATAACTGTAGGCACTCTAATAATAAAGTCTCATAACTAGAAATTAACAGGCCCTCCAATCCTCTATTATTCATAACATCATTCTTCAAATATCTGCAGTGTGTGTGCCCATCATAATGATGTTTGTACAAAAAGTGCTATGGAAACAATCTCTTTATATTGGAAAGTTTCGGTGTCAGAGTCGGACAAGTGATACATAATTCAAATAAAATGGCCAAGCTTTTACTCCATAAAAGTAATTATGTGGACACAAAATACTTTTAACCAGGAGTGGTTATGTTGACTATAAGATGTCTTCTTCTGAGGATGCTAAGTTGCATCAATGTTTTCACCTTTTTTCCTTTACAACCAGGGGAGCTGGAAAGCTCCTTAATGAATGAGTCAAAGCTTCAATCGCTAATTCCTATCAGAGATGTTTCATTAATACAGCACCTTCAGTCATGTCTGTAAAGCTCAATATACAATTTTTGCACCACATTTAAACTCCCTGCAATGACAGAAAACAATACATTAATTATTCTCAATGAATATCTTCTTGTCTCTCATTTGGAGAATGCAGAAAATGCTTATTCACTCTTTTGGGAGGTAAAGAGTGTATTGTTTACCCATTGAATTTTGCTGACCCATTCAATAGGGATTTTGGGATCATTAAAATGTTTGAATATAACTCGTTTTCAAAGAGCAACTGGGTGTTTGGGTAATTGGTGGCACACCATCTGCAGCATTATTCAACACCACATCAATGTATTCCACCAACTGAGTAATTAAAACAACCATCCATTCAATCTGGAAAGGAAGAGTCGGTGAACTGCTGCTCTCTTCTTCTTTTATTTGAGAATAAGTCAACTGGTGGTGTGATCGCTTTAATATCAACAGGAAAATAAAGAGAAGTCTAGAAGTCCTATTTCTAGGAGAGTATTGATCATACTAACATGAGACAAAAATATATCACTTAAAGCATATTGTCAACAAACTTTGTCAAAGCTGCACTGGTCATCATCCAATCCTTGTGAGAGAAAGAAATCAAGAGCAAGAAGATACTGGCACTACAAAAAGGCGTTCATCTTGAATACAGCGTTACATTTGGTAGCACACTGAACAATTCTTCTTGTTGAAGAATCATTTCTCTGGACTGTGTCTATGACTCAGCTGTTCAGACCTGGAATCCTTCCCAAAGATCCCAGGGGACAGCTTGCACAAGCGCAGAAGTGCATGTGCGCCTAAATGTACGAACACACACACACAAATCTAAAGCTGCCAGCTTCTGAGGCTCTTAAAACAATTGATGAATAGAAAGCAACAGGAGAAGATCACTTGAACTCATTCTCTTTTGTGAGACTCTCAGCTGCTTCAATTACTAGTGACTGCCTCACTAGTATTTATACTAGTCTGGAAGGCATGAAGTTCATATGGACATACAAACTGCAAGTCATATTTTCCCATTAAATCATTGAAACTCTCCCTGCTGCCTCCTCATCACTTCATCCATGTTAGGGTCTAAATACTTCCTACCAAACTACCAAACAAACATTAATACTGATTTTGATTTTTCAACGTGACTTCTTGATTAAATTAAGGTGTGCATAACAGTACTTAAAATAAGTGTGGCATATCTGTTATTCTGCAATTTAAGGGGCTGGTGTTGGTAATACAATAAAAACAAAATAATAAAACACAAAATGCCTCCCCATTTGCTGCACCAAGTACCAGAGGTTTTGAAAGATGTGTGAAGAAAATCTAGGGCATGATATATATATATATATATATATATATATACACGTGTATATATATATATATATATATATATATATATATATATATATATATATATATATACATATATATATATATATATATATATATATATATATATACACGTGTATATATATATATATATATATATATATATATATATATATACACGTGTATATATACATATATATATATATATATATATATATATATATATATATATATATACACACACACACACACACACACACAGACACACTCTTGAAAGTGGCCACTTTTGCATTGCATTCCATTTTGCATTCAAAGGAAATCTCCTTTGTATAAAACTTGTATGTAAAGCATCCAACAGTGAATCCGGATATAAGATCCTTAGTAAATTTAAACAAAGTGAAACTTGTATGAGGGGTGGTGTAGTGGTTAGCATTGTTGCCTCACAGCAAGAAGGCCCGGGTCCTTTGTGTGTGGAGTTTTCATGTTCTCCCCATGCCTGCGTGGGTTCTCTCCGGGTACTCCGGCTTCCTCCCACCATCCAAAAACATACATGGGGATTAGGTAAATTGGTTAATTTAAATTGTCCGTAGGTGTGAATGTGAGTGTGAGTGGTTGTCTGTCTCTATGTGTCCTGTGATGAACTGGAGACTTGTCCAGGGTGTACCCTGCCTTTCACCCTAAGACAGCTGGGACAGACTTCAGCCCCCCCGCGACCCCCGGAGTACCCGGAGAGAACCCACGCAGACACGGGGAGAACATGCAAACTCCACACAGAAAGGCCCCGGGCCCGGGATTCGAACCCTGTACCTTCTTGCTGTGATGCGACAGTGCTAACCGCAGTGTCCTTATACTTCTTTTTATTATCTTGTATGAAAAGAATGCAAAAGTGGCCCTTTTCAAGTGTAAATCATACACTATTCATGAATTTCAGTACATTTTTTAATAAGTTTTTTTCTGTTTCTTTTTTGTATGGGTAGCGGGCCTGTGCGAATGTATATACTGTGTACACCACCCCCCAGTGTAAAGCAGCCCTAAGTTTTTTTTAATCTTTCTGTAACAGCTGATGTGCTTGAAGTTCTTTAATAAAAATGATATCTATAATACTAAAATATAATTATTGCTGTTATCCACGAATTGCTTATTTTACAAAAAAGAAAGAAAAAAAAATATTATATTTGGTTTAGTTGCAAAATTCCAGTTATTTACTGTAATTCCTGAACAGAAAAATGTGTTTTAGTGGTTGTATTTGTGTACTTTTGTTATTCTTGATTAATTCCTTATTTCTCAGAGAATTCCGATGTTCTGGCTCAAATTTGGGAATTAAAAAGGTGAATTCAGTTTAAATTCCTCACCTCTGTTCACAATGGTGAAGCATAGGGAACTCAGTGAGAAAGAAAGAGTCTGGATCAAAACTCTTCATGATGCTGGAGGCTCTTTGAGACAAATATGACAGGTGTTCTCATAAATTTGTCAGGCACTGTATACATACATAACCTCTAAAATAATACATTATAACTGTAGAACTACCAATAGCAGATATAAAAAAATACCAGTGTTCTAACTAACATTGGCTTTGCGTGTCATTACTGATCCATGGTTACACTGATGTGGGCAGAAGGCAGCCTCCCACACAGAGTGAAGTATCTGACGCTGTCCATGGTGCTGAAAGAAGAGAGTCTGTGCATTGGACAAAAGCACCATGCACTCCTAATGGTGAGTTTTCTACCATGAGTCTTTGTTAGCACGTCAGTTAGATCACTGAGATTACTGTTATGAATTAGGGCTGAATTTTCAAAGAAAGTTAAAATGTCCATGGAATGCACTTCAAGTCAATATTTGTACTTGTCAAGCTGTGTCCAGGACAGTGAGCAGTTAGTTTGGATGGTATAATTGCCAAAAGGTGGGCTCAGATAGCCTCCCTGGTTGATTTGTAGCCTCGCTTTCAAGGAAACAAACAAAGACATTCATAGTTGGACTCACACCAAGATACAGTTCAGCTCAGGGTGCTTGTTTTTGTGTTCTAACTTTGGCTTATTCTGACTGCAGGCTTTACGCTAACCCCCACCCGATGCGCTATAAAAATTGAAATTGGCTCTGCGCAAATGGAAATGCCGAAGGGACTCTGAGTCGAATAAGTGTCAAGGGACATTCATAGTTTGGCACTGACAGCTTGTGTGATATTGAGAGGTCAGAGCAAGTGAGGCAATGGGCAAGCAAAAGAGCGAGAGGGAGGGAGGGAGTTCAGACAAAGCCAACAAGACAGAGAGAGAGAGCGAGAGAGAGAGAGAGAGTGTGTGTGTGTGTGTAAGAGAGAACACAAGTGAACAGGAGGAAAGAATAAGGACACATGGAGAGCAGGTGAGCCTTAGAAATATAGCTATCATCCCCAGAGATAATAGGAGAAAAAGAAACATCAATACAGACAAACCTGTCCTATTGTTACCTGCCAATTCTGATAAACACTCAGTCGTGTGAGTTGAAGAGGAAGCAGAGGCTGCTACTTGACAAAAAACAGTGTTAATAATCTGAACAAACAGTTAAGAGGTTCCAGCGAATAGACCTGACTTCAGAATTCAACTGTTATTCCAGCCAAAATAAAGGAGAAAGGGCAGCATCGTTAGGTCATCGACGTGCAGCTGAGTCACCAGTTTAGCATAGAATATCCATGAGCTTAAGCCTGCACATGGGGGTGGATTTAAAAATAACTGTGACTAGTTTGTTGTTCAAAACGTTGTGGGGTGGTGTTTCCCTGCTCCTTACTGAGGCAGGAAATGTGCTCTGCAAGAATGACAATTTAAATCCAAGAGCCAATCCAACAATGTCAAGTTAATCTATATGTCGTAGCTGTAAGTGTGTTTCTGCATGAGGAATCAGGCTTGGTGTGAAAAGACTTTTAGTGTTGCAACCCTTTTCAAACATTTCATCACTCTTTAAGTTAAAATGGCCAAATTGTTAACAAATATTACACAACAACATTGAGAGCAACAGTTATTTATGTTTCTGGCCACATGGAAAATATAAGTCCAATATTCTCTCTCCTTTTAGCTTTGTCTTGGTTTCCACGACTCCTGAGGGAAACATCTGGCTCTTTAGCTGCTAAATGCTCCATTTGTTCACAAGTTAGTTGCTAATTGGACAGGTAGTGTATGGTGCTCTTTGTGTTAATGTTGGATACTACTGGACCCATCAGCCTCACATATAAATGGGTCTACAACATTTATTATTTGCTGTTTTATTCCATTATTCCGTGCTGACTCCTCACAACTGCAAACTGTAGGGGGCCCCGAGTGACCATCATTAACATTGCGACACATACAGCTAACATGTTGATCAAGCACTAAAATACAACACACCTTATGTGTTGTTTCCACATTATAACTAAAAACTCATACTGTATCTTTAATATGACTGTAACTGAGATGCAAATAACTGCATTGCTATTGCTGTGATAGTTTTTGTAATTCCTCCAGTTGCTCTGCTGCTGCATATGCTCATGACATGATTTCTTTGGGCTGGCCGAAGAAGCTAAAGTGGTTTGATAATTGGAATGCACTGGGACGAGCTGTTACTGGGAACCAGCACCAGAGCTTGTTACTAGGAATCCCAGCGGCTATAGAAACCAACACCGAGGGCTGTAATGAAAATGTTCCCTCTTACTGTTTTTTTTTTTTTTTTTTTACCCCCTGCCTGCCTTTCTCCTCCTCTTCAGAGTGCACCTTGGCAACCTCTGGGGAGAGAGCTCTTTTGACAGCTACCATAGGTTATTACTTTCATGACCAAGGGGCAAGTAGACCTCTGGAGAGTCTATTAGCACCTACAAGAGTAGTTGACTTCTACAACTGGCTAGCAGAGACTTTCAACTTCAAAAGTGGTCTGAATCGAATCAAGTGCTTATTATCCATCAAAACTTGACACTTGTGCAAACTAGGATCAATTAGGTGCCAAAGAGTTGGCTTTGTGAGGCTGCTGACTGGTGTCACAGTTTGTTAGCGATGAAATATACAATCCCAGCTCTGCACACAAAGTGCAAATCAATACATATCTGAAACAAGACTGTGAAGGTGCACTGCATTTTATCCACAGGAATGCAGAAGACAGGCCTGGCCAGAATCCTTCACAAAAAAAAAAAATAATAAAAAAAATACCAATATCTTAATTGCATGACAATTACTCAAGATGCAGTTCATGTTGTTTTGCTGTGGAGAGGGTGACAGACAGTAACCAAGCTTTTTACCAGTAACTTTTCAAGCAGCTTAATGGCACCCACAGAAAACCTTTCAATCCTTCTTTTTCACACTCTCTTATGTTGTTTATTGCCCATCTCCCTCCCTAATTATGTGAGTCCCATTCTCCCTTTATCTCTCTCTCACACATTCACTGTCTGGCACTACAGATAAGATGCAGAAGATAGAGGTCGTAGATGCTGTTGGGAGATAAGACTCAGAGATGAGGCCAAGATAGAGATAGAGTGAAGTTGCAGCAGATACAAAAGAGGAAGGGAGAACAAAAGCTATAAAACTTCCCTTCACTGAAAAAATGCCCTTGACCTGTATGCATAGTTAGCAGACTTTTTTTCCGACCAGCATGGCTGTGGCTCTCTGATTTTATAAATGATGTGTCTGCCTCAGTCATTTCCACCTGCAAACACCCTGAGTGGCAGCTGCAACTTCATCTTTCCTGGTTTATGAATGTTAGCATGCATAGTGTGTGTGCGTGTGTGCGTGAGTGTGAATAATATGTCATCTTACACAGACGATCAGACAGAGGTGACGTGACAGAGATTGGATTTGAAGGTGTGAAAGAACAGGACTGGAGACAGACAGCTGCCAGACAAACAGCAAATGAGGCAAATTAGAATTTGGCCCCAGAGCAGAAAATCACACATTTCATTACTCGGCAGATACTGGATCTCCTGACAGGCTGTTCTTACACACTGTTCATAGCCATACCTACAAAAAGTAAGTGCACTGTAATTCCAACATGTCTGTGAAGCTTCTCAGTCATCCTGGTCACAGGTTACCTGGATCACTGTAATTCATAAACATCCCTTGTAATTGTGAACCCAGCTTTGAGGTCATCTATATTGGCAAGGGCACAAGAAAATGGTGAGTTTTACCAAATGGCATTGTGAGGTGGAATTATGTCTTTATTTGTTCAGAGGGCCATTAAATCTTCCCTGTACCTGTCATTCACCTCTATCTGACAGATCCCGTTGTTGCGGGTGACCTCAGTCTGTCACGATGACTCAAAATAATAATAATTCACAAAACAAAATGATGATGACTAGCAGCCTTTTCTTTGCCCTTGTCGCAGCATTCAGCTGAAATGGATTTCACAGTAAACACCATTTCTAAATGTTTTTCCAAACGCATAAAATTACATCTTTGGTTTGCAGGCAGTCTAATTAGAAACACTGTGATTTAAACTGCTTGTTTTTTTGCACAGTGTCTTTTCTACAGTAATCTCATGCACATGGCCAATCTGACGAACATCTTAACATCTGAGTATGGAGCTCAGCAAATACACAATACTTTACCTTACTCCACAGCACGGACGGTGTTAATTTATCAATAAAGACAAAGTATTCATGAGAAAATTCAAAAGTAAACATCTCAGCTCATGTACCGGGCAGCTTTGTGGAGCTTTTGACCGCTGTCTAGGTATTATAACATTATTTAAACTAAACAACATTCATACAGTGGTGATCAGAATTAGAGAATAATTTAGGAACCCTTATTTAGAAATAATGTAATCTTTAGGAACTGTTGTTGTGGCTGTACCAGGCCACTAGATTTCAAATGACCAACTTCATTTGCTATGGCTGAACGGGTCATCCCTTTGGCCTTCATCTGAACAACCTGCTGCCAGAGGCTTTCAGTCACTTTAGAATGCCTCACCATCTTGCAAAGTCAGTAAAAACTGAAAGGTTGGGCTGCCAGTTCAATAGGTCTTGTCAAATAATTAAGGAAATTGGCACCAAGTGACAGATTAACACCAATAACTGGGAGGACAGTTTTCTCTAATTGTTCTTTTTCAAATATCTCTTTAAAGTTTTTGAAACTGTGCTTCAGAAAATGTCTAACTCATGACATATGCTTAAAAACCGCTCTCTTATTCCTGTTTGGATTATTTTAAATATGGGACCTTGAAATGTGGGCTATTGTAGTTTGTTCTCTAATTTAATTACCATTGTACACACATTCTCTCTTCCCTTTCGCATGCCGTCGCAATGACTTGAACCTCACATATAGTACAGTGCTGAATAAAACAGTACTCAGATACTTGGCCATCTTCACAGCAAAAAACACAAAGACATTATTCCAGCAATTCCATCCTGCTGTGCTCTGCACTCACAGTGTTTCCTAAACCCTTTAAAACCCACTTCCAGGTGCACTGCAGGTCAATATAGCACAGCTTACAGGATGCTAAGACACACACATGCACACATGCGTGCACATGCACATGCATACAAGAAAAAAAGCCAAGTTGTCAGACAGCACAACCTCTATAAACTGCAGTTTGTGTTCTGCCTACTGGAAAACATCCAGAAGAAACTGGGGATGAGTGAACAACAGTCATAAACTTGTCACAGATTTTAACATCCCATTATGGGATGCGAGTCAGAGGAGCCTGTGCACTGATTACTGTTATGTCAGTGAGATGCATCCAGGGCGAGAGCGATAAGGGAAATTTATCAGTGTTACAGTGGCGCAGTGGAAGAGGAGCGCCGAAATTGATTGCCTCAAAGGCATCAACAGCCTCCTCTATTCTGATAGAAACTCTATGAGGAGGAAACCTGACATGCCAGATGGGTTGTTACATAGAACTGTCCAAGAAGCCACCACTGGAAACAGGCATTTTGAAAAAAATCTTTGCAGGTCATTGGATGAACCATCTGCCAATCAAGCTCTTGTCAAAGCAACACTTTACAGCTCTGATTCTGCTGCAGCATCGAAGATAAGTTCCACAAGAGGCTTGCCAACCACATACACATTATAAGCTTGACAAGATGGATATCTGTGTGATCTTGTGACAGAATCCAGCTGACTCCTCTAAAATATAGCAGGCATGCAATAGCTCTTCAAAAAAAGACCCTCCTCCAACAGTATACCTCATCCAAGAACTCATGCCACCCAGTCTGTCTTTGTCTACTGTAAAATGTATATATAAGCTTTATTATTATCATTATTATTATTAAGACCACTGAGCTGAAGCCACTAAAGCAACCTCAGCTATGATTTCATTTCCCTAATCATGTATGGTTGACTTGTACACCCAATATCTGATCCTGATCCACATCCTAGCACCACGTGGGCCCCATAGCTAGAGCTGTGCGATATTACAATATATATCATAGTGCAATATAAAAATGTCTACTTAGGATATAACTCTCTTTTGAAATTTTAACATGTAGGCTACTTGGTTAGCTCTCTAGCTAAACTACCATTAACGTTACAATGGTTATGTATTGCATAGAAGCATAGACGTAATGGTATGAGGCACGCGACTGCTTTGTGGTGGCATTTTTATGTCACCAACAAGAACTTGTTTATGGCACTGGTCATAATGTTACATCAGAAAAAATACTATATCTTGACCAAACATGCCATCTATGGAGTATGACCATGTGGAGCCATCAGCTCCCTTCATGCTCCAGCCTCTTGCTCTGTGTATATCCCCTGTAAGCTGTGGTGCATGCTCCATTTCCTGCAAGGCTACCTCTTTACTCATCCCATCTCTCTTCTCCCTCCTCCTCGTTCTTCACTTCACACACTAACTCTCAACCTGTCACTCATCATGTGGCTTGCAAATCTGTGTGCATAGTCTTTCTGTGTGTGTATAAGTTACTGGGCCTCTTACCTTCAGGAGTGGTAGACCAAAATCTAAAGTCAACACCAGATTTTACAATTTACACAACAAAGAAATGAAAGAAAGTGAGAGAGTGAATAAGAAAAAACTTTATGAGCTAATCATTTCGCTCTCTCCACACAGGTCTGGGGCTTCTGGAGTCAAAGGTCGAGGCCATAAATATTTTTAAATATTTGTTGAATAATTCTCTGAAACAAGAAACAGTTGCTGGCACAGTGAATCCCACTGGCAATTCTCTCTACAGATCTGTCTAGCCACTTTCAGCTTTTATATGTTAGTTGTTAGTTTTGGAGCATAATTCCTGTCCTAGCTTTAAAAGGTAAGCGAAGGCCTTGATGATCCCTGGTGGTGAACAGTAAAAGTCTAAAGACAACACAACCTCATCCTTGGACCCTGTTGATGGGATGAACCCCTTAAATATTTACCAAGTGCACCCTGGAAAAGCTGTTTTATGTTTGGTGATGGCAAGAGATTTGCTTGCGACAGAAAGCATCAGCAAATGTCAGGGCGAATCATCTTCGGGACATCAATAAAACATAGCAAAGCAATACTTTAAAAACCTCCATAGTCCATCCTGTCCCATTCAGTATGTCTCTGGGATGTCCCACTCTAAGTCCACTGACGCACAAATAAATGCATGCAGCAGAAACATCAAAAGCAGGGAAAGAAATACCTGATTTGAGTTCCTGCGATCACACCACATGTCGCCCCTTAGTCAAAGTCACGCAGCTATACAGAAAAGAGAAGGAGAAGATGTAAAGCAATTCATCACATCTACACAGAAACAAATGCAGAGGCAAACCGTGCCTCAGTCAACTAGTATAATGATCTTCTTTTTTATTTGTGAATATGACTGCAAGTCATAATGTCATGCTCAGATCATATCCCCTCAGTCTCCATTATACTGTTCAGTAGCTGTCCTGTCTGAGTCTGTACTGTGCTAAGATGGAGAGTAACCCTGGAAGCAAATAGTCTGCAACACTGTTTTTGGTAAAATCAACCTTTCTGGTGACCCTGATCTTTTAGTAACAGTTCAGTGTTGTGGTTTCAGGCAGGGCTGCTTAAATTTTGGAGATCCTTCAAGTCACATGCAGCATCTCAGAAGTTCCGTCCTGCTGGCTACAGTCACTAAGATTTCTAGCTTGCACAATATAGAGTAAAGACAGGTGGGAATAGCTTGGAAGGTCAATTTGTTTAAGACCAACTGCTTCACCTCGCACACTTAAAGTTAACTTCAGGCAAATATGTAACAGACCTGATTATATCTGGTGCACAAATCCTACTGTGGTGTATAATTACTCTCAAAACCCGTGCACATAAAAAAACAAGATATGAGTGCACACAGCCATATAAAAAAACATTTACTCTGACTCACAACACTCTGTGATATGTGAGCAAGAGGATCAAAACTCAAGGCAATAGTATGAATATTATGACGTAGTATGCTACGTCCCAACTGTATATGCATACTGCATGCAATGGTGCATACTTTGAAGGAGCAGCACTGCAGTTTGTTCGAAAAAGGTTAAATTTGGAACATAGCCTTTGCCTGATGCACCGATTATTGATTGGTCACTTCAACATCCACATTCTACAGCTCCAACTATCACATCTGTCTTGTGAGATACACATCACTGTTCACAAATGATGGAAATTAAATGTTTGAGATGCTACTAATGTTAGCATTTAGCTCAAAAACCTCACTAAGAAAAGAGCCCTGTGTGTGTGTTAGTTCACATCTCTCTGACACGGTTTTTCCTGCATTAAGTCTCTCGGCAGATCACTTTATCCATCTAAAGATATTGTCCATGAAACATCAGGAATAACATAGCATACGATCATGGATCAGTTTACAATGTCGCTCAGACCTTTAGGTTCACATTAATGTCACTCACATAATCTCAAGACCATACTGTTTGTTTGTAAGAATGTCCCTCTATGATCTAATCAGTTATCAAGTTAATGTGCAATTAGGCCTCTACAGATAAATATCAGGCTCAGCAATGATCAAATTGTGTTTCCAGTGCAGTTGCACTGCATGACTTGCAGAGAACTTAAGAATTAAGGCAGTTCTATCAACATGGAGAGTTCACCTTATCAGAGTAATCAAATAAATTAAAGAGCCTTTCGAAGGAATTGCAGCCCTGCATGCTTCACAAACACCACAGCAGGTATCTATAAGCTGAGAAAAAACAAATATGCTACATAGGAACTACATAAAAGTCTTTACTCTTGAAAATAAATGTGAAATGTCAAGCTGTCATCACAAATCCTTGTGTGGAATCAGTCATGTCATTATGAGGAGGAGGAAAGACATTTTCTTGCATTAACGGTGGTTGATGGAAGGTGAATTATAACTCTCGCTCTCTGAGACAGATTGACTTAAGAAAATAAAGGGTCTTATAAAGGAACATCATGCAGTGTTGGCATTAGCATGTATGGATATGAGAGAAAAAGACACAAGAGGAGGAAATTACAGAAGAGAGAGGCCGGATCAGATTTCTAAAGGGGGGTGCATATGAGAAAATGTGAGCAACTGTGAGATAAAGCTTCAAGGAAGCATGTGGGAGTGGATAAACAAGTCTCAGATGCTTCAGCAGACAGTCACGGATTGCTTCCCAAAGCACTCATTTTGCTTCATTTCCCGTTCCATCCTTTAGTAATGAATGGCATTCATCACTGCATGGATGTGTCTGTGGCTGCATACGAGGGCAAAACAAAGCAGAGGGAAGACAATAGAAGGACAAGCGATTGTCTTTCTCCACTATACACTGACATGCTGTAAACTCAATAATTATAGTGACATGCAAATCTTCTGCTCTCCATAATTATACTCTGATAGTCTCGTACAAATGATGTCAAGAAACGGACAGTCACCGAGGTTCAACAATCGGAGCTGCGGGTTCTCGGGAAATGAGTCATAGCTCTCATCAGCCACGCTGCTGTGCTGATGTAGTCTGGTGAAGGCATGGAGGATCAAGGCTCTGTGCAGCCATTGTCACTGTCACCACATGCTGACTATACTTCTGATGCTGCCACCACCCCTCCCATCCCCCTGTGGTCCTGAGGACAAGATTGTGCTTCACTGCACTGTGCCATGCAGTTTCAGCCTGGATTTCCCTACGAGCTTAACAGAGAGTGAAGCCCTCTCATTGTTTAGCACTTCAAAGGAAACAAGAGAAAAGAGAAGGCAGAGAGAGAGGAGAGGAAATGACAGACACAGGGTGAAAAAGGGAACATGAAAAAGGAAAAGGCAAGAGGGGAAGCAGCAAAAGAACAGAGAAGGAGAGTGGGAGGGAAAATATGAAAGAAATGAGAAGTGAAGAGATGGACCCAGTTTGAATGTGAGTAGAAGCTTTCACTGCAGCTAAACTGCCAAGTGAATCCAGCAGGCTGAGAGGCCAAGAGTCAAATTAAAACAACAGCTTAGTGCTATAATATCTTTAACATTCACCAAATACCAAGTAAGGTGAATAAGTCCCATTTGGCCATCTTGCACATAAATTGGCAATATATAAAGTGTACAGCACCACTGCTGAGGCCATATGGGGCTTTTCTCTGCCTTCAAAATGTCTTTTCTCCCTGGCAGTGGATGCCTAAGGAAGTAGCGGTGGTGGATGAACATTTAGCAATCTGGCCTTGGGCCCTCATACCTGAATTACAAAATTGATGGTTTTAGTGCGTTCAAAAACAATGTCTACAATGGTTTTTAAACTGACATCATGTCTCTTTTCCAATGTAACTATCAACAGTAGCTCCAAACGTTACTAAATCAGGATTACAATCCTGGCAGCCACAGATATTTTTTTTATTTTCTGCACATGTGAGTTATTAATTGTTGTCGGGATGTAAAGAAAGTTTCAACAAAAAGTGTATTTGAACAACATTACCAACCCTAGCTTTAATGATAGGTTCAACTAAAATGACTTGGCTATGCTTAAGGAATGACAGAGTATGGCAAATAAAACACAGCACGTCTGCTAAATAATATGAATCTGAAGTATAAAATAGATCAAAATACATACGGTGCACACTGTTTTAATAACTCCATGCTTAGTGTAACATTAATTTGCCTGTCACGACTGGATCTGTGAGTGACTGGTCGCTAAGGGTGGGTCATTCTTGGTGAAAAAGCTTCTTTAGCTAAGTGTGGATCTGGGAAACATGTTTTTCTTTCACAGGAGGCTTAAGAGCGTTCTAAAGAAGCTCTTGGCGCTAAGATCTTCTTAACTGGATCTGGGAAATGCGGCCATGGTTTCAATTTATTTCTCCAAGTTGATCACTGTCTTTTGAATTATTATCCTCTCAGACACACAGCAGAAGTGAGTGACTTCCAGTCCCATTCATAAAATAATGACATTTGAAGAAGGATTATGTGACTCATCTTTGCAGGGCATCCTCATATTTTGCAGTTTTGGCCATGTTTACACAGAAGTAGAGGAAAATTAAACCCCTATAGAGTTGTAGACTACTTACTGTAAGTACACATACTCATTGTGGCTTAGTTTTTTCCAGATGTCCTCCATCAAAGTGCTTGTCTATCTGTGGAATCCCGAGGCAGAGATATAAGAATGAACAGACAATGATGAAACAGTCCTTGTCTGTAGAAGGAAGAGATGCAGCTGCAAATAGAATCTACTGTAAAATCAAGAGGTTTTGGTTTGTTGTTGATCAGGAAGAGCAGGTCAAGCTGTGTGAATTCCTGCTGTAACTACAGTATCTAGCGCTCTAGCTCTTCATGCGCCCTGCATGAGGTAAACACGTACATTCACACTCACAGTACATCACAAGCACTGACAAACTGGAAGCTGGTGTGCTACGTTTCCATGTACCAAGAAGGGATTTAGTGATTTTAGAAATGTGAGGCTCAAGTCAAGCTATGAATTAAATATTTTGTTTTCGTGTTCCAAAAACATTGCACTACCAGCAGTCTGGTGTTAGACAAAAGTTGTTAACAGTTCACTCAATCCAACCATGCATAACTCAGCACCAACAGAGCTTGATACTTGATGACTTTGGTATCAACACTGGAGACATCAACTCATCCAAGTCTTGGCTTGGCTAGGTTTGGAAGATCAAGAAAATCCAATTGTAGCCAAAACCTAAGCATCATCCAGCTATTCTATAACATTTGGTTTGTGAACTCTGTTGAGGCACATTTCTTAAGCTTTAATTGTTTTGCCTGCAAAGACTGTGCAAGTGCAGTGCATTGCTTTCCATGACTGTTAGGGATTTATGAAGTCTGGATGATGTTAATAAAATATTTTAGACAGCCATGGTAGTCTTTATACAACTGCAGCAACTCCTTGTTGTACTCCTCCGCCAACCAGTGAAACTGCAGTGAAACAAACTACTGACAGTGCTCCAGAGGGGGAAGCCAGTGAGGGATTATGTCCTTGATACTGGTTCGTTGGTTTAAGCACTCAATGACTGGTTTCTTGCTGTATTCACAATGAAACTTAAACAAAAAAAAAAACAAACAAACATCTGTACAAAAATGCAGTCACCTTGCATAGCGTGACGTCTGACTTAATGGGATCATGCATCAGCACCGTCAGCACAGGGTGCTAAAAGCAGCTCCCCTTTATAAATTCATTCAGCATGTGATAATCATAATCTGACAGCCCTGGACCTGTGGCAGTAGCCATTAAGCTGAGATATTCCTTATTATGAACACGTGTCTCTGCTGATGTGCCTTAATGGATAGTAAAAGCCATTGAGGCACTCTCTAGTGAGAAAACACACTTTTAAACTGCTGCTTTGGCGCAGAATGGTGGACAGACTACTGTACGTAAATGAGACACGGCAAGACAGAGAGGTAGAAAAGGGAAGATAGCTTTTCATTTAGTCAAAGCAAAAATAAAGACAAAGGTAAACTGAGTTTTATCTCGTCTTTCTCAGCACAGCAGTGATCAATGATGGCTGTTTTCCAGAGTCTGTAAAAAATGCATCTCTAGGGCTGTGGTTTGAGCTGAAGGTCTCAAGCTCACTGCACTCCGAGCCTTCCATCTAGAGACCTGTAACATCTCCGAGTCAATAAAAGTTCACATGGGTTGCTTGGACATTAAATCCATAGAGATGTGTAGCTGAACAAAGCCTTAGAGGAAAAAAGAGGCGCAGGAAGAAGAGAAGGATGATTGATATTCATTGTTTTTAATTCACTTCAGGAAGCTTGGCTCTTTTACTTGAACTCTTGCTCTTTTGCTTTCCTGCATCCAGTACAGAGATGACCTTTGGGAAACACTGTTGGATTGTTAAAGAGGCCAGGAACACTGAAGGCTCTCTGCCGTCTCCCTTCCTGCACCAGCAACACTGACTTTACTCTCATACTTGGTAACACGGTAGAGGTAGTTTTGTTTTGCCTTTGTTTCTGTTCTGTTTAGTTTCCCTTATCTTTTAGCTCTCACTGAATTATTAGCCTGGGCCCTCTTCTTCATTTTAGCGATGCTAACTGCATGGCTCGAGGGATGCCAATATTGGCCAGCTCACTACTTTGGTCTGGAATGAAATAGCTCAATTGTTGGACAGATTCTATGAAATATTGAACAGACATTCATGGTGCCTGGAGGGGATGAAGTCGACTGATTTTGGTGATCTCCTAACCTTTTCTCGAGCATCACCATGAGATTGCCATTTGTGATTCAGAGTGAAATTTCTCAACAACTATTGGCTGGATCACCATGTTTTTTTTTTTGAATTGGTGATTCTTTAACTGTACATCACCACGCAATAATCACTTGTCTTTGCTGTGTTTTGTGTGTAATGCTAATGTGCAAATGTTAGTACACTATGAGGGTTAGCATGTTAACGTAGAGCCAGGTCACAGGTCACAATAAGCTTGATACATACTGTAATTTAAATGCATCCATGTGAACAGCTATGCTCAGAGCTAGTGACAGTAAAATAAGTATTTTTGGGCGGCACGGTGGTGTAGTGGTTAGCACTGTTGCCTCACAGCAAGAAGGTACCAGGTTCGAATCCCGGGCCCGGCGCCTTTCTGTGTGGAGTTTGCATGTTCTCCCCGTGTCTGCGTGGGTTCTCTCTGGGTACTCCGGCTTCCTCCCACCATCCAAAAACATGCATGGGGATTAGGTTAATTGGCTAATTTAAATTGACCGTAGGTGTGAATGTGAGTGTGAGTGGTTGTCTGTCTCTATGTGCCCTGCGATGAGGTGGCGACTTGTCCAGGGTGTACCCTGCCTTCCGCCCTAAGACAGCTGGGTTAGGCTCCAGCCCCCCCGCAACCCTATGAGGATAAGCGGTAGATAATGGATGGATGGAATAAGTATTTTACAATGTATGATGTACCATCATACATTAGTAATCTTGAAGAACTAGCAAGAGAGCTAGCAAAATTTGAAAGTGGCATCACCTCTAAGCCTCCTCTTAGCTCCAGCACCTCCTCCTCCTCCTGTCAGTGCTCCATCCAAAGACACGCCTCCTCTCCTGCTACATCTGTATTTCTGCAGAGGAGTGTGCTGAATAATTCCGGCAAAGGTGAAACATAATGCAAGACAGAGGGGGCCGTGAGCAGGATGAGACATGAAGGTATCTGATTGGTTCTTTCCATTCAGACTGAGGGTCAGTTGATTGGTCAGAGTTTTTACCGTCCTGCAGCTGCCACAGAGGTCTGATATTTTTCCTTCTTTTTCTGAACACATAATGTAATGACTGCTCTCAGGATGGAAGAACCATTTCACCCAGTAGAACAAAAAGTGCTTCTGAAGAGGATTATTAAGCATAGTTATAACATCAGCATGTTAGAACTGCTAGCATGACTGTAGACTCTGTACCATCTCTCCTGAATAATAAAAAAAAAAACATTAAAATCAATGAAACCTTTGCAAAAAAAGCAATCACCTGTGTTCATCAGGGTATTTTTTGCTCCCATTATGTCCTTAATTCAAATAAGATATTAACATGACAGCTGCAATAATCAATATAAGCATTGTCTTACATGGGTATAATTTAATTACAAAATTGGAGTGCATTGAATGTCCCTTTCATGAACAGATGAATAGCCACATATGGGACCATTTGAAATGCATAATAAGTAATTTTCAATGACCAGAGGACCATGATTATCACTCACTGGACTGTGATTATGTTAGTAGTAATTACTTAACTACTGCTGACCTTACTGCTGCAGGAAATGAAAGACCACAACAGTGCTGCAAAAAGAGCCTGATATAATATTACAAAGCTAACAGCACTGCAAGAAGCCTGTGTACCAGTGTCCCCATTTTCTGACTACACCCTGTAGGTTCATGCCAAAACAAGACCTCAGCCTGACCTGCTACTAAATAAAACAGATACAGCCGTGAGGTGCTCATGTGATGATGTGTCTTACTCTGGTAAACACCAGAATAAACCAATGCTTGATGTGTTTCAGCACTGCATTGTGCAACATTTAACATAGAAGAGTGTAAAATGTATGGGGTATAGCTTTTTCCCCACTACACTTCCAGAAAAAACAGAAGGTTGGCTATTGATTGCCTATTGAGGCATTGTTGGCCTTTCCAAAGGGTGGCCTAGTTTTTCTCTGGCTTCTGCAAATGAAAATCGATTACAGGAAAACATAAACATAAATAGACCACAGGGTTTTCTCTTGCACTGGACAGAGCTCTACTGCATGAACTTAGGGTCACAAAGGCAAACATCTTTAAGCTAGGGTGGCATGTCCAATCTTGCTGGATAACCTATCATACCATACAATAAGGTAAGAATCACATGCTGCCAAATGGGAACATATTTTAAGGCATAGAAAATGGACTGCGTGTGGATACATATGATTTATATTGCACAATTGTAATGGAATGGACTGGTAATATATTCTGAGAAGGACTTCAGGCTACAGCAACTCTGAAAAAGGCTGACACGTTCAGACAAAGTGAATGAACGTGGTGTCATTTTCACATAATATATGACTCAGAGGGTGGCAGTGGTAAGCACTGACGCTTCACAGCAAGAAGGTACTGGGTTCGATTTCCGGTTCTCTCTGGGTACTCCGGCTTCCTCCCACTATCCAAAAACATGCATGTGGATTAGGTTAAATTGTCCTTAGGTGTGAATGTGAGTGTGAGTGGTTGTCAAACGGGCGACTTGAGCAGGGTGTACCCTGCCTTTAGCCTTAAGACAGCTGGAATAGGCTCCAGCCCCCCCGAGACCCTATGAGGATAAGAGGTAAAAAATGGATGGATGGATGGATGGATATGAGTCAGATTGACATGCTCTGTTTAGTTATGAAAAACCTAAAATATTAGTAACTTGCCTTGAAGGTGAAAAAGAGAGGGCTTCAATTAAAAGCTAACATCAATGTGACCCCACGCTTCACAGCTAATTTACTCATATCACAAGGTATAGATGGCTACTGCTCAAACCTGCTGAGTGCCAAGAAAAACTCTTTTCCCACATTCAGAAAAAAACATTAACAAAGCCTCAAGATGAGAGGAAGCCTCTTTATCGTCTGCCGTATGAGTGCAAACAAGTGCAACGTCGCGCTTTCCAAATGTCACTGGCTGTTTCTTTGATAAAGGCTACACTCACTGTATATGCTAAATGTCATCCCTCTGAGGAGCAGTAACATAACACCGTGTTATCTCCACAGAGACCCCTTGATCCGGCAAAACAGTTTGAAGACAAAGACGCAGGTTGATTGCTCCTGTAGACAAAAGGAAAACATATTTTTTCTGAAGCTGAAGCTGAAATAAATGTTTGTGCGTCAATGAATTGACAATTAATAAATAATTCCATATAACACACATCAGTCTTCTGCAGTCTAGGCTGTTTTCTAGCATTCAACTATAATTAATTCCATCTGCAGCGCACTGTATGCACACTATCATGAGGCCTGTGTGGTCCCTGTGTGACCGTGCTGAGGTCTGTATGCAATCACTTGAGGTTTCAGCTGAGTGCTGGCAGGTTGACAGGCTGTGAGCGAGAGGACTGCACAGACTCCAGAATCCCCTTTTTCCACCTCAAGTTGCTCATCCATCAGCACGGGCCCTGTCCGTCGGTCTAACTCAGAACATATAATGCAGCGCCAGCAATCAGCACAAACAAGATGCCGTGGTACTAGCAATTTGTTTCAGAAGCATTCAGTGGTAGAACCGTTAAAAAGAGAGTTTAGTGAAACAGTAGGTACAGATCGATTGCAAGAGAGAGAGACAAAGAGAGAGAGAGAGTGAGAGAGAGAGAGAGAGAGAGAGAGCGTAATTGGTTGTGAAATTGTCATCCAACACTGCTTGGGGAAGTGATAACCTTCATGATGGGATGCAAGGTTACTCAGCCATTTGCTCCCTTCAACCTGCCCGCTGAATAAATGCACCATCTAACTTCAGGAAATATTTGTAAGAGGCCCCCGTTGCGGGAGTTGTCGAGAATGGTGATTGTGTTTGCCAACCTGCTTTCAGATGCAAATGGCAGTTTTGGTGTATAAATAGCCCTCTCTGCCGTCTGGTGTTATCAGAGGGATGTACACAAGAGGGGATTAGAAAAGAGCAGCACACTTTCTGGCAACAGGCTGGATCTCAAAGGGATGTCCACCTCACAGCAGAAAGCAGGAAAAGATGAGGACAAGAAGCTGATAAATAGTGGAAACTTCTAGACCTGTTCACTTGAACTACATTAACAAGGCATCGGTGGACTACTTCATCTTACAGTAGTAGAAACCACAAATATGCACCTGAATATGAGCACAATAATCCTTCTGTAGTAAAGCATGAATGTTCCTATTCAGTGTAGTCCTCTGCTGTGAGGTTAGTAATGTTAGAAATGACTCATTCGCTGATGCACAACTGCAAGAAACAAAACAACTCAAAACAATAACAAAATGTGGAGCCTCTTTCATACTGCACGAAAAATGATGCAGGTTTTTCGTGCACTGTGAAAGGGGTTGATGCAGCATTTTGACGGTCAACTACTCGGCAATCGACCAGGGAGTGTATCGGCTCGGATCAGATCGGCTCCAGTGTGAAAGTCGAGCCGTATCGACCCACGTCGACTCACTATTTACCCGATGATGTTGATGTATCTGCCTGTCGCATTCTGCTTTAGTCACTGAGCAGCCTGTCAGGCTGTCAGTGTGAAGCTCCAGAGCTGCAGAGCTGCTCACTCATAAGATCAGTCTTCCTATTAATCTCCAGAGACCGATCTCTGAAGGACAGAGATTTTATTCAAACAAATCAAATGTGTGACATCATCTTTAATGAGAGCACAGATGTGATTTAGTCTTACATCATTCTGGGGAAATCCCAGTGATTAATTGCGCGGTGAAAGAGCCCAAATGCTGATCTGACCCGTGTCGACAGGCTAATTTCAGTGTGAAAGCGGTATGACAGATGTCTTTCTGACTTCTGTCTGGTAATATTAATGAAAGACACTGACCAACAATCCTATAGTTTAAAAAGTGGAAAATAATTGTTAATGTCCTCTCTAATTCCATATATATATATATATATATATATATATATATATATATACATACACATATATATCATAACACACACACACACATACAGAGAGAGATCCAGGGTGGATGTAGAGTGGATCTAGGGAGGTGTTGTCCAGGGGGTACCCTGCCTCCTCGGGTAGGCTCCTATGTGAGGATAAGCGGTAGAAAATGGATGGAAATGGATGGATATATAGATATCTGAAGTATGTGGAATTCGATCTATGCTATGTTTGTCTTCACACCAAATATTCATCTCTCAGGGCCTGTGTGGCCTTGAGTTTACACAGATTTACAAAATGTTACAAATCAGAGTGAGTAGAGCTCTCCATCCACTGCCTGAGGTAAGATCACAGCTGAAATACACATAATGCAGTCTGAGGGTAATTCTGAAGGGAAAAGAGCTAATGTTTAACGAATACATTCTTATTGTAATGTGCGTTTAATTCTGTGCCAAAGCTCGAGAGATATCTGCAAATCTTCCCAGTCACTCCGTGAAATCTGCTGAACTGCTGATTGGGAGCACATATCATTACTGTATAAAGGCACACATTCTTCCAGAACCAGTCTCCTACTGTACAATGTCAGTTCTATGCAAATAAACCAAAAGGTGTGGCTATCATATGCTGTAAACATTAGTTTTGATTACAATAAGTTACGTGTAATGCAAATTAAATCTTTTTTTTTTTTTTTTCAAATCATGTTTTGGATTTCAATGAAAAACTGCATTTCCAATCCCTGTAGCGAGAAAACTGTTTATCCTCACATATGGAGAAATATTCACTTAATTCAGTGAACCAAAAAGTCATTCTCTCTATTGAATGTAGCACCCCTACTGGCTGGGTAATGGGCCTTGACTGTGTGCATTTACACACTGCTATCAACCATGAATGTGACACGCAAACCACTCACCATAACACATGACCCCAGCCACCCCCATATCTGTCTGTCTGTCTGCACATGCACAAACACCAAATTCCTCATCTTGCAGTGGTGTAAAAGAGATGCAGAAGCACCAACATTCAAGGCAATCTACGCAAAAGGTTAAGGATTTCTGCTAAGTAGAGCAAAGTGCAGAAAAAACAGGACTTTTTTTTTTCAATTTAATTGAGGCTCTCACATTAACTTCAAAGTGTAAGACAAGTAATTCCCACTCTTTGCTGGTGTTCATCTTCCCAAGCTAAAACCTTGTCCTCTTCATTAAAAGCCCATCCCTCCTCATCCCCTTGAGCCTGTCATGTTCAAACAGTGTTCACAGCTCCTTGCTAGGCTGGATTAATGAAATATTTGATATATAATGTCAAAATACAGGAAAAGCAGCATGGACTAGGGACCCCAGTAATTATCGCTAGGAGAGAGGAAAATAAACATGAGGTAGAAAAAAAAGTTTATTTCCTTTGTTTTCCTTGATGCTGCACTGTGGTGCATATAAGTTGAAATAGATTTGACCAAGAGGAAACCTTGCAGCTTGCCTTGACTTGCCTGGTGTCCTCATATTTTGTGCTTCATCATTTTTCATTGCATTTTTCAAGCTACCAAATGGATTTGAAGAAAGACCTCAGTGGCCATGGACGTCTATCTGTTACCTTGAACAGCAAACTGTTGTCCTCCTGTCCTTCTTGTTCTTTTCTTTCTGTGGTTATAGCCACAAAAGGTAACTAGTATAGCAGCTAACAGTAGCCAGTAGGCACAACTGAAGAAGCCAGCACACTTCGACAGAACTGGTTCCAACACTTTTCCTTCCTGACAGGGTCAGACCATCCATCATACAAACTACTTCTTTTGAGTGTAAGTGTCTCAACGGTTAACCTTAAGCTGTATTCTAAACAGTATGATTCTGATGTATTGCATGCATTAATGCTCCCATTGACCAAGCTTCTGGTATAAATGCAAGGTGACAGTCAGACTCAGTGTTTCTTCCTTATAAGCATTATTTAAGTCTTCCTCTCCTTGGAATCAGTCTCTAATTATTATGTTCCCCTTTCAGCAGCCGTCTGTACGTAGGTATGATAGCTTTTCAAGCTGAAAGGCCTGTAATGGACTCTCATTATTCAGTTCCAAGACAGGCACTATGGTATTTCAGTCTACGAGCGCTTCAGCAAACGTCGACAGTTATAGAGGAAGAGGTTAATTAGGTGAAGGTGCCCCTAATTCACTGGCTGGACCACTCACCACTCTCTCACTTCCCAATCAACGCTGTCCGAGCAGGTTCATGGATACCGTGACGAGTCTGTGTGAAGCATTGAAAAATCAAGTTGTAATTCTCTCAGTTCAGGTATTTCAACTCACAGCTTCCCATAAACAATCTGCAGCGATGGGGTGACAAAAGAAACGCTGCTACAGTATATTTTACTTTTAACAGTTATGTGGTAATGTATTACTATTAGAATTTCTAACAGTTACTTTCGTAATGTGTTATATCATGTCACACCCGGATTTAATTGGTACAGTGTTTGCTTGTTTCGTGTCGCCGCAACTATTTTGTGCTACAGCAGCAAAAAAGAGCAGGCATGGCAACAGTGGTACTGAAAATGATTCTTTCAGCACTCTGAAATACTGTGGTGGCTGCAGCCAAGGTACGTTTGTCAAGTGAGACAGAAATGACTGAGCCATATTTCCTCATGTCATGTCATGTCATTAAAGGCTACATTTGAGAAGAATAGGCCTACAATTAAAATATTTATCCTGGTGTAATGTATCACACTTTGATCAAAACCTTCATGCTCACTAACATTTATTACCACTTAAATCAAGGTTTTAAAAGCAGCTAAAAGGGTGACTTGTTGTAGAGCTCTGGAAGCTTCAGTACAGGTAACCTAGCAACCAGATGCTACTTATTGTTTTCTCTTTTTTGAAGTTCAACTTGGCAACAACATTGTGTGGCTCATAATCAAACTTGGCCACAAGCTAGTAAAAATACATAAATATGATGATACTATAGGAACTCACTCTGGGTACATAATGAACTACTTTTGTTTTCAAATGCTTAATCATACTTGCTGGTATGCATTTTTGTGAAAATCAGGTAAGTAATATATTCCTATTCATGGACAGTAATATTGTAATATAACCTTAAAATGGCAGTAACTAGTAATATTAATATATAACATTTTGAGAGGAACTTTCCCAACACTGACAGAATTTCTAGTCCTATTTTTCCATTATAAAAGCTACATATTGACATAGAAACATCAAGCAAAGCTAAAATAAATGGGTTGTATGGAGCAAGTGAATGAATAAAGAGTGAGGTGACATCAGTGTCATTTCCATTTTTTTCAAATATTCATATATTCATGTAAAGTATTATCAGATCTTTACCTTTTATCTTTTTCTTAACAGCTATTACCAAGAATATCACCTGACCCAACACACTCACACATACACATTGCTAAATGCACACACTTTTGTCAGAACGAATGAATTAAATAGAGATCAAGGTTTATTCTGAGCAATCAGCTTGAAGCTGGAAAGCCTGACAGGTTTCCTTGACTGGAAAATATACAGTATCAAACATTCATTTACAAGTGAGGCCTGCTTCTGGAAATGACAGCACTAAGCTGTAGGGCCTGCTCATCGTTAGGTGACTAATGGAGTATACGTATTACACATGAGACTCTACATTGGTTTTGATAAAGTCAAGCTCTACTTCATCTGACCTGATTACCTGCAGACATCAAAAAATGATGTCCTCCTTCTCATGATGAATGGGTTTGTTTTTTAGGCCACATCAGTCACAAGCATGCTTTTATTAATATACAATGTAAGGCTTTGCTACAGAACTGCGCCTCGTTGAAAGTAATGTCATTTCATTGAACAATGTGACAGAAAATCAGGGGAGAGCCGAAACAAAACCTCACAAAGGAGCTCCTGAATCAACAATCCATATCTCAAGGACCCTACAGGGTGACAGAGAATATGCCCACCCCCCCGCCTCAGAGAGCTGAGTGGAGGCAATGAATTTAGCCTGCCGAAAACAACAGAATCTGTCTGCTGTTATTGTAGCAAGATCAATTTCTGAAACATATCTATAATATCATTTTTTCATTTATTTGAGTTAATTGTTTATGATTGAAAGAAAAACATATATGTATTGTTTCCTTATACAAGGAGGCCTCCGGAATGTTTGAGACCCCTATGATCGCTTTCAGGGGGTCCACCTTCCTATAAAGGAGTGTCTCCCACCTTAAGTTTTGCTACTGTACTTCAAGGGAGAGGTACGTCACATTTATGTTTATTGCAATTTATAATAAGTTTACTTTTCAGTTAAAAACTCTTCAATCAACCATTGACCTGGATAAATCTGTTTCTTCCACTCATCTACTCTACACCTGCAGGCTGATCTGACAGGTAATACTCAGGTGGACAGAGTTTAGACATCAAGGTGTAACCTGAAAGGATTTACAATCTAAAAACTAAAATCTGAAAGTGGGGGGGGGGTAAAGGTAAAACTACAAGGGGTGTTTATTTTTGTTTGCCCACAATAAAAGTGATGAAAACTGTGTGAAGTTTCACTTCAAATGCATAATGAAGATATAATTTTAAAAAAGAAGCATGCTGAGAAGTCTTTTCTCTGCATGCAGCTAACGGTTGGGTATTGTTTTCATGCAGAGAATTAGACTGAGACCCTCCAGCGAGATGATCTTTTAAGACTACCCCGTCTCTCTGCAACAACAAAAAAAAAAAAACAGCACTGCTCGTTTGTTCTAACAGCTTAAAACAATATTTACATCCAGTGTGAAAGCAGTTAAGAAAAAAATCTATTTGCCAAGAAACATCTGACAGCCATTTTCGTTTCAGGTTAAACGTTACTATCACTGTGCCAAATCCTGCATAATCAACAATGACAATGTGAATGAATGCACATTAATGCACATCTCCTCATTACAATGATGTGAATATAGCAGTTAGTGTATTGAGAGAAACAGCTGGAGGCACCAATTCTCCACACAGGCTGCAGGAATATGGCATTTATGCACATTTCATATATTAACATTTAAGATCTCCTCATAGTTGTAATCTCAGCTCCAATTAATTTTAATATAGGTCAAACAAGGCCTGAGACCCATTGTATTATAATGAAAGAATGAGTATTAAAAGAGTGCAGGGGCATACCAGCCAAGAGCAAACTGAAACAAATAAATATATGCTAATGACAGCCTCCACATTTTTACTTAAAATTAATCATCAAAGCCAGAACTTACTCAGCCTACGTTCTTAATTTTCTTGCATTGCTTCCTTTTGGCCTCTGCACTCCAAATCCCATCTCTATGGTCTTTCGACCCCCAACTGAAAATAACCAGGAGGACAGAAGACTTATGATGACATTCGGATACTTCAATTTACTTATTTCAATTTTACAGATTGAACAGCCCTTGCCAGGGTGGAGCCCGGCTAAGGAGCAGCTCTCTGTAATGCTCTGTTTGTTGGTCTTAGCCAGTCAGCACTGCGTCCTCTAGATTTCCCAGAATGCTGCTGCCCGTCTGTTGACTGGCAAGAAACAGTGTGACCACATTAGTCCTGTCCTTGCCTCCATGCACTGGCTGGCTGTTCATTTTAGAATGCAGTTTTAAAGTTTTATTAACTGTTTTTAAGTGTTTAAATGGTCTGGCACTGTCTTGATATTTATCCTTTATCTTTGATTTATTTTAGCTTCTCTTTTACTCTTCTTTTATTGTTTTTATTTTTATATTTTTAATTTTATTCATTATTTATTTTCATTTTTAATACTGTGTGCATTTTATTCCATTACCATTTTTATGTGAATTGTATGAATATATTGTACCCTGTACAGCACTTTGGTCACCTGAGGTTGTTCAAAAAGCGCTTTAGAAATAAACTTTGATATGACTTGACTCAATTCTGCTCACATTTGCTCAACACACAGACATCTGCACTTAACCTGTAGCCTCCTGCATGCAGAGCAATTTCAGTGCAGCACCAACATGCAATCTTGAGTGAATATAATGAAAAGGTAGGTGGGTGAGTGGGTCTTTCTCACCATTTTTCATGTTTTTTATATTATTTTTAATAAAACAATCAACATTTCATGGCACCAAAGGAAAACAGCAAATCAGAACCAAGGAGTCTCTGCAGCAGCTGTCAATCGCTGCTCACAAAACTCCAACCTAACTGTCAAACCAGGCAGCGATGAAAAATATGAATCACTATTCAGGTGCTGTAATGCCTATTTCTCAACCTGAAATGTTAAACATAAAATTGACTGTTATTTTTTTCAGCACTGGGAGCACACAATGACCACAGCCAGGACTTATCTCAGTTAAAGTTAACAAAAGGTGAAACTAGGTGATATTTGGACCAGAAGATTGATTGAAATGTTCTATGTAATCTGATGGCCTGAGTAAGAACCTATATTAGAATAACTATGGTTTTCTTTGACAAGATAAGACAAAATTACTCCTTGCTTGATATGGAATAAAAACCAGGCTGACTGATAGTTGGAGAGGTGCCAGTTTCTCCTCCTGAGCACTGCTGAGGTACCCTTGAGCAAGGCACTGAACCCCCAACTGCTCAGGGCCCCTGGATATGGGGCAGCCCCCTCACTCTGACACATCTCCTTTAATGCATGTGTCCCATAACCTGTGTGTGATGTGCAACTGCAAAAAAAAAAAAAAAACACTAACAGGGATTATTGAGGGATTAATGAATTTTTTTTTTCTTCTTCTTGACACAAGTTTAAGATGAAAAGAAAAAAAATAGCTGACACAACCTCCAAGCGAAAACTACATACAGCTGCAGTTCATTCAGACAGCTGCTGCAAGTATACCCATACAGAAATGAAATGAAAATAGTATGTGATTTACTCTTTTCACACAAGATAATAAAAAGAAGTATAAGGATATTGTATGTATCATTCCTATCATATACTATTCTGATAAATACCCAAATCATACAATTTTCATTTTGTTTAAATTTACTAAGGAGCTTATATTCAGATTCACTGTTGCATGCGTTACATACAAGTTTCATACAAAGGAAATGTCCTTTGTATGAAACTTGTATATAAAGCATACAACAGTGAATGATACATACAATGTTCTTATACTTCTTTTTATTATCTTGTATGAAAAGAATGCAAAAGTGGCCAATTTCAAGAGTAAATCATATACTCTTCATGAATTTCAGTACATTTTTTAATAATTTTTTACTGTTTCTTTTCCGTATGGGTAACTCCCTCCCACAAACACAGACCACACCTTACTGGTCTTCAAAAATCTCTCAGTATTATAGTTCTTAATGGTGTTTGTATAATCTCAGTTTTTGCTCTACTTCACACTTGGTGGGTGTATTTCTGGGGACCCACTGTGGAATCTGGACACTCCAGGGCTTTAAGACTCTGCAGACTGAGACGAGTGGGTTGTCCAGCGATACCAGAAACCCACCGGGAACCAAACAAGCTCTCCTTCTCTTCCCTGGAGTCAACACAAGTGGAAGTGGAAGCAGAATTGAACCAGACTATGTTTTACTAGTGAGTGTGAGTATGACAAAATTTCCCAGGAGTCAGACATGATACCAACTTATAACACTGTGGTAATAAGCCAGCAAAATACCTCAGCTATAGTGAAATCCAGCATGTAAGAATACACCTAAAGAATGACGCAGCATGTCCAGCACTGAGAAAAGACTCACAATAAAAGGTTTGGGCCTTAAAATAATGTTTTGTGTGCAGGTTATTTTTACGCCTTGAATAGGCATGCTTCTTGTCTGACATAATTGCAGATGAAACAAACATTTGGTTGTGTATTATATGTTTTTACACTCTTTGAAAAAGCTTTATTTTGTAATTATAAAGACAATAATCCAAATCCAAACTGGGATAGGCTCCAGCCCCCCTATGACCCTAAATGAGGACAAGCGATAGAAAATTGTTGTGTGTAGAGAGCAGCTTCATGTTATCTATGGCTTAAAGCGTTATCAGTGAAATATCACCCTGGAAACTTATAGTATGCTCCCACAATCTGCTATTGCCTCAGAGCTCCATGGCATCACAGGCATATTACTATATTTAGTCTTGAAAAAAAAAATCAAGGAGAGCTGCACGTGTGTGCATTCAAGAGAGTGAGAGAATTTGAATATGTTTTATTGGTGAGGTGGTGGTGGTGGTGGTGTGTGTGTGTGTGTGTGGGGGGGGGGGGGTTCGAATGTGCTTCAGGATTCATCCCAGTGGGACAAGAACCCCTCGCAGGCTGCCTTTGGATCTTGATGGTTTGTTTTTTTTTTAAAAATGTGTGTGATACTGCCAACAGTGTAACCTACAGTAGATGTTTGAAATCATTATCATCATTATTGATGGTGCTTCTCCTGATGATTGCACAGATCCAACATTGTATGAAGTACTGTGTTTGAGTACTTGCAAACTCAATGACCTGTCCAAAATAACAACGCTAGTTGTAGGAGGGTGCAGTGTTGTCAGTTTGTTGTGTTATAACTTGCAATTTTTACAGTAAGAATAGATCAAATGACTATATGTAAAGTGAAAGGGGTTACAGCAGCACCAGAATGACTTTTGACGTCAGTTTTGGACAAAATTCCCACAGGATTGTGTGAGACTACATTGGGCAGACCTCAGACTCTGTAGGAGGGTCTGGATCATGCTCCACTTGAGGATAATTATGTACATTTTAAAGTTACATGCATGAATCCAGGGCTAGACCTGCGAAGAACATTGTGTTCTAGTAAAGAATTTCATCAGAAACACATCGATTGTATATAAAAGGTCACAAGACGACAAAAAGTTTCACCCACACAACACAGTACACGAGACAGGATCTGTGTTTCAAGACAGATGAGTATATATTTTCTGCTCTTTATGAAACATTGGGCTTGGGACATTCACTTTCATTTCCTTTGAATTAGACGACACAATGGTGGCTTATAACTGGATAAAGGTCCACATGACAATGTCATGACACTTAGACGTTATTGTCAACATTCTATGACAAAACGCTAGACTTAAAAGACTCTTGTTGTCTATTCAAATGCCAGTGTCATAGAGACAAATCCACAGAGAATAGTCACCAAATACTACAGTTCCTGTCACCTTTTCAGTCTCTTTATTTTATTTTCAGCAACGTTTTCAGGCAAAAAGCTGTCAAATATCCACCATAATCTACCTGCCCATTATCAAACAGCACAAAAAAGTTAGCAGCTAGCTGGTCAACCAAGGGGAGCATTTAGTGGCCAGATATGTTCATCAGTTGGTAGAGAACAAAATAGACCAAAGAAGAGGGAATAAATCTGATTCCAAATGAATTTTAATGTTCATATAGTTCCAATAGTGTTTACAACAAATTACACTGCCTCCAAGTGGCCAAGAACTTATTAAATATTGATTAATGCAGGTTTAAAAGTAGGTGTAACAGTTAACCAGTTAAAAGTAGGCGTGTCTTTTATGTTACATTTCCATCCTAGTTTATGTAACAAGCAATGCTCAGATTTATTAAAGAGTGGCTTTGTTACAGCATCTCCAAATCAAAATGTTTCAGAGGGCTCACTGTTGATGTTTTTAAAAAACTAAATTGTTCATGTAATATATTTCACAATATTCTAATCATGACGTGCATATAGCTGCAAGGCCCCATAGGGTCCATGCTATAGTCTTGCATGGTAAAGATATAGAATACAATACCTCATCCTGCCACAGCAGCTGCAGATAAATATTCTTGCTGAAGTGTGAAATTAAAACGTGGCCATCTTGTTATCAGTCCGCACCTACAAATGGTGCAGCCATTGTTTAGCTAAGCTATCATCATAGTATGATAATTCACATCCTTTCCTCTCTATTTACTTTTTGTACAGCAGTATTTATTTGGAGCAAGGGCAAATATCAATGCTTAGGGAATTTTATTCAGCCAACACAGATGCAACTAGTCTGCATGTCATGCATCTCTCAAACAGTTTCAAAAATGATTAATTCCTTCCAAGGAGAGCAATTAGAAGGGAGATGGCGCTTAATGTTAACTCACTGATGCACTGGCTGGATCATGCTCATTAGATGGACTTTAACTGAAGGGCAAGTGAACAACAAACAGCTTTCAGCCTCTGTCTAATTATTGAGCCAAAGGGCAAAAGGCCCAACAGCATGATAACCGCTCAATTACAGCTTTTGCAGCTGGTGTAATCTGTGAGTTGGTATTGTAGTTTGACACTCTTATTAAAATGGGCAATTCAGCGAAGAGGAAACACTATTCTGCTGCCTCTTTATTACTCACAGACACATCTGCTTAGAGTTTTGTATGGGGGAAAACACTATGGTGCATACACCTACATACATGCAGCTAATGAGCATGATTCTTGTTCCACCGTTGGCTTCAATCAGAAGCCCAGCATTCCCAAACATATCTATCCATCTGTTCTCTACATGATGCAGCTGCCCTACTACACTAAGCTCTTTCTATTCACTAATTATAAAAGCAAAAACAGCCAGCATAATTGTAATAAGATCATTTCCGAAAACTTAAGAGGAAAAACTTATCAGAGATAAGCCATCGTGACTTGTGCTTGAGAGTGACAAGAGAAGGGAAGCACAGAATAGACCAGTAGTGCATATGCACAAGTTTTTCATGTTCAAAAATGTTTAGGCTATTGGTGTTGCCACACACGTTAATAAAACCTTATGAAATCATCATCTGCCTTCATTCAGTGAGGACTTAGACTGACAGATCTCTGCTGCAGATGACAGGTAGTCGGGTATGGCCTAATGCAGCAATAAGCTTTTGGCGATAAATGTTCAACACCACAAGAACAAGCTGATGAAATGTTGGGTCACAGAAGACCGTGGGCTCTTCAAAAAATGAAAGAAATGTTGCCTGAATCTGAATCTTTAATGGCTGTTTTATTGCCATTCAAATAAAGAGCCTTGAAGGTATAGTAGGATTTGGCAGCATCCACTGGTGTGGTTTCAGATTGCAACCAAGTACCCCTCTGCCACAGAAGGTGTCTGTAATGGAAAATTGTTCTACTTATAATATATCAGGTCATGATTAGTTGTTTTAAAATATACTCAGTATTCCTCATGTGCTAAATGAAGGTGAGAATTGACTGTACTTTTCCACTGTCAGATGGAGTATGAGCGAGGTCAGAATCTGAAGGCAAAGACCGGTGATGTTATGTTATCAATTCCACACAGATGTGCTGAGATGGCAAACTTGTCCTCATTAGGAATTTGTTTTTGACTATGGCGGTCCTCCACAGAGTTTAACTCATGTATATAAGCTAACTCTTTTCTCTGTTCGGGGAGATCTGCTGCAATCTCTGCAGACTTTCATATCTCCTCCTGTGCACAGGAAGAATAAAACTCTGAACGATTGTTGACATGACTGTTCATTATCAACTGATGAAAACTTAGCCCTGGATTTTATACTCCATTTAATTTTAGCTCTACCAAAATCTTGTACACAATTTCCTTTGAAACTGTGATTGGGGCTTCAAGATCTGAACACACAAATGCCTGGGCTGCTTCTGTTTTCATCCCAGAGTAATCCTTTCAAAAAAAAAGTCCATCAGTTTGTGCATGAGCTGATTCACTCTTTATAGGCCCTTTAGGTTATGAATGGTGAGTTTCACAGGAAGTGGCAGCCAATATAGAAGGTGTAATGCTGCTGGGAGTGCAATGCAACTGCAGTGACTTGTCAACTTTTGCACTTCAGAGCATCACCTTCCATGGTCTGTGGAAGTTGCTCTCGTTTGTCTGACTCATCAGAGGGATTTCTCTTTTGCTTCTCGTGACTTTTTTTTCTGCTTATTTCCTTTCTCTTATACAGCCTCCATCACGTCTACCCGACACAGAGCACAGGCAGCCATTGGTGCTGGCTATACTTTTTTTTGTGCATGACTCATCTCGTTACTTCTTTATTTACCAAAGCAGCGGAGGGTCAGTCTCTATCTCTCTCTCTCTCACGAGCCCTGGACAGAATACTGCCGAGCTTTGCAATTTCACATACTCACAACAGATAAATCTTTCTGTCTGGCTGGCCATGAATCTTCTAAGGCTGAGTGGCCACACAGTGTGTGGCACTGTTGCACCTGATGTTAGAGATGCTGCATACTTTGAAACTTGGGATGCGCCTGCATTGCTTGGATATCCCTTTTTTCTTAGTCATCCAGGTGCAATCAGAGAATATTAAAAGGGCTCTCAACAAGTCAGGTGTGGTCTTATAAAATAAACATCTAATCTCAATTGAAAGTAAAAGCAAACAACATAAACTGACCACATGTGATTGGGCTTGTAGATACATCATTAAAATACCATACACACACACATACTGCATTTGTGGGATTTACTTCATCATCATCCTCCCACTCACACACATTATCAGCCTTCACTGTTAGGACATATCTTTAACCTTCAGCAAATCAACCTTCAGTTTCTCTCCGAACTGGCTTTCAACCCTCTCGTATACCTCTCAATCATCAGATGCTATCCCACTGAGCGAGCCATGACAATGGGCCGCCTATGGAGCCAGACACCAGCAGAATATCAATGGAGTCTAGCTGGCCTGACTCCGAGCCACACCACTGGCTTCATCTCTCATTTCCCAAAGTGTGAGCCTCTGGAAAGACTCACTGGAGCCCCAAACCTAGACTGATAGAGACATCCCGCAGCAATGCTTTTAAAGCATTCCCTGCACACTTCTAGGGCACTACTAACTGTAGAGCAGTACACAGAATAAAATAACTAGAAGATGAGAAAGAGGAGAGTGCTTTAAACACACTCCTGTTGATGCTCAGTATAACAGCACATGAGTACTCGTAAGTGTGCAGCAACCTGCAATAACACAAATGCAGTAAAATGATGACGTGTGTCAGGGTCAATATTAAGCATATTCCTCTGGGATGTGAGACGTGCATGAAAGTGTTCCAAGTCAAACTGCCCTGAACTGACTGTGACACAAAGAGGTTCTTTATTCTTGCCGCTGAATATCAGACAAAACAAATTACAAAAGAGTTTGTGCTTAACTCTGCATTTGGCCTTGGGTTGCTTTATTTTGTACAGTACAAATCGATTGGTTGACTCTCTGATGTGCAATAAGATGATGATGGCTCTGTGCCCACAACTGGGTGAGAATCACTTGCACCCAAATCAGTATTTTATTCTTTATTTAATTAAGCTCCTCTATGTTGCAATAATGTTGTTGATCCTGTGTGAAGCAAGTCCACCTTCAAAAAAGACGCCTCTCTTGGCTCCTGGCGTGGGAAGACAGCTAAAATTTATGGCACAGTGTCCTAAAGACAATACAAATTACATGTGTTCCTGAAATAGTAGCAGTCCAGGAGAAAGCTCACTCTGACGTTGTTTTATATGCCAACGATCAGAGTAGGTCGAAACATTTTATAGCAGGTAACGAGGACTAAAACGCGAAGTATTGATCCGCTCTGAATTGATGCACAGTCTACAGATTTAGCCTTGATGCGTATGGAGCGTTTGTTTCTTCAGTAAGCTGACGTGTCAAGCGTGTGAAATACCTAATGCATGCTCCTCGTAGAGAAACAACAAGAACAGTCACGGATAACACTATGCCTGACAAATGAATGGAGATTTTGATTGCCTTCTTCAAAAGGATTGCGGAGGCATAAGTGTGCGTAACAGGCTCCGGATGTAATTATCCAAATAGTCCGATGCGTTCAGAGTGGATTTCGCTTTCTGACACAACTTGACATAATGTAATTAACCTCAACAGGCGACAAAAAAACCTCGGTATCACAGAGAATAAGAATCTTACCTTACGGACGCTGCCGCTGTATTCCAAGTGCACCAAAGGTCATTGCGCAAATATTCAGATGACAGGATGGAGGAGTGATGAGAAGTAGGTTAGACTGCACAATACCTAATCCACTTCTTAGTGTCCTTCAGACGTCGTCAACCCTCTAATCTTCAAAGAGCGAGGGGAGCCTCCCGGGCGCGCACAGACTCCGTTTATAATCTCACCACTGTCACTTCACTTTTCTCTTGCGCATGCCGGGAAGACAAAGTTCTCCGCGTTTCTTTCACTATGGATGCATGCGACCCCGGTACAAACAATGTTGTCCAAATGAAATGGTGGGAGAGGTCGGCTCTGTCTTCAGCGGGGAAACCCGTTTACCATCCCTGACAGGTGGCAAATCCAACCACCCTGTGAACAGATTCACACATCATCCAGCGGGATGGGGAGACGGGCCGGAGCCACAAAGAGACTCTCCGGGCAGATTAACCCATGCGTTCTGCTCATTTTTTTCACCTACTTCATCTTTTCTTGTGCTCTGGCGCCACCTTAAGTTGTCCTGGACAGTTTTATCCACATGCAGGGTTTTCCAGATGTCTTAATGTCCAGCTCCTTGTAGCCTAACCACATTAAGGCCAACTTGATTTTGATTTAGAGACACCTTCCAACGACATTACTTTTGTTGAGTTGTATGACTTGGTGCAGTTACCAGATTTCATCCTCTTATTGCTATTCTACTCAGGACATCAAATGAATTAAATATCAGCGAGATGGAACTAATCTAAATCATTCTGGTGCCTCGCCGTCAATACAGGCGTGCAGCTGGATGATGTCTTGGGCCAAACAAGAAAACACACTGTGCGTCATGGCAACAACCAGCTCTTAATACTGTTGTTTTCCCGCCGTCCGGTTCCAGTCAATAACTCTTCCTGACATTTCAGAATCCTTAGCATTCGAGAAGCATGTGTTCAGCACTTCCTGTCATGTGACAGTCACACCCACCTGCCACCCACCTTCCCTGATCAGATGCACTTTACGTCATTATTTCTCATCACTGTTTCTGTTTCACTTTGAGCTGATGGCACTTTTCTAAATGCTTAATGCTTAAATGCTTTACATTCAAGGTACACAAAACACTTAATGCAACACAAAACAAGGGACAGAAAATACATACATACATACAAACATTCATTCAAGTGTTAAGAGCAACATGTTTCAGAAGTCAAACATCTCCTTTAGGGTCTCAGATATCTAAAATGGATTGACATTATTCTCTATGCATTGTGTTGACAATAGGTTGCTTTTATGCAGCACCACAGGATTCAAAATAAGTTTATCTGGATTTAATTATTTTTGTAGTTTGCACTTTGAAAGGATAGTGAAACAAGGCCTTGTAGGAAAGTATATTGTGCCTTTTCTTTGTTTATGAAGGTCTCTTTGGCAGTCAAAAGTAAGTCGTAGTCATAACTGCTCATATATAATGCCAGTTCCCTTTTTGGTGTAATAAAACTGTCCATTTCTGTACTTCATCAAAGCCCAGTCTGTGACAAAAGGAGGAAGAGTTACCATTTATTCAAATATGTTTCTATATGTTGATTTTTAATACAATCAGCAGAACATCAGAGGAAAGGTTGACATTGCAAGTCCTCTAATTTTCCAGCATGCTATGATATTATGGTACGTAATATAAAACACAAGGGTTAAATCCAACACATGAGACACTGAGTCTTTTCAATGCAGTTGTCAGTTTGATGAGGCAAATTTATGCACATCTGCCTGCTGTCGCCTCTTAATAGCAGGTTGTCTGTGGAGAATGAGGTGGAGAACAGTTAAATCAGACCTGTAATGCATTGCTAGAGCAATTTATATCTGCCTGGGAACATTATGACATTACAACCGAGTTCATGTTTGAGTAAGAGGGACTGTGTGTGAATTGCAACTTTTCAAAGTGTTGACGATCTGCATAATATCTATCCGTCAAGGCAGGATTGGAAAGATCAGTTTGTTTTTTTGTTGACTTGTTACTGTAAATCTCGCTAAACAGAGTGAAAATCCCCTCAGAGTCGAGTGTATTAGATGTAAGTGCTGAATCTGCACATGACGTTGTAGATTATACAGTGTTTACATGTAAAGTCTTACCTGACGTTATCCCACACTGATCCCACATAAGCTCTGATCTGCAAATTCAAACTTCCAACCTGGTGTATGCAAATACATCAGCAGTTTTACTTCCCTTGGATTCTTCCTTTTTCTGCTGCAAAGTAAAAGATTAGATCAACATCTAAAACTAAATCCACTTTGAAATAAGACTGGGGTCCGAATTCACCTTCACCATCAGAAGAAGGAGGAAGAAGCAGGATTTCAAAATAAAAGCAAATAATTTATGTTCAATACAATTTTAAGGTTCAGGGTGAAAAATTCCTTATTTATGCTACACACATGATGTTATGCAAGACAGATCTAATTATTCTATGGCACAAGGATTGACCCTGCTGATAATTGTGTCATCTACACCAAGAACATCACAAGTGCTGACAGGGCAAAGGTCAAATGCAATGAACAGTGTGAGCTTCATATCAAGAGGAGCCATATCTAGTCAGTCTGAGCCATCAATAACAAGGACAGTTCATGTCAATGTGATGCATAGAATGAGTTTATCCATGTAATGTATAGCCCATAAACCAATTGTAATATAAAAATGATGCAAAATACCAGTTTCAGGGGTCACATAATACTTGAGTAGAAGTGAATGATGCTGTTGATTTTATTCCTCTTCTATCTTGTTCACTGGTGCAGTAGATAGCCTAGATGTTAAGTTGTCTGTTTGAGCAGTGGAATGAAAGATGATAGGTTACTATTTTGTCTGTCAGGTTACCATTACCATTACAATTCTTACAGGACTTGTGGAGCTGACATCTGTTCCAGCATTCATTCATTAATATGCTATACCTTATTTCAAACAATGATACACAGTAAATCAGCTGTTAGGTTGGTTTAAATATGTCTCTAGTTCTTAATTAAGTGCTATAATAGAAATCTTAATTCAAAATTAAATAAACCACAGGATACAAATAAAGCAATTAATTTTCTGCACAGTATCCTGCACTATAAGTTTGAATCATGTAGGACACTTTTATTAGTAAAACCTTCAAGACTTTATTTTCTGCAAATGTTAACCTAAAATTCAGGCAGGTGAAGAACAGCCCATGTAACATCTGGAACATACAAGATGTGCATAATGATCAACATTAAAGGAAGTATGTAAAAAAAAAAACAGAAACCAGAAAACGCCACAGAAACACAAGGAATGAAATTTGTTTTGAAAGTGTTTCTGATCAAATGACAGAATATAGACAAAGTAAAACCATATTATCAGTGCTGTGGGGTCATTGGTTGTTTTTCAAACTGCAGCCTCCTCTGGAGTTGTGAGGTCAGGAGCAAATGAAGGAAACCATATACTGCAAGTGTACAAAGTCACCCATTGGTTCGTGGACTGCCATTTTTAATCCTTGAGATTGGCATTTTGATTTTCACCATGTTGGCTTTCTGCAACTAGAGGTGACCGAGGGTGGCGCTAAATACAACCAACTGCAGAATAAAAGATTTTAGGTGATGTTAGAATTAACTTTCATTGCTTTCACTGACGCTTGATTGATGCTTGATGCTATGCTACTTTCAGGAGGGAAGTTATTAGGGATTAAATGCCATATTTGAATCAGAAACAGGCATTAAAGCAGCTTATGCTTCTCTACAAAAAAAATAAATAAATAAAAGACTAAGCTCACCATTGCATTGAATGTAATTACTCAGCTGGTAGAGCAACCTCATTATGCAACGCAGGCCACTTCTCATGAAAACGGTCCTTGAGGTGTCCTTTATTGATTTTCAGGTAGGTTGGAAGCATTCGTCCATAAACAGTGAGCTTAGTCATAATAACTCAATCCGCCTGGTCCAATCAGCAGTTCAGCCAACGAATGTGGAGAGATGTTTAATCTAATTAAAAACCATTTGTGCTCGTCTGACAGATCCATTAGCCAACAGATTTAAAGGATATAGTATTGTTGTTGAAGCACAAACAATAACAGCTATTTCAGGGGGAATTAGTGCTAAATGGCTCAGCACGCAGCACTCGGCCAAGCCTCAAATCCCACAGTAATCTCTCGATGAATAAAACATGTGGATTATATCACAGGAATGTTGAGGTTTTGTCTGTTTAAGTCGCCACGCAGATAAAGATGTCAGCTGAATTGCTTGATAGCTTGCATGGTTCATGACACTCCACCAGAGCTAACACTGCTTTGATTAACTTGAAGGCCATCACTTTTTGTTCATTAGCAATGTCAAACATATTCATTCTAATATTTTTGTAGCATGATAGTAGCTGAGTAGTTCTACCCTTATTATACAGTCATTGTTTAATTTTATTTGTAAACCAGGTTTGATGTCTGGTTCCCTGCGCTCAAAATGTGTTGGTTGCAAGTTTTATTAGAGTGAATGCCATCACAGTCAAGTAGAGCATTAATCTCCATGGCAGCACATCATTTTTCATGTGGCCATTTATTTGCTGATGTAAGATAAGGAATGTAAATTGGACAAACAAAAAAAATGCTACTTATTCATATGATTGTATATTTCTCAAACCGTCTGCTTTGGATGTTTTTGTTTGATATTTGCAGTGTTGTAGAATAACTCAGTTTGTTTCTCAAAAATCAGGGGCAAGTTGTCATGGACTGCTTGTAATTTTTCATAATTAATTAACAACTTGGAGAGTGTGAACATGGCCCAGAACAAAATGTGACACATTAGAGTTAACAGGCCCAAAGTGAGAGCTCACCGTGCTTTGCCAAATCTGATTCCCTGCTACCAAAAAAAATCCTTAACTGTCTTTTACCATTAATGCTGGTGATTCCACAATAAGTCCTCTATGATGAGATGATAAGAAGAATTTAACCTCCCCTCTGCTTGGTATGCACTAGGCACACGTTGGATAGATTTTGGAATGAGGATTAAATCAAACAAGAGCCTGGCCAGTGACAGTTGGTTGCCAATCACTGTGTGTGTCAATGGCAGGTGGTAGTCAGTCATGAGCGTGCCAACTGATTTGGCTCCCCATTGCACACTGTTTACAAGGCAACTGTCAGGACCAGAGAGCGAGGGGTGACAGTGAAAGCATGGCAAAAGTCATGCTGATGGCCATTATTTTTATCTGTCATTGCCATACAGCCTATCACATAATGAGGCATTCTCACAAGTCCCTGTCAATTTATTAATGTCATTCAATCAATAAGAAAATACGAAATATTTTACTAAAAGAAAGTAAACTGAGTAATCTCTCAGAAGTAATAGCTGAAATTATTTTTTCCTACATGGTACAGGGGCTCCAATGTATGAATTTATTTGGCAGCATAAACAAATATGAGAGCACAGAAGGACTTTGTCACTATCAGCACAAACCAAAGCATAATGTCAAGCATTGATGACTGGCATGTAAACAGTAGCACTGTATATACTGTGGAAACCATTATTATATGGTATGACTATATATAATCATATGTCCTCTTTAATTTATCAACATTTTTAAGTTTTAACTGACATGTAAACAGGGATAAACAGGTAATAATGCCGTAATTACACAGTGTATCATTGTTATCAGTCAATAAGTTGGTTAATAATAATGGTTAATAATGTGCACATTTTTTATTTAATTTGGTTATTGCAATTTATATGTTGTTAAATGTTTTATAGATGTGTTCCAAACAACAATATACATAATGATTAGTCTGTATATGATAGCAATGTTATACTTTGCTATGAAGCATACCTATTTATGAATGCTTCATTTGAGAATATATTGTTATACTATATTGTTGACAAATTCTGCATTATAGTAGTACTCATATAAGGGGGTAAAAATAGTGTTATCTTTGTCATTTTATGACATTGTAATTTTATGACAGTGAAATACCTTGTAAAGAAAAAGCTAATATTTAATTGCCCATATTATTCATTAATTCATTGAAACAACTATAAATCATGCAGTCATGTCAAATATGTGCAATCTATAATTTATAGAATATGAATTATGAATGACATGCCAACGTGATTGCCATCTAAGACATGTGTAACTGCATATAGCATGTTTGAAGCCAACACTTGAGTTTGTGTCATTTGCTCTGCAGTTCACTTTCAGATCCTCTACAGTAATAAGCTGAAGGTTATCACATTATGGTACATGGCACAATACTACGTTAAATACAGATTATTTTGTATTTAGAGCTGATGTGCAATGTAAAGTGATAATATGTGAAAATAAAGCACCAAAGGGCAAGCTCATTTGTAAGGTCAGAAGACGAAAATTCAGCTGCTTTCCTTCTGTTTATTTGAGTTTATTTACCTGTCTGTGAAAACTTCATGGAGCCAAAAACTACAGAGGCCTGTGACTGACCATTTTCAATTCATGCTGTGGCATTAAAACCCCATGAGGACACTGTGTGTGCTGTGCCCAGCCAGGCCAAAGCTTTGGCACAGAAGAGGGCCATGTGCATGGGCTGGAAACAACTCACAGTGTGAATGTACTGTTTGGTTGTCGACTCCAAGTACTGAGATTAAATACTAACAACACAGGCACAGTTAATTCCTAGATGAACAAGCATATTCCAACAGAAATATTCCTTTAACTATTGCACTTAGATCAGCCATCACAGTCATGTTACTGAATGATGTTATAGCAGCTGAAAGATGTGTGTTTATTGATAGCAGGTACTACATGGTTCCATGACCTGAGTTTCTCCTAAATTCTTATTTTTCAATACTAAGCTCAATGTTTCTCTATAGAGAGAGTCTCAGCCAATAAATACTTTATACAGAACAACCATATTCACCTCTGGATTCACTGCTCCAGGCAAGATGTCAACCTCAGAGCTCAGTGTTAGCAGTACTGAGTAAGGGTTTTGGATGCCACACGTTTTCACATGTTGCTGCACTAACAAACCAGAAAGTGACCAGTTGGTTTCTGAATCACACACAAGCAGAGCAGGTACATGGACAGACGTCTTAGCCCTGAAATTGGACCAGGTTTAAACAAATACAATTTTTAATGTTGTCTGACTCTTTTAGGGCTTTAGCTCAGAATAGATAAAACATAATGATCTGACCCTATAAACCCGACTGATAATATCACACTATTCCCTACAAATGTCTGTCAAATGAAAATCTCTAATACTTTTCCCTTCCAATTACCGCTTGCTTCTACCAGAGAGTTTTGAAGTCATTGACTGATACTGAAGCACCAGCAGATATCAGTGTGTGTGTGTGTGTGTGTGTGTGTGTGTGTGCGTGTTGATTTATATCCTGCCTCAGTCTGCCGTTTGGCAGACTGCGACCCTCTGTCCCCTAGAGCAGGAGCGAACCAGCCCTTCCCACTTCCATGCTAGCGCTCTCACACATGCCTCCTGCTACTGTTAATGAAAACTACATATAAAGCCATTAAACATGTGTTAGGGTAGCAATGTACAAGTACAAGAACAAGTTAAATGGTAACCACAATTAATTTCTGTTGCGGTTGGGTGTTTTTTTTTATACATTTTCAAATGAAAACAAATATGAGTATGTTGTTAAAGTCATATTTCACTGGGGCTGGAGGCTGTTTTTTTGTCTCCAACAAAGTGAGATCAAAGCCTGAGGCAACTTACTGTGCAGCTGGAACAAGCATCCATCCCAGTTTTAAGAGGAAGAAGAAGAAGAAGATGAAAAGAAAAAGAAGACATTGACATTTGTAGTATAGTGATGTGGCCCAGCCTGGAGCCATAAGCACAAGCATCAAGCATGAATTCAAGGAGCCAAAGGGGTATCATATTATCCACGGTTTCCAAAGTGCCACAGATCAAATAGAATTCATGTAAAAAGCCGGAGAGAACAATCTTTGGGGCACTGCGATTGAAGGTACAGACAAATGGAGAGGCCTCAACTGCACTTCGAACCAACGACTTGAACAAATCACCTCAACGGCTCTGGGCTGTGACTCAAATCAATACCTTTTAAAAGGTTTAAGACAACACAAGGCACATGAAGGCATTCAAGTCTTTCAGCCTCTGCATGTAATGTTGCCACTATGCGGCTCTCTCACTTGTTCCAGCTTCCATGTAATCATATGAAAAAACATATAAAGTTTTTTGAAGCCATAACCCATCCAATCCAAAAAATAATGGGCAGAAATAGCCAGCAGCAAAGCAGGTTTGACGGGAAGGATAAGAGGACTTATCAAATATAGAGCAAATATACTAAAAAAATCACATTAGCATACTTTGCTTTGGAACTGAACTCTTGAGGGGAGATGGCAATAAGAGTGATTAGGAAAGAAAATGTATGAGAATAAATAAGTGTGCTTAAGGCTGCTGGTGGTGGTGGTGTAGTTCAGTCCGCTGCAGGGCTCACAGCAACATTCTTCTTTTCTGTTCACCAGTGAAACTGTTTATCCATTCATTTCCTCTTCTCTTAATTGGCAGATGGAGGAGCCTCCTCCTTTTGAACTGGCCTGCAGGTTTATTGTCCCACCAGTGGGCCATCGTCTCTAGCATCTCTTTAATTTCACTTTGTTGTCAATTAAGGCTGTGGACTTCATGTCTTTGCCCTTTAGTTCTCATTTTACTTTGCACCCTAACAGATGACTGAATCAAAAGGTAATTAGAGAAAAAGTCCACCCATAAGAGGAGTGATATATGTTGTGCTGTTATTTCTGTAGAGGCAGTTATTAACTGTTTTATGACCTCATGGACGGACGGCAGATGTTTATTCCATCCATCCATCCATCCATCTTCTTCCGCTTATCCGGGGTCGGGTCACGGGGGCAGCAGCTTAAGCAAGGAAGCTTAAGCTGCTGGTCTGGGATCCCAAGGCGTTCCCAGACCAGCCGGGAGACATAGTCTCTCCAGCGTGTCCTGGGTCATCCTCGGTGTCTGCTGCCGGAGGGACGTCTTTACCATGACAGACCAATACAGTGTCCGCGTCACTGCAGAAGCTGCACAGATCCCCCTGTCGATCTCCTGTTCCATTCCTCCCTCACTCGTGAACAAGACCCCAAGATACTTAAACTCCTTCACTTGGGGCGGGATCTCTTCCCCGACCTGGAGAAGGCATGGCACCCTTTTCCACCTGAGGACATGGCCTCAGATTTGGAGGTGCTGATTTTCATCCCAACCACTTCACACTCTGCTGTGAACCACTCCAGCAAGAGTTGAAGGTCATGCCTCGATGAAGCCAACAGTACCACATCATCTGCAAAAAGCAGGGACGTGATAGTGAGGCCACCAAACCGGACCCCCTCAATGCCCCAGCTGTGCCTAGAGATTCTGTCCATAAAAGTTATGAACAGAAACGGTGACAAAGGGCAGCCTTGGCGGAGTCCAACCCTCACTGGAAACGAATCCAACTTACTGCCATTAATTCGATCCAAACTCTGACACTGGTCATACAAGGGCCGGACAGCCCTTATCAAGGGGTCCGGTACCCCATATTCCCAGAGCACCCCCCACAGGACTCCCCAAGGGACACGGTCGAAGGCCCTCTCCAAGGCCACAAAACACATGTAGACTGGGTGGGTGAACTCCCATGCACCATCCAGGATCCTGCCGAGGGTGTAGAGCTGGTCCACTGTTCCACGGCCAGGGTGAAAACCACACTGCTCCTACTGAATCTAAGATTCAGACCAACAACATCCAGAACCTTCAGGAACTCAGGGCAGATCTCATCCACCACCGGGGCCCTGCCACCGAGGAGCTTTTTAACCACCTCGGTGACCTCAACCCTAGAGATAGGAGAACCCACCTCGGGGTCCCCAGACTCTGCTTCCTCATTGGAAGGCATGTTGGTGGAATTGAGGAGGTCTTTGAAGTATTCTCCCCACCGACTCACAACATCCCTAGTCGAGGTCAGCAGTACTCCATCCCCCTCCTGAGACGCCGGATGGTGAACAAGAACTTCCTCATGCCGTCCGGAAGTCATTCTCCATGGCCTCATCGAACTCCTCCAACGCCCGAGTTTTTGCCTCAGCAAACACCAAAGCCTCATTCCGTTTGGACTGTCAGTACCCATTAGCTGCTTCCAGAGTCCCACAGGCCAAAAAGGCCTGATAGGATTCCTTCTTCAGCTTGACGGTATCCCTCAACAATGGAGTAATGGAACATGACCCATGTCCCCCGCCTCCTCTGGGACATGGTTGAAGCTCTTCTGACAGGGGACTCTGCCGGACATTCCCAGTGGACCCTCACAACATGTTTGGGTCTGCTAGGTCGAACTGGCATCCAACACACCACTAGGTGGCGATTGGTTGACAGCTCCGCCCCTCTCTTCACTCAAGTGTCTAAGACATGCAGCCACAAGTCCGGTGACACAACTACAAAGTCAATCATTGAACTGCGGCCTAGGGTGTCCTGGTGCCAAGTGCACATATGGACACTCTTATGCTTGAACATGGTCTTTGTTATGGACCGTGATGAACACACAAGTCCAATAACAGAACACCATTCGCGTTCCCATCTTCTGTTCATTTACAGATCCCTCATTGGTAAAACTCTGTTATATCTCCAGTCACATCTGAAAACTTACAACACCAATCATAGCCTGCACTCAAGCAGCTCCATTAATACCTCAAGCCTGGACCGCCTTTGGTCATACTTCCTTCCAGTTTTCCACTGCAAATGATTGGAATCACCTGCAAAAATCCTTAAAATTGACCTCTCTCATTCCACCCACCAAGCTTATTACATCCCATAACTCAACATCTTTGTACTTGCTTGTAGCTGTTGTTCTGTCTCTATGTCTCTGTATGTGCTCTCTGTTATTTATTTTTTCTTTATTTTTTAAAAAATGTTCTTATTATCATGCCACCTCACTTGCCTCTTCACCCAGGCCATGGAGATGAGAATTAGTTGTCAACTGACTTACCTGGTAAAATAAAGGTTAAATCAATAAAATAAATAAATACTTTTGTTTGTGATAAACAAATGTAAGGTCTCTTTGTCTTTCAGATGGAGATAGCACTGTGACAGTAGTCATCATAATTGGTGCACTGTTACTCATTGGAATCGTTCTAATATATCTCTCCTGATCAGTAGAAGGAGTAATTTACTTTCTGCATTTGCTGATTTCTCTTTTACACATTTACAAATCTGATTACACACAAACAAATTCTGAATACACACTTGCAGATTTGTCTATACATTCACAGACCTCACTCCAAATTTACAGATTGTTTTCCATGTTTACAATGGAAATCCTTTCATAAGAATAGTCTGTGCAGTAATCCCTGCTTTTTCATAAAAGTCTCAAAGTACATCAACATGTGCCGTCACCTTGAGTCGACACTGACGCTCTGGTCTAAAATACCCAGTAAGTCACTGATGCTCTTTATGAGGAAATGTGTATGTTTTTGGAGCAGTACCCATCTACATGGTACTTAAATAACAACTGCTGCCATCTAGTGGTACAAAATTGGTAGGCATGAAAACGCAAAGGGCTTTTTCCACACTTCACTAGAACAGCCATCACTAAAAGATGCAAAACTTAAAAATAGATTGTAAAGCATTTAAAATTGATATTTCATTGGATGTTCCAAACATCATTCAAATAGTTTCAGATAATTCCCATAACTACTGTGTTATGTCTGAGTGTCAAAAAGAAAACCTCCTGATTATAAACGCATACAGTTTGTTTTAATTTCCCTCAGTGCTAAACTACACTTATACTAAAATTGAGCCGTGCTTTAACTATAACTTTAAAAACTTTTTTGGGTTAACTTGTGATGTACCCACATATTGTTCAGGGTGCAGAAAATATGTCTGTGGACTTCAGATCAATAGTTTGAAATGCTGTGGCAGTGAAGACAGGCATTCTTTGGTGTGTCTGTGAAGCAGCTTCCAGCTGGCATTGAAGCTTCATGTGGCAGAATTTAAATGGACATTTAGATTAAAATTGTCCTATTGAAATGTGTCAAATGTGTTTTTTCTTTGAATGTTTTTTGACTATGCTGTTTCTGAAAGTTCTCCTCGTTAATAAGGGACCTCGCAGTGATCACAAGTTAAGGCTTTCAAAGTGCTACCCAGACAGTCTGCAGCTACATATGATCCTGCTGTCATAAAACAGCATCAGCAGTCTGACTGCAATTACTAGTATCTAAAGCAAACCAATACAGTGCATACACTTACTAAACTCATTTTGTTAACTCTGCAAGAATTCATACCCAACACCGTCTCTCTCACACACTCACATACACATGGATATATGGAAGCAGTATGTATAGAGAGGTAAAATGTGGCAAGCACACTGTAACATAATATCCCTTTTTTAACTATAATATCCTTTTGATAATCAGTGTGTACATTCTATGTGTTTGCTTGTGTTTTGATATTTTCTGTTGCTTAAATAAACATGCACTCAAACATGTTTACGATGATAATTCACCGTTTTTGCTGTGTTTTTTTACATTACTTATATATGTTACCTTTTAGGGCTGCAAATAACAACTGTTTTCATGGTCTTTTCATTATTTATTCAATTAATTGATTTGTTGTTTGGTCTATAAAATGTCAGAAATAATAAAAAATAAGAGGATCAGTGTTCAGTGATCAGTTTTATAACAATGTTCTGAATCTGCCTTTTTAGTTTCTGTACATTTACCTGAGGTGAGGTTTAGCTTGTGACTGGTTAGATTGGTCACATGTGAGTCAGAGGTAGGATCCATCCTGCTATGTTCCTACCAGTACACCTTGAACCTCCATGTTATAAATGTACCCTGTATTTACCTTTTTTCTGCTTGACTTTCCTGCCCTTTGCCTCTCTTCTTTGCTTCCCCTTTATAAACATTGGAGTGTATGGGATGGTCTGAAGCTGTATCTTTTACTTCAGCATTGATTCAATGTTGGTCTACTTGTCCTCTTGCTTGACAGCTCATGCACTGAGATTCCTCTGGCAGTAGAAGCTCAGAGAATCAGAGCAGCATCAGGATGTCAGGGTTGACGTATGCTTTAGGATCACAGACATCAAAGCAGGGATGATGCTGTTTCTTGATAATAGCTCTCATTACCCTCTGCCTGTTTCTTTTCCCTCTTCTATCTCTGGGGCAGTAAGAGGCACTCTGATTGTGCTGCCCTCTGTATAGAAACCTGTTTGCAGTATGGGGTGATGGAGGCCAGCAATTCCTCCAATTTCCTTTTAGAAAACCTATTACGGCTCTCTGAGGGCCATTTACAGCCAGACTTAGCTCCCCTGCTAACTTTGTTCATCTCTACTGCAGATGTGCACTCGCCAGCAGTGCTTTTCACCATGAAGGCCCAGTTAAAAGGTTAATGCAGCACACCCTATGACACACTTTGATCACAGAGCTCAGTTACACCTCAGAACTTTTTGAACCAAGACTTTGAAAACACCGGAAAAAAAACACAACATTTGAGGTCACTATGGCCTCTCATTCCCTCCAAAGAAAGCTTTTGAATTGGTCATCAAAGCAGATTTTCAATGCACAAAATCTGACTTTCAAACACCAAGTGCTGAACATATGAGACCCCATACAAAATCAAAACTGCAGTTCAATGTACTACTACTTCAGTCCTTTCTTAATGAGTTGAATGAGTAGCTTGTCAATAGTGTGCATCATCACTGTATAAAAGGTCTAGGAAGAGTCTATTTAATTTTGTATTTTTACAGAATATGCAGAAATAAGTAAACTAGTCAGTGGGGTGTTAGTCTTGCCATTTTTTTCTGAGTAATTTTCATGTGCTACGTCTGAAACAATGTATATATGTTTAAATTATGCTGTTATGAAAATGATGCACTTGGAGACAAACCATAGCAACCATGGATTGACTGATTTTGTACACATCTCTTTTTACTGTCACATTACTCCTCTGTGATGTTAAGTATCCAATCAGGCCGAGATCAATAAATCCATATTTAATTATGAAATCAAACACCATTTCTTATCGCTAATGTTTTTACATTACATTAAACCACATTATAGCAACAGACGGCTGATAATGACAGTGTTCTGTTATTATCATCCGTGCTAGTCTACACTACAATATCCAAGAAAAAGGCAACACCACTGACAGAATATTTGGATTGTTATTACAATATTTTTACAATTGCCTTTGACTCAGGCATCAAAGTAGAGTTCGAAAAACTCAACTCAACTTTTAAACACAGCGCTGAACGTACGAGGCCACATAAAAATTCAAAAAACTTTTGAACAATATCTGACATTTCTCCTTACTCTACGCAAGAATTACTGATACATCATTATTAATTAAAATGTTATGTTATTATTAAGTCTATATAGTGGAAAAGTGGATTGTTTTATGCAGAAATAAGCAGTCAACTGTCAGTCAAGTGCTCTTTTTAAAATAAATTGCAGAAACTAAATTATTTGTCTGATGAGAGAGAGGAGCTATCGGCTAAATGTCCATATCAGTGTATCTTCAAATCACTGTTAGATTTCATTCTCTAATATTGTATAGGCTATGCACCTGTTATCTGTGATAAATTATGTTTTCTCTAGTTGATATTTCCATCATGCTCAGCTCTACAGGTGTGTGGGTCTGTTCATGGCAGAGCCTGTTAGCATAGCTTAGCAGTAAACTCACCTCTGTGATCCATCCAATCAGGCTGAGATCAATAAGTCCTTATTATTATAAGTTCTTATTATTACTCCATTAGTGCTCGACTACACTACAATAACTGGAGGCTGCTCACATTTTTGGCTTAACTCAAAATTTCATTAGATTGTCATAATATTTTGCACAAATTTCTAGTAGGATAAAATACTGAAGTGATGAAGTGATGTAAGCAAGATAATCTGTAAGCTAATTTGTAAATTTGTCAAAGCAGTCATCTGAGGCTATATACGAATACAATATGTTACGTGAAAAGTTTATATAGCAGCCACTCATTGTAGCATCCTGTGTGTTGCGATGAGTAAGACCTATGTTATGTTTACTAATGATGATATTGATAATATCTGAAATACTAGCTTTCTCTAACTTAGCTGATGCTGTCGTGATCATTGTGTCAATAACCTCAGTCAGTGGATGAGTATTTATTCATGTACAATATTTATGTTGTTGTTACAGATGTTACAGAATAAAAAGTGCAGTCGAGCTGAATGAAAGCTAAAGTTTCTGGGCTGATGTTGACATGTAGTCAGCTGGTTGGCTGTTTATTAATCATGAGCCAGTGGATGTCACTGAGTGACTCCTGCTTCACACAGACTCTGTGGGCATCACTAGCCCACAGAGCAGCAGCTCCACGTACACCTCCCTCTCCCTGGGAGAGGGAGGTGTACGTGGAGCATTCTTGGCGAGCTGGTTTGGTTCTCTTTGTTTCAGTCATCCATCCTAACTTCAATAACTGACTCACAATCATCATCTCCACATCATCAGAAGAGATGAGATAGAGGAGTCCCCTCCATGTGAATCTATCAGTCTGTCACTGGAGTGTGTGACTTTAAAGAGTGTCTTTGTGTTTGGTATGACCAGTGTGTATTTGTGTGCTGTATTTGCATGTAACACGTCTCAAAAAACACACCATTGTCTGGATTCTGGACTACCAAGTGAAGTAACACACTGCTTGTGTCAGTCTGTTTTTGTTGGTTAATGAATCTAACTCATTCCATTTTTAATGGTTTAATTTGTGTGCCTGCATTAATAACTACAAGATACTGTTGTAGCTCTACAGGTTCCATTTGCCTATTTGCAGTTTAGATCAAATGTGGCAGAAGTAGTTTATCCAAAAATAAGAAGTTCCCTCTTTCATTTTGAAAATGAACTTCTCTTTTAGCTACTCCAGGCATGCATGCTGTATACACTGAATTCAATAATTAGGGATTTTATGCACAGAAACACATTATTTGAACTATAACTTTGATTTCTTAACCCTCACTGCAACAGAGCCAAAGTCTTGTTCTATGACGTCTCATCCGCAGCAGGTGGTGCTGTTTAACTGACTGCACCAGCCTCTGCAGCTGGAACTGTTCAGAGGTCAGTAAAATGAATCAGACAGGCCACCCTGCACTCATCAGATACATAAGTAGTGTGTTATTTATCTCCCTGAATACAGAGGGTGGAGTTTAAGCAGATGCTGATGGTGCATTAATCCATTCCATGAATTATTATTAATTATTTTTCTATTTTTATGAAGACTTGAGAGCCTCCTTTTCTCTTTGTGTTGTGGTGTTTCTATCATGACATTGTTCTTTGGTGGGCTTATGACAGGAAGAAAACAGTGGTAGCTCATTTTATCCACATCTTAACCACTGATGAGTCATTTACACACAATAATCTGTGCAGCTTCCACTGTTGCTCATCTCAAATCTCATATCTCCCCTGCTGTTGCCTTATGTGAATACAGTAAAACTTTGCCAGTCATTAAAATCATCTGGTTAATAATTCCAACACTTTAGTGACTGTGTTTAACTGCCTTGTAACGTGTTTAGTTGCCCTGAAATGAGACAGTAACTCCATCCACTGGGTTTATTTAGTGTGTTGTGTTGTTTCATAAACATGTCTGTGCTGTGTTACATTTAACCCAGGGCAGTGTCACTATGGCAACCCAGGCCTATTTTAAGGGACTCCACGTTTGTATAGATCTCTGTCACATCCACTAACATACTGCAGGCTCTAATAGAGAGCTAGTGTATAGAGTCACAACCCAGCAGATGATCAGCTGTACCTGAGGCTTTGTGTCTTCCTCCAGTCTTGTTGTGCAGTATGGAGGACACAACATTGCACTGCCTCTTTTCTTTTCCTCTTCATGCTTTTCTTTGTTGTTACATGAGTGTTTTCATTAGTCTGTGCTCATTGTTTGTACAGTGGTCATAATGCTTAGACAATATACATATTACAAGAGAAATATATACATACAAGGGTGCCAATAATATTGATAACTTTTCAGTGTGCTGTTTCCTGTCTGAAGAGGGCGCTCTCACCCCTCAATAGGAAGCCACTGTGTGCCTCTTTATGTTTAATGGCAGGCAATGTGTGAGAAAAGACCTGTTATAGCAAGTGATTTTTGTAAGAATCCTCCTTTAATTTCAACCCAGGTAGATTAAATTTGAATGTTGGCTCATTTATCAAGCTGTCTTAAAAGTGAATTAGTTCTTACATGAGTCGCTTCCGCCATTCATTACTTCTTTTCTGCTCAGAAGGAGGGCCAACAGCTGGCTTCAACTCACTGCCCAGGTCTAACCGTTCTCACTCTTTTATTTGCCTCCGATTTATTCATTGGCATGTATTCTGTTTCTTCTCTCTTGCAGTGAAAATCAGAGCTCAAAGAGAAGAAAAACAGTCTGAAACAGAAGGCCACACAAATGACTTGGTTGTGTTCCTTTAATGGCTTAATGAATAACTGCCGGAGAGCTGATCCAGCAGTTACAGCCAGGTCATCAGTATGCAGGGCCTCACAACAGGATTTCTATTCTGTCCCACTGCTTATTCTTTAGGCTACCACCCAGATAGCCAAATGGCTCTGATAACAACTCCTATCCACCCATTCTCACTTGTCACTCCCACCTTATATGTACTTTAACCCTACTTTTTTTATCTGTCCATGCAGAAAGCAAGCAGACCAGGCCAACCCACCTCCACCAATTATCTGGAAGCCTTGTTTCCATCTGCTGCTTGGCTCTCAGCTCTCAGTAACCCCAGAATAAAGATTCAAAGCAGTGTCAAACACAAGATTAAGTGTGTTTGGATCCAGAGCTGTGAGGTGCACTTATGTTCATTTAACAGATGGAAATCACTGGCCTTCACTGTTTCACGCTGCATTTGGTGAGAATTAATAGCCAGCTCCAAATCAATCGTATACGGTAGTCTCGCTGCTACGCATCCTCAATCATCTGTATTAAGCAGCCATCAAACCAGACCTTCATGTGAGGCAGAGCCAAACGCTGCACAGTCTGTGTGGTAATGACAGTGAAGTGCAGCAGGTTATCCAGTTCCCATGAGCATGTTCTCTTCTGGTGCTGACAGATAGCTTTATCCAGGATGGGCAGGTCCGGGCCTGTTCACATTACTTACTGAAAACCCACCATGTCTTCCTCTGTATTTCTGCTGTTTTTAGCCTCTTCACTGAAGGTTACCACTGTGTTCATTCCTCATTTTCCCTGTTATTATCCCACCTGCCATTGTTTTTTATTCAAAACTCTTGCCAGGCATTTTGTACCATTCCTCAGACAGGCCACACCCTAGGTAGTGAAATTATTTTGGGGTTTGGCTGGTGGCTGCAATTATGAAGATAATTATTTGTCTAACTATGTCAAATGCCATTTCACTCTTGTCCTTTTGACCTATGTTGAGTGCATTAAGTTTATATGAACCTGATCTACATGTGTAAATGCCATATATGTTTCTCCCAAACAGTAACCCTACCATCACCTTACCTCACCCACATCTGAGAATATCACCTGAAATCGAAGGAACCCACAGGCCTGATCTCATCTGATATCTGTGGCCAGCTGCTCCTAGGATTGGTTAGAAATTGCTCCCCTTCCTTCTTTCAGCTCCTGCTATTGGTTGAGCTTCCTTTTCCCATGATGTTTGCATACTCTGGTTGGCTGAGAAGTGCCATTGGGGCCCCTGTTGGGGGCTCCAGGTGTTTATGTTGGAGATATTCATACCCTTATCTGATTCCATTTATATGAATGTCACAGTGTTCAGCAGACCATGGCCATATCTCGCCACAACACCACACTGCACCTATTTAAGAAAGACATGAGCTAGAGGGAGTGAGGTGGAGGTGAGACGCCATATAGGGGCATCATGGGGGAACAACAGGATCTATGGAACATTACCACATGATGACAAACTCTTATCGAGTCCTGGCGATGACCTGCAGACTGGATAATCTTTTAAAAAGCTACTGCTATCTCTAGTCTTGTGTGGCTTCCAGGCGTGCATGTTATGGCCAGGGCTGTTATTTACAGAAGCAAAGAGGAATCAATGAGTGCATTGTGTCAGGAGTGTGGGGCTGCCTCTGTCAATTACTGCAGTGTAGTCTCCAGCTTCTGCACAGACTTTTTCATGATGCTACACTGCTAATCCTCAGAGACTGATCAGGGTTATGTGAGAAAGAGACAAAAGACTTGTGTAAAGGTTCACACTCGCAATGACAGTGTGTGTGCATGTGCAGACCTCATTCAACTGACAGGGATATTTCCAAATTTCCAGGAGCTTTATGTGTTGATATTAATACATACTGTATAATAGGAAATCCTCACTGCTGTCAACAATCCGTAAAGGCACGGATGAAAGATCTCTTCCCCAGCTGTTGTTTAGAAAACCTAAACCACATCCAGAGCCTCTGGTGACAGTTTAGTTTTTTACGTGCAAATAACAAGTAGACAATGTAGAGACATCCTCTTATTGGCTGCAATGTCTATTAATAGCAACTAAACAAAAAGGTGCTGAGGGATGAAGAGAGAAGAGGCCTCTATATGCAGTCACGAGAGGACTCAAAAAAAAAAAAAAAACGTAAATCCAAGCTATGCTAGCCAAAATGTGTTTCAGTGGCAGGACATGGGGTAATTGAGATGCCACAGATGCCCTTACTACAGAGAGGCCCTCCCTGGGCTAATTGCCACTGTTCTTTGAGAGATTAGAGCAGGGGAAAGCAGGGATGATTATGAAGGAAATGGTCTCTTATAAGCCGCTGTACACTTGGCCAGCCGGGCCCTGGGCTGCGTAGACCAGGGCTATTCCCTTTCATCGGCAGATAGTGGAAGCCAGTAAAGGATGTAAAGGATACCTGTGCTGCAGCTGACCCATTTCCTGTGTTGTTGGCTGTGTAAATGTGCATATATGTGTGTTTACCTGAAGCCATATATGTGCCTGTTTATCCATGAATATGTGCTGAACGTATAGAATGATCCCAGTTTAACTGCCCTGGCCTCTTTCCTGTGAGTGCAGAGAGACTATCCTGCTGTGTTTGGGTCTCTCGCGGAGCTGCGTATTTTTATTTCTAGTCAAGCGCAGAGTGTGTGTTTCCTCTCTGTGTAGTCTGACCGGACACACTGGGCCTGTGTGTGAGAGCGAGGGGGGGAGCTGCTTTGCTGTGGCCCGTGCAGGCCTTCACTCCTGGGGATAAGCACGTGCTACGCTGCCAAGACAGGACCGGGTCCAGGCTCTGTCTTTCTCCTGGGTGCTTTTCAAAGGAAAACATCAGCTGCACTGTTAAGTTAAGATGACAATCAGGATAGTTGTATCTACAGTATGGGGTGCAAAGCCAAAAGCTTTGTTTCATGGCGCATGCAAATCCTGACACTGTTCATGTGATACAAGCACTGTACCTCAATTTTTTTTCTAGAAATTCTAACCATGTATTCTTGGGTATGTAGGATGACTAAAGGGATGACCAAAAGATCTTTGATAGTGACTGATGTCCACTGCAACTGCAGAGGCTTGTTCACAGAATAAAAAAGTGTCACAATTTCTGAGAAAGCACAAGAAATGAACAAGTCAAGAAGAAAATCCACAGAGAAACACATTTACGAACCAATTAGTAGTATTAGTACAGGACAGATGGCTTCATTATGATACCACTAGGGGGCAGCAGAGGTCTGGTGAGCAAATATATGATGCCCACCTGATGTAAAGTTTGGGGATTTAAGATAGCCCAGACCAGTTTCCAGATGTGCTGTATATAAAATAGAAATTATAATAGCTTTTTCTGTAGATGCAGCTAATTAAGATGACAAATTGATCCTATTCAAGATGCTTGTTATTCCACAGCATCATCCTAAAATGCTGCATGCATTTCAGTAATCTGCTTAATTCATCTCATTAATTGAGTCAATTAAATGTGTGATTTCGATCATTTCTCTCAGGACGCTAACTAGGCCGCATAATCGTTGTCTGCATCCCACTGAAAAGCATCACATTCCGATTCATCTGCTGCTTGTTTCTCTTTGGCTGAGGCGTGTGTTAGTGGGTCATGCAGTGAAGTCGCAGGTCCATTTCATAACAGCTCACTGTGTTTGTGCATGACGGCGCCATGTTCCCTCTATCACTGAGACAATCTGACACCAGCACTGCTGCCTGTTCTGTTTCCTAATCTGGGAATCAGGTTAACAGCTATTCCTTATAACCTCTGCAGCTCTCTGTGCAGACAAGCCTCCTCTCAGATATACCAAGAACGCACTCGTGATAAAAATTTGGAGGTCACCGCTCAGTGACACTCCTGCTTGATCTCTTTGAGGAGACTTTGAGTGATATTTGATGCAATACAGCTGGGAGAAATGCTCGCGCACTGGGAATGTATTACATCAGACTAGACAGAAGTGTCAAAGACTGGGAGAAGAAAGAGAAGGTGGAGGGAAGGACTGAAAGGTTAAAGTGATGAGGGGACAGAGTGAGGAGAAAAGCAGGATGACAGAAGAAGTGGAGGGAAGGGTGGATGAGGGAGGGGCATGGTGATGACAGTGTTTAGTTGGAGTTATGTAGATGTAATCCCTTCTGATGGGCAGGTCAAGCTGCCTGCCGAATGCTGAGGCACCGGGCAGACATTACACACACAAGTGCCAGACACACACTGTGTGTGTTTGAACAGGTCTGTGTGTATGTGTGTCTGTTGAGCCATTTGCTGCAATCTGGCAAGGCTCATGAAAGGGGGAACAAAGGGTAGATTTTCTTTTTCTTTAAGCGGAGAGGGTCGGCCCACAGACGAAAGAGAGATGGATCTTCTCCAAATGCCACCGTGGACGCACTAATGCCTGCTTTGTTCGCTACGGTAATTCTATTATGGTAATGGGGGATGAATCCCAGCTTTCTTGTCCTTCTTGCTCAATCCCACTTCCAAGTCTCCTGTCCCCACACCCCCCACCAGAGAGTTTCCGGCACAGGACCATAACAGTTAAATGGCCCCTAGAGGCCCTCTGAGGGATTAGATGCAAAGCCCTACTGTTGCATGGATGTAGTGGGGAAATGGCTCCTTTTTTCTCTGTCACTGATACTTTGTCTGTGTCCCAGTCAGTTTGAATCTTTCAGTGAGGTAAACAATAACATGAGAGATTTGGAAATCATCCATGACACTACTTTGCAGTTGTGCCATCCTTCGGGACTTGGTGTGCCCTGCACAATGTCATGCTGGGAGGGGAGTGTGGGTGACTGTCAAGCCGGACCCTTAGGTCAGGCAATGACTCGGTTAATATCCAGTAATGCTCACTCCACTGGGACTGGCCTCTCTCTCCTTTGGGCAACACTCCACTGTTTTACCCAGCGGCCCCCAGAGAGCCCCTAATCCCTCCAGCCTGGGAACACCTCCAACTTGCAGTCCCTTAAAATGTCTTGGTTTGTGCATTATTAGATGCTATGAATTACACTTGGGGACGTATGGAGGGAAAAAAACACGGCAGTGATAAATCTGAAATAATGAAACAGGGCTCTAAGTGGAACCAGGAGGGCTTCACTGACCCAAAATCAGGGTAACTCGATAGGCCTGCAGAGCTGCTGGAGGCAGGACCGCTAGTAAAGCCCAGCTGGACCTGTGGGTACCTAACCTCTGCACAATGTGGAGCTCATTGGAGCCCTGGGAGATCTGAGGAGGGTCACATTCCTGGCCTTCAGAGCGACCCTGGGAGGGATGGTCGGACTGTGTGTCAGACAAGGTGTTACTGAAAGTGATATAGCTATGCTGTCTCTTTATTTTTATTCTTCAGAGTTCCATGAAGAGTGATGGTGCTTTCAAGCACATAGGTGATGGTGAGTAGAGATAGAGCAAACTAATGACAGGCTGTTTAGCTTTGATATCGTATAAGTTATTGCTCCAGACGGCATGAATAAATGACTTAACCAAGACAAATATAATGCTGTCTTCATGCTTAGAATCCACATTCTTCTGTCTGTATATTCATTTATAGAAAACCCATGTAAAAATCAGATTTGTATGTTATGTAGACATAAGGGCTCTGTTGTAGTGTGTATCACAGTGTGTATTCTGAGCCCAATGTATATGTATGCACTACTTTGCAGTCATAAAGGGCAGTCTGTGCACATGAGCGATGGAGCCTTGTTGCCCAGACTGAGGTATAGTTGCTTTTTCATTCTGAAAGGGATGTAAATTCCCAGCCGGTAATATAACATATTTGGGTTGGTTGGTGTGTGTGAGGGAAGCAAAGAGGGCATGTGTGTAGTGTGTGTCAGAGAGAAACGGGTCCAGCAGGGCAGAGAATGAATAGCTCTGTCACTGAAAGGCCAGCTAATAAAGTAGGTAGTTGAGGGAGGGGGTAAAAAGAATGCATCTCGCCTTTCGCCCCTTCGCTGTGGGTTGTCATCGAGGGTGAATTAGTATTATGCCGAGGCGAATGCAACCAATAAAGCTCCGTCCACTAGTTCAACCATTCTCTCCGTAACCCCCCCTGTCTGCCAGTGGAAATTGCATTGGCCATGGTTTAGGAGACACATGCAGTTCAAGTTTCACCCTCTTTGAAATTTTCATTGTCAATAAATTGCTAGATCAAGCAGATTAGTTAAGTGTATTTTGGCTTCTTTTCACAGCTGGGTGACATTTGTGTGTGTGTGTGTGTGTGTGTGAGAGAGAGAGAGAGAGAGAGAGAGAAACGAAGAGGTATTGTTCTTGGACTTCACTTTTGCTTTTCCAGAGCCCTGACCCCTGTGGGTTGAGCGTGACAGTAGACAAACTGAATTACTCTGGATTTCAAGTTTAGAAACAATTACACGTTGTTCTTTCTATCCATTTTTTCTCAGCAGAAAAGTATATGCAGTCTATTTAAACAGTTAGTGATGTACTATTTCTCTTTTTCTCTGGGGTTGCTGGTATTTGATAACTTGCTGTTCATCTTCTTTTATGCTCTGGGGAGAGCCTTGCATCAGAATCAATGTGTGAAGAAGTATCCATCTTGAAATACCATAATCCCATTTTTTGATGGATGGGTGCACAGTAAAGCTACTGTTAAAGGGGTAGTTCAGGATTTTGGACATGGGGCCTCATTTCTAAGTGAGCCGGAGTGGTGGAGACGTGTGGAGACAGTTTTCAAAAAATTTCATCCAGTCCTTCTAGCTGCAGAGTTCACTGGTGCTAGGCTAACACAAGTCAATGGTTCTAGTTTAGCCTGTCATTAAAAACAGTTTTTCCCACTCCACAGTGCACCTGAGACAAATCAGTTATAACACCAGACTATGGATGTAAATGTCTGTGTTGATAGAATAATTTCAAACATAAAACTAACCTTGCATTTTGAAGGATTTATGTCTCAGCAGCAGTAGCTAGTTCAACAGCGGTGGACTGATATCAGTTAGCAGCTAGGTTATCAGAGCTATAATAGTTTGTTTACCTTGCATTCCTCCTCGTCTGCATTTGTGTGCATTTTCCACACCGGCACCACCAGTCTCCGGTTCTTCTGTCCTGGTTTTCTACAGTTCCAGAGGGGGCTGTCTCTACAGACGCTCTGTCTCATTCTTCCCTTTTAGCATCCATCTCTCTCAGCTCTTCGTCTGTGTATTCTGGCTCGTCAAGGTATGGCTCATTGGGGAAAAATTGCTCATCGTCGTCTTCAAAGGCATCGGAAAGTCCTCCAAACGTGACTAAAACTGGTCTTCAGAAGAGGCTTCTTCATGTACTCTACGTCGTATATCCATGACAGCTGCATGTAAACAAACTATTATAGATCCGGTAACCTAGCTGTTAGGTGATATCAGTCCGCCGCTGTCAAGCTTACTACCAGGAAGTATATTACGCCGCTGCCTTCAAAATGCAAGGTTAGTTTTATGTCCAAAATTATTCTATCAACACAGACATTTACATCGATAGTCTGGTGTTATAACTGATTTGCCTTGGGTGCACTGTGGAGTGGGTAAGACTGTTTTTAATGACAGGCTAAACTAGAACCATTGACTTGTGTTAGCCTAGCACCAGTGAACTCTGCAACTAGAAGGACTGAATGAAATTTTTTGAAATCTGTCTCTACACGTCTCCAACATTCCGGCTCACTTGAAAATGAGGCCCCACATCCAAAATCCTGAACTACCCCTTTAAAATCTACTAATACCATATTGAACAATCACATCACTGTAAAATAGCCTCTCTCTCAAGTCTAACACTTTGATAATCATATTTGCAGAGAAACAGTCCGTTCTCCATCAGGCTAACAGCTCTGCTTTATTCAGACCAGTAGAACAGCTCAGTCCCTCCCAGCCTGGTTCCTTTCCCAGGACTTTTCTCTGGAGGAGGGGAAGAAAAGGGAGGCGTTTGGGTTGATAACCTCTCTCCATCACCCTGACGCTGGGAACAGATCGGTGTAGTCTCTGGATCGAGCTGTGGCCCAGCGGTGTGGTAGATGGAGAGCGAGGGCAGCAACAGGAAGGCAACAGGGGGTTGATAAAGGGAGAGAATGATGGAGGTCGAGCTGAGAGCAATCTGTTTGGTCAAATGTTTGACAGACTCTTTCTGTCTCTCACAATCACTCACCCTGTCATGTGATATCAGCTCTGCTGTGGCGCCAACATGTTATCAGGCCGATTCGGGTTATCATAAATGTGCATTACTACATACCTACTGTATGACTCCACCGAGCGCCATGGATAAGGCTGTATATGCTATATTGTGACGTCTTTTTCATGTTGATCAGCCTTTCATTTTGCTGATGGATATGATTTGCAGTGCAGCTACACATGCACCTACTTTTATATAAAAGAGAGCTAACAGGGAAAAGACAGACTCCTGCTGCTGCACAAATAAACGTCAGTCCACATCCCTAAACGTGGGGAGAAATGTCATCTGTCACCACGCTGCATTGCCTCCATCACAGAAGGAGGTAAAGAGGAAGGGAGAGGAGGAGAGATGGAGGGAGGTGTGAGCTTAAATGGAACCCAGGCAGTCGCATGATAGATAACAAATTTCACAATGGGGAATGAGGGAATACCATAATGTGAACCAGCCATGTGGGGAGGGGGTGAGCAGCTGCATTGACCAGTTCAGTCCCAGTGTACACACACACACAGCCGCTGCTGCAGCAGGAACAAAACAGGAATTATCTTATGCAACAGTGTGTTGGAGGCTTTTACTCACTCACCTGGCATGTTGAAGGACTGTACGCCCTACCGCTCGCTCTACCTGGCAATTAATTTTACTGTACACTCCTGGTAGAAACTTGTTCAAAGCCATAGTAACGCAGTGTATTGGTAAAGTATTTATAGCAACCCCAAAAGTAGCACATTGTTTACAGGTGAACGCTGCCCTCAGCACATTTCATGCAGGGACAGGTGATTTGTGGGAATGTCAGGTTTATATTAGTAGGAACAGGCTTCTGTGATTTCACACTTCACTATGCCATTAAAATTATGTTTTACAGATGTCTTTCTGGTTTGTTTTAAGCCTGACAAGACGAAATAAAAAAAATAAATAAAGGGCGTAAATGAGCTTCACAGAATTTTCTCATTGCAGTGAAAAATTATTATTGTAAATGGGTTTTTAAGAAACATTTTTAAATTACAGTCTGCTTAAAACTAGAGACCAGTATTTTTGTTTGTGGAAGAAAATGTTTTGGAAAAATAAAAAGTATCTTCCCCCTCTTGGAAACCAGCCTTTAGAAATGCACGTTGAATCTGTTTCCATGTAAATTTTGACAAATGAACAGAGACGTGAGGGTTTAAAGAGTCTTAGGAACTATACACTACGCAGCTGCTTGGGCTTGTTTGCATATGTAGCATGCAGACTGCACCGCTCTGCCTCCTCTCCTCTTCATGTGGTGCACGACTCAAATGCCTCAAGAGGAGTGGGAATGGATTAAGCTTCTTTTCAAATCATCCTTTTCTGCTTCTCAATCAACGTGTGTGTCTTGTTTCAAGCGTACGGGCTATTAATCAAAGCTAGCATAAATATGTTGTGATGGGAGAAGTGTAATGGTCTCTGTGAGTGTTGGCAGCGCTTTCTAAGAGCCAGATAAACAAAAGATAAGAAGGGGAACCAGACAAGCACGGCAGCCCCAGACGTGACCACTTCTTCTGGGTACAGATCAACCAGCGCCTCCTATATGAACGGCATCTTGCTTTGCCTGCTGGCCAACGCTGTGCATTTCCAATCCCCATTGTGCCAAGGCAGCGTTGACGTACAAAGACTGATGCATTTTTACACCCAAACACCACCCCCGCCAACTGCCCTTGAAAATGTTTTGTCAGACGTAAACTAGGCAGCATGTGTGTTTTTGAAACCCACACCAGTGAGAAAAGACTGAAGGATGTGTTGCAAGGATTGGATAAATATTTAATATTCCATAGCCAGGCCACACCAAAAGCATGCTGAAAGATCTTAATGCACGCAAAGTCTAAATAAAGAAAAAATATATAAATTTATTTTATTAAGGTCATTACTTTTTCCCCCCACTTTCTTTCTTTGGTGTGGATTCGTCAGTTGTCAGCTACAAAGCCTTGGCATCCCAGCCAACCACTTGGAGAACAAAAGAGTTTCTGCATGTTGTCATTCTGGAGCTCTTGTGTTTTTAGTGATACTATTATTTTATTTGAAAGTCTGTGCAGAGTATATTTTCTTCTCTGGGTTCAAACTCTGCTGCTCTTTGTGGATCCTGAGACGCTCTTCTGCTCTCTGCTCCCGTTTGCTTTCTCCTGGCTTGCTTCAGTTGCTCGCGTCAAGGGCCAGTGAAGCTCACACACACACAAAAACACACACACCTTTTCTCTTCTTAAATCCTCTCTTGATTCTCAAGAGTGTGTTTGTTATCATTAACTGACCTTCCAAACAGGAGGACATGATCCTCTCTGAGAACGTCTGTGTAAAAGAGGAAGATAGAGGTCTGAACTTCTGTGTGGAACCTTTTTTCTGGATTGTTGGTTCAACATTTTATTACCTCATCAGTGAAAGTCCCCCACTGTCTTCTATATTGTTGCCAAATGTGTTTCTGGAAGCATGAGCATCTATAATATGAATATGTAGTCTTTCTTCTTTGTTCATGACTGTGCGTCTGTGTCTGTCATAGCTTGGGAATCAGGGGTCAACACATGCTTTTAATCAGGCAACCTCTGGCTCAGCCAGCGACTGCACACTGTTCCCCCTCTGCTGTTTTCTCTTAGTGCTACAGGGAAACTACTCACTGGCTCCACACAGTGGTAAAGATATAGCTCACAATAGCTGCAGGATTTACTCCTCTGCTTTCGTGGTATGCAACTGAGCACATTTACAGAGGTGTTAAAGATTAAACCACTGGTTCTTTCACTTGTAACCCTTTACAAAAAGCAGTATCTGGATGGAGCTCCTTGACACATTTTAGATGTCTATGAGTTGTAATTGCACACACCTAAACATCTCAGATGGCTTTATTTATGTTTGGGGCTTATAAAGGTCAAACACATTCATATAAAAGGAATCAAATTAGAGAATATTCCAAAAATAAATTCACATCCAGGGCTTTGGTTTTTTCTTCTGTGATCTCATGACCCCTCCAGTTTAATTTGTGACCCTTTGGAGGGGTTTGACCCTCAGGCTGGGAACCACAGATTTATACCTAACTACTATATAAAGTAGTTAAGTGCTGTTTTTACCTTAATCCATCAGTATTAAAAATTTAATCAGTTCTAACAGTGTTGCTTTTTATATTTTTTAAAGACATTTATCTGATACGAAATTCAGAGTGTCAATTCACAACTAGTGCTAACAACACTGACAATGCAAACTGTTGACAGTTACTGTCTAGATTAAATGCATTCAAGTTTGTTTAATAAGAGAAAATAAGATAATCCTCAGCAAGTGTGCAGTGTCAGGATTTAAAGGTAAAAAAATAATGGAAAGTCACCTTAAAATGTGCAAAATGTGTAACTTAATAATGTGTTAATTATATAAAGTGATTTATGATAATCCTACAATATTTCCAATTTCATTGTTAATCCTTTCTCTGAAGAATTTGTCTTTTCTGCCTCTTTCAGCCTGTCTCTCTTCCTTGCCCTGGAGTTTCCCTGCTGTTGCTGTGTCGATCTCTCAGGTGAGAATGAGTGACGGGTGGAGTGACAGGCTCATTAGGGCTTCATTACACGGCTGCTTGGACAGGAGGAGGAGAGAGAGCCAATAGATGAGCTATAAAGCAGGAAAGGCTGGCTGGACGTGCCATCAGACCTGCAGCTTCATACAGGTTCACTGATGGGCCCCCGAGGTGGAGAGCACACCTGGGCCAGGTGAGCCTTGCCATGAGGGAGGACACTGGGTGCATGTCTACTGAGAAAGTGAGGGCAGATTCCCCACATTCAGCCTAGGTGGTAACCCAAAGGCACTGCTCTGTACACAACAGACACAATACACTGACATGCACACACACACTGTCTGCCAAGGAGGTTTCAGCAAGTTTAGACTTTTCAGGTCTACTCAGCTGAAAGAAAACAGTGAAATTACTTTTCCAAGCTTGAATAATGAGAATTAAGACAAGACACAAGTCGTGACATGAGCTGTTCACATAAGATGTTCCGGGTGGTTCCTCCTTGAACTGCACCACGCCTCTGAATCCTGTCAGTCGTCAAGACTTGAAAAGCCAGAGTTGATTGTTCTGCAGTTTAACGCCTGGCAAAAAATGTCAGTCAGTGTTTTGTTTTCCTGGGGAGTGACTGAGAAACGTAGCTCGAGCTGCGGTGATTAAGGCATTGAGGAACTATTATGTAGTTAAATTAAGTGGTTAAATGGACACCAGCTTGCCAGTTGTTTTTGAAAGATTGGAGGGTGGAGATCGGGTAACAACTCTAAATCAAGTAAAGACCTTCGCCAAGCAATGTTTACACATGATTCACAATGTTTATAAAGTATTCGATTTCTGGGATTCTGCAGCATAATTAAAATAGAGTTATGTAGGCCACTTAAAGCTGATATTAAAATATTTTCCACTGGTAATTTGGTAGTCTGAAGTCTGTAAGATGAAACTGGCTCAGAAACAATCCTGCTTCAATGATGCTGCTGTGTATTGCACTATTAGTTCCTGTAAAGTGCCATAAATACTTCTGCCACTGAAAAAATACTGATAGTGATGGTGTTTTGTGTCAAAATATAGGGAGTTTTTTTGCAAGCAGGTTTCAGCACCTGTCCCAGACTCCTTGCACTTCCCAAATGGTGATAAATGAGCCAGGTCGGGTCTGTTGGGGTCTTATTGAAACAGTGTTGAGACAGTGAAATATGTCTTAATGAAGGAAATGTGGCTTCACTGGGACTCAGAGCCACAAGTATGCAAGAGCATGCTATTAAATGTGGATGGAGTGAGTGGGAGATGGATTTGTGGCAATGTTAAATAACAACTGTGCATGTGTGTATCCTTTTTTTTAAATCCCTGTTGCCCTTGAACAGTGCCTGTTCCTTTGCACTTTTAATTTTCCTAAAGAGATGTAGGCCACAATCCTGACCCTGTGAAATGCTTTATATTCTTTTTGTTTGATCCCGTGATTCTTCTGTGCGATCTCACTTCTGCCGTTCAAGGTTAGCAAGCCACGGATATGGTGTTGCGTTAACCTCAAAAGAATGAAGTATATAACAATTTCATAAGTTCAATTTACAATGTTGGCAATTTCCTAAGCTGGCATGGGATGTAGAGTTATGAAAGCTTCAGTAAGTCTGCTCTTGCTGTGTTTGTTGCAGTTAGAGATGGACTGTAACTGTCACAAGTGTAATTTTTGTTTTGTTCAAACTGTTGAGATGGAGCTATCAGATGTCAGTCATTAACCAGGGTGACAAGAGTTTGAAAAAAATAGAAGGGAATTTAATTAGTTAATAGTGAGAGGTCAACATGACTGGTTTTGGTGGTTTCGGTCATTTGTTTGTTTTCTGCTCCAACAGGAGTATAAGTATCTGGACTCTCTACCAGTCAGTTAGCTGGTAGTTAACTGAAGAAGCCTCTTGGATGAGAGGTGAAACATCTTCAACCAACCTCAAGCAAGTCCAATTAACTCTTTTTTGCTCTTTTTGATTAACCTCGTCTTGGGTACACAGACATAACATGACTGCTTTGGTTTAAATTTCATGGTTGTGATCCTGGAGCATGGTGGTGCCGTGGTTAACACTGTCGCCTCACAGCAACAAAGTACCGGCTTTGATCCTTTCTGTGTGGATTTTCTTGGATTGGCTAATCTAAATTGCCTGTAGATGTGAATGTGAGTGTGATTGGTTGTCTGTCTCTATGTGCCCTGTGATGAACTGGAGAGCTGGGAGAGGCTCCAGCCCCCCGCGACCCTACATTGGATAAGCAGTTAATAATGAATGAATGAATGAATGAATTTGATTCCCAACAAAGATCCTGTGTTGTACCCCAATGTGAATACCAACAATCATAGACAAAAGCAAAGCTTAGGTTCTTGAATCTAAACAGGAAGGCCGATCCCTCCAAAGAATTAAGTGTGATTTGGCTCAGACTGTAGGCCAAAATTCATGGAGGAAATATGAACATACCCAGGGTCTAAACCTCTACTTACAACCTCATCCCTTTTTCTCCCTCAAACCACTGCTTCTCATTTCATTTTGCCAGTGAATACATAACCACCCTGCAGTGGTCCGTCCTGTATCCCCCTTCCTTTGGCTGCAGCGGTTTCTCATCCCCATGCTCAGATGTGACCTTTCACCCCTGGCGGCATACTGACTGCTGGATGGCAGACATGCTGGTGTCTAATGCTCACCGCTGCTCATATTGGTGAAGTCGCGGCCATTTCTGAAAGTCACTGTGGCCGAGGAGCTGGATGGAGATGTAGGATGGATGCTTCTTTTCTGTTCTTACTCTGTTTGGCAGACTGGCAGACGCCTTGTCGCTTCCTGCTCTGTTCTCCTGTTCATTACGCTCCTGTTCTGTATTTTCTATTTGTATGTTGGCTTTGGTCAGCTTGTGCACTGCCAGATGTGTAGAAGGAAAGAGACAGAAAACAGTGGGCATTTGACAACAACTGACAAGTTTTTTTTTTTTTTGTGTTTTAATTTAGAAAGTTCATACATTTCTTACAGTGGCATACAGTATTCTTGATATGAATGGCCATGTCACTACTTCCCACGACTGAATACACAAAATAGACTAAATTAAAGACAGACTATAAAACAGAAACATATCAGGCACACCAAGCTGGCATTCAAAACCCACGGCAGCCGCATCACTGGATATCATGGCTTTATTTGCTGAAATGATAATTATGATAATTGTTCTGTGAACTGTAGCAGTGTAGGGCTGTAATAGTCACTCTCCCCACAACAGGAACTACTGGGATCTCTGCACCGGCTTGCCAAAACCACAGAGCTTACACAGCCCTGAGGATGACAAGACAGGGAGAACGTAAGGAAGGGGTGAGTGGAGCAAAGAAGGAGGCACACTATAGGGTCCCATAAAGACTTTCATATGTCCCGTGCCCTGCATGTTTGATTTTTAGTGAATGCGGCATGGTTTGGCTGCCTCTCAAGGCAATCCAAGAATGTTTTCCATGAGTAGAGGAGTAGATCTATGACTCTACAGATCTGTTAGTCATATGTATCTCATTGATTCAGACTTTTCTTCCCCTGCCATTTGAGTGTTTCAGTGAAAGGTTCAGCATCGTGCCTGTAAGACCTAGTTTTACGACCCTGTCAATCAAAGCGGTTTGTACATTCTGTGTTTCAGCATTTTTATTGAAATCTCAAACAGTGCAACCAGTGAAAATACTGGGGAAAAAAAAGCAAATTCCCCCTTGGATTTACTTCGAAATGGCATCTAGATCCAGTTCAAGCTGTGGCGCTGAAAGACAACTTCTCTCTAAGACAATGTTTGCCGAATAACAGCATTTGTTTTCTCTGACACTTCCCACCATTGGACTGGATTTTTCTCTACTTAGCTAAAACATTTGTTCTGCAGTGCATATTCTCACACACCCTTAGCACACACTGTCATTATTATGATGAAGTTAGATGAAGTTATGCCTCCTTTCCCTCTAAATCCCCTCTTCATATCCAGTATCCTCTCCGTCTCTGGCTAGTGTCTATTTTTTCTAGAGCTCTGCTTTAGCACTCCAAGCTGTCAAGGCATGATGCTGCACAGCTCTGCCAGGCATGAGGTGAGGATGGAGAAGTGAGATGAATTATCTTCCTCTTCATCAACACTTCTGTGATGTATGTGGTGCTTCTTCTCCATCCTGTGTATAGGAACTCTCCTACCTTCATTCATAAACTTGTAGAGTATGTCCTATAACACATCGTCCATCATAATCTTTTGTTTTCCTTTTTTTCATAATATTGTGGAGTAAATCCTTGTAATTGATTCCACCAAGTATAATTTGATGTATCAGCAGAGCACAGTGGGTGTCAAAGTTTAAACAAAGCTATTTCACAAAAAACAATCATTAACCTGATTCCATGAACCATGTCCATTTGCTATTTTCAGATATTGGTCTGATTCTTGCCGGCACATAATGAGCAGGCATGATGCTGCCCTCACACACTGGTACAGTCTCAGCTCTCAGACATGATTCATGATTTTCTACATCTAATTTGAGATTTTCAGACGGGATATGTGAGTGGACAATGTGCATATGTTGCCAGGTTTTGTGTCAAGACTTCCAGCACTCCTGCTGTGTTAATGCCTGGGCTGTGAATCGTCACTATGGCAATGGTCGACTATGGCTCGGATGGTGACGTGCACCGGTGAATCCATCCAAGGGAAATAGTTGTTCAAAGTCCTCCCTCCTGCCTTCCCTCCTCTCAGTGTGAACAGGGGGTCAGTGCCAGTTTCTGCTTTGGTGGCGCAAACTTTGGCACCTTGCAGCTGCTGTAGCGTCCAGCCCCCTGCCTTCTGTCAATCTTACTGGCACAACCTCATTTAGCAGGACTGATCCTCACCAGGTTGATGGAGGAGCTTAATTTAATCATTGTGAGACTGATGCTGTGTGGGCACAGCACAAATTTCACAGTGTGTAACATTGTCGAGACAGGGCTGCCTTCTGGACAATTTTGAGACTGAAAGGCTGCAAGTTCAGTCCAAACAAGATCCAGAATTCTTTTTGCCTTCAGGCCTTACTGTGGATAGAAACCAACCGTCCATGAAAGATTGCAAACCACTCAGCAGGAACTTTATTTTTGTGAAAACAGTTTTCCTTAATTGCTGTGACAAGGGTTGCACTGTCACGACAGCAGCTGCTCCACCTTCTTTTTGCCTCTCTACAAACACATCCATATGTGGGAACTGACGTCCCGTGATGTTTGCTTAAATCTTAATTCCCTCAGTGCCCTGGCGGGCCCGGCTCGGTCCAGGAACTGCAGCAGCCGTGCAGCGGGGCCATGCTGCTGGAGGGCAGGAACTCCCTGAACAGGAGGGAGAGCTCCTAATTGGCCTGAATGGCTGCAATCAGAGCCAATAAGAGATAAGCGCCGGATTGCTCTCCAGATCAGCAGCGATAGCATTGTGCTGTGTGGCCGGGCTACGATTGCACTGTTGACCAAACAGAGAACAGGTGTGCAAGCTCTCAGGTGGCCTTCCAAGAAATTCTGAGTGAGCTCCTCCACGGCAAGCCTCACACACCCTGAGCAAACACACTGAACGCTTGGATTGCTCCACACTATATGCTTTTATACTTTGAGGGGAAAATATGTGTGTCAGGCTGGTTCCCGTGTTCTAGGATGATCTACAGTATGGAGGAATGTATTCACAAATGTTGGAACAAAGGCACTGTTAACCTGCTTCCTTCACGCCTAATCGAGCTGTATTGACTTTAGTGATAGGGGGCTGGTTAGACGGATGTTGGCGGGTTGAACCCAGTGCAGTGCAATGAATCACAAAGTGGCAGCGAGTGAATAGTATTTTTCCTGTGAATGCTCTGAATACTAATTACAAATCCTTTCTATCCACATATCCTCTAAAGCAAGTATTTTTACTTCACAAAAATATATACTGTAAATGTTTGGTTCAGATGACCAGTCTTTGTTATGAATAGGAGCCATAAGTGTATAAATATGCATATAACCTTCTTGGCAAGCAAAGCCATGACATTAATGGCTTCCAGACGGCAAAGGACCAATAGAGGAATGTTAACAAATTTACATTTAGTACTGTAAACAGAGGAAGAGAAAAAAGAACAAGCAGTAATATCAAAATAAACAATTCTTCACTGGTTTCCCTTTAGGCCTTTATTATTATTATTATTATTATCATTATTATTATTATTATTATTATTATTATTACTAGTTTTTATTATTAGTATTTTTTACATACATAACATAATTCCCAGTGTAATTATTGATTTCTGGGAAATAAATATTACTCATAAAATATGTGAAAACAGCACATAAAGATAACAATAAAACAGAAAATCAGTCACATCCCTTCTCTCTGTGTCTGTGCTGTTTACATCTGAATTTGACTGAGTGAGTGAAACTTTTCAATAAGAGAGGAAAGGGCTCTTTAAGAGGGGATCACATCCTGTGCCAGAGCCCTGCACTCTGTTTCCAAAGCCAGCAGAAGTGATGGTGTGCTGGAATAATGAGGGGGTCAGTATCGGAGGGTGAAAGCATTTGGGGATAAGCCATGGCTAATGACGAGGAAGTCCAAGGTGGCTTTGATCTACACGGGTCCTTTGGCACATCCAGGGAAAGCTGTGTGCTCTACCAAGGAGACCTCTAATCTTCTTAGGGATGTTCTTAACATTCCTCCACTTTTGGGGACCAAAAAATCTGCGCCATCTTTCCATCTGTCTTTTTCATGGGTGCATTTCAAAACAGTCTGCAGGCCTGCATCCTATTCTGCTGTTGGTTTTCAGGGGAAATCAGAGAGAGCTGTGGGTTGGTGGGTTGGCTGCTCCATGGAAGGAAGTCCTCTGTTGGTCACAGTGTGGGATGGCTTCTACTAAGCTGGAACAGGGTTTTTGGTGGGTTTGGGAAGATTTCTGCATCAATCACTGGCACTGGAGCTAATTCTGCAGCGGAAATTTTGATTTCACTTTGGATGTGGAAGTCTTTTTCAAAGTGGCATCATCCTCACTTCAAAATGATTTATTCCTCCTTACGTCCACTGGGATTATTTTCTAGAAAGCCACTCTTTATGTTCCCTCTGCTGTGGTTGGAAGGTATTTCAAGATGTGATATTTCCAATTAGACTGAATAGGTCTGAGTGACATTGAACACTAATTTTCTGAGGAGTTTTGAGAAAGGACAGAGCTGGAAATTACAATGGCCATGCCAGCCTGCTGCCTGCCTGCCTGCACACCAGTCAAGGAGAAACCCCCCCAAAACAGCAACTAGGATGGAAAATATGGAGCAGTCCTCTTCTCCCCTGGCTGGACTGGCACTCTGACTCACCAAACAACTGAAATGAGTTCAGCTAAGTTCGCAGCAGGACATGGTTTCTGTAAACACTTTCCTCTTTTTGTTTTCTTGCTTTTACAACAACACTTTCATTCCAGATTGGCTTTGGATAGTACATCCATGTACAAGGAGAGGGACAGACAAGAGAGGCATTCTGGTGGGTTAAAGCTTTGGTCTGGAGGAAAGTGATGCATGGACCCAGAGACCCCTCCGTCCTGCTGACTGTTAGGCCAACAGAGCATTAGCCAGCCGAGGCCTGCGTGTCTGCAGGGGCTTAGGTCTGCCTTCATTCCCTGTTTTGCAGCCAAAGCTGACGCCCCTCCAGGGCATGAGGAGAGAGGAATGCACTCCGACCCTCCACCCTCCTCTCCTCCCCTCTCTCCCGCCAGAGGAGCAGGGATGGAGGCCCCTTTATGGAAAGCAACCAAGACCCCAGGCACCAGATCCCTCTGTTTTTCATCCTTCTCTTTACCTCCTCACCCTTTGCTTGCTTTTTTTCTCTCCTTTGTGTGAGCGTTGTTTGCAGTGGTAGAATACACAGTGCGGTGTAGCCGCAGCCTTGCAGAGGGCCGTGGCGAGCTTGGCCGGGGCCCCTGATAAGGGCTGCACTCGGCTGCTGTGAGGGCCATGAGAGCACAAACATTACACCACTGAGTAAACGGATCCTGGGGCCCACTGCTAAGCATTCTTTGTTATTGTGGCTCACATGCAGCCGGGTCAGAGCAGATAGAGAATGCAGCTCATATGGCTGGCTTATCACAAAATCCAATCCCGGACCTTGAGGTACATCCTATTCTTGGAACTGGGAGCATGTTAATTCTTTGGTTGTTTTTCCTGCCTTTTTTTAAGGGATTTGATTCAAAGGCTATTTATAAGTGCAGTTATTTTAGAATAGTCTCTGTTCCAGATAGCTATCAGTGCTGTTTGTTTAACTGTGTGTGTGTAAGTTAGATCAATCATTTATGTTGAATATTTGCCTGTGATATTAATGTTTAGTTAAAAAGGAAATGGTTCTCCTCAAATCTCTGTTAATCTCATCGAAACTAATGTTATCTTGCACTTGCTGTGGGAAAAACACATCTCCGCCTCAGGTCAGATCAGGTAATCTGTGCAGTAGATGTCCTTGACTTATTGCAAGATTTCTTTTAAAATCGTAGCAAGTGATTGGAAACTTTCCTCTCAGTCAGTTTAAATGATATTTACAAGTTACATTTCCTGACACTTATTTACAAAGTTATTGGAGATTCCAGCACCACCTAGTGATTGAATAAAATCTGTTTTTACTGCTTGTTCTGTGTCTCTGACGCTCATCTCAGCATCTTCCTTCCATCCTGGAGGTGCAGGATGGCGGAGGAAAGAGGAGACAGGGAGAGTTATAGCGGGAAACAGAGACTTAAGCAGTTGTCTAAACACTGTCAGCAGTGTTCCTCCTCATTCCTCCTTGTGTTGCTGTGTGTTCTGTCTGAGGTGACAGAGCTGGAGGCTCTGGTTCCTGTCCTGGACCTCAGCTCTGGCTCTGCTCCATCCCTGCTGATGTCCCGCAGGCAGTAAGGCAGCTTCTTATATTAACTTAAAAAATAGTCATATGAGAGAATAAATGTGCCTCTTCCTTTTTAGTACGTCGTTGTGTTGTTATAGTTTGGTATGCACGACCTTGGTTCATATCTGCAATCCTCCTCTACTGATTGGACAAGATTACCTGGGCAACACATCTTGTAAACTACTCTAGAGTTCACAAAGCATGTTATTTTTCTTCCAAGTGATGACTTTGCTGGAATTTGCCTTTAAGGACACAGGGCCAGCGACCCGAGTCATTGGCTCTGTACGCACATGCCAAACACGCAACACCAGTTTCTCTGCAGCTCCAGGATTTTACTGGAAGTTCAGATCACTGTGCTGTTCCAGCTTTCTCTGTTCCTGTCCACAACCCACAGCTCAGCGTCTCCATCCAGACTGTGCAGACAGAACCGTCTCACCTTGGTAAACCCAGGGCACTTAATGAAAACTGATGACAGATCAGTCATTAGAGCTGCACACAGCAGCTATTTATACTATTAATCTGTCCTACACAGGTGACCTTGGGATCCATGTGTCTGTGTATATGCTTGATTGTGCTCTTTCAGGTGTTTGCATAGCAGGACCTTTAATAGCATAAATATACAGTAGGTATGTGCATTTATTGTTTATGTTATCACCTTTATTTCACTTCAAAAGACAACAAAATGTGATTCTAATTCCTGTGTTGTGTGTGAAATTACAATGTTCGTCCTAAAATTACACCAGTAACAAGTTATTAATAAACAGGCCAGTACTGTAGATGAGACATAAGGGTGAAGGAAAGTGGAAACGCTTGAATAGTAAACTATAGTAAACATGTCCCACAAAGACTGATTCCTTTCGAAGCTTCAAGAGGGTCCAAAGATGGAATTTTCCTGTTAGGTGTGCGTCTCTATGCAGGTCTGTGTACATTTTCATACATCCAGGAATATACTTCAAGCTGAAAGCCTGCATGTCCCAACAAGCACAGACTAAGCATGATGAAAGGTAAATGAAGGCAATCTTTGAATTCAGTTTCTTGTCCGTGAGGCTTGAGCAATTTAGCTATACCTTGTAAAAAATACTTTCAAGTTGAAAGTTTTATTCATCATAAATAATATTTTAACAAGGCATTCACATTGGGAACAAATCCAATTTATATTCACTTGTAGTCTTTCGAAACAATTGTCTCAGCATAGTTTGCAATGTCAACATAAAACAGATTGAGTCAACCAGATATACTTGTTATTGTTTCCTGGTCAGAGCAGAGCTGGAGAGGAGCCAGAGCACTTTATGATGTGGCCGCAACAACATTTGCAAAACATTGTCTCAGTGTTCTCATTTTTAACTTCTCCAGGCTCATTAACTTGATTAATAGATATTTGAGAATCTAATGGAAATGCAGTTGGATCCAAGAGTAAATTCTGATTTTCACAACTTTTTAATTTCCCATCACTCATTAAGAGAAAGATGCTCAAGTCTCTTGCTAAAATGTTACCTTGAGTGTAATCGCTGTGACTCTTATGGAGGGATAGCAAGTTAATGTTGTCTTAATTTTCCGTTCCATTCTTAGGGTGAAAGGCAGGGTACACCACCAGTTCATCGCAGGGTGTATTAATACATCCCTCAAAAACACATGATCTTCTAGATTCATTTCTGGGAATGGTGTGGCTCTGGGCATGCACTGTGCCCTCTGGTCCTATACCAGGACCAGTATTACTAACCTCATCCCGTCCCCCTTGTTGCTCTTCCTAATGGGGAATTTCATTTACAGGGGAAGTGATCCGTTTCGTCTCAGCATAAATTGCAGAAAATTGTACCAGTTGGATGCTGGACAGCAGGTTCGCCAGACTAACAGTCAGGCTGGGTGAAAGTGGATGCCTGGGAATTCACGGTTGGCTGGAGCTAAATGCATGGATACACGTGTGTGTGTGTTTTCACTTTGTGTGTGTGAGAGACAGCGCTCCTCCCAGTGTTTGTTCTTCTATTCACAGTGAGTTTTAAACAGGCCGGCGCTAGCTGAGGAGTGTACTTTTAAACTGTATGTAATTGTCCTCTACAATAACAGCCACCATGTTTGCTCTGGCAGCACACAGAGCGTCCAGACTATGTGAGAGGGGCTCGGGTCCAGCGGTGTTTTATTTTCCTTCGGTATCTCACTTCACCATGGGCTGCCAAGATCTGCGAGGGTAATGGGAGTGCATGGAGATATCTGTGAGGCGTTGCTATATCCAAGCGCTTTCCCACTCCAGTTCTTTCTCCCACAAGGATGACAAAAAGCAAACTCTCTGTTTTCACAGGGGCTGGCAACCATGCCAGCAAGTACATGGTGGGCTGGTGCAGTCGTTGTGTTTCCCCCTGAGGTGAGGTGACATCCCAGCACAAGCTCAGTCAGGTGCAGTTGTTGGAGGGCGGGTTAAACGGTGCCCCGAGCCAGCACACAGAAGCTTAAGCTTTTGACTGACAGCTCTTTAAAGCACAGGCCCTGGAGCTGGTCCAGGTGTGTGTGAGCTAAGCTCACAGAGTAGATTAGGAGCTTCTTCTTTAAGCAGCCCAGTCAAGCTTGGATTGGAATGAGTTATGATTTATGTCACATGTGTCTGCACAGAGACAGGTTCATTTATCAGCTTACAGTTCTCTGTGCTTTAGTGCATTTGGCATGTTTCTGTAGACGAGACTGAGTAATGAGAGAGACAAACATTATCTAAGGATAAGTCTTGTGATATTCTATATTTTTGTTGTCATAAACTATGAAAACCACATTAATATGGTAAATGCTCATTATATGGATTGTGGTTTATTTTTAATTGGTGCCCTGCTGTACCAGAGGAAAACATGGGTTTGGGTTTGAGTGCCGCAGACTAGAAGTAAGACAGTTTAATGACATTAACAAAAGTACATTATACTGTATTTCCAGCATGATGCCTTAAAGGGAAATTCCAGTTTCATGTAGCTTTGAGTTTAATTATTGTAGGTTTGACCATCATTCATATCAGTAAATATAACATTATTCCCATCAAATTACTTGAAGAGATCTGGTAGCAAAGACATTTGTTTATAGTTATTGTACACTATGCCACAAAATGCATCTTATTACTATACCACCCCTTTGCACTTCCATTGTTCCCACTACTACCTCAAGTCTTTGCACTTTTATTCCACCATTTGTGTGTGTGTATAGATATACACATGTATATTTACTTATACAGTAACTATGTCTTAAATACAGTTAATTAATTCTTTATTGCTTCCTCCAATTCTATATTCTATATTCTGCTTTGCTGCATTGTTATATTTTATTGGATTATTTTATTCTGTCCTGTTCTTAAAATATTTGACTTGTTTATGTATTTTGTGTGTGTGTAGTGTGGAGAGGACCCCAACTGAATTTCACTGTGCAGACCTGTATTCATTTTTGATTTAAAGTTGTTGTGCATGCACAGTTTTTCTAAGCAATGAGGATTTATTACCAAAAATTCAGGTGAGCTCACTTGACCAGATCAATGGCATAGCCATCTCTCTCCCAGAATTGTCAGAATCAGATAAAGGCCCCAAACTGGGGCTGCATCACCAGATCACTTCCTGTCCAAGCTGACAACAGGAAATCAATCGAGGCACAAAAGCAATCATCAGCCCAAACAGCATCTTCTTAGACATCACAGCTGAGTGTGTTTTGGCCTATTTGGGAGCTCTGAGAAACATTTCCCAAGAGGCAAACTACATACCCTCTGTCTCCTCCGCTCATGTCAACCTTTGTGGGTCTGAGCTGCAGCCACAGGGACCCCTGTGATGTAGCATTGATTCACAGCCAAAATAGTTTTGACACTTTTGGTGCCACATATCAAGAAAAACATCACAGACTAGTTATTTCTTCTCTCACCTCTCTGTTTCATAACATGTCAGCCTTTTTATCAGGCCAAGGCTCCATCAGATCTCACTTTGAACCATCATTAGCCATGCACCATGGGGGAACGTCAGGCAAGATCTTGGTGGAAGGTCAAAGGTCAACTTTCATTTAAGAGGTCAGTGGAGCAATTTAGCCCTGCAGAGAGACATACCCAGCAAGTCCACAGTGTATTCATCCAGAAAAATAACTGATTGAACCAAAGCGAGCACATGTCTTTACCCGTGAGACAGGAATTCACACCTGCATCTATTTCAACTCCCGAAACCTTCATGACAAATGAATTTCAAAACACATGCAGGGCAGCCAACAACGTTAATTCATTCAACATATTCAACATTAAGTTTCAAGTAATAGAAGGAGATAATTCAGCACATTACTCTGGTAGATGTTTTTGCAGATGAAAGTCTTGTCCTTACATGCATGCATCAAATTACTGTAAATATTTATGTCTGTCTCTCTTGAATAGAGGCCTACTGTATCGGAAGAGAGGAAAATGAGGGGGGAGGGAAAGAGGAGCCCCATAAATGGAGCACTATTTGGGTTGTAGCAGTCTTTGGATAATGCTCCATTAATCTCACCTCTCATGTGTTTCCCATCACAAAGCATTCTGCTTGGATTCTCATGAGAGAATCAGATAGTTAATCTTTACGGGTTAGCGGAGCTCCATATGGAAAATTGTCTGGCAGAGTAAAAAGCTCAGCTCGGCCTGTCCTGACAGGAAGACATTTCAACTTGACGCCCGCCTCCCACTCTCCTGCGGTTCATCCTGCGTTTTGTGTTTGTTTGTTTGGTTGGATAATACTGCTTTCTGGGTGCTTGTCGTCATTGGTGTGTGAGTCTAGCCATAATGTTTGGATTTTGAGCCTCACTTTGGTGTGGTTTTTGGATGGGTTCCTCTGTGAACAACAATGGCACTAAAAAACCAACACAGCTATAGGGATTCTGACACTACCGGTTCCACCAGAGTAAGAAAAAAACAACAAACAACTGGAGACAAATATTACTTCTCCCAATGGATTCACTTGATGTTTGTTTTAATGCTTTAGGTTTTTATTAGCATTAAGCAGCGCTGTGGGGTAGCAGATTTGGCAAGAAGCAGCAAAGTAAGCATGGAGTGCCAACCGGCTTGTCACATGGTCTGAGCTCTGCGGGGGCAAAAGAACGGTTTCTTCTATAAACTGTCGGTGCTGCAGACACACAAATGCATGCCAGAGACTATAAACACACGTCTCTCTAGCACACACACATATACAGTCTCACCGTCTCTTTTCACTGTTGGGGGTAGATGTCATAAGTTCTCCTCTTGCCAAAGGAAATCACTGTTGTATTTATGTATGTGAGCACAGCTATTATTACAGGGGATGTTTTAAACAGGAGAAAATTGGGGTAATGAATGAGACATTCCACAATTCCAGTGTGTTTTTTTTTCCTGCTCCTCTGAAAAACAATGAGACATTGTCGCTGGAGAGAAGAAATCCCTATTCAACAGGCTGCTGCTGTCGCTGCATTTTTCCTTTTTTCCCTCTCATGTCTTTCTTCCACTCTCTCCATCTTTTTTCTGCACTCACTTTTTCCTTATTTGTCGTGTTATTTATATGAGCTCACCCCGTTCACGCTGGGCAGCTTGAAAATGGAAGGTTCCCCTGGGGGTGGTAGTGGCAGCAGGTTGAGGTGTGTGTGTGTGAGAGAGAGAGAGAGAGAGAAAATCGAGTGTGTGACCTAGTGGCCACCCCTGCACAGAGGGCCCTTTGTGCACGTCCCTGGTTTATAACACCTCCACTCTTCTCTACTCTGCTCTCCTTTTACGCCATTCCCTTTCTCTGCAGCCACTGCCAATCCTGCCCACTGACACTTTCGTGTACACACACATAAACACGCATCTAACTGCTGCCTGGGTTTTATTGTAGGCAGGGATCGCTCATTCTTTCCAGGGAGGGAAGCGTGTCGTGAACTCTGCGGCTCTAAGCCCAGGGCTCTGGCAGTGGCGGTCTGCGATGTAGCCACAAATTCAAACCGGGTCCCCCCGGTCTGGAACATCCTGCTGCTGTGTCTCTTGCTTAGATGGGAATAGCACCCAGATGTTCACATGTGATTATAATGCCTTGGTGTACTTGCAAATCGTGGTATCCATTTTCTCCCTGTTCCTCATCTCAAAGGTAACCTGAAGGCACCATCAAGCTGTCACCAATCATCACGTCCTATACATCTGCTACTGCTTTCATACTTCTGTTTTTCACCTGAACTCAATGCAAAGATGTTTCATCTCTGATGATGTTGCCAAAGGGGTTTACATTAAATATTATGTTACTGCTCTGGACAGTGAGACAATCTGGCCAGAGTTGGGCCAGACTTATAGTCCAGCCAATTTATCCACTGCTGAGGAGAGATCAGATACAGACTGACAAGGTGTAGAAAACATGCCAGTGGTTTCCGTTGTCTATAATTTCACCCTAATTATACCCAGAGAGGTTGGATGAATTAGCCAATTAGAAGCTCAAAAAAACTCAACTATGATAGTCTATCAACAATAAAATCAACAATAACATAAATAAAGCATTAAACTCAGTATTTCTAGTAGTAAAAAAACAGGCATGCACCAATATGAAAATTTGGCCGATACAATATCCTATAATAATATTGCTGTTATGGCCGATAAACCGAATTTACTGATATTGATATATATGTAAAAAGAAAAAAAGGTTTCAATTCAATTTGAATTTCTGAGATGATTCAATTTTATCATCTCAGAAATTCAAATTGAATTTCTGAATGTCTTCCTTTATTTTCAAAATGTGTTTTCCTTCCAAATAAAAACAAGGCTACAGGGCGACCATAAAACACAAGTAACCACCAGTGTTACTGTTTAATAACCTTTACCAACTGTAGCACAAACTTTATGATAAGGTGACGTCTGGTCACCTTATTATAAATTACGACACGGTGGACGACCACACCGCTGACATTTTTTCTCCTCTTTAGTTTAACACCCCACAATCCTGTGCTGCGTTTGCTTCATGTGACATATTGTGCAACCCCCAAAAAACTGCAGCTTTCAGTAAGTATTCTTGTCTGTTTTTGATCACAAAAGAAACTTGTTGACAACTGATACCTAGAGCCAGTGAAATGTACTTTTGCAGAGCAATCTCTATATGAAAGTGATCATTGCATCTTCCACTTTTAATGAATACAGTCACCACAGAATCAGTATTTATGCATTTTCCCGCTTCTCCGCATGTTTAGCACACCTCTAAAGTTAAACTATGTTGTCAACAGCAGAGTGTTTCATTTTGAAACAACATTCAGTGGGATGTATGAGGAATGTTAATGAGAAAGGAAGGAGAGAAGCAAAAAGATTTATGAAGCTCCCCCTAAAAGTCAATATAGGTTTCAAGTTACATCTATGGTGCTGTGGAGATTTATGTTTAATAAGCTTCAGGTGTTGGCTGGCTCGGGTTTGGGCTGGGGGGTGGATTGCTTGTGTGGGAGCGGAGCGGGCAACACACACACACACACACACACAGACCCTGGTCTCGGCCCATTTTTTGCTGTCACAGACTGAACCGACGCTTCAATTTGCACGGCTGCCTTGCGTCTGGAAAAACAGAGCTACCTTTGTGCCCACCTTTCCAATGGTTTCATGCGGCTGTCCACAACGCCCGTATGACAACACACAGCCTGTCAGGGTGAGCAGAGACAAATGGAAAAGCTAATATACGACTAATAAGCAAAGAAGGGGAGGAATGCGCCAGAGAGGTCAGAGGGGAGACTGACAGCAAGTACTAAAGGCGCTAGCCCCCTCGTACCTCTCTCTATCCATCGTTTGCTTTCTGCTGTGTGTTTATGTGAGTGACAGGCACTTTGTGCAGGTAGGGGCGTGAAACAAAGGTCAGTCTGTGTGTAGAAGGTGTGCCTCCTCCACCAGCTCTACCCTGTAGCTGTAGAGATGCGGGATGGTGTGGACATGATCTCAAGCCCATCATGAGGTGTGTGATGGGCACCGACACAAAAATATATTTTATTTTCAGACTTCTTCCACATCCGCCCACATATGCCTTGTCTTGCCCCGCCAACACACACACACCCCTCTACTCTTCCCCGAGCCCCTCATAGGTCCTACCCATCATTCATAAGCTGATTGTAAATCATCGCAGCAAGCGTTCCTCCTGACACCTGAAAGTGTCTCAACAAGACGGACCAAGAATGCGTCTGAGGTAGTTCAGAGTATGCCTGAATGTGAAAAAGAAATTCAATAGCAGAGAGAATGTGCTTGCCTATGGCTGTGAAGCCTCCCACCCTCCCTGCTCCTCACAGTTTTACTTCCCAAAGAGACACAGTGAGAAGAACCCGCTCTACAGAAATTCTCTACCTGAAGCAATGCTCATTCTCTTCTTCCCTTTTAATCTCTCATTATTGTCTTCTGCCAGGGGTAAACATTAGTTTAATTAAAGCCACAGTGAAGACTGAAAGGGGCCACCCACATCAACAGGTTATTAAGTTTGCAAAGCAAAAAATGAGACAAATTAAAAGTAATCTCTGGGTAAATTAAAGAAAACAGCTTAATTGCATCTCTCCACTCTTATTTTAGGTGGCAGCATCTTCTTATTTGCTCTGTTTTACAAGCCAGGAATGAGAAGTGCACAAAAAAATCCTAAATTTTTTTGCTTGTCAAAATATGTACTCCAAGCTAGAATATAGAGTTACAAGGCCACATGTTTTCATGGATAGGAACAATGGTATATACACTGTCTCTGTATTGTTCGTGTTGTAGGGAAGTGGTAATTGCAGGTATTTGTACACAGGGTCACGGTAAAGAGGAAACAGAATAGCCTGTTGATTCGACTGGTTCGTCCTGCGGTGGTGTTATTGTGTGTTGTGTAAAATGGCACAAGTGGCTCTTATTCAGCAGACACACGCTGGAGGGCCCTGCCTTTCTCCTCAGAACAATGGCCCACAATTCCCTGGGCAGTTCTCAGGTGGATCTCCTTACCCATACGGCTTCAGTGGCTCGGCCCAGCAGCTTGAACCTGCTTCAGTCCCACAGAGAGGGTTGCAGTTGCATCAGAGACACCTGAAAGTGACTTCACACTGCCTGTAAAATTGTGTTTAAGCTGCTATAACAACTGAACAACCCCCATTCTTGAAAGCATGCATACGTATGCAAGCAATTATGAAACATCAGCAGCACACTTTCAGTTTGAGGAAGCAGTGCATTCAACTGTGTCAGGGGAGAACTGTACACTGTCACCCAAGCTGCTGCTGTGGAGATGCGTTTCACTCTCTGAGCCAATCGAAGGCTTCCCCTCCTGGCAAAGCATCCACGTGCTCAACGAGCTGAACTCTAGGATTCTAGGAGAAGATTGAAATGCGATGCTTTCCCAAGACAACGAGGCAACCCAATACTACACACACCTCACACATACACTCATTATCAAGTTACACCAGTGGTTTCTGCAAATCACCAAACACCTCTATGGGAAAGCACTCAGACATTATGTTTCTTGATTATTGGCTCTGTATGTGGCATAATCCACTGGTGGCAGTGGGATATATTTGATAAAAGAAGTGCTGCTTGTCATCACAGCAAATGTTTGTGATAATTGCTCTTGACTCAGACAGCGTGCCCATTCAAGCACTTATCCTTCCCCTCGTCTTTGTGAGTTTAACATCAGGACCAGGCAAGAAGCATGGACTCCACACACATTATAAACTTAATTGGGATTTTATTAGGCTCTTCTGTCTATTTTGGCCCGTTTCACCTCAGTCCTTTACAGCTCAGAATTGTCTTTCACATGTACAGACACAGATAATTATCCACAGATCCACACAAGCTTACCTGTCAGAGTCTCTGCCAGCCAGGATTTACTGCTAACCCTGGCAAAATTAGGTGAAATAATTTCAATTTTATAAATGAAAGTAATATCTTGAAACAAATAAGATTGTGACAGATTACAGGATGGACTAGAAAGAAGAAAGTGACATGACTATGGCAAATACTTATGCTCAGATCAACAAAAACATTTAATATGACACTTTTTCTAAACAGAGTTAGTGTTGTAAAACAAATAATGGAAATAACAGAGAAGGCTAGTAAATATTCAGTAACCAAAAACACAAGAACAAGAGCGCGGTAAAACAGAGCAAAAGTTTGGAATTAAAAAGTGAACCAATAAAAAGAGAAATATAAAACTGAGCTTCTAAGACATTTTGGAAAGCTTATTTGCTTTCTAGCTGAGAGTTGGATGATATGACTGATACTAATCTCATATGGGCCTATTAAATATGAAACTGCCAGAAGCTGGGTCACGTAGCTTAGCACTGAGACTGGAAATGAGAGGGAACTTTTCCAAAGCTTGTTTTTGAGATGTATGAAAAGTTTTAGATATATTTTTGTTGTGATTGTCGTTTTATTGTTGTCAGACAGACGTCTGATGTCAGAGCGTCTCTTTCTAGACAGACTTATTCTCTAGTGTGCTTGAATTTGATTGCACAAATATCAGACAAGTGTTCGAGCTGCTAACACAACCCATTCTCGAATACATTCATACATATGCTAACAATTAGGAGACATCAGCAGCACACTTTCAGTGTAAAGAAGCAGTGCATTCAACTGTGTCAGGAGAAACTGTACACTGTCACCCAAGCTGCTACTGATTTTGCTCTTTTATTCTCAGACAGGTATGGTCTCCTGAAACAAGTTGGTTTGTGCAAAAAACTAAAAAATCTAAACCCTTGTTGAAGTGTTGTGATGAGATTTCAGAATGTATGACAGATAGCGGTTTTAGTAGATATAGAAAGGAGGATGTACATACACATGTATGTAAAATGCACTAGTATGTACTGTATATCTGAAAACAATAGTTCAATATGTAAAAATGGATACAACTGTGGAGAGGGATCAGGGGTCTTACAGTCCAGAGATCCCACCATGTGGACCAGTTTAAAGAAAACGAGGGGATTTGTTTCAAAGTCCTGCACACAGCATCCAGCCGAGCTGATTTACTAGCAGTCTGAACGGGCATAAAAACTAGAAGACAGTGTGATGAATCAAATCGCTGCTGATATCTGTGGCCTAGTTCAACAAAAGCTATTGTGTGTATGTGCACATGATACTGTACTTATGAGAAACAGAATGGGATGTTTCTGTAAAGTGATGTCATTTTTTGGTGGATTTACTTTACCATAAAATTACAACATAGTTTATGTAGGGAATTACTGGACTTTTAAAGTATATTCATGCTATAACATTGTGTGTTTTCAGTGGAAAAAGATACAGTGGAGTACTGCTGTGCACTAAATACGTTCAGTTAATAAAGGGCTTGTTTTTAAACATCATTAAAACCATCCTGCAACAAAACAAAATGCACAGCTGATGGATTTTTATTATTATCGCTTTTGATTTACTAGAATATTAAAGTCAACGTGGTTACTAAAAGTTTAAAGGAATGTGATGGGCTAAGAGTCAGGTCTTAGATGAGCTGAAAATAGTCAGTGGCCCACATGTAAAAAATGTGTGAATGTCAAAGAGACAAACCTGAGGGGAAAGGAAAGAGACAGATTGCACAACATCAGGAAGATTTACTATTCCTAAACAATTTGGACATCACCAGACACTGCAGAGTTGATGGATCTGAACAAGCAGGGATTTGGACTGATACTTGATTCTGTCTGGAGTCTGTTTCAGAACTCCCATTCACCTCATCATGCCGTCCCACAGCGCCCAGATCTCATTCACCTTTGAACTCCAGAGAACCCCCCTCAGTGACTCCTGAGAGCCTCACAGTCGCCTGTTTGCCAACCAGCTGCAAAGCTCTGCTTACTTCCGAGAGCGTGGTGTCGTGGCCGATAAAAAGAAGCTAGCCAGAAGGTGGACAGAGATAACGAAGATGAGACTGACATAGAGGACTGGAGGAGTTGAGGATCCAAAAGCTAAAGGAAGATTATATGAGCAGGAAAATAGATAGCTGGAAAAGGTGTAGGAAATGAGAAGGACAGTGCATTAGTCACAGGGTAACTTTAGCTCCCTTTGTGGCTGAGCAGAGGAAGATTTCTCATCAGTGATTTGGCTGGAGCAGACCACAGAAACATTATACATGCCAGACGTGCCATTTGTCCATCTCCCTTCCTTTATGTCTCTGCCTCTGTTTTCCTATAGGCTGTCTCCACCCAAAAGATCAGTGCAGGGCAACAGACATTTTTCTGTGTAAACTGGACTCAGATGGAACCGATGACCAAGTCACCTCTCCTTACTTTGCTCACATTAGTCTGTACATTTCCAACAGGGCCTGTTAAAGAATTCTTATCTTTGGTTTGTTCAAGAACACTCACTGCTCGGCACTATAGCTGCAGAACAGCAACCCTTTTTAATACAAAAAACATTTCAATTATACATGATCCTTTTCAGTGTTTCAAGGTTTTCATCTGCTATGTGCACCACAAAGGAAATGTTCAAAAATGTTTTTTACTTGCAAAGAATTATCCTGCTACGATAAGGAGACATATGTGGACATATGTGGGGGGGTTGATTGTGCTTATTTTAATGTGTTTGCTGTGACCTCATTAATGAAAGGACACTGAAAACAAAGTGTCTTTTTCTGTTTGCCTCACTCGTTTCCTCTTCCCCTCTGCCTCGTCTCTCACAATCTCAGGGTGATAGATTGGTGTGAAATGTGTTTCTCTGAGTGGAAACTTGCTGTTTATTGGTTTTGGTGTGGGTTCATGTGTGCTGCTGTATCTGAACCTGTGTATATCCTTCAGTCTTTTCCCCCACAACTCCATAGTCTAGAAAAACTGTCATCACCCAGCCATAAAGCAGACGCCTGTTGCCCCAGTGTGACCCAAACAGACCCACAGAGGAGATTAACTCGAGTCACCTTCCACACAGACCAACACCCTGGGGTCAACATTGTCTCCATCTGGATTCTAACATATTGTGGATTAAATTGCTTGTAAATTTTACAAGATTATTACAACTTGATAGGAGCACAGGTAGTTATGACGGAGTATTATTTAGCTCTTTGAATGCCAGCCATTTTATAAAACCGAAAGTGTCTTGTGCCAGTATTAGCGCATCTTGTGTCATATTATAAGACCAACAGAATATTTAGTACTATGTCTCTGAAAACACAGATTAGCTCAAATGAAAGCAGAGACTCGCTATTTCATCATGAAAAAAAACTTTTGTTTTTTTATTGTTTTGTTTATCAGAGGTAGAGTATCCTGGGCCTGCCCATACTTCCTGTGACGCTGCAAAAAATCTCTTCAATTTCAGATTCCCCCACAAATGGGGACCAATGAAAATCTAGCATTTCTAACGGCTCGTTTGAGGCGTGTTTAAGGCAATGACACACTAGTCATATGTCAGAGGAGAATGGTCTGATTGGTTGAAGCTTCGTCCAGTCCGCCCTCTGAGAACTCGGTTTAAAAGGCAGCTTGGCCAGACTATGCTCACAGAGCTTTGTAGTCGCGATTGCTCTCTAACTGCGATTGTCTCTACTTTCTGCTTTGATCCCTGTGTACCGTATACCATGTCTTTATGCTCCGACAACATCTCCCAGAAGCCCCAAAATTACTCCCAGGCAACGGGAGACCGCAATCGGTGACCCGCTGCCAAAAAACACTTTGGTGTATTATTATGGCACTCAAGTGTCTGATTTTAAATGATGTTGAAATACGTCAGTGGCACTCAAAGAGTTAATGTACTCATAATTGTTTCAAAACTGGGAGTTCAATCGAAGCTTCAAGTCTCACTCTTCCCCAGTTTTAATCAGTGGGAAAGAAAAATAATTGTTCCTCTTCCTTGTCTGGTGAGTGTTTGCTGATGAGGCTGTATGTGTAGTCTTCATGCCTTCATGTTGTCATTATGTCTTGAGTCTGGTGGTCTTTTCAGATTGTCTCTGCTTTCGGGCTGTTTGGCAGGTTCCAGACAGCAGAGAAAGATGGGAATTCACACTCGCTGAAGACAATAAACACAGAAGTTGAAGGAGCTTCACTCAAGATGCTCTTTTTCTCTTTTAGCAGCACTGCAGCCTGGCAGGGTTTTATTATCCACCCTGCAGTGGATGTGTGCAGCAACTATTCAGTGTTAATCTTTATGTCCTCCAACAAGTTGGAACACCTCAGTGTGTGTGTGTGTGTGTGTGTGTGTGTGTGTGTGTGTGTGCGTCTTCCAAGGACTTGAGTAACAGCGTTTCTCTCTAGATGCTACAGTGAGCAGGTGTGGAGTTGACTGCTTCCCTCTGACTCCTTGTCTAATCCTCCTCTCAACCCAGGGGCTGAAGAAGCAATTTTATTGTCGCAAATAAATCCTATAGTTTCAAAACCAAGCCATAGGCTGCCCTTTTTATTAGTTTCTCAGCATTTAAAATAAAGAATATGCAGAAAGCTGTACTGTGATGTGAAAGGGAGAAGCAATAAAATGATATTACAGTAAAAGCTTCTGTCGCTTCAACAAATACAGTATGTCAGTCATGAAAGAGTGAAATGCTTAAAACTTTATTTTTCAATGATTTTTCAGTTCCCAGTGTTAACATTATTACAGATGTTAGACAAAAAAAAGCACTTTTTACACAGTCGTGTGACCATGATGGGGTCTTTTTTACAAACCTTAAATCATGAACTTCCAAATGTTGTGACATTTTCTAGTTATTGCTTTCAGTTTTTTATATTTTGTTCTTGAAAACAATGGTCATTGCCCCTAATGTTGATGTTGAAGCTTCAAAGGCTATGAAGGCAATGAAATATTCACTGATTTTCAGGGCATGCTAACATTATTGATCTCGTTCTGTGCGTCCAGTGTTGAAACTCACTTGCCACTTGCGCTCACGACCTTAATCAGGGGCAGTACTGTAACTCTTGCACTTTTCCTCTCACAGTCAGCTGCCAAGCAGTCGATAAAGCAGCCCATCCTTTCCTGAATACACCCCCGGGTGACAGTGAGCTACTATGCAGGCTAGTAAAAGGTTTTCTTTTTCTTTTCTTCTCACTCTCTACTTTTCTCCATCCCTCACCTCTTCTTGTCTGTTATTATCATCAGCCAGATAGCTTTGACTCATACTGAGGGACACGCCTTTCATCACGAGCACTTGGCATGAGCTTGTGCTTACATGTGCTACTTGTTAGGCATCCGTCTACCAAGCATGTTCAAGACTAACTCTGTTGCTTTCTGTCACATTATCCAACAGCTAAGTATCAACAAGACTCGATCCAAATAGTGTTATCCACTGCTGCAGTCCGGGACACTACAGTACAGCTGAGACTAACCTTTTATCAACACAAAGTGTTGTCTGAGTTCTCTACGCTGTTTTCCCTCTTGTTTGCCTCCAAAGCTGCATGATCTACTCACATCACATGTTTTTTGATGTCACACAACAGTGTGGTGAGTTTTGGCACAGTGCTGGGAAAAGGCCCTCTGACCTCAATCATCCTCACAGTAGAGGACTTTAAATTTATGGATTCCAAAAACCCAATATCATTAAACAGTGGGAAAACACAGAGGCATGTGCGTTCAAGCTCACAACCCCTGCTGATAGTTAAACCATTGCAAAAGTACCAGCAATGATCCACACTCACACTTTTATCCTGTAGTTGTAGCTGGTTTGGAGCTTTGTAACTGTACAGGCAGGCATAATTCACTAGTTCTGCATGTTTGAGAGAGTGAGTATGTTCTGTAAAAGTTTGCCAGCATCAACCCTCATGTGGAAAGGCTCTCGTTTTGTAAAAAGCTCCCGGAGCAAAACTGCTGTTTGTCAAATGAGAGACTTCCACTGTGGGTTAACTGGAAACATTGGTGCTCTGGTCAGAGCTACAAGAGGCACAGAGAGGCTGCCTTCTGGGAGAAAAAAAACAAAAACATGTCCTGAAAGTGAAAGGGCATTCACTGAAGCATCACACAGGGAATACATGCAGGTTTTACAGGAACGTCTGAAGGTGGTGAAGTGGACAAAGCTGTCCTCCAATCAGGTTGCTGCTGGTTTACCTTAACTCAATCCAGCCGTCACCCCTTTATCAAGATTAAAGATCAGGTTTCTGTGTTCACAGGCAGCTTGACCTCTTTGTCGTCTACCAAGAACTTCCTCCTCCTCTGTCTCCTCCCATATGGCAACAGCCTAGTTTCTGTGATTTTTATTCTCACACGATGGCACAAAATTTACTTGAAAACACAAAGCTAGGGTGTGTTATTGTGCTTTTGTGTGTCACTGTGCACAGAGATGTTTGCCTTAGGCCTGAAAGGACATAATACAAAGGAATGCAAAGTGAGGCCACACCATGACACACAATACTGTCTTCAGGCCAGTCCTGGACGGTGTGCACACAAACACCTTGCCAACACCATGCAGTCTAACTAGTGTCACAGTTCTTGGACAATCCAAAAGCAAGAGGCAGCCTAGGCATATTTCATTTTTTTCCTTTTAAATCATTAATTCATCCTAAATATGCACAAGACAAGAGAGAGCTAATTTCATACAGCAGCAGAGGTTGCACTGCAGACGTCAGCATTTAGTGGCAGACATTAAATACAATGTGACTTGTAGGATCTCACAGCATGATCCTCACAAAAACAGTAAATGAATGCCTATAAAAATACACATACATGGCTTCACAACAAGCCCATACAAACATTTAAACATGGGTTTCTTTGCACACATGCACACATATTGATAGGCCTAAATGTAAGAAGGTCATATGCTTAAAGGAACATCTTTCTTCATGACATAGATAAACCGCCTCCTCGAAGCACCCCTGAAGAGGTGTATTTAGAACATGTTGTAACATACTAAACATTGGAGAAATGGATTTTTCTGAAATTTCCATGGAAATGTTCATACTCTACACATCATTTAGCATTTCAGAAGTACTGTTCAGAGGATGAATCCTACTGGTCTTTCTTCGTGCCACCATGAGGTAAACATTTGTGTCTATCAGTGAAAGTGTTAGATGGATTGTCATGAAATTTGGTACTGAAATGTTTTGTTCATTAAATTATTGTAATATCACTTTCCATTGAGCCTTGTTCACATTACACGACTGTCAGAGTCATAGACTCTCCATCCTGTTTACACTACATGACTCTCTGTTCTCTGGTCAGGAGTCTTGGGGTGTTCACTCTACATGACTCTCCATCCGCCATCAGAACCAAAAATGTTCAATTCATTTTACGGAATTCTCTCAACCTGTTGTTTTACATTCATGTGTTTAATTGATGCTATTTTAATGTGACATTACATCACTGAGCTTTATGTTTAGCAGCATCCATCTTAGCAGATGTTTAGTGCAACTATTGTTGCTCGTCTCTCCTGCGGCTACACATCATTATGCCACAGAGACAGCCAGCTCTGAACAGGTGTTGCTGCTCATGTCTGTGAGATCATGAGACATTACAGTGAAGATGGTGTCTTTCTTGCATACTCCTCCTCCATTCTCGCTTTCTCCATCTGGAGTTCTGTCTGTAACCCATCTTCTATCCATTACCGCATCATCCATCAACAATAACGCCAAACAGTGTCTGTCTTTCCCCTCGTAATGCAAACCTGGTGATACTACTGCTCCGACATCCTCGCTGAACCGACCCTCAAACACACACATTGACTCTATCGCTGTCACCAAATCCATCAACCAAGTTATTTCCATGTTAATCACAGAGCCTTTATTGCCTCTGCCGTCCTCCTCACCCTGACCAGCCTGCCCACTCACCTTGCTGCTCGCTCTGAAAAGCTCTGATTGTCCCTTCATTTTCAGGTGCCTTTGGGTGACTCTAGGGCTGCATTGTTTACCCTCAGTTCCTGAGACGGGATCCATGCAGCCACCCAGTCAGCTGCTTATCTGATGCAATGGACCATTGATCACCTTCTACCCCTTCAATGAATCAACTCTCTGTGAGCTGAGTGGACAATCATCCACTTTGTAACCTAAAACTAACCTCATATATTGCTACCCTCAGGTTCACTAGTCTTCGTCTTGTTGGTGGATCGGGTTCAACTGAGAATAAAACGGGATGTTGCATTTCATTTGGATTGCGTTGATGCATGTCCTGAGTTCAGAAATGCAGTCGTATATACTGTATGGCAGCACTTTGGAGGATCATCCCATTAAAGCAGTGAAGATACAGTGACATCACCTTGAAATAAACAGGAGAAGTTGATACAATGACAATTTCTCCTCGTTGGACTTTATTTCATAAACCATTCTGTTTAAAAAATTGTCTTGAGAAGCCCTCATAAACCAGATGAAGAACTTTTTATCTGGGCTGTAAATATTTATCCATTGCACAAATCCAAATTCCATTAGTGGAGTAAACATAAACATATTTCTTTCTTTCTTAGGCAGGCATATATGAAATTAAACAATGTAATGCTGACAAAGAGTTCAACTAAGTGCCACCATATGGTCAATGGTGGTTCCCAGGGCTGCATTGTTATTTGTATGCGCAGCCTGTTTCTGACAACAGCTTGGCTCTCATCTGGCCTTCATCTCCAAACACACTGCATGTGGTGCTCCAACTAGCGTGGCCCGGCTGAACCCCAAACATATGAACAGTTTGTAATTTGTCATGACAGTGTCAGAAATGAACTGATGTGTTTGGGGTTGAGGAAAGCACCCATTGAAAGGGGGAGATGATGAAGGAATTGGTTTGTTGTGGGTGTCAGTGATACAACAAATGGCTCACACACGTTTACACGACATCCACATCCCTCTGTAACTAGGTTTATGTTAGCCATAGCAACTGCAGGCCTGAGAGATGCCAAGATGTGGTGGAGAGATGGATCAGGGACTTTTTTTATTTGCATTTGGCAACCAAATTAGTTCTGATGATGTGCAACGTTTTCATATAAATAAATGTCAGTTTTGCGACTCAATGACCAATTTATGTAATGCAGCTGGGATTCAAACGATGCTCTTTTCATGAAAGTTTGACATTGTCCACTTTGCTTCTTCAAACTTCATCCGGTAAGTAGGAAGTGATATATTTTGTTTGTACCAATAACAAGGAAAGAGGAGAATGAAACCAGAGGAAGACGATGCCACAAGAGTAGCTAAACAGTTTGATAGATATTCTTGTGCAAAACACTGTATATAGAATATTACAATGTAGCAACAAATATATCAATAGAAAACAGGATTTTGAATCTTGAAATTTGAGCACCAATTATCATGTGACTGATGTTCAGGGAGCTCTGCCGCTGAAGCAGAGGATGGATGTAGCCTACACCACATGCTCCCATTTGTGTGTTATGGAGTCATTACCCACCACTTGGTCCATTACTGGTTCCGGACTTCATGGCACCAAACTGTCTGCATCCATAGCGTCCAAGAGGTGGGGGGGTGTAGGTTAGATGTTGGTCCCCTGTGCTCCCCTGAGCTCGAGCAGATAGCATCGCGCCAAGAGCAGCAGCCCTGAAACCTAACCACCAGCGCCCCCTCCTCTCACCCCCGACTTAATTAGGCCATAATTTTACTGTATGCCACAGTGTGGTGAGGAGAGGGAGGTGGGGTGAACAGAGGTTTAACAGTGGCTCTAAAAGTCCCATTAAAGGATTTCAGCAGCTTTCCTGGACTCACGTTGTCATTCACTCACTCACAAATGTTTTGTTTCAGTGCAGGTCAGCATTCCTCAACACTATCAGTGTTTTTAGATCAATATATGTTAGAAAATAGCTCACCAACTGCAGTTCAGAAAATAAAAATATGGTTTTATGTTTTTTTGAAGAAAGAGCTTAATGGCCTCCCCCCACACTGAGGTGAGCCCGACCGCTTCAAGAATGTGAAAGTGGGTAAATAGATTACCATCTCGTCCTTCATACTATTTTCACTGGAGTTCATCCAGTTGGCTTATTGCTGAGAGAAACAATGTGTCCAGTGTGTAAGCATTACCTCCTAAAAATGTGAGCATGCAGGGTGATAAACGTTTGCACACACGTATACTTTTCACACTTTCACACATTGAGCAACATTAACCATTCACACTCACAACTGAAAATGCATGCACACCTGACAACACGTCGTATCTGCTCAGCAATTCATTTCTCCAACCGTTCCAAACCAGCAAAACACAGACAGCGAGTAAAAGAACCCACAACGTGACGCCTAAAAGAGGAATGTGCATCTGACCAATGGAAACAAGCATTTTGCACAATAACTGTTTCAGGCATTGCTAAAACCACACTCAAGCACTCAAGCAGCCCCAATTTTGGTCAAAATGCTATATTTTGATGTAGCCAGATAATTAACAAGGCAGTAAATTATACTGTAGTAAATGGGCCAGGCCATTGTTAGACAGCCTCTACTGTTAATGGCTTTTATACTCTTTGCATTCTTTCATGGAAGGAATGTAATAGGGTGTGAATACAGTGCCAAGAATTACAGACTCAGTCTCCCAGTGCCTCTCTCTCTCTCACCTCTCTCTGAGCTTTGCAGTACCTCTCACTCCCTCATCACACATCTCAGTCAATCAGTCTTTGTCCTCAACCCTGTGGTTCACCACTGAGAATCGTACAGGCATGCATGCATGTGCCTCTGTTACTGTTTGCACTGTTAAAACGCAACATGCTAGTCTCTTTTATTGCTTACACATATTTCACCACTTTTCCTGCCCTGGAGCTAGAGGAAGACCAAACATCCTCCATCGTAAATTTTCTCAAAGAGCATAACCTGGAGACTGTGCCACACAGGAAACCACACACACACACACACACACAGAGGGTGGGATGGAGAAGGAAAGCATCATATATCACAAGAGCAAATGAAGATTTTCATTTCAACAGAGAATATTGCCATTTTAAAGCCTGTTCAACTGAAAGGATCCAAGAGATGAAATTTATGTTTTATAAAACAAACATTTTTGAGAAAACAGATTTTTAGCCCATTAAGCCACATGATGTTTGCAGGGATGGAAAGTGTTCTTGTATTGTTCTTTTTGGAGTATTTTTAATATCGCAAATTTTAATTTGACATAAGTACTATTTATCGCATGTAGGCTGTACTTCGTAGAAGCTACATGTTACACTTAGAGTAATGTAGCAGACACCCAGTTTGGCTTTTTTGACTGTGCACCTTAAGTCTTGTCCGTTACGGAGTAAAAACAAAAGTCACATGAAAAGGCCTGATGAACTGTCTAAAGTCTGAATAAATGGGACACATCTGCAGAAATTGTATAAATCAGCAGCTGCAGCAGAAAAGAGGCTGCAGATGCTAGTGTGGCCGCTGGAAATGTTAAGTCATAAATGTTTGTTACATTCACAGGTTACTGAGTTCACATCCGGCTGGCACACCAATAGGGTGGCCATACGTCCGGATTTAGGCCGGACAGTCTGGAATTTAAATGCCTTGTCCGGCGTCATGCACAGCCCCAAGCCGGACGCTTATATGTCCTCCTTTTTGGAGTTGCACTTGAACGCAGCGCTGCATATCGTCCCAGGGTGTAAGACTGATTATAACACTGATTGGCTAAAAGTGGTGTCACTCATTTCTCTGATTTCTCATTGGTTGAAAATATAAACAAGCCGTCCCCTGTTCCCATGTGCTAACTATACCGGCGTCTCATCTCTTTAACGGAATGTTAAAAAGACGGACCTCATTCAATGCCGAATGGTCAAAAGAGCACGCGTTTGTCAGCAAAAGTAGCAAAGACGATAAGAATGCGTACTGCACACTTTGTCGCTGTGATGTGGATGTTAGCACACAAGGAAAGACGGCCATTGAAAGGCATGCTAGCATGGAGAAACAGGCGGGCCGCAGGTACCTCCTCCCTCCTTCCGGAAGCAACATCGCCTGAAGATGAACAAGGTATCCTCTGCAGAACTTTGCAAAGTTTATCATGCAGTCAAGCATCACCAGTCATGCAGGAGTGTAGACTGTGGAATTAAAGACAGATCTTCAGTGACTCACCTAGTACACCAGATTGGTATGTTGTGATTTTTCTTTCCTCACTAAATGCAGCATAGTGTCCTCCTTTTTGATGTTGTGGAAATGGTCACCCCACACACCAAACATACAGCAGCTAGATTAATGATCACCTGTGGTATGTGGTTATAAGCAGCATTACTGCACCTCGGCATGGTTAATAAAACATATCCATCTCAATGACTTTAATTTAATGCACCAACGCTAGGTAACTCTTGATGTTCGTGACTGAACACTGGGAGCACACTGGGTCTGGCTAGCATGCTAAATGCTAACATTACAGAGGAACATTTTCCTTCAGTGAGGTGTGTGGGAGCCATTTATATGGCGAGGAGTTTCTTCTGTCATATGCTTAATACCTGATGAGTGTTTTGTATTTGAGGAGCGTCCTGGGACCACAGAGGCCGGTTCGTATACTGGACCAGGGGCAGATCGTGGAGGCATTCAGGGCCTGCCAACAACAGCAGTAACAACAACAACAGTGCTCAAATCTCAGGAAGAGAGCTTCAATAACCAGCTACCTCGTTGCCAAGCAACGTGGTTGTGTACGCGTGCCTCTGTGCTGTGCTGTAATACTTAATCATTAGTTTGTCATTGGAGGTTATATTGTTGATTTATCCCAGTGATCCTTAAAGAACCCTCAGGAGCCAGGGTGTCCACAGCTTGTTTTATTTATTTTCTCTAATTTTCTGACTTTTGTCCTTTTTTCCTGGTTAATGCTTGTGAGACTTCACTGAGGAATGCCGGCGCATATTGATGTTGATAATCAGCTGAGACTGCAAAGTGGGCAGAAGTGGTCTACATGGTGATGTTATTCACTTGTGTATTTCTACGTTAATATTTCCACAGATACTTTTACTTGACTAAATTCTACTTCCACAGTGTTTTTACTTGCGTCACTACTTTAGTACTCTAGTTTCCTCTGGGTGTTTGTGACTGCCCCTTTTCACTTCACCAGGCTAATGGAAAATCAAATCTGGGCAATGTCAGCTCATTGCTCATCTTCAGGATGCCTGCCCAATTAAATGGATTCAATTTATCAGATGTGATTCATCCCCAACACAAACTCATATTTACCTCAACTGTGATTAATGAGGATCATTATGATGATTCAATTTGGTATAAATGTGTTTGTATGAAAGCTGTCTTTGTCTTCACAATGGATCTCCCTCAGATGATCTGCATGGTGAATGAATTCATATATGTGCATGCACTCAAAATAATCATTTGTTGGGTGAACATAAAAAAAATATGAAAAGCATTTCCACCCAATAATAATATGATAATTTAGCAAGAAGTTGTTTTGTTGAGTGACATAAATGTAAATATGCTGGGTCAACATACTGTAAGGTGTTGGCGTTACTAATACTTAATCAAGAGGGGTAAATCCAACATGATAATAATTTGTTGGGTGAACATAAAAAGTTATGGAAACTATTTTCACCCAATTATAATACGCTCATTTAGCAAGCGATGCAAATGCTAAGCAGCTACCCATAGCAACTAATGCTGCTATGGTTAGCTGCTAATGCTGTTATGATTGGTGAACACATTACGAAAACATTCAGTGGTGGAATTAATCAATCAAAATTATAGAGCTAGAGATAGATAGATAGAAGAATGTTTTAGGCTGAAGAGTTGGGGAAGATTTGGAGAAGGTTGGACTTTGGTTAGGGTTAGGATTAGGATTATGCGGGTACTGGTTATGGTTAGGTTCAAGGGAAGTGTCTAGGAAATGAATATAAGTCAAGGTAAAGTCCCCACAACGAGAGTAATACAAGTGTGTGTGTGTGTGTGTGTGTGTGTGTGTGTGTGTGTGTGTGTGTGTGTGCCATTCAGGAAATAGACTCTCTTGCTGAATTTTCTGTGGTCTTGCATATTTTGTGGTTTTGGACTCGAGGCAGTGGCCGACAACTGGACGTTGTCAGCAAATTGTGGCCAGCTCTTTGTTACACATACAAGCTTTGGGAGCTTTCTCACACCAAGGCATCTGCTAGGAGTCTGGACAGCGTGTGTTTGTATTGTCCATTGTTTATTTGGTTTCTTGTGTGTCTAGATGTTCATGATTAAAATGCAAGAGGTATGGGGGAAAAATAGATTTCCATCCAAAGTTGAGCAACAGACTATTTGCTTTTGTGATAGTCGGGAAAGGCACTATAAGTGGTGGAATCATTGCTCACTGTTCATTATGTTCATTTTAGCTTGTTTATTTGTTCTGAGAAAAAGCATAAAACTGGTCAGACTGACGCCTGAAAGGAGAGAGGGGGTAGACAAAAGAAAATGTGGGGGTGCAATTGAGATGGTCGATAGAAATAGAAATTAAAGTTGGAAGCAAAAGCTTTTCAACTACAACGTAAATCATGCTATAAGTACAATAATATATGGTCTTAGTAATTGTTGTGGTATGAATATGTGTGAAATAAAAAATGATTTTCAGATTTATTGCATTTCTGTTATAGTGTTGTCTCTTTACGGCCATATATAAGCTAAAGAAGTGCTGTTGCCAGAAAGTAAATCCCAAATGAGCACTGATTGCCTGGTGTAGCTGTTGAACACCTCGGAGAGGCCCCACATTGGCTTTGTGTGGACATTATACAGGCAGAGTTGCACAGGGTCCGGAAGATAGAAAGTGGGGTGAGATGGAAGACAAGTTGAAGCTTACAGTCGCTGATATGAGACCTCAGTGCTGATGGGTAACACCTACCAGATGAGATAAATATATGACCATGACCCCTCCTTTCTTTTCTCTCCTTTCTCTCATGCAGTTTTCCCATTTTGTCCCTCATGCTGATTTCCTTTAACAGTTATATTTTATTGCACAGCATACACATGACCGCAGAAGCACGCCAAGTAGAGTAAAAGGCCAAGTAGAAGCCAGTTCAGAGTCACAGCTGACTCAGTGCCGTTGGTCATTTTATTAGGATGTTGATGACACCGAGTCAAAATGTAAAAAGTCACCTCGAACATGTATTTATCATTATAGAAATTTAGTGTCAGTTAAATGTAAAAATGTGTTTTTTTGAGCTTTATGCTACAGTGACTTGGCTTTGCATTTTTTGGTGAAAAGCCTCTGAAGTTCTTTGGCTTTGGTATTCTGTAAACCAATCCTTATAGAAAAAGGATATAAAAAGAGAAGAAATTGGAGAGGAAGTTAAGGAGTTCCCCAGTTTGAAAGCCAGGGCTCTCTGGAGATGCTCTCCTGTCACTTGCTCTAAGTGCTGTTCCTGGAGGAGGCCTAAAGCTCCCATAATCCACCTCACCACACTCATGGCCATGAGGCCTGGGAAGACCATAAAGCCTTTTTACAAGGTGAGATGACATAAAAACGCAGGGAGAGCAGAGAACGAAGGGGGTAATATCTTGAAAAAAGAGAGGAAAACCTTTCTCATTTGATCTCTTTCTTTGCCTATTATTTGCACGTGTACTCTCTCATTGTGTACATGTGTGTCTGAGCATGAATACATGTGTGTGCACATGTGTATTTTTCCTTGTGTGTGTGTGTTTGAAGCTGCGTGGCGTGCTGCGATGGGTGGGCTGGTGAGCCGTTCCTTGTCTGCCATCACCCATGTCCACTTACACACACTCTGGGCCTCAGTGGGAATGAAGAGGGGATTATGGCTCTGACTGATCCTGGAGGGGCACACACTTAACACTACTGTAAACAACAGGGCCATTGGAGAGGTTCGCACCGCGCTGAACTTTAGAGGTGAAAGCTGGAGGACACAATCTGACTGTATGTGGAGCTGATTGTGATTATTTACACTGTTGAAGAAGCAAATATTCACGTTTAAGAAGCTGGACTCAATCTGTTGTCTGTCTGATTGCTCTTTCCTGCTCCATCACACTTGTTAGTGATGTTCTCAGTAATTAACTTGGTGTGCATAATATCATTAATTCTTATAGTGGTGATGGTCATGACTACAAAATCAAAGGCTGACTTATAAAAGATCATGTCAGTATCCTTTAATAATAGTTTCTGTGAGCCTCCAAAGGATGATAATAGACATTTTTTGGACATCATGATGTTTCCAGCTGTGATTGCTGAGAGGTTTGTGACTCAACTCCAAAGCCTCAGAGAGGGGCTGATCTGTTTGATTTTTTTATGTATATATTGATCAATCATTAGGCTATATTGTCCAGGCCTCTTGTTGTGACTTGCTGGTTTTGTTGCTCTGCATCAAATTCTCTGTTGTGGTCTCTGCAGGGTCTATGCTTTTGCTCCTTTGTTTGTGTTCTCTCCCGTTCGATGAGGGAGAGGCCTCAAGGATTCAATTTAATGGCCTCACTCGAAGAAATGGGATAAAACAGGAACCTTTCTGGGAGAGGGAGAGCTAGGGATGAGGCTTAGTGATGTTTTTGTGTGACAGAGGTTCATATAAAAAAGATTTTGGTCCATAATTTGCTTGGCTTGGGCCAGCTCCAGTAAGGCAGAGGGATTTTATTCTGTTGTAGGAGTTGGGGGGGGGCGCTCGACACAATATGGTTCACATTTTTCTCCCTCGTACTAAATGTACCATAAACTATCTCGCGTTCCAGTTGAAGGGGAAAACTTTGATTTCATCTCATGTGTAGCAGTGTGGCTGAAATGCAGCATTGGTCTCTACAGTAAATGCACACAGACCAAATCTGAGTCTGAGTCAGACTGCTAGGCAGCTCACTCTGCTACACATTTGTCTTCAGTATACACTATATAGGTCTGCATCTGAAATGTAAACAAACTCCATGAAAGAAGTGGGAGAGTCTCTGCCTCTTTACTTAACTGTGTTTGCAGCACCATGTAGTGTGCTGATCATTCCCTCTACTGATGACAGCCAGGGCACAGACCTCCATAAACACAGTAAATCACTTTTGATGATAGTGACTCTTCTTACACCAAATATTCCTCTTCTCTTTTCTGCTCATCAGTTGTCAAGTCATTCTACACAGTTAGCCAAATGCAACCTGAGCAGGTTTCTGAGTGCATCTCAAACATCATTAATATCATCATAATGCAATCATCAACACACCACATCACACTTGGACTTGTTTTAGAGAGGTTACTCTTGTACTCTGCTGCTCAGTGTCAGGCCACTCTCTACTCTCCCATGGGAACGATCCCCAGAGTTGAGCCTCCGGAGCCAAGGAATTGTTGGTTTATTTTTGCAGCCCTATGTGGTGCGTCTCAGCCTCGCAGAGACCTGCTCAGACCGGCCTGGCTCTGTGCAGATCACGGAGCAGTTCAGGAAGGGCCCGTCACTCCAGATGGTAGTTCAGTCCCTGCCAGTGAGAGGGTCTGAAGGCCTGGCTGCTGGCCTAGAACTACAACCTCTGACAGGCTAAAGCCTCGGGCTCTTCTAATCCAGCACAAAGCACCTTTTCAGGGGCCCGCTCTTTTTTGCCCCCCTCCATCTCACTTCTCAGCCAGGGGCCAGCCACCTCATGGAGCCTGGAAGGGAGATTATTCACAGCAGAAATGGGATGAGGTTCAAGCTTGGGATTCATATGTTCCCAGCTGGAACAGTTGGAGAAGACCTGACTTTAATCAGTCGATGTATAATATGAAGTCAAGTCAAGTTCTTTAGTCATTTTCTGTATACAAGTACACAGGAATGAAATGTTGTTTCTTGGTGCTAAATGACAGTTCAGAAACAACATCAAAAACAACACAATGACAACAACAGAACAAAAAAGAAAGTCAATACAGAGCCAGTAAGCAGAACTACTAAACAAGGTAAGTAGACAGAGCTACTGAGACAGCTAGAAACTAGACACACTGTACACTAAGCTGATTTGTCCTATCTCCAAATATAGACTAGTTTAGTGTGCAGAGAGGCATAACAGCAGTGTATTTTTGATCAGTATTGTATTTATTCAGGACTCAGAGTGCGGCTTACTGCAGCAGCTTTAACTCACTCAAGAACCCAACAACTCTTTCCTGGAAAATGTGAGAAATGGACAAATGTGTCAAGCCTAGAGGAGATGGATGCTAACCTGCCAGTGAACCCAGAACTCACAGTGTGTCTGAGTTGAAGCCTGCAGCACACCTTGAATTGTTAGCTCCTGACTGTGCACTGTGTACGAACCACCTGAACCGCAACGCTCTGCCGACACCCACCATTGTCTGTGAATTAAAAAAAACATCTATAATGTTGCAACACTTCAGCATTGGCAGGTGACGGCAAATCTGAAAAGGGGAAAAAGAGGCAAGAGGCCACAGAAATAAAAGGCTTTGAGGTATAAGTGATTAAGTCAGGAGCTATAATTATCCCGTCGTGCCTGAGCAGGACAGAGCGGCTCTTGTTGTTTCTGTGCAGGCAGGCAGGTATAGAGACACGTCACTCACTGCACACTTTTATTTAATGACCTCTTTACTGTACAGAATGAGAGAGAGAGGGAAGTTTCCCTTTACCTGTCCCAGAACTTTCAGCAGCACACAATCACTCAAACCATTCAAGTCAGAGAGGGGTAAGGGGGGTGTGATCGACCAGAAAAAAAGAGTAAGGAGACGCAAACACATTCAGGGAAAGAACCAACACAACACTGAAAAGTGTATTTGAAAAAGACAAATTGAGTAGTGGGGGGTGAAGGGAAATTCAGGGAAACAGTGGACATCTTGTTAGCTAGGAAAGAGTGATGCAGGTGAAAACAGGAGGAGGGTCTAGTGGTGATTTATATCCCCTGTCTGTCACCATGGCATTGTCATGGTGATCATTCATCATTCACATTGTGAAAACAGCTCCACCTGACAAAGGTAGGCGCCAACATTTGCAGCTGAGTATGCATAAACTCCTGAGCTCCGCCGGGAAACTTTATTCAGTGCATATAATGTGGATTAGAAATGGTGTGAGAATACCACATTATGGAATGTAAGCAGGAAATTATTCATTCATAAAGAAGTTAGATATGAAAGTTTCAATGTGTCTTAAGGAAGCAGTTTTGACTCTGATTCTGTTCATTTGACAGTTCTCTTTTCTGCTTTCGCTTTTGGAAACCAAAACAATCCTAACCTCCCTTTTCAATCAATCCTAACCTCCCTACTTCCACTTCCTGCTCCTCCTCCTGCTCCACTTCCTCCAGTTACAGTGTGTATGTGTGTGGACTCCTGGGAGCCATAGTTCTGACAAACTGCCCTCCTGCACAGTTTCAATTAAACGTCATTTATGGGCACTCTTTTTTTTAACAAGTCTTTTTTTATTGGCCTGGGCCTGTGTTTACTCATGACAGTAACAGTGCTGGAGTGGTTAACTGTCCTGTGGGTATATTGCCATATATCTCCATCCAGTCTGTCTCCTGACACAGAGGAGACTGTACTGTCTATGATGCACTAACAGCCACCTTTCTGTCCTCCTGTCTGTAAAACGTATGGCTGAACTTGTACTCTAATTTTGCTCTTTGCTCTAACCTACTTTTAGACATATTTAAAATATGATTGCAACGTACAGTCCCTCAAAAGATAACATTAATAATGTAAATAAACTGCAGAGACACACTGCTGTGAGACTGCAGATTTTTAGCATAAAGTCTGTGTTACAAACTGGTCACAGTTTATAAGTTTCTGTTCAACAGGCTGCGATGATAGACACTATAGAGCGCCGAACATCATGTGACTTTGTTTGTTTACTCCTCCATATTGGCAGGAAAATCCGGATCAAAATGAGTTTTAAATCACAAGATATGACTGTATGCACAAGTAAATACTAAAGACTAAATATCTCTGACTCTTATCATGTCCCCAGTATACTTTTCACGAATGAAAAGGTTTAGTAGTTGTTGGAGCTGTTTTAAAGTCTCTTCTCTCGTGAATCATATTACTAGAAATCACACAATGCTCTGTTCATTGCTGTAGTCACAAGAACAGACATGCAAACAGCACACTAGCAGACATAACGTGCATTGAGTTTTATCTGAAGACTAAAAGGACTCTGCAGACAAACATTTTTATGTTGCGTTTGCTTGTTGCTGTGTGAGCAATGGGAAGCATCGCAAAATCCACGCCATAATACCTTGGTCTAACGTGTTTAATGAAAGTACAGCCGTTCAGAATCGTAATAAAAGCGTGTAAAATAAATCAGATATAAAATTTAGAGAACGCTGGATTCTGTACCTGATATAAAGTGGTCACTACATAAGTGTAATCCGTTGCCTGCGGCTTCCCACTGCTCTGTTTTGTTACGATCGCTTCTTACATGTTTTATGGTAGTTATCCATCTCTTTGGGAATCCTGTAAAATGATCTTCCCTTTGCTTGTCCTCCGCTCTTCTGGGATCCCGGAGCACAACAGCTATCCATCATATCTCAGAGAAACGTTTACAGACGTTTAACTGCAAGCAGTGACATCCCTGGCAGTAGTAAACAGAGCGTCTTCCTGTCAATATGGCGGTGTTTTGGTTTTGATAGTTGCTTGCTGGGATTGTGTGACATCAACAACTGGAGCTCCACTGAGTTGTATTTTGGGATTTTTGAGGTTTGAGTCATATTTGATAGCTTTACCTTCACTTCAGTATTTTCTCAGTCAAACTTGGTAAAAATGCAATACTAAATTGTTGCTGTTGTGTCATATAAAATACGAATTTGCCTCAGGCACATGCTCTGTCATAAGCTAAACTAAATCTATACTACATGAGGCATTTTGTTTGGGCTGAGAATAAAATATCTTGCTTTCGGAAAACCTGCTTGCTGTTTGACACCTTGGCAGAACATCATTGGCATGTGTCAGGGTTTATGGCTTTTGATGTCACCGGTGACATCATCACTGCAAGACAAGACACGGGGGAATAAGGCTGACCGATGGTGTGAGTGTTGTGATTGGCATAACTGGGCAGGGAACATTATGACTAAGCTCATTTATAGAACACACCCAGAGCTGTAAAACATGCCACGTTAGACCAGTGCAGCAAACCTCACCAGTAATATCATTTTGACATTCTGTGTGCGTATATCAACACTTGCTCTGTTTCCTTGTGTGTGCAATATTTAACCTACTTAACTCTGACTAAACACTATTAAATGGGACACATTACTCCTGCTTAGCTGACAAAAAAAAAACAGTTATAACTGCTCTCAAAGATGTTAGTTCTTGAGTTCAGGCAATTCTACCCTGTTATCTCCCTCTAAACAATTTAGTTTCAGCTCTTCTTTTTTTCCACTGGATGACACTCCAGAGCTGTTACCTCAACCCTTCAGACATAGCAAAGTCAGCATATAAACTAACTGGAAGTGGAATTACAATTGCTCAGACACAATTGCACCATTAGGGAATGTTTAGAAGATCCCACGGGGAAACAAACCACACACATCGTCGCACGAACATGCACAACAGTCCTACACGCAAACATACACTCGACTTGTTTATCCTTCCATGCAGAACCAGACACAGTGCCTTGCAAGCCCTTAATCAAACACAAGGAGACCCCTCCCTCACATGAGCACTGACCTAGCAGTGAACCATTCATTATCTGCTGCTCAATGCAAATGGTAGGTCGAGGAGTGCAACCTTTACACATGCATACTCTCAAGCTGTTGGTCAGTGGCAAAGACTATTTCTGCTTCAGATGTAGGTAATAAATAATATGCATGAGGAACTGCGCACATATGTCTTCAACCCAGAAATAAAATATTGGTTGCCTTGTAATGGCCTCACTTATTAGGCAAATCTGGCGTTTGGGGAGGGAGAGAGCTCTATTCAGGATTAAGTCATGGGTACATCTGCCACTTGGCAGCTTTGTGAAAAATTTAAGTCACCCTCCATCTACGCCCACCAGACTCCTACTCTCTGACCCCCTCCCTTCATGGGGTTGGTGGGGTCTTATCTCCAGTGGATGTGGGCTCCTCTGGCTTCACACAAAGCCTTTTGTTGACATTCCAGAGGACCGAGCCTTGTGCAAACACACCAGGCCCCAGCAGATGGCTAAGCAAGGGAGGACAGAGCTAGGACCAAGGACGCAGAGGAGGACTAGGAAGAACAGGAAGAAACAGGAGGACCAGAATGAAAATCACTTTCACCACCAAAATGTAAGGCGACGCCAGCAATTCATCAGTCTGTCACTCTGCCAGGCGGCCTTCTGTCCTTCTTGAACAAAAAGTTTCTATTCATCCATCACTTTAAATTTAATCCATACACTACTGAAGAAAAGTTCCTCTTGTGTCCTGCAGCTACTGCCCTGTCTCCCGAAAGTCAGTCAAAGCTAATATTTGAGGGTCACTGGGTTAATCTTGAGGGCATTAGGAAACCCTGGAGTAAAAACCCCTCTAAATGAAAAAACTCATTTAAGGCTTTGAGTGAGCGTGGTGGGTCATGTTTATCAGAGGAGGGCAAGAAAGTGTCACTCCTCCATGAGTCCTCAGGGCATTGAGTCCCAACATCAGAAAGCATTCACTTTGCAGTAAATATATGACTGCAAATCTGTGTTGCAACATTGTTTTTTATTTTGGACAATAAAAGCAAAACTATGCAAGGACATGTGTAATCATTCATTTAAAATTTAAATTTAAATGGCTGGGGGAACTGTGTTATAATCAACTTCATAGGCTCATTTAAATGTTTATGGTCTAAATTTATGTCATAAGTAATAAAACTGAAGGCTTTACTGAGGGTTGTCTGTTTTAAATCAGTTGACTTCACATAGTCACTGACTGATGACTGAGGTCATAGGTAACCCATCTATTTATTTAGTCCTACATCATTATCGATATGTAAACAGAACTGATAATGTGTCTTTTGAAAGAGCCAGCTTTGCTCTAATTTAGGACCCATTGCATCACATTACTGACATCAGATAGAAGTATATTTGTCTCACTCATGCAATGTCAGTTTAGCCCTCCCTGCTCCCTGCCTGCCTGTGTGTGCTGTCAGCCAGCAGCACAATACTGCTGATAAAAGTGTGCAATAGCCAATGTGGATATCCGGCTGCCTTTCTCTCCACTCCCCCCTTTTAATAAGGGTGTATGGCACTGTGGTTTATCTTTCCAATCCTCCAGGGCTGTAGCTGCTTTCTCCCTCTTACTCTATGGAAAAGAGGAATGTTTTCTGACTGACTTTTCCCTCCAATCCCTCTTCAGGTTTCCGGAGACATGAGGGGACACGTCTGAGGGAGACTTACTGTTGTATGTGTCTGTTTATTCAGAACAAGTTCAAACTGGTAATAGAGGGGCTCAAAATTTATGTTAAAGCACCTTTTTTTTTAACTTAATAAACTACTCACCTCGCCAAGAACTATGGTTGCTCTCATTCTGGTTTGAGTGTTACAAATATAAATGTTTGACTTACTTATGTTTTGCTACGAATTCAACTGTAATCCCCACACTATTATTTCTGTCGGTTTGTTCACCACTTTGGTCCCACCAACTTAAATATCTCTATTATGTATCTCTATAACAGCAGGTCAGTGTTGTTCCTGTTCATACTTAAAGAGAACTAGCTCAAAGTTCAGTTCATACATATAAAGATGAACTAGTCCATGTTCATAGTTCACATAGGGTCATGGGATTTGATGTTGATATGTTATATTTTTTTAAATAAAGCTGAAAATCACTGCCACTCCAAAATTAATCAAGTTATCGTATCAATAAAGAATCACTAGCGGCACCGGGCTCTGAGGCACCAGGCTGGCTCCACCAGGTGCTCTGCGGCCCTGGCTTTGGCATCAGCCGTACCGGACTGTCACAGTGACCGTCAGTGTTTGCCATGAACAGTGTCGTAAAACCTGAAAAACAATTTCTCTCGTGAGTTTTCAAATGAATGTGAGAGAATGAGCAGCACGCACCGATCACATTCATGATTTGAAAACTGTTCAGTTCACCGTTCACCGCAAATATGAATACTTTCAATGAACGTCGTTCATTGAGTGCGTTCATGCACAACACTGCAGCAGGTCATATGTTTTACTTGTCCAGTGAAATATCTCAGCACCTACTCACCGCAAAACATTTAGTACAGACGTTCATGGTTCCCAGATGATGTGTTCTAATGATTTTGATGATTTTGGTGATTTTTTTAATGGTTTTGACTCAGATTTCTTGAGAACTGTTGCACAATGTGATGTTGACATTCATGTTCCCCGCAAGAAAATTTGCAATAACAGTGGCGTTACCACAACGTTTTAATTTGTGCAGATGACCAAATACCTTCAGGATTTATAACATCCCTATCAAACCCTGCACTAATAAGTGAGTGGTAATTAACAAATGTTGACATGCTAACACACTAAAGGTGGTGAACATGGAAAACATGCCTGCTAAACATCACTATGTTTTTATTTGAACTGTGAGCTTGTTAACATGATGCCATTAGCGTTTTCCTTACAGCGCCACTGGTGCTGCTGGTGTGGTTGTTAATTGTATTGTTGATTAGTACATGAACCTGCATCAGAGTAATGTTTATGATGAATACCGATTATATCAATTATATAACTGTTGCTTAAGAAGCCGTCTATTGGCTCCATCTCTGTCATACTATGGTGTGACAACATTCCTACTACCACCATTACTATTTGTAACTGTATCCACAGCTGCCTCTATCAATCAGCCTCGCTCATAGATCAACTCTGATTAACTTACATCAAATCAGATAAATCAACTAAACCCACTATGTTGAATTAAATCTGTTCCAATAAGAGAAAAAAGGGAAATCCATCAGCTAATCAGAGCATCTATTAGTTTAACAACGACTCTTTGTCTGATCAAAGTCAGACAGATCGAGACGCAGAGCCACACTATCATGACAATGATGAGCTCCCTGTTCATTAACAAAATTGCTTTGGCCAATGGCATTAATTCAGTATCTAACTTGATCGCATTTTTTCTGTTTGTGCTGATCTGAGCAGTTTTGCATGAAGCCTTTGCCTATGAGCACAACTTATGCAGGTGAGAGTTTTTAAGGCAAAAAAATAAATAAACAATAGATATCATCACTTACAGTAAGATGATTATCTAATTTTCTCAAAATGTATGTTTGAATACGTCATTATCTTTCCTACTAAGTGCTAATTAGTTTCTCTCTTTGTATCACGATGCATTCAATGCACAACTTCTTACTAAACACTCAACAAAGTCGGAGATTAGGACAAGAATACATTTTTCCATATTTTATTTTTGCAAATGTGGAATGAACACTTGCAAAAGAACATCTTAAAGTTGGTCCAGTAGAAAAAGACAAAAAAAACACTTGAATGATTTAATACTTTGTTTTTTTCACTTTCAATTCTGTCAAGTAAATTTGGAGTCTATATTTTGTCTAAGTGAGGGAGTGGACTGCTAGTAGGCATTTCCAAAATCTGTTCCTGTCAATCATATATAAATATCCAGAAATCAATCTCATTTCCTAAAGCAAAGCTAAAAAAAAGTAAAATGGCATCAACAGCTACATAAGAAAGGATTAGCTGACTATAAAATGTACAGTTATTTTTAAATTTAACTTAATATTCACATTCATATATATATAAAACTTACAAAACCTGGATCTTTCAAACCCACTAAAAATATTTTTGTTTTCTGTTACTGCTGAAAGAACATTTTAAATTACCATATATTTAATGGATTATTTATGTATTATCAGCATCATTAATGTCATCACTTCTGCCATATTGTTTTTGTTCTTTTATTCCCAGACTTTTTTGATTAATTTCAAAAAACATAAATCAATAAATTAACATGCTACCTCAGTCCCTGAAAGCCAATACTCAAATGTGTTACTGAGTGAGAGTAAAACAGGTGTGTGTGTGTGTGTGTGTGTGTGTGTGTGCATGTGCGTGTGTGTGTGTGCGTGCGTGCGTGCGTGCGTGTGTGTGTGTGTGTGTTTAGCAAAATATAGGACACATAACCTGTTAATACCAGCCTCAGACTCAATGAAAGGTGGGGAAGGTCGGCGTTATTTCGGAGTCCATACGAAAAATAATTCATTGTAAATATATAATATATATTTATACATTTTTGAATATATTTACAAATATACCCAGCACTTTACATGATACTGTGTATGTTTTTCTCTCTCCAGAATAATTGGGAAGGTTCATCAAGAGAACTGAAAAAGAAATGCATCCATATTACAAAATAAACAGAAGAGCGGCTCCTATATGCGCACTTCTTCTATTCCTCTGTTTTGTTAGTTGAAGCTCTGTCTCTCAGTCCTTTTCCTATTCGTCATTCTCTTCCTGTCCTTTTTTTTTTTAAAGTTCATATCAGTCCATACATTCCTCCAGGAGCAAATAACAGTCTTGGAATGCCAGCCACTGGAATGGGATCACCACACATGTAACGCCGTCAATTGTATAAAAGAAACCTATGAGAACCAAACTGAAAAGTCTGTGTTTATATGAAGGGAGAGGAGGAGGAGGAGGAGGATGGTCCTGAGGGAACATCAACTCATTCAGTCAGTAAAAAACAGCTTCTCTATGGTCCCTGTCCTCTCCTTTAAGACCTCATGTGAACATAGTAGTGTGAGTGCATGGCAGTATGAGTGTGTGACAGCAGCGCTGCCACCAGCCCAGTCCCATCTAGGTCCATTAGTCCATCGGGAGCCAGAGGGAATGATGGGGGTGTTTTGGAGAGGGCGTCTGTGCTACGTTTGTCTCGGGAAGTCGAGGGCTAAGACTGGGGCAGGTAAAGTTGGGTACAGAGGGTGGGTGGTGGCTCATGTTTTGACGTTTCCATTGATGTGCTGGTACTTGGGGAGGCATGGCTCGTCCGGTAAAGGGTCGTGGGAAAACACAGAGTCATCACCAGAGGAGCAGGAGCTGCGAGTGTCGGGGAAGCTGGGGGAATACTGCTCTGTCGGGGCGCACAGGTCCAGATATTCCTGCAGACACAGACACAAAAAGAGAGGGTTGGGTGAGATAATTTAAACTCAGACACAAACTCATATGTTACAGAAGGGAAAGACGCTACGAAGGAGCGTGAGGCAGAAAACTTCAAACAAAAGAGAGCATAAACATAGAGCTGGAACCCAGTCTACAAGACCAGGGACTTTCCAGACGAGGGTGAGAGAGTATCACCTTCATCATGATATTTATCTAAACCTTGCCAAATCAGCCTGGAAGGGTTTATGAAACAGAACAGAAAACATCATTTTAAACTGAATACCGTATGAAAATATTTGCAGTAACAACAGAATTGAATATTGGACTGCTGGCTGATCCAGTGGAGCTTGAAGTTAGCAGTGTCGGCCTGGTTGCGGTTTTGGTCCACTACAAGATGGTTTAATGTGGCTGGGAAAGAGAGGCTCCACTTAGACAAAAGAACTGGGGCAGAGATATGGCACTGCCTTTACAGCATCTCCTCATATTACAGCCAATCAAATCTACCATGTGAAACACTATAAGATGGCTAGAAAAAAAATCAAGAGGCTGGCAGAACACAACGCTCACCCCCTCCTGAAAACATACAGATGAAGGAAAATGAAACGCAAGAAATCCTGTTATTATTTTCTGACTGGGCCCAGTGTTGTGAGGGTGTTTTGGCCTTTCCCCCTCCTGCTTGTCTTTCATGGCTGTTACTGGGAGTCGTTGTGAGGAGGAAGAGTTCTTGGGGTTTTCTAGAAAATGAGCGCTGGCCTCCATTTTCCCAGCTCAACACGAGAAGGCTCACATTACTAAAGACCTCCACATCTGCCAGCGGTTTGGGGCAGAGGGAAAGGAGGAGGGGGAAAAAAGGCAAGAAAAGGGCGCTTTATTACATTTCAAAAGTTCATACTCAAAGTTGGGCTTTTTTGGCATAAATTCATGAAGTTCCAGCTCCAATAGCAGACGAGTCTTGACAGCTTTCCATCGACGGCCTCTTTTCAGGTCTGCACTCGGATATCACACAAGACAGGAGGGGGAATGGAAATAAATGTAGGCCATTGTAGGGACTGAGGCATGAATGTGATGATTGGGCAACTTCACTGGGCCGTAGCGGCCATGTTGGGCCTGGATCAAATCATCCGGCCATTTTCTCGGTCACCGTTAGGCCTAGTGTCAGCAACGTGGCTGCTAATGCTCCTAAAGCTTCCAGCAACAGACTGCTGAACCCTGCATGTGCTGGCAAGAGCGTGATTTAGTTTGGAAAGAGACACATGTTACTGTGTGTAGGAATGTATCGTGTTATTCTGTTTGATTGTTATGAAATAACCAGACTCCCATTTGCCAAGAGGTTTTAGGGCTTGTGTAGCATGATTTCTGACCACCCTGATTCTATTCTCGAATGTGTGTGAAGAGGAATGAGAGAGCTGCACTCACCTCGTTGGTGTTGAGGGTGAGGATGCGATCCAGATCCTCTACTAGCTGCTTGAAGGTGGGTCTGTGGGATGAGATGGCATGCCAGCAGTCTTTCATCATCATGTACCTGAGAGAGAGAACAAGAAATAATAACTGTTTACTCAAAGAGTGGATTAAGGGAGAGAGAACAAAGTAATTCAGGGAAGTGTTGCAGGCATTTGTTAGCCTGTCCAAACTCAAGCTGTGCCACTCCTCATCTTCCTTGTATTTCATTTGATTTATGGCTCTGGGCTCAGGCCCCCTGGTTAAAGAATACTCTGGCACCAGATTTATTTCGGCCCACCATTGCTAACAGTGAATTTTGGTGGCCTGCTGCTGATCACAAACATGCCTCACCATACTATAATGTGTGTGTGTCATGTGCCGCTGCCATCTGTATCTACTTTGTTCTCCATCAGCCCTCTCAGTGTGGAACAGTGGCAGAGCTGTGCCATTGTCCACTGACTGCAGAGGTCTAATTGTGAATGAGGACACTGATAACAGCCAGTCACAGCTGTGCAGAGGTCTGACAGAGTGGACACACATCCCCGCAGTCATGGATCTGATGGAGACTGGGGTGGCGTTAGAGTGAGAGCTTGTGTGTATCTGGGTGACAGTGTGGTTGAGGTGGATGTAAATTTGGGGAAAAACGACTCGACTCTTACAGCTCGTTGGTGCAGTTGCCAGGCTTGTCCATGCGATGTCCCTCTTTGAGCAACTTAAAGAGCTCTTCAACAGGGATGCCAGGGTAGGGGGAGCCCCCAAGGGTGAAGATCTCCCACATCAGCACCCCAAATGACCAGCTGTAAGACAGAAAGCACAAATGTACATTTTAAAAAACATCAGGCCCAATAGAACATCACTTAGTCGGCCAAAGTTTGGAAACAACTTCAACAATGTGGTGTCAATGCCCTCTTTCTGCCGCCCGGTGGCTTCTGGTACGAACCCGCTCCCAGTGCCACTCTGGTGCTGATCTCAATGATGGCTTCTGTGCCCCACTGGCCGGTCACACAGACTGGCATTGTCCAGTCACACCACATCAAAACAAGCAGTGGACCACCCACAGCAGACACAAAGAAGAGGGAGAGGCCCAGAGATGGTGCGTTAACTATTAACTACTTCCTCATCCTTAGTGTCCCCGGTCGTTAAACATCAGCCATTCACTGCCGCTGGTTTCCATCCCTGTCACGCTGTGTGTATTTATTAGACAATGTAGATCCACAGCATCTCAAATGAATCACTCTTACACTGACAGCATGCTTGTCCACACAAAGGGTGTATTATAACACACAGACATGCTTAAAAACATTAATATACACATATATATATGTTCAGGCAGCCACAGGCCATGTTAGTGATCCAACCAGGCCATGCAGTCATGGACGGACAGGTTGGGCTGTTTATCAGCTCCTCCATCTGTTTACACAACCAGGCCTATGGTTATTCTCTCCTCTATCACTGCATCGTATCTCTCTTGTTGACACATCCCATCTCTCTTTTCTGCGTTACTTTGTAACCGTCTCTCAGTGCTTGTCGCTCTTTGCAGTCTAGCTGCAGCCAACCTTGACTCACCAAATAAACACGCTAACCAACACGATCCGGGTCACTTTAACTGGCCTGGCACTGATGTACTCCAGCCAACTAGATGCATAAAAGGGAATTAGTGTGGTTCATATTCTGGAGTCATATTCAAATCTCATTACATTCATATCTCAAGCGGTCATGTTGAACATTCTCAATATCGACAGAAAGCAACATGAATAAATCAGTCAATACATGATGTACATACATCAGTGGATCCAATCATAAAATGAAGATTCAAAGCTCTGTGTTTTAGGAGCTAGAGCATGTTATATTTGTGGAGGGGGTGCCTCCAATAAACCTAGCCATGATACCATCTCTCTGGGTTGGAGACACCACTCTTTACTCTCACCTAAACCGGCCTGAGCTATAATCCCCTGGGCCCATTTGTCAAAACATCAAGTTTCATTGGAATTCATGTATTCATTTAATCTGATGTCATGTATGGATCGCCTACACTTATGGTGATGTTTGAGTGTGAGCGCACCTCCCCAACGCCCCTCCTCATCCTCCCTCTCCCTCCATGCGCTATGTGAAAAAGCCAATTACTAAAAGTGAGTGATGAAACGTAATTAGCAGTGAGCTGATAGAAAGGTCTACAGTAGGCACTTGCAGCCCCCTTTAGGCCCCTGATCTCCCCCAGGTTATTGATTGGCGCTGCGCCATGAAACATGAAGGGCGTGATGTGTATGTACACATATTATTTATGTGCACACACAAGCATGGATTGTAGAAGTGCTTAACTATGTTTAGTGTGCTGCTGGTGTATGACTAAGACACACACACAAACTCTCCTTTCTCGGGGGTCAGCATGCAAGGCATTTATCTAATTGCCACATACGCTTTTCTGGTCTGGAGCAGAAACTTCAAACAACGCTGTCAGGACACATAAAACTCAAACACCAAAAAGAGAGGGACGCTCTTCCTTTGTTCTGTTTTTAGAATGAGTACTTTTGAACTTAAAAAAGAGAGAGCGAGAGACAGAGACGGGTCAGCAATTCACATACCAGATGAATGAAAATAAGAACGACAAGACGACAAGAAGATGGGGGGATTATTTTGATCATGAGCAACCCTAAAACGATGAGCCACATGTTCAAAGTGCTGCTGAACGAGGAGAGTGAAGAGGGGATGGTAGGGGGGTGAAGGAGGAGGGCGTTAGGAAGACGAGGGCTCTTGAGGGCTGCAGCATTGTTGCGTTTAGACATGTGTGGAGGCCCAAACGGAGGGGAGACTTCCGAGCCTGAGCCGGAGGAGTGAGGGGTGAGTCGGTGGGGGAGGAGGGGCCGGTGGGCTCCGGCTCCTTCCAAGGCCCTTTGAAGCTGCTCAGATTAGTAACACGGCATTGGCTACAAGTCTAGCGTGAAATCCTCACTTTTGCCACAGACCGTCCAGTGCTGGCCCCCTATAGGCAGCCACCCCCAACCCAACGCTCACCAGTGCCTCACCAAAACATCTCGCCCACTCTCAGAAAAACAACCTTCTGATCTGAGTGCAGACTACAGGCCAACAACAACTTCAAGACAGCAGTGATAGCGTGTTACCCTATGAGAAGGTTTACTTGCTTCACTGTGTCAATGGATTTTATGTTTGTGTTTTTGACACATAAACAGTTTGTTATATACTTACACGTCACTCTGGTGTGTGTAGACCCGGTCAAACAGCGCCTCTGGGGCCATCCATTTTACCGGGAGGCGACCCTGAGGACACAAGCAGGTATGAGGTCAAATAAAGTCTACACATAACCCATCCTTGGATTTCTTAACGTCTGGCCTTATGAGCAACTTTGAATTCAATCACTGAGGGAGAATCTCATTACTCCTGGAGAAGCCGATACGTGAAAGCAGCCTGGGGAATAAGGCACTACAGCGACTGTCTGGGAGGAGGACGTCCCAGAGGAACGTTTACATTGTTCAAGCAATAGAGCTGATAAGCAGGTCACAGATAAAGGAGTGAGTTTATCTCCAAATGCCACTGAAACACTGGTTAGGAAGCTAAGCATAGCCAACAAGGGAGCGTTGGTCAATATCAGCGTGGTTGGCTAACAACAAGAATAATCTCATCAGACACTCTGAATTATTTAATGGAGGGATAATCCCAGAAAAAACATGTAAGACATTTCTTTTGCTTTACTAAAACTAAGCTAAACTAAAACTTATATCAAGCTAATTACTCAAAAATTGGGAGGAAAATGGTAAGAAAAATAATATATAAATATAAAATGTAGATTTTCATTCATTACATAAGACTCTTATTGTGCATCTATAATAGATTTTCAATCATGATCAGTTTAGTGCAAGAGATCATCGTTGTCGCTGCTGTCATCGTCCTAATCACCATTACCATTGACATCATTGCATATTGTTGTTGTTGTTGTCAGCTAGTTCCCTGCATGCGATGAAAAGCCATCCATGCATACTAAATGAGGATGTGCAGGCAATGCTGCTCTGCTGTGGGAAAGAAAGACACCACTGGGCCCATATGGAAATGTCAATTATGTTTAAGCCTCTCCCCTCTCCCTCTGTCTCTCTTTCTGGCTAATTGTATAAGTGTCTATGGAACTAAAGGAACAAGAGACTGAGGGATAAACAAGGCAGAGTCTCCAGAAGCACTACATTCACAGACGGCCTGGGAACCTCCGGCTACTGCCAAGACACCAGCCGAGGGGAAGAGTGGAATAGAAAGATGAGGGGAGAGAATTAGAGGAAAAAGAGAGAGAGAACAGACTAATCTCACACTGCGACTCTCAAAAAACATTCCACTCCCTTAATGTGTGGCGCGCACGCTGAGGACTCACATTGGTCGTCTTTTTATAGTAGTCGATGTTATGGACGTCCCTGGCCAGGCCAAAGTCAGCGATCTTCATGACGTTGCTCTCTGTGACCAGGACGTTCCTGGCTGCCAGGTCTCTGTGTATACACTGGGATGGATAGAGCGAGAAAAAAAAGGGGGGGGGGTCACAGAGGGGAAAAAGAAAAAGTGAAGAGAAAAGAAGAATAAGACTGTTACCTCATACCATAAATAAATCAACTCCAAACGAGGTGTATACTTAATTTGGAATAGCATTAACATTTAATCATCTAGAGCTCCTCCTGCACAGAGGTAGCACTAGACTGGACAACATGACGCCACAATGACTGCACCAATACCAACATGTCTGGATAAGTAGGGATTCCTCACATACTTAAGCACATATATGGTCGTTTCTGTGCATCAGCGTGCATGTGCAAGCATTTACGTGTGTGTGCGTGTGTGTGTGCATGAGAGACAGTACGCTCTGTCACATTCCAACAGTGAGAGGGAGCGTGAGGCTGCGTTTGGCCAACATGGCTGTATCCCCATTGTGAAAACCTAACAATTCTTCTTCACAGAGGGGCTTTTGTGGTGGGATGAGAGACAATGCAGGAATTGGGCAGGGGGGTCAGAGGTTTTTTAGGAGACAGTATTCCCACAGTGATGCACATGCAAGCTCCCGACATAAAACCTTGGATACCACACATGAAATGATGTGTCTGTAAGCAGGGGACTGATGTTTGTGTCCTTACCTTCTGTGATGCTAGGTACTCCATCCCCCGTGCCACCTGATAAGTGCAGGAGACCAGATCTTTGAAAGTAAGCTGTTCATCTGAGACACGGGCGATGTCATAGGAGTACTCCATTCCAGGCGGCCGGCGGGCACGGAGGTACTCCCTAAGGTTGCCTTTGGAGGCGTACTCTACTATCACATACAGGGGGCCTGCAGGGCAAAAAAGACCCACATTAGCTCCTGACAATGAATAAAAATCTTTTTTTTTTTTAAATTTAATACAGCACATTTGAACATTAATACTTTAAATTTGATGCTAGATTCAAGGTAATTTCTTTTCAAAACTAATGTCTGTAAGGAAACAATTTTCAAATGGCCTGTCTGATTTGTCCTGCATCAAAAAATGTTTGTATATTTCAAAAACTCAATTTTAATCCACCATTATTTTCTACCCTGACTGAAATGCTTAAGTGTGAAAAGGGGCATAGGTACAAGTGTAGTGTATATTATTTCTTTTCATTTTCACAGGCTTGATAGATCTTATTGGATAGCTTTGAGGAAAAATTGTCTTCTCCACATGCAATTAAAATCTAACCTCTCCATATGACATACACATGGCTTCTGGTTCCCTCTACTTGTCCTTCACTACCTGTGTGATGTGGTCTGATGATTTTTTTCTGAATTTGTTTGAGGTGTGCAGCAACCCTTACAGTAATGCTACTAAATACTACACTGAAAAATTGATCCCATATTCAAAGTGTATTACTTGCGAAAAAAATACTTTAAGATACTTTATAATGTGATATGTTGTGTCCCCCCTTACTCACCGTCTTGTGTACAGGCCCCCAAAAGATTAATGATGTTCTTGTGTTTGCCAATCATCTTCATCATTTCCATCTCTGACACCAGGTCAGACAGGTCTTTCTCAGTGGCATCATCTAAGAACAGAAGAACTTGGATTGAAGCTTGTGAGGGAAATCTCAACAAAACAAAACACTACTGCACTACTCTCTTCCTTTTAACCCTTTGACTCATTCTCTGCCCTGTGAGACAACACCTTGTTTTGTAGGTGCTTCTGATTAAGTGCAGCTGACAGGCAATGTGGGCTAAAGTTACTGCAGTGAGAGAAGCTCCTCACACAGACTACAGAGGCATCCTTTCAGTGCCAGGGGGGAGGGAGGAGGAGGAATTAAAGACGTTCAATCTGGATTCATTATCTGCTGCATAGGCTCGTTTTTCATGGGACTGATTGAGACAGCGCAGGTATCCAGACAGGCAGAATGGCATTGCCTGCATTCCTCTGCACCATTACTTTACCTGAAGTCATTATAAAGAGCAGGTTCCCATTGTGAAGGTTGGTCCAATAGTCTTCTGCTGTACCTGATCTAACTGCCCCCCCCCCGCTGCTTTCATTAATCATAGCAGTGCTGCCAGTGTGACTTGCCTCTTTGTGTTGGTGCTAACTGAGCTCCAGCCAGCTGCTGCTCTGGGGTCAGGTATTTGACCGCCCCTAACCCCTACCTATACAACCCGCCTCCCCCTAGCCGTCACTCAGCAACTGCCAATAACAAATAATAATGACAGCCCCAGGCTCCACCTGGTACTTTTGCTGAACCCTCATTGGAGCACAGATCACATGTAAACTCATGTACTCATGTTGCCCCCAAGATATAATGAAGCAGTGTACGTCTTATTTTGAAGCATAAGTCAGACATTTACCATTGCAACCTCACTGTGATTGTGCAGCCACAGTAGATCTACTTACCTTTCAGCATCTTGACAGCAACAGTTACAGCCTCCTTGGGTTTGTCCTTATCGATGCCTAGGGCCTCTGCCATTACAACTTGGCCAAAGCATCCCTCACCTAGGGGCTTGCCCAGGGTCAACCTGCAGTCAGCAGACAGCAAACACAGAGGGGGAAACAAGAAAAACAGACAGGAAGCTGTTTAGCTGCTGAAACCCAAGCTGAAACTCATCGACTTGACCTGACCGTGGCATCGATTCATTCCCTGTGTAGAAATAAACAGGTTAGATAGAGCGAGAGATGTAATGAAACCAGGCAACAAGCCAGTTTCTCAACCTCACCCTGATTTTTTGTACTAGATCGCTCACACTGTTTCAATCAGATTGTGCCTGTGTGAGTGCTTTATTGGCGTGGTGACTGCAGCCTGTGCCAGGGCAGTAGGTAGGAAAGCAGACATGGCAATGATAATCACCTGATAAAGCCAGGGAGACACACTCATTTCTAAACTGTTTACCCTGCCCTGGCATGTTCCAATATACACTCTTTACAAGTCATTACACAGGGCTTTGCTTAGCCCTGACACATTACCCTGTGACGGATGGGATGCTGGATTCGTGTTGCCATACAGGTGGGCCTGACTACAATACCAGATGGAAATTTGAGTGCTATTTTTTTGAAAGCCATGTCACAATCACGGGTGGTAAGCTTTATATTCAAACTGTATAACACTGATTAAGATGGTGAGGAAATTAAAGACTCTCTCACAACTATCCATCAGCAACTCTCTGTCCCCTGAACTAGCAGTGTACTTCGATGCACTTTCATGTGATTGACAGGTGTAGCCCCACCCGTAAAGCCCAGTGTCCTTACTATGTAAACACTCACACTGCATGCCGCAAAGCCTAGGGCCTGATGCCGGCGCCCTGCCGTAGTAACACAATCCCCTATCTGTCCACACACTAGCCACGCTCAATGGCATCCATTCTGTCCATTCGGCCACACATAATCAATGTTATTTTTCCTCCATGCAAACCGCAAACGTTAGCATTCCTCAGAGATCTGCAAATCCCAACATGATCCCTCAGGCGCTGGGATGACAAGGGAGGAATAAAGACCCAAACAGAGAAGCACAGTGATTTATTTAGCCTAAATAAAACCTCTCATTTGGTGGGTGCATCAATTAAAATCAAACTTTTCCCAAGAATGACATTCTGCATACACACCAGAGATTTTTGTTAACTGATAAGTGTAAAATTTATGATCCAGGCAATTTTTTACAGATTTTACAACCATTTTAACGAAAGACAGGCCTTTGTGTTTATGGTTTGGGGATTTTCTCTTTTCTTCCAAACCCAGAGGCCTCAAGTGGGTATTAAACTACTCTAACCTTTGCTGTCCTATTAAATCCACCCTAAAGCTTATCACCGGCCGCTGCAACTGTGACCAATCAAAACCTCAGCAGTGTTAATTCCTCTGGTATGAAACCGAGCAAACACTCCTAGCCTAAACATGCAGATGGAAGCTGTGAGTGCTAACCAGTAATTAGCACCACTCCATTCCTTCCCATCAGAGGCATGTGTGTGACTATGTGAGAGTGAGAGTGTGACGCAGCAGCAGTTGTAATGATCAGGCCAAGGGCAGAGTGCCAAGTTCAGGTCATTTTACTGCAGAACCAACAGATGAATCAGTAGCCAGTATCTCAGACACCGCTGCCATTATTCAGCAGTTAGTCTTTGTTGCCTGCTGTCTATTAGTGTTAATGTCTCTCTTCACCTAGAACAATAGTTATCTGATTATTCAGCAGCCCAGATGCAATCACACAGATGCTCATTATGAAGTAATCTTGGTGTTATCAGCTATTGTAATGCATGCCATTAGCCAAAGATTGGCATTGAGGACAGTTGTTGAGGCTATAGCGCTGAAACCATCCATACATACCATCAGACAGATACTGTACACAGGCCTTGAATCCTGAGTGTGTTCTTATGTATACGTCTTTTAGATAAAAGTGGCACTGCAAAGCACATATGCATTTTAAATGTGTTTTAATGCTGTATGCAGGAGATGAACCAGATTTTCATAATGGTGTATGTATTTTGCCTTTTGTTAAATGGCAAAATGTGCCATTAGGACATTAGCACTTGGTCATAATTATTGTTTTCAATGCAAAACACCAATCTTCATGAGCACTGAAACCAGTAGAAGAGAAAAATCTGTTATATACAATACTTTGACTTGTTTCTGAAAATAACAAGATATCAAAGGACAAGGCAGCGAGTCATGCAAAGGAAACAGAGAAGCCTTACCTCTCTCGGGAGAACTCCCAGCGTGGATCCTCAGGAAGGTCATACTCAGGGATTGGCTCATCGTGCGCAGAGCTCCGCCGCGTTGTAATGCGTACCAGCGGTGTACTGGAGTTCATGGAAGAGCTAGAGTCTGCCGACACCTAAAGGAGGGGAGAGACTGGCTGATCACCGGAGTCTGGGTTCATAGGTCAACTAAAGCTCCAAGGCATCACTAGAGGAGTTAATGTGTATGATATGCGTGATTGACTGCAGTGCTTGCATTCAAATTACCAATAATGCTGCTAATTATGGCATATTAACATGAATGCCTCCTTAATTTCCATAGTTAGCACTTCATTATTACAGTAAAGTATGTCTCGAGGCTAGCGATTACATTATTCAGTGATTATTAAGAATAAAGCAACAACAGTAATTTTGATGAATGTGTGTGGATTATTCAGCATTGCCACTGTCCCCTGGGGCTCCTCTCTCCATCCTAACCTTACCTTGACACAGGAATTAGTCTCTCCGTAGAATGTAATCCAACACTTTTTGTACCTTTTGGTTTCCCTTGAGGGAAACGCAGGGCTCACACAGAGGAAAAAAATAGACTCTAGCAGCACTGCTGAAAAAATGTCTGCCTTCTGAGAGAGGCTGGAGGTGCATTGTTTAAAAATGTTTTTTTTAAAAAAAAGGTTGTTTTTCAATAATATTTTTTTAATTTTATTTTTAAAAATGTATCAACCATGCAACTTTTATGATATTTTCAGCATTAGTCGTCTATATGTCTTTATGCAAGGTTCTCTGTAGTGTTTTTTTCGTTCTCCTCTAGGGGTGTTAAATGCCTTTAGAACTCTTTATCTACTTTCTGTTACCTGGCGGCGCAGAGGGATCTGCTTGCTCAGTTTGTGGACTGCCGGCTGGCCCCCAAAGTCTGGTTTCTTTGCAGTGTTCCTCATGCGGCACACCACCACGATGCCCACCATACAGGCAATGAGGAAGACGCCAGCGCAGTATATCGCAATCTCCACATAGTCTGGGGAAAGGGGCCCTGGGGATTTCTCGAGGGCTGAGGAAAATAAAGGGTGAGCAGTGAGACAGAGGCCAGGGGAAGAATGTTGGAGGAAGACTCTCACTGAACCTTCACACATGTACGGGTGACAGACATCTGAACAGACACACATGGGTATCAGACAGGCAAACATAGAGACAGATGCTCTGGAGATGACTCATACGCAAATGTAAGCACCATCAGGCAAACTAAACAGAAATTATTTTGTAGCATCCTTCTCTCACTCTTCGTGCCCCGGCAGCACGCCCACTCTTTTTTATCCTAACAGGCCTGTAGAGTGCTTAACAGTCTAAGCAGATTTTAAGTCTTGACTCAGTTGGTACAACCAGGCCTACATATGTCTGCATTCTGTGCTAATGTTGTAGACACGCAAGCACAAACACACGGACGACAGAACAATACACGCTTCATTTCAGATCGTGAACAAGGCAGAGCGGTGTCCTTCGTGGTTGTATATGGTCTGAACTTCCTGTCGCTATAGAAATGGACAGCTCCATAATGCATAGCACTCCAGACCACAAACAAGGCTCTTGTGCAGCACAGCCAGCTGGTGGAGAAGCTACATTTAGGAACCTTTCTCCTGTCTGCCTTGTATCTGCTGGTCCAAAAACCACAGCACACACACAGAAGCCACAGCCTCAAAGGCGCCATCAGAGCACATCAAGGGCAATACATATAAGATATTACTCCCAGAAGAAATGGCTCGTCTGTGATCATCATGCTGTATTGTTTACAGACAAAACAAAACTATTGTCTGCTTGTGGCATTAAGGGAGAGTTGATACCCATTGTCTGTTGTGGGCTGCAGACTACTCTCATCGATCTCATTTAATGCCTACTCTACAGTCAGCTAGAACTTGAGCAGAATTATTTTGTCTGTTTAGCCTGGAGTGACTCTAAGTTTTATGTATTTGATTCTTTGGTATGCATAATTACAGGCTAGATATAAGTCAACGAACAAAAATAGGATAAGACGAGTAGATAAATGAGAACACATAAGATGACAAACATTCATTCAGTGTGTAGAAGCTGAGAGGTTTGGCCCTGATAATTGAGAAAGTGAAGTCAACTTAAAGTGGGGGTTGAGCTTAACTTTCACTCCTTATTTCACAGAGAAATGAGGGTTTTAAAAGAAGCCAATTATCAGAGCCAGGGAAGGTTAGAGGATTTTTGAGGTGTAAAAGAAGTTTGTTTTGTTGGACATGCAGACTCAGAAACAAAATGTGGCACTGAGAGGTGCAGGAGAGAGATGCACCTCTCCCTTGTGCATCGCCCTTTTTGGAGTCCAGAGGCACTCGAGCTGGGAGCTCCACTTCCTTCTTGGAGTTATAATGTTGTCTGCAATCTACTCTGTTATCTGCTCTGAGCTTTCAACAGCTCGCCAATCTTGATAATATTATAGAGTATATGCTCCCTGTGCTTACATTACATTGTCTTGGATGTTGACCGTGCTAGCTCATCACAGTAATCTAATATTTGAGCCGTGTGCCTCGGACTCCGGGGGAGAACTTGCCTTCCACAGAGGTCTTTGAAATGACATAATTCAACAGTTGAGAAAAGGTTGAGAGCAACAAAAGAGAGGAAAGTGTACAAGTGTATATACCTGGAAGCACCGTCAACCAAGCAGTGTGATAGGAGATCCCAATAGAATTACCCGCCAAGCACGTATACTCCCCAGCATCTTCAAATGTTACATTGGGCAAGTAGAGAACTTCTATCTCCTTATCTGTGGTGTTAACACCTGCGGTCTGGGGAGAAGGGAAAGAGGAAAGGAGGATGTGGAGGAAGAGGAGAAGAAAGAGGGCCAAAGATGAGAGCAGAGGGGGAACGGAAAGAAGAGATGGGGAGGACATGAAACAGAGAAAGACAGGGGAGAAGAGAGAGAGAGAAAAAAATAAGACCCAAAACACCAAAAGAGGAGTAAGAGGAGCTGGATGGTGTCCATCGTTGAGGTCCCATCTAGAGCAAAGGATGTTGGGAGTTTCCAGGGTTGAGGAGGAAGAGGTTTCATAAACACAGATACAGATAGAGCCCACACCAACACATGAAAAAATAAAACCAATACACCAGAAAAAAAAAAACCCTTAAGGTTCCCATCACCAACAGAACCTGCTAATAGAAACCAGTCCAATCCACACATTGGACTGGACACATGCACAAAAAAACACAGGGAGCATGGAGAGCACTGCACTGCAACACTGACCACCATGTGACAAATTCAGTGTCTAAGTTTGCAGGTCCAGCCAGTGCTTCCATGGCTGCACTAGTCTCAGCAGAGAGAGCAGCTGAAACACAAGGGTGTAGCATTAGAGGAGAAGGTCTGTGAGCCCCAGGACCACCAAGAGACCACCAGTAGGGCCACCACAGCACAGCAGGTTTGGGACGAAGCCCAGGAAACCACACCGGGGGGGAGAGGGTAGGTGGGTTCGGGTCTCGAGGGTTACCTGGGATGACAGTCAGCCAACCCGACTGGTTGGCTTCGCCTATATAATTGGAGACTCTACAGATATACTCTCCAGCATCTTTCTCCGTCACGTTGGTGAGGGTGAGCATCTCCACGTCCGAGCTGTTAATGCCTGAACGCTGCAATTCACACACACACACACACACACACACACACACTTCAACATGAACATGTAAAATCAGACAATACTTAGAACTAATCAGACAGACATGCAAACATGGTGACAACAGCTAACTATATTTGAATCTCCAAGAGTGCAGGAAATCGCCACCAAGAGCCAGCATGGAAAAGTCCTAGTTCAGTTCATCAGGGAGGAAATGGAAATATTAGTTCCTTATATGACTTTCATAGGAAATTCATCTGAATCACCTACAACTGCTGGCAAAATACCAAAAAGAGGGAATGAAAGAGAATAATATCTAAAAGAGGAAGTGCAGGAACATACCTTTAACACTCGGACATAGGGGTGTCCGTCGGGACCATAGTGACTGCCGTTCTGAGTGATGTGTTTCAGCCACTGGATGTGAGGTTGGGCGTCGCTGTAGACCTTGCAGACAAAGCGGGCATCCTCTCCTACATGTACAGTGGTGTTAGCTGGGAGGCCAGCCTGGAGAATTGGCCGGTGAGGTGACCGTTCTGTCAGTAGGAAGGATAATGTTACAAACAAATGCAAAAAAAAATTTGTATTTCCCTTTAAGAATCCTGAAGTGTGGTATATCTGTGCAAAAGCGCTTCATGTAATGTGATGTTTCCCGGCAACCCTGACAGGTAAAAGTCCTGACTGCACTGCCTCTTTCTTATCTCAGTGGTATTTAGAGGCTTCACCCAAAACAAAGAGGCGGATGCATTTTCACTAGAAGATTATAAAAAAAAACTGAGATGAAGGAGGGCTTCCATAAAGTTGGGGTTGGGTGTATATATAGTATGAGAGAAGGGGGAGTTGAGTAAAATGCATGTGACAGTACTGGATAGTGAAAAACCTTCACAGCAGCCCCACATCTCCAGCTATCTGCAGTCTTTACAAGCAAACATTTGGCCTGCGAATCCAAACAGAGCGAGACCTGTTGAACAATGCCCTCTTTCAAACACTACCCGGCCCTCACAACACACTGAGGAGCCCACCAACCCCCACACTGACAGCAGCCATGCACTGCCACAACACACACACACACACACACACACACACAAAATGACATCACTAAGCCTGGGGCGCTGCATTGCTTTTCCAAAACAAAGCATTAAGGTAGGTGCAGTGAAATCACTTGTGTGTGTATGAGGTCGAGGGGGAGGTGGTCAGAGGGTGAAGCTGATGAAGAGTAGAGACTAGGTTTAAGAAGGAGGGCTAAAAAAGGAGGGAGAATAAGCAGAGTGGGTGAAAGGAGAGAGATCAACAAGATGTATCTGTCTTCCTGCTCCATCTTCCTGAAATCTGTCAGATCAGATGATTCCCACCCTCCTTCCTCCCTTCCTCCTCCTTCCTGCACATTCCTAGGGTTCAACTTGTTTATTGTCTCTCTCTTTTTTTTCCCCCTCCACCCCTCCTTTTCTCTACCTCATCTTTCACAGACCTCCTCACCCTCTCGATCTTTCCCAAACAGAAGGACGATCAATTTAAAATCAGTCCATTGCCAAATCTCTGTCAAGCCAATCACGCAAAGTACTTCCTGGCATGATATATTTATGACTAAAAAAAGCCAAAATCCATGCAGAAAGAAACATGAAGACGTGAGATATTCATTCTAATCTTCATTATAGCCAATTCAAATTGGAGCTTTTGTATTCAGAGCTGCAAAACCAACAAAATGACAGAACGAGTGTGTTGTGTCATAAAAATAGGCCACATTGTGAGAAACCTCAAAACAATAAAAGTTTGTGGAGCAATTCTTGCTTAAATTAGATCAAAGAATATCATGTGTGTAGGCGGAGAAGCTCCTTTATGGCCCATCAACTTCACTCAAGAAAGCTTCACTTAAGGAGGGAAGGATGATGAGAAAAGAAATGTAATGGAAAAGTAAAAGGATTAGAATAAACATAGCCATGTTGTTTCCTCTGTCAGAATTAAAAAAAAAACGCTGCATTTCTATAGCAAAAGAGTGGCTCCATATATTTTTGGTTTGTGTTGTGACCCATTTAAATTTTTCAGGTGGTTTCAGTAACCTCAACCTCAAAAAGATCAAGTTATCCAATATTTCAAATTTCTGTAAGCAAATATTACAGAAAAAAAACAGAAAAAATGTGCTCATCACATCTTCGTTTTTTCTTATTCTCTCTCCTATTAATCATCTCATGACCCCTCAGATTTATCTTTTGACTCTTTGGAGAGGCCCCACCGCTGGGTTGGGAACCATTAAACTGGCAAATTGTACATAGTTAAAACTAGTTTCATCTTGAACAGCTGCACGGTGCTGCTTACACACTAATAATCTCATGTACAATAATATTCAGTTAGATTGGGCATTTTACTGCAGAGCTAGTACTTTTACTTTGATACTTAATGTATATTTTGCTTATGATACTTCTGCACTTTTACTTATGATTTTGAATGACGGTCGTGTAGAGCAGATGATCCTGAAATGCTTTTGTATGTTTTGCTGTGACCAATATGTCATGACCCATTTCAAAAATGAATCCATTTATCAATTAAGTCATTAGTGGAGAAATCTGATGGCTGTGAGATTGAGGCAAAAAGAAGCACAAGGAGACGGACCAGGGGCATTCCACGGTGTCCCAAGCGAGACAGATGAACTCTGGGTAACCTGGCGGCTTGGCACACAAGGCCCTAAGGGTCAGGTAGGGGCACAGGCACAGGAAGAGAGCACGGCATGGCACAGGATGGCATGGGGCTACCAACAAAGTGCCGCATGGCCACTGGGTGCCACAGTTCTAACTGAAAGCGCCAACGTTGTTTTGACTCCTCATTTGTGTCTACTGGTGGATGTCCAACTGCAGCCCTTTCTACAGAGACTGGTATGAACCAGAAAGGGCTGGTTCCTCTTAGCATTAATAGCTGATCCTGCAGGTCATTTAGGCAAAAAAGACTGATAAGAACCGCCTTTTCTGTCTCTGTTTCCCCTCCTCTTCTCTTTTTACCCCTGTCCACCCCACTATAATAGAGGAAAATGAAGCAAGAGGTTGCAGGGGGCAGTGGTTACAGAGCCAGACATGGAGGGGGTTTACTGCTCTGCAGTAAAACAGAACAAAAAACAGAAATATGCAGTCTGAAGGAGAGCTTTAGCTAACTCCAGAGGGGAGCAGAGCAGGGGGCCACAGCTAGGGAGTGCATGTGTGCATGTGCTTACACACTCACTGTGCAAAAACCCTCAGGTAGTCAATCTCTATCTGATATAATGAAAATAATACTCCTGGTTTGATTAGTGTCTCCATGGGAATAAGAAGTGTGTAATTACAGTAGGTCTGCTCAGGACAATGGCAATAGTAGGAGAATAATTGTACAAACAGAGAGAGGCACAGGCTGACCTGCAGCCTCTGCATGCTCTTCTGTGAATCAAACTGCTGCAGCTGCATGTCTGTCCGAGTTATCTGTGCATTATTGACCAGCCTTTAGAAGAATAACTGTGTCAGATAAACTCTGATGTGCACTGATTCATGGTACTGTGGTTCAAACAAGCAACAAGAGCAAACAAGAGCATCCACGTCAACTTAAGGGCAAAGTTGCTGTACTCTCTCACACATTGATCTATCTTTATCCCGCTCCCCTTGTTGTCCCCGCTGTTATTGATTCTGCAAACTGAGGAGAAAAACACTCTTTGCTTTCTGCGCTCCAAAGGTCATAACCAGGGGTTGACTGAGTTGGGTCTGAACTTAATGCAGGATGGTAGTGCTGAGGTCAGCACTCTGTGTCCTCAGGGAGTGACACTAAACGATCATCCACAACCAGCTGAAGGATCTTAAAGGGTTAGGGGACTGCCTAAACCACACATAAAGCATATCTTTCCATTTACCTCTTGTGGTATTGAGCCGTTCAGATACTGATTTATTTGTCAAAACTGTGGTGCTCAAATAATGGAAAACTTCATTTAACAACAATATGTTGTTATTTTTCCAAGTCAGGACTTCACTGTAAGCAGTTTTCAGGAAAAAAAAATCTTCAATAAAAAGCAGTTCCAGTTATTTTTTGTGTGATTTGGGTGAACTGACCCTTTAAATCGACCTTTAGTAAATAATTGAGTAAGTTTTAGCCTGCCTGTCCTGGAGTTAAGATGGGTGATTTGCAAACTATATAATAACCCAAATTATTTATTTCATTAAAACTACATTAAAACTGATGACACGTGTCTCTAGCTTCCACACACTTGGCAGCCCTCTATGACCTGCACCTGCACCCGCACCCAGAGTGCACCTGGGCCATCAAACAGCACATACTATTCTCACTGTGAGAATGCCTTCCTCTTGCCTTCCCTCCGTCCCTCCCCTCCACCCTTGTTGGCCTCACAAGTGTATTCTGAGTGTGTGTTTTGTGCATGGTACTGACCCACTACGTCCAGGGTGTAGGTGTGGTTGATGGCTCCAAACTCATTCTCCACCAGACAGGTGTAGTTGCCCTTGTCTGACGGCACCACGCTCTCCATGATCAGGGTCCAGTGCTGGCTGCGCACCTGGAGAGGCAGGGGTTTCTTGTTACACAGATGTGGCCACTTATACACATGCCAGTAAACACACATACAGAGAAATGCAGGTGACATGAAAAGAGCTGGAGCTAAATGAGACGGATTAAAAAACGAAAATGAAGGGTTGGGGATTTGGTCAGACGGGTGAAACACAAGAGCTGGAAAACAATATTGAGGTGGATGACATGCTGATTCCACCAAGAAAGACCCACCGTTATTCATAATTAATTTGCAAAAATAGTTTCACTGCTGTGTGGAACCCACAGGTGTGAGCTAACAACAGTGTTTCCGTCTGCACGCTGAAGACAACTCAGCTGCTGCTTTTACAGGCCTACATTTCACACAATGGGTAGATTATGCCACAGGGCTGGGCTCAGCTTTTGTCCAACGTTCGCTGACAAAAAGTGAGAAATGAGCTGCCTACAGTATATGTGACAGCCTTACTGTATCATTTCCGTCACATCGCGGCTGTTTTTTGTCTACGCTGTAATGAGTCCGCTGAAAGCCGAAGGGAAGCGACATTAGCAGCTACATCAACATACTCTGCTCCTAAACTTTCCTGGCAGCAAGATGTTTCCTCATAAACCATCAGTCATTAACCAGGAACCTCAGCCTCGTTCAGCATCACTGCCTCTTTTCATAAATTAATTTCTTAACTGATTTAACTCTTATGCCACTCTATGAGTACGGTTCGAGCAAATACAGTAGATACTACTTGTTTAGAGAGACAAAGAGGAATTTAGGAGTAAAATTACTAAACTGCAAACCAAATACTCCGTCACAGATAAGGAAATCTTCACATTAAGATAGCTGTAACTGATTTCAGGCTTTTTCAAGCAAGGATGAAGTAACATAAAACTTTCCTAGCTTTACTTTCCCATGACATACAGAAACAGGTATTTTCAGCATATATAAATCAACTCAGACTGTTTATTTCTCAAAATGGGACTAGTGTGAGAGAAGATTTTACGAGGAACAACTGTATGGAAAATCATAAGTCAACTACTGACACAGTATATATCATTATTCTGGTCCTCTTTCCAGGAATTAGAGAATATTAAGGTTTTTATGTGAAGTCAGTTTGATTTTCTCTAAGCAGACTTATAAACAGAGAATTGGCAAGCTGCTTGGCACAGTTTAAACCTGTTTGTAAATCACATTTCATAACAATAGTGTCACATGCTAGAATCACATACTAGTCCCCGACCAAAGCCGGTGGGACCTGTTCTCCCTGATTAAGTTACCTTAGCATTCTCAACTCAGTTCAACCTTGACGCTACCTACCTTCTCTATACGTTACTGTCTGGGGGCATTTAACCCTTACGTCCCTGGCTTATGTTTCTAATTGTTGGGGGCAAAGAACCATTTCGAGTTACAGTGAGAGGTTCTGCAAAGTATCCTGGTGAGAGGAGGCGCACGGATGAGCAATTCCAATTTCACACCAGAAACCCTGCCCTCGTTTCCTCTGTCTACTCTCCTCCCGTCTCTCCAGTGAAGGGTGGAAAAGAGGTGAAAGGACAGGCAGAGAACGACTGGAAGAAGAGGGCTTGACGTCCCTTGTAAATACATTTGCAAAACAGTCAGAGGCACTGTAGCACAGAAAGCAATAAAAAGCAAGAGAAGGCAGTGAGTTGACATTCGTAATAAAAAGTGTGATGTATTACTGTTTATCCTACCTTGTACCCTCCCATGCGGTCCTCTTGGCGGAAAGGCCTGCTGTTTTTAAGCCAGCGCAGCCTCGGCCGGGGGTTGCCTCCTGCAGCACAGCGGAACTTAACTGTGTTGGCAGCTGGCACCGCATGCAGCTTCTTCTCCATCTTTGCTGACAAGGTCCAATATGGAGCGCCTACAACCACAGAACAGTTGGGGTTCGGTCAGGCTGAGATTTCCTAATCATGTCCTCAGCATTAACAGTTTGGCTTCAGGGCCTTGGACTGGCTGAGGCAGATATACATGGAAGCATGACCACAGAGGAGCCAAACCTGAACCATTCCTTACACTCCCAGAGACCCCACCCCCCAACACTCCTTGGCAACACTGACTGATCTGCTGTCTGCATAACACAACCCAGAGCTCCACACTCGCACAGTTAAATAAAAACACACACTTTCCCTGTAGGGTCTGCGTGGTGTTACAGAGGGGGGGAACATCAGCTCTGTGGGGAGAATGCACTTGGGCGTTGCCAAGAGGGTAACTAGACCATCACATTCAATTTCATCTCATTCCACTTACCAGCTTTTTTTTCTCCCTCCACTTCCTCCAATTACCATAGCTCCTCTGTTTATCTGTCTGTCACTTGGTTAGATATGGACGGCCAGGCCAGGCAAGCTTATCACCGTCAGAAAATCATTACGTGGCATCAGGGGAGAAAATGATGTCACGTTTACCGAAGGATTTCAGAGCTCTCAACATACGCCTTTGTCCAGATATTATCAATGGCAAACTGCTACCATTTCTCCTACTGTCACTACTATCTGAACTATCTGTCACCTTCCGTGCATTTTGTCCATTCTCCAGTTCCCTCTCTTCTTCCAAATTCTGTCTCTCGTCAGCTGGATTTTCCTCTGAGCCCCCCACCCTCCCTTTCTCTCTGCACCTGGGATGTGATTGCCTAAGCAGATGGGACTCAGAGGGGAAGAAACAGTCAAAGTCAAACAACCAAAACGGTCTTCCACACCGTCACTTCCTCTCCATATAACAGGAGTACAAGCAACAGAGGGAATACCCACAGATAAGACAACTACTGGCTTTCATATGACCCTCTAAAATAAGTATACGACCCAGGAGAATAGTCCCTCCTGTCCAATCTGCATACTATCAGACACCTCCCATCATTTTCTCTGGCATGCACAACCGGACAAGTCACACATACTTGGATAGTGAAGTCAGTAAACAGTGGTCTTCCTTCCTGAAGGGATGCATAGAGTGAGTGCTCAAACTATAATTAGTCATTCCTCCTTTCTTCTTCTTCCTTCTCACTCTCACTATCTGTGTTCCTGCGGCTCCTCTCCATTTCTCTTCATTCACTCTCCCTGTCAGCACTCCATCCATTCAGACAGAGACAGATTAGGTGGAGACTAACCCATCGCGAGGCTGTCTCTCCGAAACGACCTCTGACCCCAAACTGGCAGAAGGGTCGGAGGATGAGGCTGGGACATGAAAGGTGAGCGGTGCTGTTTCCCATGCTCTCCATCCGGAGGGGCAGCACTTCAAACGAGACGACCCCCAGACCTCTCTCCAGATGAAGCCAAACTCTCACTGATCCAACTGCTGCAAACTCCAGGAACCCCCGCCTCCCCTCCAAAGCCCCGTGCATCCGGATCCCCACTCACGGCTGTTTATCCTAAGCTGGCCTGGGGTGAGCTGAGGTTATCGAACTCTTGCGCAATGAGTCAAGATTTTTTTTTCCCTCTAAGTTCCTACAGAGAGCTAAATTCACCAGTGACACAAAGTACTATCTCAATGTTGAAATGTTTTCTCGTTAATCTTTGACATCATCCTCTTTACCATGACCTGAGAAAGGTGAACACAATATTTTAGGGCCACTTTTGGGGAAATAATATTAAGTTGCATTTTGGTGTTGCATGTGAAACACAAAATGTCAGCTCAGAAAATCCCCTTCATTTTAAGATTTACTTAAATGCATTTTTATGCTAAACTAATACATTTTAAAGGTCTTAAGAAGGAGGAGGATTTTGTTTAAAAAAAAAAAAGTAAAGTATTGTTAAATCCTGATTTTACAATTGAGCCCCACCCACTTCAAACAAGTAAGCTGAGCTCAGACAGAATAATAATAATAATAATAATAACAATAATAATAATAATGGAATCGTTGTTGTGAAATAGCCCAAACTGTTCGAACTTTGGCAGAAAATTGCGTGTTCATGAAGGACCCATTACACGTTATAAGAGATTTCAGGGCCTTTGAAATGTTTTCTTCAAAAAAACTTTACAACCTTCCACAAAATGCTGAAGTACTTTCTAGAAATGATGACTTCATTGTTATAATTTGTCTCATAGAGGTACAACTTTTCTCTCGTAATGACTTCCTTCTTATAGTGACCATAATCCAACACTGAGTTGCAGATGCCTCAAATACTCTTTATTTATTTATTATTACTCATTAACAGTATAAACAGCTTGTTTAGTAAGATAGATTAGTTATTCTGTGAACACCTTACCGAGCGTTTTTAATTTTAAGGAGGCACAATGACTATCTCTAAGCACGTCAACAGGACTGAATGCAGAGAGCACCTCTCCATGTGACTCTTTAACTTCATCATGACATCACTGCTACCCTCTTGCATCGCAAAAAAACCTCATTCTTCCTCTTCCCTCGTGGATCCCAGTAGAGGCTCTTCCACGTCGCCTCCAATAACACCACCCACTGCTGACAACGGACAAACACTCTGCATCGGCTTTTGTGGTTCAGTCTTATATACCAAGTCAAATCAAAATGCTCTGTTTTGCAGTGGCTTGATGCCCAACCCATTTTGAGTGCTGCATTAAAAAAGGCCAAATGAAAATAAAGCTACACCCCGCACCCATTCCCTCTCACGCCCACATGCACCCTCCTCCTTCGCTCCAGTCCTCAGCGCCTCGGCCAAGGCTCCACGCCATGCTCAGAGAACTGCTGGTACTGATCCAACAATACCCCCCACCCTAAACCTCCCCCGCCTCTTTTCCTTCTCCACTTCTTCCCCCTTTTCTTTTAATAATAATCCCGGTTTTGAATTTTCAGAAACACACACAGCGAGAAAATGCGACTGTACTGCCAGAACAGCTTTCCCTTTGTTTTCTAACAGCTTATTACCACCAGAATGGCTGGAGCTTTTCCCTCTCCCTCACTTTTCCTCTTGCTGATTTCCTCTCTCTCTCCCCCATATTTAATGGATTTCAGGCAATTACAGTCAGCCCAAAAGTGGAGGAGGACTCACGGTGAGATGCAATGCATGTGGAGAATTTTAACAAGATGTGGAAGCCCTGGTCTGTATGTGTATGTGAACGCATGCGTGTGTGCACGTGGCTACATAACCACATTACTACCCCAGATACTCACCAACGCATGGACAAACTTGGGAAAAAAACTTTCTCTTTCTCTCTGACACACACACACAAATGCACACACACACACACACACACACACACACACACACACACACACACAGGCCCATCAGGTGGGTAACTGGGTCCAGATGGGCTGTCTTTCATAATGGATGAGCCCAGCTGACTGACTTGCTGGCTGGCTCCATGAGGCCTGACTACCTGAGATACACTAGCTAAAGGAATGTCAGGAATCTCTCTAGCACGCACGCTCATGCAAACACACACACACACACACACACACACACACACACGAGTGTCATGAGTTTTGGCACTGGCACCAGCTCTCTCCTTCAGATCACAAAAGTATAGAGAACAATTTGCTTTCTTTCCTGTCTTATTTATGACCATACAGTCTGAACTGTACTGTACTGTTTCACTTCTGGATTAAGTCTTTGTAAGTATCACAATAAGCATTCCAGATATAAGTTTTGACACACATTTGGACCATGACATGTACATTTAAGCTTTGGATATGGGGAGATATGCTTTAATTAATTTTTGTCATTTCCAAAGCATCTACTGCTGGTTTCACTGAAATCTATGAGACATACTGTTACTGTAGCATCATTACATCATACTGCCCATATGAAGTAAAAACAGGCAGGTTTACATAGTGTGACTGCACGTTTCTCTGCTTTTATTTTCCCTATTTCCCAAATGCTGCTGTAGGAAGTAAAATGTGGTTATCTTGACTTGAATGTTCATGCATTTACTATTTCTTACTCATTGGAGTTCCTGAGCAGTAGCTGCTGGGACAGTGAGGGTTGGGTTCATGATAGAAACATTTCACAGTCATAGAAGGTGATTGTGGACAGCAAATAGGGTCAGATCAGTTCGCCCACAGACTGCTACTGTTGCTTAAAGAGCAATGCTCAAGAGCACTTAACATACAGGAGTTGGTGAGGAAAGGTAACGCATTATTAACGCTTTCATCCCTTTTTTTCATTCCTCCCATACTCACTTATCTGTTCTCCATCCGCCCCAGCGTCCTCCGATCGCTCTGTATCGTCCTCATCATCCCCCGACGAGATGGCATCTGCACAGAGTAACCACGGTTACTGCCACCCTTCTCGCAATCCGTATACATGCACAGTATTGCATGCAGAAATGGTCATGCAGTCTCTTTTTCGCAAATTTGTACAGACAAATTTGTAAGGGTAAATGTGGTAAATTTCACACACACACATAATGAACCTCCAGAAACAAAATTCAAGCTCCATGGCCACTTACTGGACTCAGCCAAGCTCTGCAGTCCAACCCTATATCTCCAAACTCCCTGTCCCATCCTGACCTGTCCTATCCCTGACTCACCTGTGACATTCACTATGAAGCAGACTGTGTCTTTGCCCACGCTGGTACAGGCATACAAGCCCGAATCCTTGGCCGTGGCATCACGGATCTGCAGCACCTCCTGCTCTATCACCGTGCGATTGTTGGTGCCCAGAGAGCTGCCGTCTTTGGTCCAGGTGATGGTCCCCGTCGGCGGCAGCGGGCAGCTCAGCTTCAGCAACTCCCCCGGGTGCACTGAGCACACCGTGGGCTTCGAAATTTGGTATTTGTTCGATGCCTCTGCAGAGCGAGTGGGGGGAGGAGGTTGAAGGGGGGAAAGGTGGCAAAGGACAGATTGGAGGAAGAAGAAGGTGCACAAGAAGGAGGAAAGAGGAGTGGGAGAGGAAGAAACAAGCCATAGTGTAAGAAACAAACACACCATATAACCCCAATGGATGCAATCAACTTATGCAGGAGGAGCAATACAGAAAAGAGGAGGCCAACTTTTGTTAAACCGTCACACCAACATGTTGTTACCACAAATCCCCAGTCAGTCCTTTGAAATGGAGCCCTTGGAAAATACCACGGTTCTGTTGTGTGCAGTGCGATTGACGTTTATAGATTCAGAGCATGCAGTTACAGCCAGAGCAGCATGTATAGAGAATAAAAACAATCATTGCTTTGAATGCAGGTGAAACTTGGACATCGATGTGTTGGGAGACAGTCCCACCCCTGACCACCATTACCACCACCACCACCACCACCCACTTTTAGCATAGATGCCAAGCAGCCAGAGTGTAGGGGCGAGTAGGAGTAGTATAGATAGATCTCTTTAGCCGAAAAAAGTAATAAAACTCCAGCACGTGTGCCCATCAGAAAAGAAAGCAGCCAGAAAGGGATGGAAGTGGTTGTCAGGCAGGGGAAGGGAGAAGGGGTGGGAAAGGGGTGGGTCTCTCTTTTTTGGCATTCCTTTAGTTTTGACTATGCGCCTAAGCTTGACCTAGCTGTAGCCTGACTCTTCTGTCTGACTTATGTTTTCCATCTCTCTCTTCTACTTTCTCTTTCTCATCATGGCCATGGAGGATCTGCAACCACTGCACAGGATCTGCCGGCCAAAGCACAGAGCAAGAAACTCCTGTCGACTCCAAAATGCATAAAACCTTCACTTCTGGGACAAAATCCAAGTTCGCCTGTGAGTGCGTGCGTGTACACCGTGTCCTCTCACTCATACAGCAGCACGGAGAAAATGAGGTGAATGTCCAATATATCAAAGGGAGCCCATAGCTGAGACAGCCCTTCCACATCACAACAGATTTCATGCGTAAACTCTAGAAACTGTGACTGAAAGTTGAGTAAAAGGGGGAAAACCTGCCTGAAATGCAAGCTGGCTTCTGCCATAGTATATATACCAAAGCCAGTTCCACTTATTTGCAGACTTTATCACTCATAGACTTATGCAAAAAGGCCTACATTCACTCAGCTCAAACACATACATCTTTCACAGTAAGAAACAACTGGAAGAAATTCCAAGTTCTTTTTTATTGCAGTACAAAAATGTCCAAAACTGTGTTTTTGTTCTTTTTCCTTCAGTGGGAGCTGAAGGAAAAATGCTCAAAGAGAGACGGATTACAAAGATTCGAAGTAGCAACACGGAGCAACAATGGAAAATCACATGAAAAAGCCAGTGATGAATGTATACAGTATGTAGTGTGTGACTAGAGGATGATAGGTGTAATTACAGAGGCGTGCCTCTCACAGCCTTTCCTGTACCTCAATACACCTTTTCAGCAACACCCCCTCCCCTTATGTGCCCTGTGTGTTAAATATAAAGTAAAGTATACACACACACACTCTACTCTCAACAGGAAAGTCATTCTGCCACAAGCCAGCAGTTGAGACATGTGTGCAAGCCTCTAAACATTCCCCTGGGCAAGTAGACACACACAGGTACAGTTCCTGTATGGTCTATTTTTCACTCCCTCTTTCCTTCGATCCGGAAATACTTAACCCCTCCTTATCCTAAGACGGAGTGTGTGGTCTGATAAGAGGTGGAGCTCCTGCACTGATTGATGGGAGCTGTCTCCGCTAACATTTACGACAGTTTTCCACACCGGGGGGCATTGCCTTTTGCTGTGACGTTATTACTGGCTTCAGCTTTACTTTTGATATTTCATATGGATTTTCTGTTTTTTTTTTTGTTTTTTTTTTATTTAGAGATGTCATAACTACCAGAAAACAAAGCAGTGCAGGTATCTGTTGTTCCTGCAGGTATGAACAATTTGATTTAGCAACACAACACCTTGAAAGCAAATCTGTACAAAGACAAGCTACGCTGTCTGTCAGCACGTTTAAGAGAAAGGGAGGGAATGGAGGAAAGATGATACTCAGAGGAATGGATGTGTGTGCATGTGTGAATTACACTTCAAGGAGAGGAAGAAGGAGACATAGAAGGAGGTAGTACAAGGAAAGGAATGTCTTCAAATGTGCCTGATTAAAGAAAGCATGCACATGTTAGTTCTGCCTTTATCATTTCCTTATCACTGCTGTGTCCATCTGTCCCTCTTCATCAGCTACTCCCCCACCTCCTTCATTTCCCTCTCTCTCCGTCCTTTCAGCTTTGCCCCCTCCTTCCCCCTTCCCAACATGTCTCCTTCAACCCCCCCTCCCCAGCTCCCATCCCACTGACCCTGCTGACCCAACCCTGACCCTTCCCAAACCTGTTGACACCTCCAGCATTCCTGATAGTTCATGGGAACCTGTGTCATGTAAGCACATACACGCACACAGTGAATGCAGCAAGAACCTAAAGAAACACACTGACAAATAATGATGCAGTTTGCGCCTTAATAAATGCACGTACGCCGTGCTCTACTTGTAGAGAGTTTATTACAAAGGCCCGGGGATGCATGCTGAGTTGAAGAGATGAAGAGAGAAACACTTCACTGCAGATTTTTCATCTCTGAAAAAGTTTCATCCCCTCTGCACCACAGGAGGAGGCGGGAGTCTCTCTATCTCACACACACTCTCACACTTTTGCTCGATTTCTATCAAACAGCTTTCTCCTCTCCCCGCCCTCCATCATCACTATCATTTTGCCTCTCTTCTCCTGAAGCACGCTCCATTTCAAACCCATCTCTCTCTCCCTCTGATAGCTACAAGTGTCTCTCAGGTGTGATGGATTCAGGCGGTCCACTCTTTGCTATCTCTTCATCCTTATTCGCACCGTCTTGGCTGACAATAATTAGTCTCGCAGCCTGAGTGTCTGCGGCAAAATGCAACAAGACATCTCCCACCCACTTGCTCGTCCGCCTGTCTTCCTGTCTGTCTGTTAAGCCAGTGAGAGGGGGGAGTTACGACAGACTTTCTTACGTAGATGATCTTATGAATTTACTTCTGCAGAGAGGCTGCAAATCTATTCTCCCATCTCCTCCCTGTCGTGTTCTGCACAATGGGATAGCTGGACTAAATGTAATGACTGCCATCTTGGAGGCACACACTCAGCATGCAGGCAGACCAACACACATACACACACACACACACACACACACACTACCAAATCACATTATCTCTGCTGCCCTTCTTATCCCTCCTTTTTCCGCTCCTCTTTCCTCTGTATCCTCCTCACATAGTCAAATCCCAGGACTTTTCTCCCCCTTTTTGTCTCTCCCTCTTTTCTGATGTCAGTGTCTTTTCACATTCAAATCCCTCCTTGGCTTTTTTATTATGACAAAAGATCAGCCCCATGAACTGGCTCCTGCTGGTGTCCATGGTAACAGCCCCTCTGCTTTCTCTCACCCCCTCACCCCTCATCAAGGCATTCCCTGAACCCCACCCGACCCTCTTTAACCCACCAGCTACCTTCTTATCTCCAGAATCTTCCTAAGTTGAAGCTCTCGTGACACTAAGAGTACAGCTTCCCTCTGACTTCTTCAGTTATTTTCTATTTTCATTATTGATGAATTTAACTATTATTTTTTTCCCAGAGCCGAGACTGACATCTGCAAATGTCTTGTTTGTTTAAAACCCTGACAATATTCAGTTTACAATGATATACAACAGAGAAATACAGCAAACCTTTGGCATATTTGACTATTTCTTGTGTGAAATATAACTGACATGATTGACTGATTATAAAACAGTTGTCGATCATTTTGTCTGCTGATAGAATTATATCCTTATTACAACAGGTGTGATATTACCTAGTACTAAACTAGAAAATGTCATCATTAGTTTTGTGTGAGCGTGTGCTTAGGAGGTTGTTTGTCTGTCTGTCAGCAGGATTACAAAAAAATTGCCGGCCAGATTTCCATGAAACTTGGTGAAAGAGTGCACCACAGGCCAAGGAAGAACCCGTTAAATTTTGGAGCAGATTGGCCTTGGCAGACGGCTGCGCTCTCTGAGTGTTTTTTTTTTTTTATTCAGTGTGTTTCCTCCATCATCCTGCACCCTATCCATGCTGGCTCAGATTCCAATCTTCTTCCTGCCAAACACCGGACAGTCCACTGAGACCTGAGTCACAGCCTGGCGCAGGGTGCAACTCTTCCCAGCCTCTTATCAGGCAGGTGTGAGATTGAGTGGTAGAGTGAAAAAGTATTTTCTGGCACTTCAGCCAAGGCAAATAACACACACTCACAACCACCAACATACTGAAACCTCCAAGATTAACACCGGCCAACGGCAGGCTAATAAAAGCCATTGTGTGAAGGCCGTATATTTGGCCCAACTGCCCCCCCACCCCCGGTCACACCAGCAGCCGACACACTGCGTTTGTTTAGAGTTCAGTTCCATTGCCATTGCCAAAGTCTCACACACACAGACACACACTCTGTGTCATTAAACTGCCAGCTGACTCTTTTATACTTTTACCACTGCACTCCTACTGTGTAGATAGCACAGCGTTAAAAGAGGGCAATAAGCCTGCGACTCCGTCACATTCCCACCTTCCCATACAACTACCAACAGTCTGCTGAAACCTATGATCTTAATTAGCAGTCTATAATCATCAAAACTCTTTAGCTAATTGTATTTAACACAGACTCACTATGTATCTTTAAATACACCACAATGGAAATCAAGAGAAGAAACCATACAGCTAATAAATACAGAATTGTGGAAAGAGAGTTCCTACTGAGTCCACAAACACGTCAAGAAGTAAAACTTTGTCTTTTTTTGACAAGCATCCATTTTTTCTAACACCTGTCTGAGCTTGAAAGACTCATCCTTGAGACATAATGTAGACGTTATTTATTTAACCACTCAACTCTTTTTAAGTGTTTGCCCCCACGCTGATCACAGCATTTTTCTAAAGAACAGAGTTTGGCAGCGAGCTCACAAAGTGCAGCCAGACCATGAGCTGACTGTTGTTAGCTGCACTCACATTCAGCCTTCAATGTTCCTGGTGCCACCTTTATGCAAAGATGGGCCTGAAAAGAGTAGTGAGCGGAGAAGACGTACCTGCTGTGTTTGGTACTATTGTTATTCAGCTCAGTCAGAGTATTTTAATCAGGGAGAGTGCCTGGACAAGATAAACACTCTATACTGAAGTGGCTCCAGGGACAACAATAGGTCTGTTGTGGAGGCTTTAACCAGTGCTCCCTCTGCTTCTACTGTTACAGAAGCCACAGGTAAACAAACTAGCAGTGCCACCAGGGGTGCAGACGTGGGTCTGCACAGACAACATTCATATGCAATCTGATGAATCTAACTACTGGTCAGTGTGACTCAGGCTGCAGGGCAAAGAGGGGTGGAGATGTGGGGTTGTGTCCTAAACATCTCTAGGACCAGGCAACCTGTCTCCCTGACATCTATGTCCTACAGGTGAATCATCTTTGTATTTCAGGGCACACCAGCACAGACCACATCAAATCTGGAGCCGTGGAGACACTGATTCAATCACACACAGCTGTGGTTAAATACCTATGTTTGCAACAGGGAAACTGACTCAGGATCAGATAAGCAGGCAAGGATCTCTGTGCCCCGTTGATCCTTCATCATGTGACCCCCAGGTCTAGCCACTTAATCTCCAGTCACATGACTTCACCACAGCTCTGTAATCTCTCCATTTAAAGGAGAAGTCAAATATGCACAAATCCTCTTAGACCTTTCCTGGAGGATTGTATAACTCTGGAAAACTCTCTCGGTCCTCTCTGTGGCCATGCAGCACTGCGTCCAGGCCATGTGGGGCTCTGAAACTGCTGGCTAGGAGCCAAGCAGTCTGCGATAGAACAACAAAAACATCCACAGGAGAGGAGAGCAGCCTCTCAAGCAGGCAGGTAAGAGCAATGCCTGACCTCTAGGGCAAAGGGTATGGTGCATAGTGTTTGTGTGTGTGTAGGGAGAGAGATGGGGGAGGTGGCTGAGAAAAAGTGATGCTCTGTTGTTGGTCAAACTTACAATTAGCATGCTGATTAAAGCCTGGGAACAAAAGGCTTTGGAATGTAAGTTACCATCCATTACAACAACTCTAATTAGCTAGTCTCTGACCAGACTGCAGAGAGAAAATAGAGAAGCCTGAAAATAAAAGACAAAAAAATCTAAAAAAAAAAAGGTTTCTAAATAGTTAAGCCAATAAAAAAAATATTAAAATGTATAGACTTTGCAGAAAATGGAGCATTGTTAGTCACGAAGCAAAGCTCTGAACTCTGAATCCTAATTTCTCCCTTTTTTCCCTCTTTGTGCCTCTTTCCAGGCAAGCAGGGCATGAGAGAAATGCCAGCATAAACACTGTCCCACCCTCCTTCACAGCGCTGCCTGTCCTCCCACACTGGGTCACAAACCTGCTTTCAACACTCAGCTATTCCCTCAGCTACCATAGACATCGGCAGGAGAAATAAAACAAAACAGTGTGAATCCCACACCTCACAGTGAGGAAAACAAGAGGCCAGCCATGCTGAGGTTAGTTGTTTCCCTTTGGTTTATTTATTTTAATCCCTCTCAAAAATCTTTCTTTGAAAGTAATTGAATGAAAATCAAATTATTGAATTAAATTTTAAAGGAGGTATGTTGTTTATTTCCATTCATTGACATTAAAGTCTGGTACGGACACAAATTCTGAGGAAAGGGCACAAAACTCTGAAGTCAGGTTTAAGGAGGGAAAACAAACTTGACAGACCTACACCCGCTCTCTAAAAACAAACCAAACAAATGGGTTTTCCACCTCCAACACTCTTCTTTTCTGTCCCCTCCCATCCCCCCGGCTTACCTTCAGGTTCCAGAGTGGCCTCCTCCTCCTTGGTGGCAGTGAGGGGCGGCCGGGCCACGCTGACGGTCAGCAGGGACAGCAGGACAGCGGCCAGCAGCCAGGCCCACGAGGCCATCCCGTTAGTGGGGGCAAGCGCTCCCCATACCCCCCTTCTCCACCTCCCCCTGGACACTGATCCCATCTGAGGGGGTCCGCCCAACCATCAACTGCTGCCGGGTCGGTCTGTCACTCAGTGGAATTCACCCAATCACCTGGGCTGAGAGGTGAGAGAAAGACGAGGGGAAGGTGGTGGAGTGATGATCAGAGGAGTGAACGCAAAGATGGAAAAAGAAAAAAGAAGATGTGTCAGCGTGGAATATTTTAAGGAACTTCACATCATGCCACTATTTTCCCTTTTTACTTTAATTTTTGACAAAGAGAGATAGAAAACAGACACCCGGTGTTTCAAAATGCTGTCAAACAAGCCATGCCACAGACATACCAAAGCTGTGAGGCACACAACCGACCTGCATCACTCTGCTTCTCATCTATAATTATGCATAGAAAATATGTTTTTGAGAAACCAATTAAGAACTCAGTGTCCATGGTTTAACCAGTTTGATGAGTCACACACACTGCTGCAGTGCAGTTCAAAGATTCCTTAAGTTTATTAAACTGTTTCATCAGATGTTTACTCCCCTCTCATTTTTCCACTCGGCTTCTATTTTGAATGAATTACAAATGTAGCCCACTCTGAACTGATGTTTCCTAAATATCCCTGACAGAGGATGACCTGCACGTCGCAGCAATTCTGTTCAGTTGGACATATTTTATTCCCGTGCGCAACAGATGCGCCAAAGCTGTTGTTCGCGCTGCTGCATCCGTGCTAATTGTACCCGTGCGAGGCTCTTATTGCATTTGCGTGACTTGATTAACAAACCAGTAAGACTTTAATTGAAATGCAATATTACAATATTGGGGACAAACACATTAGTCTGTTTAGCCAGACATCTGCGGTTCAACCGCGCTCAAGTGTCTCTGGAGGTTTGGTGAAGTCACGCTTCCCTGCTCTCCTTCTGCTTCAGCTGGAAGTATCGATTGGTTTTTACCCGCAAAGCAGACATATGTAGTTTGACTGTTAGAGAGCCAAATGAAAACCTGAATTATCTTTAATGCACCCCCTTAGGGACGACACGCGACACGGACGGTGGACGCGCACATGATGCCGGGCTGAATCCATGAATGTTTCCAGACATCCTAACTTTATTCGAGATTTGCGCCGGGTTTATTTTGCAATTAATGCCAATAATTCTGCATAGTTACAACTCATACGTATGAGTTATTAATGATGACATACATGTGTCTAAAAACATAAAATAGAGACCACAATTACGCAGAAACTGTTAGATTTACATAATTTAAAAGTGCTGAGCGCAATAAAATGGATTATTCTGCAGCTATCAAATATAATCACACATAGAGAACTGAAATGGTAAATAGATTTTACAAAAAGTTGATATAATGTGCATCACAAAAGTATTCTAGCATGTTGCTGACGACATGACATTTGGACACATGAGGGACTTTGCTCCTTCCATGACCACAGCCTTCATTTAACCCGGGCTTTGAATGAAATTTCTTGGCACTGACTGAATTCCTATTGAAATTCAAATCAGTTGGGGTTTTTTTCACAATGAGAGCTCATTTGGAGCTGCTCATTGATTTAGGGCTCCAGCACGAAGCGGCGAAAAAACAACTGCGGTCACGGGATAATTGGCACCATAAATGCAATTTAGAAAATGAAGCAAAGTAATAAATAACCAGGACACTTGTTAATGGGCTTAAAGTAACGATGCAAGTTGTTGAAGGATAACTCCCCGCCTTCTAAAATATTTCACTTCAATGAAGGATGGTAGATGAAAACAATAAACACATTGCATTTTTAAACTGGATGTAAACCAGGGAAATCTCAAATGGCACACTTTATATAGAACTTTTATAGAAATGTCTGAAATAGAAATGTAGTTTAAAAACCTAAATCCAACTGTGGAAATTGTTTTTCATGCAGTCGTAAGAAAAAACTAGCAGCCGACAAACCCAACATGCGTAAAACATTTCTACAGCCGAAGCCTATTTGTCATGACAGGCGAAACCTTGACAGATGAGATTGTGAGGAAGCTTCAGACATGAACAGAAAATACTTACCAGGGAGGAATAAAAATCGTGGAGATCTCTGTTTTGGCATACACAGAGAAGGGAGGAGAGAGCATGAGCTGAATCCACAGGGAGGAATGTCTCCAACTCCACAATGCACCAAAAAATCTGCGAGGCGCTGCCTTTTTCAGTTTACTATTCCACAATCAGCCGGTATCAACTCAGATCTGAGGATATATTCCCAGCCCGACTGGCAACGTAGTCCAATGTCATGCAGAGAAATCCGAGTTTACACGCGTTATCCTTCATAAACAGCTCGGAAGATCACACCACTGCTCCCCGAAACTTTCCTCCCCGTCACCAAGTTTCTTCCAGGGCGCAAAACATGCCCAGCGTTCCCAGCAGAGTGTTCCCAGAGCACTTGATAACTCAACAGAAAGTTTGCAGCTACTATAGAGGTGGAAGGAGATTTAAAAGGTGCGAGAGGATCGTTGTCCGATGCAAAATGCCATAAAATCCATCAGCGTGTGTTCCCCTGGTGAAAAGAGTCTTTCGGGTCTTTCTCCTCTTCCTCCGACAGTCCTCGCACTGTTCCTCAGACGCTTTGTCAGGTTTACTCGGGTTTTTTCTCCTCCTTACGTCTCCACACACTGCCCTCCTCCTTCACTCCAGTGGGTGTCATTCCCCCCCAAGCACCCCCAGTGTAATTCGAGCCGCTTCCTGGCCGCAGTGCCTTTGGGCCCTGCCCTTCTCCGCCCATCAGACTGCTGCCTGCCTGCCTGCCTGCCTGCGCTCAACCTGCTCCAACTGGGTCCAATGAGAGCCGCTGCTGCGCTCTGGAGCTGTCAGCCCGCAGTAACAACGCCTCTCAGTGGCGAAGACATGCCATCTGCGAGAAGAGGCGCATATGAAACACACAGCAGCATAATCCATTTAGGCGATGCAGGGCTGCAACAACGAGTCTCATAATTTCTTAATTAAATTAAAAAAATTAAAAAAAATAAATAATCCAAGGGTATTTTTATCACCAGCTTTTAGAATATGATGCAATGTAGAGCTAACTACCACTGCACTGTTCAAATATTATATGAAATAATATAACAGTTGTCATGCCACACAAGTAGGCTATTCAATGTATCACTGTTTCAGTTTTTCAGTTTCAATATGTACAATGCTTGGTTCATTCTTGCTCATTTATACTGTATAGTACTGCCTTATAGTTTTATAGTTTTCCATCTGGTCTCCTGTTGTTTTAGCATTTATTTTAGCATTTATTCAGTGATATATATATATATATATATATATATATATATATATATATATATATATCTGTGTGTGTGTGTGTGTGTGTGTGTGTGTGTGTGTATACTGCAACAATGTAAATTCCCCCATTATTGGGATGAATAAAGGTTCGTCTTATCTTATCTTATCTTATCCTATAAGTGCAGTAAAACATCCATTTCCCTCTGAAAAGAATAAGCAGCACAGGATGGAAAATGCCAACACAGTATTTTTATTTAACATGGAGTATGAGTGAGGTGTGGGATGTAACTTGACTCAACAGGTTATTGGTCCTCTTACAGGTGATCACGGTCTATGATATGGTGTATTGTGGCAGAATTAGGAACAAGTGCAGTTCATCACTTTAATGATGAACAGATCTGCCCACAGAGAGACTGAGACTGGCCCCCTACTGCTTCATGCTGTCTCCTGCATTGGTTCAGACGTGGAAGTGCTCTGAAAGAGACACAGGGGAGGGTGGAAGATGCTAATCTGCACACGCTTTTTTTTTTTAAATTTTTGTCTCATTTCCACCGTTGAAGGCCTCTTTTTTAAAACAAGGGAGGGGAAAACTCTTCTATTCATTTTGAAAAGAGGCACTAACAAGGCTTTATTCTGAGGCAAAGGTTTGACCTGTGAATAGAGACTTCCACGTCTGTTTTGCTCTCCTCTCCCACTCCTCTGCCTCCACCAGTAAAGCCATCAGATAACAGTGGAGCTGACAGGTTGGCCAGAAATTAAGAGGGAGCGAGAGGTGTGGAAGGAGAGTTTGAATCATTTTTCAAGAGTGCCACAAAATACCCCCCACGGTTTCTCCCTCTGTGTGTCTCTTTCCTCTTACTACATAAGTCTATTTACAGTCGCCCAATTTATTTTCCACAGCTCGACCATCCTGCATTTGAAAGAAACCTCATCAAGTTGAGTCTCATGGGCCTTTGACTGAGAACTAGATGGACTCAATACCCTTGCGCTGTGGTATCCGTCAACCTGTCATTGTCCCTCTTCATCTCCCATCTTTTCTTCAGTCCTCTTTCTTCCTTAATCCCGCCTGTGCTCAGTGTTTGGATGTAGGAAACAGAGTGAGAGGAACAGAAAGTGACATGCTAATAGCTTGCCATCCGCATCTCAGATGAACATATTGATTGCTTGTCATTGTTGATAGAAATCATTGGGAGGGCAGCTTATTGGAGAGGTTTTCCAATAACGTGTTAATGGTGGGAATACCTCTTATTGCTGCAATGATTGGAGCTGTGAGTGATGTTTGTGGCTGAGCCACTCACCAGTCATTAAGCTTGCCTCCTGCTGCTATGCAAATCCACGATGCTGTTAAAGAGAGAGAATCAACAACTAGCCATTACCTCCCTTTGCCCATGGACGGCTTTACGTTAAAGTACCTCCACACTAAAATGTCTTTTGCTTATTGTTATTTCACTTGGATATTTGGCCTTCACCATGCAGAATGATGCAGCCTAACACATGAAGTCTGTTTTTACATTCATCTGCAGTGGAGAGAAAACATGTCTGTGTTCAGAGCAACAAGCATGGCTGCAGATTCTCAGTCCTGGTTTGTTATGCTGGTGTTATGAAGGTGTTTCTAACTTTTCTCACACAAGTCAGATTTAAGAAGCTGCAGTCACAACACATCTTCTCAAATCCTAACAGTGCTAAATTAACAATAACAGGCAATGGCTGTGGTGTTTACCATTATACAGTGTTTTTACTGCAGTGGCACATAGACAATCTAGTCCCTTATATTGAGCTCAGCCAGAAGGCTAACCCCCTTCCTATGTCTCTCTGAATGCTAGCAAAGATATTCACAGTTGAGAATACAAAACAGACTTGTTCTCCTCTGGAAGATCATTCTTTCTTCTTCCTTGAGGGTGCTGCTGTTAATCATGAATGGCAGTGATATGTTATTGTAACTTCACTATGCCAAATCCTAGTGAGAGCCCTCCTTTTTCTCCCAATATATCACTGACACTATATAATTAAAACAACAACACGTGGGTGAGTCATATCCTGTGCAAAATATGAAACAAATGCCTAGAGCTGCGAGTGGTGGGGGATGGGGGAGATTGGAGAGAGAAGTAAGAAGTAGACGACGCATGCCTCAGGGTCTAATTTGAACCATATACTGCAGCTTCTCTGCAGCCATGTGGAGATGTAAGAGGACCCTGACAGAGAGTGTGAGAGGAAAGTTTAGGTGTTTGGTCCGAATCGGTACTAAAATATGTTTCAAGAAGTATTCTGAGAGAAACCTCTTGTTCTTATTTCAACTCCATTTGGGAGGCCAGCTCTTACTGCTCAGCCTGACAAGAGCCCTCTCATACAGCAAGTCCCTCTGCTTTTAGCTCAGGAGGCATCACCTCATAAGTCAGCAGGTCTTCCTCTTCGTTGTCACTGATACGCTGTAATAACCTCATCGAGAGCCGGGCCTCCGCTGTCCTCTCCTCCCTCTCAGCAGGTAACAGAGAGCAGGGATAGAGGGAGTGGATGGAGGGGGAGTGGAGGGTCAATCATCCAGATTCCTCACATGTTTCCACCTCAGTGCTCCAGAGTGTTTGAAATAGCTGAGATGCCTGCAGATTGAGCTTACAGCGGAGCTCTGCTGAAAAGGGGCGCAGAAGGAAAAGGGGGGAAGCTGATGTTTGCAGCTCGAGACAAGAAGTTTGGTAGTTTCAACTCCTTCAAACTGCAGTGGGACAGCAAAGAGTAGAAGGAGGGACATGGGGCACACTGCAGGGTTGCAGAATAACTTCTGATCAAAATGTTTGCTTTCCCACCCACCAGACTGGCACCATAACTCATAAGAAAAACAACAGGACTTTTCAAGGAGAAACGCTGAGTAGAACTGACAACTTTATACATCTATATAAAATGTGTATAAAAGTGTGTTTTTTTCTGGAATTTTAACAGTGACATGGATTTCTCTCTCACTTCTTTATTCACTCTCTTTGTTCTCTTTTTTCCACAGTTCAGTGTACACACATAAGCATTATGCACACACACACAAACACATTACACAGCTCATTTGGTTCAGAGAACAGGTCACTTCAGTCACTCTGGGTATGACTCATACTTTGCAAGTCAGGACTTAAGCCTCTGCTGACACTGTTGGGTTTTAGTTTGTTTTTTTTTTAGCATTCTGACAATCCTTTAGGAGTTAAATACAACAGCTAGTAAACGTTCATATTTAGAGAACGTACACAACAACTGATACTGTCACAAAGTCAGAGATTCATCAGTTCAGTGACTCAGTCGTAAAGAGCTTAGACAGTCTTAAAATACAGAATTTTCTTTATCACATCAATAAGCTGTATATTTATCTGGCTGTTTCATTTTTTATTTCTTAAATCAAGTGACAATGACCATGAAATGTCTTAAACCTTTTGCTTTGCAAACACAATGGTGTCATATGACAATTACATTAAAGCCTAGAAATAACCCACCAAGTCAGTAAACTACCTCAATATTATCCACTGTGCCTAACATTTGTTAGCATTATCTACCATAAACTACTGGTCATACCAGACTAAACTAAAGTTATAGAAGTTGTATCTGTCTAAATCTCCACCAGAAAGCTTCTTTCTAACTATTAAAACATTACAGAGAAGTGAGACTCTCAACAATGTAAATATACTTCAGTCAGTATAGAAAATAAGACCAAATACTCAGTGTTATTGCTTGTTTAAATGAATATAATTTGCACCTTAGTCTTGCTTCCCTGTTAGTTAGACATTAGCGCTGACTGCAGTGATCACTGCAGTCCCAGCAGCAGGAAGTCAGGTTAAACATTACGTGGTGTACAGAGCCGAACTGTTCCCCAGAACTAGCACAGCTGGTGACATCTCACAGGATGTGAGCTTTGTAGTACCTATAATCTACTGCTCTTACCAGCAGCACTACCCTCTGCTATGAAGAGAACTGATGCTATCTTTGAGGATGTCCTCATGGACTCTCTTTTAAGGCAGTGGGTTTCTAAAATACTTTCACAGCATTTTGAAAGCAGGTGTTTTCTATTGAGAGTCTTTTACACCATTTGAAGAGGAGCGCTGCCTGTCATCTGGCTGATCTTTAGAGAACGTCAATTGTTGCAGACAGTGATAAAGCAAAGACTAAGAGGGTGGAAGAAACAAGCCGAAAGTATCTGTGGTGTATCTGGAGTGCCCACCTCAGGCAGAGCCATGCATTCCCAGTACACACATAGCTTTCATTGGGATTATAGATTGAGGCCCAGGGAATAAATCCTGAGGCCAGTGAATGGGCTGTCTGACCTTTAACCCTGGGGCAGAGAAAAGACTCTACTCTATGTCGTGATGTCATCAGCAAGTCATTACCAGCAAGGCTCTCAACACCTCTACCATCCCACCCTGACTCACTCTGCTCAGCTGCTATTGGACAAGCACCTAAATCACTCTGCAGGGTGGCAGTTATAGACTTGACCTTGGCTTGGTGCTGTTTTCCATTCCCTGTTCCCACATTTAACTCTGATTATTGTTTCTCTGTGTCTCTACTCACTGCTCGGTCCAGTGGCAGGAGCACAAAATAGTAAGTTATGGGTGCAATAAATAATAATGCTCCATCATGTTTTATTTATGCCACTCATCTAGCAAGTCTGATCGAGTTCCTAATTGTTATTGTTCCAGGCTGTGCTACATGGCTATTTGAAGGAAACGGTTTATCCAGGAGATATTTGAATATGTTTGACACGGGCATGTTTGCCCTTGTGTGGTTGACAGAGTTTGTTGAATCACAACTATGGCATTGAGGCAAAGCATATGTTTTCTTAAGCGACGATGAGGTGAGCTGAGGTTAACTATTTTGACCGTGAACGCCAGTCTGAGGCCTAATTTGAGCTGAGCGGTCTCCCGAGGAGTCACCTCCTTACCAGAGCCATGACCTTTGACCCCCTCAAGCTGCTTCTGCACTACATCCACATAGATAGATAGAGGAATAGAGGAAAAGTGACAGAGATGTATGTCTTATTAAACACCCTGCATCCTGATAAATAACGCTTGTGTAAACATTAAAGCACCATAGCCCTCAAAATACAAGTTTAAAAAGGTCAGAGTTAGATTTCCTGTTTTTTTTCCCTGCTGTTTACAAAATGTCTCATACTCAGTAACAGTGGAGCGACTGTGAGCAAGCTGGCTTGACTCAAGGCTTCAGGTTGCAGCATGCCTACCTCTGTAGCTGACTGACAGATTTACATTATCCTCTACCACATTTTTCTGCACTTGCATGTCCTAATCATGCTGTTGAGCACTGGTATCCCCTGGAAAACCCATCTCTCAGCATCTATCCATTTCTCCACCATTTTTCCACCCTCTTGCCCACGGCAATGGCAGAAACCCTGAGCTCTGCAAAGCAACACAGATTAAAAACTCCACCAGGCCCATAAAATAACCAAGTATTTATGAAGGCACCTGGATAGACTTCTCTGCAGAACTAAATGCCCCACAAGACAAAAGACCTATTGACTAGTTCATTTATATGAAAGATTATACCTATACCAACCTTGGAGACTTGCCGGGAAAAGTCTTCACAGTTCTCTTCATGTAAACAGACGTGCATGAATGGACATGTGTTGACTAATGTACACCTCACTCGTTGGAAAACTGTACCACACAAATAAATTAATCAAGGTGAATGCTACACTTCCTCTCAAAGCACTTAGCAGTTTAGATGCCCTGTTAGTGCCTGTTCCATCAATCATGATCAAATCACTCTGGAAAATGGGATGAGGCCAGCATCTCTCTTTGCTAAAGGAGCAGCAGTTTAGCAAAAAATGGTAGGACTGTAAATGTGGCTTGTGCTGAACGGCAGCAAAGAAATACAACTGTGAGTTGAAATGTTTATCAGTAAAGGATTTAGTTTACTTCACTAATGATATGTAATATAAAGGGGTTTCCAGGTCGTAACCAATGGCTTTTTATCAGTGGTTATTCAATCATCTATTAATTCCTTATAGATACATTTAACAACAACTTGGGGTTGCCAGATTGTAAAAAAAAGTCTCATTATCTTTCATGATAATTTCCTTTGAATTTTTAGCTTGAATCAATAAAAAGGACCCTCCACGATGGACCATTCTACCTGCAGTTATAACTGGAGTAATAATCAGTTTATATGACTCTCAGTTAGAGTTTACTACTCTAGACTTGGTAATCTATAGTTTTTGAAGAACACTTAATAATGACTACTTCACTTTCCAATAAGCATCAGCTCTACAGTTATTCCATAATATATTATTAATAAATTAAATTGCACAAGTACATGACTACAAGCACCAGGACATACACTAACTGATTTTATGCAAGTTAGTGCAACACATTCGTTCTGCAAACCATTATTAAACTACTCAAGAATCATTAATAAAACCAGAAGTTACAACTTAGAAATATTCTAGATAACACACTCTAAATAAAGCATATCTTGTTGATAATATTGTGTTTGGGTTTTAGTCGTGTATAACCAAGCATATACATTGATCACTTAAGAAGTAATCCCCTTGAGCATTTATAATGTACTAGTTGGTATTACCTAATGTATGTTTAGTCTGTGTGAGTATTTGCTGTGAGTGAGCGTTTGCTGTAATTAAATGTACAACCAGTGCAGCTCTGTGGGAAAATCTCAGTTTCTAATTGCTGTCCCAGTGAAAGTCAAGGAGACACACCTTGTAAGCTGATCCCTGGGAATCCTGATGTTCACACTGAACGACACTGCCCTGTCTCTTCCATTGGTCTGTATGACTGAGCTTGGGTAAACCTGCAGCAGAAAACTCCCCCACTCCAAACACACAAACACCCCTCTCAACCCCGGCCCGGCCCCTTGCCTGTGCTACCCAGCACGAGCTGTCACTCCTTTAGTATGTCACTGTAATTCACAGTGACAACAAACAACTTGCCATGCTACACACTACCCGTGATCCCTCACAGAGAAGGGGAGGGGGCAGTGGGGACATTTAGGAGAGGACAAAGAGAAAGAGAAAAGGGTACAGGGTAGAAGGAAAAGGCTGAAGGGAGGGGATGCAGTTGTCATGCATGTAAAACTGTCGTATCAAACATATTTTACTATTTTCTTCCACATTATGATGTCCTGCTGCAATGTAGCAGAAAGAAAAACACGATTAATATTTGGCTGCATATAGTAATTCCAAAAGGCCACAAAGAGGCTGACAATCAATGGTCCTGTCACAGGGATTGATAGGTTGAGAAATAGTAGGCTGGTGACCTCTGACCCCGAACCATAGAAAAAAGACAGAGGTGGTGTAAGGGTGGGGGGCAGTTTAAGTTTCAAACCCTTTCTCAAATGCTTCACTTAGTTCAAGGTTTTGTACAAGTGTGAGGAGCACTTAAAAAAGTAGACAAAAAGCCAGGCAGGGAACTGGAGGAAGAATACCAATCAGTAAAGAAATAGTAATGTCATGGAAATAGGAGGGAGAAGGTAAGGCTGGGAGCAAAGAGGGGGAGAAAGAGAAAAAAAAGCAACATGACCCAAGGTTCAGCTGAAGACAAGGCATAAATCAAAGATGGCGTGAAAACACCTTTGGGCTCTCTGTTTTGCTTTCCAACCGAGGAGCCAAATTGTTCTCTAACAGAGCGCAGCCACTTCTGAGCCTTGATGTGCTAATAGTACTGATCAGTTGTTGTTTATCTAGCATTACTCTGAAGAGCCAAATCAATCACTGGGTAAACATTAGCCAGGGTGCAGAGAGCTGGAGGGCGGGAAACTCTTTCAGGGAAATAGAAGGAATTCACTCTCAGTGTGACAGACAAGGCAACCTCTCAACCAGGCTGGGTTAAGAAGTAGGAGTAAGAGTGGGAACACAGACATGTATTATTTTTTCATAAATTATCAAATTGCATGTATCAGTGATGTGAGATAACTCATTCAATGGTCCATGTCGTCATCATGCTCTGGTGCATGCGCAACACAGTGGTGGTCCCTGTGAGCCTTGTGTATTTCACTGGATGTCGTCTGTTTCCATCATCAGCCCCCGGCCAGTCTGGTCTGGGAACTTGTTTACTCCAGTGCAGCGACATAGAAATGCATGCATTGATTCCTTGGTTAGGATGTAGAGTAGAGGAGATTAAAGTATATTTGAGTAGGATAAAGTATGGCAGAATAAAATACTGCCATGTAAAGCAGATATTAGTGGTGCCAGTATAGCATGTAAAAGTACAGAAGAGCAGAGTACATTAGAGTGAAAAAGTAGTGTCGAGTAGAATAAAGTACAAAATAATATAATTTGAGAGGGTGGTGTCAGTAAAGAGGTCAGTAAAGTAGAGTACAGTAGAAAGAGACATATCTTTATTAATATCCTTATTATTCCCAGAGGTTTTCATTGAAAACAAACACTCTGACGACAGATGACTGGATTTCATTTGTTCTGCCTCATGCTAGTAGATGGAGGCACCATCTGGGTGTCAGGCTGCTTGACTGGTGGGTGAACTGCCTGTCTACGGTGTAGGGGTCTTTTGGGGGTGTCAGGCCATGTGTCCCCTCTGGGGGGGTGGCAAAGGGGTCCTGGTGAGCCTTGTAGCCTGTGACCATGATGCCTGTTCCCCTGACCTGGAGCACCACCCCTCACCCCAAACAAGGCACACGCATCTAAACACACATTTGCACAATAACAGGTCACGAGCTCAATCCATTAACACTCTGTTTGCTTTTTATATCTTACAATGTTATGAAAAGCACACGTCTAAAGGTTGCAAAACAATTGAAAAGCTGGCGACCAGATCCCCACTCAGGATCTGGTAGATATTAGAAACACCAAAATACAGTCCAGGAGAACAGGACAATATTAGGAATATATGCCTCTAAATTTGTATGAAAACATATTCTGCTATGCCTTTATATTGTTGTCCCAACTTCAAACACATTGCTGTTTCAAGCTGGATGGGATGAAGAATCCACCGCACTTGCAACAGGCCTCCCATCCCAAACACACACAATGCAGACATGTAAGAGGATGTAGCTTCAATTTAATAAAATATAGTTTAGATTCACCTTTTACACCAGAATCACATAAAAATACAGTCTGACTCTGTGAGTGACCTCGTCGTTTTGTGTTTTAGTGTGTTCGATGTGTTTCAGCAGTAATGAATTTGTAATCCAATAAACATCTGAAGTTATCGAAGAAAGCTCCATAAACTTCAGTGATCAAGCCAACAGCATGTTGCACAACTCCATACTGTGTACAGACGATGAATTAAACAGCACACACACAACTCCAAGGGAATCCACGTGAAGCACATACACACAGAGTTGTAATTGGGCTTTGAGAATATAAGTGTGGGTGTGGGCTCATCTGCCCCTGGTATCCGGGCTCTGTGTTTGGGGGGGGCCACAGGCAGACTGCTGCTGGCGTGGAGTCTGAATAGACCGGCGGCTGAGCAAAGAGAGCTGTGTGCACATGGCCTCCATGGCTAATCTGCTAATGTATTCCAGAGGTCAGGAGGGTTTCGCACCAAATCAATGGAGGGATTTACACAGCTTTCCCCTGGAATGTGCTCCATCCGCACTCTGCTTCGCGGAAAACATCCACCTCTGCTTTGCCAGGCCGTCCAATTTTCCGCGACATTTAACCACAAAAAAGGAAGAGTGAATCCAAAAAAAAAACAGTGTGCAGTGAAGCACTCCCTTACCCGTCTCTTCTCTTATGCATGTCCACCACAGAAAGTCAGCTACGATAGCTGTTTTACTGCTGAGATGCTCTGGTGCCCTTGACACTATGTCCAACCTCATATAGCCCGGTGACACAGAGATCACTGAGCAGTGATGTAAGATAGCTTTTCAATACGAATGGAAAAGGTGAAAAGCCACAGTTTGTGGCTGTATCCTCTATACTCCAAACTGACCTTAAAGGTAAGAGAATAAGCTTGAAACCCCAGTCCAAGTGAGAAAATCTGTGTTCCATCAACATCTAGTGTTCTCATAACACAAAGCACTATTAAGGCACCCACTGAACATCTCAAAGGTCAACTGAAATGGATAAAACATGGAAATTCAGACAGACACATAGATTTGATTTTCCCTACTGTCAGCTGTGCACATATTATGTTATCAGTCCTGAACCTGCATCACCATGTTGGACTTGCACTGCAACCAATTGGTGAAATGAAAACATTCTCTCTTAGTAGATAAAAAAGCATGTACAATTGAGCAAGATTTTGAGCATGCTGTAAGATATTGTGGTTTAGATGTGGTGTAAAATATCTTTAAAGCAAGTTGTTCTGCAACTGTTAAAAAAGTAAAAAAAAAAAAAAAACTCAGATGAAGGATTGAAAATTTCACTCAGTTGTTTGAGGTACATTCAGGCATCGAGGCATAAAGTGATGACTGTAAAACAGAGAAAGAGAAAGGGATGAGAACAACTATCAGGGAGGGAAAGTGGCCCACTCTACAGCTTAACACTCAACATTTCTGATATGAAATCTCCTTATCTGTAGTGTGTCTGTGTGTGTTTTATGTGAGTGTGTGTCAGTAAGGTCTTGTGTGCTCGTAGGAATGCACCGCTCGATCCCTCCTCTCCTCTCTGTCTCTGGTTGTTGGACCGGGCCTGGCTCAGGTCATAAATAAGCCGGCCGTGGAGAGAGGAGGACATCTGAACCCAGACACACAGACGTAGAGTATAGGGGCCCTGGCCTTATATCCAGACACACACACACACACACACACACACACACACACACACACAGAGCCAGGGCGGCTCACTTTCACTGCCCTTTAACTCCGTTATAGAGGTCATAGGTCAGATTCATATAAATGTGTTCAGCTCTACACACTTTGAACGGGAGATTGATGTTCAGCTCCACGTCTTATATTATTCTTTCACATATCTGTCTCAGGGCAGTATATGTTTGGTATGACTCCCATAAGGAAGGTTGATAAAAAGCAGCATTTATGTACGTATATAGTGGATTTATAGTGTAGATATTTGGAGGGATGAACTATAAAGTGAGATCTCAATCTTTGCTCAGCATTGCAGATGTTTTAATCTGACCCCACACTTGATGTTACATGCAATGTATCACACAGTGAAACCCATCAAATAATCTTATTCTCTCTTCTTCTCTTGTCATACCTTCCCTCCTTAATGCTAACTTTGCCATCCTTCTCTGTCATGTAGCAGATCTGTCTGCGACTGCTCGCTTCACTGCTGCAGTGCTACATGATCTGTTTACCAATAGTGTGTTTAGCTGCCAGGCAGAGGGAGAGAAACGACAAAAGGCTGTTTTGAGGGGATCAGAATGGACTCACAGTTGGCCTGAAGCTCAGTATCTGTAAGACGATCGTGATCTGATGGTCTCAGCAGAAGGAACATTTGAACACATGTTTTTTGTCATTTAATCCACAGAAGTAGCTGAAACCATGGTTTAAAATGTTGTATTTTCTTGCTGAGAACTAGGTGAGAAGACGTTGTTACCTTTAGACTTTTCCTTGTTTCAGTCTTGGTGCTAAACGGTACTGATTCTCCTCAGACTGTTAGGTTGTATGAAGTTGTATTGATATCTCCATTTTAGAGTTTAAATGAGAGAAGGGTTAGTTTTATCCTCCTCTCTGAACCTCCAGCCCAGCCCATCAAGTTCACCCACATTTCCCCCTTGTTCATCTCCCCCCCTCTACATGAGGCTGACCCCCACCCAGCCTCTTGTTCAGACCCCATCCTCCTTATTGACATGATCTCTCCATTTATCTGTCAGAGTGTTTCCTGTGCACGGGGTGATGGGGGTCAGCAGTTTGATAAACCCATAAAAGCCCCCCAAGTCAGCCCATGAAGGCCTCGGATGGCCTCTGTCACCCGTTCCCACAGCCCTGCTGTCTGTCAGCCTCTATGACTGACAAGCGCTGTCACCCCACACCCCAACGCTCACACCCATTCCTAAAACACACACACACACACACACACACACACATTAAATATCATTCTGTCTAGGCCTGCCCCTCACTAATATGATTTACAAAAGCTTCAGCCTCACACTCTTGCCCCTTTTCAGTAGACCAGTGGAAGAGGAGGGGAGGAGAAAGTGTGGGCATGGTGCCCAGTGACTCCACCTCCTCCAGTTATGAACAGGAGCGCATTCTGTCTTTTCCTCTGGCCCTCCAGACACTTTGAGGAGGATCAATGCACCATGCTAACTCTCCAGTGTGAAAAGACTGACACTGATGCCACCCTCCCTCCTGGCACAATGACACAGATGCTGCTGCCAGTGAAAATGTCATAATATACTATGCCATAAAAACAACACAAAAATGAAAATGCATAATATGTCAGTACTGTTGTGAAAGTAGCTGTAGAAGTCGAAGGCACAGATGTAGTTTGTGAATGAATTGTTTATGTTGTCCTTCTATTTCTTTTCCTCACAGATTCTCTGGAGAACATTTTGAGCTCATTTCATCCATGTCTTCTTATAGAATATGGACACTAATTTTAGACTTTTTCAAGAAGTTTGAAGCATATTATTATGTGATTTTTTCTTCATTAAATTGACAATACAACTGACATAAGTTGATTTATGACATTTTTGAACATACCATAGCATGCCTATTCATGGCATACCATAATAATACTGTTTAATGACTTTTATCACATAATAAAGCATAAAATCTTTGACACACACACACACACACACACACACACACACACACTACATACATTAAATAAACATATTCTAAATTAATGTTTTTACAATTCAATTTACAATTTATCTTTTTTCGACATACTATACAATGACATTTTTATTACATGTGCACATATACTACACCGACTTTTTATGATTTGTTTTTACTTTTTATAGGATGCTACTGAAGTCACACCATAATAAGATTGCTCCATAACTCTTTTCAGTAAATTTTCAACATACCATACTATGACATTTCTTCATGAAATTTGGACATGAACTAAATGCACTTTCTTATGACATTGTTTGATAGAATGACTCTTCATGTTATACTACAATAATGTTTTCATGAAACTTTGACTTCTTTTCATTAAATCTTTGACATAGTTTTCAACAATAACAATCATTCACACAATCATTCAAATATACAAAAATCATATAATTTTACAGTTGCAGTTCCCATCTGTGTACAGACAGTTGTGTTTTTCAGGTACACCTCTCCTCACCTTGATGCTCCTTCCTCAACATTTTGTGTCTTTTCACCACAGAGAAAATGTTGTCTCAGTTTGTCTGCCTAACATTCCTTTGTAACATCATCCAGTAAGACTTCATATCTAAATGACGAATAAAAGTGCCAGTCTTAACATCCAACAAACCTGAAATTAAAAGCCATACAAGAATAATAAAATTTTATTTAAACTTGAAGAGTTTCATTCATTTCAAGTTGAACATTCAAACAAACATTGGTGCTTGAAAAAGGTGGATATTTGAACTGATGAATGATCTTGATTTGATTTTGATTTATTTTGTCATTAATTAATTTCATACAATGAAGCTTGTGGGAAAATGTGTTTTTAGGATACACTAAATTACATCAGCTCACAATTCAAGGAATAAAAATTAGAACCTGTGGCCATTTGTGTCACACCAAAAAGGGTTTGATGAATCTCTCTATCTGTCCAGGTTTGCACCCTACACTGTACAGACACCCAGCGACAGCCCCATATCTCACCCCTGCACTGAAGGCTGGGGGTGGGTATCCCAGCCAGCGGAGGACTGGTCCTGTCTCCAGACACACATCAGTGTGATGGAAAGTGGCCTTTGCAGGCCAGGAACTCAACTCACCCTGTCTGGAGCCAGCTGCTTTAAAGAACCAGAGGAGAATTAAGAGGAAACTTATGGGAGGGAGAGAGGAGGCTTTCTGTCAGAAGATGAGATAATCTGAAGCTACACACACACACACACACACACACACACACAGAGTAATATGGTGGAAAACACAAGGCAAGAAAAATGCACTTTGGAAGAGTCACATGGGGTGTTATCTTAAAAGGATAATGATATGCTTTCCTGACTAAGTGTCAGTGTCTAGTTTGTGATGGTAATTTCCACACAGATGTCAACCTGGTTCCACAGTGGTGACCAGGGATAATGCGAGTCATGCTTGACTGTTTCTGTCATTGTTTCTGTGCATCTCACTCCATCTGTCAGTGTATCCAATGACACCAATTACTATAATCATGAGTGTATTTTTCAATTTTAAAACACACAAAAAAAACCTTTACTCAGATTTGCATTTTGCTGCTGTTTTTTTGTATTTCAAAAGACTTGAGTGCACAAAAAGATACATTTTCTTTCACTCGCTTCTCAACTTCATATCCCAAACCCGACTCGCCTCTCCTCCTTCCTCACTGCTCCTCGCTGCTGTATGAAGCAGCGTATGCTGTGGTGAAGCTGGCACCAGGCTTCCAGAGCTTTCCTGCACAGACGTTTTTGATTCAAGCACTGAAGCTTCTCGGGTTCTCTACATGTGTGGCTTTGACAATCTTCTTCCCCACTCTGTTTACTGAACAGTGAAACCCGGAGGCCACAGACCGACGTGGGCTCACACTGAGGCTCCTCATTCCCACCAGAAACAAGCCCATTTCATGAAGAATAATACTAATAACACGACCAGAGCCCCAAACATTTCCTCTCTCTGCAGATCAGGTTTTTGTTATATTAAGTATTGGCCAGAGTGTCTCATGAATACTAACCCCCAAATCATCTAGTGCTTTTTAAATGTGGTGCGCTTGAGAAGATTCTCACCAACAGCTGACTTGTTCTAAACCCCACACAGAGATATAGTCCTTCTACGCAGCACGTTGGGATGTTTTAAGGGCTTATATGCCTTCAAAATGCCCTCAGGAGAACAGACAATGGAGACAACAATCCAGAGAGAAAAGAGTAAGACGACAAGGAAAGGAGGACGATGAGAAAGGTGTAGAAGGTGAGAGAAACTGAATGAAGGAGCTGAAGAAAAAGAGGAAGGAAAGGCTTGGTTTTCTTTTCTCTAACTCTGGATTCCTGGGTAATGACTGGCCCCAATTCGCCAAATGAAACAAGAGACCCAGCCAGCCCGATGATGTTTATTTCTCTCCATTTTTCATCTTTTCTTTTTTGACATAAAAATCATACGTACAGACTCTGCATTTAATTTGTACGGCAGCTCAGTGTTTTCCTCCCGTTTCTCATCTGCTACCCCCTATTCCTTTTTGCACATTCAGCAAAGTCCTCTGTCCAAAGCAAGGATTTGTGGCTTGCTAACCAGCGGAGGGGATATTTTCTGAGAAATCCCTTCTGCCAACAACTTTCTTCATTGCAGCCTCATATGCTGACCCGAGCAAGCGTCCTTTGAGTCACTGCTGAAAGAGACTTCGGTCCATGCTGTTTTTGTGAAGCAGCGACCCAGTGTTGAACAATGACGCATAAGTTAGTACAATGTCAGAGAAAAGAGGAGTGAGATATTTCTACTTAATATAGCTTCTTTTGACTTGGATGAGTGCTGTTATGAAGGAATAATCAGTGAATCCCCGTTCATGCATCAGAAAAGTCAGCAGTAAACCTGCAGAGAGCACTTTAAGCCTGCACACTCACGCACGTTCAGCACTGAGGAATACTTTGTAGTTCGGTGAGGCTGATCAGCTCTATGAGCCACTGATGGGCCCCCGTCCAGCGGCCACAGCGGCTGGATGAGAGCGAGCCAGGCTGCATGCCACGGGAAATTTCTGGGATCAGTGAATCTCTCCTTCTATCTCTGTATGGCTCAGAGGCTCCGGCTTTTGCAGTGAGCATCATATCTGGCCACAACCCTTATTTGGTTCGATTTACGGGCGCCATGCAGCGACCACAAAGTCAAAACCCAGACGTGAATTCTCTTTCTGCTTTCGATGTCCAAGAAAACCACATCAACCAACGTATTAAGTACAATTGTGGTTTATATTGATGTACTGGCTGTTACCTGAACTCACAGCACTTTTTAAAAAGATTTGCACAGTTTTATATCGTGTGTTTTTTAAGCTTACACTTACTACACACAATGGGGCTGTGTGTAGAGCATGAAGTTATAGTCTGACAGTGGCAACAATGAAGACATACCACTTATCATAAAGATGGACAAACAGTTGATACAGTCTGTGTAAAAAAAAAAGAAAAGAAAAGCTGCTACATCTTGTTCCAGTCCAAATAGCAGTCTTTTTCAGACTCCACTTGGGAACAGCATTGTGTTCCACTACCCCATCCGTCCCCCTTTCCTCATCCATCCACACATGGCAGCTCCACGAGTGGCCGCACCCTCGCTCACTGTTGTCCTGAGCCAGGCATTTTGACCGCCTGTGCCCACTATTTGCCAGAAATAAAAATATTTGCTCAGCTAAGTGTTTCTGCAAATGGCTTTTAGGTCTCATGGGCTGTCGGGCAACTGGAGTTCAGATGGTCTGGTCCTGATGGATTGATTTCAGTCCTGTCATCTGACTTCTCAGAGAAAGACATCAGTTTCTCCTTCCACACATGATTTCTGGAAACATAAATGGTAGCAGAGGCTGGCTGAGGGTTCATCCTCTTAACCAAATAGTGGCCCCAAGACACGCAACACCTCCCCTCTCATTCCTACAGCTCCCTGGCTCATAGTCTTTATCAGCTCTGTGGAGACTTCACACTGCTAAAGTTGAGACAAGGCCCATGAAACATTTCTGACATTGCTCAAATGTGTGGCTAATCAGGAATGGCTGCTCATGTGTGGAGGACTCACTAGCTGGCGGACGTGGGGAGGAAATAAAAGGGCGTGCTATACAGCTGTATAACGTTTTTGGGGGAGAACAAACAGTTCTACAAATAATGCCAGTGATTTCTATATTATTATAGGTCTGTACGCTGTTCATGTCAATATAACTTTATAAAAATCAGCTGTGACTACATAAATCTATGATATATGTGAACTATTTCTAATGATATGATGTTTAAAAAACACCTTTTTAGCCACATTGCCAATTACGAACCTACACTGTAAGTCGAAATCTCATCACAAAACAATTGTTACCAGTGGAACAATGGCTTATTAAGGTATTATAGGCTATTAGGGGTAAATATGGCACACTTTATTGGTCAGATTTGAGGGCCTACTGCATTCAGAGCAAGAAACAAGATGTGAGTAAAGGGGGAAAGTAAGAAGCTGTGCAGGGAATTTCAATCGTGTGAATACTCAGTGATTTTTAAGGTTATCATAGATGTTTCATAAAAACGTGCATGTGATTTTTCAGAGCAAAATGCATGGTATACTGTCTATTACAGTGAACAAAAGCAGTGTCAAAAGGAATCAGCTTTTTCTACTACTACTTTGTTCACGCAGAGCGTTGCATAGCCTACGTCAGCCATAAACATCAATGTTTTATAATCTTAATTATACAGACATTTTTCTGTTCTCCTCCATGGGCCAGCTCCCCCTCAGACCCAGCAGGTTGCCGTGACGATGCCAAGCACTCCCCTCAACAAGCAACAACAGCAGCATTCAACAGGCGAAGAGTTAGGGCTCTGCAAATATTGGCTACGCTGGACTTCATGTGCCAAGAATGGGAGGCATAGAAGTTTAGGAGGCAGTTGGTGTTGGTTATGACTTTAACCTCTACCTGTTCCAAACTTCTGGAAATATATTTTCCATTTAGAATAGAAATTAGAGGGGGCAGGCGACCAGGAGAGGGATGTTTCCGCTAAATGAGATTAAGTCAGAAAAACAAGCAATCAAAAGAAGATTTAGATTCCTCAGAGGAGAAAGCACACATATGGAGAGGTGGGTCGACTCCCACCACCGCCCAAAAGCTCTACTCTATTCACTCCGACACATTAGTATTCTAATGCCAGTGGGAATATGTATGACTGCCTCTAAGAGAAAGAGCTGCACAAGCCTGTGCCAGAGGAGCAGGAGGAAAGACAATGAAGGGGTAAACACTGGAGAGACATTAACGTGGTAAAAAACTTGTCGGGAGAGAGAAGCAGGAGAGGCATTAGCACATTAGAGGGGTTTTTATATGATGACAACATCTATTTCCCTGCAGTCATTGTCTGTGTCTCCATGCCAACACAGCAGCGCTTGAAGACCAGAGGGGCTCTCTTCTCATGCCTGTGCACCCTGGTTCACCTTTATAGTCACACAATGAATTGATAATGATGAATTACTGTGCAGCTTTGTTTTACAAAGCTTGTTTTCAGTTGTAGTATGCGCTCATGCACACTTAATTAAAAATACCACAAAGTAAAAATCCTCCACAAGCTTATTTTATAAAGTGTTAGTTTAGTCCAGCTCCCAATTTAGGGTCAAGTCCTTCCAAAGGGTAACAAGATAAACCTGATGGGTAATAAGATGATAATGAAATTTAAAAAAAAAAAAAAAAATTGTAAAATTGTACTTGTGCAAAACACTTGATTAGAAAATAAGTGTAAACTTCAGTCATTAATCATCACAACATGATCAAACCTTAACATGAATCATATTTAATAAAGATCCTCTTATTTCATTATGAACTGTACAACAGCAGTATAACATATTTTGCGTATAAATCAACTGATCTAAAGTAGTTTCTCTTCAATATATGCCTGCATCAGATGTACTGTAATGTACACAACAACCTGATGCTTGTGAATATTTTCACCATGTCCAACAGCAAGCTGGATCAACATGAAGTCCCATGTCAAAATGCATTTTCTATGGTCCCTTAATAACTCTGGCTAATCACTTTAGCATTGTCTCTAGGGACACAATGTCTCCCTCACGTCCTGTATCCTATAGCGAGGGGGCTAGAGAGCGGTCTGGTGATGGTGTGTTGAATTTGGGTGACAGGGCCCCAGTGGGAGTGGGCGCCCCCCTGTCCCTTAGCTAATCCCCAGGAGAAAGGGCCTGCATTATGGTGCGATACGCTTAATCCGGGGGGGCCTAGTTCACAAAGCAGCCCGGGACTTCCTCTGGCCTGGGAGCTTCCGCTGGTCTGGGGGGCCTGGCGTGGGTGCCAGTACAAACATGCACCAATAATACACGACTGCATTACAATGACACAAACAACTGGCATATAGACACACATGTACAGGTTGGACAGAGGAGTGAGCATGAGAGAATAAAAAAAACAAAACTTGTAAATTCACTGTCCTTATGGGGAGCCAAACCAAACAATCAGCCCACGTTCAGTAAGAGTAAACACAGAGTACACACACATACTACATACTGTGGGCAGAGGCAGTGTTTACATCCTGCCCCCGGGTACGATGAAACAAAGCTTGTGTGTACTGCAGAAAGATTAGCTCAGAAACTGAGAGGGATCAAACAAGCTCACTGCCTACAGACAGATTTCATATTTACTAACAGGAAGACAGTGTCATGTAATGGCCCCCTCAGATGCTACAAAGAGTCCCAGGTTACTCACATACAGTAGATGTGATCAGCCGATGCTGGTGGATGATGCATTTGTCCTCCTACTGTGAGGAGGAAAAAAAAAAAGATAACATCTGTGAGACATGCTTTCCCAAAGACGTTTCCCTTTTATTTACCGCAAAACTAAATAATACTTACCAAAGCAGCCCATAAGATTTAGAGCCATTTGCATAAACAGCTGAGGGATATTATTCCATATTTCTGACATGGTTCCACACGAAAGCTTGGATTTGGAAAAAGGGGAAATACGTCAGGAATGGCGTCTCTTTTTCCCCATTTAGAGACTTGCTTTTCCTTCCCAAAGTATTTCACGCTGACACATCCTCTTTCCTCTGTGGGTCCCCTGGCATTTTTACTGTGGTCACAATACATGTGAGGAGAAGCTACAACGAATAGTGGAGAGGAGGAGGGTTTTGTTTGTCGCAGAATAAAGATGCAAATGCTTCGATAACAATTTTCATACACAAGTGTATGAAACAAGTGAAACTTAGCTGACATATCAACCAATGCTGCAGCTTAAACTAAAATTTCACGTTCTTTCATCTTTCACATCCCAACCTGCATTTCAAGGCCTTTACTCCTTATACACCAGTTTAAAAGCTTTCATACTCTTTGCTTAGTTTCAGTGCTTGTATATAAACCTACAGGACAAACTAAGTTTGCAAATGCTGTCTCAAATTACACTTTATTAACATTATTATGATAAACTGACATTTCAGCATATTTAAGTGCTTGAAACAACGTTGTGTGCAAATAATTGACATGTTAAGATATTTTAACTTGTTTACCGTGTGTAATTTTCCATACAAATCTCTTTCATGGTCTGTAGCCTTGTCTAGCTTTTAAGGTCATCTTACTATAGGGTCATACTCTCCTTTCTCAGCTTCATGGCAGTATTTTTATTTTCCAGTTTGACAAACCCCCACCCATTTGGCACCAACACTGCCTAAATAAACCACAAAGAGTATTTAAACCATCTCTGTTTCTCATGTCCGACATGAAAATAAAGCCGTCTCTTTATTCTCTGAATCATGACCTTTGGCTGAACGACATTTCAGCAGCAGTGCATGGTCAGTACAGACCTCATAGTTAATAAGAATTATGTGCAGTGACACAATTATATATCAGTGTAATGTCTGAACTCTGCTATCCTGCATCTTACAGCATTAAGGACTCATTATAACACAGCAGACCGGCCCAGGACACTTGTTTTGACAGAGCGAGGTCCACCACAGCACTGGCACATGTCCTTATGTGTGGCGTCCACCAAGACTAACTAATCGTGACAGTGCCAGGAGTGTGTGTGTGTGGGTCTGACTGAGTGCACATTAAGTCAGAGGGGAAGCATGCCTAATGTGGGAGAGAAACAGTGAATCCAACATGGCCACTAGCCAGCGTCAGTGTTCCCTTCTTGAAGAATTAGCCTGTCAATTCATCCTAATTCCTGAAGACACCGGCTGCTTTTAAACCCAGGTGGAGTTTGAACTGGAGAGGCTCACTGTCTCGACTGTTTTCTCAAGGTTGGTGCAGAAAGGCAGGTTGGCAGAGTGGGTGGCAGGTCAGGCCACACCAGAGAGCCGAGCTGCTGCACAAATACAAGTCAAGCTGATACTTAAAAGTCCGTGGTTACACTTTTGGCTCAGTTAATTGCATGAGTGTGTATTTCTATGGAAGCATCTATAAGAACAGGATACTCACCCTGCTGGGTTAGAGCTAGGCCACCCCACACACAACATGACTTAACACCTCAGAAATACATTCATGTGAGCAGGAGGATTTAAAAAGCATATTTACTGGTCACTGTTAATGTTGAGATCATGGTGGTAAAACATGTATCATCATGTATGTTTATTATCAGTCTTGTCATCACTTTAGCTTATTATTTCTACAATATTGTCATAATTAGAACATGAATGTATTATGGCCAAAAACATGTACTGTGAGGTAACATTGGCCTTTGACCACAAAAATCTAATTAGTTCATCCTTGTGCCAAATTTAAAGACATTTCTTCCCTAACCCTGTGATATCATGCTGACGAAGACGGGACAAAAACAAAAACAGGAGAGCAATTTCTAAACTACATTAAACAGTTCTGAGATTACTGTAAACGTAACAGCATTATTGTTAAATCTGACATCTGTTAAATAACTAAATTAAGCCCTGTGCAGGATGAGAGCTGGGCTGCTGTTGACACTCTTGTTTGAGGGTGAGAGGCAATCGCTGTTTGTGTTCTGTCATCTCATATATCTAACACCTGTTGCTCACCCCATTCAGGAAGCCTCAACACAAGCGCTTATCTCTGGTCATGCATGTGTTTTGGGATACATAGTACTGTCTGTGTAAAAATGCACACAGTTTTGATACATTAACATTCAAGAAATCTAGCCGCCGGTGGACTCTGGGTTGGGTTGTATAATTAGCATGCAAAGGAAAGCTGCAATCCAAGCATGGAATATACAATCCCTTTATTTGGTTTAACCAAAAAGAACAGTGTCAACATTAAAAGAAAAGCAAACAAAGCTATAAATATTACAGACAAAAACACTGACAATAGTGAGCTATTTGTTTAAACCCAGTGATAGAAAATCAAAACGTTGTGGCATGAATGGATGTAATGTGAGGGACTAACAACCACCTTAATATCCACTGAACATCTGAAGGAGAAGATGCTCCTCTAGTGGCAATAGTGACATACATCTCAACCTGAGTCACTTCAGAGGAGAGTTGTCACCTGTGCGTAGCATCATCATCATCATCATCATCAGGAATATGACGGAGGATTGATATATAAAATAATATTCAAGGGGCTGGGCCCTGTAGGGAGTCTAATCAGTGAGAAGAACTAAACAGAACGGATGCTGCAGGATTTATTGGTGAATATACCTGTTTAAAATGAATATGACTGAGACATACATGATGAATGAGGCCAATAGGTGAATGGATACGTACATTGACAGTGAGTGGTTACTGCATAGTTCCAGCCTGTAGAGCTTAGCATGGTGAGACTACTGGGAGCAGAGAGCGCTTTCACAGACAATGAGGAGACACACAGACATACAGAAACAGAAACAGACACACATTGCTGCAAGATGTGAACATATTAAAAAAGTATAGTGGTGCGACGGTGTACATTTAGGAGCGGTAGAGCAAGATCCTTTCAGCACAGTCCTGGCCAACCAAGCTGGCGTATTGCTGCACCTCCGTCTCGTCGCTGGAGCCTTTGCGTTTGCGGGAGTACACTGCGTAGGGCATGACCGCTCGTCTGTATAGCACCAGAGCTCTGCCCACATCCTTTAGCACCCGAGCATCTCCTGGACACAAACGTGAGAACATGATAAGGAGCCGTGCAGACACATCAAGCATAATGAGCATTGTCCTCATTTAACCTTGACTGAGTGAGTTAACCTCTGAGTGACTTGGCAAAGCTGCGTCATTATTCCGAGAAGCTGCTGGAGGAGTAGAAAGCATTTTTCTCCCCACAGCTCTAATTCCCCCTTGCCTGAAAACAGGAGTCACGGCGGTGCATTAGTTAGTCAGTTGGCCTTGTTTACGACGGCCCTGCTCCCTGCTGGCTTGCCAAACTCCGCATTTCATTAGGTCCTGCGTCGTACACTGCCAGCTCCCATCAGACCAGTGAAAACACTGCTAATCTCATAAGTGTGCATGTTCGGCAGCTAAGAATGTCCTCTGGAGAGTCGGACGGAAAAATTGGTTAAAAAAAACAACAAAAAACACAAAACAGTTATGACCCTCTGACACTAAAACCGCTGCCTCCAGGAGTGACAGGCTGAGCCAAGCTGCCCACAGCTGGCGCCAAGAGGACATGCAAGGGGTAGCACAGCAGGGAGTATCAACTGAGCCAACCTAGCCCAAATATGCTGCACATGTACATTAGATGGATCTCAAAATCCATTCCATTGCTTTTTACTCCAGTCAGAATTGAGCAGATATTTGCTGTCATTTATTGCTACTAGTAGCTATCTCATCCCCGCTCTAGTCACTCTAACTGCCCTCTTAAAATGCTTTCATCTCACTCCTTAGCTCATCTTCTCCAAGCATTCCCCCATTACATCAATTGAAAAATGGCTAAAACTTTATATTCATAGTGTGCCTTCTGAAATGAACACCCCCCCTACCCAAACTACACACAGTACTTCATTGGATCTGTCTCTCCTGTCTGGAGCAATCCTAAGAAGAAGCAAGCCAGGCTGTGGAGCAGAGTGGATGATAGCTCACTAAGCTCATGGCGTCACATCAGTCAAACAGGGGTGAGTTAGGTTAGGTATTAATAGAGCTCTGGACCTCCCACTCGCCACTACCGCTCCCCATGACAATACCCACGTGGCTCACAGCTGAGCATCCAGGTGTTACAACTGATGCGACTGCACACATTTATACCTAATTGTTAAACTATTCACCAAAGTGTTGCTAAATCCCACCTGACCACCTAATAAACTGGTTAAACAAGACAGAAAGCTGCCAAATGGTGACGTACTGCCACAAACAAAAGGTCTTTTCTGAAACTGGTTAAAGTAATATGAGTCAGCCAAATTTGCAGCTGTGATCAGTTAAAAAGCAAAGGAAAAAATGAGACATCACATAATCACAGAATTATAGAATATAGAAAGAATAGTCACGTTAGGGTAATATGTATGTGTGTGCTTATACTGTATTCATAAAGTAACTAAGTGAACATACCAACTGTTTATGCTGCCCTATGACATCTAACTGAGCACAGACACTAACTGAAAAGCAAGCCAGAGGACAGAAGAGAGAGCTGGGTATAAAAAAATAAAAAAAAAGCCCCAAGGCTCCTTAGCGGTCACACCCCCGATCTCCACAAAGACATTTTTATATTTCCACTTTCTACATTTTCAAATCACCCTGTGGATTCATATTTTATTTATTAGCCCCGTTTTCCTGCTCAGTTATGCCCTAACCACTATATCTTTCCCCTCCTCTAAAAACTGCTGAGTCACATAATTGAAAAATTCTCGATAGAAACTTTTAAATGAAGAAAATCAGCAGTGTGGGAAACGGGTTATAAAAGATGTAAACATGTTATGTAACATCTGCATGACCATAATTTTGGGGCATGAAGAATTAATGTGTTCCTGATGGGTGAATGTGAAAATATTTAAACATTTGATGCTCCCTTAATAACTTCAGCTTCCCTCTGAGCGCTATGTGCCTCCTCATGCACTTCATCAGTGTGACAGCCCACTTATGCCACAGTTACACAGAGATACACTTGTCCACTCAAATGTGACGGTGCTCTAAAGCACCACTGTCCCCTTGTGAAGATATTAAGTAGTGAACATTTTACAGACTAAAATAGATAGCAGCATGCAGCTTTGAGATGGTCTATTAATCCCAACAGTAATACTGAGCAGAGGCCTATCTCTGTCTTTCTGTGTTACTCAAGGCAATCCAAACATCCGCTCCTCACATAAACATCTTCCTGCTTCTTCACTCTCTTTATCCTTCACCAATGCCCCCTCCTCATCTTGAGCGGCTCCAGATCCTCTTCCTGTCAGGCCCACCGGACGCTCAGTGACACGCCACTCTGAGGTCAGGGCTCCTCGGGGCCAGGAGTTCAAGGGTCGGAGGAAAGAGGAGTGGTGAGGGTCGGTGAGGGAGTGAGAGGGTCAGAGCCGGGGCGAGAGGCCTTGACACGTCGCCACGCTCCTCTCTCTCTTCCCTCCATCTCCAACTTTCTAAACACTTGCTCAACACCGGACGCTGGTCAAAGGTAGGCCATCGGGTTATGACCACTTCCTATGACCCAGTGTCGCAAATCCAAAGCAGGGCTTACGTTTGAAAAGAAAAAGGCCAAAATGGCGGTGTTGTGTAGTGAGTAAGAGGACTGCTCTTTGATAAGGTTCAAGCCCCTGTGTGTTGGCACACATCCGTCCAGCTGACCCTGAATCTCTGGATTGTAAAGGATATTATTGTTATTGTTATTAAGATGAGGGGAAAGCTCTTCCAAGCAGCAGATCTGGAAAAAAATAAATACCTCCTGAATAATAATGCAAGACACTGGGAAAGAAATGATATCTGTCTCCCCTCCTCTGCGAATGGGAACATTAGTGCGACTCAGGCTAAGGAGCAGAAAGCCTGCTGAAGAGCAGTGCAGAGTGGCTCTGACAGTGAGACAAGACATGAAAGTGTACTGAAAAAGCTACAAATATAGTGGAGGGGGCAGGTAATGAGTGGGTACTGTCAGGACAGCAGCATCTAAGGCATTTAATATTTGGTTCACTTTGCACGGCTGAAAGCACACATACCGCAGAACTCAATCAGCTTGATGAGAAATGAATGTGTGAATATGTGTGAATGTGAGAATATTAACAAATGCAACAGTGCAGTTTGTGTATTACAGTATGTACTATTGTGCATCTGGTTTGGCGCCTGCTGGACACACTCAGGGTCAAGGAGGGGGACTACATGTGTCACACATTTTTGCAAATGTTTATCCTGTTCAGAGGGCAATGCCTTTACTTCTTTCCCCCCGTCAAGCAAACACTAGATCATGAGTGTGTGAGAGATAATACATATGTGCTGTGTAGAAGTGTGTGTGTACACACTGTATGTTCATTTGTTAGAGGTCAAAACGAGGCCCTAGGGCCCTCAATGTGTCAGCAACTGGCATGTAATCAATGCGAGTCTGCTTTGGACAGAGCAGTGTAAACTTTAGATTAGCTGTCTTTACACACTTCATTAAGACTGTAACCCTGTCACTCTTTCACTCTGGACGCACGATTTTCTTTCATTCCCCTGGGTGAGGCATGGAGTTTGAGGCTAACAACACATATTCAATACAATATATACAGTGCAGTGTATAATATTTATCAGCCTCCTTCTTCCAGGGCCTCAAAACAGGCATGAGTTGGCAGAGTTTTGGTGTAAAATGAAATTTATTAAACATAATGTTAAGTTTTACTTTCATCTTTTTTGAGTTTTTAGATTATGAAGCTGTTTTGACTTTCAAGCATTCCATGTTGTATTATCACCCTGTATATGGACAGATATAGACATTTGTTTATTTGTTGGGATCCCCATTAGCTTTGCCCATGTCTTCCTGGGGTCCACCCTAAAAAACATTGATTATTAATCTAACCTAACCCTAATCTCTGTCAAACCAGGAGCATATTATGCACCAAAAACTTTGCTAAACTTGATAGATGTTCAGTAAAAACAAGCAAATGAGCAGTTACAGACTGAGAATAAGATGTGTATGTAATTCAGCAGGGAGCTTGTTCTACAGATGGAGAACAGAAACTAAAACTGCTTCACTTGTTTTTGATAATGGTAACAGTCAGTAAACCTGTCCCAGATGTCCTGAGCAGCCTGGATGCTTTGTAATGTAAGTAAACGTAACATCCTAAGTAATGTATTTAGGCCAGAGAACACTGAAATGTGCTTCATTTCTTGGTGTTTGTGCAGATTTTTTACAAAAACCTGTGATGAGAAGTGATCTGTTTCATTCTGAAAAATCAGCTTTTTTTTTTTTTTTTTTTTTTTTAACCAACATGGGACATTTCCACACCACTACTGCAGCTGCAGAAAGAACCTCCTCAGGACTGCAGATCGCAATATGTCTTTACTCATGCCTCAGCAGTGAACCTTGCTGCTAAGCGGTCAGTGGCATTGCAGGCTGATCTGGTGACCGACTGACTGACCTCCACAAACCTCCACACAGCCACTGCAGTGTGGCACTACACAGCTCTGGCAGCAGACCTGAGCGCTAAGCATCAAGACAGACAGCAGGCACTGAAATGTAATGACACTGTGTTTGGACAGTGAGGCCTGAAATAATGTCCTGACTGGTCCAAGATCAACAGTCCACGAAGCACCGCAAGAGCCACAGACACACTCTGGCCACAGTGAAAATGACCCCTGAAACCAGCAGCTTGTCCTCAGTAATTTGTACCTACTCTGGGATTAGTGGTGTGATTGACAAGAACGAGTCAGACCCACCACTGGCTAAGCTTTTAATGGCAGCATTGTAAATGACCAGTCTACTAATGGCCTTTTAAATGCCATTTTCTCTCCTGGGTGTGGTGCTTTCACCACCACTTGAGTCAATATAAAAGCTAAGCTAGCAAGGAAATATTAAAAAAAAAATTTTCCTTCAGACAAGTGTTCAGATTTTCATTCTGAAATAGTGAACATTGGAAAGGGGCATCAGTGCCAGTCTTTGAAGTTTTTTCCTCTCTGCATGGCACTGAGGCCAAAAATGACCTCACTACAACAAACTCTTAAGCCGCTTCTCTCCACATTCACATAGCCCTCTTTCCTCCTCCACCTCCCTGTCAATCATTTTATTGTTCTGCTCTCTCTTCTAGTGCCAACACACAACTACCAGCCTCCCTTTCTCTTCCCATCGCCATAAAATCATTTTATTACATCTCCCCACTCTCTGCTGCCATCTTTTCTAATACTACTTACCTTTCATCGATCAATACCAGTCTGCTTGACATTTCCTATTATTGTCGATCAGTGGCTCTTTCCTGTTTGGTGATGCAGATAAATGGGGAAGAGTAAGGAGGTGGCTGACCTCTGTACACTCTGTATACACTGCATATATGTTTAAACCCATGCACAATCTCCTATAATAATTCATAGAATACAGTATCCACACTGTAAACTTTATTAATTTTTCATTCCGGGGCTCTACCTGCTGGACTGTTTCATTCTACAGCTCAGCACGTACAGACATGATGCAAACATTTTCAGTCCGGTTTATGTGGGATCAGCAACAATTTCACTCTCCTAAAACCACAGAATCCACACAGGAGAGTGAGAAGAGAGAGGTAAGGAGACACAGTTATCAGTCTCTCTGGCTATGCACTTATGCAGAAACCCCTCATTCAAAGCCTGCATGTGGTTTATTATTGCTAATATCACTATTCATCTAATGGCGACATGGTCCTTCCATAATGACGGCGCTGGCTCTACTCTGACCGTGCTGAAGGATCAGGGGAAGTGAAGGCCCTCTGTTTAACCTTGTTCAGTGACTGCACAAGCTTCAATACACCATCGCAGTGAAACAGGATCAGATGTTAACACCAGACTCGTGAGTTCATCCAGAACAGTACAGTGTACAAAAACCTAGATCATCCAAGACCAAGCTCACAATGGCAAGTCAGTATGTTAGAAAAATACAATTTATCTCCAGTTTCGGACATTAAATGAACAATGGTAACAGTAGAGTGTTACATTTTTACAGTTTTACCTGCATCAGGATCCTGGTTGAAGCGAGCATAGCGGGAGTTGTCCAGCTGGGGTAGGCATTGCTCTATTGGGACCCAGGCATAGGTTTCTGGGCACAGGAGGTCTGAAGGCCGGTACTGACCCTGGGGAATGAAAAAGAGACAGAGGGGGTTACACCTCCTGCTAAAAACTGTTTGCCAACAGTCTCATTAATTATTTGACTGTTTTATCACAAAAATATGCCATTTGCTCATAACAGCTTTTTCAACGCCCGGATATACCCATTTAATATGGCCATAAATTCAATACTGTTCATTAAACACAGCAAGCAACTTGAAGGTATCATCTTGGCTTTTGAGCATTTCTACCTAGCGCTAGTAACACCATTTTCACACTATGTCAGTGACCCTCTAGGGTTAAAGGTTTGGCAAGTTGTAAACTGAACTCAGGGTCACGACCAGGGGTGAGACATGGATCAAGCTCTGCTCTGTTAAAGCTCTTTGTTTAAGTCTTTGTGTCAGGAGTGTAAGGTTGTCTGTGATGCCGAGCAGGAAATGTAAACACAGCAACATATTGAAATGTGTGCCTGTGAAATGGGCACAAGTCTGCATTTGACCTAACATTTTGGATGGAAAGTAAACCAAGCTGAACAAAAACAGCTGCGGGGTAAAAAGAGACACAAAATGAGTGAGGGGTTGAGTGAACAGAAAAGAAGGAGGAGAGCGAACTCAGAGATCTGCGTTCCATCACACATCACCAAACAAACACAAACTGCAGAGATAGCTCTGTAAACAAGCAGGCGCCTGCAACAAGACCCTGCTGCACCATCTCAACACCCATAATCATATTTTTGAGACATTTAACTGTAGGGCAAAGAACCCATTTTTATGTACAACTGAGGTCAGAAAGTGCTGGATGATTAAACTCAGAACAAAAAGAAAAAATGCAGATGTTATTACAAACTCAAAATAAGCAAGACAAAGGAAATACCATCTCTGGTGCTCTGACCACGACCCATCTGTCAGTGGGCCTATATGGAAAATATGCTGCGTGTTTTTACATGCAGGGTGCAGCTCAGAGAAATGAAGAACAGAAGACTCTGGGGGACATAATCATGTTAGGCTTTCCCTTGCCCTCATCTGCAGCCATCGTTTCTGCTCTGCGCCACAACTTGCATTTAACCTGCAATAACTTTGGTCTTTTTTTTCCAACTTTGTAAAGCATCTCTGAGTTTTAAAGAAAAGCACTATATAAAACTGATGAATTATTATTATTATTTATTATTAACTGAGAGAAGGGACACAGAAGAAACACTAAGTATTGATAAATTCATACAGGTCAAAAGCGAGGCACCGGCTGTACAAGGGAAAAGGCAATTCAGAGTGAAGTGAAAGACGCTAACATGCTTTAAGTGCCTCTGCTAACAGATGGATGGTGGTGGAATGCTATGAATCTGGAGCTGCAATGGACACACACATTGATCGGATGCTCTCCGTGTTCCAACATCCAACAGCCTTCTGCAACTGTCAGCGCAGTCAGCCTGACACTCTCACACTCCACCTCACCTCTATAGACTCCTTCAACACCACTGTGGGACACACCGCTACATGCAGAAAACACACACACCTGCTCAGTAGTAGACACACATACTTCCCTCTACAGGCACCCTGACATTGCACTTCAGCCTGACCTGTGACGGCGGAGGGGAGAAACAGCAGAAATAACAGAGCAGCTAGCATATAAAGAGAATGTAAAGAGAGACAAAGCAAACTGTATTAGGCAGGAGGTCATAATGTCATGCCTGACCGCTGCATGTTTGCACTATGTATCAGTGTGCTTTTGGAAATGAAATAAAGTGGATTCCTGATTTCTGAAGGCTTCTGTTGCTCAGTCTTTTTCCATCAAACAGAGACAAAGGTCTACCTAATCACCATGAGAGACAATCTGGTCATGGCACAGGCACAATTCCTCAATTCTCCCCCTGAAAAGAAGAAAGCAGAAAGTGAAGGGTGGAGAAGTATGAGAGGACACAGCTATTAGTGGTCTGGACAGACGAGAGAGAAAAAAAAGAAAGACGCGGGGAAAGAAAAGTTTGGTTTGTCAGCTTCTTTTCTTTATTGGACTGAAAGTGAAGACTAAGCTCACCACTGACTTTCTTTATCTCCCCTCTTATTTTTTCCTTCCCCAGGTTGGCTTGGAGACCCTATAATTCAGCTACCCCTGCAGCTTCCCTTGGCTCTTCATCAGCCCAGTGTTTTCTGCTTTTGCGTCAGCTTGCTCACAATACCCATCACTTTATCTAACAGTTCCTTTCGATGAAGAACAGAGAGTGCAGTAATTGTTTCCTGGAGCTTGGATCCTTGAGAGAGAAGATTGATGTACAGAGTCTAACAGGCAATCTATACTCGGAGTGAAATGGTCTGGTTCCACAAATCTATGTTCCGGAGTGTCTGTTAGCTCAGCAAGTAGCGTAAATAGGCCACAGGAAGTGATAGCGACTGCATGTGAATGGCCAGAAAGCCATGTGAGGTTTTTGTGATTGTTTCATGTGTATATGTGTGTTTTTGAATGTGTCCTTTCGGTTGCGTTAGAGGGCTTTCCGGCCTCTCGACAGGCTGACGCTTTCCAGATGAAGACCATCTCTGACCAGCTCTGTCTGTCCCCCACAATCCTTCACCATCCCTCTATTCTTCCCTCCTTTTGCTGCTCGCATGTTCAGACAGACACGGAGGTGCTGCTGATGACAGACAATCTCTGAAAGGCCTGTTTACAGAGACGGAAAAGCGAGACGGGGGATGAAAAAAAAACAAGTGGAGAAAGAAGGAAGCATGTACAAACATCAGCAAATAGACTTGGCTGCCGTCAGAGGTGTGAGAAATGAGAGGGCGATGGGACAGAGACAGGGAGGGATGAAAGAAAATTAGGTGCAGATGGGTAACGGGATGGTATTTAACGTCGCTAAGACATGGACTAAGACGAGCTGATGGAGGTAATAGGAGCAGTCTGAGTGCCAGGACGGAGGGGCCCAGCACTGAGAGAGGATGTTGGAAGTCGTGATGAGGAGGAAGGGCTTGGAAAGACACAGGAATGGGGGGGGTCGAGTCGAGAGAAAAAACAGACGGATCAGAGAAATAAAGAGCTGCATTTAATAGCAGCCACATTTAACAAAATGGAGGTTGTACATTCACAAGTCAGATCATGCACTCCGTCCTTCAAATCTATTATTCTGCAATGCGTTTGTCAATTAATGTGCAGAGGTCACAGTTTACAGGCAGGCAATCCTCTTCAGTGCTGGTTTCCCTACGAGCTGAACTTTAACAAGACAGAGAGGAGGGTTACTCAACCTGATTTGACTAACAAGCTGCTCTAGAGTAAACAATTACTCAACCTCAATCATCACAAGTAAATAAACACACATTTGCACAGGGCCTGACATGCAGTTACACAATGCTTCACAGATCCATTATTACCCTGAACTGCCTCTGTGACACGGCATCACTCATTCTTTTCAGGCCACACAGACTTCACACACATATGTACATATAGCAGGGGCCCTGCTGTCAGAGTGAACTTTATTAGCAACTCAGCAACTGAAACTGTCACTTTGTTCCTTTCCTTCACTGTGCACCCTTCATCCCCGTTTCTGTCTTGTTTTCTCACACACCTCAAGACAGGGAGCGATGCCTCAGGCTAGTACCTATGATTTATATGAAAGGCAATTAATCAGACACATAAATGGAGAGCATCACTGCAGCCAAGGAATCCTCGTGAAAACCTACACTGCTTTCTTTCCCTCCCCCTTGCCTGACTATAAGTGTGGTATGTGTTGAGTAGAGACAGCTTTCATCAAGTGAGAGACCATCAGCCACAAGCGAGTTTTATATCTCAGGTTGTTCCTTTTACTATTACCAGTGAAATATTAAATGTTTTCAAAAAAAAAAAACAAAAAAAAAACATTCGCTGCAGTGAAAATGTGAGGAGGGTGTTATCAGAATTCCTCCTCTGAAACACAGGAAGGCATGTGCGTTACACTTCTGGCAACAATGAAATGGGTTTGTGAGGAGTGAGGGTTTGAAATGCAGCAAAGCTATAGGCTCTGTCATGTAGAGCTGAAACTGAAATGTTTCATAATTTGATCTGAAAAATAAGCTGTTTAGTCATTTAACTTTCAAAATGTATGCAAAGGCAATTTGAAGATGTCTACAAGGACTTTGAGTAATTGTGTTCATACAGAGCATGCAATTAATCATTAAATTCAGATCTAATGCAGAATAACCTTGAATCACTAATTAAAATCCAAAGACAGCTTGATCTCTTGTATGTAATTATTCTTTTGTATTTTTCCTGCTTTATATTACTTTTATGATGCTGTTTTTTTATTATTACTCCCAATATCATAAAATACACCAATATGCACAAGAATCTTAGATTAGAGGAAGACTATTTGAGGGTGAGATCATTCATTGCTTTGCATTTTCCCCACAGTGTCGTAGTTCAAAGTGATCCTCTTTCAGGCTTGGTGGAGAAGACAGGAGGTGGAGTTGATGTCCTAGTAAGAGGGTTCCCCTGCCTCCATCTGTGTTACTTTACACCCACATCTGCTGCTGATTTCCTGCTCATATCACCAGTTGAGTTTTCACCTACCTTACCACTAGCTGAGGTGTCTCTTTGTGTGTGCATGTGTGTGTGTGCATACACAAGTCAGGCACTGTGCACATCTGAATGAGTCCATTCTTGTATCAGGATAGCTCCTGTGCAGTACAGTACATTAGGTTATACAGTAATCTCCTGGTTCACTATGAGACAGAGTGGCTCCAACATTGTGAAATAAGTTCTGGTCGCAGAACAGATGAGGTCACTAATGTTAGACCTTGCTCTGATTGATTCTAGCTAAACATAACCCAAAATAAAATGCAATACAAAAAGGAGTTTGTTTTATAATATAGGAAGTCAAACACAATAGTGAATGGGATATTATGTCAGGATTAAGCATTAGTCGAGACCTCTCAGAAGAACAAGGACATCTGACCCAAACGGACACATACGGTCGGTCACAGTGTCACATTTGTGGTCTCCTTGCAGTGTGTTATTCAACTGGTTGTCACTCAGGGCTAGCCTGAACTCAGAGGGAATACAAAGAAGCCTAGTGTGACCCAGAGCTGTGGCAGATCTAACCTAGGCTTGCCTGGGACAGCATTCTGACCCAGGGTCACTTCCAGCCAATCTCAGTACAAAAAAAAAACAATAAACAGAAACCCTGATACTCTCTCAAAGATACAGCTCTTACGATACCCCCCCTCATCATCCTGAAACATTTTACCCAGACAAGAGGGCATGGCCTGGGGGTCTCTAGCTGCTGACGGACACACGTAAACAGCAGCACTCACACAAACACACATGCAGCTAGACAAACAACACCAAGAACGAAGCAGACTGGACAGAGGGAAAGCACCAATGAAAGACATGCTTAAACAAACCATGTCACAGAAAAGAGCACTTTCACCAGTCCGTGACAAAATGTACATACTACATACGTGTATGTGTGAGTGTGTGTGCGTTAGTGTTTGGGGAAATTTACGCTAACTGTTGCTGTTTAAACACTCCGGGCACACCAAGGCCTTTTCACCCTCCTCAACATATTACCACAGGATGGCCTTCAAATAAAGCATCCAGGCTAAGTCTCCCTCTTGGGCCCCGAGACAACCAGCACAATCCCCTCCACCCAGCCCACTCTGCCCCAGCACTCCCTCGCCTGGCTGTGCGTCACGGCTCCATGGATGACAGGTTAATGAGGAAAAAATATTTTTACAGGATCGCATTTCGGTGGAGCCCTGAGAACCAATGGCAGCGCTTTTATGGGCATCAGCTCACAGACTGGGCACTTTTATCTCTTTATCTCCTCTGGTCTTTATGGGCAAGTAGGCCGTTACGGCTGTCTGACACAGACCACAGCTTACCGACTTGCAGTCGGAGCCACGGCCCCTAATCTCAGCCCTAAAACCCCACCTCAAACAACTACAAGGCCCTACGCCCACACTCTGACTAAGAGCCTCCATTTATGAGACCAGCTCATTTAGTCCAGTAGTGCTTATCGAAGATCTGAATGCATTCCCTTGCCAAAAAGAAACCAGGCATTTCAGACCAAGTGGCGCAGCTGCAGCAGGTTTGAAAATAAATAGTGGTGAAGTTAATGGCAAGGCAAACACCTCAGCCTGGCAGCTCGAAGGTTCTGGATGTACTCAGCATGACGCCACCTCCAAACTCTCATTTTCGCCCTTGTGACCTTCACACCTTCCCCTCCTGCCACCAATACCCCCATCCTTCCACACACAGTAAGACTGAATCGTCTGACCTGACCTCTTGAACTGTGCTGCCTCAGACCATCACCCTGTCAGCGCTCCTCCTAGGGGGGTCAACCAAGCAGTGGCTGCCCCCAGACTCTGCTGTAACCTGTTAATGATTTGTTACAAACACAACCATGGCGGTACAAAAGAAAAAAAAAACAAAAAGAGATGACGAGACATAAAAGAGAGGAGAAATTATCAAAAACTTTAAACAAATGTTTCTGCTGAGAGGTGCACTGTTGGTGGTCTCCTGTCGAGCAAAATCAAACAGAAGTGTTTCTGTCAGAAAGGCTCTAATTCACAAAAGGGGGAGGTGGGCTGGCAGGCAGCAGAAGGGGTACATTTTAGCTTGTAAATTTCACAGAGATGGTGAAAATGGGCCTGGTTGGGATTGATCTTATTTTGATAGGCACAGGTTTTCTAACAAAATGACTGTTGGAAGGTAATGCTACTGGCAAAAAATACCTTCTAAAATACAAAAGAAACTGTTTCACCTCAGGAAAAGAAAGTAGAGCAGGAAAGAAAGGAAAATTAATATTACAATTAACACAAGGCCATCTACACGGAAGGCTGCTCTTACCACAGCACCTTTATACCACCTCCATTTGAGCCTTCATGACTCGACTGCATCTTAACAAGCAGATATGACAACCGGAGGAACAGAATCCTCACCACTTACGCTAGATGAACAAAATGTGATGCCATGTTTGTTCTGTCTGATCCCTTCTGTCTCTATCAATCTCTCATCCTAACCAGCATGGTGGCTGGTTTTTGAAAGACAAACGGAAATAAAAAAAGGATGGAAAGAGAAAGAGGGTACTGTGCCCAGACCTGCAGGGCCTGTGAAGTGTAAGCCCACAGTTCCACACAAACACTGCTCCTCACTGGAAACCATTTCAATACAACTAAAAAAAATACATCAAAAGGGTTATAAAGTTTATGCCGAAAGAAGAAGGGAAAGGAAGAAAGGAATGCCCACATGGACAAACCATTAAAATATTTAAAAAAGAAGTTGTGTACTGTACTGCACTGTACGCAGGGATGGGGGCCTCTGGATGCCTCAAACTCACTCACTGTCACTCTTAATCTGTACAACAAGTGACACGCAGAATGTGAGGTCACACGTACACATAACATAATGTCTGAATGGGCCCCTTGAGAGAAAATAACATGCATGCAGGGTCCTGACGGCTGAGGCTCCAAGCTTCTTAGCATGTTACAACGTGCATCTGCGTACCTGAAGAGAAGGCTGACTGTGCGAGAGAGAGAGAGAGATTCATTACATTCATGTACACTGTAGGTTATCAATAACCCTGCAATGAGATGAGTACTGTTTTCTTGCATTTAGAGTAATGGTTGATTTGATCAAATGGAAATGAAATCAGTGAGGAGAGGAATTCAGGATGCAACTGAAAAAAAAAAAAAAACACGTGTGTACATGTGTCCCGACAAAATGAGGTTCAATGTACATGCCTGAGCTGGGAGGTGATTTGTCACGTCTAATTGATGTTATGAGAACTACGCTCATGCAGGAGGTGACAGAAAAGCCTGCAGGCACACACACCAATAGAGGCAAACATTAGCAAGCAGCAACTGATGGAAACCGATGTCAGATTCTTGTATTCCACACTGTGGCTGACACCTGGATGGATTAATTTCAGGTCCACTGAATTCAAATGCCATGTGGTAAACTGCTGGCTGTTGCTAGAGAATTGACCTGCTGTCTGACAGTGTTTGTTGTTTGTGGGCAAGGACGAGTCAGTTTGAAAAGGAACGGAGGTGCAGCTGCTGCAAAAGGGGCTCTTTAAAAGTTAGTGAAGTACCGCCGGGAAACGAATAATCCTTTTCATCTTGCCTCCTTTTCTCATTTGGCACACATTTTGTCACTCCTTTTTTTCTCTCTCCATCTGTCCTCTTCCTTCTCCTTTCACTTATTTTGCTCACTCGCTCTTTCTTCCCCCTGTGGAAAATTTAATGGTTTCCTGGGCTCAGAACGAGACATTCTTTCACTGTGAACAATAACAACAAGAGTAAGAGCCACTTCATATAACTCTCTCACTCCCTCACTAACTGGGTACGACTGGGTATTTGTCTGTCTGTCTGTGTGTGCGTGTGTGCGTACATGCGTGCGTGCGTGCGAGTGCATGTATGCCCCACTCGAAAACTGCTTGATCTGTTAAAACCAGATACTGCAGATGGGTGAAGCCAAGTGGGTGACCGCTTCATTTGTTATCATCAAAGTCTGTGCTTATTCAGTACTTAAAAATAACCGACACGGACAAGTGTGCACACATACACACATCTCTGCAGAGAAATGGAAAATCACTACAGCGTGGCACGGATCTTTCACTCCTTGTTCTGTCCAAAATGAAAAGTGGAACTGTATCAGATGAAAAGCTAAAGAAAATCTAAGTACTTTTTCCAAGCTGCCGTAGCTGGATGGTGAAGTTATTGGAAGACAAGTGAAAAAAAAAAACATGGTGAGAAATATGAAATATGAGTTGAGGGGCTGGGTAAGTCAGATTATGTGAAGAACATAAACCTCAGGTAATATAATAAGGTGTATAAACTATGGCTACATCTAGATAGAGGTCTATTGCAAAATGTCTTGAAGGTGCCAGGATTTTACTGAGCATGCAGTGACAGGATTTTTTTTTTTTGTCGGGGAAGCCCCAAGAAATGTGTGCGCACTCGTCAGCGGGTTGCAGTACACTTTCAGTGTTTATTCCTATTTGACCACAATCCATCCAAACAAGCCAGAAAATATGCTGCGTAGCATTTCAGTATATTATCAACAGAAAAGCCAGAAAGCCCTGTCTCAGTGTCACGTAAGCGGTTAATTCAGATGACTTTTAGCTTCAAATGAGAGGAAAAAAAAGAAGAGTGGCAGAAGGGCCAAGACCTTTGGTCTCATTTAGCCTCCAACTGCTTCACCTTCTGCTCCCCACAGCTCAACATCAGAGGGCCAGGGAGGGCCAAGGGAGGGCCAAAGGACCAGGGACAGAAGCCAGGGGCAGGATGTCACGTCTAACCCTGAACCTACCAGCCAAACCAGCTCTGTGGGACGCTCCGTCCCAGCTTTGAGAACAAAAGAGAGGGTCTGACACTGGCCAGGCAGCCTCCTGTTCCTGGCTGGACTCCAAGTCTTCTAGGACCCTTTAAGGCTGCTCTACAGGACCTTGTCCAGGCTTTGGCACTGCTAAGAGGTTTTAAACCCATCATGGAGCTGTTCCCCTGGGCATGCAGAGATGTGACCTGGCAAAAAAAGACTTCTCTCCCAACTCCCAACTTAAGGACAGACCAAAATGAAAACTCAGATAAGAGTAAGTCCATTATTTGATGTCCTTTTACAGCCAAATCCTTAAAGGGACACTGTGTAAGGTTTTAAGTATTTTATCACCTCAAATCAATTGATTTTCATTCATAAATAGATCCTCATTGGTGTAAAATAATCTATGCCAACAATCTGACTTATCCTCCTGGGCGAAGAATGAGTGATAGTGGTCGCCCGGGAGTTGACCCATTCCGCCTACCGTAGTTCCAACCATGTTGCAATACATGCAAAATCAAATTTAACCACTAGATGGGAGAAAAAAATTACACAGTGTCCTTTTAAGACACATGCAGTGATCAACTCTGATAAAAGCTTAAGAAAGTGCCAATTTACTCTCCGGTGTGTCTATGAACACTATATAGAGTCACCATAAAAAGCTCTCACAGGGCTGCTGATGTCAGGTATATAAACAATGCATTTCTACTGCTCCTCAGGGAATGAGAGTACTCCATGAACAATCACATGAAATTCCATAGAGAGGAAACTGGTTTCAGATAGAAAATATGTTTGTAGAATTCCTCACAGCAGGTTGAGTTCAGCCATCTTAGCCTCCAGTGAAATTCAGTGGATAAAGATAAAGTTAAAGGTGCTCTATACAATAACAGCATTAGAGCAACTACTTGTTATGTAATGATATAGAGGAGTAATGAGTACATTGGCTGCCATACTGAGTCCTTTAACCAAGGCAACCAAGGCAGCAAAACCATTGAAATCACTGATAACAACAGAAGCATACATAACTAAAACCACTGAAATACAAAATAGCAATAATATGGAGCTATACATATGACCAATAGTAAGCTGCTCAACGATTTTACTGTCAGCAGTGTTCATGAAGTGTTTACAAGCTGACAATTATATATTTTTGTATATGAATGTACAGTACATTAATTCTTATCCAAATATTTCCAAAAGGCTCACAATTTGAGTGTAAAAAGCACCATCACCATGCATTGAAGCCTCAAATGGAGGGGCTGAGATGTAGTTTTAAATGGATCTATCTACAATAGTCTCAGAGAGCAATCGATACAGAGGGAGTTCCCTGAAGAGGTGGCAAGAGGAGAGGAAGGGTAGGTGAGTAAAATGGGGAGAGAGGGAGTGGTGTTGAAGGGGTCTGAGTGGTGTCCAGCAGGGTTCAAGTGCTGGTGTTTAGGTCATTAAAAGACAAAGGCGAGCAGCAGGACTGAGATCCAGAAAGCAGAAAAACTCATACACAGTAAGAGTGGAGTTCTGGGGCTCCCCATCTCAGTGACTTCCACAGTATGTCTGTGCATTAATGAACTACTCAGGCTCGTATGCAGATCAGACAATGGAGTGAGACACAGTGCATGTGGTGAGAGTGTGTTTGGGCGAGGGCGTGTTTCTGTGGGAGAGTGAGAGCCCAAAGGTGGGAACTGGGCAACCTTCTCACCCTTGTTCTGTGTTCCTCCCCAAGGGTAAAATAGGAAGAAGTGGGGAGGTTGTGAACAAGATGCTGCAATGGCAAATACACAAGAGCAGATATGGGGGGTTGGGGGAGTGAATACCAGCGCAGGGGGGTTAGGTGCTGTGGTAACAGCGTTCTTAGACAAACAGTGTGATCAAGATTCATCACACAGACACATAAACAGAGCAAACACGCTCACATGTATTCCACACGCAGACCAAACAGAGAAAATGGGCAAAGCACTATGCAAACTCCAAAACAAGATGTAAATGGATAAAAAGATGTGGCACTTTGCCATAATCCCCAACAAGACATCAGTCTCCCATGGACAAGAACAAGCCATGGGAACATCTGAATGAAATGACAGAAAAATAGAGGAATTAGCAGATGGATGAGAGAGAGAGAGAGAGAGAGAGAGAGAGAGAGAGGGGATGAATGGGAAATCTTGGCCACACTAATCGACTTGGAAAGCCTGTTTTCTTTCACCATGCTCCTGAAGCTATAGATCTCTAAGTGGTATTTGGTGTAAGTGTGAGCATGTCTGTGAGGAGTGGCTCCTGTGTGCATGTGCGTTCATATGTAGTATGCATTTTGTGTAAAAGAATATCAACTGTGGTTGTTGAAAATGATACACGCATATGTTCATGTGTGCAACACACTCCTTGCTACCATGATACAGTTGCAGTGTGACCTTCCTCTCAACCTTTAATGTCTTCAGCAGCCTCGTCCCCTCTTCCATGCCTGTACCTCCCATCTATACTTTTTTTTTGTCTCTCACTCTTAAATTTCTGTTTTTATCCCTCCTAACTTGAGGAGTGCTGTGCATGGAATAGCTGTTTAGATTTCATAAGGTTCCATGTGCATTTGAGCCTATATTTCATTTGCATGTTTATGTTAATGCAATAACAACAAATGATTTCTGATCTTCCTTTAGACTATGTCCTCCTAAAGGCATACTTGATAAGCATCACTATGCTGGATAGACCTATGGTTAACAAAATTCTAAACTGTTGTACGTGAAAAATTGTGTGCCGGGGTTCATGGTGAAATGAGAGAGAAAAGTACATAGGTAGGCCACTGCTAAGGCATTCACACCTATAATAACAAAAAGTAGAAGAGGAAAACTGGGGGCTAGTCTTCCTCTTTCTATACAAGCGGGCAGTTGATTTAGTGAAAATAGAAGCCTACTTTATGCAAAAGTAATCAGAAGAACAAACCACTTTGGTCACCATCCCGAGAGGCAAGAGAGATGTAAATAGTGTGGAAGAGGGAAACTGACTCATCATCCTCAAAGGTGAATAAAAAAAATCTGTCCTCTAAAAATAATTACTGCAGAGTGAAGGAGAGACTATAAGTCATGAACAAAGAGATGATGTGGGAGCGAGGTTGAGTGTGAAATATTACAACACCAAAGAGACAGAGCAGAAATATTTGTCTAACACAAAATGGGCTTGCATACATCAACATGTTAGTCATATATCACTGTGGTATTTTGGGAGGCGGGGTAAAAAACACAAGACTTCTTGTGAAATATTAATAAAGCCTGGAAACACAACATTGCTGAGCTTTATGATGTACTTCCATTGAAACAGGGAACAAAGAATTTGAAGACAAAGAATATGTACAGCTTGGATCCATGTTGGCTTATGCTGAATGTCTAGTGATGTAATTTAGCTGCACTGGTCTATAGAAGGATTTCTTGCTTGTGTACAGTGAATAATACAGAAGCAATAACAATAATGCAATAATGGTCTAAAAACAACAATCACAATGAGTTTATTTTCCCATATCGTTTGGCCCTGACACTAATATAATACCATGAAAAATGCTCAAGGTGATGAGGAAATGCCATTTAAGCCGTTTGATCAAAACAATGATTTAAAAATTTTTTTTTGGGATGTGTTTATGTGAGACAACACATACCTTATACCGCATCTTAGGACAGGAGTGAATGTAAAAGCCCAGGTAGTAGAAGGACAGCTTAGGGGACTGTTTCTGCAGCTGCCTGGTGAAAGTGATCTCCCTGTGGCAGGAAACACACAGAAACACCTTTAAAGAGAAGCAATGTGAGGAAAGACTGAGGCGTCTAGAAACAGCACACACACACACACACACACACACATCTCAGCTGGTCCTGTTTGGAGCTGCTGCACTGCAGTGCACACTGTTTCAAATTTCAGTGTTTTTCATTTATGTTTATCACAGCTGATGCTAAGTAGTTTCCACTGTGTCTGGCTCAAGACAAACCAGAGATGATCACTGGTTTGGTTTTCAACACTGAAAACAATAAGCCAGACAAAGCATAGGATAATTTAGAATATAATGTTAAAGTGGACACCAACTAACTTAAATAGTGTTTTTCTCCCAGGTTAGTATATCAGCAGCATATAAATGGAGACATTAAGAAAAAACAATTAGCACTAGTTGCTCTGACTAAAGCCTAAGCTGAGGAAGTAAACACCCACACTCAAAAAGGCAGCTTTTCTTAGTCTCATTCATTATACAAAAACAACTGCCTTCTCTTTATCAGCATTGAGCCCTCCAGAAGGTGGTGAAAAAGGAGAGTGAGAGCGTGTAAAATAAAGATTTAGAACTTGGAAGATTTATATGGTTTCTTCAAATACAGTAAATGTCTCGCCTGCTTTATTTTTCCCCAATAGTTTCTTCCTTAATTGCATCCTTTTTCTAAAAGCCCATTTTCTCCTGTCCCTCCGCTGTTTTCTTCACTATTCCATAACTAAATTCCAGCTCCTCTTTCTTCTCCCTTTTTGTTTCACTCTTCCTTCCACCCTCTGTGTTTCACCCGCTCAAATGAAGGGGGAAGAATTCCCTCTCTTACAATACCTAAAGAGAGGCCTTAAAATAAAATAGATGCACTGAAAAATAAGACATGGGACAAAGCAGGCTAAGGCAGGGAGGGGAGAGACAGGGAGAGAGAGAGCAGGAGGAGAATATAAAAGAGGAGGGTCAAGAAAGAGAAAGGGAACGAGAAGAGAGGCAGTGAGGGCGAGGTGCTAGAAGGTCAACCGCTTGCTGCCAGGTTCCTGGGTTCCCATCCCCTCTCCACAAAAGCGCCCGGCAGGCCTGAATTGGGGGAGGGGGGGGTCGAGAGAGGCGAGGGGCCCATTCACAAAAAGCCCTGCGTCCCCCCTTCACTTGAGGTCTTCACACCCCCACCGCCACCCCCATGGCAGCAGCTTGAGTCCGCCATTATCCCCTCTTCAGCCATCTGACACTCCTGCACAAGCCAATTATCAAGCCCTCTGCTCCTGCAAAGCATCCCTCATACTGATGTGCACGCACGCGCGCACACACACACACACACAAACACACACACAGATCCCATAATAGTGCATACCACAAGGTGCTTACTGCAGCCTTGCATGATTGTGGAAACATTTCCTTACCAAACACTACGAGAAGATTAGCAGATATAAACACAGAGTGAGCCACTAGGATATATAAGAAAAAACAACTAGGGATGTCTTTACACTGTTTGCAAGATTTGGGCACATCCAGGCCTTTGTTTTCCATGTAAATCCTGATCCGAGCCCTCAAAAATGCTCCATCGGGATCCCTTAAAAACTGGAACGGAATTGCACACTACATAAACAAACAGCAGCCTGCAGTTTAAATCAATCATCAGAGAACACACAGCTTTGAGCCATGTGTACAGACAGAGGCACTTTAAAAAAATATTGCTTTGCATCTGATCCATGTTGCAGGTGAAACAGGTTCAACATGTTGCAACTGCACTCTGTTCATTAAAGTTAAGTGCAACTGTGGGATACTACGATACAATATTGTAACAAACTAAACAAGTTGTAGCAGTTTTACTTATTCTAATGTAGTCTTACTGTAGCCGTTATGTGCATTTTGCCACTTTACAATGGCAGAGAAAATCTTGGGATTGGCCTGGTGAAGAATCTGTAATTACTTGAATATTTAAGAACTTGGACGATGCTCACACAACACAATCAGGACATCCCATACGAAAGTGGTTGGACACCAGCTGTGTTTCTTACACACAGCGCCTCAGGCACTTCATTATGTGCCTCTTCACTTCTCCTCCTCCTCCTCCTTCCTTTGCGCCCGTGGCAGAAGAAGCTACACTCCTGTAGAAAAGACATTTCTCAACATCCCCCTCTCCTGTTTCAACTGCTGAATCACACACATAAACACACACAGGCTTATGTACAGGTGAGCAAAATACACAGTGTTGTAATTTGCTTTTGTACTTTACATACCACCATAACTATAACATAATCCAAACTCAAAATCCACTGACGTACTTTTCCCTGTCTTTCCATAAGCTTTCCATGACACTTTACTCCTAGGAAGTTCTGCTACAATCTTAACATGTACAGCATATCATATCTTTAAATGCTATATTTTTCCCAACCAGTTGGGCTCACTCTGGGGAAGAAACACCATCTAATGTAATGAATGTTTGCACAAGTTGTGTGGGGGGGTGTGTGCATGTACATGCATTCTGAACAGTAAGTTTTGGACAGAGTCAGCCAGGCCGAGCAGACAAGGGAGTGTCCAGACCTGATCAAAGCCCCTGGCTCTGGTGTCTGTAAACAAGCGAGAGGATTTTAGTCCCGCTGGCTGCCTTCTGCAAGGCCTCCTCCACACACTGAGCACTGTGTTACTCTTGGAGTCAGACTCTTAAAAATAATAAGTGATGGCCAGGGTGTTCCCTCTACAGTATATGAGCAGAGCCTGTCTGAATCGCTGGGCTCACTTAGTGTGCGATTACACATGCACATACAAATGACCGCTCGCAACTCACATAGGAACACCTGTACATGTTAACTTTGAAGCCGAAATCCCCCGGCCTCCCACATCTGTGCAGAAATATTTTAAAAAGCCTTTCTCACATTATTGGGTTACATTTTACAGGAAACGCTAGATATGTGCGCCTGTAGTGTATGTGTGTGTTCTCCTATTTCATCTTGGCAGAGAGAACTGTCGTCAACTGAACCGCAAACAGAACACGGCCTCGGCCAATCAAGTGTGAAGAAAGTGGTACTTTCCCCCCCACCTACAGTATTATGGCACTTATAGTATACAGTTCAAAGGAAAGATAAAATTTGGGAGGAGATGAAAAGATCAAGAGTCAGGGAGAGAGCGGGATAAGAGGAGGACAAATGTGAGGGAATGCAATGGGAGGAAGAATAAAAGAGAACAATAGAAGGGTCACCTATAAGAGGAAGAAAAAATCATCAGCATCAAATAATTAAACAGCTTCCTTTAACACATAATAATGTAAACAATCTGGATACTGCTAAAGCTTCACTGTCCTGTAGGTCATCATTTGCTTTGTGGACCACTGGGTTGCATTCAACAGGAAATGTGTTGCAAATTATTGTTTGATGGGACAAATTGCAACATCCTTTTTGTGAGAGGGAGCAACAAAATTATGGTCCTGGTTTTGTGAAGCATGAGCACTGACACTATCCCTGACATACCATCAGAGCTACCAATCATCTCCACTACCATCCAATATGTTTTACGAGAAGAAGGACTGCAAAACTACAGAAAAGGGATGATGTGGATATTTTAAGTCCTGGCAACCAACCTGAGAGCAGAGTAAGAGCCCAGAGACAATGAGGCAAAGTCTGGGTGGTAGTACAGGTAGACAGAGGACACACAGGTCGGCAGGATATCGATGACTCCCACCGCCACGATGCGCCCGTCCAGCCAGTACTGCTGGTGGAAGGAGCCATAGCCCACCTCAGGCCCATCTGGAGAGTGCTCTGCCTGGGGACAGAGAAGAAAACAGTGAGAGAAGGTGGTCATTGGTCAAAACTATAGTGACACTCTGGTGTGCCATATATGTAAAATATATAAATCACAGTGGAATGAGAACGAGGTATTTAATATGTCTGTTTTATACCGTCTTATACACACTCACACACACACACACCTGTACTGCATGATGGTGTATCATAATCCAGCCTTTTCCCTGCCAGGCCTCACACATTATAAGTGGGGGTGTACAGTAGCCTCACGTTCAGCTTGCTAATGGCTCCCAAATGTGGAGCAAGAGCAGGGTGGAGTTGGGGGGGGAGACTGGCCACAGAAACTCTCCAGGAGAGGACTTTTTAATAAAAAGAGCCTGCATGAGCAAAATCCATTTCACCAGGCGGTGGTGGAGTGTTGCCAAGCTTTCTCCAGTCTGTCTGTGTCTGCTCTCTCCATGTGGCAGGAAGGAATGTGGGTGTAGGTGTCCACCAGCGTACTTGAGGCTACCCCATTAATAAAACAGTTAAGTGTTTGAAACATGTTGCGTTCCTTATAAGGATCAACATGCTGGGTTTTTTAATCAATTCACTTTGCTGCTTTTATCACAGAGGGGTTAAGAGGAGAGGCTTGGGGTTAGGGTTAAAAGTCAAAGTAAGGCACAGTGTACGTGGGTGTGTTTTTCTTCAGCGCGCTGATGTAAAAGGATCCCTCTCTTTCACTAGCATTCATCTGGGCCCAGTTAAGTAGTGCAGATGCTGCTGATTATCACAACACTGCTGGCTCACTAATCCATCGTGCCACTCTGACCAAATAAAAACTAGGGACACACACACACTGTGCAGCAGATGCAAACATCACCAATCTCTTCACTGCCATGCAAGGTTTTCTCAAGTAGAGCTGGTAGTAAAAATAAAAGCGTAACTCCCTATATCAGGTCCAATTACCTGTCTGACAGAACCAGAGTCCATTTACTTTTCAGTGTGTGCGTTTGTGAGTGGGATGACTAAATTGTCTAAAAGCTGCTCCACATCAGAGGACATGTGATGTGATTTGATATGAGATAAAAATGATGTGGTTTTAGGCAAAAAGGAGGGAAGAATCAAGAAAAAAAGCAGTTATTTGGAGGGTGTTGAAGGGTGACAGGCACCACATCTGGAGCAAGCACTGTGTGTGTGTGTATGTGTGTGTGTGTGTGTGTCAGAGGGGGAACTGTCCGTCAGTGAAAGCAGGCAGCCTGTTATTTCTTGGCACCAGTTTCCCCTGAAACACTGGAGGCTTTGTCAGAGGCCCCTCTACGTCAGTATAGAAGTTGTAAGTAAAAGAGAAAAAGCGAGCGGTGATCAGTGAGTATAATAGAGGGAGTTTTTTTTCTTTCCTTACCCCACCTCGAGCACAATTATAAGAATGTGAAGCCAAGTGTAATAGAAATAATGTCAGTCTGAGTTTGCATGTTTGTTTGTAAGTTCATACCATGTTCAAGGCCGATCTTGTCTGACTGACCTGCACGTCACCTCAGACGACAGCTTAATGGTTGTGTCCTTGCCACCGTGACAACAATCTAAACATTCTCTGGAACACTTCAAACCACCCAGAGCTTCCCCTGCAGCCCCAAATCGCTCTCATATGGCCTAAACACAGGGCCATGCGAGCAGAGTATGCTGCAGTTTGTTTCAACCATGCAAGAATGTCAGAAAACCCAGTACACATACTGACTTTCAGACACTTTTATATGATTGCTCTAATAATGCTCTGACAGAGAGAAAGGTGCAGACTGTACTTGTTCTGCAGAATCCAGACTCAGTCAGAATTCAGGTATAAGTTGTCTTAATATCTTAATAAAATTAAATATCTTGATCAAGATTGTGTACTGATAAAACCTGATTATAATAAGTTTGTGTGATTATTTTTTTTAAAAAAACAACAAGAAAGCAACATTTTTTACATGATGTAATAATACTGATAATGTCTCTAAAGAAGAGGAATTAAATTTTTAGCTACAATAGTGGTTTAAATTATCTTGTGCTTGCTATGGCTGGTGTTTGTTCTTGTAGCAGCTTTCAAAAACATTTCAAATTATTATGTAATATATGGCTGGTGAGTCAGGGACCAAATTTGTTACCCTGCTGGATTTTACAGTTCAATGATGCCTTTTAACATTTACTTATACGTTTTATGTGTAACACATTGATCAAAACAGGGTGAGCTTTCATTCGATGTGATGAAATTGCACATAGCGTCTGATCAAAGCAGCTGTTTGGAACATTGCTTTCCAATAACAGAGCGAACAAAGGCTTGGCGTTTGCTGAGAGGATGTGATGGATATTATTTGAGAGGCAGCTTTTGTAAATAGCTTTGAGTTAATTCCATTTCTTCACACCACAAGTGAATTTCACAATATAGTTGGGATGAGTGTGGTTTAACAATTTCTCCTGTTTTTTTTCTCTCCCTGGTGTTGTTTTTATTTAAAGGTCACCTATTATGCAAAATTCACTTTATAAAGGTGTTATAACAGTAGTATGTGTCCCCATAGCCTGTGAATGAGGTCCCAGGAGTGAAAAAAGTCTGTCACCTCCCTCCCCTGCTTGCTCCTCTTCTTTGCTAATGTGTGCTGAAACAGGCGAGTTGAACATTTTTCACCTACTGACGTAGAAAGGTGAAATGGCCCTCCCTCCAGTAGAGGACACTGCCTTTGAGCCAGCCTCCCACGGATAGACAACCCTCTTCTAAAGTTACGGAGCGGCCGCCGTTGTTTCTCCTCGCTAACTTTAGTAAACAAACCTGACAAAGTTAGGAGCAAAGCACGGCAGCTGCTCTGCGTGCTGGCTGCTTCAACAAGTACAGGAAGCTATTTTTACTCTGTTCGTCCTCTGAAGACCCAGTGGATTGATTTATTTTAGATGGAAATATAGCAAGAGAGCTTCCCAAAGTTTAGCATGTGTGCTCTCATCATCTCACAAAGCAGGCTTCACTAACCAGCTGAAGATGAAGCATGGATCAGTACAAACTGTCTGGGACACAGCTACAAACATGGAGCTGTAAGTTATTCCATTTTGTGTTGCTTTACTGTGTAGCCCTACTTAGCGTGATGGCCTGTAAACATGTCCCTGTAACGTTAGCGCTGCATATTTCTGAAGCAGGTACCTCCGGAGGTACCAGTAGCTGCAGTGTAAACATGTCCCTGTAATGCCAGCACTGCAGCTACCCTCTGGGACATTTTTACAGGCCGTAGCGCTACACAGTAAAGCAACACAAAATGGAATAACGTACAGCTTCCACGCCCGTAGTGTCCAGGACAGTTTGAACCGATCCATGCTTCAACTTCAGCTGTGTAGCCAAGCATAATTTGTATGGGCCATGTTTACAAAGCATCCTCAGCAGTCCTCCAGAGCTCAGCTAACCGTGCTCCGGAGGACTGCTTTGCTAACGTTTGTGTTCTTGAGTAATTAATATCAGGAGACATTCAACATAAGCTCTGTGAGCACAAGGCTCATTTGAAGCTAATGTTATATACACTTATTTGTAATTTGGGTGAACGGTAGCCTCTTTTGCCAGTGCCAGTACACATCTAGAAGTAAACAGAAACACATGGTAAGGGGAGAGATAGAGCCACTTCCTGCCTCCAGAGAGGGGGCGTGGTCAGACACAGCTCAGGAACATTTAAAGGTACAGACACAGAAACAGCCTGTTCTCAGCAGAGATCAATACAGTGATTTTTAACTGGCTGGAATTCAGGATGAGGGCTGAGTTTAGGGTAATACACTTTGAATACAACATTGTTGGACGTCTGAGACCTATATAAAATTGCAGAAAAAGTGCATAATATGTGATCTTTAACATCTATTCTTCTGTAAACTATTCTATGTATTTTATCATGTCGTTAGTTAAAAAGTTAAAGGTAATATTTTGAAGTATTACTATTAATTGCTTTTGGGTGGGAAACCAATCAGTGGAGGATGAGGGTGTGCTGTGTTTCCATTTTTTTCTGCTTCACATCGAGTCTGTGTGAATCTGCAACAGTGAGTTGTTAGAACTGCTGCAGCAATGATGCTGTTAGGATTCTGGCACTGACCAACAACAGATGTTGAACTCACACACAAAGTCTGTCTATTTTTTTTTTTTTTTTTTTTTAACTCACACAACGTGCAATCGCACAACTGCAAGCAAACACAGAGCAAGTCCTGCAAGCAGGCTGCAGGTGTAGCATTGCTCACATCACAAGCACCTTATACACAGGTCAGTATGCAAATATGTAATGTATCCACACCCCGCCTTTACAGAAGTGCTTTGGTTGTTTTACAGTACATAATTCTGTTTTTGGCTTCCAGCTGAGGTGTGTAAATTGGGGTCTCTGTGTTCATCAGCAATCCCTGCTGACTTGTACTGTATCTCAGCTTCTTTACATAATGCAAATCTTTCTCAAACCTTCTTTCAGGGAAACAAAGGTTGAGGGCTGTGGCCATTAAAAAAAAAACAACTTAGAACTTAGTGACTAATTGGCCAACATCCCTGTTAATGAGTGTTTGCCCCTTGGTTAGACACATTGGGAAGCTATAAAGAAAAATAAACAGAAACAGAAAGAGTGCACGAACCCCACACAGCTCATAAAACATGGACCCTTTAAGATCTCACCAAGGTCAAGTGCAGTGACAAACACCTGCATGGCTGCTGTTCATCTTGTTTGCAGATACTGATGTGCCACTGTTTATCAGACTATACAAATCTGTTTATGTGTCTGTTTGCGTGCATAAAAAAAGAGGAATCAGGGACAGCTGATGTTAATTATCTCCAGCACCAGTCCTTCGCAATTTTGGTGAAATAGTACGCAGCAATCAACAAACAAACAAGTCACACAACCTGGGTCCTAATTAGCTGCAGTTGGATCTATAAGTATGGCATTTGCATACATTTGTATGAATGCAGGCTTACATGTGAGCTGATGAACCACACAGTATGCAGATCCATGTGGTGAGTGTCTGTGTGTATTTTAATAGCACTCTGATTGGAGACAGATGGAGGCCGACACGCAGAGGTAGCGTATAATCACTCCGAGATGGAGAGCGTTTGGAGAGAGACTGGAGAAGACAGGGAGGGAGATCAGCAAAAGAAATTAAAAACAAGTTAGGCGAGAGGAGGCCAAACGAACGGAGACGGTCGACTGAACCAGTCGGAGAAGAGGGGACAGCGAAGACAGGAAGAAATGTGAGGCAGTGTGCCACAGTACGTGTGTGTGTGTGTGTGTGTGTGTGTGTGTGTGTGTGTCTGTGTGTGTGTGTGTGCGCACTGTGTAATTCAGCATGCCTGGTCGCCAGCCTTGACGAGGTGATAAAAGCTTGTTTCCTATAAACACTAATGATGTTCATTAGTGAAGACCTGAGGGGGCCCACCGGGCAACACACAGGGACTGTTTGTGTGTCAGTTTGCATGTGCTCCTGGTCCTCAATCCTATTAAAGTGGCTGTTATAAGTGCCCATCCTGGGTCAAATTGCTGGTGTAATTATCCTGACCCAACAGGACCACTGGTGTTTCTGAAGGCTGCAGCTCACCAGGACTGCTGAGTGCTCAGTGAGGAGTGAAGCCTGGCTGCACCTACATCCCGAGAATACCGCTGCTTAAAAGGGAATCCTGTTCCAGATACCATCAATAGCCTTCATGTCCTAAACGTCTGAAAATGAAATTAGTCAATGGATTACAAGCATTGTATTAATAAAAGCTCAGGTAGGCAGTATATTTTTGGTGTCATCTGGCAAAAAAAAAAAAAATCCACACCATAGTATACTGTAATTGAAGTGGTCTGAGAGGAAACGTCTAAACTTCGTCTTGGCTGTCATTAGGCTTTAGAAAATGTAGCGTGTGATAGGAGACTGGTTAATCACAGGTCATGACAGAGAGAGAGAGAGAGAGAGAGAGAGAGAGAGAGAGAGAGAGAGAGAGAGCGAGAGAGTCGCTACAAATGTCATTTCAAAGGCCCATCAGTTTGAAAGTGCTACTTTACAACCTTTGAAATGAATGGCTGGTGCTCGTACAGGTTACTGTTAATTTCTTTCAATAAAACCACCTATGCTGGGTACAACCTGAATTACAAAAACGCTGAAAGGTTATTATACATTTGTTTGTCGAATGATGTTGAACATATAAACAGCCTGCACAGCTTTAATGCTGCAGAACCTGATATCAAATTTTCTGTGGTGCCTAAATATTTCCCTCTTTTTGCTGAATAGACCTATAGCCATCTGTTAAGTCCCACATGGAGCTGCCTGATCAGCCTGTAATCTGTAGCACACCTCATAAAGTGAAGAGCTGCAGAGTGTCCACACTGTGAAGGCTACAGGAAAGCACTGGTTTGAAGACATTGTGTTGAACAGTCGCAACTCAATCTGGACACCACATTTCACTGTTTTTCCTCCGTCAACACCCCTTTCACTTAGACTGGGCTAAATGAAAGCCCCTCCAATATGAAACAAAAACTCCTTCATGAATCCCTTAACCCCCCTGCTCAATCCAGCTCCAGGGCTATTGAAAAGAGAAGGTAGTTGACTAGGTATGTAGTGGAAGAAGGGGGACGTGTGTACAAATATATATATTTATATATATGATGAAGTACTAAATACTGACACACATTTGTTTCACCTCATCTCCATGACAGTCATTTCCTGAAGAGGACCTTCACTTGGGTGTTAAATAATTACAGGTAACAGGATGAATAGAAACATTTAAAAAGCAGGCTTTATTAAACTGTCAACAGGCCAAAGGAAATACATACCTCAAGTGGTGAATCACAGAGAAATCTCCGGAACTGTGGAGGGAGGTAGAAAAGAGAAAAACAGTTAGTTCTCTGGGTCACCAACTCTTTTGAAGAGGCATAAATGAAAACCATTCACGTCTCCACTGCTGTCCTATACAGTTTATCCCGCCGTGTTTTCTTAAGTGTCACATATCAAATGCAGCCCCCTCCCATTAAGAAATTATATTTACACAAATGAAACCATTTAGCCTATCAACTGAAGCTCACAGTCTAGGGAGGACATAGTGACAGCTTAAATGATTAGCGTTGTCGTCAAAACAGCCTACCTAAAAACACGCTCTAAAATGCACATGAGATATCAATTACTGGAGGACTTTATGTCTGTGGAAACATTAAATCTTTCTTCCATTTTCTCTGCCGTTTCCTGCGCTCCTTCTTTTTTAGCGCCAGGGCTGAGAGCAGTGTGTTTACAGACGAGCAGACCTGCAGGACTGGGAGACCGAACGTAGCACGCTTCCATGTTTTGGGCCAAAACCTCATCTATAATGAGAACCAGCACAGCCAAAGTGGAGCAGTGATGGACAGCTTTTGGTTTGCTCTGTCTATCTCACCCTCATGCACCACACCACAGTTTCAAGTTCATATTTCACAAGGAAATGCTACAATCCAGCTGTGTCTTTCATTTGCAGATAAGTTGAACTTTGGTTGCAGGACAGGAGTCTAGAATAGCACCAAAGTATCAGAAACATAGGATAGAGAGGTTCCAGAAAGGACTAAGTAAACAAGAAGCGGATATGTTATTATGAAACTCCATATTAACGCATGGCTGTCGTTAATAATATGTTTTCTTTGTGTTGTGTTCAAACCCTAGGCTTACCAGCTTCTCTGCCACTTGTGATTGAATTGACTGCTGCCATTTTTGATAGGACTAGTTTCTGTCGATACATGGATGTATCCTGCAGCTCTGTACAGCCCCATACTGGGGTAAATATCTCTCTTTCCTTTTTACCAAAACTAATATGCTCTGCAAGTCTCTAGAATAAGGAAGCCCTAAGAGGCCATATATTTTTTTCACACTGTGTTCTCCTGATAAAGTCTTATTTTTCTCATTATCTCAAGAAAACAAGCTTCATTTCCTTGAGATAACGAGTTAATTTTGTGAGGCACATGATGCACTAAAACCATATATTTACCGAAACAATCCGTCCCCGGTGCTTCACAGAAAACATTGCTCCTAATGAGCACAGGGACTTTCTAGCAGTGCAACACCAGAATGAAAACTATTCAATAACTTATACATTATGAACTGTAGCATCACCATATTCAGATCACAGACATTTCATCTCATGTTGCTGATACTACACCACACAAGTTGAGACACAAAGTGATTTTATGTAATTTTTCTGAATTACTGTTTGATTTTTATGGAAGTAATATGCAATAACTTTGTTATAATAAATAAATGATTCACTGTAGCATGTTACAGTTCATAATGTGTGTTACTGAATGCGATTTCCAAATCTGAATCTGTCAATCTATCTTCACCAAAGCGATCAGCCCAGTCCTTTGATTTCTAGTCCATCTCGAGAAAACAAAGCTTTGAGATAAATAAGTCATTATCATAAGAAAACTGTGTTAAAAAAGTTGAACCATAGCCTCTTAGGGCTTCTGTACTAGAACTTCCAACAAGCAACACCAGTGTCCTCTGTCAGTGCGTCTGTGAGCAGGACAGTATAGCTAGTAATAGCAAAGACTACTGAAGGTTTGGTTCACTGGGCTGGAAGGTCCTGGAAGAGGTGCAACTGAAAATCCTGTCAGTATCCTGAACTCATCCCAGAAGAGTGTGTGCTTCTCCCTTCGTCTGCCACAGCTGATGTGTGCTGATGACTCTAACGCAGTGTTCTCCAACATGGGGGAATGTTTTGGCAAAAAGGTGCTGACGGATGATGCGCTGTCATCTGTCACTTTTATTTTACCATCGCCTGAAGTCGCCCACATGAGTTGGATTCCAGTCATAAAAATGACTAAATCCAGAATACACTGGTGTTAGTCTAAGTCCCAGTCAGAAAAAATAAGTGAAAATAGGATCAAGCAAGTAGAAAGCCAGCATCAAAAGCAACAGAACTAAATAAAAACAATGATTAACAAGATGTAATAAACCTTCATATGGGTCATTTTAACTGTACTTTCTGCTTAAGGCCATTTAGGCCAAGTGTACTTACAAAATAGTCCTTGAGATTACATCCCTATGTAGGCTAAATATACCTTTTGGAAGTAGTAGTAGTAAAATAATGGCAACTCACTGCAAGAAATTCTACTAACACATATTTAAATGTATTTCATTTTTATACACCTGCTCAACATTTTGCCACTTTCCATGACCAATGGGGAAACCGTAGTGACTACATCTGTTTGGTCCATAATGATCGTACCTCATGCAAAAACATGCTTATCAACTTCCCCACCTGTGTAACCATCAGTAAAGTGTAATTTTCCTTTCCTAACTTTAACAGTTAGCAAATTACCAACAGCAAAGCTTTCCAATGTGCAATATTGCTGGAAGGAACAAATGAAACTTTTGTTTAAACCTCACAAAAAAAACCAAATGGTTTACCAACAGCTGCAGTTGTTAGATGACATCATTTATAGAAGCCATGTTAAGACACTGGCTGCTGTGCATGTGTGGAACTGTGAGTCTCCCATTGACCTTGTAGTGAGATGCCTTATTACTCGATTAGTCGATTAGATGTGCGCTTTTACGCATTAGAGAACATTAATGTATGCAGATGCATGGTACGTTGTGACAACTCTGAGCACATCCCTTCCTTAGTCCTTTACCAGGCTGTCATCATGGAGGCTGATGAGTAACATTACCAAGAGGAAGGAGCAGAGGAGCTCAGCAGCTTGGCTGAGTAAGGCCGCTCTCCTGGAGCCTGGCATGCCTGACCCCTCTCCAGACCTTGACAATCAACAGACCACACAGCCCTGCCAGGCAGACACAGTCACTCAAACAAACCAACAGACAAAATTTATTAACACACACTGACTCTGCAGGAGATAGACAGTGTAATGTGTAGCTTCAGTCGCTCAGATTTGGAGATAGCAAGAGAACAAGAATGAACATGAACAGCCCCTTCCTCCCTCTCTCTCGCTCTCTCTCTGGATCTCTAATACAACAGCCTGTAAACAGAGCTGTGTCCAGAGTGCCCTCTGGAAAGTTCTCATCCACAACACATGGAGTCCATCACTTCCTCTCTAACTCTCCCTTTCCTATAGTAAACACTCATCTGTGTACGATTAGAAGGGCAAGCAGCCGTCTCCAACACACACACACACACACACACACACACAAACTAATGTGTCTTAACACACAAACATACATATAACACATGCATGTGCTTCAGCCTAATTGCTACTTAGACGTCTCTGTCAGTGCTTATTTTAGTGACAATGCGCCTGTATTCTCGCTTCCATTACAAAACAATAAAAAAAAAAAAAAATCCCTTTCTGTCTCTTCACCGAAGGCTTGCTGACTAGAACAGTTTAGTTCAGTGTGCAGCAGGAACTGAGCCACAATGCACAGATCACTGGGTACATATGAGCACAATACTACAAGCTCTGACCTAAGAGGAATGCTGCTTATAGAAGCTTTTATTGAATCTCTCCTTATATTGTGCATAACCACGTTGCAACGTGTGAGCCAAAAGTTATTTTCCATTTTTACTGACAATTGAAAATTTTATTGCCATTTCTCAGCTTTTTCCATATACTTTTTTTTTTCCTTTTTTCCATGCGTCTCGGTTAAAGTCCTGGCCATCAAGAAGAGTAAATACAGATTTAACAAGATTTGTTTTCCTCGAAATGAATGCCACATGTGCAGGAACTCAGAGTCACGGCTCAGCAAAACAGTTAAGACCAGTAAGTGTGAGTAAGGGTGCGTGCACGTGTGTGTATGTGCATGTGTACGTCTAAATAAATGCAAGTTTGTGCTCCAGCTCTGTCAGGAAACCATGATTAGATGTGGAAGGACTAATGTCTGGCTCCCTTCCAGTCGTGATATGACAGGAAATGCATACATCCTTAAACCAACAAAGGCATACAGACTAATAGTAGTACAATTTTGGCAGGGTAATTGAACTTGTGCACACACACTTACATAATCTCTCCTATCAATTGGCTCAGAGCCAGGCTCACGGTATTCCACATTCTCTCCCTAGGTAATACTTTAATGGATCAATAAATACCTCTACAAATACTAAATGACCCAACTTCCTAGGTAGCAGCAGCAGGCATAGGATGGCATGGCATCAAAATGTGCTATCACCACATGAGCAATGTGTTCACCATTTCTTTATGAATACCACAGGACAATGGGGGGGCTCTGAGCTTCTGGGAAGACAACAGGTAGGTTAACTGGGAGCGTGATGGGCAAAAAAATAAAATCAGTAGTGTTTATTACTGTGAGCTGTGGGAGTGGTGCAGTGAGTCCAACTGAGGGGAATATATTAAAGTCAGATTTGAGTGGGAACAATTAGGGTTGACCATGCGTGAGCAAACTGCAGTGAGAAACAAAGGAGAGGACAGCACGGCATCTCCAATTGGTATTAATGACAGAGCAGCAGATTATTTACAGAGGCCAAATCCAGGAAGATATTTATGTGTGTCAGGTACTGTAGACTAGGTACATGTGGCACATAATATGTGGATTTCTTCATATTATTGTCTTAATATACTCAGTCAAGAGTCAAATTAAGTGCTGTTGCAGTTAAAGTTCTATTCCATTCCCTACAGAAGAGCTGTCAAGGTGAATTACAGTAAACAGCCAGTAAGAGAAATTAACCCAATCTTAATTCACACTGTGCTCTGACACTACATTCGGTCAGCGTCCAACCTGGAAGGTCCATCTATAAAAATGACAGTATTTTCTGGCATCCCAACAGACAGTGGCATTGTTTGCATAGCCTCACACTTTTTCATATTTCTCAGTTCAGTTTCTAACGTTATTCCTCTAGTTCTTGAACCCATCCAATCCCAGTACAGTTATAAACCTGAAGCTGAAGTGCACACAAAACACTCACAAACACACATTCCCTTTAATGGAGCTAGTGTTATGGCACTAGGAAAGAATCTGCCACAGTCTGCCCAATCTGACAGCTTTTATTATTTATTAATTACCTTACTTTACAAGCTGGAGAATTCAGTAATTTACTGGGGCCTGCTGGCAGGAGGGTGGAGGAGGAGGTTGTTTTTCCAGCCCTGAGGGACAAAAGGCCCTCTCAGGTTAGTGAGACTGTCCAGCAGTTCTGCATCCTGACTAGACTTTTCTCCTCTTGTATTCATAAAAGTGAATATATTTATTTATATTTTTTAAATGAATTTAAAATACACAGTAAATTATACTATATATATATATACATATAATTAATCTATTCTTCCCATTATATCTTTATTACCTATAAATTCTCATTCACTGCATGAACTAGTGAACTTTTCTTTTATAAAGCTACAGCTTACACATTCATGCAGAACAACATTTTTCGAATTATTTATTGAGGACCAATGAATGCAACATTTCTCCAAACAGACTGCACTGAACTCTTGTTCATCGAGGAGCATCAACAACTTAACAGAGACACAATTTACATTTACAAATTGGGCCACAAATATGGATTAATTTAATTATCAATTAATCTGTCAGGTATTTTAACCATTTGGATTATTTATTTAATTTCCAAGGTGATGCCTGAAAAGTGCTTGTTTTATCTAACAGTCCAAAATACTAAAAACTTAAAGGACCAGTGTGTAGGATTTAGAGGGATTTAGGGCGACATCCACAAAGACAAAGCCATGTTGCTCCACCATGTTTCCACAGTAGCCTAGAACAGACAAAAAAAACACACTGGCTTTACTCTGCATTTCTTGTTTTTACATTACCTGAAAGTCACCACAAGTTCTCCAGCTATTCAGTTGGTTGCAATCTGCAACTTCACCATTAGATGCCACCAAATGCTTCACACTGGTCCTTTAAATTAAAATGACGTAAAACAGAAAAGCAGCAAGGAGCTGGAAGAAGCGTGTGCCGTTGTACCCTACAGTAGGTGCCGAATAATAATCATGCAGTACCTCGCTTTCACTACATTCGCTGGGGTCATCGCCATGAATGGCCATCTGGTAGAGGGCGTACAGTGCCGCTGACTGCTGATAGGACGCTGTGAACTGAGGGTCCTCAAAGTTGACCGGCACTAGCCTCACCTTCAAGCACAGGGTGTGGAGGGAAAGGAGCAATAAGGTGGGGGTGGTTTTATAAGGGTTGACAATGAATACAAGGATGGTGAGTAGTTAGAAAATGAATACTGAAAAAGAAGACGCATGGGTGCTTTGGAGGAAATGACAGTGCAGGATTCAACAACAGAGGTTTTAAACAGTGTTATATGAATGTTTTGGCATGTTAAGGCTCACATCAGTCTCCTTGTCCTCGAGGTGAGCTGGTAACACAGTCTGTTTTGAGTTGGAGACTTGATTAAGTGATTTTATCAGGTTGTTGTGCAAAAAGGACATACAAATATGAGGAAGTATGATTTTGAAATAATAAAATGACTTGAGGATGAGGCTAGTGCACTGCTCGGCTTTTACCACAAATAGCACGGAGAAGATCGCTAACTCAAGACTCAACACAGCCTGGAGCAAAAGAAAGTCCAAAAATTGTGGCTGAATGAATCATCTCATCTAGATGTATATACAGACTCCACCAACGCAACAGACTTCTCTCGAGAAGGTAAACAAGGTTGAAAAGACTGCACGCACAAAGACAATTAAACTCTCATCACTGCTTAATCCTCAACCTCAAATGTGGTTCCAGTTCAGTCAGAGGGATTTATGGTGAGGGCACGCTGACGGGGGGAGCACACGAGGTAAACGTGTGAAGGTTGTGACGGTTCAGCTGACAAACTGCCCCCCAAAAACTGAAACAGCTCAAAACTAACGAGCGGCCTGGCCCACCGAGGGCTAACCGAGACACCTGGAGAAACACTGCTCTCAACCACGGCGTATGGAAACATTTTCCCCTCCATTTCCTCTCCCTTTGACTCTCGCTCCTATACACATGCACTCTCTCTTTAATACTAACATGTTAACTGACATTTTGCAAAGTTTCAGCACTATTCACTAATTATATCAATTTTTTTCAGTCAGATTGAAGATTTCTACAGTACAGTCCTGGCTTTTTAACTTAACCCTTATGCATCACCGGGGACATGTTTGGCTTGTTTCATTTTTCAAATCACTCTAGCAAGGGTGTGAGTTTTTTTGATGTTTAATGTTGGAAGTTCAACCTCAGGGCCTATACGACGTCAGTAATAAACAGTGTAGCTAAAACACAGACACTCAGACCCTTAAGGACAAAAATGTCGCTATTGAAACCCAATAAAACCACATTTTTGTTCCCACAGTCATTACAGTATAAACTCATGTATTCAGGCTTGCATGTAGGTTTTCAATCTTGAGGCCTGGTTGTTTATTTTCCACCAGATTGAGCTATTTTGTCATGTTTGCCATTTGGGACAAATACATGCTATATTCCTGCTTTTTACTAGGGTTACTGTTGCCATGTTATGGAGCACTGCAGGATTTAATACCATGCATCAAAATCAGCGTTGCTGCTAATCAATTGACACTGACCCCAGACCATGAAAACAATCCCCCATGTATTTAGTATACAGAATATAATTCAAGTCTAAACTGTCATGTAAACAAACACATATGAATGTTTAATTTTATCGCAGTTTTTTGACGTGGCTATTTTTGTCCTTGGGTTTAAGCTGTGTCATTTGGGTAAAATACACCTATTACATACTTAAATTATTACATTATAATAATAATTTGGAGAAAGTTGTTTAAAATATGAAATCACATCCAGCATTTAAAATACAGAAACTATTACAGCAATGACACATTTGATTATATATAATATCAAACTAAATTCGGACCAGCATAAGACATTCATAAGAGATAAGATCAAATCCTTTTGATGCCTCTGTACCCACACTTGCAGAGCCCCTCCCATCCTCCCTGGCAGCCCCTGAGCAGATCGACCTATGCCCCCCACCCTCTGACCTGGCTCTCGGAGGGTTTGTCAGGAGGGTCCTTGTGAATGGCCATCTGGTAGAGTTTGTACACCTGGTAGGAGGCGTCGAAAGAGGCTTTGAACTGCGGACTAGGGGGATTGGAGCGCACTAGCCTCACCTTCAAAAAGAATACGGGCAGACAAAGGTTAACATCAAAATGGAAAAAGTACTGAGAATAACTTAAGTGGTGATTCAAATCCTGAAAAAGGAGAATCAAACCGAAAAGAGAAAAAGTGTGAAGGTGTCAGGGGAGAGAGATAGACTGACGCAAACACACCCTCTCCTGGTCAAGGGACATGCTGATGAACATTTAAGCCATTTTACAAATACAACTGAAACATTTCCAATTTAAAATAGTTTGGTTATTGGTCTTTAGTAAACCAGAAGCAGCTGTTGATCACTATACAGTAGCTGGAGCATGATGGGAAAACAAGGACAATACAAAGAGGGTGTGTTTTGTCCATCGTCACAAAAAAAGACAACAGGTGTTACTCAAAATAAAGAAACAAGCATTCCCTATAATACAAAAGTACTAACAGAGGTATTGAAAAAGAAGAAATAATCATTAGCCTTTTATTCTATTATCTTTTCTTCATGTTGTGTATATGACCCCACTTCCAGTGCTTCACCATGTCATACAGTATAAAACTGTTTTATTCTTGATCATGAACATTTGATTTACAATATAATTGTAAATCAAATGATGGTTAAGCATTTGTTAACAACTGGCCAATACAATATGATATTATAAGTTTCAGATGAAGGTAAACTAATCAGCCATTCTTCAAGTCTTTTTGGTCTTTAATTTTTCTGTTATTGTTCTTCGGATTTGAGTTGTCGTGTTCATATTTTTGCCTAGTGGAGCTAAGCTTATAATCAGGTGATATAAGCTTATTGCAGAAATATCATATCACTGTATCATTACAAAGTTGAGAGCATTGACAAGTTGATTTTTCAACTATCATATGACCTGATCTCTATGTATTTATTTATTTAACTTGGTTACATATGTTGTGATGAAGATTTGTTTTATGAAAAAAAAAAGGATAAGATATATCATTTTTGAAATATAAAAATCAGTGTCAGCCTCAGAAATTCAGTATCTGACAGGGCTATATTGTCTCCTGAAATGAATCCCAGTTCAGCTAATCCATACACAGGAGAGCTGCACACAAAATAAGAAAATGATTGCAGTGCTATAAATCAGTATTGTTAACATGGAGAATCATGAGAAGTCTGTGATGGAAAGAAGTGTGGAAAGGAAAACTGTTATGTGTGCCTAATTTAATGAACCATCACTTCGTTTGGAAGCTTCTGTTGGCCACAGAGGCTGTGATGGACAACACTAGAGCAATTGAACCTGGGGTTTGTTTGTGTTGGACCTAAATGGGTTTTTTTGCATATGACCACTTGGCATCTACATCCTTTCGTCAAACAGAAAGACGTCTGGCTGCTAACATAAAAAGAACAATACTGATGTTTGGCCTTTCTAATTTCGCTCTAAATCTAGATATATTTTTATAGGCTGAGATCATTTTGGTGAAACAACACTGCAGCAGACAGTGGACAGTATGGAGATGAAATTTTAGCAAAACTCATGACAGTCGTGAAATTTAAGACCGAGAGCCTCACCGCTTTATGAAAGTTCAAATAAAGCCACACAATATCAGAGGCTTTTTGTTTCACTTTAATTAAAATGAAAGACCACTGTGTGTGTATCAAAGCTTTGCTTTGAACCTTGATCTTCACGACTTTGAATCATGTTCTAACCCTGACCCCTGGTGGTGGTCTCTGAAACTGCATTTAAGACCAAGACTGAGGTCACTAACATGTTCCGACCGGTTGTAGTGGATGATTGCGCAGACCATCAGCTTGGGGAACCCGGTTCAACTCCCTCACAGTCCCGGTTAACAAAATGGGCAAGGGTTGCATCAGGAAGAGCATCCGGTGTAAAAAACTAACGCCAAGTCTACAAGTGGATCACCCGCTGTGGTGACCCCGGAAGGGAGCAGCCAGAAAGGACAACAACACTGAGGCCACAAACATGCAGTAGTTATATCTATCGAACACTTCCTCCTGACCGTGACTTATCTCTTTGTGATGACTTAAAAAATAATAATAATACCTCCAAGGTGAAAGACGCCAGATTACACAGCAAACATTCCAAGAGAGGAATGTCAACTGAGCAGTAAGCAAAGCTGAACCTACAACGATAATTCCTCTCTATATTTTCAAAAATGTCCTTCGTCACATCAGTCATCAGTGTGATAGCTTTCACAGGTGTGTTTATGATGGAACTGAGTGCCTACTACTTAGTACGTAAGCACTCTAGTGGTGCTGGTGTGAAAACCCCTTAAAGCCAGCTGTACAGAAGCCCAACCCCCCCTCAGATTCACTTAACTGCTTATCATCCAAACTGTCCTTCAACCACAAATCTGCTGCAGCCTAGCCACACATAATAAACAGCTAAACGGGTCAAATAGAGGCATCTCTCAATTATTTGACTTGTAAAACATATAATTAACCTTCCTTTGCGAGGGCTGACCTTGTGTTCATGCCCACTTAGTGAAATGGAATGATAATTGCAGGCAAACAAATGAATCCAACTGGAAAGAGGTGGCTGGGAAGAGGTCTTCGCTCTAGTCTCAGGGGGATATAGACAAGAGACAGACACTGCCTGGTTCATCACTGCATCTGGCTCAAATCTTGGTCAAGACCAAGAATGACGTTACACAACCAACCTCAGCTTGAGGCTTTTGCCAGGGATCTTTCTACATCGTTCTGCCCCCTGCCAAAGGTTCATTTCCATGTCCTCTCATGCCGGCTGAGCTGGGAGCTGTGGTTTTAATGTCATCAGCAGGGTAACGCGACCCAGTTTGTGTGGTGTGCCTGTCATTTGGTTGAATTCGAACTGGGAAGAGGTGGTTTTTCCACTCCGATCTGGCCAGCTATCCTCTCCGCACACATAAACACATGGTGAAGTCACTGGAGCTGGGGAAGAGGGCTCTATGAAACCACATTTTCAGGATAGCTGAATCCAAACATGACGGAGACTGAGAGCTCAACCAAAAACACTATTTCTTAATGATAGCTGGAATCATCACAATAGGCTAATGTTTATTCCAAGTCACATAAAAAGAGAAGAGAAAGTACCTGCTCTGTATTTCTGCTCACCTCAAGGCAATGAGAAGGGTTGTCAGACAATGACTCATTGATGAACTCCTCCAGGGATTTAGGTTGCTTAGTCTGGGCAGGAGATGGTGTGGTAGGAGAGACAATGGAAGAGACCCCATCAGCGCGTTGCCTAATCTGCTCTTTCTGAAGACGTCGCTCCTTCCTCAAGTCTTTGGCCTTCCGACACGGCGGCCGGCCAGGATCAGCTCCCATACCTGCACCTCAGAGAAAGAAGGGGGGGGGATTGTCAAAGCTTTCCAAGAGTGCAGGTCACTAAAACACCTTCCTTAATCTATTTTCATGCAGAAGACAGGGCATAACTAAGACTGAGGCTTAAATAACTAATTTTATGCTGCCTTCAGAATAAGACTTAATGCAGAAGTAAGAAAGGTGGTAACGTCAAGCTGCTGCAATTGATCAGTCTCAGATTTGGGTCTGATTTTGAAGTGTTAGACCATGTTTCCAATGGGCTTTTCCACAGCCCTCTGGGCAAATGGGCTGCCATGTTTACTTTCATGTACCTCCTCCCTAAGAAGCAACAGAAAGACCTATGGAAGTCATTTTCTTGTTTCTCTGCCTCAATAGTCTTTGCATTACGTCATTGCTTATGAGGCTATAAAACAATATGATGTGTGTTAGCCCAAATTAATAGCAGCTAGCTAGTGAGCATTTAAGAAAGAACAGACTAAGGTCTTAATGAATCCAATGGTGTTTCTTTCTAATAACGACAACATAGGTTAGAGATCTTAGTTAGTTGGTGTGGGCGCATGAATGAGTTACTAAGAGAATAAACACTTTCTCAGTATCTCTCTCAACATGAACACTCTCTGAAGCAACTGGATCATTCCCTGCTTCCCTCTTTCTGTCCCCCTCCTCATCCTCCTCCTCCTGGGGTCTTGCCAAGCCCTCCAGCTCTCCGGGCATCCCATGTCAACAGTTTACACGCCCACATCCTGTTTGGAGCAATAAGGAAACGAGAGCCATTTCCTGCTTGTCATCTTGCCAGCCGCCGCCATCAGCTCACTCACTAACTTTCCCCTGTGACGACGCAACAAGGAAGAGAGGGACGCCCGGTCCTGACAAGAGCAGAGGGAAGCTTTGGCCATGGATCACTGGCAGTGTTCAGCTTCAGCTGACTCCAGCTACTTTTTCTACCTTAAAGGTACAGCTTCTGTCCTGTTAACAGTAAAAACAGAGCACAGCAGGAAATCCATGCAAAATCTGGCTTATTTCATGATGTATCATAAAATCCTCACTTAAATATTCTACCATAATGTAACTAAAGTTCAATCCAGCTGTCAAGTTTTGTATCACCAACTTCACATTATCACACAAATCGTACTATTTATTATACAGAAAATGACCAGGTCATGATCAATGTCCCTGTTTGCTGTATTGGTCTTTTAATAGTAAGTGACTGGAGGCACAAAAGGTGGGAAGTGTTTCTGATATAGGCATGCAACCCTGGGAGTTTTCCTCCATCAGAATAAATATGACAATGTCAGTCTGGACTGTGTTCATTACACACATACGCACCATATGAAACACAAACACATCAACCCTTAACCTCATCACTTGCGGATGTGCCTCTCACCACAAACTCTTTCTCTCCGTCTCACAGACACAGGTACTCTTGAGGACAGCGTTCACAGCCGTGGTGAAGATAAAGTCTGACAGATCAGTTCCTGTGGAAGACACATGCTCCCGCTCCAGCAGTTAATAATTCACAAAAGCTGCGACTCTTCCCTCCCAACTTCCCCAAACACACACTCAAAATGCTCCTTCACTGTCTGAATAGTGACATATGGCTTTCCTGCATGTAAACATGTAGACAAACCAAATGACTTTACTGTGAGAGGAGGATGTTGTGAGCAGCCACTAAAATATCGACATGGTGCAGTGTGCAGTGTCATTTTACAGAAAGTATGCTATGGAAAAGTACTGTCTGTGCTATTCATTTTCCTGTGCTGATACACAATATAATATTGGGGCTTCCTGCCCCAACCAACATGTTTGAGCCATAAGAAATGGTGTTAACCCCACCTTAACTAAACCCATTACATACCAGTAAATAACTTCACTATTTTTCCAATCATTATTTTATTCATAGATTAACATTGTAAAAAAACATCCCTCCTAGAGGAATCATAATGGTTTCAGTTCCCTAACTCACTGGGCTTCAAGAACACAAATAAATGTATGCACTACATGTGATTCCCTAAAAACCAGATCCTAGGACAGCTTTGCAAAGCACAAGCTGTGCTTCTGTATCTGTTTACCTCTGGTTTTGCGTATGCAATATGGAACATGGAAAGTCGTGTTTTCTCAAGCTAGAACTGGAACCTGCCCAAAGCTATAAAGCACTAGAAAGATATGTGCAGGTGTTTTCTATTGGAGATGAATAACCACTGGCCCATAACCACTAGTAAATCCTCCTTGCTTCCTCTTTGCTAGCCTCCTGAAAAGGCATGCTATTTCTGACAGTCTGAGGAGCAAGACTGTGGTGCTGACACAGGTGTGAGAACAGAAGGACACTGGCACCGCTGAAGGTTTTCTCAGTGTGTTTATGTCTGCATCTGGATTGGCCGGTGCCAACACCACCTTGCCTTTTGATTAATGAGCGCTGAGTCCTGTTCTCATTAGATGCTTGAGAGGGGAAACATGAGTAGTTGCTTCCTGTGTCTAATAGGAGTTTATTATCTCCTCACTGTGAGTGTTATTTATTCATTAGTGAGAGTTGGCTGTGAGAATATCCTGTACTGGAGAGTAAGCAGGAGAATATGACAGATAAGTCAGAGAGCTACTGCTGAAAACAGAGGAAACACCAGCCTCAGTCAAGCATTAGCATCAAGCTGCTGCACAGCAGAGTCTACTACAAGGTGGACAGTGACACACTCTGGTGAGCAATGGTGCTTCAGCTATAATAGAACAACAGTGATGGTCTTTCACCATGCCTACTCCTTAAGTTGTCCCTACTGCAGTTTCAAAATATGCAGCATAACCAGAGTCAAACTACACACATATATATATATGTAAGTGCGACAAACAAACTGGCCTTTAATGTTGTCCAGAGAAATCTCTGTGACCTAAGACTTGTTCTAAATGCCAACAAGACAAAATGATGCGCTTCTCACGGTCGAAATCAGAAGTTCAGGAAAATGCTGAGATTCTTACCTTAAACAATGAGAAAACTGAATGTGTTCAAACATACAAGTACCTCTGCTTTTTATAAGAGGAAAACCTGTCTTTTAACCAACATACTGACTGTCTTACAAAGAAACTGAGGGTGAAATTGGGTTTCTTCTATCAAAACAAACATTGTTTTTCTTTTGCTGCAAGAAACAAACTCATTAAAGCAACATTTTTGTCTGTAATGGATTATGGTGATGTTCTTCACATGCATGCTACTTCATCCTCTCTGAAAATGTTGGACTGCGATTTATCACTGATCTGGGTTTTCTGAGAATTTCTGAGAGATATTTGGTGATATGTGTATTTTATGTGATTATGTGATATTGTATGTGATCGTATTTACATATATATACACATACATGTATATGTGTGTGTGTGTGTGTGTGTGTATATATGTATATATACACATATATATACACACATATATATATATACACGAATATACATACACACACACATATATATATATATATATATATATATATATATATATATATATATATATATACGTTTATATATACATATATATATTCCGTTTTACACAAGGTATATATAATGCTCGACTGACCCGTCTGGAAGTGTTTTTTTCTTTTCTTTTTTTAATAAAACAAACAAATTCAGAAGCATATTGCCATCGTTCTTCTCCATGACCGCAACAGCAGGAAGCAGAAAGCTGCCGTAAGACAATAAGTCAGAATGCAATTACTTCCTAGAATTTCATTTAAAACAAGTAATCAGCATTTCGTTGCTCCATTTTTGTATTAGCAGCTATTTCTCACCTGGTCTAGGAGCTGTGGCTGCTTTCCTCTCATCAGCAACAGACATTGGAACCTTTCTTGATGTTTCTGAGTCAGTAGGAGCAGCGTCCACCACCTCCTTCTGAACTTCTGTGATAGCGGCACACTGTGGTAGTTCCTTCTGAATGTCTGTGATAGCGACAGCACACTTCTCTTCTGAGTGACAGCCTCTACTCGGTGGACCTGCCTCATCACACACCGAGTCCATTGGCTCCCCTGCAAGGTGCAAAACTGCTTACACCAGAAAATGCGTACTGCAGAGCCACAGTGCAAAACTGTTGGCTGTTCAGCTCATCAGACAACACGCATGCATTAATTAATATTACACTAAAACAAATAAACTCTCACCATCACTCTGTCCTTTTGGCAACTCCCCTTTAGATATGAATTTGCTTATCTTTTTCAGGACTTTCTTGTGAGATTTGGAAGGCTGGAATTCAGTTGCATGACACCTTAAAGAGAGCACAGAAGGTAAAGGTTTGGTGAAATATATTTGTCTTTATTTCTGCTAATTTAATATATTCATAAAACTGCATCATTTTCATGTGTTTCAAGTGTTTTCGTCAGTTGGGATGTTGACTGAATCACATGGGGATATTACCTGATGGTATACTGCGGACAGCATGTCTTGTTCATTTTGGGCTTATATACATATTTTCCACTTCTGTAAAAGAAAAAAAATGGACAACATTTACAAAAACACAGATGTGAAATCAATCCAATCCAATATGATATTCATTTAACTATATTAACGAGAAAATCTTAAAAAATCCATTATAGGTAGAGACAGCTACTCACCTTCTCCATCCTCTGTCTATGAGGTCTTGGTAGTCTTGTACAGTCATGGTGTGAGACCACATCCCTGTAGAAAACAAAAGGAGTATCACAACTTTTATGCAGCTTCATATGATTTTACACTGCTTTTCAAATGGAAAGAGCATGTTGTCTTATGCCTAACTGATTGTTTCACTTAAACCAGGCAGAAAGCGGAAGCTGTGTCAAGTGAGAGGTCCATATTTTTCAACTTAAACTATAAAATAAATAATTCCCCCATAGTACATTCCCACAGGCCTCAATGGGAACGTGTTATTTGTGTCCACAGCAGTTTGGATCCTAATTCCCAGAAGTGAGGTCTGAGCTCCTTGTTTCAACTCCTGACCTTCTCCTCTGCAACCATATACACAGTCTGCACACATACACAAACCACTATCAATTTACAATGAAGGGAACTAACTGTTCACACAACAGAGTTTGTAAAAAAGAACAACGTTGTGCGTCCGAGGAGGCCGGGGCTTTGCCAGAATCCACAGAGACAAGGAGACAACACAAAGTGATCCAACAGAAAGAAATGACAACAATTAAGCAGTAAATAAAATATTTCAGTCTATATATTCACAGTTACAAGATACATCATGAAATAAACCAGAATGCTCTATTTTTACTATTCACACAATACAAGCTGTCCCTTTAAAGTAGAAAAAGGAGCTCAAGCAGCTTAAGTTTAACACTGACACCACAATAAAAATCATAATCAGAGTATGTCAAAGTCTTTGTTTTCCAAATCATTGTCAACGGAGCAGCTACTCACAGTGCCGTAACAGTAATTCTGTGTGTTTTTCACTTACATAAAGGCTCAATGAACAGTATAAAAATCACCCCAGATCAAAGATAATTATTATATCTCTTTGCAGTTTCTGTCCTATGATCTCATTTTAGGTCACAAAAATCTCATGAGCTCAGCAATTAGAATGATATTCAAATTCAGTGTTGTCCAGAGTGCAAATGAGTCATGCCACATGAGCTTTTTGTGAGGGTAACAGCTGCTATCATCCGTGCCTTTCCATTGTTCACACCTGATCCATTTCTCAGCCTCCCCTGAGGCCTGGCAGACACAGTATCAAAGAGGAGGGCAGATGTTGTGCTCTGTGTTGAGGGGTCACATTTGCCGTGCATGCAGCTGTTGATAACATCACTGCATCAGTCGCATAAAGGAAAACCTTATCTCACTGAGCACCTGCTTGGAAAAGTTCACATCAGAAACACAGAATCACGTAACTGATAAACACTCTGTTGATCTATAGATGCATCACGTCTTTCCATGAAAATACAAGCACCACAGTAAGAATATAACATGACAAATCTCAGCGGCTTGAAATAATGGGTTCATCTCTATGGTAAGTCTAGTGCACTTTGATTTAACACATATATCCACAGAACCTTTACCTGCCATAAATCACAGGGAGAATGGTCTCTCTGCCTCACCTGAACCTGCCAGGCCCACATGATGCAACAACCAGATTACCGCTCTTATCTTAGATTAGGCTACAGTCCTCGTCTGCCGGCTCGGTGCCCAATCTCTCATTGACTGCATTAGAAACTGCCTGACCCCTTATAATAGTCAACTAATCTCAGCCCTGCTCACTTACTCCAAACGACACTGTTCTGTTCCACACAGATAATCCCTTCCCATCTTCTTACACTGATTTTTTTTTATAGTGTCATATAGCCAGAGATACACTGACCCTGCCTCCCTGTCAACAAAAGCCTGCCAACACAACCAACAACATGGCATCTTTAGTACCCTTCAAGCTCTGCTTGACTGTCTCATTTACAAAGTTTATAGACTTTAATGGCATGTGAGTGTGTGGTTTGTGTCACCTTTTAGATTATTACACATTACAGTTGCTTAAACAAATAATGTTGTTTGTCACTTGATTAGTGGTATTGAAGTGGTATTCCAAGAACATATGAAAATAAGAAACTGTGACAATACTGGAGAAAATATTAATGGGACTGTGCAGTGGCGTGCACTGGGGGCCCGTCTTTGCCATCTTTGGAGGCAAAAACGTGCACTAATGTGCCCCCTTTGGTGGCAAAAACAAGTGCTTAAGTGCCCCCCTGGTTGGCAAAGCACACTAAATTGCCCTCGGGTGGAAAAAAAAAAACACACACCAAACTTCCCTCTTTGCTGGTTAATACATGATAAAATGCCCTCTTGGGAAGAAAAACTGTGCACTTAAGTGCCCTCTTCAGTGGCGAGGACACGGTGTAGGTGCCCTTATTTTTCTTTTAGCACCTGCCCTTCAACAAGTCTAGTCCTGGACAGCGCCTTGTCTGATACAGTACTATCAGCTAGACAAAAAAATAACAGCTGATTGAAACAGGCATTCACCTTATGCCTTCCTAAAATCAATACATATGTTCCTTTCTGACAACATTGTCATTTTAAACAACTTATTTCAGGGTTCACCAGGCCACCGATCACAGCTGGATTCCCACTACAGCTGGATGAAGTTATTTCTCATCTCCTTTGAATAATAAAAGAATACAATAAAGAAGAATAAAAATACACACTTTAACAACAAAAAAATCAGTCATCCATTGCACTACTATGCTTTTATCTGAGATCATTCTGTAACAGTAACACAGCAGCACGTTTAGTTGAGCTCACATACAGTTTACATGCAGTAAACACGCTTTCAGCATGTTGTGAAATCTCTGCCTCATGTTTACTCTTGTTTTAGCAATTTGCCCTGTGTAACCAAACCCCTTGCTGACTGTCAGATCTGGGCTCTCCACACCAAAAATATGAAATCGCATGATCGCATTTCTGCATGTCACGGACAGGAAGTTGCAGATGAGAGCGAGACAGCTGCACTTCGGCTTGAGATGGTACCTCTCTGGCTAGCTTGATGCTAGTACTGATGTTAACAAGTCTACTACTAAGCTGCTCTCTAGAGTTACAGCGGTCCAAGAGTCCAGCTGGACAGCGCCAGCCAAGCCTTAATCATATCCAACCATTTTATTCTACCATTTTAGTCTTGGTTTGTTTACCACGATGAAACAGTAGGACTAAATGACGCTAAGTGCTAAAAACTGAGCGGATGCTGAAAACCTGACACTATCCAAGAAACGGTAGGTGAATGCTTATATATAACATGTAACTTTTAACATATATCACAACTTTAAATTCCCTGACTTTAGCATTAGTGTCAATATTAGCACTCTCAAAACCAACAGCTAGTCAAGCCCGTCAGAATAGACGAGGGCTAGGTGGTTAGCATATGCCAGTCCAGTGACACTGACCAGCCTAACATTGTTTAATTTTCCACTTACCGTGAGAAAAGTTTCCTTCATCGTTTTTACAGTAACCACACCGGTAACCGCTATCCCCGCCGAAGTATTCAACTATAGTATAAGACCTGTTTCCTGACATATTTAGCATCGAGTCAGATGACAGCTGAATCTGACCGGTATCGCGACAATGTACTGTACTGCCGGATGTCAAGCCACGCCCACATCTAATACGTCAACAGTGCTGCGTTCAAGTCTTCGTTGAATTTAATTTTGGCAAACTGTCCGCTAAAGAGGGTGATGCTGCCTCCTACAGACAAGGAGCTCTCATACTATTCTACACCCTTATTTACTTGTTATATACTAGTTGAGTGCGATTGTTTTATCAATTAATTTGGAAATTCGAATCAGATGTAAAACTTGACTTGAAGGAGAAACACTAAAAAGAGTGTTGCGTTGATGACAAGAGGGAGTTTTGAATGCATTTAACATCCAAGCCTGTTAGCTTGAAAATTAAAATGTAATTCCACAACAGCATTAGTTTTACATGTCTTATTTCAGCCGTTTGACTTTTCTTTTTTGTGGTAACGTCCCTCTGTACATGGAGATTATGCACAAAATATTTATCAAAATTTGAAAATGAAAAATACAATGTAACCTGAATAGCTATTTATACAAACAGTCAAAACAAAATTAATTTTAAGGGAAACAACATCCCCATTCTATACTATGTAAGCTGTTGTGTCATAGACATGGTTTAATTAGAATTTCCAAATTTTCAAGAACGAGATAAGCCACTGTTTTGTTACATACATCTTATGTAAATAGTAAATATAAGGGTACATATTTTGCATAGAACATATACTTGCACTACTAAATCTGCAACAACTCAGTTCCTTAGATTTGTGTAAAAAAATCCCATACAGCACATGCATTTGTCAATGTGTGACAGCACAAAACCATGAGTAAAGAACTGTACAGCATCTTTATTAATTCATCAGAGCAAAGAAAAATAACCAAAATACATCTAAACCAAGAGCCTGCACAAACAACACTTACAGTAAATATTTATTTTTCTATGTAGAAAAATAAGAAAAATCACTGCTGAGCCAATGATGTATGTTGTCACTATAAAAAACATTACAGAGGAAAGACCTTTTTAAGTGAATACTTTTTGTTTAACCTGTACCTCTGTCACATATTTTCCTTACGACCAGAATATTTCCCCCTCACCAGTCGTGTAACAATCTGTCATTGTTAGGAAGTTTTTATCTGAAAAACATTTTGTTTTATGCACAGATTCACAAAACCAGTAACTTTGTTGTCCAGTAAAATTATGCTTGTTCAGCACGTGAGTTTCCTGCACCAACAGAGTAGATTTATTCAGGTGATGTAGGAACAACAATGCTGAAGAGCTATGAGCAGACACAAACCTTTAAATAAACTCTAGGTAGGCATCAGTTAACTTTACTCCTGGTGATTCTTTGGTTGGGCACTTAACTAAAGCCTCCCTGGGGAACAGGGATGTTTTCATGAAGGTATTTCATACTGCCTTGCTCAGAGAAGTCAGCCACAGTGTGCCCTTCTCCTCGAAGGACCCATTTAGTGGTCAGAAGCCCCTCCAAACCCACCGGACCTCTGGCATGTATCCGTGCCGTACTGATACCAACCTCAGCTCCTGCAAAACAACACCATAAAATTATCCATTCTTACCCACTTTTCAAGAAAGTGGTAGGTTAGATTTACTTCCAAATATATTTACATTGTTTTATTTTTCTATATTATCAAGTAAAACCATGCTTGACACTGTACATACCAAGGCCAAAGCGGTAGCCATCAGCAAAACGAGAGCTGGAGTTCCAGAACACACAGGCGCTGTCCACCTGCTGCAGAAACTGTTCAGCGGTTTCTTCATTTTCCGTAATAATGACATCAGTGTGGGAGCTGCCATATTTGTGGATGTGGTCCACAGCCTCCTGCATGCTGTCTACCACCTCAATGCAGCACTCCAGGTCCCCATACTCTGTCCTGAGAGACTTCACCTCTGATGGGCTGAAAGTTAAATAAGATGCAAACCGAGGGCCTGCATGGATCTTCACCTGGAGAGAACAATGGAACAATGATTCATCGATCAAAAATAATGACTACCTTCTGCATAATATGCAAAAGGATGTAGTGTCGGTCCAAGATTCGTACATGTTCTGTTCTCAGCATATCAATGATCTGGTCAAATATAGGGGTTCGCAGCAAATCCCTGTGAATAAGGAGGGTCTCCATGGCATTGCAGGCCGCAGGGTAGTCACATTTAGAGTCTCTGACTGGAATGAAACAAGGAACAAGTTAATAAGTTTATATTCATTCAGCAGTTCAGTGTTCCCCCAAGTTAATACCTCCTGGGCATGCTAAAGACCATCAATTACAATAGCGAAAACACTTTGACCAAACCATACAAACAGAAAACACATACCAATGTCAATAGCTTTGTCTATGCTGGCATCGCTGTCTATGTAGACATGACAAACTCCCTCGCTGTGGCCCAGCACAGGAATGCCCTTAGCTGCCCTTTGGATGCTCCGAACGAGATGCGACGAGCCCCTTGGAATGATCAGGTCAATCAGTTTGTCTAGTCTGCACAGATCCTCCACTTCTTCACGTGTGCTCACCTACACATCAATGTAAAATTTATAATGTCACATAATATCTGGGCTAATACTGTAATTGAACACTGTGTTTCATTAATGCAAAGCGCATTCTGTTTTACCAGTTGAATGGCATCTGCCACTCCGTGAATGGAAAGTGCTTCCTGAGTGAGTTGATGTAGGATTCGATTGGTGTTGGAAGCTTCTTTGCCCCCCTTCAGCAACAACGCATTTCCACTGGCAATAGCTAGAGCTGACACCTGGAACACAATATACATTTGGAAATGTGACTTTAACTGTGACATGACAAATGAGACACAGAGTTTCCCAAACTCTCAGATAGTGGTGATAAAGTCCACAGGCTAACCTGTGGGAGACAATCAGGACGTGACTCAAAGATGACCAGCAGGACACCGATGGGGACAGTAATCTGTTCCAGCTCTAGGTTGTTGGCCACTCTGGTCCTCCTCAGCACCCGGCCTACGCTATCCCTGGAGGCCACAGCAAGCTGACGGAGACCGATGGCAAGGCTGTTCAACTTAGAAGTTGAGAGACTCAGACGGTCGATCAGAGGCTGGGGGAGACGACCTATGACAAAAAAGCCATAAAGCACTGACTGTTTTGCTATTCAGCAACCTGGCGCACTGTAAAGCAGTAGTGAGAGCTTCGCTCATCAATCAAGTTATAGAGTTGTCTCCCAAGTCACTCTGCTATGCTGCCCTACAACACAGGCTATGCAAAGACTCCTGCCAGATATGAGCTTGAAAAAATTATGTATTCACACCCCTCTTATTGACAACATGTCTGATGCAAACCAGAGTTAACCTAGACAACTGGGTGATGCAACCCTCCCTAATACACCAGTCCCTCAAAGTGGATGTGCTGTGCTGTACATGAGCATTACTTTTAAATCAGACACTTGCATGCAGCTGTGGATTAAGCTGGTCATCAGAGTGTCTTCTCTGTGCCTCTTTACCTGATAGTGTTGCTAACTCCATGTCTCTCTTGTTGGCGTTGAGAATCTCATCTTTCTTCTCTGTAAGCAGCTCAGCAAGAGAGCAGATGATTTCCCCTCTCTGGAAAAACAAATTAAGTTGAAGACAACTGGCCTTCATCAAAATTGGCAGAAATACAGATAAATGGATGTGAATGAGATGTGTGAATGAGACACACACACACACACACACACACACACACACACACACACACACACACACCTCTACTACAACAAAATACCAGAGTCAAGAGTAATTAAAGCTGCTTCCAGTTTAATTTCAAAATTAATGAGTTTGGTGACTGCTTGCACCTTCCTGTGAAAATGATTCCTTTCTTTTCCAGATTTAGTGTCAATAGAGTTTTAATTCATGACAAGAGATGCCCTCTCTCTATTGTAATCTATTCATTAAAATTTAGATTTAAAACTATCTGTACAATATATGAAAGCACTTAAAGGCCATGCTGACGGTACAGGACAACATACCTGTTCAGGGTCCAGGGAAGCCAGAGCCCTGCCTGCATGCCGGGCCATCTCTGTCTGCTGCTCCACAGTTGGACCTGGTGTTGTTGATAATACACACATCAAAAATAAAGAAAAAACACATGTGGGTTAAATACTCTTTCCATATGGTTTTACCCAGTACCTGCAGGTTTCACTTCTGAGAAGAAGGTGCCAACTTTCTTTCCTTCCACAATGTCTGTGATGACGTGGCCTGTGACTTTAGGATGTGTGCCATTGGCGATGACAACAGACGTCCCACCCTGCAGCGCCCAGAGGGCTGCTTTCACCTGATTAAGGCAACATGATTGAGTAAAATGTTACTTTTTCCATCATTCAACCAATACAGTCGTAGTTTACACTTTGAGATAAAATATCAACAGTCATGCTGACCTTGGCTTCCATGCCACCAATGCCGACTCTGGACTTGGTCCCATACGTAATTGACTGCTGGTCTCCAGGATAGAATATATCAATGAGCTTTGCATTATCTGTTCCTGGGGGACTGTCATATAAACCTGTGGAATAGATTTTGTTTCTTTGAATCCCTTACAGAACCAAAGTAGTTACATTGACATCTGTTGACCAGAGACTATACAGAAAAATATTATGACGAGCAATAACTGTTTAAAGTTTTCCTGTGATTTAACATTAAACTCTTGTAAAGTTCGGGGGACAAAATCAGGGCCTGAGCTAAGATATCCTTAAATTTAGTCCGTAGTACAGAAAAAAAACACTAGATCTTGCATTGTGTACAGTGTAAAGTAACCCAGCAACATGTTTCATTAGCCCACCTCTGCCTTACAAATGTCCACTCCCAGTTTGTAACACAGCCTTTCTGTTCTATCAATAAAATTGACAAAAAACAATCCTTGATTGGAGCTCATTGCAGACATCTAATTACACAAACAGAACTAATGTTAATGCAAGTATGCATAATCATAATCAACCAAATTAGTGGTGCTAATTGATTTCTGTACCTTCGACATCAGACAGGGCAATGAGGAGGTCTGCTTTCATTTCAACAGCCAGCCGTGCAGCCAAGCTGTCATTATCTTTGATGCTTATTACCTGAAACACAAACAGAAAAGCTAGTAAGCCAGAAAGTCATTGTATCTCACTATATTATTCTGCAGAATAACATCTTATCAGCTGTTACCATGCAACAAAAGCCTCCCAGTCCCATTCAGTTACAAAACAAACAACAACACATGTTCACCCTTTTCCAAAAGCAGATAAAAGAAGCAGGTCTGTGCACAAAACAATGGCAGAAACCAAGACCACCACACAAGGCAGGCTTTAAAGCTAAACCATGAGTCCAAAAAGGTACATGTTAGTGAGGGTGGGAATGTAAGTGGAATGAAACATACACTTTGTATTTACGCATGACTTAAGCAATTCACCATCACACTTCTGGACCACATTCAGCATTCCCAGCATGCCCTTCACACAGTACCCACATTTACCCCCTGCAGGTCACTGTTGGGTACAGGGGGTGGCACAACAGCATCATTGGTGTTGATGATAGGAACAATGTTCATCCGCAGGAGTTCGTGCAGAGTGCTGTTCAGGTTGCGACGCTTCTGCTCATCATGAAAATCCAAGTTGGTGACCAGAATCTAGAGATATGGACAGAAATGTAGAGAATAAGGTGACATTTCAAACTCGGTCTGCATTTTACTCTTGGAGAAAGTTGAGTACATACTTGTGCAGTGCAGGTGCTGTACTGCGTGAACATAGCTTCATACAACGCCATCAGACCACTCTGTCCAGCAGCAGCACACGCCCTTGCCTCTAAAACTGGAATTGACTGGAAAAAAATAGAGCTTTCACTCAGTGACCAAGACTACAAACAAAACTCAACACACACTCATCTAATATCTATGCATTTCTAAGGTCTCTGTGTTCAAGATCATTATTCACCATTTCTTTGAGTTGATTCTGTCCAGAATGCAAGGCTTGTCTGACGCTCTGGGACAGCAGGATCTCATGTCTCAGTCTCTGTTTCCCAAACGCCACAGCACCACTGGTGACGATCATCATTTCCCTGCCTTGATTCTGCAGCATGGCCACCTGACAGGACACACACGGGCCTCAAGTTCTTTCTCACCACTTCTATGTTCAGCTTAAGTTCACACAGCCATCCTCACAAACCATATTCACGTGGCATTACCTGCTCTACTATTGAGGCAAGACGTCCCAGTGCCAGACCACACTCATCACGTGTCACCACAGCGCTTCCCAGCTTCACTACAATACGCTTGGCCTGCTTTAACTCACTGCGGTGGGCAAAAGATTTCCCATGAGGACGCGGGACTGCAGACAAAAACAAATACACCTTTTACTACATATCAGCTTGCACTGAAGAGCAGCCTGTAGCACACACATCATAGTGAGGTAGAGAACAGTGCCCTGGTCAGGTATGACAGTTGGCCAGTTACTCACATTTAGACTGGGCAAACGCTCTGATGGAGACTGGATACACATTTGACTGCCGGATTCTGGATGGCAAGCGAGAGCACAAGACCAGTCTGGAAAACATGGCACTGACCCTTGAAGATAGCTGTGATGAGCAATACAAACCAATATTAAACCACTGTAACAATAAGCGCAATAACATCTCATCTCATCTGAGATAAGCAGCTTTTTCATAACTGGGCTGTACAGATTTTTAGATATCTACGCCACATTTAAAACATCAAGAAGATAAAATATAGCCAAATCAATGCACACTCTCCCTGGAAACTGTTGCATCATGTTCCATGAGGTTATGTGCTTTGTGTTGTGGCGCTACTTGGACTTGACACACTGCCCCACTGAAGCTGATGTTGTTTGGATTTGTTAGCTTAAAAAATATAAGCTAACAGCTTATACAAGTGGGCGCTCGTGCATATAAACACCAACACATTTTAAGCGACTGAAGTTTGCAAGTTAACGTTGGTCAATAAAGCGAACAGACTGTCGCTATGTGTCTAGTGTTATTGCTGTCAAAACGCCTCTGAGGTTAGCTGACATTAGTTAGCACTAGCTACTATGAGCTAACTCACTGGATAGCTCAGGTATTTTGACTAAATGCTAAGATCTGTGGACAAATGACTCCTTACCTGACAATGCGAATCTTTGAAAAAAAAAACAAAAAAAAACAAAAACAACAACAACAACCACAGCTACACTTATGTGTGCACCGCAGGAGACACGTACTCAGCCGGTCTGGCGCTGCCTGGCTGCCACATCCACAGCCCACGTTGTTTGGGAAGTGCCGTGAAGGAGCTAGGCACGTACGTAGTGTACGTAAGATGGCGTCTTTGCGTACGCAGAAACAGTATGGGAGGACGCTGACGTAGCTGTGAGACGTTCAGGCTCAGGAGGGTAAAGTAAACACTACTTGCAGAGCAAAGTTGTTCATAAATTTCGGCCTTTGTTTGGGGTAACAAAAATAAAAATATGATGTAATAAAATAATGCAATATTTTAAAAGTATTACATATGTGAATACAGATAGCAGAGCGTACCATAAAGGTAAAGTAATTAATGTAAATGTTTTATAATGAAGATTAAAAAAATAAGCAGACCCATCTAAGAAGATGAAAATTAATGTTACATTGTTGTTTATGAAATGAAGTGTTGTTGTCATTCTTATTGCACCAAATATAAAGCAAATGTTGATATGAATACCCACATACTGTAGCTTCTTTAACTATCAGTCAAATATAACTGTAGGCACAAAGCTATATCAACTCCAAGTTAATTTAGCTTGTCATGACATAAAATGTAGGCCTATTTGCTGATGGAGACCTACATTCATAGAAAATAATTGGTAATTTAATCTACTTAATCCAGTTTGTTGGAAATGGAAATGTGCCACTCCATTGTGTGTGGTCTCCTGAGTGTCAAACGCTTGAATCAGCTCGTGGAAGATATCCTCTCATCTTTAGTAACCTGACTCTGTGGCACACGAATGGTGTGTGTGTGTGTGTGTGTGTGTGTGTGTGTGTGTGTGTGTGTGTGTGTGTGTGTGTGTGTTTGTGTTTGCTTGGAGAGGCCTGTGAAACATTCATGAGCAGAGAGGCTGGGAGCACAGCACACACTCAGCTGCTGTAACAGGTGTATGCACAGCTATGGGGACTGTTGAGGAAACTTTAAAGTGTCCCATCTGCCAGGACGTCTTCACAGATCCTGTGACGCTGCCGTGTGGACATGATTTCTGTTTCACCTGTATCCACGCTGTCTGGGAAACAGAGGGGTCCTGTGAGGGTCCTTTCTTCTGCCCAGAGTGTCAGATATTCCTCCCCTCTGACCTCACTCTGGAAGTAAACACCAGCCTTCAGACCAAAATCAAGGACTTCACCATTAACAGGCCGCCAACAGCAGAGCTACAGACACCAAGCAGGGAAGACAAATTTTCTTCCACTATCCACTGTGACCACTGCATAGAGAAGCCATCGGTGGCAATAAGGACCTGTCTGACCTGTGATGCCTCACTCTGCCAGGCTCACGCCCTGCTGCACCAGCAGAGGTCTGCTCTGAGGGAGCATACAGTTGTGGAGGTGACGGGGGATCCGCTGTCTCTGAAGTGCAGGGAGCACCGTGATGAGCTCAAACTCTTCTGTATGGAGGAACGCGTCCCAGTGTGCTGCCTGTGTGTTCTGGTTGGCATGCACAAGAACCACAAAGCTCTTCAACTCCACGAAGCCTGCACAGATTTCAAGGTGAATCTTCATTTGTTATGCTTTTTTTCTTTGTAAATGTGAGTGAGTCTGTATTTATTTCTCTTTATGTTCTATAGGCCTGTTGTATTTCTGTCTTTAGAGCATGTTAGAGACCACCATAAATCAACTGCTGAAGAGGAGAAGTGATGCAGAACATGCCATCAGAGACTTGGAGTCATTATATACACAAACAGTGGTACAGTCAATACTAAATATTTTAACAATCTGTTATGTGCAGATATGCTCTTAATAATTATTTTTTGTAGAAATCTGCTGCAGATTTCAGAGAGAGAATCTCAGACAAATACAGCAGGATACGTGTTGTTCTGGATGGCGATGAGCGTCTGATGATGCAGATTATAGAGGCAGAGGAGGTGTACATGACAGAGTGGCTGGAGGTCCAGAGGAGCATCATGGAGGATCAGATCAAAGAGATAGACAAACTCAGAGCTTCCAGCAAATCACTCCTCCATGAAACAAATGAGCTGCAATTCCTGCAGGCAGGTTACCTAATATTATGTTAGCGTGTTATTGTGATCATATGAAAGTCATGTACAAATGCAAGTGATTGGCCTGTTTATTTTCAACAGCAAATCACAGCACAGAATCTTTGGTGAGTAAATCATCAATCAATTTTTTCTATCCTTACTGCCTTGATTTTTGTCTTCTAATGGTTTCCAGTTTTTATTTTAGCAACCCTTTGGATTTAGCACCAATCCAGGAAGTAAACAGAGATCTGTGTGACCTTGAGAAGCTGAGGACAGTGGAGAGGCTGGTGGATGACCTCTCAGTGGCTCTGTCCCAACACTTTCCACGAATGTGGTCATGTTCGTAAAGGATCCAATAAGTTTCACTCTCAAATCAACCCCTGTTATCTCTGTAGCTGTGTACTGAATGTAAAATTTTATTTGCAGATCTAAGTTCTCCTGCTCTGGACTCTGAGTCAGCCCATCCGAAACTGGAAATATCACAGGACAGGAAACAAGTGTCCTGGAGACGGCAGCCTGTCAGTAACACTCTGAGCCCTCAGCCATATGACTCCCAGTACAGTGTCCTGGCTCAGAAGAGTTTTAACACCGGCCAGCACTACTGGGAGGTCATTGTCCAGGAGAAACCTTACTGGCTAATTGGTGTGACCACTGGGCCGGCCAATAAAAAAGATGCTTCCAGTCAGAGTTCCCCCAACCTGGGTGTGAACAACCCATCCTGGTACATCTATCATGGAGATGGACAGTACCTGGCATGCCACAACACACAGGAGAAGCAGCTCTCAGTGGGAAAGAGAGTCAGAAAGCTGGGCATACTGGCAAATCTCCAGAAGGGGGAGCTGTGCTTCTATGATGCTGATGCTATAACCCTGATTCACTCTTTCTGTGTGCAGTGCACAGAGCCTCTCTACCCCATGTTAAACCCATGCATAGATGTGAATGGACTGAACATGCAGCCGCTTACCATGTTTTGGATCAAGGAACCGTGGGACTGGCATGTAAACACAGATGGAAACACAGTAGATGACACTCTGCAAATGTCAAACATGCTGTAGTTCCCCTGCCTGGCTCTGTCCCAGGTAAAATAAAACTGAAGGAATTTACCCACCTATGTATTTAAGAGAAGTTATTGCTCGAGCTGGTACAGATGATGAACTTATTACCAGCAGCAATGGGAGAAAGAGCAAGGCTTAATATACTGTATTATCAGATATGATGTCATTGTGATCTTATAATGTTGCTGTTTTATAGAAAGCTGCTGAGTAAGAAATAAAGTTAAGAAGAGATATTTTATCTTTTTTTATCATCTGTAGTAATATCTATATTAACTTATTAATAAACATTTCATCAAGTGGTGTCGGCTGTATCCTTAAATAGCACTTTTGTTCTGTGTTTATTCGGTCAGCAGCTTCACAGCTCGCATGTTTGACTTGATGTAGTTCAGGAAGTAAATGACCTGTGTGTAAATGACTCTACTGGCTTTTTCTTTGTACAACCATCCCATCAGCTCACCAGAGCATGATGGACGTGCATGCCCTCATTCTCACATATCAGTGTCCCTGAAACAAACAAAACACCCAGTGGGGCCAATCAGCTGTCACTCAGGGCATTTTCATTGACCTTAAAGCTGGAGCATCAACAAAGCCTTGTGAGACATAATCTGCTTTTAAAAAGTGGTTAGATGTACCCTATTTTATTTTGAGCAGTAATTGTGTGCACTTGTTTATTGAAAGGAATATTCATGGGGCTCCCAAAAAAATAACTTTTGAAAGGCATATTCAGCTAATACATTTGTAAATATAAATAAAATCTACATTTTATGTACATGCCAGCACTATGGATCTTTTGCTCCTGCCCATACGTAAAGGATATACATAAATCTTATAAAATTTGTATCTCCTTTGTGTGAAACTTGTATGTAAAGCATACAACAGTGAATCCGGATATAAGATCCTTAATAAATTTAAACAAAATAAAACATATGATTTGGTTATTTATCAGAAAGGTATATGATACATACATTATACTTCTTTTTATTGTCTTGTATGAAAAGAATGTAAAAGTGGACACTTTCAAGAGTAAATCATATAAGTTAGTCATAAGTTTTTTTCTGTTTCTTTTCCGTATGGGTGATGTACGGGTGTGGCCACCCTTGGCCTGGGTGAGGACACACAATAAAGACACAAAACAGCATAAAAAGACACCCAGGACTGAAATAAAAATTAAGAAGAATCGTTTATCAGAATGGTATACATATCCTCTCACTTCAATTTACTGTGCATGTGCCATCACTGATGTATTTATCACAATTTCTCTGTGGAATGATGCTTTATTTTCTTACAGTCATCCCCCATCCCATTAGTGTAATCCATGTTGAGAGACCACTGAGACATACTGTGCTTCATTAATAAGAAAATATGACACTTTTCACCAGACAGGGCTCAGGGCAGAAGCATTTTCCTTTTTCACAGGTATAATTTTCAATATAGTGGTAAGCTTTGCTGAGTAAGAGAAAAGCTTCAGGGGAGACCCAAGTAAGTATGACATTTAGACGTATAGTAGATTTCTGTTCTGAGCCAAATGAAACACATGAAACTGAAAAGACAATCCATTGTTAGAAGGCTTGAGTCTTTGACTTGATCCAGTCCAGGAAGTGAGTGACCCGTGTGTAGACCCCAGGCTTGTTTTTCCGTCCACACTGGTCTCCCCAGCTCACCAGTCCATAAATCACACTGGTCCTGTTCTGCTCACAAGTCAGCGGTCCTCCAGAGTCACCCTGAAACAAGAGCACTCTGCTGACCAATGCACATTATGAGCCACAGTTTATGTGCCACACAGTTTAAACTTATCTAAGTCATGCAGCTATTTTGAATAGCATGCACATCTCCTCCACTAACCTGGCAGGAGTCTATCCCTCCCTGCAGGTGACCAGCACAGAACATAGTATTGTCCAGGACTCTGCCATAGATTTCGGATTCAGAGCACTTTTTCTGGTTAATTAGCAGCACATTTGCATCCAGCAGGTGGTTGGAACCATACGGAGCTGCACGGAGAAGATGGATGAAATGAGATATCAGCAAATGCAACAAAGAGTTGAAAAAGTTGCCTCTAATTTTAGTGGTTGTATATAAACCTGGAAGTGCTTCTAAGACAAACCAAAAGTGTACTGTACAAAAATGACTTGTATTTTGCAGCTAAATATGCAAAAATGGCCTTACAGGTCTCAGTGGCACCCCAACCAGAAATTTTACACTCCATCCCATCAGGAAGCTGTCCATCAGGCAGACAGGCTGTCCTCACAAACTGGGTCTCATTGGCACAAACTCCATCATCACCTTCCAGCCTCAACAAACCTTTGGAAATGCAATTTGGATAAAAGTCACAATAAAATAAATCAAACAATGAAGTGTAGAGGTAATTAATGGACTATCAACTCTGTACCTTATCAATCACATCCCAGACTCAAAAGGATCTTCAATTTAGATACTAAATTTTAATATTGTTGGCCATATCAGTGTTTAATGTATAGAAAATGAAAGCCATGGATCACCTATGTCATTGTAAACAGCTGCAGGAGTCTCTCTGTAGTTCTCATGTAAAATAGCCTCTTCAACTTGTATTGCTTGCTCTGTGGATTCATCTATATCCAGGGACAGACCTCCCATAACCACCTGCATGTCTTTCCCTTGTTCACTGTGTAGACAACACAATAAAAAGATATTTCATAATCAAGCAATGCCTTGTGTTTTTTTTCATGACATTATTAGTCATTATGATTGTGCTTACATGCAGTGTCCAGCTGTCAGTACCCAGCAGCTTGAGATGAGAACTCCTCCACATATGTGTCTGAATGGCTGGTTGGAGTTCTTCTGTCTTGCTTGCACCGACACCTGCCAGGGTAAAGCTCCAGGAGAGACCTTCAGACCCCCAAAAATTCGCGTCATAGCCCTTTTTGGCTGAGCCATTCCACAGCTGGTGAACTGGTGTGGTGGAGCACTGGTTGTAGAAGGAGGTTGTGTGGCCTGGCTGGGCTTCTCAGTTGCTGAGGGGTCTGTTGGTTTAGAGGGTGCAGCGGGTTCCACTGGTTCTACTGGTTTGATGGGTACAGTGGGTTCATCTGGTTTGACAGGTGCAGTTGGTTCATCTGGTTTGGCGGGTGCAATGGGTTCATCTGGTTTGGCGGGTGCAATGGGTTCATCTGGCTTGGCTGGTGCAATGGGTTCTACTGGTTTGGTAGCAGTGGGGCCGACATCGACAGCGGCACTTTCAGTAGGGGACACACCTGAAAACATGAACACAAGACAATAACAGAAGCTAACACCTGTTTTTGTTGACTTGTAACCATAAAGTTGTCTGAAGTTTTAAAGCAGACCTGTTGGTTCAGGACACTCTGTGACATCACAGTAGTCCCATGACAACTTGCGACCTTTTCTGAAGAAACACCAGGGCATCCCGTCTCCATCTGGGTTTCTGTGTCATAGAAGACCTATGAGTGAGCATCCTCTTGTGGATGTCCTCTGCTGTTTGAATACACTTATTTATTTTCCCCTGACCTGCAGAAGTTGTGAGGGCCAAGTCCATCGCTGTCCTCGAAGGAGTTGAAGGGATCAACTCCGTTCTCCAGGATGAAGTGAGAGTTCCAGTAGAGGCACTCATGGCCGTTCTCTGTCTCACTCACAGTGCCACGGTATGCCTCTCCATCATCCACATAGCAATCATTTGGTCCTGAGAAATATGCCTCACTCAGTTAGTATACGGGTTATGATGATGCATATACTGGACTGAGAAAAGGACAATAATAATGTGGGGTGTCATATTTACCAACATGGCAGAAACGTCCTCTGTACCCCTGAGGGCACTGGCATTCAAAGCTGTTACCATCAATGATGCATTCTCCACCATTCTGACATGGATTAGGCTGACACAGGGACACTGTGGAGAAAAACAGTTAACAGTGAATGCTTGTTTGTAGAAACTTGTCTTGTTTGAGCTAAGAAGGACACCTTACTGCGTGTGCAGTGTGGAGGCTGGAAGGGCTCCTTGCATTTGCACTCGTAGAACGGGGCAGTTGAAATCAGCACACATTCACCACGGCCGCATCGACCTCTTCTACAATATTTGGGACCTGTGATGATACCAACAAGTTTTAATCCATTCCTGCTCATAATATACTGTTCATGCATGGCCAGTCTGACAATTGCAACACCAAGGGATTTTTTTTTCAAACCTTTCTCGCATTTCCTTCCCTTGAAAGGTTTGGGACAATCACATTTGTAGCCCCTCTTGCCTTTCTGCTCACACACTCCATTGTTGCGACAAGGGTTTGGGTTGCATTGGCCTGAGAAATGAGAAAAGTCATGAGTGGAACATAAGAAGTTTCCAATGTAATGTAGCCTTATGGGAAAACATGCTACATTACAGATTGGATAAAATGCTGGTTAACTCTCTCACCTTCTGGCTCTTGAAGCTCAAATAGCCAGTCTGAACTTTGGTCATCATCATCATCATCATCACCATCACCAGCTGCAGCTCCCTCCAGGATCCCAAAGTAGATGTCTAAAACAATTATTTTCCTTCAGAGGATATAAAGCTTTGCTGTCTTAATGCTCTATATCATCTAACAGAAACAAAATGTTAAGATAACAGTGCTTTATCTTCTCTAAAGGAGATAAAAGAATTGGTGTCTTTATGCTTCATATAGAGGATATAAAGCCTTAAATCATTGCTGTCCTCCCCTCACTCTTACCCATAAAAATACATCTCATATTGTTCTCAGGACCACTTACCTTTAATGATATCTTCAATATTTATCTTTTTGTTGCCATGCTTATGTCCAGGTCCATGATGGTGTTTTTTGTGCTTTGCAGGTTTCAGCTGAATGATAATTTGACAGCACATAAGAGTCATAATAAAAAAAGAAATCTACATGTTGTTTAGTGGGCTGTTCATGACAAAACAATGTTGTGATTAAATGTGCCAGTAATATTCCTCATTAGACAATGCAACAACTTAAATAAGAGCCAATACATTAGCTTATTGCCACACAATTGCTGTATTATTTAAACAGTGAATACATACTTCAGCAGGAATGAGGAGCACCACCAAGAAGAGGAAAAAGAAGAGGAGCTTGAGGTTCATGATGGCAGCTGATCAGAAGACATCCAGGAGAGTAAAACCAGAGTGCACGGTCTGCACATCACCCACACATTATAAATATTTGCGTAACTACACTAACCTTTGATTCAACGGGGTTGTCTAGTGATTTTAGCTGTTGTTGAGTCATGTTCATTGATCTTCACCGTTCTCTTGGATACTTATCTTTTTTATAGTAATAATAGGCAGAACACTGCTCTTGATAGCAGGCATTGAAAATGGGGGGAAATGATGCAAAATCAAGATCATTGTATCTGTGCCAACTGTGCCATCATTGATATAAGAATTCATCGGAACAAATTTCAGTTGAACAGGACAAGTGTGGACTCAGATGCACCACAAAGGCTCAGAGAGCATATTTGCAAAGCCAAAATTGTTTGTTTAAATGTGGACTTTAGTTCCACATATGCTTGGTGCATTTCAGAATGAATTAACAAAATATAATACTTACAACATAAGACACAAGACTAAACCCACCGTTTTTAAACAACACTGTTTGCATGGCAATATTTCTTAATTTAATGAACCTAGAGATGGGCCACACTGCTAATATCTCTGTACATTCATCTGAAAGTTCAATACTTATACAGGCACTGAAAGAAGGCCTCTCCTTGGCCTAGCTTCCTACTAGACATATTTACAGCATTGTTCCCCTCTCGTCTAAAATACATTTCATTATTGCAAAGAGGAACAGTTCATTATGTGCAAGGATACCATATTATAATAATGCAATGCTTTATTTATTATTATTTATTAACTAAAGAATTTAGCAATGTGTTATAGATTATCCTTTGCATTTTTAGTCAACTTAATAATATAATCGAATACAACAAATCAATTCAAAAGACAACGGGAAAGATTTGCAGAGTATCTGGTCCAAATCCTGTTTATAAACAACTTATTATGCCATTATTAATTTTAGACTGGACAGGTTTACTACAGATATTAGCCAGGCATGTGGCACCAAAATTGACTAAAGCAGATATTCATGGTTCCCAGAGGATAAATCTTACTTTTACTATAACGCCATGTTGGGGTTGTTATTTGTGAAACACGTGTTGGTTGTCTTTTCATTAAATATGGTAAACACATTCATCTTCCTGTCAGGATGAATGGTAATATATTTGCTGCTCCACTTCTAAAAGCACCTTCATGTGGTGGAGTGGTACCTGAATCACTCTTCAGCTTCAGCTTAACTTATCAGCAAATTAGCAAATGTAATCATTCTAACTATGATTGGAGGCTACCTGCTTAACGTCAGTATGTGAAGCCTCACAGAGCTGCTGGCATGGTCTTGTGTAATTATTAATAAACCCACTTCCAACTCACAAACTTTTACAATTGCTGCATTATTATAAAGTAGTGCCGTGGCTTTTTTGTGGAGCCACTAATCACAGATCAATGGTAGGAGATGAAGCGTTACAGATCTCAATAGGCTTAGCGTTGGTGCCGTTGTGGTCATGACCAGGACACAGAGCCAGGTGGAGGCAGTCTGAGAAGGTTCCTGCACAGAAGGAGAACAATGGCATCATGCTGTCGGCCTCAAGAAACGTCACCAGTCCTGCAGGGAAACTACACAAAACACCAATCCGAAAGAAACGTTTTGTGAAAGGCAGCTGATGGGGCACACCTCCATGCCAGGCTGTATATTCCCCATCGAAGAACTCGACACACCAAGACTCACCCCCCCGGCCCAGCCAGCAGGCCTCACTGGTGCCCTTGCGGGGGATGGTGGGATAAGTGACACCCAGCTCCCAGTAAGTCTTCCCAGTCACATCAACCTCCCAGTAATGGCGACCAAAGCTGAATCCTTGCAGGCTGATAACATTGAGGGTGGTGTCAAAGCGCCCAGGGAGGTCGGGAAGTTGCTGCCAGGTGTCTGTGTAGGAGACGCTGTCACCTTGTGGGGAGATGATAAGCTTTGGGTGGGCTGTCTCCGGATCCATACACACCTCACTGGAATCTGGAGATATTTAATATGCAAAGTTAAAAAAGAGGTCAAGCTGTGGTTGGGAGCACTGTAGAAATAACATGTGAACTGACAGCTCTTGGTGAGAGTCTTGATTATAGGCGTCTGAGAGCTGATAAGAAGGAGCATGTTGTTGGCGAGGCTGAGGATCTGGTCAGCTTTAGTTTCATCCAGGCTCACACTGCTCGGGTCTGTGCTGTTCAGTAGATCCATTACTCTGGAGGAGGCAGTGAGAAACATCAGCTGCTGCTCTGCCTTTTTATTTTTAATCATGAATTATGATTTGATTCCATACCTGTCCACTGTCTCCATGTCTTGCTGCTCAGGGTATGAAAAGAAAGACTGAAGGGCAGCAGAGAAAAAATAGATTCAATTACCTCTGAAAGTGAAATGTAAGTTTTTTAGTTCCCAGATATAAATTTCAAATGATATTTTTGTCCTCCAGACTTTTCATCACCATTGTATCAGAGCCAGTGTTGGTCTGGTCCTTCGCCACAGTGAGTCGGGCCAAATCCTGCTCAATCTCCTGGATTAGAGAACAGCTCCTCTCCATCAGCCCGTCCAGGGCAGAGACAGCAGCTCTCTCCTCAATCTCCAGGTGGGACAGGGAGACCCTCAGGTCCTCGTCCAGGATGGCCTGGATCTCCTGATATTTGTGTATGATGTTCTCCCTTAACACTGAGGACTTTTTCTGAGTCAGGCATAAGCATATATTGGTTTATTATACTGCCTGCAAATTCATTTTCAAATGTAATATCACAAAAAAATTACGTTAAAAATTTCAACATTGACTAGTCTGAAAACAACTTACTGTGATTTCTGATTGTCGTGCTGCCAGTTTTTTCAGTCTGTATTTCACTGCTTCCCTTTGCTTCTCCAGACACTCATGGTGCTTTTCTAATGTCTCCTGCAGAAAGAGTCGCACACCTCATTCAGACAGAGTCTTTGTGATGAAATGCAGCTGCAGAAGCAGTTTATTGTGAGACTTGATGTAGATGACAGGAGTGTGTGTACTGTGAGGACCCCTTGCCCTTCTCTTTGAATGTTTCTTAAAAGGAATAGTACATCATCCCAACAGTGGTTCGGAGCAGCACTGAAGGCTTTGCTGTTTTGCTGCCACATAATCAAGATGCAAATTATGCCTGTAGTCAGTGTTTGTCAGTGCTGCTTTTTCAGAGGGAAAATTATGATCCTTGTGAGCACAATCCCTCACAATCTTTCCCTGTGACAGAATGAGGCCACACTGGAGCTCTTACAAGTAGTCATATTTAGTACCTACAGGGAATATTTTTGTCACAACAGTTTGTGCATTTTTACTTCACCACATTTTCCAAAGCACACCATGGATTTTTACATCACTGAGGCCCCCTCCACCTAAAAATACATTTTGCTTAATGTTACCTCACAACTTACACAAGTGTTATGTGAAGGCTTGAACCAATGCATGCACACTGAGACTGGACCTCAGTGAAGGAGACAGCCGCTATTCAACATGAACAATAGTTGCATCATATTCATAGTAGTAGGAGTAGATGCAATTTTAAGATTTTCTTAAAAAGCTTTGTGTGGAAAAACCACATCAGATGCAAATTACTGTTTCAAGCGGAATATTTTAAATGAGTCCAGAGGGGATGTGTATCTGTGTTTCTCCTGCCATCCAGACAGCCACTTTTCAGTTCATTTTAGAACAGTATGAAAATTCATATTGGAAAGGCTAAACATGCTTGAATTAACTCATCCATTTAATTGAAAATCCTGTACTTTCCTTTGTTATATTGAGGTGAATATTAAACATTATCTTGAAAAGTCTTCAGATGAGATACCAGAGGACCCAATGCGGGAGGAACATATGAATTTCATAAACAAGATATGAATAACTTGGTGGTTTCCTGCAGTCCTGTTTATTATTTAATGTTCACATTGATGCATTATTTTTAAGCATGATTTAAATATGTTGATACAATAAGTGCTTTTTAAAGAAATATTTTTTTTTTTCATTTAAATCAATGTTGAGTAACACAATGATTCCAGACATAGGTGGCGTCCAAAAACACACCCACAATTATCACTTATCACCTGAATTTCCACAGGTGCTGCCAAGGAGAATCAACTGGAGATATTGGATTGTAACTTCGAAACATACTTATGAAAATATGAACACAAATACTTTGAATGAAGGAAACCCTTATAATTAATCTGAAAAACTGTAGTGTGCTTTGGAAAATGGTTAGTTATATATGCAGCACATGAAGATCGGCTTTCCAGGCACAATCTATCATGATGCCATGCCACAAAATAAGGTCAAATCATTACTGGGTGGGTGTTGGTCAGAGGAATATTTGCCCCCATACAAAACTTATATTCAGCTATATACTGTAATTATCTGGATAACATAAACACCAAGCTCATGTAAAATAGACTTTTCCTTACAGTGGACCCAACTGATAAGAGTTTGTCTAGAAAGCCAACAGACTCCACCATCTGTAACATTACAGAACCGGTGTGTTTAAATGCAAAGCAGAAATGAGAGAAGAGAAAAGAGGCAGTGGCTACCTTTGGTATAGCTGAGGATCATATGGTTCATGGTGATTTAAAGCTTTATTGGCTTAGATTTCAATACAACAAATGGCAGTGTGGGTTTTCATTTATAAAACAATATTTTCAAATACATTTGCTTCCTAACATTAGGTGTTTGATTTATTGGTTGGTAACTGTTTGTTGGATACGGCACTAAAATATATTAAGATTTGTACTTCTAATACATGTAAAGGGAAAGTGTCTGGCCATGTTTATGAGAGCCTGAGAAGAGAGACATTTTCTTTTTGTCAGGGTCAGATGAATGTTTGGCATATACAGCAGTCGGGGGGAAGGAGGCCAGTGTTGTGTAGGTGCTCGGACGACTGGTTTCCATGTCGATTCAGTAGAACAGTTGATGGGTTAGCTGACTGCTTTCCCAGCAGCTTTTTTAAAATTATTTTTATTCAAAGACTCACTGAGCCGATTCTTGCAAACTTTGGACTAAAAGTGTTTCAGCCCAAGCGAAGGAAAGCGGACACATGTTCAAGCTACGAGCATGGACATTTCGTAATGACGCCATGAGGTTCTACTGTACTTACAAAGTTCCACAGGAATCAACAGCAACAAACAGTAGGAAGAAACAAGCAAGAAAGAAAGGAAAGCAGTTCCACCCGAAGCAAAGCAAGAAGTAACACAAGCGCAGTCAAACCAAATAACATGACCCCGATCATTCATTTGCATTCTTTGTCATTTTTGAACATGGAAGAGGTTCCTTATTTCCTGTGCAAGTCTAAGTGGACAAATCATTCAGCTCACAGTCTCAGGAGGCATCAGAGTCCATTGTCATGGCTTCCTTGATAACGCCAGGATAAAACAAGAAAACCAGAATAAAAGGAACCAAAAACCTACATCTAGATTACAGTTGTTGTGTGCTATCTGTATGAATGTACAGTATGTGCATGCTGCTCTGAGTGCTAGAAGAGCTTGGCCTTCTTTTTCATGTCGTTGCGTTTCCACAGGGGAAGCCTGTCAAACTCCTGGATCTCCATTCCAAAGATGTCAAAGAACGTTTCAGGTGCTAAGTGACGCTAGAATTGAGAACAAAGGGGGACAAAACAAAGGAGGGAGGGTGGGGTGTTCGTGGTTAGCACCAAAGCCACAAACAGGGTCACTGCAAAAATGACAAGAAGCAATGGATACTGCACATTCCTTGCTACAAATGTATTTGTGTAACATGTTATTACACAAAGCAGAGAAATCCAGTATCAATTGCAGACAGTCAGGTGGAAATCTGATACCTCCAGTCTGGTTCTGTCCACATCTCTGGGCAGTTCAGCTCTCCCTCTACTGGTTATCATGAGCATTTCATAGGGATACACCTTGAGAAGGAAACACTCCATCAGTGAAACAGACCAAAACTACAAGCTGGACATAACCTTCAACCATGTTAATTAAACAAAACTATCAAATTTGGATATTTCTGCAGTTTTGACTGTGACAGAGGGAACACTGGGTGGGAGAACAGGTATGTGACAGGAGGCTGACTGGGAGTGAGAGCTGTTTTTTTTTAGGTTGTTGGAGAAATGCATGGTGCTATAAAGATGTGCATTTTCTTTTAGGTGTACAAACGTGCAATAGATTAGGTAAGGGCAAAAACATGAAAACAGACTTATGTAACAGGCTTTATTTTTAGAGTAATTTAATGCAAACTAAAAAAAAGAACACCAGTGATGTAGGCCGAGTAAATCCACATGGGAATAGTTGTCCCGGAAAATTAAGGTGCATCTACTTTTCTAAGTAACCAATCCCCTCTGTACATGAAGAAAGTGGCAAATAATTGTTGTTAATTTAGCTGAAATGCTCAATAATAAGCAACTAGAAGTACTTTGAGGACTCTGACCAACTCATATACACACAGTAATGTACAATCTCTTATATACTACACAGTATATAGTGATATGAGTTGTTTGGATGACAATCTGGGCATTGGATTCTCCACTGTATGCTGCATACAGTATCCAGCCACTTTAAGTCAAAGCTATGTGCAGATGAGCATGGAGAAGCCAGCATGCTAAGCGTGACTCGTCAGCTCCTGAAGCAGCATGCAAAATCATCAGGAACCCTGCTAATCTTTCACCTGCAGTAAAAATAGCCTTTGGTTCCCTGTTTCTTCTACCATGTCCCCACACGTCTAACTCACATCTCCAAATGTGCCCTCAAGTTAAAATGCACTTTAATAAATGAAATATATGAATGTTGCAACATATTTCAGCGCAGGTTACAATGTCGTCATCAGTACAAAAAGAAGAAGATACTTGCTTTTGGTTCCAACATATTAGGCATAGATACTCCCCTGTCCATCCTTGCAAGTGCTGCACGGCCATCCTTAATGTGCTAAAGAATAGAACATACACAAATGTAATATAGTGGAAGGGGACTGCAGGGTTAATGGCATGAATATGTCCACTAATGACTGTGGGCACATGTTTAACTGGATGGAGCAAATAGCTTGGATACTGTTCAGTATCTTAATTAGTATTTGAGATGGACAGTCATTTACATGTTTTCTGAATGTCTCTGTAGTGTTTTTTTTTCCTATGGTGAATTTAAAATCATGTAGTTAAATGAGACATTTAGCATTGGTAAATGAGTCATAACATTGGTAAACAACACAAAACAAGACATGAGGCGATGATTGTACACTGCATTTACGGCACACTGGCTCAGCTACTGGGCAGTGCGTGTTCAGCCTTTTGAAATCACAGCACTGCATGCCCTGTAGCTGATGTTAAACCCTACAGTGATGCAAGCATGTACCAGGAGTGGACGGTGCATTCAGGGCAAGGTGCCTCTTGCAACCCATGAAAGCAAGCCAATATATGACGCAAGGTGAGGAAGCATGCCATGTGAAAAAGCAGATGAGAGACATACCTGAAACTCTGCAGGACAACATGGGACAGAAAATGAGACTCACAGTTAATGGTTTGGCTGTCAGATCCCCCTGCCAGGCTACTATCTACAACACTGTTTGTCCCTGATGACACATTGTGTGAATCATTATGCACATATTTCAAAAATGCACGTCCATTTATGTACACCTATTAGGCCATTTCTGAATACTGATGCTGAATAGCTCTGTTGGCACAGGCAAGAAATTTGATTTGTGGCCACAGAGCAGCTCTCACCTCTGCCTCCTCCACACATGTCGCCGTAGCTGTTGTACTGAGTGAAGTCTGTTGACTGGGGCTGTGGGGACACAGACAACAGTACATCAACATGAACACAAGGGGTATTTTGTTGCTGATTTGGGACCAGAATAGGATGTAATTACAGTCACTGTGTAGAGAACATACATATATAATTAGTGCTTCTCACAAAGGTGACAAGATAAAATGTTTTATCATCATTCTCATTTTATCATCATTTATCTGCGTTCAGCTTTCTGTGTATAATCAGCACCAATCTTGTTAGAATGAGTGAAGCTCACCCGATGAAGTCCATTCCTTCCATAGCCAGGTAGGGAGTTTGTTTTGGTTGGAGAAGTTAGATCTGAAACATAAATAATGGATTTAAAATAATCAGCAACATTTACAACAACAGAGATGTTTGGCCATTTTATCATCCAGACATGCAACGCAGGCCTTGTGTTACAGCACATTGCTGACGACTCTAGAGCATATTAGCTGATGAAGCTGCTCTGTACCTGCGTCACAGTTGGTCTGTTTGGGATCGTAGCGCTGAGCGGAGAGGCTACGTGCATGGCGCTCCCTGATCTGCTCTTTTTCCATCTCTTCTTTCAGAATGAGCTTTCCCAAACCAGACTGAATCTAAACACACACACACACAGTCAAGTCTTTTACAGTGTATCCACAGATTAACATAATCTATGACCCAATGCATGCATGCATGGCTTTCATCTCAGTTACATGGCAGACAGAGATATAGATGCTAAATTGAAGATTAAAGGTTATCTCGCTGACCTTACTGAGATGTTCCTCGTGGAGCTGCTTTTTTTTCAACGCCTCTTCTTCTTCCTCTTCTCTGGATCGTCTCCTCCCTTCTGTACCTATACGGGTGCCGTACACAAGTCCAAAAAGATACATAAGACAGATACACACGCACACATAAAGACACACATATCTCTCATGGTTATATGTAAAGTAAAACCAGATGAAATGCATCATTCACAGTTCAAATCAGGACAAAGACAGAAAGCTGTGGTGCTTTATTTGACTGTAGAGCAATGAGGAACACACACAGTAACAGGTGGACGGAGGGACACAAATGTGAGACAGAGTTGACGAGACAGACAAACAGAGGAACTTATCAAAATATTTGGCTACACTGACATGATGAATATTATCATTCATGTCAAGATTTTACTGGATGTCAAATACAGACAACAGCACGATGTAGGACAGACAGACAAAAGTCAGTTTGAAGTCAGTCTCAGTTATCTCTGTCCAAGTCATTTGTGGCACTACTGTGTGTAGCGAGTGCACCCATCATGTGCAGTAAGTGAACGTAAAATAGTGAAACTGGTGCGACCTCAAGCAGAAAGTAACTTTGTGCAAGCAAAACTTAAAGGCAAGTACTATAACACCTGGATAAAAGCATGAGCTCTGAGTGAAGCAGGGATGCACTTAAAGCTTTTGGGGCAGCTGGAGGAGTGAATGACAAGGTGAGTTAGGCTGTGGTGAGGTGTCTATTGTACCGCTAGAAGTTAGCAGAGCAAGCATGCCCATCAGGAGCCTACTGTACCTAATACAGCGAGTGAGCAGGGCCAACGGTCGCCCTCGCTCCGTGAGCTGTCATCTGGAGAGGGAGCATGGGCAGCAGGGAAGGTGGCGGATCTGATGATGTCATCAGCAGACTTGCTTTGACGTGCTATGGCATCTGTATCTAGGTTGGTAACCATGGGAACTGATCTATGAGTGTCCGGGTCACAGTCTCAACCACAAGTAAACATTAGCACCATCTGATCGTCACACTCAAGGGTCCAGGTTTAAGATGTATGCAAAAAATGTCTTCCCTAACAAGTCACTGAATACTGGATAGAGCACTAAATCTACTCCTCTGAAGTGAGGCGAGGAACCACCAGTCGACAAGAGTCATCGTGGTTTAAAGGATGTTTCAATGGATTTTGGTGACATCTTGCACAAGCAAGATTACACCTGCTCTCGTCATATAATTGAAGAAAAAAAAAACAGCTGGCGTGAGATTTACTTATATGCTTGGATTAAATTTAAAGCAAGACTATTTAACTTTTGCGAATAAACCACTCTTAAATTCAATATACACTCAGAGGATTTGCTGCTTCAGCATTACTTGGTCTGGTCTGACCACTATGGTGGCTAATGTTAGCTAACTTCAGATAGATAATAGTGCAACTGAGTCAGTCCGCTGACTTTATCACTCCTGTCTACTTGAGCTAATGTTACATTACATTAAGGCATGTCACAGATAAGCATTTCAATGGTTTCATCACAAAGATAGAATAAAAAGTAAACATTCTTGGAAAGTTAAGTATAATTTTCTTGTAATTGTCACAACCCTGCAAAAGTTACACAGTCTGGCTTTAGGAAGACTATGACATTACTAGTGTGACTTGTTAAGAGACAAAATAAAGTGTGTCAAACAAGCTAGAGGTCAGACAGAAGAGGATTGGAGACAGACTTCAAACAGTGCTCAAACACTGACACTGGGGGTGACTACATGGTTAGATGAATACACAGTTTTGGTTGATTAAAAACAGCTTGAGTGAAGAGACTGGCGGTATTACTTTGAATTTGTACTCAGACATTTGTTGAAGTTATACTTTTTACAGTAAAACAGGCTCTACTAGAGGAGGAAAGGTACCATGTTGTTTGTAGATAGGCGGTTTTCTGTAGATGTTGCTCCCCTGATCTGGAAATATTCAAATACAGACAGAAAAGACAGTTACAGATTATACAGTGCCTCGATTATACAAATTAAAACTCTATTGTAAACATGTCAACACTAAACAATGATGCACAGGGATTATACCAAAGTTACACTATTTTATTCTAGTGACACATCTGTATAGTTATGAAAGAAGAGGGGGAAAAGCAAAAGCTGATCCTAAACAGAATATAATGACAGACAGACAGACAGATAGATAGATAGATAGATAGATAGACAGACAGACAGACAGACAGATAGATAGATAGATAGATAGATAGACAGACAGACAGACAAATAGATAGATAGATAGATTGATAGATATACAGACAGATAGAGAGACAGACAGACAGAGGGACTAGCAGTGACAGGGTGCGCTCCAGCTCCTACCTGGGAGGTGGAAATGTTTAGGGGTCTGAGAGAGAGGTGGGGTGACCGGCCGGCTGTCGGGCCTGAGTGGGAGGGGAGAGCTCCGGCCACTCGGCGGGTCAGTGCCTCCAGCGAGAAGAACCAAGAACACAAGATAAGCAGGGACACTAAAGGGGAACCACAGTCTGAACGGTGCAACACACAGGGACCGGTGGAAGCCACTTTGAGCGGATGGGAGACATTGTGGTTGCTTTTGATAAATGCAGTCATTAGAGCTGTATGCTGTGTGCATGATGAAGGTACGAAAGCGGAGCAAACGGCATTATGAGTCATGAGCTACAATGTCAGTTAGTCAGTTAGTTGTCAGTTAGTCTGACATTGCTGTATAATATAAATTCACAGTTCAATAAGAGTTCACGGTTAAGAAGTTAATCACTCTAAGCATGCAATGGCAAACTTTTATTAGTTTCTTTTTATCACAGCCATAGAGTTTGTGGAGTCTGGAGACTCATTCTGAGGAGGCAAGAAAATTCATCCATCATCCAACATTTGGAGGTCTGTCAGTTTGGATATTGGATTTGGATTACTAGTATCTCTCAAGTGCATGCAAAGCTGCCAAAACACAAACACAAAGAGCCTGTCGGCTACTGACGATAGTCAAAAGTGAGGAAGTGCATGCTGGTTAGAGAAGAATTAGTGCCTTGGCTGCATAAGTTCGACCATTCAGGATGGCAGATCTACTCTGATGATCTAGTCTGATGAGAAATGGCGATAGATCAGAGAGACAGGTGGGGCATTGACAGGAGGTGGTGTTCTAGGAGACAATGGAGATGATGTGTTGCCTTTGTAGGGGCAGCGGAGAGGAGTGGAGTGGGGCCCTTACCTTGGCTATGGGGGAGGAAGTGGTGTCTGAAAGGGGAAGTGGGGCGGGAGTCACTATTTCTGGAGCCCACACTGTTACTGCACAAGGAGGAGCAGAGCTTATGCATGCCTGTCAGAGCCTCTGCAGAGAGGCAGGGTGGGGGGGCAGGGGACAAAACCCCAGAACCAGGCAGCAGAGGTGGACGGTGCAGACAGGAGATAAAAGGTGAAACGGTGAGGGACAAAAGAAAAAGGAAGATATACAAGAGTCAAATGTCAAAAAGAGTAAATAAAAGAGATAAGGAGAATTCAAGATGAACAGTAAGAAACAAGAAAGTATCACAAGAAAGTACTACTTTAAAATCAAACTTTTTAAGGGAAAAAACAGCAAACTCAGGAGAAGTTGTGTTGTCAAAGGTGCAAAATTGACTTTAAGGTTGTTATTCTGTAAAAAGGATGGATAAATAACAGCCCAGAGTCAATTTTGGTGAAGCCTTTAAAGTAGTAAAAAGATCAAAAGTAGGTATGTGAGAACCTTGAGGTGGAAGGTCAGTGAACTCATCCATGGTGTTTTAACAACTGTCATCTCTCCGAGCAGTAAGAAACACCTTACACACCACCCACTGACTGTATCACCAACAATGGCATGACATACATGTACCCACACACACATATACTCACCTGGCCTGTGAAAATGCTGTGGCGAGCGCGACAAGGTGGGGGTGTAACCATGGCGATTATAAACTGGTGATCCTATGGAACCCTGACTGGTGGACCTCTGAAGGATGCGTTCCCTCCTGTCGTACGAGCCCTGACACACACATACAACACACACACGGTTATTATCTACTCTGTCGGGACTCGTAAAAAAACATTGTATCACATGCAGGAGACAAGCTCTACAAAAAGATGAACGCTCACCTCAACAGTTGGGGTTGGCGACATGTTTCTTGAGGACTAAAAAAAAAATAAAGAAGTCGGAGTTATAGCTTTGCTGTTAAGAGCTTAAACAAGACAGTTTAGACTGCACTACTGAGGCAAAGCAGCCCAGACAGACATACATAAATATCAGTATCAGAACAAATAATACACCTGGGTGTTAACAGTCTTTAAAAAACACTCTGTACCAGGACTGAGAACAGCCAATGTGCTGATCTTCCACATTTTTGCAAACTGTGGACCTACAATGTACATGGTCTGCTTTTTATATGATGCACATTTCTTTTGCATTTTAGGGTCTTTTACCATCATCAGCACACTGTGACGTATCTTACCTTGTCATCAGGCAAGGGGGAACGCTCCCTCCTGGCAGTGTGGAGCTGTGAGGGACAAAGAAGCTCAGCACTGTATAAAAATCTTTTAATGCAGCATGAAAAAGGCTTCTTTGTGTTTATTTTCAGGAAAAGTCTTACTGGAGGAAAACTTAGCCAACAACAAAACAGAGGACATTTGAGGAATATTTATCTTAATGCACAGCACTGTACTGTATGTGCACAAAGATGGCGTGTATGCAGGAGAAGGTGCATGCAGCCTGTGTGTTTACCTCTCCCACACTCTCTTGTCTCTCCTCTCTCTCATCCAGGGATGTGGTGTACAAAGGTTCATAGGTAATAAGATCTGGGCGCTCAATGTCATAAATGGCTTTGACTTTTGGAATGGCAGCTAGGTCTCGGTAATCAAGGATCTCATTGTCTACTTTTGCCTAGGGAGACAAATAAAGACAAACATGCACACAGACACACACACACACACACACACACACACACACACGTAAAGTGAGATCACTACTGTAGAAACTGTTGAAAGAGGCTGTTATTAAAAAAAGGGATTCATGACGAGAAAGTCAGAATCAGAACAATATATCTTGACATGTAAGTCCATACATCTCTTACATAGATCGTGTGACCCGGTGAGCCAGGTATGCTTGAACCAGGTCTGGAACAAATGCTCTCGGACGACGACCTCGTAGGCTACATGAAGAAAACACACAACAAGTGTCTGTTAGTCACAACAGTGCCTGTCAGACACTCAAGTCTCCCATTGATCCACAGCCCCCTGCCATCTTCACATTACCATGATTATCACCCCAAACACTCTGACGTTATGTCGTTTGGCTTTTATACTGTATGAGCGATGAAAGGGAACTGCAAACCCCATATTTATGTTACATTAATAGCATGAGGTACTTTGAAATACTAACATGTCATTTCATGACTGTCATTCATTTGCAAATTTGCAAAGTGAATGAGTGCTAAGGAGCTGTGATTTTATGTTCTGAAGAACCTCATGCCTGTTTATGGGAAATGAACAGTTTAGATGGCAGCAGCAGGTCTGAATATGACGTAATTAAATGAGATTTTCCCTTAGTAGGTGGATGGGGATTTAGAAATTAATCATCTGTGATATTGTGTCTGCTCGTTCAAATGTGCACATATCTTTGTCTCATGCACCTTTGATATGAGTTTAGTCGAAGGTGTTAATAAACACGACTGAATGGCTCCATATGACACAGAGAGGCCACTGCAGGCTGTCTCCAGCAGATGGCAACATACAGTGCAGTACATGTCCTATGTACATGATGGAACACAGGATGATGCCATCTCATAGCCAATAGCGAATACAGTACCTGCCTTTCTGTTTTTTGGAGGAATAAGAGGGACGGAGGCAATAGCTGTGGAGGAAGGGAGAGGGGGGTTCACAGGACATCACACAGGGATCGTGTCTTTTCAGCCCGACTCACAGCTCAAACACATATCAGGGCGATCGTGTAAATATGCATTTGAACAAATATTTACACATGCATGCTATTGCACACACACACATACACAAACAAAACCGCGTCAATAAACTAAATTATGTAAGCTGTAGCAGGTAAAAGTTCATTGAGGGAACAGGAACAGCCCATGCAGAACCCCTCACTACATTTTCTGAATTTCTGCCTTTTCCAGGAAAACATTGTTATGAGACACGAACAGAAAGGTGCTTTCAGTGAAGACAAAGTCATGGACAATAGAGTCAGTGACAGCCAAATTCCTACCCGCTCCCTGTGTCTCTCCTCTGTTCTGGTGGTATTCTTGCAGCCAGGATGCCACACCGTTGATCCTGAGGAGAAAGACAGAGAAAATTCAGAGCAACATAAATAAAAAAGTACTTTCACATTACTGAAATGCATATTTTGCATAGTATAACACATTACTGTTATTAATGTCCATTCTCTGCATATATATACTGTATATACGGATGAGTGACAAATGGGTTACAGACTTATATAAAAGGCTGTCCAAAATGCAAACCCGGTACACACTACGAAGGAAAAATTAAATTATGCAAAAGACATTAAATTCATGCACACTTGGTGTTTTGGAAATGTGGCATTTCGTCATCTTTACACTTGAACCTCAGGCTGCAACAGTTAATCAAAAAAGAGTCAAATTACAAATACCTGACACAACTGCAACATCAACAACTGACTAAACTATTTTTGCTGATCCTCTGCAGAAATCTTTAAAGGAAGAAAACTACATAAATGAGTGGAGCCATAAATGCAGATGCTTCGATGCAACACTGGGGTCACTGAATGGTTTTGAGTATCAACATAAAATCAAAATTAATCTCTTTGGTAGATTCAGAGATTTATAAAAGGAGCATTAAAGCTGCTCTGTCAGCTTGCTGTGGACGACACTTTACTAAGACACTTTTCATTTCAGCTCACTTTAACTGCCATGCAGCCAGAGTCGGTGGATTTGTCTCTAATACAACGTGTAAATAAACACTCTGTACACAGTGTCAGCAGCACAACATATAAGAAGACTTATCATTTATCACTGTATCCCCATGCTAATGAGTTCCATATCCCTAAGCTTTACTCAAACTCCAGAGGAGCATTTCTGTCCAAAAGTGCTGGAGGGTCTGCTCACCTTGCAGATACATTTCTTCTCCTTCTGTGAACATCTGATTGCACCTGCTGCATCTCGCACAACTGGGGTGGTAGTGCTTATCTCCTGCCTGGAAAACACAGAGCGCAGATGAAACACCTTGACATGTCAGGAAAAAGAAGATCAATGAAGCCTGCAGTAAAGTGAGTGAAGAGGAGCAGTGTCTTCCAGGAAACAAACCCAGCACTCTGCCCGCTCTAAGCTACATTTCTTTCCTTCTCACCCAAACCGTGTTAGCGCAATGGATAGTTTCATCACATCCCGTGTCACTGCTCTCTTCCTCCAAGAACTACTGTTGATGAAAACTGTTGGTGAACATGTTCCCCTGAGACTGGCCTGCAGGTTTAATGTAAACACAGTGTTTCTCAACAGATCATGTGGGAAAGTGAAATCATTCAATGTATTGATTGTTATTATCTAATATGACCACCATGACATCTGGTGTTTGACACAGTCAACCTGTCTTCTATGTGAGCATTCCTCTTTGAGATAACCTGCATAATGCGATTCAATAAAACGATCTGACTGTTAGAGCGCCTGAATTTCCATCTACATTGATGTGGCACTTAGCATGCAGCAAGCACTGTTATAAAGCCTGTGACTATGACCGGGGGTGATAAAATACCCTCAGTAACATTTCAGCTGGCAAGTGGCCACTCAGAGATATGGAGCAACTGACTAATATTTGCATTTTTACATTTGAAAGAGCAGCTATAGTAAGCACTTCACAGCACCTCCCATCCAATACTGTAAAACCAAATCTCTCTCGTGGGGATAATAAAGGTACTTATGCTATATGTGTAGTATGCCATTAAATACTCCGCCTATTTCTCTCAGCTTTTATTTACTGCATCAGTAATTCCTGCATTAATAAGGTATTGACTTTAAAAAAATATGCAAACCCACCGATGGCTACATGGTATTTGAGCTGGGTGTTGGGTCAATGACTAGACTGTCAGACAGACTGCTATGGCTTTGGCCTCACTGATCCATTGGCAGCAACTCAGGGGAGAGATGCCGAGGCCTTTTGCAATTGTCATCAAGGCCTGTCTTAGTGCTGGATTACTGTAAGCCTGGCTGGCTGGATAGTGGTGACATTTTCATACCATTAAATGACACTTAACTCAGAGTCTCATTGGATCACTGTCTGCAGATAAGAAAGACCAGCAGTTGTTCCAGAGCCCAGAGGCCAGCCTGGAGTTTGCTAGTGATTTACATCGACTCGGACAATATTAATAATAGGGTTTCATAACAGCTGCATGGCATACAGAATTAATGAATAGGGCTCACTGTCAGATCACATTATGCTTTTTATGTAATATTATACAATTTGTGTTTCAAAGCAAGCGTGTATTCAGGCTGAGTTAAGACCTAAAAATCTGCTAAGAATTAATCTCTTACTTATGTCAAACTGTGATGAAGAGATTACATTGGAGATTATCAAAATACATTTCACAGTTCTAGTCTGAAGCAACATGGTAAGCCGAACTTCGATGTTATGACCAACTCTCAAAGTGTGAAGACTTATTTCTGAACGAACGTAATGCAAACAATTAGAAACTTTAGGTCTCTTTTCCAAATGCATCTGCTGTAATTGTAGACCTTAAGTAAACCTTAAGGCTCAATTTCGAGGAAAGCATTTGTTTCCTCTTACTTCATCTTCTTCCTCTTACCTTAGACAGGATTCATATGAAAGCCAGGTGCAATAAGTCTGTTTACAAAAGCATATTGTAAGGCTTCACAGAGCGGCATCTGCCTGTAACAGAGAGCCAATCAGAGGGATGTTGATGAATGATGTATGTAGGTCTTTACCTCTAGCACCTTCCCTGTGATGAACTGATGACACGCCTCACACTGAACTCCAAAATGGATCTGGTAGTCCTTCTCACAGTAGGGGGCGCCATCCCTGAGAGGAGACAGTGACAGTGAAATACCATTGCAGGCCTGAATTTGACCAAATAGCCTGTAATTACAGAGGATATGAGCTGCTTACTTGCTGATGTACTCCCCGGTCAGCACTTTGCTGCAGGCCTTACACTTAAAGCAGCCCAGATGCCACTGTTTGTCCAACGCTAGAAGAGCCTGTCCGTTCTTAATGTCTCGACCGCATCCTGCACAATCTGTAAAAAGCAAAAAGTTGCATAAAAGTTAAGTGTTCTTACAACAAGAAAATAGAATCAGAGAGCAAGAAAAGGCCTGTAGAGTGAACTAATACTTGACTGAGTGGTAACTTCACATAAAAACACAGCCTTTAATGGGCTCAGTATTAACTGGGAGAGAAATAATTGCATGCAAAGAATGAGGCATCTTGCCAGTTCTGACCCAAGACACTAGATGGTGATAGAGTGTAACCAGCAATGTTCTGACAGCTGCCCCTTTCTATCATCTAAATCGCTCTCACTGTGGCTCTTAAAGCTCCATCTACAGTAAATCCAAGTGGGATCCCGAGGCTCTAAAAGTGCAAGAGGTTGGTTTCTAAACGAACTATCCTCCTGTCATCTTCTTTAATGAATAGAGGATGAAAGCAACACACAGCCCACTGCAACCACAGGGGACGATAACTACGTAAGGCATAACGAGGCTGCGATGATGACGTGAGGAGAATCAGCATGCCTTATTTATAGGTGACCTTGTCTAAAAGCTCTTCAAATGCCAACAGAGAGACCGCTGGGGGTGAGAGAGAGAAAGAACAGGAAGAGAGAGGAAAGAGAAAGCGAGGATGAGGATGAGAGGAGGGGTTTGAGGGCTGCACATTTCCAGAGGAGAGAAAATGCATGACCATGCATTATTTAGTAAGGCATGTCTTGGTGTTATTCATAAAGGAACAAGACTGGTCCAACACATGGCTGCATTAACAGAGGAGAGACTGAATGATGCCCCAACATTACTGTCCTCAGGCATAACTGTAAAAAAAGTATTTTACTGTAATGTGGAACCCTTCAACATGTATCCTCTTTATTTCCTCTTAAAGGAATAGTTTGACCTTTTGAGAAGTATGCCTTGCTCTATTCCAAGTGACCACAATCTAAATGAAAAAAGCAGGGGGGGTTGCTAAGCTGTGACTTGAGTGGCGTTTAGCTTAGTTTCATAAAGCAAATATTCTAGATAAGCTTCAATTCCCCAAAGCTCACGTTTGGCTGCACAGCACAAGCTGGTAATGACTGACCAACCAACATGATTCTGCTTGTGAAGGAGTTCATGTTTATCAGTCCACATTTATGGCAGTTTTGAAGTAATTTTGTCTATGTTCACTTACCAAATAACGTGTGTAAACCTGAAGATTATTACTCACAGCACAAATGTCAACCAGCTTCACTCAGTGTCAAGCATGAATCATACTGAAAGCTCCAGACTTGACTGAAATTATTCAGACTTCTTTTTCCTTCAAATTGTCCACTGTCACTAAGAATCCCAAGATGAACTTCCCAATTCAATTCTGTGAGACAACTTACTGCTGGAGCCCAGGATGTCCTTGGGTCCCGAAGACATGGGCTCCACACAGTACTGACACAGGCAGTCCTTCCCATTGAAGGTCACCCTGTCCCCGGCGGGGAACGGTCGTCTGGAAGAGGGGTGACATGATCGGTCAACAAGACATCAGATGCGGTAAGTGTAAGATTTTATTAGCTGTGGCTTGCAGGCTGTCTGATGGGGCTTAAGATGACAAGACGTGATGATGGATGTGTCAACACTGTCAGCCTGAGGAGGCCATTTAGTCAGATGACGCAGATGTGACACTGTGTGGTATCCTACTGTACAGTCTGCTGGCCTTCCTGCCATTCTGCACTTTGTTTGTCTGTCACTCCACATGATTCTGAGCAGAATTTCATTATGGCTGTTTTAGAAAGCTGCACACAAATGCAATAAATTAAGAGCTAGGTGACTCTTTATCTCTTTTTCTATTTTATAATCTAGTCTTACTTGCAGACGGTGCACACGAAGCAGGCGGGGTGGTAGGTCTTGCCCAGAGCAGTGACCACTTCCCCCTCCACAAAGTCCCCACATCCATTGCAGCGGGTGCCATGCATGCGTTGGTAGTCCAGCGTGCACAGATACTCTCCATTCTTCATGAAGAAGCCCCCCTGGGCGAGGTCGCAGCCACACACTGCATGGAACACACACACACACACACACACACACACACACACACACACACACACACACACACACTGCGAGTCAGGTCATTGAGAGCTATGCCCACATAACACATAAAGCATCCAACCATCGAGCCGCCCAACTCCTCCACGCATCAACTGGCTTTAGCCTTGCTAGTCTGTGTAATCCTGAGAGGCTCACTGGATGCATGAAAGGGACGCAGAGAAATACATTTTAACAGCTGTGTGTGTTACACTGTAAGATGAAGTGTAATGCAAAATCCTTTCATCAGTGTTGACAGGCGCACTAAAAAAAAAACCCCTAAACCTTCTCTCACTGAATGAACTCTGCATTGAGGGCTGGTGTTCATTAATCAGCAGTACCACTGCAATGTCTTATTGTTGTGGGTGTGGAGGAGGGAGAGCGCAACAATTGTCTAGCCTAGGAAATGACCTTGATCTGTTTCTGAAGATAACTGGCTCTAAATACTCCAACAAGCTTCCTTCCATTCAAATATAACCTTGTCATCTATACAAATAAGAAAGAATGGCCGAGGTAGAAATAGTAATTAGGGAACAATTGGGAGTTTGGGGTATTTTAATGTTGGTGTCACACTGTTGGAAAGATTTATTATAGTGCTTTTAAAAGGTAAACATTCTAAATGTGTCTCTTTGTATTTCCTGTTACCATGTTTGTTAATGCAGCAGCTGACAGGAAGTAAATGTGGACCAAAGCTGTTGTCCTAGCAATGGAAAGGCAATGAAAAGGTCTATATTGGAGGAAATCAAACATTTGAGCAGCTCTGTGATATCAAGTACAGACAATCTAGGTGGATAAAGATTCATGGCCTTTCACTTTTTGACTGGCCCATCATGAAACATGGAATTTTTTTAACATGACATAATTTAACCATAAGTGTGACAGATTAGCCACTCTGTAAGGCCACAGCCTAAGAACCAAACGCCAGAGCGCTAACAAGGTTACAAAGACAATGCCAACATGCTTAAGCTTAGCATGTCTCATGCTATCATATTACTAATATTATTTTAGCATGTTGTGCATGTTTGTGCATGAACATTAGCTACTTATATGAAGCTGATGCGAATGTTTTTAATTTTGTGTTGGGTATTTGGTCAGAAAATAAAGTATTGGACAATTTAAAGTATGAATCTAATGGCAGTGGTGGTAGAGAAAGATGAATGTCTGTATGGCATGTCATGGCAATCCATCTCACAGTTGTTGAGAGATTTTACTCCAGTACAAAAAGGTCTATCAGCTGGTGGTCAATAGGATTCATAAATGACTGGAACAAAGGTCATCGCAGTCCGTCTGATAGCTGGGACTGATAGCGACCAGCAGACAGACCCAAATATCTATAGATCTACTGCATCTTCCATGTTTCCACATATATTGTGGTTCTGAAGTCATGCTGTATTTGATGGCCGATTCGGGGTACATTTTAGGGTGTAATGGCTCATGACTTTAGCGTTCGCTCCACATATGGTTCGATCAGACATGAGGCGTGTCTGTAAATGTACAGTATTTCAACCGTATGGCATGTAGCCCATCATTCCAGCACCACAGAGTGGGTCTGGGAATCTAATAGTCTTTTGGAAAGAGGGAAAATATTTTGATGTTTGAGATGACTGCACCTAATCATTCTTATGCAATGAGCCACGCTAAATCCAGGGGATGAATGGGAGCGAGTGAGGGAGAGAATCAGATTTAATTGCATTAGGGCTTGCGGGTGATGAGATTAGCTTGTAAGCTATCTGAGTTGAGAGCAGCGGACATTTGGTGGCCTTTGACTGTGATGTACAGCCACCTCCGCTTTTCAGCAGATGCATGCCATTACATTAAATGCATTTTTGGAAAATGAAGAGAGTCAACTCATGAAATTGAAATGAAAGTGATTTCAGGGGAATGAAGGATTTTGCTTTTGTTCATTTCATGGGATGAGATAAACACAAGCAAACACGGCTGTTTGGGATTTGTCTGCCAAGGGGATATAGTATGGATGTCAATAAGCTTAGTCAACCTAACATGACACAACTGATTATTACGGTTATTATTAGTCTTGCAAGTTGGAGACTCACAGCACATATAAATTTAGAGCAAGGACTTAGACAGTGCGTCTTTTGGCTATTATAGCTGCCCATGTGTCTTCATTGGCAGCAACTAACTTGTGTACACAAACGCACACACATACACTTTTAGAACCACCAACTCTCTAATGGCAAGTATACCCCCTAAAGGACAGAATTAGGTGCTAATCTCAGAGTTTTCTTGTGTTATTCTGGGCCCTTGGTGCTCCAGTCACAGATTAACTACAAGGGCTTCAGCGAGGCAGGTTCAGATGAGTGAGACTGATGGTCGGCCGTGGGCGGCTACATTGTAATCATGCCAGAAATCCATCAATAATAAGGCTAAAGGCAGACGGATTTGCACTGAAGATGAGTCACATTTCTCCTTAGAGGAGGATGGAAAGGACGCTGAGGCCTTCAGTGACCTGCTCCTGTCCAACTTTTTGGGACAGAGGAGGATAAAGATTTATTCAGTTGCATTTTGGTCTTTTTACTTAATCAGACGTTTGATTTCTCTATACCTGTGAACTATGCAAAGTTTGAATATATTTTGCAATAATAGCCTGTATGTACTGAATGAAAGGATGCCAGTGTCCTACTATTGTGACAGTATGAAATTAGCTATGAATTTTAAAACTTCACACCTTAGTTGCCAATTTTCACACGACTCCCACATCATTCTTTTACAATTCAGAAAAAATAAGCTGTCTGTGGGCTATTTTTTGTAATTGTAAACATGTCTTATTTACCAAAAACTGCCATTTTAAACCATATATTGGGGTTATCTTACATGGCTCAAAGCTGAGCCAAATCACAAGCAGTGGTCTCAGTACCTTTACAGGTGAAGCACTTGAGGTGGAAGTGCTTGTTCTGCACCCGCAGCACCTCACCCTTACATGGCTGCCCACACTTGTAGCACTGAATCAGGGGCTTCTCTGTAGAGTGGTGGTGTGTGTCCTGCGCATGAGCCACTGCAAGAGAAGAGACATGATCATTACTATTAAACAGTAATGTTGATGAGTCATGGTGGTTGCTCAGTGCAGCTTGTGTAACATTGCTTTTAGGGTGTTTTTTGTTTTAATATGTGTTCATCCAAGGACATGCTGCAAATCTGAATCTGCAACATCACAAAGACTCCAGAGATAAAGACCAGCTGCTGTGAGTCTGTCGGGTAAAAAGTACAACATTGAGCAGGACAGCGCAACTTGGGGTTCACGGCCCAGATAGGCTCTCTAGAGGGCAACATGCTAAATATAGTCTGTCTTGATCAGTGGAGGATGGAGAGGAAAAATGCTGAGGGGAGCAGGGCTTGGTAAATGGCACACTAAAAGGGTATTGATAAAATCAGTCTAGCTATTGAGTTTAGTGCATTTCCATCCTCAAAGGAAAATATCATGGGCCATTTGCTGTCTATGCCTTGATCATGTTCCCAGTAATCATTGTGCAGTGCACATAAATACTGTATATACAGTATGCTTATTAGTTAGAAAATATGTTTTAGTGTGAAACAAAGCTTGACTTACATACTTATTTGATGCTGGTGAAGTGTTTCATTCTTCCCTGTGGATGTCAAGTGTTTCAGATAACAGTAACATTCTTCTCTCTGCAGAAGTTGCACATGAATGGTAGCAGTTGCTAAATACATTCCTGTAAAGGCCTTTATATTTCTGACTGCACTGGCTGTGTGCAGGCACAAGAAAAAAAGCCCGGTGGAGCCCGTAAGCTGTGAGGACATGGGACATCGTGTACACTGTATGCTTGCCATTCAAGGGGTTAAGTATTGATAACACCACTGCTGGGCAACAGCAGTCCAGTCGATGTTGAGATATTTCCCTGGATACATGTAAACTTTGACTTGCTGGTGGCGCTAGAGGAAATAAAAGAGGATCACCAAAGTCAACAGGCTTCATTCTTCATTCAGGAGCCTAAGTGTGTGCACTATCCCCTAACAATCCATAGAAAAGTGGTTGAGATATTTTAGTCTGAAACAAAGTAGCTGACCAACATGCTAAGCCATGATGGTGCTGTCAGCGTGACCACAATGGTAATCAAATAGTTTATCTTCACTGACAAAATTTTAAAATGTCTCTGGTTACACAGCGTGCATAGATCGTAATCTGAGCTAAGATTTAGACATCACTTTCTTAATGTGAGCTATTGTGACAGCCATCATAATTATATAAGACAGAGAAGCTATTATCAACTTGCTGTATCTCTAAAAGCAGAATCCAGTATTATCAATGACACGTCAGCCGGTGGCCCTCCTCAGTAGAGTTTAGGCATCCCTGATATAGACAGTCATTAATCCAGCTCCACCGTACGGGATGTAAATACAGCTGCAGTGCCGCACTGCACAGAGTTTATCAGCTGTTCTTCAACCAGCAGATTATTTCACATTCAGGAGCTTTAGCAGCACCTCTCTCTCATCCTCTCATTTTCAAACAACAATACATCACAATCATTAGTCTGCAAGGCTAAAATAAGACACCACCAAAGGCACAGGAATAGCATCATGACCAATCGATGGTCGACCAAAGAGAAGCATTACTCTGGATTATTGATGACTTGGCCTACCTTGCATCGCACTTCTATAGTTGCAGTGGCTTTCTGATCGACAAAAAGTGGTTCAATTGCAATAAAAAGCAAATCGGGAAGACAGACCACCCTTCCGAAATATTCACAGTCATCATTTAGGGCAGTCCAAAATGAACCGATGGTGTCAATTCAAGGATACAATTCACTCACAGTGCATTGGCCTAGTCATTACTTGAACCGAAAAGGATGTGAGAAACAGTGAAAGACGATAAGAGGACGGAGACTGGAAGGAATGTGGGTACGAGAGGAGGGAGGCTCTGTCTCCAGGTTGGTGTCGCTGATGTGATTATATTCAGCAGGACAATGAGTCATCTCTGGATGAACCAGGCAGTGAACCGAGTCCCAGCGTCTCTGTGTGTGACATTGCACCGCCATAGAAAAACACAGGCCATCTGGGTAACTGCACCGTGAAAAAACATCCAATCTAACAAGTCATTTTAAGCCACATGCAAACTTCTCATGCTGGAAAAAAGCTACTGAAACATATTTTTGGGAGTTCTGACCAAAGAGTCACAATCATTAATGAATAGTTGAAGTAAGTGCCAAGCTCAGGAAAACTGGGAGTGTGAATGTGAGAGGTCAAATGATCAGACTGTAATTGGAGGTAAAACCAAAAGAACATGAAGAACAATGTTGATGATAATTATAAGTAGCCATGCACGACTATAATAAGTAGGTAAAACTGAACCAGGCATTTTGTTTGTAAATTGTGATGGAAGTGGATAGTTTTGGTTGTAATTTTACTGTTTTCTTTGTTTACAACCTGCCAGAATGTCTTGCTATTTATGTTTCTTGACCTGGCTGTTACGTATATGTGACACAATAGGCTAATCATTCAAAAAGTAATTGTCATACTTTCCTGATTGCAACACAAATCACTTTAATTACTTCGTCTTCTGTATTTATCATGTAAATGTAGAAAACAAGACATTTGTTGCTATTTGTTATTTGCATTACGGAGAGATCCAGCAGCTAACATAGCTTCAGTGACTACACACAGTTCTCCACAAGTCCTAACCTTAGCTGTGACATGCAAACACCTCCAAAATGTGACTAAAGACAACTTTTGCCAGGAGTTGCATTTCTAACCTTTTTCGAGGCTCTGAACCCTGCAAACTGTTTTGATACCAAGCCGGCACATCCACTGAACACAACTCAATTGTTAATGTGCAATGAAATGACTGAATTTCAAATAGTGATCTTCTACACTACTTGCTACTGAAAAGTGAGACATGTTACTAAGAGCGTATTCACACCAGGAAGGTCCATTAGTTCATCTGCTTTGGTCCGGACCAATTTTTTTTTTAGGTTTGCTTTCACACCGTGATTAACTGCAACAAGACCAGAATTAACACGTGCTAAGGTTGTTCAACCATTGGACAGTAAACGTGTGGGCAGGGTAAAGCAGGAAGCCCAAAAGTGAAAGTAAGCCTACGTAAACAATGGAGACTTTATGTGCTGTTCTCCTTATCCTCATAACAATAAGGTTTATACAGTTACAGCTTTTTGCAGAAATATTTGAGCGTCAAGACCGTTTGATGCAACATGAGTTTTACAATATCATGCTCGTAATTTTGCAACGACGAACACATGCAGCAAAACAGCTGAGAAGGAGAGCTCTCGTGTATGTCCAACATGCTACAGTAACAACAGGTCTACTACACAGAAGACAGAGCAGCAAAGCTATGTGGAGATACAAGATCACCTTGTTTGGTCCGCACCAGAGTTCGAGGGATTGTATTCACACTGTCCAAAAAGGTAGGTGTGAATATACCCTTAATAACATATTGCTGCCAAACTTTGGATTTGGACTTTCTCTACTGTTCTGGCAAATTCAACTTTTCAATCTCCCTTTAGCTCTGGTTTGGTCTCCACCAACTCCTGAAGGCTGTCTCTTTAGCAACTAAATTGCTGCACTATATTCACCGGCTCACAATGCAAGTACTGATATGAGTGATGAAAGGAAACTTAAACAGCTGCAGGACCTAAAACCAAAGAAAAAAGACACTAAAAAAGCTCTGTAGCTCTGAGGGAACAATTATCTGTGGGTTTGTCAGTACATGCTAAACCATTCACATTACACATTTAACTAGTGTTCATACAAAAATATAGATTACAGCAGCTTTAAAGTAGGTATTTACATTGCAGTAATGCCAACAATCTCTCTTTGAGCCCATCTGTACTGAAACATACTATTTTTAACATTTCATAGAGTTGTGTTGTCAGCATGGAAAAGTCAACACTGCTAACGTCATAACAGGTTGACAAAAATCCAAGACAGATGTTTGAATCCCATCCACTGACAATCTAAAAAATGAGTTTGGGATGGAAATCTACGAGCGTCGTGTGTTTTTTCTTCCCGAATGATTGCCTCAGCAGCAGCTGCACAGAGGCAGAGAAACTGTGACAAAGTCGAGTTGAGATGGGTAGTCTACATGGTGTTTCATAAAAAAATAAGGAAGCAACATCAATGACCTTTGTGTCGCAAAACTGTGCCTTACCACTTTACATAGTATCCAAATACTGTAAATAGTATTCCATTCCTTACACAACTTTATTTATGTCTTTTGTATTTTATTTTTAAGCTTGACTATTTCTTACATTTTTTGACTAAGCACTATGTGGAGCTGCGCTCCTAATTTCACTGTATGTACTGTCATATAATGACAGTAAAGGCTTTTGATTTGATTTGATTTAAATAGATATATGTAATATTTGCTCAAAGGACCCAGATTGAACCATCTATGGGACTTGTTTAGACATAAATCCATTGGTGAACACTTTCAAATATTTAGCAGGCCTCCACAGTTTCATCATGATTACCGAAGCATGACAATTTTCCTGCAATAACAAGGATTTGAAATAAATCCACTGATGAGTCTTGGGGGGTTATTGAGATCAAAAAGCAAAATGGTGCTTGATTTGCGAGAATGTATATTATATAATGCGATGAATAAGTGAGCATGTGGCACATGAAGCAACCTCAGCACAGAATAACTTACTGTGAAATATATAGTGGTACAGTTTTTCCAACCGCCGCTCACATTCCTCATTCTGGGCTGGATGTGTTGGCTGTGCTGACAGAGTGATCTGTCCTGCCTCATCACCAGGGGATAAAGTGACTGATATGAGCCTAAACACACAATGAACACACTGTGACACACACACAACGGTGGTGCTCAGGGAACAATAACCAGCAGAGCATCCCAAAGCCAGGCGTAGAGGAAAGGGGGCTGCTCTCCCCACCCCTACATCCCACACACCCCCCACCCATTTAGGCAGAGCCTCGCTGTGTTGGCAGTAATAAAGGCTGCAGATGATACTCTGGAGAGAAGTGAAGAAGGCTATCTGGAATCCCCTAAGGACGGATGTTCCTAAAACATGTGTCCCAGTCTGGCTGGTGAATAATAAAAAAGCAGGTTTGCTGACAGATAGTATGGGATTTTCTGCAAAAGCTTCAGACTTTGTTGCCTTCATTTCCTACCATGAACCAAGAAGAATGCAAAGCCATACAAGCGGTTTGCAAATACACTGAGGAATTCAATTAAACAATAGATGAGAGATGAAAAGGTCCAATAAAATATTTAGCCGCTTACCGCCTTTGTTACCGTAAGAGTCACAGACAGAAGAGTTAGCACAGACAACCCCAGAGGAGTGTGTGTGTGTGTGTGTGTGTGGTGCAGCATGTGTCTTTGTGTGTGTGAGTGTGTGACACAAAGAGAGACAGTTGAGGAGAAAAACCTCTCTTGGCATTCTTGCCTTCTGGCCCCAGATGTGTCTGCCTCGTAGACAACAAAACACACACAAACACACTGTTTTATTCCAGCATCCATCCAGTCCAACCAGTTTGGGATGGAATATTCCAAGATGATGGGAGGGGTCTGACCCCTAATGAATATCAAAGGACAAAATATGCCCACCATAAAATCCCAAAGTGTGAGTGTGTGCTGGGGGTGGAGGGCGTTCGGAGCTCTTCATCAGCCAGACATAACAAGAAGCTCTTAACCCTCCCCCCCATGAATATGTATTCACCTCCCCGCCCCTCTGCCCCGCCACTGGCAGACAAAGCACTTCAAACACGGGTACCAATTGCATGGGGGCCCTATCAGCCTCCACCAGGCCCCCCGGCCATGAATAACTAATCCTCGGGGACCTGGGTTCAGAATAATGATCTATTCTGAACAACTTAACCGCACATGCATTTGTTATTGGGCAGGTACATTAACAAAAATAATAATAATAATAATAATAACACGCTGATAAACAGAGAGATGAATTTCCAGCCCAGTTCTTAATCTGAGAGGACACAAGCTTCATGAACTGTAGAAACTATTGTGTTTGTAGAAGTGGAGCTGATGAGGGCCTTGGCTCTGTGCCTCTGAATGACGGCCTCACACTCCTGCATCGTATTTCCTGTGATAATCAAACCGATTGATGCCAGACGTGGAGGATGTTAGCTGACGGGCACAATGTATATCTACAGTCTGCTCTCATATCGCTCTTGTTGTTATAGCCTCTGTATATTTTAGGTCAGTGACTGTCTCAACCTGGCCGACCACTTATCTCATCTGTATATTCTGGTCCTGTGTGCCAGCTGTACAAACAGTGTGTGTCTATGTGAGAGTGTGTGTTGCATTGGTGTCTGTGAAAGGGTTTAGCTCCTCTTTCAGGGGGCAGACGCTGGCAAGCTTCAAAGATGAGGCACCACTGCAGTTGTCTGCAGCACTCTGCAAAATCACAGGAAGCAGCTACACAGGCACATTAGACTTTCATGTCAAAGTAAGGATGCTCACAATGTGAATGCATGGAGTTCTAGGAGTCTGTGACTCATATGTGATGATGATTATCTCATTTTCACACACAGTGGTCAGCAGGGCTTTGTATACAGAGGAGAAAGCATAAATTAATCAACTAGTCTAAGAAGCACATGTAGATCAAGATCTGGCTGCCTTGAGTTCACACGGCTCCAGTAAATTACAAACTATTTCAAGGGTATTCTTGGCTGTGAAAATAGGACAACTGCCTGCAAGAAAAAATGCTAACACTGCAATCCTTTTATTACGATTCATCATTGTGTGCATACAGTGTAATCCAGTGTTTGGGCAGCTGTGCATCCTGATGGTACAGAGCCCACCTGGCCTCAGAAAAGTTGCATGATGAGATCCAGGGAGAATACAGGAAGCTGCCATAGCTTTAGAGAAATGAAAAACTAGAAGCCTCTAAAGGTGAATGACAAACCCAGACAAGCCTCCTGCCACCAACATATCCCAAGAGTAGGCAGGCGAACCAGCGGCTTAAGTCCACAGAAAACTTTCAGAGGGATTGTGGGAGATGAACATGTGGCAGCCAGAGGTTACAAATGTTCTGCCAGCGTGGGGGACTCAATGGCAAAGGCCTTTTTCTTTGTGGCCAGTTGACTCCACATCAAGAGGACAAGTTACAGAGCCGGACGCCGCCTCCAACCACCAGAATGCTGTCAGATACATAAACAAGCCTACACACTTGTATCTGTCAAAATAAACTCTGAGAACATTTTTTTTGGGGTGACAGAAATATTTTTGGAGAAAACATAAAAATATCAAATGAAGACTCAACTCACGAAGCATCCACTGAAACACAGTAACAGTAACGTATCAAGCTGGTTAAACTGAGTCAATATTAGAGGAGTATAATGGTGATTCATTATTGTAATACTCACTTCCAGTCTGCTTGACTTGAATGTGGAAAACGCTGATGTTATTCAGTCTATGCAAGATACACGTCTGAAAATGATATATTTGTGGTTAATTTATCTAAGTGGTTGAAACTGCTCTGACATTTTTATTATAGAAAGTTGTGCCTATGTAGCAGCTTGCTGTGAGTCATACTGACAAACAATGGTGAGCCTCATGACCACATGCTCCAGCAAATTACCAGGAATGTTAATGTCTCTGGAATAAACCCCCTGACTTCACCTCATTCATCCCACGGAGCTGGGCCACCTCGGGTATAGGTGGAAACAATCATGTTTTTCTTTTAACAGGACACTATGAATGAGGCCACAGCTGACAACAATGGAGTGTACCTTTTAGATGGTTGTCATGGCAACGGCTGCAGACAGAGCGAGAGAGGAGAGAGTGCAGGTCCACAGCTCTGCGCAGTGTGGATCTTTACACTAGTGCTCCACTTTCTCTCTCCACACGCTGCCTTTATATTCAGCCTACACAAAGTGACGACCCGTTTGAACCTGACACTACCTGCACGTTATCATCCTGGACGTTTTATTCTGATGATCTGACTCAACGAGCCAGATGCTTTGTTCCAACACACATTTACATAAAGACTGACGCTGCAACACAAGCATCAGCTGCTTGTAAGTGCTGAGAAGGGCGTAACGCGTTCAAGTCTTTAACTGCAGAGAACATGTTGATATGTCGAAGATGCACATTTATACTGCGCTGTTAGTCATGCTTCTTGCAAGCAACACACACCCACATGTCTGTATTACTGTGACTACATCCACACATCTAAAAATGATCAAAGAATCCACTCAAATTAATCTATATCAAACAGCCAGACACGGCAGTGTGACTCTAACTGGACATGCTGCACATCGACACATACACACTGCAGACACAAACAGCACAGCAAGAGAAACAAATCTCATGAAAAACACACTCCTGACAAACACACAGTCTCTCTGACAGCTGGAATACCTTTTTCTTTGACCATGACCATTGGAATTGAGGTAAATCTGCACCAGAAAAGGCTCCGGGTATCGATCACCAGTAATACAGGAGCTGCTAGTTCCTTTTTTTAGTCGAGACTGAAGACAGAGCCAGAAAAAAACAGAGCCGAGAGAGAGAAAGAGATGTGTAGGCGCTGCTCAGCTCTCCTCCTGAAAACGCCGCTACAGCGTGGGGTTTGCCTCCCGACTGCCTGTTTTCCTCCCATCCCTCTCCTCCTCCTTCTCAGCCCACTCCACCTCCCTCCCTCCTCCCTCTTCCCCTCCTGCTCCCTCTCTCAGCCCCTCTGTTGTGTCAGCCGCCGCCTCATTGCAGCAGCAAGGTGCTGCTGCTGCTTCTGTGTGACCAAAAACAGTTAGCCCAAAACACACCCATTAAGCACATATGACATAGCATATGAAAAGATAAACTGTGATATATATACAGTCATGGAAAAAATTATTAGACCACCCTTGTTTTCTTCAATTTCTTGTTAATTTTAATGCCTGGCTCAACTAAAGGTACATTTGTTTGGACAATTATAATGATAACAACAAAAATAGCTCATGAGAGTTTAATTTAAGAACTAAGGATTATTCATTTTCCATGGTTTTCTTGATAATAACCAAAATTACTTAAATTCTTACATCAATAGCTATGGCATTGTACCGCCAAAAACACTACTTTTAAGCATTCCATGTTTTCTTTTCTGTTTGCTTTAAACACATGATACACACAAGAGTTAATACTTGATTGCATAACCATTGTTTTTGATGACTGCAGCCATGCGTCTTGGCATGCTCTCCACCAGCTTCTGACATTGTTCTGCTGTCACAGCAGCCCATTCCTGTTGGACAAATTCAAACAAATTTTCTTTGTTTTTGGGCTTGTGGTTCTCCATTTTGAGTTTGATGATTTTCCACAGGTTTTCAATTGGATTAAGATCTGGTGATTGAGCAGGCCAAGGCATGGTGCGAATGTTGTGGTTCTCCATCCAGGCTTTAACTGACCTTGCCGTGTGGCAAGGGGCATTGTCTTGTTGGAAAATCCAGTCATTCGAGGCAGGAAAGAGTTTTCCAGCTGATGGAAGAAGACTGTTTTCAAGGGTAGTCCTGTACTTGACCTGGTTCATTCGGCCTTCACACAATTGCATTTGCCCTGTTCCACTCGGACTGAAACAACCCCAGATCATGACTGATCCACCCCCATGTTTTACTGTAGGGGCAAGACAGTCTGGGTTGTAAGCTTCTCCAGGCTTCCTCCTAACCAGTAAGTTGGCTGGAGTGGGCATCAATTCAAAATTGGATTCATCACTGAAGAGAACCTTAGCCCAATCATCAACAGTCCAATCCTTGTGGTCTCGAGCAAAGAGTAACCGGGCCTTCCTCTGCCTTTCATTAATGAAGGGCTTCTTGCGCTCTGTGTGACTTCAAACCAGCTTCAACAAGTCGGTTTCGAACTGTCCTTGCCGAGCAAGTCACATTTCTCGACAGTGCCCACTCATTTTTAAGGTCCCTGGAGGTCTGACGACGATTCCTGACACAGGAACGGATGAGTGCACGGTCATCTCGTGGGGTAGAAAGACGTTTCCTGCCACGGCCAGGTAGCAATTTGGTAGTGCCATGTTCAGCTTGTTTTTTTTTGTTGTAATGAACGGCTGTCTTGGAGATCTTCAGTTTTTTTCGCTACCTGTCTCTCACTCATGCCAATTTCCAGCAGTGCCAAGATGGCTGCCTTTGTTGCTTCACATAATTCTTTTGTTTTAGGCATTATGTGAGAGCTGACAACTTCTGAGTTGTGCTACGGCTTGAATGTAAGCAGGAAACCACTCTAGGCCTTTGCATGTGCAGTGCTGCTTGTGACATGAAATGGCCTCTTATATACCCTGGGAATCAATTAAGCTTAAGAATGTCAAATAGGACATAAAGTATTATGTGACCAGCTGCATTTTTTGTTGTGTTCATTGTATTATACGTTTAGTGGTACCAGATATTAGAATGAACAAGAAATTGAAGAAAACAAGGGTGGTCTAATAATTTTTTCCATGACTGTATATATATATATATATATATATATATATAAATCTGTTACATCAGACCCTTTTCTTCCCTGTGTTTCTCTCTTTTTCTGCTGTAACATCATGTCCTCATAACACACTTCCACTGTAAACTGTGAGGTATGATGTGAATTAATGACACCCCAAAAAAAAGACAGGCTTCATTCCATGAATAAAAAGTTCAGTAAACTGGATGTTGCTATGAATAACCCTTCAACACATCACTGTGCTGCATGACACACATCTCAACACAGACTTTCTATCACTGCAACAGGGCAGTGGGTGGAGATCAATTACTCTGTTCAGTGCAGTAATTAGCCTGCTGTGAATATCTGACACATGTGAAAAACACATAACTTAAAATGACCAAAAATTATCAACTAAGTAAAAGGCTGACAGTTTTCCTCTAATGTTGGTCTTTCGTGTCACGAACTAGAGGTGGTTTTAGCACCAAACATCAACATAATAATTCAAAGTAAATAAAAGATGTATTAAACATATTATCCACAGTTAAAAACGGTCTAAATTATGACAATATTATCTACACAATAGTTTTAAAGAATGATAGCTAATAAGGGTTGTCTAATGAGATCCAATCAACACTGTCGACCTGCTCATCACACAGTAAAGCCAGACTCACCTTGAGTGACAGCCTGAATTAATAATAATGTCACTGCACTCAGCAGGCCATGTATAGTGTGAGGACTGCATGAGAAGGCAAGAGGGGCCATCTGAGGTCAGAGATCAGACTTACCATGATCTCTAGCATGAACTTTGTATTAGTATCTTTAGTGGATCCTCTGAAATCCAATTACAGAGAGCACGGTAGAGCATGTTCCTGGTTGAGCCTGGTAAAGACACCAGCTCTTATGTCATCTGACCATTTGGAAGACTGACAACTCTATCTTAATGAGTTAACTCACATGCATCAAACAACTAATCCTTTGCACACATACTGTTTGTTGCTGTTGTGCTATCCATTGTTATAACAGCTTATATGCTAATCCTCATATAGCAAAAAAGTTTGTTATTTGCCTCCTGGAAAGCAAATAACACCACTGTGACCTGGCAAAGACAAAGCAGGAGGCTGACCCAATGTCTGCAGACATAGTAACTCAGCTATGTCATACCAGCAGTAACTAGAGACCACACTGTCACTGATGCATCTGTCTGGAGCCTCACTGTACCTCTCTATGGCTGAGGGGGAGGAACACTTTTGCATCAGCACCACCACTGCTGATGCAGGCAGGCCATTATGCATTCATAATGCATTCACCACTGCAGTGTCAACTGTGCCACCTGCTGGATGCCCATCAACGTGCATCAGTTGCCACAGGGGCGTTTTCTTCTCACCGGGAAGTGGAGTCAGACGTGCCAGTGAGGAAAATGGTAAAAATAGTTTGCGGACATTTCTCCAACACTCCACCCTTTTTTATTATGATGGGAAAGAAAAATGTCATGTATTTGCGATAACCAAAGAGTTTGAGCTGATTTCCAAATGTTGGCTGGTCAAAACCATCTCTTTTAAGAAGATTAGAGGTTTGCTGCATGGCCACCAACTGCTAAATGCAACACATAACAGGAGTGTTTTGTTATTGTATCCCCTCATAATACTGTAATGGATCTATTATCATTTTCCCACTTTTAATAATCTCTGTACAAGCTGCGGGACATTCATGCTACATAAGGCTTGCCAAGAGCCATTCCTGAGTAGCAAAGCCTTTTATCCATGGATGAAATGTTTCTACCGTATTTGGCTCACCTATGGATGATCCAAGCCTGACTGTCCATTAACAACCTGGCCAGGAGCCTATACACAACCCATCCCTGATATTCCATCCCAGATTAAGCAATGCTAGCATTAGTTAACATGTGAATTACACAGACAAGCCATTGGATGTATAATTATAGACTATTGCCTATTGACTATTGAGTGGTGAAGCCAAGCTAGGGTCACATTTACAGTAAAACAACAGTGGTTTGTGCGGATATACTGTGAGTTATCCCCGGGATTAAAAGTAGGATTAGTGGAACCACACTATGTGTGTGTATATAATAATATGAATAGCTTCACACCAGATGTAGATTTTTACACACAGTGTGACAGCTAAAAACAATAGCCAGGATGAAACCCTTGACTCTTCTGGAAGAGAGAAACCTTCATTTCTACCTCTGGATGATGAAAAACACTTCACCAGTTTGTTTCTATTTTAAAATGAGAAGCCTTTGAACAGCAATCCTGCACAACCTTTTTTTTTTTTTATAAAGTGTATTTCACCAAAGCTACTTAACATTCCTGTGTCGCAGCAGCCCTGAATACACAGAAATAGGTTTCCATCACAACATCCACTCAACATCCTTTCTACTTATAACAAATTCAAAAATTAGCAATTATATAAAAAACACATTTCCTAACTAACAATCTACAGGGAGCTTGAGTCACTGACTATTTTCGTGTTTCTTTGTGGTATCGTCAAACATGGTGACCTCTAGATAACATCACTTTGGGAGCAGAAGCAGTGAGACTCATATTCAAAAGCACATAACTGGTGGAATAAAGCAATGATGTTTACAGAGAGGAAACAGTGAATGCAATGTGTCAGCTTTGTCGGATCTTACATAATAAAATGAGGACTTTGAACGTCTTGCAACGGTATTTTTGCAGCTATCATGTTGAAGGAAAGTTTTTTTTTGCTGGTCCAAAAGATTTAAAACAGCAATCAAATGACCCAGGCTTCTACAGAACTCAGATTATACTTACATGACAAAGTTAGTGACTGTCACTAAGGGAATGAAATGACTAACTAATTAATGACTAAAATAGGTCTTGACCTACATGATCTTTGGTCCAGAATCAGTTTGCAGACACAAAGTATCCTTGAACCTGAGCTATTACTTAAAATCAAATTTTCACTCCAAACAGAAGGAGTTGGTCTTTGGTTTAAAGAAGCGCCAAGCAACGATGATTTCACTACTGTGCTTGGCACACACTCAGAGAATACATAAGGTCTGAAAATCTCGATTTGTCCTCTTGCCCATGTTGTAATCCTGATGTAAGCCACCATGTAGTTTCTCCATGTACTGCTGCTTGGTGAAAGGCAGCAGCTCTGCCCTTGCATATTTGTTTTGCGTCATATTACACAACTAGGGAGAGGACAGTGATTAATTTCCTCACTTCTTCAACATTTTGCAGCAACAATATCTGCCGTCGGGGCGTCGTGGTTGTGACGCAGGTCATAAGTGGAAAGTCTCAACAGGTGTGCTCACTCGCTGTCATCCAATTAAAATGAAGTAATCTCTGAGCAACAACTAATCGATTCACATTCAGACTCCTACTCACAAACAAACAGAAAGCAAAGCAGAGCAGCCAAACTGCAGGACCATGTTTGTTAATAATGGACAACTGTTGAAGGGGGAAAAGCAGAGGAGAGGGAAAGCAGCAGAGAACAATCAAATTTAATATAACTTCAATTATAAGCATCTAAAATTAGAAGAATGTACTTCCTGTAAATCCTTACAAAATATCAATTTGTTTCACTCATTGATTAAGCAGTCAAAGTCATTAAAGCTGACTGGTGTTGTTGTCAGACACCATCAGGATGAATGTTTGCAAATGTGTCAGACGTCTTCATCTTTTCTCCTGACCTACCTGTAGCGACCTCGTTCAGCCTCTCACTCAGATAATACTCATTTGGGTTGAGGTAGGGCAGCTGCTCCATATATTGTTTGGGAATGAGGTACAGGACCTCAGCCACATGTCCATCCTCAATGATGGACATGCGTTTGACCGAGCTCTTGCGTTTCACCCGAACACGGTTGACATTGTGGCTGCGGCTGGAGCTGCACAGCCTGCCCAGGCTGTTGAGACTGGGCAGAGTGGGCATGGTGCCTTGCTTCCCCTTTCGACTGTCCCACAGAGTAAGGTAAAACACTGCAGGAAGCCCAGGGTCTGGCTCAGACCCGCTCCAAATTCCAGAACATGGTGTTCATAGAGACACAATCAGTAAACAAAGGAGTCAGATCTTGGAGGCTGACTTCACGGCAGGTCATTATAAAATCATGGCAATATATCCAGTGAGGCCTCCAGTGGAAACTACTCCTGTTGCGACCGCTCCACCTGTCACTTCAGATCTGCTGTGGATGAAAGAGGTGGAGCACTGATGTCCACCTTGAGGTGGAAATGCTGAACAGCAGGCAGCATGTATGACGAAGCACTGTACTGTAGGTAGAGGAGTGAGAAACAGGGAAAGAAGCTTACACTATGAGTGTCTTCAGCCCAACCAGCCTAGTGCCATAAGCAGCTTAAGGCTGACGTCGAGCCTATGATTATCTTCTGGGTGTGGTTAGGTAGCTTTACCAGTGTGTGGTGGGAGTCTCTATCTGATGTGACTCATGTGCATTCAAATCACTGCTCTGCTTATTAACATCTGTCCAATGACGAGCTGAGATTCAGTCAGACCTTCCAATAACAAAAATGCTTTTTTTCTATGCACAGCCGGCCAAAATTATTAATTAAACAACAAGATTGTCTCTGAGAGATGCACCTAGATTCTATTGTGCTCACAAAGTGTGTTTTTGTGTGAAAGTGCTTTGCATTAATGGATGCATCACAGTGATCCAAGACATGCTTTCAGAGTAGATTGACTTGGGAGTCTGCCAGTCCTTCACAAGGTCAACAACCAGCAAGGTCATTCCACAAGCCAACAACGCACAAACCCACTGTTAATCATCAGCAGGATCCTTCACAATAAAAGACACTATAAGCACATCCACACTGAAGTGGAAATGTCAGCAGTGGCTGCCGATTATCCACTGAAATTATCTTGTATATGAATTTGGAAGATGTAACTTAGTAAGAAGACATGTTCTGAGTTTTTAATCTCCAAACCATCTAATGTTGGGATTTGACTCTGCAAAGACTTCCAGAGTGTTTGCTTGACAAGCCAAATCCGTATAACCCACATCTCTTGCTACTAAATGTTTACATTTGAGTTCAGCATGAGGTAAATTAGATGGAAAATGTAGGCAAATGGCACAAATACAGTATAACCCAGATATGTTTTATGGCCACTGAAAACATTACGTGTTATTGAAACCATTGAAAAGTGCTGCTAAGATATGGCTGTCTCTAATATACACACATAGATTAATAACTAAGAGCATAAAAGCAGAAAAACCTTCTGTGACATCTAATATTGATCAAACAGATAAGGCTTATCAAAGCTATCTTCTTTCTCCCAGGAAATGAAATAAAGGTCAGCATGGAAAAAGTACAGCAGATAGTGACAAAGCACAAAATATCCTTTGAGCGTGGAGATATCGGGCCTGGCCGGCACTTCAAATTTAATGACTTCTTTGTTTGAGAGGGTGCACAGTAACGGGATGGACGGACAAATGTTTACATACAGTATTTGACTAGTTTGGCTCCCACTGGAGCCAGAGTTTCATTTCAGACAAAGCATAAAGTGTGATAGTGGATATAAGCAATACGACATACACTCTTCTACCCACACATGCGGACACATGGCTCTCAGAGTGGCTAAGGACATGCTAGTCTGCTGCAGTGAGGCACTGCCCTCCAATAGTCATCCACTACAGTATGGCCCAACTGCCTACACACTCGCAGATCAACACTTACATGCTCAGAAAACAAGACTGCAGTCCCTGCATGCAGAAAAAAAAAATCACAAAACGCATCCCAAACATTTCTTTAGCTGTTTCTGCTCCATGCTAGTAGAAAGACCCTCCCTCCTCTGTTTCCCCCCAGTCTTACCATCCAGTCCGAAGCAGGAGGTGAATTTTTGGGCGTAGTTGCACAGCCCGTCGTAGCCAGGCTGCCGCCACGCTGTATCCCTCTCCCCCATCTCTACACACTCCCACACACACCGTCCTGTCCGGCAGTGCTTTCACTCCTTCCCCTCCTTATCAATTATTCAGGCTTTTGCCAGGACACATGCATGCGCGCGCACACCAAACCTTGTATTCGCACATACAGCACACACACACACACACACACACACACACACACACACACACACACACACACACAGAGGTGGAGGAAAGTGCTGATGCAGAGGGCTGTGCTGCTGGAGCATGAGCAGTCCTCTCTAGTGCTCAGATAAGGATGAGGCATCAGATTAAGTTACTGCAGAATGGAGCCATGCCTCCCTCTCCATCCACCATTCATCATCCAGATTACACTGCAGTGTAACAGGTACGGTGTGCAGGGTGTGCTAACCCTGCTCGAGGGAAGGACGGGGCGGAGATGGAGGTCAGAGCAGGGCAAAACTGAAGATGTACCAGGGAGGACTTTCTTAGCTGATTTAAAGCTATCCAGACATCACAAATGCAATACTCACTGTCAGACCCGACTACTGGAAACCATAAGAGATAAAAATAACAGTTAAACATTCAGGTCTATTTAAGATGATGATAAAACAGGGAAGAAAAGTTACCCACAATTTCTGACTCTTTCTGCGTTGCACTTATGCTACAACTGGTATTAATAAGTGATTTGTTACATGACAATATGTAATAATTCCAGGAAATAATGTTTTTTCTGTATATTGATTGTCATCTCAGGCCTAAACATCTACATTTTAGAGCACTGCTGAGATTCACTCAAAAGTTTCATTAGAAAGAGAGGAAAAACCTACATTCATTCAGCACACTGCAACTAACACCCTTAAAAAGCTCCATAAAATCAGACATGAACGAGCCCAGGAATAATGTGAGAAGTTCACCATCCAATATGTTGTTTTTAGATTATGTGGTGGAGCAGAGATAAATGGCCAAGAGGAATAATAAATTCAGCCACGTATGAGCGGCCAACATAAACAGCAGAGAACCAGTGAGAAAACTATTACAATAAATGGTGAGATTATGCTAAATGACAAAACTGTGGTACTGTAGGTTTCCAGGGGATTTCCCAGTCCAACAGGAAGAATGTTTTGTAGATGGAGGAATGTGATGAGAAACACCCCACCACCACATCAAATACCACAGCTGAGGTGACCTTGAACAATACACATAACTCCCAGTAGTTCAGATCAAACTGCTCAATGGTCATGAACGGCTGACTGGCTGCAGCAGCCTGCAGGTATAGGAAATAATGTAAAAGTACTACTTGTGCACTATGTGCTGTATCAACATCCCCAGCATTTAAAAAAAACAGTCCAGGAAATGTGATGATACTGAAAAGTCCAGATAGAGCAGTATGGTCACAAGGGTGTATTTTGATGAGGTGGGGTGACTAATGGAAGGGCATCAAGGTAAAAGCTGATGGCCTTGTGCTGGAGGGCGGTGGGGGTGTGGCGACTCCAAGACTGAGAGCACAGTAATAGCTAATGCTTGATGGACACAAAGGGAGGGGCTGGTAATCGTAAATGCATACTGGGAGGGAAAAGTGGAGTAATTTCAGACATTTTTAACTTTCTGTTTCTGCAGTACAGAAACTGTTTCGATCAGCTTGTCTATAGCTTTCTGGATGCATCCAGATCTAGAATAACAACAATGATCAGTGATAATGTATAACCATTTCCTCTATAAGAACCTCAGTTTCTAAACTCTCATATCTGAAAAGCTGGAAGTGGAAAATGATTTTTTTGTTGTTTCTCTGACTGACCAGCCATCTATTTGATACTACATACTGCTACAAAGACAGGTACTGTATTGGTTGCATCAGTGTGCCTGATTTAGCTGTGATAATAAATAAATACCCTTAGACTTGTGTTACCAGCACAGAGGTAATTGGCAGAACTATAGGATGCAGTAACTTCTCATGAATAATGATTGTCTGTTTGCAGGGGCTTAAAGCGAGCTAATCAGATCGATGTACCACAGGGGGGCCATCAAGCTCCATCGCTCTCCACCAGCAGCCATGGAGGACAGACAGGCCGCATCAATGATGGGGGGTTCAAAGCTGTCTTGCTACACAGGCTCAACCATGCAGAGTCCATGAAAGGGAGTGACATACTGTACAGCCTGGCCTTCTTTATAAATAATTTACCCAATAACAGGATCACACCCGTCGTGATGAATCCAACTGCAGATTTCATATAATAACCTTGAGGTCAGGTTAATATTGCAACTTCAGTCATCCCATGTGATGACAACCCACAGCAGGAACAGCTGGAGCTCTTTATCTCACACAATCACCTGACACAAATCCACAACCTGATAAGCTGCACTGTTTGCAACCATAAACCGATTTATGCTCGACAATAAATGAAAATGATCTTCTTCACTCGGGGATGTCATGAAATTGTTGCACCAAAAAATAACTTATTTTCCTCCAAAAAAGGTGCTACTTTTTGTCACTTCACCAGGTACAATTACCATCAAATTTCAGCTACAAGTCTCCATCAGTAGCTTTTATTTAAGCAATAATTAGGGTGTGTGCACCTTTAATAATTAAGGATACTACCAAATGTTAAAATGAACAAGAGGTTCATTATCACAACTGGATTTTTGGAAGTATGATGTATTTATCGGTTGCAACAGATATCAAAAGTTGCAGGCTGTCTGGAGAGGGCTGCAGCAGTGGAAGCTGTAGTTATACTAAGCTTCAACCTACCCGTGCAACCTACTGCCAACAACAGTGTCATTATCACAGCCTGATGCTCCGAAAGACGACGCAAATGGAATCTACTCTCCATAGCATCCATCCTTGAACGAAACCCCCTCCTCTCCTCCAAAATTAAGAGACTTTTCTCCTGTATATGTATTGTTATGAAGGCTTCTGCGGCAAAAGATACTCACCTCTAGCAGACATGCCCGGTAGGTAGAGCCTCTCTTTCTTTGACGAGATAACCAGAGATGCCCCGGTGCAGCTTTGAAGGAGGGGGGAAGACCGTTGGACAGCCTGATATTATCTGTACTTTAAGTTTTTGGCTGTCATTTAAGGGAATTAAACGCAGGAAAGCATACAGCCTGCGATTTGGTAGACTAGACCAGACTGCACGATGCGAGAGGGCACTTTGCAGCGACAGGGCGTGTCCTGGAACAAACAGCATCCTTCTCATTTTCCAAGTTTATGTCCATATTCGAAAATAATATCCAACAACATTTTTTTTATAAATTAAAAATAAATAATGATTGCAGCTGTTGTCGGGTTGCCTTAACGTTAAATCAGCTAGCCTACTTTTTGTCTGGGATGACTGTGCTGTTCTGGACGTGGTAGTTGGGCTAAATCACAAAGTTGACAGACCCTCTGGAGCATTGGATGCCGTTTTTAATTATATCCCCATATTAATCCTCTCAGGAAATAATATTTAAGAGACTTATCCATCACATGGACTCTATTCTAAAAACACATAACCTCAACTCTATGTGGGGAAAACACTGCAATATCAGAGAAATAACCCACACCCGTGCATCGCGTGGGAGCATAATTGATTTTATAGCTCGCTAGATCATTTCCGTATAAAATATAATGTTTATCGGAGTTCCATACTTGTTTTATAATTTGAAGAGGTTTATTTATCGTGTCCAAGCTGGGAATATAGATCAATTGTCTTTCATTGAATGATTTCTGTCTTCATTTGTATGCATTGACCGTTGTCAGTAATTATAAACGGGGCTCTACTGCACCTTGTGTGATTGCGCCCCCTGGCGGATTAACTCGGTATCGTTTGGCGAAGGAAGTGCCACCGTGTCCAAAGTGAGCCTGCGTTACTTTGATCCGTAGACGTCTTGTTTATAGTGGTGGTGCCAGGCCCACGGAGACCCGTGGACAGCAACGTGTTACTGTTTTATTGCTTACCTTTATTATTTTGTTACAAGGGTCATTGTATGAAAGCTCCAATCTGGATCGAGGCGGTAACAACAGGAAGAAGAAGATAGAGGAATTCTCTAGGTCTTCTCGGGAGAAACTAGTCCAGTCGAAGAACAAAATGTTCTCCAAATTTACGTCCATTCTTCAACATGCTGTGGAAGCGGTGAGTTTTTCCCACCAATAACATATATTTATTTATTGGCCTGCGTTTGTGTATTGTATGTTTATTTTTTTTGTTGAAATGGGCCTTCATCGCGTATAGCGTCAGCATTAGGGCTTCGTTGCTAACCAGTGAGCTAACTGATTAGCGTAAGCTAGTGTTAGCGTTTTGTGTTTGTCTTGTCAGTTTGTTTGTTCTTGTTATTGTTAATACATCCGTGGGGTGTTTCTTTGTTTGCTCGTTTGTATTACTAACTAACTTATTTCGCTATTGTCATTTTCTTCATTGTAGTAAGCAATGTCTGTGTTTTGGTAAGCTGAGTTAGAGGCTAACGTTAGTTAGCTGCTGGCTAATGTTAACTGACATAGCCTCAGAAAAGCTAAAGTAACGTCGTTGCTATCTCATTTCAAACTGGGGTTCGTTTCTTATCACGAGGGGTGGTGTCGAAACGACTGGACAGCCTTGTTTGAAGTTGCGCAAACATTTTGACCTTGTACAGCTTCTGTAAGCCTTTTTCACGCGCTGGTCAGTCAGCTCTCTAGCTAGCTGGAAACCAGTATCAACTTGTCTGAAATCTGCTCTCAAGACGCTTCATGTCACGGGTCTCGAACAATAGCTCTCTGGCAGGTGATTCAAACTGAGTAGTTCTGTCTTCTGGTGTAATATTAGCGTGTTAATGCTTTATTCTGCCATGTAGCTTCTAAGTATGTATGATGGTACGATCCCTGATAAATATCAATTTTCTGTCACTCAAAAGTGACAGTTGAAGCTCGTAGCTAACATTTTGAAATGTCTTCGATCAAAGCCGTTTAGTGGCACATTAGACACATTAAATACTGATATTGTTGTAAGCCACAAGATACGTTTTTCTATATCCATCAGTCCTTTCAGACAGGTGAAAACTGTTAGGAAGTGACTGAAATATGTGAGCATGTTGCTACGATAATTGGAGCACTCGGCCACTAGTGTAAACAATACATCAATACAATATGCTTATGTTTGCAATTTTTCTTTTTCAGCTTGCCCCATCGCTGCCCTTGCAGGAGGATTTTGTCTATCACTGGAAAGCTATTACACATTATTACATTGAGACTTCTGGTAAGATTACCTTCAAAGTTGTTGTTGTTTTTGTACTGATGGCACCAACGTAAATCCTGGTGCAATGGCAGGAAACTCTAGATTTGTTGTTCACATGTCTGTACTACAGTTTCAGATAACAATGTGTTCACTCACTATTGATTAATCCACATATTATTGTTTTAAAGGATGAGTACTACCATAACATTTTATTACATTACACTTTTAAACTAATTAATCGCCTGCTCATGTAGCACCGCTGCATACAGAATGAAAACAGGCAGTGCAATGCTAATGCAATGGAATTCTAATGAGGAAATCCAAATTAAACAGCAGCACAACTATGAAGTATGCTGGGAATGCAATGCTGGATGAGTTTGCACCAGATTTCAACCACTCTGTCTGCACCAAAGCAGCTTTATACTATAAGTGCCTCCTTCATGTTTGCCTGTGGGATCTTCATAAGTATACTGAGCCACAAAAGAAACACAAATAGAGGGGTAGGTAGTGGTGGATAACACTGGAGGCACTTTAGGTGTGCTGTGACCATTTCTGTTGTATTGTCATGAGTCAGCATTGGAGCAAGCGTGTGGCACGTGAAAATCAGGTCAGAGCCACCGAAAACGCATGTGGAAATGGAAAGTGGGGGCCACATGCATTATTGACCCTCTCTGTGACATTCATGACACGTGACCACTTTTTGGTTATGCAAACAAGAGCAACACTGAAGCCAGAAACCTTTTTTTTTTTTAAATTCGATTAATTTGAATGGCCGCAATGAAATGTCAAAAACATGACAATACATTGAATTGAGCTGAATGAGTTTCTTTTGTGGCTCGTTATAGAAGTTTTACATTTAGCATCCAAGATGAACTTCCACATGAATTACTGCTATCTATCTAGTCATTTTGAGCCACAATCTCCTTGTGTTATTCTTCACTCCAATCATTTCTGTCTTTGCAGCTGTTGTCCCTGTTAGGTTAGTTCAATAAAATCCCCACCAGTTGATGTGGGGTTGTCTGTACTTTGAATATTATGTAGCTGAGGCAATCCACGAGCCAGTTCACATAATAACTAATTAAGAAATTATTTGATTATTTTGATGAACACTTGCTGTGATTTTATTTACCATTTTTGGCAATGAGTGCTTTGATATAGTCAATGTCATACGTGTGTGTCATTCCCTCACCCATACTGTGAATGCTTTTAATGCTGTTAATGCTTTTAATGCTGTATTATTATTATTATTACTATTATTATATATAACTGGCCTGGGCTTCAGGTTTGAAATCCCCTTGCTACGAACAGTAATTTTTGAAATTATTCATTTCAGTATCAATCCAACACTCTTGATGTTGCCCCGTTGCACATCATTACCTTATTTTATTACTTTTTGCCAGTTAACTAGTTCAACAAAATGGTGCAGTGGTTAGGACTGTCACCTCACAGCACAAAGGTACTGGGTTACATTCCCGGCCCCAGGCCTTTCTGTGTGGAGTTTGCATGTTCTCACCGTTTCTGCGTGGGTTCTCTCCGGGTACTCCGGCTTCCTCCCACCATCCAAAAACATGCATGGGGATTAGGTTAAATGGCTAATTCAAATTGACTGTAGGTGTGAATGTGAGTTTGAGTGGTTGTCTGTCTCTATGTGCCCTGTGATGAGGTGGTGGCTTATAGACTCCAGCCCCCCTGTGACCCTATGTGGGGATAAGTGGTAGAAAATGGATGGATGATAGACGTGTAGTGGTTAAATGAAATATGCAGACACTTTTCCCTTGTCTTATGGCTCTATAGATGTTGTGACATGTTCCTGTGTTTTCCCTTGTTAGATGACAAAGCTCCAGTCACAGACACCAACATCCCATCCCACCTGGAACAGATGCTGGACATCCTGACCCAGGAGGAAGGGGAAAGGGAGTCTGGAGAGACAGGCCCCTGCATGGAGTATCTCCTACACCACAAGATCTTGGAGACTCTCTACACCTTGGGCAAGGCAGATGTAAGGCGGTCATGCTTTGGTAACGACATGAAAAACATGCATATCACAATATGTGATATTGGATGAAAACTAGTACTACCAACAAGGTAGACCCTCATGTGATTCTGCGCTGTTAGCTGCATTTTCATGCAGGGTCGGGTTGCCTCTATATTGGTATGAAATAAATTCAAACATATTCTGTTTGTATTGTTTCCCACCAGTGTCCTCCAGGGATGAAGCAGCAGGTGCTTACCTTCTACACAAAGCTGCTAGCACACATTCATCAACCTCTCCTGCCACACATCAACGTCCACAGACCTGTGCAGGTGAGAAGTGATCTGTATTCTGTATTCCAATGTATTTTTAACAGTCTGCTAACTGACAGGTTATGTAACTTTTCCTCCTTGTGGCTGTGTCATTCCTGTGTCAGAAACTGATCCGTCTGTGTGGAGAGGTGCTGGCTGCTCCTACAGAAAATGAAGAGATTCAGTTCCTTTGTATAGTCTGTGCTAAACTGAAGCAGGACCCATACCTTGTCAACTTTTTCCTTGAGGTAAGTTACTGTGACACCAGGGGGAGAACAAAAGTAGTGCAGCGCATTGATAAATATATATCCTGTATGTGTGTGTATATGTGTATAGTGATGCTGGATTTTTAAGTTCACAAGATGTCTTTTATTTGATGTTATTTGTAGAACAAGTCAAAGAGACCTGAGACAAAGAGTCCTGGAGGGACAGAGGTGGTGAAGGAAACTGTGTTGACTCCAGACACTGGCCAGTCTCTGACAGAGGAATGTACTGACCGCCCCGAGGAGCCTCAGGCTGCTGCTGCTGCTGCCGCCACCTCCAGTCCAACCAGTAACAATAATCACAGCCACAATTACAATCTTGTCACCTCACTGCTCAACCTCACCAAGAGCCCTGTAAGCAATCTCCACATGTGTGGTTTACTGTCAGTTTTAGAGTCAGTTGCTTATGTTTTTTTTTCTGTGTTTGAAAGTCTGTATTCATGAGCAATATCAATTTCTTCCCTCCTCAGGATGGCAGGATAGTAGTGAAGGCATGCGAGGGCCTAATGCTGCTGGTCAGTTTACCAGAGCCTGCAGCTGCCAAGTGTTTAACTGAAAACACTGAGCTCTGTGAGCTCCTGACTGACAGGCTAGTCTCCTTCTACAAAGCCCTGCCACAGTCTATGGACCCTTTGGACATTGAGACAGTGGAGTCGGTCAACTGGGGGTACATTTCTTTCAATCACATGTGTAATTTCAGTTGTGTCATCTGTTTTAATTGACAGGGAACCCTTAATAATGTGATGTGTAATGTCTGATGTTTCTACCATTTCCTTTTCACTGTTACATTTTTTTGGGCGGTTTTCCTTAGTTGATGTGAGAGTTGTTTGTAAAGTGTTATATCCTGTACAGATTGTTAAACCATCAAATTTGTGATATTGGGCTACACGAATAACATTGACTTGACTTGACTCTAGCCACAAATAGAGGGCACAAAAGTTATATACTTAAAAAAAAAAAAAAAGAAAAGCCATCTACTGAATATCAGCAGAACAACAACACCAAACTGCTTAAATTACAAGCGGTATTACAGCTGTTTAGCATGCTGTTAGCGTCCTCATTTCACTAGATATCGGTGCAAGACAGCATTCACATTTTAAAATATAAAATTCTGGGCAGATCTTACACACTGCACTTTCATGTAGCACTTTATGAAATGTCAAACCTTTTAATATTATCTCCATTTTTTTCTCTCTCTTTCAGTCTGGATGTATATAACCTGAAGGAGGATGCGACTGTCTTCACTGGAAAGAGGGCTCTCATCTCCTTCTTGTCCTGGCTTGATTACTGTGACCAGCTCATCAAGGAGGCTCAGAAGGTGCCTAACCAGTGCTGACTCACTGTGTTGTGATGTGTCATATTATAGTCAGAATCAACAGAACAAAAGAACTTGAAGTTGTTTTTGTATCTGAAAGCCACAGAAGGCAGAAAATACATTTTTGTTTTCTTCACTGTCTTCCAGTCAGCAGCTGCGGTGATGGCAAAAGCAGTGAAAGAACAATTCTTTGTGTCTGTTATGGAACCACAGCTTATGCAGACGTGAGTCATCAATCAATCAATCATCCTTTATTGAAATTTTAAGTCTTGAAGTGTATGTGTCGTGGCTGCTCATGAATATGTGATTTGTTTGTCGGTGCATGAACATGTAGGTCTGAGGTGGGCATCCTGACATCCACAGCCCTGCTGAACAGGATAATCAAGCAGGTGACATCTGAGGCTCTGCTACAGGAGATGACTTACTTCCTGCTGGGAGAGGAGAAGGAGCCTGAGACTCCAGCTACTGTGGCTCAGAATCCACTCAGACACAGACTCATCGAGCACTGCGACCACCTGTCTGACGAGGTACTTATCACATCATTATTCAGGGTACACCCCTTCCTGCTAATGAATGTACCTTTCATATCATTTATATCTGATCAGTTTCATTTGGCAGTTTTTTTAATGTACCCATTTGTGATTCCATTAATGTGCCTTCAAAAAAGAAAATCATATTCAGAATTTGCTCTTTTACTTGTTTGATGTTCAAAAGAACAAATGGCCATCTGCCCTTCAACGATTCAGTGAATCATATGATTAACCAAAAGCACATGAATTCTAATTAGTGTCTGACAGAGCTGTTGCACACATTCTTATCACACAAAAAGAGATGAATCATCTCTTTGATGTTGGTAGTGAACAAGTACTTGTATGTTGCGCTGGGTTTTCATAGTGGGAGCTAAGCCGCGTTCCTTCTTCTGTGTCCCCAGATCAGCATCATGACACTGCGACTGTTTGAGCAGCTGATCCAGAAGCCCAACCAGCACATCCTTCACAGCTTAGTGCTGCGCAGCCTGGATGAGAGAAACTACCTGGAGAATAAACCACAGGAGGAGCGGGAGCCCCTGGAGAACGGGCAGCCACACGATGCTGTGTAAGGACCTACCTCTGGCCTTCCTGAGCTGCCTTTAAAATCCTGCCTGGAAAATCATCTGCACACACACCCGTGAAAATAAAGTGAATGCATCAACTAGCTGTGTTTTTCCAAATGTGCTACTAAGTCAACTAAACTATTGCTTGTCCTGTGTTTCAATTAGTGGGAATCAGCCATGGTTTGTGTGAAATTATGTCAGCTACTGATAACGTTAAATGATCAGTTCTGGGAGATTTACTGGTGTTATTAACATGACTTGCTTTAAGTCAATCATTTATTTTTCTTGAAAAGGAATTAATTCTCCAAATGTACTATAAAGGGTGAGATTAGTTCACAGATGACCTGAAGAATGTCAGTGACATTTGTTTGTCTACAAACATACAGTTAACATACTTCCAGGTACAGTACATGTACTAATGTTGTGAGTCAACATTTATTAATCTCCCATATTACACACCTGATTTCAAAGGTGCTATACAAGCCTACAGAGCCTTAAAATGATACCATCCTAAAAAAGACCACCTATTTCCTGCTTTTATTTACTAAACACACAAATATTGACAGCAGAAGAGAGAATAGAAATGGAAATACTTACACTATTATACCCAGTGGGCCTCTTTTCTCAGAGGCAGAAACAAGCAAAAAAGTGAACTTTTTTATTGTCATTGCTTCAATAGTGTTGGTCATAATTAGATTACGTTCTTGTAAATATGAGTACATTTTAATGAAAGTGTTGCTCTTCAGAGACCTTGAGGAGGATCCACTGTTTGGTGACGACCTCTCTCCAGACAGCAGGCTGTCTGGTTCTGATTGGCTCAGCTCCTCTCCACCACAGAGCCCTGACCACTCAAAGTCTGATGGGAAGACGGAGGTCCACAAGATTGTCAACAGGTACAGTCTGCTCCTGATGCAACATACAGCAAGTTTTCCCATTGATTTTTATCTTTACATGAAGAACAACTGTGAAATTCTGTTGCCTGCAGTTTCCTGTGTTTGGTGCCTGATGAGGCAAAGTCCTCGTATCATGTTGAAGGCACAGGCTATGACACCTACCTCAGAGATGCACACAGACAGGTAAGGCTCTACCTTAAGTATATTCAAAACCCATTAACACCTGACCCTCTAGATTTCTGTCTGGACCGTTTTCGGCTTATCAAGAATACTTGGACAATCCTGGCAATTATTTACTGCATGTTTGGAGTGTAATAATGGTTTAAAGTGACGAAAAACACGAAACGGAGGGGGGGGGACAATGCAATTGAACATGAATAACCGGTGTTGAACATTAACTATTTATGATACAGTTTTGTGAGTCTTTGTCTCTAAATGTGCAAAAATGGACCATAACATGGAAACTTTTTCTAGGCGTTTTTCACCACAGGGAACAAAGGAGCTGCTTCGCTGGCTTCCAGGAGAGACATGAATAAAATTACCATAATAACACCATATTGGTTGTAAAGCTCAATGTCTCAGCTTTCATAAACTTTGTTTTTTTCGATAGCACAAACCGTTACATAACTACGGTAATCCAAAATGTGTGTGTGTGTGAGACTTGTGTGAGATGTGTGAGATTTGTGTGAGATGTGTTATAGGGTGTACACCCTGGCCTATACTAATTGTTTAGGCAAGTCATTTGATGTGCTTAGTTTTCTTATGTGTTGCTAGCAGAAAAGATACCAAGTGAATGTGAATTGTTCTCCTCAGTTCAGGGACTATTGTGGGGTCTGCCAGCGGTGGGACTGGAGAGGAAATCCAAAGCCTTTTGAGAAGTGTAACCTGGACAGCCCGTTCTTCGAGGGCCACTTCCTCAAGGTTCTCTTTGACAGGATGGGTCGCATCCTAGACCAGGTCAGTTTGATCCAGCATATATCTTAACATTTGTGGTAGTACTGGTGTCATTCAGAACAAGAGCATGCTTTGTGTTGAATTTTTCCATTGTGTTGTTTAAGTGTTGCTTTAACAGCAGGATATCCTCAGTTAAAGCCCTTTGAAAATCACAAATCCACGGCGCAAATAGAGTAGGTAGCCTGCTGTTTATGGAGCACCACTTGAATTAAAATTGAACTGCCTTTTAGTTGATGGAAATACATAGACCCAATAGATTGAAGTAATCTCTAACGACAAGCTTCCGAGCCAAGGCTTTGTGAGCCGAGTCCTTAACTGGTTAATCTAGCTAGCAGTAAGACGTGCGCAACCAGATTCCAGTGCACAGTCCTATGTTATGTGGTCAAACCATTAATTCTGTGAAAGCCTTTTATTTTATTTGTAGATCAGAACAGGTTTTCACTCAGATCTTAAGTTGTGGTGACACTTATTCATTCGCAGCAGTTCTTTTGTGCCCTCAATCTTCAGCTCACTTTAATTGTCAGTTGATTTCCTGTGTGATGCCCTCTCTGTCCTCCAGCCCTACGATGTCAACCTGCAGGTGACCGCTGTGCTGTCCAAGCTCTCTATGTTTCCACACCCCCACTTGCACGAGTACCTGCTGGACCCTTATATCAACCTGGCCCCTGGCTGCAGGTCTCTGTTCTCTGTCATTGTCAGGGTAAGACTCCTGTACAGATTATAATTGTTGTCTTACATGTCACTGATAGCAGACACTGCTATGCCCAAAGCTTACAATCACTGTTATTTGGGTGCTTCTGGATTTTCTTGCTGATCTTTATTATTGATTTGTTTTGTAATGTCTATTATCTTGAATAGTTTGCTGCAACAAACAGTCATGCTTGGACTTTGTCTCATGCCAGTGGTATTGATTGTGCAAGCGTTTCTGTGAATCACACTTTGTTAATATCAGGAGCGTGCTGCTACTTGACCTGCTTTCTACTATAAGAACTGCACCTCTTTTGCTTTGTGAATCCGTCCAACTGTTTTGCTTTGAAATCAACCCCAGTTGCACCGAGTGGAGTGAAGCTGGTGAAAGTAGCTCATTTCCCTGTTTAAGGTCTTGATTTATTATTGGCGTTGGAATGATTTACAAGTGTTATGCTTCACCCACAGCAGATGGAAGCAGTGTGATCATGTTTTACTCAATGTCTTTGTGTTAGGTGGTGGGAGATCTCATGTTGAGGATCCAACGTATCCCAGATTTCACACCAAAACTACTGCTCGTGAGGAAGAGATTATTAGGTCTGGAACCAGAGGGCATCAAGTAAGTACTACTGCATTTTTTTTATTTATTTTTTTGTGACGATCATCCCCCAGCCCAACAACCAGCACTTGATTATATATACACACCCAACAATCTGCTGTAGTCACTCACCAAAACCATCTTTGTTAGTGTTTCCGAAAGTCATCACACCTGGTTGGTGTGATGACTTTAATTCACAGAGTTAGATGTGAAAGTGACCCACTGAGTCAAGAACAGTACTGTACTCTATTTTTGACTTTATCTTTTTGTCCCTAATGACTTAGTATCATTGTTTTCATTCAGATGAAGTGAACTTGAGGTAGAGCAGCACTCTAACATTGTACTGTTGCTGTTCCACAACAGTTGCGCTATTGGTCCAGTCACCTGACTCTACGCCACCACATTCTGTTCTCCTGAGTTGTCGCACCCTCACCTTTCTGTCTTCTCTCTATGTAGTATCGACCACATGACTCTGCTGGAGGGGGTGATTGTGCTGGAGGAGTTCTGCAAAGAGCTGGCGGCCATCGCCTTCGTCAAATATCACGCAGCTGCCTCCTCCTCGCCGTAATCTCCCCGCTGTTGGTCCATCTGCCTCAGCCAGGCAGACAGGTCAGGAACTGGGCCTTTGGGGTTTGGTGGCTTTGGCACCAGTGTCACAGGGTCGGCTAAACATCACCACTAACTGTTCATCCCTGCAAGACTGTTAAAGCCCACACGGACGGGTGTCACTCCACCTCTTCTGGCCTCTGGAGCTCCACTATGTAAAGTCTTTGGTCTTATGTTTGAGAAGGTCAGAGCGCAGACACTGCCCAGCCAGCAGAGGAGTCAGAGGAGGATAGAGGTCGAGGTGCAGAGAGATGTCATTCATCCCTCTCACTCCTCACCCCTTTCGTTCTCACCAGCCAAAAGACAACCCTGTAATTATTACATGGAGGGGAAAACATGTTTGTGTATTTATTTCCTGTCCCACAATCACCCATTTGTAAACATCATTGCCTTAGTGTGGAATTGCACCTTTCAGTTACAGAAGATTGTTTCCTTTTGAAACTTTTTTTTTATCTTAACTCCTCACATGTTGTCTGTTTGCAGACAAGAGACCCTCTATGTACCTGTAGTTACATACATATCGAACTGTAGTATTTACGATACTGCACTCTTATTTTAAATGCCAAGTCCACTTATTTATTGTTTGCGTTCAGGTTGCCTTTTTAACTAATCACATTTAAGATCAAAAGAATTTAAAACAGTCAAAGCAGATGTTATTTACTTTTTCCTCATAGTTTGTCTTAAAGTGCTCGTGCTTTCAAAGCTCATCTCACCGTCACCCAAAGACGTCACCATCCATCACACTGTGTCAATGAAATGGTGAATTTTGCAGATTATGTGAATTTGCACACAGACCTCATTGCATTGCACTCGGTAAGCCTGGTTTATGCTTCTGCATTGCGGCAACGGCATAGCTCCGGCGTCAAAGCGGACCCCTACGTGGACCCTTCGCCGTAGCTTGACGCGCACCTCCAAAAAATCCTGACTAGACGTCGTGTCAACTCGTTGAGACGCGAACGGCAAGGACTGTGATTGGTCCGCTCAGAATGTAATTTCCGGCAGTTGCTTTTCCGGTCAACAGCTCAACAACGCGATCCCTCGACGCAGAGCTTCGAATGCTCAATGACAGCGTCGGGTCTACGCCGTAGCTCCTCCGTTGCCGCGACACAGAACCATAAACCAGGCTTTACATTATTAAAGTTAATTCACGCTTTAATTTAGGCTTTTAGGAAGTTGGCATTCGTGGGATGAGACATTTTTGTTTCCAGACTCAGTGTTGCATTTCTCACACACCAGTGTTTATTTTATCTAAGGGATACTTTGTTGTTTGTTACACCATTTCTAATTATTAATAATTAGAAATTAGTTTATTCTATTGATGGGATGCTAAGGGCAAGCCTCTTGACTTTATTGCCCATTTGTCTTAAATACATTAACATAGCTTAGCTTACAGTAGTGGTTTTCATTCTTTATTGGCTTTTGAGCAAAGCTTTGCAGTGGATGGTTGCGTCCGAAGTCCTGTAATAACCTGCTGTACAGTATGAAACAAATAGTATGCCGATAGCAATTGACAGTGACATGTCACAGTATGCAAACACTGGACTCCACACTGGACTCCACGGCGGCACAAATAGCCCATAATGTAGTTCAACAACATTGATGTCGATGTCTCTGTAAAGTCAGTACCGCTATCAGATTTCACCTTGCTATAGGTGGAATACAATTTATATATTTGCTCAGACTTTTATGTCGACAAATTGTTTGGTCACAGGAGGTTACTACAAGTTACCATGGTGACACATCTCCAACTGGCAAGGCTGGAGGCTCTGATAAAATTACAAAAAAAGTATGCTCAACCATTTAATGATATTTTGGATGCAACACAATTTGTGATTCTAACTGAAATGAAATAAATTAGCCAGTAATTCATATGAAAACATGCAAAGATGAGAGGAAAGTTTGAAAATGAGACTTTATGTCATCATAACGTGTTAAATGCATCCTAAGAGTTCCTCTCTAGGTTACTATGACCTCTTGTGAGGTGTTGACTTTACCAGCAGTGTTACCTCTTCTTGCTGATCTTGAGTGATGAGGGGCTGTTGTTGGAGCGGGTTGTTTGCTTGTATATTAAAATCACCTCACAGATCAGTGATTCATTTTGTAAAATTTGAATTAGTCTAAATCAAAATGCTATTTAATGTAACTTTAGTTGTGGTTCAGTTCAGTGTGAATGTTTCCAGGGGTGGTGAGTGTGTTTGACGGTGAGCTTGTTTGTTTGTGTGTGTGTCATGATTTATTATTGTGGTGGAGAATGGACAGAGGCATTCATTGAAGCCAACAGTCCCTGTCCTTGAGCCTTTGCTTTGTTTTCTTCTTCTTCCTGGTCCCACCTCCATCCCGTCACTCAAGCACCTAAGCTACATTATGCAACTGCTTGCATGGAATCAGATTTGCACATCGTCTTTCTTCATCCTTGTTCATAGTGTAAATATACACGACAAAAAGCTTTTAGGTTTTTTTTTTTTTCTTTTTGCAAATGTTTTCATGAACCAAAAAAAAATCTAGGACGCACCAGGATGTAACATTTCTATTTTAATGGGAAACATTTTAAATTGTCAAATCATGCACATTTTTTAATCAACTATCTTTCCAACTTGTTCTGTACATTTGTATATTGTATGTGTACAATAGCAATAGAGATATACTACCTGGTGTAATTGCATGCTTCTACATTATTTTTCATCGTTGAAAGAAAGAAAAGGCAGTCCGGCCATCTGTGATGATTTCTTAGCTGTCAGCACTTTGTTGTTTGAAGACACTGACAGGGAGACATGCTGCCTTACTTTCACACTGTGGATCTCTGAGGACTCCTCGAATGGATGTGTAAGGGGTTTCTGTTTCACTTACTCTTTGTTGTGATCTTGTGTATCTCGTGTTACATCAGTTTTGTTTACTTTGTGAAGATGATGCCAACTGATTTATTTTCCTGTGTCAGCTCAGACCGATCACTGTATCCTATCGCCTTTCTTTGTTCATCGCTGCTTTCCTCTAGTGTCAAACGGGACGACTCTCATTTTGTCTTCTTTCTCATAGCCAGTTTGATTTTGTGATTGTGCAAAGCATAATTGAAACATTAAGGTAAGGTGCATGCTGCCAATGCCCCACTGAGCAAATTGTAAAGTGATGTAGTCTCTCGTTCTCTGAGGCATTGGCTCATTTATTCCTCATCAGCTGTCTTCATTTCAACACTGCAGTTACAATAGTTTCATTCAGGATTCATATTTCTTTAATATTCTCCGTCCCAATAAAAAAAAAGTTCTTCAACATAAGACGTGCTCTTTCTTTGAACAGTTCATTATGTTTCATCATTGTGTTTTTATTACAAAATGTCTGTACAACAAATCAAAAATACACAAAATAACAATTTCTTTCAATGACAAGATGAAAACCACAAATTCTGTTCAATAATCCCCTTTTTTAAAATATTTCTTTTGAAAAAACACCAGATAATGTCTTAAACCTGTAAATTTCCTGCACAAACAACCCTGCAGGATGACATGACATCACGTACACAAACAGAGCAGAAAACACTGAGCAAGTGTGAAAATGACCTCTGGCCAGTGAATAACTGAACAGCAGTCAGCATGGGGACTTTATCCTCTGTCAAATCCTCTTTGGCTTAGAGCCAGCATGCTCACTCATCCTGTGAATTTTGTAGAAATGAGTCAAAACCCAGAGCGGAGGATTGTATGACAAGTCCAAAGTTGTGTGAGGCAATCTGAAAATCCTACATTTCCCTTGCTGAGCAGTGATTTAGAAATGAGCCATGGAAAAGAGGCACTATGGTGCAGAAAGAAGGCTCTCAGTCTGTACTGAGGTTGCAGTCAGCTGGGGTCGTACAGTTGCAGTTAAAGGAGTATACCAACATTTTAAAGCACCTGAAGCTAATACTACAGCACTGAATCTGCACTGATTATCTAAGTGCTTCCATGACAGGAAACTGCATTGTATTGAACTGGAATTACCAAGTCCATACAGCGTCTTCTTAAACAAGAGATTTGTGTCTGATACGTTGACTCGAGTCAGTAACAGCATCAAAGTTCTGCAGTCAAGTGGAGGCAATGGATTGCTTTTAAACAACATCAAGGTCATGTATTAATATGATGTCATGAAAAGTTGTTTGGCACTCTCAGGCTTGTTATCCATAGAAGGATCAACTCATTTAAAATAAGCAAACCAACTCTTTTTACCACTTCAAGGATGGTGACTGAGTGTAAAAGAATTGTGTTCACATGTCTGTGTGAGCACATGAAAATACAGATAGCAAAGATGTTAAAAGGTGAGATAAATGTCCATCAGATTGTCATAGTTGTAACCGTTTCCACGCTTACACGGTGCCAGATTCATGAGGACACCTCACAGACTGAAGGATCAAGTCATCAGCACAGTTACAGTTAAAGAATGTGTTAACAGTAAACCATAAATAATATCTTATGTTTTACATGTTGTGACCCTGCTGCTTGAGCCTGTTTAAAGGGACAGTCCCACAAATGCCACAATGAAAACGTGTAAGAAAAACATCCAGCGTTCTTTCTCCATCGTGTAGTGAAAACTCCCAACAGCATGACTTTATATCAACATATGATGGCATCTTAAATTAATTTACACATACATGTAAATAATTCATTATCTGTATGCAAATCATTTTCATGTACATACAAAACCACTACATAAAAAAAAAACAACTACATGCCATTGCACAAACTAAACCAGGTTAAAAATACAAGTTATCAATTAAAAAAAAAACACTATGTACATTTCTATTTTTTTTTTCTTTTTTAAATCAATAAGCATCTCCCTGCCCATTTACAAACCCCAGATATGCGTGGCACACACGCTTGTGCACAAGTTGCTCACACTGGAACATTCAGACAAACAAATGTCTCTTTGGCTGGTGTGAAGCTGCGGCACCTCGCAATGTGTGGATGTGTGTGTGTACATGTAAATTACACATTTTCCCCAAAAAAACACGCACACAGAAAAACCACCATCTACCGGCATAGAAAATATGTTCCGATGATGGATGTCATGATATATTTCCAATGCATTTGCGAATATATATATATATATAGATATTTATATACCAAAACATACTGTATACTGTAGAAGGGTCAGTCACACGTATGCCCTTGATTGTGTATATAGATTCAAAGTCACATTCAGAAGTGTGATGTGAAACTCTGTAGGAAGGCATCAATAAATAGAGATGTATGCAAGTCCGTCTGTGTCTGCCGTGTTAAACAGCTCCAGCCGTCTGTCAGTCGCTCTTTGAGTTCTGTGCTGCGTCCAAGTTGACCACCTGGAGCTCCGTCAGGTTACTGCTGCTGCCGCTCGACTGCTGGCCAATGACCATCTGGAACACAACGCAGCCACGTCAGGAGACAATACAGTGCCAACACACAGCCAGTCACATCATCACAACACCTGACGCAAATGAAAACCCAGCTACACTACATGCTTTTTATCATGGATGGGTGTAAGGCTGTCAAAGAGGCTGATGTTTTCGGTATTACTTATTCAGGAATCATTCTACAGTGTGCAAATTTTGACCGTGAGGATAAATGTTTCGACATCATTCTACAGGATCTTTCCAGTTGCATATAATCAAAATACCTACATATTTCAAACCACTTTCAGAGAGGGATTCAGGACTTCATAAAGTTTTGTTTCTCATGCACTGCTACATTGGTGTTTTGTTACGTCTACTGCATGTGTATTTTGCTAAAATTCAAAGGTAAAACAAGCTGCCAGCCCATCATTCACACTCATCATAAAGAGGCAACAACCTAGTGCCCTCTGTGTGCCAGTGCTCTGTTAGGATGCATTAGTGCGGTCACGTGGCATGCTGGTTGCATAGGGAATATGAGAGTTTCACTTGTAAAATGCAGATCTTGCCGTACTGGGTGTAGCTGCACCGCTGAGACGGGGATCTGCACCGTGCCTGGAGGTGCTGTGAGGAACACCTGAGGAACAGCACCTGGAGGGGGAAAGAAACAACACGGATTTCTAATGGTAAATTAATGTTATGGTCATAGTAATGATGCATCAGTAAGCAGTGCGTGTTGAGCATCTCTTGTTCAGTGTCTAACCTGAGTCTTGGGCCTGTGCATGGGACACCTGCATGGCTGAGGTGCCCTGAGAGAAGGCATTGAGCACAGCCAGCCCTCCGTCAGCCAGCGTCGGCGTGGAGGCGTACATCACGGTGTGAGGGCTGGGGTACATCATGTGACCCGCAACAGACGTTGGCACTGACGAGGTGACGATGGTTGCTGGGAGACTCACAGTCGCTGGAAAGAGAGCGAATGAGGAGGAGGAGGAGGAGGAAGGATGAAAGCAAATGTCACACAGGGGGCAAGAGGTGGGTGCACATGATGGCCAGCAGATGGTGCTTTACATCCATCTATATTCAACTGCTAACTGCTGCTTATGCAGTGTGTGGTGACACCATAACTCTTTGCTGGAGGGCACAGCTCAATCCAAACAGAATGAAAAACAACACACATTAAAGGATGTTCTTTAACGCTACAAATGTTATCAAGGACAAAGCTGAACAGCAATAACATGAGGATCCCATTTACTTTTAGGCCAACCAAAAATTCTGAAGCTTCATAAATGCTACTTTGATCATGAATACATTTCATGGATTTTGGATACTGCACTTCACATTTACTGGTAACCTCTTTCCACCACCTGGAGCACCAAGCGAGCTCGTTCTCACTCCAAACTGGACAACAAGTCTTTCTGCAGAGAGGATTTGACCTACCAGTGGAGTTTGTGGCGGTGTGGGAGATGTCAAGGCTGCTGTCGCTGTTGGAGGTGGACTGGGTGTTGTGGTGTACTTGGATTGCCTGGAGTTGCTGGGGAACACCTGTTCCTGAAGACGCACAGAGGGCACAGCGCCAACTACAGTAAGTCCTCAAACATCCCACACAGGGAATAACAGTAGGTTAGCTGCAGCAGGAGTGTGGGGATGGTAGCGGTGGCAGTAGAAGCATGTGCAGTGCTGTTAGCTGAGGAAGAAGATGTCATGCTAGTAGCATTAGTAACCCTATCAGTATGAGCATGATTAGCAGTGCTAGCAGCAGCAGCAGCAGCAGCTTTATGATGATGTGATTATGATTAGTGTGAGCGGGAGCAGTCGTGGCAGAGCGGGTCACCTGTGAGGGAGACAGCAGCAGGGAAGCGGAAGACAGCCTGCTGTCCCTGCTGTGGCTGCGGGGCAGCAGCCAGGGTCTGACCATGCTGCCCCTGGAGGGCCAGGGAGTGCTGCTGCAGCTGACTCAGAGGAATGGTGGGGGTGCCAGGGGGGAGAGGGGTGCCTGCTGGAGGGGCACACAGACAGAGGGGGAGAAGGATGAGTTCAGCTAGAAAAGGTGCTAGCAACTTGTCTGCACGGATGGAACCTCATTTGCCTAGAGGCTCACAAATATTATATTATGATATGTTTAATATTATTTCTCCACTTAAAACATGGCTTCATAAGAACAATGGTGGTCAGAGAATTCCATGGAGGGCTGGTGTTATATCATACATAACTTCATTTTAAATGCTTTTCAAAAATCTCAGTGAAACTGTTCACTAATAAATACTTTTAATACTAACATGGCTGCTAAGTGGCAGATACTCTATGAGTGGATCAAGTGGTTGGCTGACATATTGACATTTAATTATTTTCAAGTGTTGAATGATTTGTTTTGGAGTGCCTATTATCAAAGTGTTTTCTTTAACAAATGGCAGATCCTTCATTTCAGAGTTACACTCTCACATTTGGTCACATGCTCCATAAACAGTTGCTGCAGTAGGGTGGGCAGGCCCTTTCAAGCTGTCAACTGAGGCGCTTTCAGTGTGGGAGGGCGTGTTGCTCCACCTGGCACTGCTGCTATGTGCCAGACAGGTGGTGAGGAGGAGAGAGGGAGAGAGAGAAGGCTTTAGCAAAGAGCAGAATGAAAAGGGGGGAAAGGGGGGAAAGGGACGCTGACTGGCTGCCAGTCATCTGTCAGTGAAAAAAACATCCAGAAGCCGTTAGTGGGCATCATGTGTCCGTCTACCGTTCAGCTGGTTGGTGACATTACTGCCAGTATAACAACATCATACACCAGTGAGCATGTAGTGTCAATGAACAGCTCAAATATCCAATCCAGAGATTACATCATAACTAATTAAATTATGACAAAATTCAAATTCTTCATGTTTCGGGGGAAAAGTTGACCTCTTGGCCTTCCCAGACTCCACTATGCTGCCCCAGTATGTCCCAAGATATCCACAATGAAAAGGAAGTCTAATGAATAATTACCGGGGAAAGCCAATTTCGATCCACATTAGGGATCCCTGAAATCAGAGGCGACTGCCCCAAAGTCCTCGTTGAGTTGGTGTGGTAGCAGTCCCTTGTGTTTCAGAGTGTGTCTGAAGTCCCTCTTAATGAAGGGTCGTGTCTGGGTCAGGACCACTCCATCACAAAGCTCTGGTTCCACAAAGTGCGCCTCAATTATAATTTCAGTACACGCCACCGATCCTTCATTGAATATTCATGACTAATTATGGGCTGTGTTCGTCATCGCTCATTGCCAGGTCTATTGTGTCCCTCTCACCTAATTATTCCTGTCCCCAAGTGACAATCAAAGGCAGGGCCAGTCGTCAATAGACGTGGCTTTCCTGGATGCTGAAAGCTTCGTAAAACCAGAGGCTGCTGAGTGTTGATGACTGGCTATGAAGGGCTGCTGTGTGCTGTAAACAGCTCCAAGAGAGGGAGGCACGACCACTTCGAGGCAGCTCAGGTCACAGCACCCTGCCATTCAAATTCTAATCAGCTAATAAGCTAGGCTGCACAGTGGTATTAACAAAACATGAAGGCCCTGCAGAAGTGTCAAATTAAGGCTTCAGGATGAGGTTAAGCTCAATAAACAAGAAAGAAAACAATGAAGAGCTGTGACAGAGTTCTGGGTGTTCAGGTACAGACAACTCCTACTCCTACATACCGGGCATGAAAGTGAAGCCACCAGGCAGCTGCATGACCCCCGCAGATGTGCCGGCGGTCTTGAGGATGGTACCATTGGCGCTGATGTTGCTGCTGGCCGAGACGGGCGCCAGGTAGTTGGTGATGGGGAACGAAGGTCCGCTGCTCACCTGCATGGTTGTTGAGGTGGTGGGTACTGTGCACTGGGCGCTGCTGGCGCTGCCTGGTAGGCTGGCTACCGTGAACGTCGGCTTCAGTGTGTCCTGTGGGAGAAAGAAAACACTGTGAGTAGGAAGATGAGGGAAGAGCACTGGATGAGACCAAGCTAGCTGCATGCAAGAATTTTAGTTTTGCACTTCCATAAACGCGAAGGACTCAAGAATCGGTTGGTGAAAATAATCTGCTGAAATATCCAGACTTTTTGTCCCTGATATGGGTTGAGCTGCAAAAACACCAGCAATCACACTTTAATTCTCATAATGCATTTCATTAGTGCCTTTGTTAGATCCCCTAACCGGTAAATATCATCATAATATATTCTTTATCCTGAGGAAAACTGTTGTGCAGTTGTTGCAGCAGGAAAGAGTACAGATATACAGAGTAAATAAACTAAATATAAACAATAAGGTGTAAAAAAAACAAAAATGCACACAATGCAAACAATCCCTACAGCTCCAGTTTGTAACACTGTCTGTTAAACAACTTGAAAGCTCGAGCCACGTCCAAGATGACGTCACTGTTGCCAGTTTTTCAAACTGTTGCACTACAACCTGATTTATCCCAGTGACTGCAAAATCAACATGAGGAGTTTCACATGAAAACACCTAAAACAACACAATCAATGGGGCTTTTCCTATTCAAGCAGGAGGAGGAGGAGGCTGCAGTGTTTTCAGGGATCAATGGGTGGGTGACGGGAAGCAGAGAGGGTTTCAATAGCAGACTGATAAATGACTTAAACAAGGTAGAGAAACAGGCTGAAACCCTCTGATTGCATCCATATGTTTCATCGAGCAAATGCATTCTTCAGTCTAAAAAGAGTAAAAAGTTTCACTGGAGTTAGAATTAAGTAAGTTGTCATCACTAAATGTAGCTACGTCAGTGTAGGAGGGCAGCTCAAAATTAACTCCTATTAAAAGGTCCCATAAGGGACAAAAGAGTCCACCTGAAAATCTGCAGCATCATCTATTAATCATATATAACGGCTTCACTTAAGAGCCAACCACTACTGAGGAGCAACACAAGCATTATCTCTGCATTAATATTTTGTTGAGTTACTATGACAACTAAGGTGACACCTAAATAAATTGTGTATAAATCAGGCAGATGAGATGCTCACATGAACTTAAGCTCGGTGGAAGAAAGACGTGGCATCACAGCATGTGCTAATGTGAGCATCCATTGAACAGCAGAGCAGGATGTGTTGGTGAGTGGGCTGCATGATGAGAGCAGGGTAGGCGTTAGACTGGGACTACAAAGCACATCTGAACCCACCAGGCCTGTTTCTACACACTTACCGCTAGATACTAATGATGTGTAATAGCAGAATGGGAACACTACACTTTAGGAGGCTCGTAGCAGTTTACATGTTCCTGTGGTTTAAATGTAAGGCTTTGATTAGATACACAGGTGCTGCTGAGAATCAACAGTATTACCTATTGGTTTCTGTTAATAAAAGTGGTGTGATTACACATCTAACGTGGATATGTAGAGGGCATCATTTCAAAGGCTCCTCCATGTGGCTAAAAAAAAGGCACTTTTAGTTCACCTGCATTTGGAGGCGTGGTTATGCCAGGCTTAGGCAAAACCAATTTGACCCAAGTTTGACCCAACAGAGACGTAGCAGACACTCAACTTGTCGGCTCACAGAACAAGCATTTTTACCCGTCTAGGACGCTTCACGAACACGACACACAAAGTCAGGCGTGTCAGAATTATTTTTGTTTTCCTCGCCCTGTGCCCTTGGAAGGAGCTCTTGGCGACAGCATGCCATAATCTATCGTCATACTAGTAGTGTGGCCACTCGCCCGTACAAGACCCCGAACATGTCTGTAAATCTGACATAGCGACCGTTGAAAACGACAAAACAAATTGCGTAGTTTGAACCCGGCATTACTTTGCAGTCCCCAGTATCCCATAATGCATTGTGAACTCTCCACGTTCATCCTTCCTCTCTCCTTCCCTATCTGCTCTATATGATCTACCATCTTATACCAGACCCTCATACTGAAGTGAAACATTGCAGCTTCCACCATAACAGAGTCAGAAAGTAACAGGATTCAATTATGTCCAAGTGTAAATAAATACCACTGGAAAACTGAGGCTAGACTGAAAAGGCTCATTCAATATCAATAGCCGGTTTTCACACTGTTGAGCCAGGCCGGGCCATTACGGGGCTACCTCAGTGCTAACAGCCACGGGCCACAAGCCCCATGCCCTGAAACCGTTTGTGTTCACACTCTTGGGCTACTAGCTCCTCCGGTTTATGCCCCCGTGTCTACTGACGCAGATCATCCTCATGTTAATCATGTTCTGACAGAGACAAGATGACGAGTTTGATAAAGAAAGAAAGCAGCTGTTATGGAGGCTACGTGAGGGACGACAGCAACGAGCAATCAAATTACAACAGGAACGACAACTGAGAGCCAAGGCATGGAAACACAAAAGAACTGAGAACCATAAAACAATCCGTTCATAACGCCAGCTATACCACATGGTCATGAGGCTGTATAGACGATAGCTCACTAACTGCTTTTCCTTTTCCTTGACACCGCCTCTAGTCCTGCTTTGGCCCATGGTTTAGGTGGGGCCAGAAATCGCAGGCCATTAGCACCAAGACGGCCCAGAGATGGCCCTCAGTTAGCACCTGGCTATTGACAGAAAGAGCAGGCTTGGCCAACGTCTACAAAAGCTCTATTGGTATTTATATGTGACTGATTACATGGGTGAGAGGTGGATGATCCAGCATAGACTTCACTGATAAGACCTTCCAACCACACACTAGCATGCAAACATGAACATGGAGCTACTGAAGACTGGCTGCCAGTATTCAGCCACATCTTAATAGCAAAGACACTCTACTGGTATGGCTCACTGGAGCGACTCTAAGGAGGTTAACTCACAAAAAAAAAAAAAAAAAAACATCTTTGGAGTATTAACAAATGATTAAGTGTGTCACGGTCAACTCTGAGAGTTTTCTGGCCCTCAAGACGTACAGATGGATTAGCAGGCGTTATCTTACACAAGCTGCTCTGAATCAACAAGACAAAAGCAAAACTAGACAGTGCTGAGCAGTTAGTTAGTGTGCAGCTCAGATCCAGGACCTGCTGAGGGGCTCTGACAGTCCAAGGTCCTTTACCTCTTTAGTTAAACAGCAGCTGGAAAGTCAAAGAGGCGGGCCACACAGAGGACTCACAGTTGCTCTGCCCTTTCAACCAAGCAGGAAAAGTGACTAAATTCACCCAACAGATCTGTCATCCATTTACTGAGCAGCTATCAGGCCACTCATTCATCTTGGAGTGATTGGCAACAGTCAGACCGTTACACAGCTGTCACCACGTCTTCATTCTCCCAGGAGACTTTCCAGTGTTAGCTGAAATAATTCATTAATGTTCACTAATACCTAACATAACGGATATTACTATGAGGACAACAGGTGAAATACATATTTAAGGTATTAACAGAGGCAGAGCAAAGCAGTCACAGTAATCAAGCCAAAAGAGATAATGTAAGAACGCTAACAGTGTTTGTCATCACAGCGGTGTGGTCGCACGTAGCGCTTCTTAGCAGCAGTAGTCAGACCTGTGTGAGGTTCAGGGACAGGGGACAGGACAGAGAAGAAACAGCTGAGGGTACAGACAGCTGGCGGGAAACCTGAGCACCTCTGAGGGGGAATTAACCCCTTCCAGACCAGCTGAGGCAGCAGGAGGCCACGTGAAAAGACAGCCGCCATCTGACTCTGAGCACTCCTCACCACTGCGGCTAGAGTTAAGACTCACTGAGATGCTTCACCTTGTAAAAGACCAAAGACACACGGTCACTGTGTTCCAGCTTTTCCATATTATACCGTTCAATGGAGGAATGAATGGCTGTTCTTGCTAGGCATGTCACAATTATCCTGACCAAAATAACAATAGCAATAGAAAAATAGCATAATCTTTTTATAATAATCCTAAACTAACGTAATCCTGGAATCACTTTAGCTTACATTTTATTGAACCAGATTTTTACTGCATCGCAGGCGGGATATTTTTGTAGTGAACATCCTTTTTAGTGAGGAGAAAAAAAACAAAAAAACATCCTAATTAAGATAATCATAAAAGGTGCAAAAGTAAAGGACAGAAAAGCAGCGACATTGTGCCAGTTTGTTCTTTCTTACATGATCCTTCTTGATTTTTTTTTTTTTTTTTTTTTAAATCACGCTCTATGATAGCATACTTGACACTCGTGAGAATATTCAGGATAATTGTATCCTACATCCTTTATTCCTGTCACATTTCAGAGGGTGTAAAGCCATTGGTCGTGCACGTTGAAACCTTCGTAGTAATCTAAAGGTCTCAAACTGCCACTATCTCTGTGGCCTACATAGCAAGCTTCCACTGACCTACTGCTTTGTTTGGCTATCTCCATGTTGTCTCCTGCTCAACTGGACAGTCTATAAACAGTGGCGGCTCGAGTCAAGGCAGTGTATAGTAAACTTAGGCTACACTGGTGTAATGCATTCCTTCAGGAAAGGAGCGTAGCCAACATCTGAACATTATCATCATTATCACTAGTCCGAATAGTGTATGATACACAACATCAATTAACTGAAACAAGTTGATTTATTCACAATTATTGTTATTTGCAGCTATTTTGATCATGAAAGTGACATTTCAAGCAACAGTTCCAAACCTGATCTAGTTTTAGTTCATTTATTGTGATGATTTTTTACACCTTGAGTTCTGGGAAGTTGTGATGGGTATTTGTCCATTTTCAAATAGTTTACCAAACAATTAACAGACTAATACACACACAGATATACAGAGATAAATATACTAGCTGGACACTCTGAATGATGATCATAAAGCTTTGTATAAGCAGAGGTGGACATTTCTTTTGCAACTACAAAAAAGCTGTTAAAATAAAGTTGTATCACATTTTAGCACCAGTTTAATTCCTTTGGGGGAAAAAAAGTCAGGGCCCACCCTGAGGAAAGGCCACTTTGTAGAATGAGATATCAGGACATAACAAATGAAGCCACAATTTATCACTGTGTGACTGCAGGGCTGAGCTGTCTGGAACAAGCAATGAATTTTCTGCACAGCAAGCGAGTGAATCCTCCGTAACACTCAAAGTAATCCATTACAAGAGAGGGGAACAGTATGGACTAACAGAGAGAGATCAAGTGTCACACAACAATATTCAATAAAACAATCACATTAACTAACCACCAATCATGAGAGACAGCAGCAGTCAAATTGCACACGCTCAAATGTTTCTTCACTTTTTGTTGCACCACTACCAACCCAAAGAACCTTCTCATGGCTCTTTAAAAGCCCTTTCATTAAACTGGTTTCCATATTTTGGTGATTCATAAGGGTTCTATATATGGTAAAAGAATAAAAGCCTCCTCACATTTGCCGACATCATATGAAACACCCAGTCTTAAAGTAACAGGAAATGAGAGAGCAATTAAAAGGACGAGGACACAAATGATTCCCTATTCATGAGGGATTAATCATTCCAAATTGAAGGTGACAACTGGCAGGCTCAGCCAGTGTTGCTTGGAGAGCCCATTGTGCAGTTTACTGGTGGCTGGCCCTCGTCTAATCTCCCATTTGCTGGCTCCCATCTCCCCGTCTGTCACCCTGCCAGCAACATGGAATTTGCAGCTCCATTTGGGACTGCTAAAAAAGGCAAGGCAGCCCAAGTGGAGGAGGTGCAGCCAATAGTGGCTGACCTGTCCAGTTGCTTGCTGTAAAATAAGGGGGTGGAAGGGGAGGGGGTGGGGGGCTGACATAACGTTGCTTTCCTCCCCTCTAACACAGCCCACATGCTGCTCTCTCTACCAACACTGTTAGAATCTCTCCGACACCACCACCTCCACCTCTCTCTTGTGATAAGAGCACCATCTGCGTAAATTAACTTTCCATTATCTCAGTGATTCTCTCTTGTCACCAACTTAAAGCCACTGCTCAGACAGGAAGACAGAGGGAAATTATAAATACTTCAGGACATTAGCTATTACATCATTTTCATTTCTCTTGGGAAACTAATTCAGATTCACACACATTTCTATGCATGCAATATATGTTGAATAAAGAGGCTGTCAGATGGCTCACAGGATGCCCTAAGAGCCACAATGCAGAGGAAGCAAACATGTCAGCTGTTGGTCTGGACAGTGGCCTCAGCCCAGACGTTTTGATTGCAACATTACAGACAATGTGATCTTTGCTAATGAGCAGAGCAAGAAATAGACCAGGATTGCAGCCACACCAACAGCTAGAGCAGAGAGAGAGAGGGAAGAGGAGGGGAAAACCAGAGGAGACTGTGATACTGAGCTAAAGACAGTTGTGGGGTTTGGCATACCCTTCCAAAAATAACCCAAAAAGCATAAAAACATCTGTACTGTAGGCACGTCTAACATCAAGAAGCAGCAACAGAAGCCACAACAATCCAAAGACCTGCTGAGAGATGACACAACACTTCAAACTGACCCCCACTGTGAAGAATTGGCTTTTGATTTCTGATGCTACCACTGCACCCTCAACCTACCTCACCTTTAAACCAAACATTACATTTACCCAAATGCAATTCTGCAGCCCCTAGAAAACAGTCCTGAATGTATGTGCCTTCAGCTAGACTCAATGTGTGCTATGAGAGCAATAACAGCAGAAAAGTCAGGCTTTTCTAGTCACGCACTGCAAACTTTATGTCTTATTGCCAAATGATGTTTCCAGAAAGAAGCCAGCGTTCTTCATTATGAAACCCTCACAGCTAGATGACGTTTTGTAAAAAGTTCCTCTCAATCAATCCAGCTAGATATGCCAGGTATTCCATCTCAAACTTTAACAAACACAAATCTATGAAAAAGCATGTAGCATGACTCCGATACTGCACGACCCATTACACGCCTTAACTTTTATTTCAAGAGAAATTTGATAAGCCAGATTGGTGTATTGATCACTATATGCTTGGTTCAGCAGCTTTTAAAGCTGATACCCTGAGTTTAGGTATCAGAAAGAAACTTTTAGAAGCAGAATTTCTTGAGTTGCATGATTTTATGAGCAGAGCTTACATCACCAAGTCATGTCTGCCGCTCTTATCCTCTAAGCCTCCTTCTTTTGCTTCGCCAAAACGTCCTCCACTTCCCCCACCAGCCATTGCAGAACTGTTTAGACTAGCTTGGACAGTATGTATGACATACTACTCTCTTGATGAATAGTATTCAAGGCGCTGCAGAGGTGCAGACAGTGGCCACACATCACAAGAAAGTTCCCTCAAAAATCAAGGCCACCCTATCCACCTGCCACATCCTAACTGTAACAGCACTGATCGAGACATGGAGCACATACTGACTGAGTTTCTAGCGTGTCCCAGTGCAGCACTGTGCACAGGGCCCATGCTGGTGTCATGAAGGCAGAGGTCACAGGGTCACAGCCAGACACCTGGATAGACGTCGAATGAAACAACACAAAAAGTATCGCTCTAATGTTTCCATTCCACTCACTCATATCTACATCCTTACCTCCCCTCCATATCACAAAATGAGTTGGGGGGGTTGGGGGAAAAAAAAAAAAAATTCACAGGACTCCAAAGACAGCTGCAGCTTATAAGGAATGTGAGGGGCCTCAGCCAAGAGAGCAGGCAGGGAAACCATACCATATATGGCAATAGAGGCAGAATCAAATTTTTATCAATGAGCAGAGTGGGCATGAGAGCGGCTTAACATGCAAAGGTTGATCTCCCATCCTTGACGGTGGATGGTAGGTGTTGCAAAAACAGCACGCAGCCAAACAGGCCTGAGTGTCCGTCTTCAAAGGGGCGTACTTAAGCCATGTAAACAGCAGAGGGAATCTCAGCTTGCAGCACGTGAACGCACCAAGGTGTGGACGATGAAGCGTGTCCGCTGATGAATTCATCGCTTCACTTCAACATCTCAAAGACATGAGGATTTACAAACCCTCGGGGTAATGTAGGAGAGAATACTCTTTTTAAATTAAGGATGAGAAGAGTACCACAGCCAACTAATAATGGTTATGAGGATTTCAGAGTCTATATTTGTCCTATATTTAACTTATTTCTGATGCAATTTCTTGAAGAAGCAAGTTAAAAATGGCACAGAATGTTTGATTTTTCAGTATTTTCATATTCTCAATGTTTCATCAGTGAACACAAGACAGCTCCATCAAACACTCGACTTTGCATGTGTTTCTCATCTTAACACAACGCAGACCTGCTGTGATTTATCTCTGAGAGTGTTACGAGGCTTTCCCGGATGAGAGGTCACAAAGGTAACGTGAAGACAGCTCCCTTTAGTGAGTGCTTTAATACTCTGAATATTATCTGGCTCTCCCTTCACTTTAGAGCCCTTTGAAGGACTATGGAGACTTTTTGGTTTAATTAAAAAAAAAAAAAATGACTTGGTGCTCAGAACAAAAACCACAGGCCCAAATCAAAGGGCTCATATATAACAGGCGAAGGTTCAAAACTGTGTTTACAATAGGACAGAGATTATTTTCCACAGCTGCTTCTGGGTTTGATATATTTGCTCCCCTCTTGTGTGGTTGTCTAGCCTTTTCTGGAGAGATTTCCCACTAGTGACTATCTATAGTACTTTTCAAATTTTATATATGTACATATTTTTTTGCACTGCAAGTCATGTCTCCATTAGAAAATAGACAGTGAGGAAATGGGCTGTGAGGACTGGTTCAGAAATGAGTGCATTTACATAATTTTGGGGATTCCCAAAACAGAGTGTGTTTTAATTTTTGTCCTGACCACCTGAGGGACCGGTCTACAACAGCAAACCGTCCCACTTTTTGATTCTAACCTTTGTGTCGCCCATGCTCTCCGACTCAGACACCTGATAGGTGAGGTCCGTCTCCTCAAAGCCTGTGGCACTCATGCGCTGGTCTGTAGACGGGTCAGAGCGTGGCGGTGAATCCGGAGAGTTGAGGCATGTTTGGATCAGAGCTTTGCCCGTTTCACTTGTGATCATGGGCTGCAGTTTGCGGGTGGCAAAAGTGTAGACGTGACCCGTTTCACTGGCCACCAGCAGCAGAACCTGTGTTCCCGTCAGGGTGGAGAGTTCATAGGCCTGGGAAGAGAAAGAAGAAAATTTACGTACATGACATGACAAGATGAGCTGGTTCAAACATGAGAAAGATATTGGGGCTTGGATTGCTTTCATTTGATAGACAAAGTAATCCCTAATATAAGAGATTCAAAAGGTGAATCTCTGGGGAAAAAAAATAACCTAGCCAAGAAAACATTAGAGTCTAAAAATACCCCTGTAGTGAACTCTGACGTATAGCACAACTGAAACAAAAATACCATGAGATAAGACTCCCAGAATAGAGAGTGTGATATAGCTGAGAGACTGATTGCAGCTGGGGACTGGCTTGCATGGGCAGAGGGAGTTGTAGTAACCCAGTCTTGACGGAGGACACAGGGAATCATTCTTAACACCCGCTGGTAGCAGACTGTGAAACATGAGGCCACCATCACAGTCTGCTGCCTTGTCATTCATTATACCTAACACACTCACATAACTGGTAAAGCACAATGCGATTCAACTCCATCCAAGCAAACACACAGTGATGCTGCACTCAGAGTGAACCCCTGAGAAAGCCTTTCTATCTCAATGAGTCATAAGTTATGTGGAGGACGCTCCTGGTGCTGTGGAGGAGCAGCGCCATTACCATCACCTTGGTGAGCGCTGTACAGCCGGAGCCGGCTGATATATGAGCCATTGTGAGCTGGAGTACAAGAGGAGGAGACAAATCACATCCAAATTAAAGGCTTTTATTGAGAGCTTATATACTCGTGCATTCATGCTGGTCTACTCCATCGTGCTCAAACACTGTGTTGCCCAGTCCTCTATGTGTGGCTCCATGCTGAAGCTGTGTGCAATATTATGACAGAGAGCACAAGGGCTGATGATGATGACCAGCTACTGCTAGAGAGGCTCAATGCTGCAGTTCACCCTGAACACTTCAGACACAGTGTTTGTGTGTGTGTGTGTGTGTGTTGAAGAACAATTCACCTCACTGCCTGCTAAAGCAGCCTTACAGAAGCAGGTAATGAACTTCACAGCTCCAGTCATCAGAGGAAGCTCAAACAACACAGGCTGGTGTTTGGCCAATATCCAAGGCAGAAAGGGACTAATCTGTCACCTTAAATGTGCTAGATGGTGACACAACTTAGATCCACATAATGCTTTAATAAGTTTCCTTGCCCTGCTGATTTTCTCATAAATATTCATGACTGCAGACTAGTGCCAATTACTCCAGCTGTAATTGGTTCCTCTGTCAAACAAAACTTCCTCGTCAAGCCTGCAGATCAGATGAGAAAGGAACACAAGATAAACCCACGAACAAACACTAACATGTACGTTGTGTAATTCATGACAACAAAAGACAGAGGCATATTTTTCAGGCAGTTAGAACACAGCCTTGTGAGTACAACAATTGAGTTTAAATCCCTGGAATCAGTATGGGAAATTATTTTAATTATACTTTATTTTTGCATTTTAGTCTTCAAATTGTTTTTTCTTTAACCAACCTTTTGAAACACCAACATTTTAAATAATATGAGACAGTAAAAAAAGCATCAAATCTTCACTGTGAAGAGCCAGTGTTGTCATTTTTGACTGAAAATTAACCAAATAACATTTTTGCTGTTTAATTTTTTCATCAGTCATTTAACAGCAAAAGACACAGATGGAGGAAAAGCTCAGGTGTATGCCTATGGGTCAAAAGGTCTGCCATAAAACAGCCTGAATGAACCAAGTCTGTGGAAGCATTTACATGCACATAACCTAAAGCACTTATGAAAAGAGAGCAATCAGGCTGATGTGTCACTCACCACGTCCTTCAAAATAAAACTAGAGGCCCATCCTAGAAACCAGTTTGAGACCAGTCTACTATGAATCTTCCCACTCCACCCACCTTTCAATTTCTGTGATGGCTGACACAGTGTAGGCAGGATTTCCAAAAACCTCTCTCCGCACACACTGTGTCAAATAGTGTTCAAGCTGCCAAGAGCCTACATAAAGACACCTCAGTTTCCACGACAACAGTCTGGGATACATAAAAAAAGAGAAATACAGCAGGGCACACAGTACAGGCGCTTCAAAGTAACAAACTCTTGCAATACAATAAAGCATTGTGTTTATTTATGGTCATAATGAAAACTGGCCATGTCTAAAAGAAACCAAAAAGATGACCTCATCCCAAATAATCAACCTTAGATGCCACATAGCAATACTTTATCATGGCAGTGACCAAACAGGCCTACTGCTTTGATAGTAAAATTAATAGACAGTAATGTAATTATGACCACCAAGGAGGAAGCTCTGCTGTCTTCACTGTTTGTTTGTATCACAAAACTGATCATCAGTGATGAGCCTGGGTGCTTGTATAGAAATGTACAGTGCTATATACATGCACATTGTACAGACAGTCCCTGGCTCCTCTCTTCTGTGTGAGTGCTCTTTGACTGTCCTCTGATCCACTTCCCTGGGGTTTAGTCAGCTGTTGGCACCTTAGCAGGCCCTGTGAGCTGCTGCTCACCACCGCATGGCTGCCGCCTGCAAGCAAAGCCCTGCTTCACAGTGACAGAGGGAACAGCCGGTGTGCACTGATGGGAACTACTTCCAACAGTTCCAGGCCTATCTGTCGGGGTGACTGCATGAATGAGTGTGTCAGTTTATCTGGAAGTGTGTGTGTGTGTGTGGTAGAACTGTCATGTATTCAAGCCTGTTTGAAGCCTGTCATGAATTCCTCACATCCAGTGAGTCAGTTTGTGTCATAATGGTTTTGTCATTTATAAAAGACAGTAACTGTCATTAAATTTACTACTAAATATAATGTTAGTCCACTACTTCATTATAATAGCCAGTGCCGTACTTTCCACTGCTTATTAAGATGTAACCTCAGTGTTAAATCCATGAATGAATGGACTCCCAGCACCATGTTTTACAGACCCACATCAATATATCAAGGTCAAACAACACTCAAACCAAATGTTACTCTAGTCTGGATGAAGACCAATGCCATCACATGACTCACCTTTTTCATAATACCAGTCTTCCTCTTGCTGAAGGTGGTGTAACGTCTCAACTTGTTATCAATAAATTCCATCTTTATCTTTACGCGCCCACGTGTTTTCTTCCCCGGCTTTGCCCCGGCGACCCCCCCGGGCACCATGCCGTAACCTCCGGCAGGCATCCCCACCTCCTGCCCCGTCCCCGCAGCTTCCATCTCCCCTCTCTCTCGCTTCACCCCTCTCCTGCTGTCCCCGAGTGAACCCACTGGGTCATCATCATCTCCGGAGTCCGAGTCATTATCCGAGCCGCTGCACAGAGGAGCGGTCTCTCTGTCCGGGTCGAACCGGGCTCCGTGAGCCAGCACAACCCCCGTGTTTAACCCCACCATGTTGCCCTGGACCGCGGTCTGTAGAGGTGTCACCCCAGTCCCGTTTCCCGGTCTCGCACCTCTCGACCCCCCTGGACCGTTAGCCCCCAGCATCCCGACGGCGTCTCGTTCCCCCTGTCTCCCGGTACTCTCGCTGACCCCCGGTAAAGCTTGCCCTGCTCTGACCAAAACGGGACGGATCCCGCTGCCGACAATCCCCGAACCGTGTCCCGTGTTACCTCTGCCTGAAGCTGACCCGTTTCCAGATGGTGCCGATCCAATCCGGCTCGGTAACATTATATTGAGGCGACTGAACCGTGTCTCTAAATGCCAGCTAGGAGAGCTGGAGCGCGTTGTCTCGCAGATGGCTGATTAAACGCATAGGCTAACGTTACACGCCTGGGCCACAAAACGTAAACAAACCAGAGCAGTTTGGAGGTTTAGAGACTCCAGGAAGTTCCCGAGACAAACTTTGGAAAGTGATGCTGCCCCCAAGACCCTCTAACACGGCTCAGTTCGATTCACCCTCCTCCTCTATTTCCAAAACTCCGAGCACTTTCTCAAAAAGGAAAAGGCGAAGAGCTGCCTCGATGTCGAGCCGCCATGTTAGGTAGTCCGCATTGTGTACCAAAAATAACGCTAGTGTCGGCCTGTTGGCGACCAAATCCTAATTTTCACTCCATCTATATCGCAATAGTGATCTCTTCATGGTTCAGGGACACATGAAAACAGCTCGTTTTTCAACAGCGTTTACGGCGGCGGAGTAATATTACAACCCAGGAACTACTTGCCTCCTTATAAAGAGATACAATGTTTCCTTATTTGGTGCTGTCTCTCCTTATTTGGTGAGTCACAGCGTCGCCTGCTGATTGGCTGAGGGCTGAGGGAGTAGCGCTGTCATTGGTCAATACAAACGCTCATTGGAATAAATACCAAAATGGTTGCGCTACCGACAACGTCACTGTGAACAGGCAGAGGCACCAAAATAACAAAACAACTTTTTATTCCCCTCCGGATTTCCCTGTCAGACCACAACCAGAGTTTTCCCACAGATATATGCCAATATATCTATATATTAGTGGACATACTTGAAATTATTGTGTAAGAGGATTTATTTTCTGTATGCCAATATATCTATATATTAGTGGACATACTTGAAATTATTGTGTAAGAGGATTTATTTTCTATCTGTACCTGCTGATGGTGGGTATATAAGTTTAGATAAATTCTGCTTTCAATCACACATTATTTTAACAATGACATGTAGTGGTTACTGTTTTATTTCGTTTGTGCATTATATAAATCATCAAAAAAATGTGGTGGATTAAATCATCTATTATCACAGGTTAATTATCCATAAAACTATGGCTGCATCACACTCAGCCGTTCACTGGGTTGGCAAGCTGAATAATGTTTGTGAGAAGGCCTACTTTTAAGTACTGCATTTACCATGCTGCAGCGCCACATACCTACTGTAACCCTAGTTCTGAAAAAAGGCACTTGGTGTATTTATCTGAGTTTGAAATGATGCAGTAAAACAATCCGGTAGTCCAGGCAGGTTAAAATAAATACCACATATTATAGTATTTCAAAATGGTTTCTCAACCAAGATTTGTTGGCTAGATGCCAATAGATCTTTCTTGAAATGTAGTCTGTGGGCTTGTATTACCTGAGGACTCCTTGAGAAGTAAATGCACTCGTTGCCCCAATAATACGTTGAATGAGCTGGACTGGGACTGAACCTCAAACCATCAAATAATCAGCTCAAAGCAAACACCTTTGTGAGAAATGTGTTTGGTCTATACCACAGTCAGCCACCAGGGAGCAATCAAGATGCTTTGGCTTCACTTATGAGGAGCTGACATGACTGCCATCTTTGTCCAGGCTAAGGGTCAGTGCTGCCCAACACCCATGACTTGACCCGACTGTTGGTATCATCTCGTGAAAGTTTTGCAACTTGTGCATCACAGTTAGACACTACCCGTCTTGAGACCCCATCTGCAAACATATAAAGTCAGCTAATATTCACAGTGAGATCATGTTCGAGAAGCAACATCACTTCAAGTTAGCTCGCCATAGAAAATGGCGTCGCTGAATTGCTTTCGCATGTTATTTCAAATGAGCTCAGTCAGTCCAGCTCTGCGGCTCGTCACGCAACACATTCGTGAAAGTTGTTTTTCTGTCTTTTATGTATTGTGTCTGTTACTCAGCAGAAACAGCTGCTCCCATTGTGCCAAAACGTTGATCACCCGACAAAACTGGACGTCATTCGCGAGCACAGCTTGTAAAATCTGTATTTCTCAGTTTATAGTCTATTTTTATGACCAAACAGTCATGACGCGCAAATGCACATAACTTTATGTCCATGATAATAACAAAGGTATGTCTTTGTGAAACTTAAATGTTCCTTGTAACTGAATAATCACAATAGTGGTAGTTTAGTAGGTATGGCCTTTATGACAGTCCCTTTTACCTGTTGAATTATTTTGGAGCATAAGTAACCTTTCAGTTACACTGTACAGGGACTGTAACCCCTTTTGACACATGTAAACTTTCATTTTATGAGTATTGTCCATTTAAAGGTATTTCAACTAGTATAACGGTATACTCTGGATAGGGTATACTCTGTCAACTATAACATTCATGATTGAAATCAAGGAGCTGTAATAATGGAAAACTGTATTTTATGGGTTGCAGACCCATTTACCACAATTCACCTGTAAAAACCTCTGGTTTGGTATTTATCTAGGACATAGAGCAGGTAAAATAATGCAGACTCAAAATGCAAAAGACAGTCTTTATGTAACTCACCCATCATGTATCAAAATAATACAGTATATTTTCCAAATATAAACAATGATATATTAGACTTAATTCACACATAACCTGTTTTCAGAAACAATAGCCTACATCACATAACTGTCAGGCCTGCTTAATAAACTGCAAACATTCGGGCATGTTGTGATTATTCAGATACAAGAAACGTTCACAAAGACATATCTTTCTATTTCCATGCACATTATGAGTTATGTGATTGTTCCAGATTAAGATTAAGTAGACTGAACACACTCCTGCAAACTGAAATCAGTGTTGGTGGGCTTCATTGAGATGTATGGTCTATTCAGAGCTACAATGAAAAGGGAGCAGTGGTGACCTACTTCCAGAGGGTGGCAGCAATGCAGCAATGCAGCATAGTAGACTGAAAACTGAAGAAGAACATGATAAATAGAACCAACTGACTGTATGTTTATTATTGTATGTTGATGAATGATAAAATCATAATGTAGTATACTTCCCATGTCACGGAAATAGATCATTTAGTGTTTTCTAAGATACACTTTGGAACCAGTGTTATTGTATTAATAATGAATTAATTAAAAACAAAATAAATGGAAATTAAATGTAATGGAACATAATTATTGGTGCAAATATCCACTTTTCATTTCATACACTAGCTTTGTTTGACGTGTTGTTTGAAACACAACTGTGCAGTACATTAGTGTACACTGGACTCCTGCATTGTATGTGTGTTATACTGAATATATTTGCTATGATGTTATATTGAACATTATCTCTGACTTTGTGTGCCTTATGTTTGTATTTCTCTACTTCAGTTCATATCACTGACTGTATATTCTTCGTTAATCACAATGAACAGCTCACTTCAGATTAGATAATGTGATGACAGGATGCTCTTAATCTGGCAGTTAGGTCTGTCACAGATACACGCCTGGCTAACCACACACACACACACACACACACACACACAGTATCACAAGTTCTAGATAACCCATGAGCAGTGGTTGTCCTGCTCATGTTGATGTTAACTAATTACATTCAGTTGTGTGTAAATCAACCTCTGTAAGGGGACAGGCCCAGTCCTCTGTGGCTGAGATCCTGCCAGACCTCTGTCATTCAGAGCCCAGCACTGACATACTTTACCTGTGACCTGAATAAATATATATGAACTGTTTTTTTTTTTTAACAGATTCATCTGTTTTGTTTTCTTCAGCTTCCAAATAAAGACTCGGGTTAACAAGTGCAACCTGGCTCAACTTGAAATGAACACAAGATGAAATCTGATGACTTTATTTTGTTTCATCATATAGACAGCTGCAGGTGAACTGGTGTTTACACGGTCCGTGGAGCTATGAGAGAGTCAAGTTTGGCCAATTTTTTCACATTTTATACATGAACACTATGCTTTCTAAATTGTCGGTGTAGGTTCTCGGTCATCCAGGTCGAGGTTAATCAAAAAGAGCAAAAAAGAGTTAACTGGACTTGCTTGAGGTTGGTTGAAGACGTTTCACCTCTCACAGGAGGCTTCTTCAGTTCTGACTGGTAAAGAGTTCAGATACTTTTACTCCTGTAGGAGCAGAAAACAAACAACAGAAAGCACCAAAACAACAGGTCTCATTAGGAGTCGCTGTCTCATCCACCCTGATGAGAGCTGTTAAGGTGATCTGCACTCAGGTGTGAATGGATACTGTGGTTTCTGGGGATGGAGGTCAGTACTGGGTTATAAGTGGCTGATAGACGGTGTCGTAGTCCTCCTCCTCTGTTCAAAGATGGTTTCTCCAGTTTGACAAAAATGGCTTCTTTCACTCCTCTCTCAAACCATCTGTCTTCCCTGGACAGTATTTCTTTTTCCCTGTGGAAAGGTTATTTTTGGGGAGTTTTTCCTTAGTCAATGTGAGGGTCCTTTGTAAAAGACAGAGGGTGTCATATCCTGTACATAATGAAAAGCCCTCTGAGGCAAATTTGAAATGTGTAATATTTGGCTCTACAAATAAAACTGACATGAAATTGACTTGGTATGTGGAGCTCTTGTTTGGTCTCCCCAATGTACCCCAGGTCACAGCACACACTACATTACTTTGTGGTGTGGGAATGTTGTTTTTTCTGAAAATTCTCATACTTTGGTAATGCAGGGGATGACATCAGGTTTCCCTTACACCTCCATCTCCTGTTGTTAAATTCTGTTGATAAATTCTGACTCCACCATCTGAATGTCACAGCTGGAATTGAGACTCATCAGGTCTGGTCACATTTTCCATCTTCTATAGTCTGGTTTTAGTTAGCCTGTGTGCATTGTAGCCTCAGTTTCCTGTTGTTAGCTGACAGGAGTGGCGCCTGCACAATGTGACTGATATTTGCGTTAATGAGCAGTTGAACAGGTTGAACTAATGAGTGTACAAGTTTGCCTGTTCTCTATCTCCTTTTGTCTCTTTGAAGATGACGTGTCTTTGTTAGTCAAACATTTTCCTCCAAGTCAGCAATTCTGTCTTCCAAGTAGCATCAGACCTCTTTTAGTTTTCATGCTCATGCACACCAACACTGCCTGCCTGCACCAGGCTGGAGTGATCTCTGCTCTTTCATGTGCAGTTCTGCTGCACTAGATCACACTCCAGCCTGTCCTCTCTTCACTCTAATACTGTTTGTGTGCACATCACATCCACTCTACCATCATAACACTGGTGCCTGAACAATAACTGCTTTAACTGTGATATATGTATTCAGAATAACATCATATAACACACTACAACAACAGCCTCTAAAAGACATGGGTTTTCAGACATAATTTCAGTTCGAGTTATCCTTCCAGAGAATATCATTGTCTATAACATCCAGAAACGCTGAAAATGTGATGCTGACATTACAGCACATTTAAGGAGCTCATTTGTCTGCTTTGTTGGGTCTCAGAGAAAAGAAACAAAGTGTTGGGGGAAGAGATGGACCTGGAAACATTACTGTCTGCACACAGCTGGAAAGTGTGCTTTGGAAATGACTTTTATATTTGAATGATTATGTGTCTATATTTTTTGGTGCCTCAGTCTTTCTCATACTTTCAACAAACTGTTGGAAACATTCTACACAGATTTTGGTCCATATTAACATGATAGCATCACTCAGTTGCTGCAGACTTGTCAGCTGTTCATCTATAGAGCCTCATTAGACCAGGCAGCGTTTCTCTATCTTTTATTGTTCAGTTGTGGTGATCCTGTGTGAACTGTAGCCTCAGTTAACTGTTCTTAGCTGACAGGAGTGGCTCCAGGTGTGCTCTTCTGCTGCAGTCCATCTTCTTAAAGGATCCAGTGTTAAGCTTCACAGATGTTTTTTTTGCATTCCTTGGTTGAACCAGTGGTTATTTGAGGTACTGTTGTCTTTCTAACATCTCCAACCAGTCTGTCCATTCTCCTGTCACCTCTCACATCAACTGCTGCTCACTGGATATTTCCTCTTTTCTGGACCATTCTCTGTAAACCCTAGAGACGGTTGCAGTGAAAATCCCAGCAAATCAGCAGTTTCTGAAATACTCAGACCACAACCATGTCATATTCACAGTCACTTAAATCCTCTTTCTTCCTCATTCTGATGCTCACTTTGAACTTCAGTTGTCTTGACCACGTCTGCATGCATTGAATTGCTATGGCTTTCTCATTACATTTTTCAAGCTGCTATACATGAATTTCATTACATGTTATCTCTGCCAGTTTTCACGATTTTTATCAACATTTGTTTTGAAGACTTTTTTGAAATTGTACACTATACAATGTTTTTTCATTGAATGTGCAGCATCCCATTCTATGACTTTTTCATTACATTTTTCAAGATGCTACACATGAATATTTATTGAATAAGATCATCTGCCACTTACATCAGCATTTTGTTTCAGTGACTTTTTCATAAATCTTCTTATCTTATACATCTTATATTGTGACTTTTTTATATTTTTCAATATGATATACATAAATATTTACGGCATATGATCCTCTGCCAATTTTCATGACATGTGACTATAATGTGACATTTGTGACTATGATGTGACATGACAGTTTTGACTGCATATGATCACCTGACAATTTACATGGACTTCAATCAAGATTTGTTTCTATAACTATGACGTTTTTCAGGGCTTTTACATCCTGTATTGTGACTTTTTGGACTGTTATTGACATTTAATACTTTATATTTATTACTTTTTCCAAAAACACTGACACACTGTACAGTGTTTTCCCAAACATTTCATGTTTTTGACAAGCTATATTGGATTTACTCATAAATTTGTCATAATATGTAGTGACTTTTTAGTGAACAACCATCACATTTTTTCCTGCAGCCTCTTCTCAGCTGATGTCTTTCTTTGAGACTGTACAATCCAGTCCATATTCAAATCAAAACTCACCATTTGAGAACTGCCTTTAATGTGTCATTAGTGATGTGTTGCATTTTGAGTTTTTGTCTATAACCACTTTAACTTCTTATATATGTATCTTTTTGTACAGACCAATCTCCTCACACATTTGCAGATGTGCTGCGGTCCTCTGAAATTCTATTTCCAGCCCTTGCACCAAAATACTAATTTTCAGCCAATAACATATGTATACCTTTGCAGATTTGTCTACACATACAAACCCATGCATGCATTCGCCAATTTGTTAACAAATTTACTTATCTCACTTTGCATTTCCAGCTTGCTTTAAACATTTACTAGTTTGATTATGCACATAGACACACTTGTTAAAAATGGTCCCATACAAAATTAACTTTAAGGCACAGACAATAAGCAGGAAGCAGACACTGCATGTGATGTTAGAAAGGAGCAAGGACAGAGTGTTGGTTGTTGGTACAAGATGTTCCATGATGCACTGGGGTTGAGTCTCCTTCATCTCTCTGTTTGAATGGTGGATCTCATCTCCTTAAAGGTATACCACCACCTACTACTTGGTATATATCCCACCCATCAGCTGTGTTTATAAAAGGGGGAAAGCACCATCCTGGTGACGCTTCCTTTTCTTCCCAGAATGTGACGTTTTGCTGTCTACCGTATTACTCACAACACAGTGGGTAAAAACACTGTGAACCTTTATTGACAGCAGAATGTATACTTTTGTATATATATTTGTGATTACTGTGAACATTTGCTGAAGCAGATTAAAAAAAGAGGTCTAGGTGTGAGTGCCTAGTATTCATAAAAACAAAACATTACACTAAAAACAACGTATAAAAACAAGTTCATAAACAAAGGCCATTGCATTTGATTAGATAATGTAAAAAAACAGGCAAACAGTTAAGATAATCCTTCATTTACCAGGCACTTAAATGAGTACTGGTGACCAGCCGTCGCTCTTGACCTCCTTTGTACTTTGTGTTAGCATATTCAGCTGTTACCAGACTGAACGCACATTGAGATGGACCATGAGAATGAATACATAGCATCAGAGAAGTACCTTTCTGTTATAAACATAGTTTAAAAAAAACAGGACCTTCATCATAAATAAACAGGCACCTGCACATCCTACTACACAACATGACAGAGATAAAGAGGGATATTCTTGTGAGTGAAGTTAGTGCATTGCTTCTACATTATGTACACATTGCCTGGTGTGATGGTCCACTTTGCAGCATTGTACAAAACAACTGGACCTGGAGGAAAACTGTGATTGGACCTCTGAAGAAATCATGTTGCATGTTTAAGACATAATGTCACTGTGGTATAATGGATCTTCTGACCCATGGGTCATGATGATAAGCACCTCAAAGATAATACAAGAACAGAACACACTCATAAAACCACACAAAGTCCACACTGTCACAATCTCTTCTATTCAGTATATTCCTTGGCTATAAACCTGATCTTTTTTCATGTTCCCCAACTGTTAAAATAACTGTTTTTTTTCCCCGTTTCCTCACGCCGCAAATCACAAGTGTAACAGACAACGAACCTTCATGCAAACCCTATTCCACTTCTTCTTTGAATGTACACTAGCGTGGGAACAGTTCAGTGGTGCACACACACACACACACACACACACACACACACACACACACACACACACACACACACACACACGGCGGTGTGTTGCTCGATGTCACCTCCAGGATCAGGACGATGGACTCAGGATGCAGCGGATCGGATTTTTAATTCAAGCACACCAGTTTAAAACTCAACACACTCTGAAGGGGTTGAAGCTTCGATGCTACACTGAAGTCACATGACGTCCCACTTTCCCTTCAATATTCTTTCAGACTTGACAGCAGTGAGCCTAAATTTCAAGGGGTTTCCCAAACTTCTGACCAATAATTTCCATTGATCTGTGCCAGTGAGAGCACAGTGACATACTAGAGAGCAGTCAGAGGTCTGGATGAGTGTGTGTGTGTGGATGGGTAGAGGCACTGAGGTTGTGAGGCTCCGTGAAACAAAGTTTCTGTGGGACAGAGCGGCGGCGGCGTCCAGTCAGGCAGAGTCACAGTGGAACCACAAACAGGGGGAGGGTCGTCCATTTTGCGGTTAAGGCAAACGTAAACTCCTGGCACTGCTCACAAGAAGCCATTCACACACACACGTGAGTGCGTCTCCACTGATTTATCAAAGTTTTAGCCACACACACCCACTGCTTGAAATGCATATAAAAAGTGTTTTCTCCTCAACCCTCTTCCCTGAAATGTTTAAGATTCATAATCCAGCACTCCTGTCTGTATTTTGGGGGAAGGGGATTGGTCAGGTCCCATCTGATGTGAGGTCTCAGACTTTGCTGTCAGAGGGCAGCTCTCCAAGGGCGTGGACGATTTCAGTGAAGGAGGGGCGCTCTTTGAGGCTCAGCGCCCAGCAACGGACCATGAGCTTGTAGATTTTGGAGGGGCATCCGTCTGGAACGGGCAGCTTCAGCTTCCCTGTCTGCAGACCTGAACAATCAGAAACACAGACAATGTAGTTGCTGACTGAGGAAATCTGTTTTGCAACATTTAATGGATATTCCAACTGGAGAAGCGATCACATGCTTCTAAACAAACTTCAAACAAATTCAATATCCACTAGGGGCGTCTTTACTCTTGAGAGACCTTCACACCTGATCTGCTGAATCTGAACCTGACTAAAAATAAGCAGCTAGAGCATCACACTGACCTTCCAACACCTCATCGTCGCTGAGTTTGGTGTATGGCATTTCCCCGTGACTGAACACTTCCCACATCAACACTCCAAAGGCCCACACATCAGACTTGGTGGAGAAGTCGTCTTCAAACACAGACTCTGATGGGAGCCAGCGCAGTGGGATCCAGGCCTGTCTGTAGTGGTAGTACTCACTGCACACACAGAGCCAAGGAAACAACTCAAATCACCCAAATGAACTGAGGATTATAGTATAGTATAGTTACAGTTGTATTATAGTTGATGATTTAAGTGGGTGATCATTCTTTACTAACGTACCTGTTATAGACGTCCTTGCTGAGGCTGAGTGACGACACTTTAACACGCCTCTGACTGTTGATCAGGCAGTTTCGGGCAGCGAGGTCTTTGTGAACGAAGCGATGATTGGACAGATGCTCCATCCCACGAGCCACTTGGGCACAGATGGAAACCTGAGCAGAAAATGAAAAGTAGAGAAAATCCTGTCAGGGTAAAGTGACTTTGGCAATTCTCAAAGTTTTCCTTTGTTGTATCAGTTAGGAATACTTAAAAAAAATCTCCACTGACAAACAAATTATCAAGCACATAACCTTGACACAGAAGATTAAACAGAGGTGAGTAGTCAGCTTCACAGATAAGCCGTTTTCCCATGTTTAGTCTAAATGCTAAGCGATCTTGTGATGCAATCTTAATAAGAGTGTGTATTACAACACTTACTTTGGTCTTGGTGCTGATAGGCTGAGATTTGACCTTGTCATCTTTGCTTTTGGAAATTCTCAGGAACTGCTTTAGGTCTCCCTGGAGTTTAAAAAAAAATTAAATCATGCAACAATTTGAATCCTTGAATGTGTGTGTTTCTATTGTGTGTGTGTGTGTGTGTGTGCTTACCAGGTCGTAGTACTCTAGGATCACGTAGTGGGGCTCTGCCTCCCTGCACAGGCCCAACAGGCGGACCACGTTGGAGTGGCTGAGCTTGGTGAACATTTCGGCTTCACGGCGGAAGTCGAGCTGGAGCTGCTCATCTCTGGTCTGCAGACTCTTCACCAACACCACTGTCTCCTCATCGCCCCCCTCTATACCCTTAGCTTTACACAGCAGCACCTCACCAAACTCCCCTTTACCTGAACAAACAGATGTCAGACGTAATGCTCAGAACATGATTATGTAAAAGATGTTTTTAATTAACTCCCAGCAGACATGCATGCTGTATGTATCAGTTTACCTAAAGTAGTGATGGTTTGGAGATTTGCTCGAGGAAAGTGGAGCTTGTCATTGTTGACGTGGCTGTGGCGTTTCTCAGTTGTTGTCATGGTGCCCATGTTGGTAAGTGCCACCTCTTCCTGGATCTCAGTGGTGATGTGGCCATTTTGTTGAACAGCCCCTCCTAATAAAAACAACACACCCCACAGGGTCAAAGGTCATAGACACAAAAGGGCAGTGAAGGGCAAGTGTACATGTGCTGTGTGTCCAAATGTCTTCATCACTGAAACGCATGTTGCTCTGCTAAGTGTCACAGTGTCAAAGAGGACAGTTAACGAAGAACATGTTGGCACTGAAAGTGGAGCAAAAAGACTTTTAGAAATGACACAGAGCCATGTTGATATGAGGAAAAGCATCTTTGTTGCTTCTGCTATTTTAACTGTTAATAGTGGTCCTAGTGAATCAAACTGTAACACAGGAATGTCACTACGGATCAAACGTCATAAAGACACTTCCACAGTTCACCTTTGTAACAAATGTCTCATTAAACTGATCTGAACTTGTGGCATTGCTCTGTCACTTGGCTGTTGCTTATTTAGACTGTTATACAAAGTTTACTGATGGTCTTATTTTGTTTACAGACCCCTGCTGTAATGTAACAATATCCACTTTATTGCTGTAATGATGCGTTTGTGGAATTATTTTATATCATCTTGTTTTAGCTGCAATAACATGGACAAACACAAGATGGCAGCAAAATATCTTAAACCTTTCAACACTGAGGACAGGGAAGTTGAGGACAGGCAGATTTTTTTTTTTTTTTTTTTTTTTTTACAACCACCACAAAATCATAAACTGTGTTCTCCACCATCATTCATACCATTCAGACACTCCATCTCCGGCTCCTCTCCATCCTGGCCTTTCTGCAGTCTTTTAGCGCTGCGTCTCTTTTTGCAGTAGAACATTAGTCCGAGTACGACGATGATGTAAGCCACAGCTGCTCCCACCGACAGGCCGATGGTTTGGATCATCTTGTAGGGAGCCTTGTCCCCATCTTCATCACGTGGATGCACTGGTTTGTCTGTTGAGCACAGGCAGCAATCATGGTCAGATAAAATGCTCTGAAACAGTAAACAGCTAACACTCTGATCAACATCTTTAAGCACATTTTGGTGCTTCGTGATACTAAATCAGTTTTTTTCCAAGAATAGCTTGACTTTCAATCTGATGGTTTACTGTTTAATAAACCCACTGCAGTGATGATGAAGTAAAACCAACCACAACTACTCTGCCCTGCAGAAGCAAATGGCCAGCACAAATCTGTTTTATAGATTAAATGCACTGAATAGTTAAAACCATAAAATTAGTCCAAGTCACTTCTTTTCTGTTAACAGTTACCAGTCTGGCTCTGTTGTGATGGACTGACCCTGACAATCTACAGCAAATATTCTTAATCCAGTTGTCTCCAGCTTTGAACTAATCCAGACTATCATCCTGCTACTTTGGAAGACAATAAGTTGATATGAGACACTAATGTGAGTGTGTGACTCTGATTTACAGCCTCAGTCAGCACACCAGGAGCCACAGAGAGTGAAGCGTTATTAGATCTAACGTCTACCCAATCCCATCACCTCAGTGACAGCCGTGGCGTCAGAGATGCGGCTGTGGTTATTAACCTGTCGAGATGGATGACAAGCAGAGGGTGAAGGTTTAATTAATGCCTTCGTCCTTCACTTGTGATCGTGGTTCACGCCCCATGTGTGCACCTTTGTTCCCCATAAAGGAAGCCTGTGTATATATTCAGTATACTGTGTGTGTGTGTGTGTTAAACTCACCCACTACATACAGTTGAGCCACACGGTCTTTGATGCTGCAGCTGTTTCCGGCCACACATGTGTATCTGCCCGTGTCATCTGTAGTAACATCTGTAATCACCAAGGAGCCATTGGGCATCTTTTGGAACCTGGAAGAAAGAAGGGAAAAAACAGATGAAAAGCTTTCAACATAAAGTCCATCATCCACACACAGTGGCCATAGTACAGGAACATTATCTGATCTTATTGACTTGGGTGAGGTACGAGTGTCTTGAGCTGAGCTCAATATTGTCTCTTAACCACACAAATGTGTCACAAATTGAGCAGCTGTGTCTGAGACTAGAATTATTATTATAATTTGGAATATAAAAATATGGTGAACACAACATTCATTTTGCATTTATTTTTTATTTTACATATTACCATTCATATTATCATAATATCATTCATTCACACTGTCAAACTTTTTTCTCCCTGTGGAGAGATGTCTGGATGCTCTCGTAAATAACTCTTAACTCTCTCTTCAGAACAAAGCTGTGAGTGGGAGACCTTCTTATGAAGCTAATTGTATTCAGCTGTGCGATACTACATTATCACGAGCTAAATCTGTAATGAATACAGATATGCAACTGCAATCAATCCAGTTTGGAAACCTGTAATCACACACTGTAATCCTGATCCATGATGGATAAACTGTCTAAAGACAGTGATTTACCTTCTGTTCTTACTGATGTCCAGCGTCTTGTCTTTGACCATCCAGTGGATGTGAGGCTCAGGGTCGCCGGTGGCCTGACAGTGCAGGATGGCTGTGTGACCTTGGTAAACTGTTGTATTCTCTGGTTCCACCTTAAAGCGAATGTACACTATATGTGCACAGAAACATGCACAGGCTCATTAATGGCACACTTTCACCACAACTGGGCCTTTCCTTCACAGACTGTGGTGACTGTGGCTAACATCTCAGTTACACTCCACAACCAAAAGGCAATTCATTACTGGGCAATAAAAAGGCACCCAAGTACACAACTGGCTGTGTTTGCCACTTGATGACAATGATCAATGAATCAGATTTACTGAGACCACAAGTCAGTTCGATGTGGGACTGATGACTAATGCAGCGGTGTGGCCCTTTCTTTGATGATTCCCTGTTTTCAGGATAATGAGTGAGTGGTTTACCGGCCACGATGAGGGCCACCAGGGCCCTGATCTCCCCCTGGAGGCTGTTGGAGGCGATGCAGGTGTAGTTGCCGGCGTCACTGCGGGTGACTTTGCTGAAGTGGAGCTGACCGTTCCGCTGGTCCACCTGGGGTGGCAGCTCTCCTCCGTCTGCAGGGGGAGACAGAGAGACACCGAGACAAGGAGGGTGAGGAGAGTCTGGAGCTGCATGACATCCAAGTGCTGAAATCCATCACAGCAAACTCAAATGAAAGGGGGAAATGATCCATGATCATGAACCTTCCTCACACTCATGATTCCATGCATTCTTTTGAAAACAGCATTAGCCATCTTTAACACAAAAGGAAAAGGATAGGCTTTGATAATCCTATTAGAAATTTGCATCGATACAGCAGCAAAGTGGATAGAGCAACATTACAAGAAGGGACTATAAAAAATAAAAATAAGAACATAAGTAGAAAAACAACCAAGCAGAAAAACTAAGGCATCACATACAACATGAGTGAATAAAATAAGTGACTAAATCAGTGAACACAGCAGACCAACTGGTGTGATAAAGACAACACAGTGGTTGCACAAAATTGCACATTAATAGATCCATCCATCCATTATCTACCGCTTATCCTCATAGGGTCGCGGGGGGGCTGGAGCCTATCCCAGCTGTCTTAGGGCGGAAGGCAGGGTACACCCTGGACAAGTCTCCAGTTCATCACAGGACACATAGAGACAGACAACCACTCACACTCACATTCACACCTACGGTCAATTTAAATTAGCCAATTAACCTAATCCCCATGCATGTTTTTGGATGGTGGGAGGAAGCCGGAGTACCCGGAGAGAACCCACGCAGACACGGGGAGAACATGCAAACTCCACACAGAAAGGTGCCGGGATTCGAACCCGGTACCTTCTTGCTGTGAGGCGACAGTGCTAACCACTACACCACCGTGCCGCCACATTAATAGATAAGAAGTATAAATAAAATAAATAAATATTGCCCATGTACATTGTGTATATTATGAGAGAGTTGCAGTACTCTCTCAACATAAGTGTTATTGAATACGAGTACTGCATGAGTCTGTATATTGAATGAAGAGTACTGCTGCTTTTTGGATGAGATATTTCCTTCAGAAAGAAGCAGACTAAGGCTAGCTAAAGCTGAGCCAGCGGCAGTCATACCTGCTTTGGTCCAGCGGATGGTTGGGTTCTCTCTGCCCTTAGCTGAGCACTGGATGGTGATCTTGTTATCCAGCTCCAGGCACTGAGAAGGCTGGGGGGTCGGGGTGAACTTCAGCTTCTCTGAAACACAAGTAAAACACCCCACACACACACACACACACACATATTTCATGAGTGGGAAACACAGAGGAGGAGGAGGTATCACATGTCAAAACATCTACTATTCATCTCACACTGCAGATAAAATAACACTAAGCTGATGTAAACTGTGTTCAGACACATTCAGGGAAACCTGGCAACGTGCACATGTGTGCACACAGACCTGATGAGACTATACTAGAAGTCTATCAGAGGCTGAAATCATAATAACAGAGAGATCGGCCAGACAAAACAGCGACATGTCGGGCCATCTATCACAGTAATCCCATAGCAGCAGAGTGTTAAAAAGGAGGCTAGAATAAAGCTGCTGTTCATGACTTCATATTTTACACCTATGAGGTGTCCTGCAGGACGCCCACAGACACAACATGGACTCCTATTTTAGGAAACACACACATTCACAAGCCCAGAGACATGACCACATTTGTCCTGTATGAATTAACACGTTGCATTACTCATGATACCCTGGATGTAATTTCACTCAATACACATCATCTTTCAGTCAGTCTGGGGAATAAGTTCAAACATTGTCTCAAAGTATAATCTACTGTATATTCTACATATGACTGAGTGATTCCCTCACAGCTTACCGAGCACAATAACTCTAGCTTGTCCAGACAGTCGGCCGCCTACAGTCTTGGTTTCACAGCCGTACATCTGTCCGTCGTACACCTCCACATTGTTAATCCTGAGGGTGCCATTAGGGAATAGCTTAAAACGAGGGTCCTAGAAAAGAAAAAAAGAGAACAATTTTAAACACTTTCAAATTTACATCTGCCAGGTGTAGATAGAAAATGTTCTGGTTCTGTAACTGACCTCGGATGTGATCATGATGTTGTTGCGGAGCCAGGTGACCTCTGGCTCAGGGGTGGCCTGAGCGTGACAGTGAAGATAACCTGGTTTCCCCTCCTCTAGGTGACTGTCCTGAGGCCTTGTCACCCACACTGGGGCAGCTGTGAAGACACACACACACAGTTTTAATGTATTATATGAGCAGAGACATTTCAAAATCCCTATCCAGTACAGTATCCAGTACAGTACAGTATCCAGTATCTCACTCTAATCCTCTGTATAGCTTCCTCTCTTGAACTAGTTGTAGATTTCTCTTTTATTTATTCTCTATTTTCTTTGTATGTGTGCTTATTTTGTCTTTGTGCTGCTGTCATAGCTAAATTTCAGTCAATGAAGGCCTATCTTACCTCATTTCATCTTAATAAACATAGACGGCACTGACGTTCCCAGCAAAGATTTACAGTAATATAAAAGAGTGCTTCAACGACATATACTGAAACTTATTTTGACTTTGATGATGCTATTTCATTTCAGTTAGGGAACACACAAGAGACATTAATTCATTCAAAAACCCATAACGAAGCAGCATTCAAAGCTATTTCTCTCAATCCCTTATGAAAGCACCTTTCCTTTGATCTCTCTTGCCTCCTAAATGACAACTTGTGAACTCAGCCCTGCTAAGTTGATTCTGTTTTGTCTGCCTGTAACTTACTGGCCACGGTGAAGGTGACCTCCTGGGTCTTGCGTCCTGCCCTGTTCTGGGCCACGCAGGTATAGGTGCCCGAGTCTCCTCCCTCTGTGGGACTGAAGACCAGATCCAGGCCATCCTGGTACACTCGTCCCTCAGTAGGCACCCGCTGACCTCCTCTCTCCCACCAGACCTCAGGCTCAGGTCTACCGCGTGGGGGACGACAGGCCACTCGCTGCAGGGTGTCCGATGTGAAAACCTTTGACATCTTGGGAACCATGTCATCTATCTCTGTAGTTGAAAGCAGGAGTGAGAACATTTTCAGCATGAAGCAGCAATTTGAAAGCTGAATGAATGGATTTTCATTTACACAAGGCCTCTGATAATCATCAGTATGTCTTCAAAGCCTGTGAAGCATTACTGATTCTGAATTTCACGAGAACCCCCGAGCACACTTAAATTCAACGCACGGCTCTGTTTGCAGATTTCCTGTCTTGTTAAGAAAAGTCCTCTGATTTGTAGCTGCAGTCACAGTAATTAAAGAACAAAGCGCACAGTAGGCGTACTGAGTATATAGGTACTATGGGAATTAACTAGGGCCTGTGTGAGGTGGGTCATATCAAAACTGGCAGCCCCTATACAGAAAGCGGAATGTGATCTGGGCTACAAAGACTCACAAGTCCTCCCTCTACTGTGTGGTTTAATACTGTGTGTCCCAAATAGAAGTCATTAATACTTTATTGGCCGACAACGCTCTGAAAGCTGGTCAGTGGCTATGACCTTCTGCGAGTCAAATATCTAAATCAATTAATGAGAACAGAGGAAAACACACATTTCTCTGCGGATGAAAGGGAAGTCGAGCTGGGTGTGTGTGTGTGTGTGTGTGTGTGTGTGTGAATGAGGTGGAGCTACGATGGAGTGACTGTTTAAACTTGTCCCTAAATACTGGATTCTACTGTGACACAATCCCCGATAATGCCTGCAGGGATTACCATCAGATTAAGTGAATTAAGGTATTTAAATGGAGCTGTGGTTCACTGGGTTAAAACTGCAGATACAACCGTACCTCGTTAATCCAAAACCCTGAGGGAAAAGAGGGCTGATCAAGAGAAATAAAGTGTTGAGGACTCTAAAAAAAAAAGCATAGAAATTCCAGCCTTAAGCTTATACAACATATTTGACTTGCAAGCACTCGCATTTAAAATGCTGGGTGATTAGTAAAATGAGATGATACTACAGACTGTTCCTGCTTTTAAGCTCAAGCAGCCACTTACAACTTTTTTTAAAGGAGTTCTCTTTGGTTAGAACTGTTATTACTTCATGTGTCTAGACATGTATATTACATTGTTTTGGTTTTTTTTCATTTTAAAAAGTGATTTGTCACATCGACCCATGTGGAACTAGTCATTTCTTTCCAGTAAATTTTGACTGGGTGGGTGTAATAACGTTTCAAAGCTCATCATTACACTGCTTGTTAACTAGTTTGAATCATACTGCTACATTATCTAATGTTACTTGTGCCGCTTCGCTTGTTCAGGCAGGTGTTGTTACACTTTGGAGAGATCTTGTTGAGCTAAACAAGTTTGGCCAACAGCTGGACTGTTGGAGGAAATAATATGGAGGGGAAGCAGGAAAATGCTGCAGTGGCGTGTGTGTAGTGGATACAGCTGGGCCGGATGTCAATAAGGGAATGTGATTATCATTGAAGAGATCTGGCTCTAAGTGAAAGAGCCAGAAGAAGAAAGGAGGGGAGAGCAGCGTAAGTCAGAGGACGGGATAAATATGAAACCCAAATGCCTCTCTCACTCTCAGATTACTGAATCACAGGTGTTTATCTCTCACCAGTTCAACAATTGCAAATATGTGAGCGTGTGTGTACCAGCTATGAGCAGGGAGGCCTCCAGTGTAACACGGGACCCTCTGAGGCCGTGGCCAACACACTTGTAGGTCCCTGTGTTCCTGGGCTTGACCTGAGTGATCAGCAGTGAGCCATTGGACAACAGGATGACACTGTGGAGAAGAAACAGATCAAACAGTTTACACTTCAGGGTCTGCTCTGCACACCTCCACTGACAACAAACAAACAGTCTCACACGATTTGTACATGAAAGCACATTAACACTGATTAAGTGATTAACAGCAGCAGCACATATCACAGAAATGCTCTCTGCACATGTATCACTCCCACGACCAGACCTCACTCAGCTGGCATCTGAAAAATACTCAGCATTTGTTTTGGTCTGCTGGGAAACAAGATGGAGATGCTCTGCCAGACAGGACAATATGAGCACCACAACAAAAACTATTTAATATACCTCTACAGTACTTGGCAACGTACTTTACACAATTTGGAAAGTTCTAATCAACTAAACCATCTGCTCTGTCAAGTAGAAGTAAATTCTGTGAAGTTATCTACAGAACACAAAGAAAAGAGTCCTGAGTCTTTAAATAGTTTTTGAAGAGCAGGACTGATGGCTGGCCTCTGGTGGGCTGAAGGGAAGTATCACTGCCAGTGATGGACGGGAGGAGACATAATTATAGCTGACCTTAAGCCAGCTTCAAGGCGGACAGATAAGGAGCTGCACGTCCCACACAGCACAAAAAAAGAGCTCAAAGGATGGGAAAACTCAACAGCTCATCACAGCTACATGACAGAGTCATTATAAATCTCATGGGAAAAGTGAATATGTAACGCAGAGAGGAACAACTGAAAGTGCTGCTGAATATATTTAAGATGCTGTTAAATTCAGAGAAGAGTTTTTTTTCCAAATGCAGGATTCATCCAGGACTGCCTGGTTCTGCGTTTATTTCCATCAGGAGAGGTGATATTTCTGTGCCATCTCTGTTCAACAGTGGGAGGGAAATGAGCTTTGGGAGCTTGTGTGTGTTTTCACTGATGAGATGGTGCAATACCTCACTCTGAGGAAACTCTAAAATAACCACGAAACAAGATGAGCAAAGGCAGAGTTTCTTTTTAAGCCAATCATTTTCATTTTCATGAAAGAATTGGTACGGTTTCACATTTTTCCCTTTGGATTTCATTTGACCCCTGGGGCATTATGTCCTCTGTCTGCAAAAATAGCCTTAAGCTTACATGGGTATAATATTCCTTAGGTTCACACATATGAAAATCAAATGAAATATTCACACAAAATCTAGAGGGGGAGTTGTCTAAACAGTGCAGGTGCAAAACAGATGATATCTCCTGCATAGAGCTGCATTCCTCTGGCATTAAATCAGCCCAAATCAATAAACACAAACACACAGAACAGGCAGCCTTGAAATACCTCAACCACAAAGAGGCCAGGTTTTTAATGAAACATTGTTCATTGTGTGTATGTGTTTACATTCACACATTTTATCCAGCCACCTTCAATGCTGGCGCTGAGTCATCGCTGCCTAGGTGACCAGACGCACCTCTGACAAGCTCATTACACATATGACTAACCACTGATGTTGAATCTCTTTGCTTGCTCACTGAACACAGTAATCACATTTTAAATCAAAAACCAGGCTCTTGCTCCAACACCATGTATATGTATAAGCATGAGTCTCCATGAACCCTGAGGGTATCCTTGGCACTTGGTATAGAAATAGGTTATTATCTGGTGCTTATGTGTTTATAGGGAACACGCTGGTGAGCTGGGTGTAGCCTGAGGGGCATTTACTCTCAGTGTGTGAACACTGGAGTGCTGCAAAGTCCTTTGTGATAGGCTGGAGAGAAAGGCTGTGTTCAAGTGATGTATAGTAAACTGCAGAGAAACTTTATAGTGCTCTGTTCCAGTAATAATATTTCTTTATGTGTAATTCATCTTGAACTGTAACAGCAAACAGACCACAGAGCCCAGTGCAAGGGGTTTCAGCTCACTGGGTTCAAAGGAAAAGCCGACTGTGGCTGTAGGTTATATAATGCTTAGAATGAGGGACTGAAGCGGAGACAGGATATGGAGAGCGTGGGTGGATGGGAGTCTGTGATGTATGATGACAAAGAAAAGAGTGCTGCAGAAGGGGAGGATTTAGCACTCAACATACCGAGACTTGTTTGCCAGCAGCTCATTTTCATGGTACCACTCCAGCGTGGGGGCCGGCACGGCAGTGAACTGGCAGTGGAACGCTGCCTCCTCGTTCCTCAACACCACCTGGTCCTCAGGAGTGACCACCGGGCGAGGAAAACTCTTATCTGTTAGAGAAGTAGGCAAACATCTGCATGATTACATCTGCAGGCATCAGACCATCAAGTCCAACTGTGCGGATGCTTGTGCGCTGATCTACTCCAGGCTTTATTAAAAACTGGCAACAGCAGCATGGGCCTGGCTTTCAGGTGGCGGTGAGTGTCAACACCTCAGGGGCCCTGCAAGACTTAATGAGGTCAGTGAACAGACCCTGCAGCTTATCTGGACCATGATCTCCTCCTTTTTTACCTCCTGGATGGTAGAATCACCCACAGGAGACCATCTCTCTTTTCACTGTGATAATAGCCACGCTATTCCAAGTAATTGGGGTTAGAGGGACTCAAGTGGGGTAAACTATTATGGAAACAAGAAAAATCTGTGCCTGAAAGATCAATTCGATGTATAATTTAAAGGGTAAAAAACTGCATAATGATGGTAATTTTGTATTTTTAATGTAGAAGGATTCCTTACTGAATTTCAAAACTGCACAGTATTTTCCTCAGACTCACATGCTCTGACCTACCAAAACAACATTTGGTACAGAACAGCCTAGAGTAGAGGTAGTTACCACACTACTTTAGGACACGTTGTACTCTTAATACAAAGCTGAAGCCCTATGAAAGGAACGGGAACATGAAACTACTCATAATCCATCTTTACGTGAGTGCCAGCAACAGCACTAGGATATGGCTACTGGCTGGTGAGAAGGAAAAGAAAGGCGTTCGCTCAGATCACACCTGGCCCACCCAGGAAGTCTGCGGGAAGACTTGAGCGAGCACTGAAAAGCCGTCTAAATCTGTCAGCCTTTCCTCAAAGTGAAGCCCTGTAGAGCAGCAGATGGTGGCAACGTGGTAACTGAAAACTCAACAATTATCCATTCTTCCTCCACACAGGTGCTAACCTAGTGTGTCTGTATGTATGTGTGTGCGTGTTTCAGGTGGCTCATTAGGGCGGATCAGGGGTTCAGGTTTCATGCACAGATGTGCTGCTGTATGTACTGTACTAACTCTGTGGTGTGATGGAGGGATATACACAGGAGGGACACAGTAAACTACATAAGTCAAGTTGAGAGCAGAAAAATAAATAATGTCCCTATACAACACACAGTACTCCTCTGTCTGTCTGTGAATGCTACAGTTCGGCATCCAGATCAACAGAACGATGCTGCTGCTGCTGCTGAGGGAGCCAATGTTGTTGTTCACTGTTCATGTTTATGATGTTGCTTTTGTCTGCGTGGGTGGTGGAGGAGGAAGGTGCTAACGCACTCTCTGGTAAACACATTAGGAACTCCATCACTCTCTCTTCCTGCTCTCACTTAACACTAATGGACAATATACTCACTACACTTCCTGGCAGGTGTGGCTATGTGGAACATTTCAAATGGATTTGCTGCTTTTTCTCTGATATAAATTGTTGCAAAACAAATATATACAATGTTGATCTGTTACCTTAGGTGAATGGTATTATGGAAAGCATTTTCCAGTCTGACATTTTATAGGCGAACTGTGACCCATGGGAAGAGCAGTCAATAATCACTAAATTAATCAATAATGAAAATCACTTATAATTCCTTCAGCTCTATAACAGCAATAATAAGAGTTGTGGGAAATGGTAGGACATGTACCTATAATGTTCAGAGTGAAGTTGCTGTTGCTGCAGACGTGCCCGGCTGCATTCTTGGCGCAGCAGTAGTACAGGCCGTTGTCGTCTGGGCTGGCACTCGTAAAGGTGAGCGTCCTCTCCTTGTTGTTGATCTGGTGGGTCTTCTCTGTCAACTTCACCCCATCCTTGAACCACTGACACGTCGGCCTGAGAGGGAGAGGAAAATACACATGAGAAGAGAAAATTGGAGACGAGTTGAGTGATGGGTGAGGGGTGGTGTGGGGGAGGGGAGAAGAAGAATAGAAGAAGAAGAACATCAGGGCATGAGAAAGGCCAACGAGGACAGAAGACCACTTTTCAGTACAGTCCTAAAATGATACTTAACCCCATGAGCTCTGAACTTCAGGTGGTATGGAGGAGACTCACCGTGGGTGTCCATCTATATGACAGCGCAAAGTGACCGGTGCAGAGCTCTCGATCTCCCCTTCTGAGGCTGGCTCCTTCAAAGTCACACCGCCACTCTCTAACCCTGTGGAAGAAGACAGGAGGAAAAATTGAGTTAAGTGGTTGTCCTGTCATCTGGAGGGCAGAGTCGGGCACATCATTGTGACAGCACAGTGACTCAGAGCCAGAGCAGGGAGCTACCACATCACTGGGTCAGCTTCCATACCGCTGTCCTGCACTCACAAGAGCAAGCAGTGCTTTTTATGGACATTTAATGGACAGTTCATTGGCTTGCTCTGTTAAAACAGCTACTCTGCTGTCAGAGCAGCCCATAAAATCAAGCAAAAAGGAAATGAGGACCAATTCAATAATTAACATGTTTTGACATATTAGCACCTTGCAATTATAATAATATAATAAATAAAAAATAGCATCCATCAAATTATCTTCACATCTGATCAGGCGTAATGTACCACAGGAGGAGCATATGTCACAACAAAGTAATTAGAGACATCATCACTCACACAAGTGACATGAAACTTGATCAATGGCGTCTTGAGTGACAGACAAGCAGGAGAATAAATGAAGGAAACAGATGGCAGAGAAATTGATCCACAGTTGTCCCCTGAATGCATCATGATGCAATGAGAAATACTGAGAACTGTGTGGTTTTACCATTAAAGGGTTTGACCCAGTACACTGGGAAATACATCAACTACATACAATATGTCAACAAATCATGAAAGCAGGAAACCATCCCTGCATTGTCCTAAGAGAATATACAATCACTTTTCAGAGTCCAGGGGGAGACTAGGAGATATATCTACCTCCTGATGTACTGGCATGTCATCCCTCTTTCAATAGAAAATGACAGCAGTGGATCCTGTCAGCTAAGCCTCTTTGGTGTGGCCAGACATTCAGTGGCAGACAAAAAAAAAGCCTGATTTTATGTGACGGAGACACTAGCTTATATGTTGACAAAAATCACTGCCTGATGCGCACTAACGCCTCCTGAATGAATAAAGAAACATGCAAGTTATTTATGGAGCCTGCTGTGGTGAGTGACATGTTAGCAGCCTTTGTACACCTTGCTGGAGTTCCCCTAACCCTGCCACTGATGGTGTTGACAGTACAAACACTTAATGTTCACACTGAATGAGAACCAGGGCTAACAGTTATGCATGTGATGATAAATAAGCTGTGGTTGTGTGACATGCAGTAACTGTACACCCGACGGGGTTTACTGAGAGCGTACACAACATTTACTGGGAGAGCGTGCGTCCTTGGTTTGCCTTGGTTTACACATGAGTCCTTGAGGGATTTCTGTGTTTGTATGTTAGAAGACGTTCCTTCATGCTGAGATCCGTTCGTATAGCCTGTGGCTGAATACTGCTGCTGCATCTCTGCTGCCGTTTGGACCATCTATGAAATATGCATGGCATGAGCCTCCACCTGAGACGGCGATGGAGAGGGGGAATCACCACGGTGAGGTCGGAGGGGGCGCTAAAGGAAGACCTGTCACCATGAATTACACAGGAATCTAGAATTACTCTGCACCCTGGGGGTTCACTGGAAACTACCTCTACAGTAACAGGGCCCTGCTCATTAGCTTCCTCCAAACACAAATGCCCCAACAACACTTTACTAATCATATGTGTGCATTTATGTGTCTGTAAGAGACAAGTATGTGGCGGTCAGAGGTAACAGTTGATGATGCTGTGCCTCTAAGCATTCATGCATGTGTGCAAATGTCTTTGAGAGATGTGCAGAGGATGCTTATTTGTTGGGTGTCTCAGTCAAGGCCAACCACTCCAGTTGCTTAGTGAGGAGGTGGAGGAGGGAGAAGAGATGAAGGCCATCTTAGCTATATGGACCTGGGGCCAGATGCTCAGACAAACATATTATTAGCACTGGAGGCCTAACAGCGCAAACAAAACCAGACGGATTAGTGAGTCACCGAGGAGAGAGAGTGAGATGGAAGTGAGTGAGTGTGATGGAACGACAAGTATTATCTGCAACACGACTGACATCTGCAAATAACATCAAATAATTTGTTTCAACCTGTCTGGAGTAACAGGTGGGTGTTTCCACTGTCAACTGTCAACCTCAGGAGACATGAATGAATTGTGATGTCATATTGTGCTACATTTATCACAGTTTATGTGTGTTTTCTTCTGCTGTCTACTGCCAAACGAACTAAAAAAAGGCAAACTACAGATTTTGAGATTCTCAGTGTCTGGTATCATTGTTGGGAAAACTCCTCTGACAGCTTTTTTACATTTGTAGGACATATTTTATGTTCCAGCAGCAGCAGAGTGAAGTAAGATAGTGTGAGCACTCAGAGACACCGTGGCAAAGAAGTGATCACAGTGCAGGACACACTGCTTGACCCCTCTGACAATCCCTGCAACAATGAGCACTTATTGTCACTGCGGGCCTATTTGATTCTCTATCAGGTTAAAACCAATTCTTGGTATTATTTCATTTCCATGTTGACCTGGATTTCCAGACATTCTAACCTTTCACTCTGCTCACAGTTCAGGTTTCTCCAGCTGTCCCCTCGACAAACAGAAGGCACTCTTTCATAACCTATTAACAGCAAATACTTCCCTGTAATCCCTCGCAGAATGCATGACTAAGTGTTGGAGCAGGCCTGGCAGCTAACGCCATAATTAGGGGCGTATAATTATTATGTTGGAGGCAGAACAGGAAGCCCTATCAACACAGGGATGATAACAGATGAATTGTGAGGACATTGTCAAGACAGATGCTTGGACCATTCATTCCTCACTGTGCCAAAAGGCAACTGTGTGTCTGTCTGTTTCACTCCATGAGCTGATTTGTTACCATGGAGAAGCCTTTCTTGAACAGAGAGGCAAGGTGGACTGTGTTATCCAGGAGGGTGCTGGGGATATAATTTGACTGACAGCACCACATGGACATGGGGATATCTAAAACGTGGCTTCATATTGTAAACTTTGTACCCTCGCACAGTCCTGGGAAAAGCGTGACAGATTTGAGCTCGCTGCTTGAGTCAAGGTGTCAGATTTTATCAGCTGTGGCTGACGGGGGTCAACAGGCCAGGCAGCAAACTATGGCAAGTCAGAGAGACGCTGCTGATGTGAGAAGACAGAGAGGAAGGAGAAAAGGGCAAAAAGACACTGATCCCAGAGCAAGGTTACTCTGCAGAGGAGAAGCTGAAGGATGGAGCCTGGGTCATTAAACATGAGGAGAGATCGAGTTATAGGAATTTTGATCGGATGCAAAAGAGTGGAACTGCACGACCGATCAGTAAGGATCCGCTGAACAAATGTAGGTTAAGGACACGTGCTGTGTGATTAAACAGAGATGGCATATGTGAGCGAGTGGTTCTGTGATTTGAAAGATTACATAGAGAGGAATATGAGCCTGATTCCATGTGTTTCTATGCATGTTTCCCCTTCATCCGACAATGTCCCTGATTTACAAAACACTGTCAGTCTGCATCTAGCTACCAAGAGTCAAGTGAAGCGTAGCCTCCAGGACCAACAAACACGATGACAATAGCGATGACTGAGCCTGACGCCTCTGTTGGACGCGGTTTCGCCATGGAGACCCAGAGGCCGGACAGGACAAAAGGATGAAGGGGTGGGGGGGAGGCTAAACCCTCTATTAGTAAAAAGTGAAGGGGATAATTACTCTGAATAACTCTCAACTGGCAGGATTTGCCCACCCACCATTGAGAGCAAGATAAATTAACTGTCTCTGTGCAGAGGGCAGGAGGGGGAGGGGAAACAATCTCCTCCAGTACAGTCCATGTACAGTACATATGGAAGAACCCACCCCACACCCCCCCAACCCACATTTACTTCTATGCACGCAAACTAGCATACACATGAGTGAGCGCACATGCAGGGTTAATGCCAGAGGGGGTCTTTACTTTTCAGCTGTGCACGGCTTTATCACCCGTAAAATGTATGTTGGCGAAATATGAGAACATCTGTCATAACATGGTGCAATCCACCTAAAGTGATCCAGAGACGGTTAGCCAACCTTTATGACAGAGAGACGAGTGTGCTGATACACACAGACAGATGTAGCATATTTAAGTGATTAAGGAAGATTTATTACTGTATGCTACCTTACCTTGTGTGTTTGATCTACTATGTTCTGTGCTCTAACTTATTTAAAGCCACTTTCACACTGCACGAAAATCACAGGTTGACCAGGGTCAACGCTGTATTTTCGTGCAGTGTGAAAGGGTTGACGCATCATTTTGACACGGGTCAAACGACTCTTCAATCGACCTGGGAGTTTATTGGCTCAGCTTGGCTGCAGTGTGAAAGGCGACCCGCGTCAACCCGCTAATTTATTTGTTGAAGCCTGTCTCGTTCTCCTTTAGTCACTGAGCAGCCTGTCAGGCCGTCACTGTGAAACTCCAGAGCTGCAGAGCTGAGAATCCATGCATGTCAACATAAAATGTCTATTACTAAAAAAAAAAAGGCAACTTTCTGCTGCTAAAAATGTACTTTCTACAACAAAAAAGTCTATTTCTACTACTAAAAAATCTACTTTGTATTAATAAAAGTCTACTTTATCTTACTAAAAAAGTATTCTTTCTACTATTTAAGTCTACTATTTCTAAAAAAAAAAACTTTCTACTAATAAAAAGTCTACTATTACTAGTCTACTTTCTACTACTAAAAAGTTTACTACTACTAAAAAAAGTCTACTTTCTACTATTAAAAAGTCCACTTTCTACTACTAAAAAATGTCTACTATTACCAGAAAAGTCTACTTTCTACTATTAAAAAAGCCAAACTAATAAGCTCTGTGTTAATTAAAAGAACGTCCCTTTCATGTTACAATTTAATACTTTAACAATGCTCTTTATGGATTATTAAAGGAGACTTACAGGAGAAGCTTGAACATATTCAGTAAAGATGGTTAATTTAATTTTATAAGCACATTTGATCATTAATCACCACTGCGTTGTTAGTTTACTTGATTTTTTTCCAATGGAGATCTGCTTCATAACCTGCCAAAGAAATGAACCTTCCTTCCAATAAAAACATGCCTCTCGTTTCCAGTGCATGGGAATATTAATGACCTGGAAGAGAGTAATTCTGGGTCACGATGGCAGATCTTAAGAACTGGCACTTCGTGTCTAACTTGTTTTTTTTTTTTCTGTGGGAGTGTGTCAGTTGAGCTTTACTGACACACTGCATCATGTTTAACACATGAAAGTAGTTCTCTTTAGATCAGACAAGGTTTGGAAAAGTGATGTGCTTCTTTGCTCTGCAGCCCACAAATATGAATGATGGCGACACATCATACCAAAGGTTAAAGCTCTACTCTTTCCTGAAGCCTGTCCCTCCATCTCCCAGTTTGCTACCAGGAGGTCTGGACACTCATCTGTTCTCGTAATCAGCCTGTGAACGAGTAACATCACCGCAAAGAAAAACCTCTGGCTGAATGTAGCTGCAAAGGACAACGTATTCCAGATGGAGCCATTTTTCATCCTGCTTTACTTTTTGTTTTCTACAGCCGTCAGGATAAACTCTTTCTCTGTCCCTGTCTGTAAGACACAAAGGCTTTTCAGTAACAACTGGTACCTGAGGCCCTTCCACAATACGGGAACAAGGTTGTTATTTATCCCAAACAGGCCTGTGCAGAATTCCCATGGCTTCCTCTGAAACTTAAGAGGGCGAGGTTTGGTTAAACAACAAAATTAAGATACTAGTATGCCTCCTCTCAATGCCACAGAAAGTGGGGAGTACAAAGTCTGACATGAACAAAACGTGAGAGCGAGGAGGCCAGTGTTAACGTAAACCTAAATAATTATACAGCTGGGAAGCAAACGACACTGCTCAGTAGTTTCCAGACAAAAGCCTCTTGATAGTATATGGGAAAAGAGAGTGTTGCACAACGGAGAAAAAAGGAAGCTACAAGCAACAAGAAACACATGCTTGGTGGCAGACATATCCAGTTTCCTTTGGAGAGCAGGAGAGCAAGCCACAAAGAACAAGGCAACAAGGTGGAAGCATTCCTTCAGCTCATACGACCTGTCATCTTATACTGCCACTTTTGTCTTGCTTTTTTGATCCAGAAACTGGATGCGTGCCCTTGTTGCCATTATGAAACTCTGTCAGCTGGCAATTTTCACTTGGGAGGTTCTTTTTTTTTTGTTTATAAGAATGAGGTTGAGAACGGCTTGAAATGAAACACTCACACTTGATATTGAAGGAGGCATTGGTGGAGTGGAGCACCTCTCCTGTGACCTCATTTCGTGCGACGCACTCAAAGTTTCCTGCGTCCAGCTGCCGATCCACGGCGGTGAACTTGAGGTTGCTGCCCTCCTGGAAGCGCCTCTCGCTGCTTTCCATTGGCTGCCCGTTGTGTAGCCAGTCGTAAACGATTGAAGCGGGATCGCTGACCTCGCAGCGTAGCATGGCACTGCGGCCATGCAAGGCATCCTGGGATTTGGGCTCCTTGGTGAACTGGATGGCGGCAGCCTGGATGGACAGGACTGGAAGAGGAGACAGAGAGAAAGATGGAAAGTAAAGGACAGAGGATTAGAATGGAGCTGCTGCTGTTAACATTTTACTGCTTTTTCCGTTCATTAAGTGTGTGCCATGGCGACCACTTAGCCTGGGGGAGGAACGCAATGTTTAGACAATACTGGGTAGCCGTGAATTATTTTGTCGTAAAATGATCAGACCCAACACGGAGAAAATACTTTTTCCCGTTAGTGAGGCTGTGACATGAGTGGGTGATCTAATCAGTGCCTCAGTTCTGCTCATGTCTCTCAAACCAGACCTGATGTGTTGCACACATCCTCACGCACACTTAAATCTTTCCCCTCGTGATGCTGTGAGAGACATGTTTTCTGCTCTATTTAGCCACATCTGTGGAGAAAAATGACATCAGTGTGACTTCAGGCTGGAATAATATGTGACTCAGTCACAGTGATGTAGCTACTGTACTGTTATAAGCAGAGAGGTCAGGGGAAGACACTTCAACAAGCCCAGTTTGTTTCCTGCTGTGGTTTTTGGGTCATTAGGGAGGAGAAAAACATAACCATGATATAGTTTAAATTCCAAAATATATCTATAGATAGACTGGTTTATATTCATTAAATGTAATTAATTCAAATAATATTATATGTAGCAATTATATAAAACGAAAAAACAGCTTTTATACATTGAATAAGTCTGACTACTTAATCAAGTAGGCCTGTGTTCAAATAATAGTGATTATCAGGTCTATATTTAACAGCAATGCAATGTTTCAGCAAGACCACAAGTCATTTTTTTAATAGTTTGGTTTTTTAAACGTGTAAACCTTGAAGAGAGAAAATGAAAACAAGAAGAATGAAGTATTGATCTTGGTTCATCATTACAAGACCTGTTCCCAATTTTTATTTTTTCCCATCGTGGAAAAAGCAGAACTTGAAAGAGCATGCGGTAACACTTACGAGCTACCTGATTATTCTTCATGTTCTATGACTTTAAATATCTTGGATCGAGAAACACAAATGTTTTATTTTCCAAGTTGCCAGTTTTTACACTTGCTTATTCCAGCTCACACACCTCTACCTGATCTCTGTTCATGTGTCTGCCTCCTGCTGAAAGTACTAAAACAACACAACATGCTGGCCAGCCACACTCCTGATTGTTGCAAATTAAAAAAAAAAATCTTGGAAACAAGGGAAAGAGTCCGACTGGCACCTTTCAATGTAAACTCAACAACCGCACCACTCTGCCTTCTTGTTTGAACAACTCTCACAATGAGCCACTCATCAAAGGCCCTCACGCTACGCTGCACAACACAATGTTATCATACCTGATGTCAAGGCTTGTTATCATAAGGAACGGCCAACCACTAGTCGATTAAACACACCTACACCTGCATAACGGTCTGTGTGTGTTTTCATAGCCTCTTGTAGGACTGGAGCCAAGTAGAAATGGGATCTTTCAATAATGTTAAATCAAGGAGTCTGTTGAAGATGAGTCAAGGTGATTCCTCCATTTTTGCCCTTCTTCATCCTGCTCCAGTCCTTCCCTTCATCAGGCTCACCTGCAGGTGGTTCAAGCTGACAGACAGACAGCAGAAAAATAAAAGCTGGTCAGCTGAAGAGGCTGCAGACAGGCAGAAAGGGACATGAAGCAATCAATTTGCCTTAAACGCCCCCTTACCTTACATTATACAAAATGGAGGAAATGAAATGATAAAGAGTAGAAAGCAGTAAACCAAAAGGTTAGCTTAGATTTCTGTAAAATCAGCAAAAGTGAGATATTAAATACCATTATACATTTTATTATACAAAGTGGATCAAACCGAGCCTTATGCATTATGGATGCTCACACTGTCTTCTGTGTTCTTGAGAGATTTTGCACATGAGGATATTTATCTGAAGCAATCTGTTAACTAAACACCTCCCACACAGATAAAAACGGTTCTTGTGTTAAAGGCTAAATCCACTGCTGATCGCCTCCTCACTCGACACAGATGTCCTCTGGGAAGGACACAGCAGAGAGATGCACTGAAGACAATAATCACCATTAAATGTTTTCCTACAATGGGACAAATCCACAGAGGTTTCCCTTCAAAGCCCAAACACAAACATGGTCTGCATGAAAAGACACTGGAGTGAGTAATGAGCAGTAAAGTGAGGATTTTACAGACGGCTATCTCTGCTGTCCAACATGTCTCCTTTTCTTGTCGGCACTTTACGAACCACTTTATATTTTTGCTTTCTCACTTTGTGATCGAGATATCCACGTGAGCATATTTTATTAAAGAAAAACAACAACAACACAGTTTTGGTCACACTGTTGTCAATTTGTTAAAACCACGAGGGATGGTAAGACAATGACACACTTTATTTCTAGTCCATCATGCTTTTGTTTTTAATTTTAAAAAATGAGTCTGGACAGACGGATCGATGGCTTCTATGGGGATTTTTTTTCTGGAGACACTGCATTGGAGGTCACAGCCCAGAGGCTTTTCTTTCAGCTGTAAATCCAATATGAGAGAGAAATTTACAGGCTCGAGGAGAGACACCTGCTGACAGATGACTGGCCTTTTCCTTATAGTAAAGGTCTTGTGAGAGATGAAACGTCTCCTCTTCACCTCAATTTCAACCAAAGCTTCTGTCTCAACATGGGGTGACAGGGTGGTGAAGTGGTGTTAATATGCAATAGGTCAAAGGACAGACAAGCAAACATACAGGATATTAATTTGTTCCAGCTGCAAGAAAGAAATGACCTCTCCTCATTACACAAGAGATTGCTATAATGTCTATTCTGTACAAGTGTCGTCTCTAACGATTCCTACATGGGACTGAGAGTTTGTCCCATCTGCATAAACCTGGGATAAAAGGCAGCAGATGGGTTGAAACACCAGCAGAGACTTCCCCAACATCCACCTCAAACAATCTATCAAGTAAAGTTCAGAGACAGCACACCGCCTCCACGCCAAGCTTACAGCTGGGGTGTGAGGTAGCGTGCCAACTTCCATCACATTCAGCCTCCTCTGTGAACAGAGATGTTACAAGCAGCGGATTGTTTCATTTGAGATGCACGTAGACATACAGTGTGTGTGTGTGTGTGTGTGTTTGGAGAGGGAATGACTTCAGGGAAAAGTCCCAGCAGAGACAGCACACACAGATAAGGTGTTTTCACATACCGCAGAATGACAGACAAGATAGATAGAGTGAGGCACAGTCTATCACATCTGAGAAAGTCTGCCAAGTTCAAACTGAGAAGGCACCATGACCTACATCTCTCAGAAAGCACCGCAGCCTGTCTCTTCAACACTCATATTTAAACACACATGTACAGACATGGAGGGCACACACACACAAACAAACACACACACACACACACACACACACACACACACAGAGAGCCACAGCTACCACCATCATGTAGACACACTGCAACAAAGCAGTACTACTACTACAGGCGTGTCTGTCTGACCGAACAGCTCATTTAGGTTATACTTTTCACTGAATCACACAAGGCTGAGGGAAATGTGTGGCTCTGTATAAAGTGACATTTCAAATAGATAAGAGGGGCAGATGCTCTCCAAATTCCCCACTGAGAGCCCATCAAAGTGAGAGTGGTTGAAAGGCAGAGATACAGATAAGAAGAGGAGGAGAAACAAACAGTGAGGGGGAGGACAGCATGGGAAAGTTCTTATGGCAAAAACTATAATGACGACACTGACGTATTGAAAGGGATGAATACAGCGAATAAATCATTACAGGTGCCATTTTGGTGAGTTTTTAGCCACAATCAGCAGCATGGAGAAACTGTTTTATGAGTGGGTGTTTTTCATTTTTGGTCTGCATACAAAGTGAGACACTCACTCACTCTGTTGACTGACAGCTGGTTGCATTAACACAATGAGAAGCATAACACTGTTTCATCAAAGGCAGCAAAGAAGATGACTGCAAACTATGTAAACAATGCAGGATTCAAATAATTAAAAAAAACTGCTTTTCCTCATGTGGAAGGAAATGCATTTATTAGGTAAGAATGATACTCACAACGTAACACAACTTTTGTTGGTTTTCAACGTAATTCCTTCCATTTTTGGCATTAGAGATTGAATCAAATCACATTGTCATTACTGGTTCACTGGTATGTAGTTATGCATTAAATGATCTTAACATGTCAGATAATACTGAAAACTGTGTATTTTGACAAAATAAATCTCAATGATATTTAATGTAAAATGATGTGAAAATTTTAAGAGGCTAGAACAAGTACATGATAAGTAGAAGTTTGTTGAATGGCTGCTCAATGAATTAAAAATTAATTCAAAATAAATTCATCTCATAAAACCAGAATTCTTCATAACAGGAAAAGACTAAGAATATAAGATATATATAACAGTCTTTTCCTCCAGGAAGCCTGTAACTACTCACAGATGAAGAAAAACAGAAAAAAAGAGTCTTGGCTCTGACGCCAATCAGCATGCACTTGCCAGGAAAAGCCAGCAACGGATACGCTAATGCACCGCGATCGCCATGAAATATTAATAGTTCTCCGTTTTCAAAATAGTTGGAGTTTCCCTGGATTTCGATCAAGGTATCTGGGAAGAAGTTGGAAGAGACAGAAAGTAGGTTAGAGCTGGAGAAGGAAAGTGCTGAGAAGGGTAAAATATCTGCACACTGGGATTCTCCTCTTCAACTCGCTGCACTACCGACCCCATTAAACCCGACTCGGCTGTCTAGGCTGTCAGGTGGAAGTCGCCTTTAAGTCGGCTTGACAGACAGAACCAACCATAATGGGCTCATCAGCAGCCAACGCTTCCCTTCTCTCTTTCTCAACCTTGCCTGCTGGCACAGGCAGGCAGGGTGGCAGAGGGGAGTCACATTTCAAGAAAAACTAAGTTGCATCACCGAATCAGCAATGAGCAGGATGCAAGCCACAGAAGTGAGGTCAAAGAAAGTGGCCATGTGGGAATGTGTGTGCATTATCTGTGGCCATTAACAACGAAATCAATATTCAGATAAGCTAAACTGTTTGATGTTAATACAGACTTCCATTGTGCTGTCCATCAGTTAAAAGTTAAGAGACGCTTTTGAAAAATATGGACTGTATTTCTAAATATGTTCAAGATAACAGCCTTATTTCCTGCAGATAAACAGCTGCATCACAGATACACCTTATCAGTGAAGATGCTGTAATCAGGACTGTGCGTCTCCAGCGGGCCAGCCAGGGTGACGACAAGCAGGGATGCCTCAGGCTGCAAAAGGTTAAAGGGGAAGACGCCTGCACATTCACAGACGTTAACAGCAGCACCCACAAATACATGGCACCGGGCGCACCCACGTCTTCCCCGTGGGTGCCCAAAAAGCCCCTACGTGTGTGATTTCACAGGCTCTCTGTGGACCGTGTCCTGAGTGAGACAGCTGCTCTGAAGCGTTTAAAGTGACAGGGCAGCAGAACGAGGAGCCTCCATGGAGACAAGAGCTGCTGACGGAGCATGAGACAGTGATTGGAGTGTAGCTGGTATTAGATGTGTATCTGAACCACGCCTCTGTCTCGGATGACATACAATTCCCAGAGTTAAACTGCTGCAGAAATGCTGTTAAAACACTGTCAAACACTGTGAGTATAAAGTCTGTAATCCATGAGAACAGCACTAAAAGTCAGCCATCATTAATGAAGGCGCTTCTATCATCCATGTTCACTCTATTTTCATGACTCAATCCTCTCTCCAGCTGCAAAATCTACATAACCCAATTATGGATAAGAGAAGCACAACTCCAGATAACATCAGCCCTCTTTGCCAAAACTGCACAAACGCAAACAAACAGTGCAACTTCAAAGGAGAACCAAAAAAAGGGAAATGGCACAGACACGATTAGAGCGCCTCTGATCAGATCAATTATTAACAACTCGCAAGAGAGTTCACATGAGCACTGAAAGAGAGCTTAGCATGATTTTGAGGCAGAATGAAACATCTTATTTAGTTAATGGAAATCACAAGGTCAGACATGGGCCAGCAGAGTGAGCACAGACTGGAAAAACACAGCATGAATTTTTCAACATGCAGAGAAAGGTTTGAAAGCCTCTGTTTTAGCAGCTGCTAAAATGTTAAGATTCAAAATCAGAGCATCCTTGGGCTCAGTTAATGAGCTCACCTTTAAAATGCTTCATTAAACAAGTCAGGATTGCCTGCAGTGGGGTTAAAAATGCAGATAATGTATATATTTCCAGCAAGTCCTGCTGGTGAACTGGAATGCAGCGATAACAAGATTAGCATTCCTATCAGGGTGGATGTCACAGAGAGAAGGAGGGAGCAAGAGGACAAAAGTCTTCACTGTCAGGAGATGATCAGAAGAGTCACAGTATCTAGTCTCTAATTCATTTTAACCCACAGGGACGTAGTACTTTGGTACGTACCAGACCAGAGAATACTATCACTGATTTTTTTTTATCCGTCTATCACTTGTTCATTTGTTATTTAAAATAAATAAAAATAAAATAATAACAATAATGACTTGTTTTCTCAATATTCATTCCCCAAACCAAAATAGGCTGGTGTTAAATTGGTACCAGGGTACTGGGGCACTTAAAACAGTACTATAGTGCGCTTGGATTGGACCAGTACAATGCGTCACCGCATTGTAATTTGAGCCGAGCCGGAGCGAGTGACCGAGTGAGCAGTGCGGAGCAGCAAACGGAGCAGGAGTCTTAAGACAGAGAGCGATTAGCCTAAGCGATCACTGTAAACAGTGATCATTGGCACATTTAGAAAACAACGAGCAGCTCGTTTATTAACCAGCAATTAAAGAGAGGAGGCTGACTGGACAACAGTGCAGCAGTCAGACACGTCTGCTGAATAGAGAGTCAAACACCACGGCAAGTCGAAGACTCTGACAGTCATGTAGAGTGAACCAGGCATTAAAGACAAGCACCCAGACCTCCATAAGGAGTTCAGGGAACTTAACTAAAATACCTATGAAAGAAGCCAAATTCAGTGTTAAAAGCAAGCAACGCCATCCCCCTTCACTCTCCACAAAAGTAGCTCTGGAAAAAAATTAAAACTGCATTGCAATTAGCTACTACTTTCTGTGGTTTAAATAGCCTATTTATATTATATTTATATTCTCACAATGATTTTTAAACTTTTTGCCATACGTGTATGGCATGCTGATTTACAATAAATCTGAAGTGCAAAAAGAAAAGCCTAGTATTTTAAATCAGATTTTATTACATTTCATCATATTTAATGCTCATTTGACCACGAATTTGTGAGAGGCGGCTGGCTGGCCCACAATACGCAACTTGCGGCAAATAAAATATCAGAACTGGATGAAACGCTGGAATCACCTGTTATCCGGGTTTTCCATTTTCCATTTATGTCCAAAATTGGAAATTGGAAAAACAAGTCATTATCTGTTTTGTTTTTTTTTTTTGTTTTGGTTTTGTTTTACCAAACGAATGATACATGGATTATTTTAATGATTGCTAATATTCTAGCTATAGTTTGGAGAATCTCCTTGACCCATATTAGCTGTAAACAGAGACAATGCGTTTCAAGTATACTGCATAGACCTTTATACTGTTAGTCTGTTGCTAAGGCAACAAAATTTATTCATTAAGAGCCAGCCATTTTATAAAACCAAAAGTGCCTTGTGCCAGCGTCTTTACCCATTTTGAGTCATATTTCAAGGCCCACAGAATATTTTGTACTGTGACTCTGAAAACACTGGAAAGCTCAAAAGAAAGAAGAGACTCACTATTTCATCATGAAGAATAAAAATGTTTTTACCTTGTTCCACTCTTGTTTTATCAGAGTCGAGGCTGCCAAAAACAACAGTTCTTGTGCAGAATCCGTCCCTTTTGCTCTCTGTTCGTGATCGTCTCCACTTCCTGCTTTGATCTCTGTGGCGTATATACCATCTCTTTATGCTCTAACTACATCTCCCAGAAGCCCTAACATTACTAACAGGCTGCAGGAGACCGCGACTGTCGACCCGCTGCCAAAAAAACACATTGACGTATTATTACACCGATGGCAATCAAGCGTCAGATTTTAAATGACACCAAAATACGTCAGTGGCACTCAAAAAGTTAAGAACCATTGCAACAAAAGAAGCCATTTAGAATATTAATGTTGTCAAGTCTGAAAAGGTTGACAGTATTTCTTTCTTTTCCATCTGCATCATTGGCAGTGACCAGCAGTAACCACATGGCAGCCAAATACATTTGATGTTACAGAACAATCCATCATATCTTGATGACATCTCAGAGGCGCTAGGTTGGATGTGTCATGTTGACATTTGCAGAAAGCGGCCGATAACCATCTGTCACCGTGTTTTTAAAAGTTGACACAAAAACTGTAATGACAAAACATGAGAGCTTCCACAGATGTGTCTCTGGATCAAGATGTCAGGTAGACAAACTGAGGGAATGAAGGGCTAATGGGAAGTGTGTGCGTACGTGCATGTATGTGTGCATGTGTGTGTGTGATCCCTATGGACAGAGCTGCCTTCCTTGAAAAATACTTGGCAGAACCCAAAAGAGGTTCAGGAACAGGTATGATGCATGATAAACTGCATCCTGATTTATTGTTACTGTGATATCTTGACAAATCTTCACTTATATTCCAGCTACAACATGAGTGTGTCTGAGAATATGCATGCAATGCAGAAAAAAATATCATCGTCAAAAATAAAAATTGATTTTGTGTAAAAAGAAGTGTAAGAAAAAGATTTTAAAACACTCTGATCGTTAAATCAAAGCACTGTTGACAGAAAGGTAGACGCTCATCTCAGACACTGATGTCATATTCATTTTATTTAGTTGCAAGAGCATTTTTCATGCTTCACTGACTTCTTGGTCAGTATTTTTAACAACGCTGCATGTCAGAAACAGTTTGGCATCTCCGACGAGAATTACACAGAGAAATCACCGGTGCGTGAAGCTGACATGCCTCCCAAACAAAGAGGTCAGGCTGCCTTATTTCACTTGACAGCAGAGACGTTAAACAGGACAAAGTCAGACCAGGTACTGTGTCTCTGTCAAAACATTTTAACAGGAGTGACAGTTTGGTTCACAGCAGGCTGATCTCATCATTGACCTCTAAAATAGAAAACAAAGACAGGGAAATAAAGGTACAAGCGTTCAGGGAGTTCATTTATTTCAGTCTAAAGCAGACGAGGGCTAGACTAACGAATGTTTTTATTACTGACTAATTTTATTGAGAGGGAATGCCAACAAACACTTCAGTGTCTATAGATGAATATGACACCACAGCATGTTTGCAACAAAGTGCACATTTACCAACATGTTATTTAAGTTTTCCTTTACACGACTAAACAGGTGATCAATTATTCCTTTGAGAACTAATCCAGCCCATAGGTCTGCACAATGCAGGGTTTCATCAATGATATCAGAGCCTCATACAATGTAACATTCAGCTCCACAATGTTCAACCAGCACCAGCGGCACCCCAACTCTATCACGCTGAAATGGATCAAAGAAATACAAAAGAATGAGTCCCTGCTGTCTCTTTTCATTACATGTGAAAAACTGACCCTGGGTAGTATTTCCCTCTCTGCGTGCCATTCATCAGCACAGCACATCTCTGTGTTCATTCCTCTGCTTCTAATTGAAAATCGCGTTCAAAGCAGCAGAGCAGGGCTGCTTTTGCCAGTGAGGCTGGTACGCACACCCGCTACCTTAATTCAATCTCTGCTCTTATTGTAGCAGGTAATTGCACTGAGGAGGGGTCTCCCTCTGCAGGGCGATTTGTTCGTGTGCAAAGAGTAGGCTGGGCTTATTATAACAAACCTCATGGAGATCACTATCAGTTTATGCCTGTTACGCTCCTGACGGCTGGGAGTCAGCTCTGCTCCCATTAGACACAGACGGCCCCCTCCCGGCTTATTATCAGGCAACATTGGCATGGCAACCGGCATGTAACCTCTCCAGGTGGACCAACGTTGTACTTCAAACTGCAGCAACAGTCATCTATGACACCATGGAAACTCTAGCAGAAACCCTATTTTGATTCTACAAATGATCCCTTTCATCAGCAGCATGGCACTGACTGCACTACAGCTGCATTACGCAAAACTATTTGACATGGCATTTTGACAGAAGTATGACACCTCTCCTATGCTGCAGTGAAATACTCTCATCCCTCCTAACGAGACGCTGCTTGCCAGCACACCTCTGCTTTTGAAATGAAGAAGTGATCCATATAGTCTCCATGACAGGGAAAATAATAAAAACACTCATGTAACACCGCAAGCAGGAGGAGGAGAATCAGGCGTCAGCCATAAATCTCTTAATAAGCGCACCAGGACGCGGTCAACAGCATCAAAGTGTTGGCTAAGCCCCACCCAAACGCTTCTTTACCTGTGCTTTAACAGGCCACCTGTCCTATTCCATTACCACCTCATCACTAGTGGGACGAAGGGGCCTGCGGCAGCTTCAGACCAGGACTGAGGACTAGGACTATTTTGACCCCTGAGGAACATCAATAGACATCATTCAACCAGCAGGAATAAATTACATACAATCGTAGCTCATGAAACACAAGAAGTAATAGATTGTTTTTTCCAAGAATACTTTTCCCAAAAATCTACTGTAAGATTTAAGTTTTTGTTTGCAGATATTTTTGCATAAAATGGTGATGACTTTTATCTCATTACTGGGGATAATTAACATTGAGCAGCATTACCATAGCATCACAATGCCATGCTATTCAGTGTATTATTCGTATGATGTATAAATGGCTGTTCACAGCTTTATGACGGATGGAGCTTGACGACGTGGAGAAGCCTTTCAGAGAAGATATGAGCCCCGTCTCTCATCACCCCCCACTGCTCTGTCCCTCCACACCAGGCTTCATAACTGTCACGCTGTATCTAAAATAGAGACATCTGAGCACTACCAGCTCTCACCAATTTTCAACACCCACTCATAAAAGGCAGACTGTTGAAACACACGCAGCCTAATGCATCTCTGTGTAATCCATGCACGCTAAGGACAGAACATGAGCCAACGTGGAGGGAGGGGGAAGGCAGAGGCACAGAGAAGAGGTTATACAATTTGTCTGGAACGCCCAAATGATGACGATGGAAAAACCTCTGTGGCGTCCACTGATCTGATCCTGGCCATGAAAGAGACCGTGTGTATTATTACCCATGGTGCACAGCAATCTGGAGCCACAACCGTCCCCTGCAGCTGTGCTCTTATGAGACAGAGTGAATGTGAGGGCAATTATTAGATTAAAGCGGATTAGACTTTGCTCAGGTAAGGCAGGCTGGGCCGTTTCTGTCTCTTTGGTCCTGAAAAAGTGGGCACTAATCCAGTAATGACACCACTTTTAGAGGGAAAACGGATCGCTGCAGCAATGGAGAACAATTTCTCGTACGTATGTTTAGTTTTTCCTCTCCATGTATACAACAAAGGCTCTACACACAGCCGACATGAAATCCTAATGCAAACTGTTTATATAAGTAAGTGCTTTAACTACCCTGAATAGGGCATAAGCAAAAATTAACTGAGGATTTAGTATCAGACTAAATATGAAGGAAAAGTAATGTCAAACATCTGGAGTCACACTCTGTGATTTTTTTCCCTGCATTGTGAGCCAAAGATGGAAGATTAAGTCTCGATGGAACAGAGCAGCTCAGCAGTTCGCAGTCAGGCTAAACACTGATAGATGTTTCAGACTAAAGTGGGAGAAGCGGAGCTGCATGGTGAAATCTTCCTCTGCAGGCCTGTAGACGCCACCTCAACACAGGAATATGACAGATATGAGATAAAGCAGAGGCAAGAAATGGGATGCTGTTTCCAAGTGTCTTGCCTTATGAAATATGATCTATGACTGAAGATGAACAAGTTCAATGGATTAAACAGAAAGAGGGGGAAAACAGCTCCACTGCACAACCCAAAGCCAAAACATGCAGACTACTTGGGACGGAAACCTTCGAGAGAGCAGGAACAATATGTCTCCAGAGTGACAAGAGAGCTGCTTTTCGCATCAGTGGAAGTAATAAATGATGGTTCCCTCACTGGCTCTGGCAGCAGATGGGTGCTGAGTCCTTGGCTGCCAGTGCCGCTCTCTTCTCTGCAGGCGGCTCTGGCTAATGCCTGAACCTCTGCTATGTCCAGACATGAGTGCCAACAGGAATGTGGTGGCACTCTACAATCCTGCTGGTAAACTACCAGCACAGAGGGGAGTGAGCTAAGATAAGAGGGAAGGAAAAAGAGATGACTTTCAGAATAAAAGTGCAGAACGAGCAGAAGATGGGAGACTGAATGCTTGTTCCAGTCACTCTGATGACAGCTTATACTACACCCAGAGTCATTTGGCTCCATAACGGCTGTAAAAGAGAGACTACCACAGTCATTACTCTATTGCTGTCTCACACTGAGGCAGACATGAGATTGTGTGGGAGATAAACCAATCCCCTTCACTATTACAATTTAATTCTAGGTCAATCCAATGTCACATGTCTGCTGCTAGACTCCACTGTTGATCTATTTAATCGGGATAGTTAAAAAAGAGGTTTGAAATTAGATTCCTTGACCAGGGCAGTATTAATTTTGTGATATAATGAGATAGATTATGAAGACGAGAATATGGAATACAGGACAGTAGAGCATGCCATTTGTATGAGTCTGATTCTTTCAGTCATTCACTGAGGCCCCAGTGTGCAATAAAGTCTCCATTAAACCTCAGCTTCACTCTGTCTTGCTGTCTCTCTCCATCACACTGTATCAGTCCATCTACCACTGCCCTCCGGAAGAGTGTGTTTTTAAAAGCTTACTGAATCCCTCTGCTCAAAGCAATCTATGCTATCTTCATCTGAGCAACTGTGAATTATTGTTCTGGTGAACCTAGATGCCATTGAGCTGATATCTGAACTGATATCCAAGTTCAAGAAAGCGAGGAGAGAAGTACATCTACCATCCATTCAGAAAATGGATTTAAGACATGGGTGGCCTCCTGGTCTCTCTATAGCTCCTCCTCCCTCCCTCCCTCACAAACACACACACAGATGTTGATGCTGGCAGGAGGGAATCAAACAAACCTGGCAACCAGGTTGTTTCCAGGATCAGTGGGCTCCGTGGTGTAGGTTTCCTAGCAGAACTTGGCTGGCTCTGCGAAGTGAGCTCAGTTTAGTCACCAGTTTAATTACCCGCAACCTTTCTGGACAGACGTCTACTGTGACTGCAGTGGCTGGAGGCTCTTCTGCTGTAAGAAAAGCCCCTGTGACTGTGGACCACATAGGTGTGAATGTGTGTGTTTACAAATCTACCACAGCAGAAAATTTCAGTGCAAATAAGGTGCCTTTGCTTTATTTATTTTTATTATTTTATAGGAATTACTGGAGTAATTATTGGATGTGTTTAATATCGGCAAACTATCAATATGAATGCTTGTAAATCGGCCAAATATCCAAAACTAAAAGAAAAAAAAATGGATATTCATCTTTTAATCAAATCAATGCTACACAACAGCAAGCTAGCATATGAAAAGCAATGCTAGTCAACAAAGGAATATACAGCTTCCTTAACTCAAAACACACAACTAGGTCCAACCTTAACAAATGAGAAAAGAGACCTGGCAAAGAGCAGACATGAACACAGGAGGAAATGATTGTACACTTAATGAGAACATGTGTCATCAAAATAAAATCTGACATCAAACACGTCCCATTATGAGAGTTAAACAGTGTTAACGTGTGTTCATTCTTCATACAGCTGCATCTCAAATGATAATAATTAGGTTGTATTAGCTTTTAATTAACGCATTAGGTATTTCCTAAACACGTACTGAGTCCAGTTTGAGTCTAGATCCAGATGAGACAGATTACAGGTCACATCTGGCTTCAGACTCTGCTGTGATGTTTAATGAATGAACATCTGTCTGAGGTGATTTATTTTATGAAGTGATGTGCTGGCAAAACCCAGCCCGTACTTTCAGAACAAAACCTCCTATGGAGTGCCACACTTTCAAAGTTTTTTTGTGGCATAAAACTGTATTTAGGACGTTAGCCATTTATAGTTAGATTAAGACTTTTGTGACTAGATCATATGTATTTTAGTGTTAACAGGACCATAGGGACCGCCCGGCATTGTATGACATGGACAGACAACTGTTGTTATGCTTATCGCCAAAGACCTTTTTAAGTCATTTTTCCAAGGTACAAAAAAATAAAATAAAATCACTGTTTAGGAAAGAATGCATGAATACACCAAAATGATTAGTGAGATATTTCTCTCTGGGATGTAAATGCATCAATCTTCCATTTTTGTTTACCTCTGCCCTACAGGGGTATATCAAAAGGACACTGCAACATAGGTGCCACTTCCACATCTCATGGGATGACTTTGTGTTTGCTGTAGGGGGTGCATGACATTTGCAGCGCCTCCAATTATTTGAATAACAGAGGAATGGGCAGGATGTGGTGGACCCCCAGCAAAGCTCAGCCTTTAGCTTTGAAAGCAATGTTTGTATTAGCATAGAGAGCACTGCATCTACTTTTCACCTCAGCTCTGAAGAGAGAAGAAGTGGGAGGGAAACAACCAATTAGAAGGGGGGAAATCTCTCAGAGAGGACCTTTTTTTACCACCAGATATGCTGTATGAGTATCTGATTTGAAGATTTCGATACCCTAAATGTTCCACTTAGTCAATTAATAATCCCTGGAAGTGTCTGCTAAATGCCTTTATTGTAAGTTGTAATGTTACACAAGCTTTATTCGGCCACCATTATTATGGATGATCACACAACTACTTACTGGCAGTGTTACCTGGCAACACACGCCTCTCAGTGCATTTCCCCACACTCGGGTGGCGCTGAACACGGTCAAGGTGATTATGTTGTCTCGATGAACAATTCAACAGCTCAGCGCTCAACCTTCATGTAGAGAAAAGTGCTTTATGTTCACACTGCAAGCACGACAGAAATCAAGAGAAACCAGATGATTGGAGCCTCACCATCTCATATGTACTGTAGATTAGGGGTCTCTGGACAGGAAATTAAATGTTTGGACTCTCCACGTCTAGGCTGAGTGGAGTGTTTGTCCAGGTACTGCGCCTGTTGATAGGCATCTAGACACTAACACGTTGAGAGCGAGGATCTGAGATAGGACAGGACGACAGACTTCCGTAAGGATTAGTGTGACCGATAAACGGCAACACACAAAATGGTTTAAAACGGTGGCCCAATGTATGACCTCCCTGCTCAAACAAGTTAAAGGCTCCAAGCTATCAGGAGGCTTTCACCTTCACAGACCTAAAGAATCCAGCGTCGTACTGAAACAACGGGCAGGTCTGTCTGCTGAACTGGCAGAGGAATAAGACGGTGATTACAATATATCCTAATTATTCTATGACAGTCTTTCCACTGTGACTTTCCAAGAACTTAATCTTGATGGAGTGGGTCGACCTAGAGCAGAACAGCAGTTGTTATCCATCTCTATGTCGGCTCTACAAATGCCCATGAACTGATGCTGGATGATAGAATAACTGAGAGGAGTAGAGCGAGAGAAACAATATGGAGGTTGTTTCTGATGCATGCGTGCCAATATCTCTGTTTATTTGCCTTTGAGTATTCTGGAATCAAATAGACAGCATGCTCTCATGTGGATGGTCTGTTTCTGCTCAGGGCTCTGGTCTGATGAGGATGCCAGTGTATGGAGTTACAGACTGTGGATAGACCGCTGGTGATCGTGACTGGCCAACTGGAGCTCCCCCCCTCTGAGCTCCAGGCTCAGAGGAGATTAACGACTCCTTTTCAGAGCAGTCATTGGTCTGAAGAAAAACAGCTTGGTTCACTTCTTTACCATATTTGTTGACTATTTGTAGTGTGGAAGGACGTTCGTGTTAATGACCATCACTGGGAAGTAGTTCAAGCAGAGTGACCTGTCCACACAGCACAATAGGCAGACTCACATTGAAGTGGCTATCCACCCAAAACAATGGTTATGACTACAGGGATGGTTGAAAACAACAACACCCTGCCAAAAGCAGATATGCTTTTAGATCAAACAAAATATGTCACATTCAACAGCATGTTCCTTTAAAATGAAAGGAGAAAAAGCACCAGATGGAGTTGACAGTGACATGAACATGTAATTGAAAATGAGGATGCAGAGAGCTTCCAACTTTACTGAATAATCTGAGCAATGTGAAAAAAGGGACTTAGCTTAATGCCCAAAAAATGTATGCAAGCATGCAAATTTGAACAATAATTCATAAAAATAATAATAAACAAACTCATTTAAATATCAATCATAACTACTGTTGCATTTACAAAAAAGCAGGGTTGGATACAAAATAAGAGCCTTGTGATGGCTATTTTCCAAAAGAAAACTACTCTAACGCTTTAATGGTACTACTGAAGGCCTTAATGTAGATATCGAATGTGCTTTTCCAGACTGTGCAGTCACTTTGTTAAAGCAAAAATATCTGATGATGTGTAGGAGGCCCTGTAGTCTGATGTCTCTGACAAGACATTTAAAGCACAACTCAGTCTCTCTGCGCTCATAATGGAGTGATGCTCTCTCTCCTCTTGAGTACAGGAAGTGCTCCTCTTTATGACACTCCCTGAATTGTATGGAGAGTGAGTTTGCTCTGGCAGGCATATCACATGGAAGACATGCACATTACACATGTACATTTAAATCAAGATTTGTCTAAAAACCTTTAACGAATAAGTTCACCCATGCACTATTAAAAAGCAGACACCAACCGACTAGCTTACTAGCTAAACAGAGACAGAGAGCAATCAACAGTCTAATGAATAACGCCATAATATAATCAACAATCTTATCATGCTCTCATCTAAAGTTCATTTGATTATATCTCATCTATCACCCATCAGCTCAATCGACCTCTTTTTTTTAACTAATTTCAACCCTAAAAGCTCCCAAAAAAATATTTCCCACCATTTATGGAATGGGAGGGTTTATTAGTAGTTCAGTCTCCAGTAAACAGGCATGCACATACACACCCACACCCACCACACTGGCTTCCTTCCTTTCCCCTTAAATGTAAACAGTATTGGAAACCAGTGAGGCCTGACTGGTACAATAGCCTCCCTCCAAGTGTACTGTCACTCACACTCTAGGGAGAGACACCTCACTGCAGGAGATGGCGCGACCCCCTGAGCCTAAACGAAATGACACCTTCACACACGCACACACGCACACACCCACACTCACACACACACACACACACAATCAAAGATGCACAATTATACGCTGTAAGGCCACTAATTGGCCTGCTTGGCTGTGTGTGAATACTGACTGGGTTAAGGGCAACAGCTGTTGTTACAGGCCGTCCTCTCAAAGGTGAAAAGAGGAGGAAGCCAAGAGGAAGAGTGTGTGTGTGTGTGTGTGTGTGTGTGTGTGTTTGGGATAAAGAATCCAGTCTCACGCTGTGTCGTCCCCCCATGCCGACAGCCAATTACCTGTGTGTGAAGCTGGAGCCCTCCCAGTCTTTCTGCCAGCAGAGCCTGTCTCGTCTTTAAGCATGATAGGACAATGCTGCTTCCTGTCTGAGTTCTCCCGTCTGCCTGGGAGACCACGCTGCTATCCCATAATCGTTGCCATCCTCATACAAGCCTTTCAGATATTTTTGCTCCCTCTAGTCCTCAGTCACTTTATATTTGCCTCTACAGAGAGCTTCTTTAAGTGTTTCCCTACATATAGGATGTACTGGGCAACCTGCCCTGAGAGACTAATGGCCACCTAAGTATATTTTGATCCATTTTAACAGTGCCAGAGGTTCTTTAATGCAGTCTGACATCACTGACTTATCTTTACCACATAAAGGCTTCTACAGAGTTCCTGATTTATCAGCAACACGTGCAGTATACAATGCAATCAAATACCAAAACCCTGCAGTAAGGATTGCAAGGATTTAAAAGATGACAAACTTTCTGTGTTGCATTCACTGTTGTATTTGTTCACTTTATATCCACCCATAAAACATATCAGCACAGACGTTAACTGTTTAATTAATTTTCAACTACAATAAAAAGCCAGAAGTGTCAACCTTCAAAAACAACACTAGTTTAACTTGTTTGCCTGAATTACAGGAGAAGCGATTGATTCAAAAAAGATGGTTAATTTAATTTTATCAGCATGTTTGATCGTTAGCTACGGCTGCGTTGCTAGTTTCCTTGTTTTTTTTAATGGAGTTCTGGCAACGCGTTTCAGGCAGTTTGTCCAAGTAGAGTTACCATCAAGCATGCTGCCGTGTTAACTCGCTAATTTTAACAGTCCTATGAACAATATAACAAAACTTTGCTTGCTCCACTTTGTAAACAAATGTGAGCCTCCGTGCAGCGTGTCGCCAGTGCATGACATCACTCACAGTGCACACAGCATAGAATTACACTGAATAGATCATGGATCATTGTCACTGATACCCAATTTTTTTTCCCCGCTACAATTTAGCGGAACTGATAGAGGTACCAATATCAAATTGGTGCATCCCTACTGTCACTGCACCTGTAACAAGTACAAGGTAACAAGAATGCAGAAATGCTTTAACAGGTGGAGCAAACAGGTGATGCTGAAGCCTTACTATGAAACAAAAAGCTAGGAATTTCCCGTGACCTGAAAATAAATGCGTTTGTAGAAAGAAGGCAGTGGAAATGTATCTCAGCTTACCTTTGATGGAAATGGCCACAGTCAGGTCCAAGCAGACATGAGGAGAGAAGGAAAAAACAAGTGTTTTAGCCACAGGCTCAACATCAACACAGACACAACAACACTAACAGCAGGATGAACATTTCTATCTTTGAAAGGTGTTTCTGTAATGTACTTCTCACACAATGCATCACTGCAGTAATAGAGAGACGCCTCCTGGCACTATAAACCCCTGTGCATCTGGTACGAAGACAAGGTAAATCAATCCAGGTGTAAACACAAATCCATCTATTCATCCTTCAATATATTTCCCAAAAACTATATGACCACGATGGATTTGCGGTTCATCATCACTGGTGGTGTGAACCTACAGCAGGAGTGGTCTCGTGGGCCAAAAACAAAGGGCTTCTGGGTAATGCTTTCATCCAGGTTCAGGTCAACACATCTTCCTCTCGCTTTCTCTCTGCCTCGAAGGAGCGATCTATGAAAAGACATCATTTTCTAAAAGCCCCCATGAGCAGTGCAACATAAATCTATTTTTTCTCTTCGCTGGTTCCCTGTCCCCATTTATCTTCAGACTGTTTTGGGTTCATCTTGGCTCAGTCGGAGCACCACAGGAGGGGAGAGACGCAAAAGCTAAATAACAGATAGTGCATCAAAAAGTGAGAGGATCTCCATTTTGCAGCTTCTCAAACACCAGACCTTTGCCACCATGGGAGACCTCTTCGCCCTCCTGCTTACCCCCTGAACACGCTCAGAACACATTGCTTTATTGCCTGTAAAATAGACACAGTGGCCTATTTATAAGAGGATTAGGTAAAGAAAGAAAGGCAGCAGGAGGTGTTCTGTCTCTGCCAGCACTCCCAGCCTGAGGGGGAGGACCACAGAGGACAATAAGCACATATATGTAACCTGACGTGATCTGCGGCTCAGCATGGAGCTCGTCCAAGGTGGATGTTTCCAGGCCAATGTGTGGCCAGGAGGTACATGTGTTTCCTCTATGACTGAAGCAAATGGTAGAGCACAAAGTAAAACAACCCCAACGGCAGGTTCTGGGTGCCATGAACTCATCGGGACACTGGGACGAACCACGCTCATACAACTCAAGTAGATACACTGAAACAGATTCATGTAGCCTGAAGAGGGGATTATTAAGCAGTCTATCACACCAGCATTTAAACAACAACAAAAAAAACTGCAAAATCAAAAAAATTCACTCATGGGCGTCAAAGTAAATTTAAGTTCAACTTTGGTGTTGCAAGCCAACATTATGTCTCCAAGTCACAACTTTCATGAAGACGCATTAATGACTTTCACTGGGACAAGTCCTGGTGTGAGCTTAACTGATGAACCAAAGTCTAGTGTTGTTGAACAGACTGAAAGTTCTCCAGGCCTTTATCACACAGAAGACTACAGTTAACAAACCAGAGTTGACTTGCATGAGCACAACCCTCCAGAGTCCCACTGCCTCAAGTTCATCTTTGAACATCTTCAAACAAAGGATGCCCAATAAATCTCAGACAGCTTTTAAAAGGGTGTAAAGGAAACCCTTGCTGTAGAGCATCATCAGAGGGCGCCTGCCCCCCCCCACCACTCGTGTATCAGTAGCACAAAGAGCAGCTCTGCCTCTCTTCACATCAATGGTGACCGCTGCCTCCAGACCTACTGATTTAATGGCTTTTTTCTCTGGACGGGCTTCAGTGACAGATCCTTCCCTTGACTTAAATTGTCTGTAGCCACAGAAAAAACAGTGATACTTTACTGGCATATGCCAAACAATAACAGATTGCATTACACAGTAAAAACAGTACTATCTGCATGTCTAATTTGAGCCACTGCCCCACCCTTCTCAGGCGTCCGGTAACAGTCTGGTCTATCTTTCCATCTGGCCTAAACCCAGAAGCCAGGCTATAGGGCTAATACAGCCTTGGTCCAGTTCTCGGGTGTCAGCTCTATTGAACTGAAGCTGGGAGGGACGGGGCACTGTGGTAGAGTCAAACTCATCCAGTGCAGCAGGACAGCAGGAAGGAGAGCAAAAACACCAGGCCAAGGATCCCTTATCCCTTGCTGACTTCAACATACAGGTTGTTTGTTTCTACTCTCCATTCATTTCAGGAGGATGTATTGATCCACAGCCCAGCGTAGCTCAAGGTCTTGTCAAAGGAAGGACCCAGACATGCCCTCGTAATGGGCTGATGGGTTTACAAAAGGAGGGGATGTGAGCTGAATTATAAAAGAAATGGGAAGAATTCTCCTAGAAGGCATCAACTGCCAAAGAAATGTATCATATAATTAAATTCTGCAAGCACAAACAAGAACATCAGCATTTTTAATATGATATTATACTATATATTAAAAACTATAAAAAACATAAAATAATAATTATATGTATTATTTGTAATAGGTCTGTATTTTTATGAGGGGTGGTTTGTGTGTAAAAAAAAAAAACAATGGGTTGGGGTAATCTGAGGAAGAGCATCCCTCATCTGTCCAGACAGCATCCTCCAACAGGCGTTTCCAAGGTAACCATGGCAGGACAGTGATCCTCCAGGGGGACGGAGACTATCCAGTGGTCAAAGGTCAATTAAGGGTAATTTATTTTTGCTGAGAGGAGCAATGATCCTCCTATCTGTAAACAGCCATTTCCCTGGTGTGTATTTTTAAGGAGGGGGTAATATTTATTCACTAGAGACAGATGCCTCTGGCTGCTGGCATTTTTATTTTTTGCTTTATACACACTAAAAAGGCTTCAGTGGGTTCACAGCTCCATCAGATATGTGCACAAAATGATTCTGGCTTTGTCTTTCTAAAAATACTCTGTGGTACAAACTCCTTCTTGAATCAGAGCAAAAAAAGGGCAGTTTTATTTTGCTGGCTGCCCTCCATCTCCTCGGGGGCGTCAATGCTTCTTTACCCTTTTTGTGACAACAGCACTGCAAGAACAATCCAACCTCAATCTAACATTAGCTGACCTGAATAAGACAGCAGCCAAGACGATGCCCAGAGGCCATTTCACGAGAAATCTGAGGCAATATCAACTGTATGGATGTTAAGTGTTGACCTGCCACATTCAGACGCTCCGCTCCAAGGGTTAAAAGGCTATGAGGGCCAACAGTAAGACGGTTCGATGCCGCATGAATGTTAAGGATGCTTTTGACAAAGCTGCAGCATTAAATTGATCTAAAACCCCCGGGCCAAGCAGCCAATGGCAGAGTCCCTCAGTGGGTGACCTGTCCCTGTGGCTTATTAAACGGCAGCACTCAACAGCACATCAAGCGGAATAACAACAAGCACAAATATTTCTGCACAGCCCACAATGCAATCCACCAGCATCAGGAGATACTATACAGCTAATTCAGGCAAATGACATTTACTGAAGAGTTATTTAGATACTATCGGTGGCTAGGGTCTTTGTGCTAAGGGGATTAGCGCCACCGTGCCCAGTGCTGAAAGGCGTCTTTGTGGCTGTAGTCTTTAGCGGGATGGGAGAGCGGCTCAGATGCCTGCGTGGAAGGTGTCAGTTATCAGGGATCCTGCCATGCCTTGCTAATCTCTGGCCCCGCAGAGTTCCTGAACCCCGGCCAGCGTGTCCTGCGCCAGCCTCTAGAGTTCCCTCCAAACAGAGGGACAATGATAGGTATTCACAGGGAGAGCCACTGGACTGTCAAGCTGCACTCTTTGAGTGTGCAGCATAAGGGCAAGAGGAAACTACAGTACTGCTTTGGCCACCATGAGCACTCAACAGAGACAAGCTCCAGGCATATATGTTGGCACAGTGCACCCACATGGACACAAACCACTGGGAGGTAATAAAACCAAGATGGATGTTTCACAATGAAGGTGTCATGCAGTTATTTGCCTCCAGTGATCTGCTGCTTGGTGTTGTGAGAAATTCTCTGCATTTCTTTTGACTTCTCCGCCACAGAAAACAGGCGGTCAACAGGGTTTACTGTTTGTGAAAAGAAAGGGCTGGAGATGAGATTACAGACAGTGGACATGAGATGACTGCAAACCTGCATTAGAGGAACTGAACATGAACAAGCTAACCTACTTTAACAGGACTGGCAAGCCCTCTACGTCCATCACAATTTGATCAGATTTCTATTCGAGGTGCAAAGATTTTATTACAAAACTATTCTTGACAAATCTTAATTTCTTATTTCCATAACTGGTCTTTCTTCTTTTCAACTGATCTTATGAAACACAACTTCAACTACTGAAGTTTCATGTACTGTGCCTACTCTTCCACAAAAAAATACTCATAAAGTAAAGTAAGAGTCGTTGCATTGATGGCTAAATGTCCACACAATGTTTCTAAGAACCAGTTATTGTCCCCACCTCAGCTTTACATACAGACATTTTAATTTTCATTAGAACTGCACTTGAACTACACAGTAGAAAAAAATTACCTTGTTAAAAGCAAAACAAATCCATTTACTTGAAACACAGTAACAGCTTAATCAGTTGTCTGCTTTATCCAAATGCAATGCAAAATTCCTGCAGGGTACACTGGTTAATGGAAAAGTGGGTCACAGAATTGCAGCGCCATATGTTCCCCAAAGATCAGCACTGTTTCACACTCTCAAACACTTGTGTGTGTTATCGCTGATGTTTTAATTAAATGTAGATGAGTGGGAGGAAGAGAAAGCAATGCAACACAGCTGAAATTTTCTTTCCAGACATCCTGGAGTTTTGAGAGATTGAATAGTTGGAAGGAGGTGAAAGGGGTTGCGTGGGTACAGAGGGAGGAGGATAGGAGCAGGAGTAGAGGAAAGAAAGAAGGGAGCAGTGGAGTATTGAGGCTAAATGAAGAGATGGTTCGCTGAAACGTTGAATTAATTTGTGGCTGTCAGTTTCTCTTTCACAGTGTGGGGTGTCTGCCCCCACCATTCCCTGGATCCCACCTCTTCCAGCACAGCTTGGCTCTCCTCAGCCCTGCGTGGCCTCCTTTCCACTCCACTGGGAAGCAGACATGCAGAGGACTATCGTAAATGCTTGGCTGCAGAACTTCACAGACCAGCGTCTCATCTCCTCCTCCTCAGGTCTCTCATTGTTCCATTAACCTGGTTTAGTGTCTGGCATGATGTGTCATGTCCCCCTCCAATCCTGGTTCGGCACACATCACCTACCTCTTTCAAAGACATAAAAAAGCTGGGCAGATTGTGGTCCATGGTTTGTTACAGTGAGCCATGTCCCTGCAGGCACATATCCAATGGCCCCAATAGTTCTCTCTGGCTTTAAAAAAGAGCAATGAGAAGTCAGGCAGAAGATCAATCAGCAACAACTGGGCTATAAAGTAACTTCAGGCTCTGTGCTAACTACTCTGAGGAAGTGCTCTGTGGTGAAATACTGCAGAGTAAACACATAGAGTTGAAGGGCTTGACAGACTTGGCCATAATTTAACTGCAGAAGCATATGGATCACACAGCTTATTGCTCCTGACAGCACTGAAGAAATGGAAGTCTCTTTCACTGAGCAAGCGTCAGGGACGCGACACGGTCAGGCAGTCGGGGACAGCAGTGCGTCTGTGGCACCCCACCAACAACAACAACCCCCGACACACACACACCTCCTTTTGGCACTGCAGTGGGAATGCAGCCGCTAACGGCCCAGTCCCACCTCAGTGCTCACCGAGTGGCTAAGTACAATGACTCTTTTCAAAGGAGACGCTCAGATGAAAGAAGCCAAGTTAATTGCCTCGGCAACAATAGAAACCTCCCTGTCAGGCCATCCCATTTCCCCTGGCAATTAGGGCCCACTTCCCCCATCATACTACCAGGACAAGCCGTGGGGTCAACGCTGGTGTGACTGGGCCGTGGCGTGACGACCAGGTTCCTGTCATCTGCTAGTCATCTATACAGCGTGTGGGACATGATCGATTGGTTCCTGGGTGCCTCGACATAGATGTAACACGGACATAGAAGGACTTGGCAGCACTCGCAAAGCAGATATGGAAATATGTTTTGGGAGATGAACACTAAAATAACTTATTTGGTACTTCAATATTAAATGTACTCATAATCCTTAATCTTTCTGAAAAGTAACAGCACAATATATTCATATAATGAAGATGAACCACTGAAAGGTGATCAATACTAGCACTAAATCATTGCCAAGCCATATCAATTCAGACTCACAGAGGTCTGATGTGTCATCAGGCCAACATGTTCCAGCAAACAGGCCTTCAGAGCAGAGATACCTGCCAAATGAAAAGCACAGAAATCCTAACAATTATTTCCAAACATTCATATCAAGGTAATCAACTTTAATGAATCATATCAACTTTAAAATAACTGATATTGCATTTGCAATATTAAAAGGATTGACTATTTTTTTTTTAATATCATTATTCTCATTTTCACTGTCAAATCTACAAAAAAGGTAATGGTGCGATTTTTGCAGGGATCTGTACCAAACAAAGGTGTTTTCTGAAGTCTTTGGAATATGATTTGTAGATTAGCACTACAATACTACATTCAAAATAATGTTTTGACTCATATTTCACCTCCTGAGGATTGAAAATGCAGATTTTGATCAAATTTGGATTTATTGTACAACTGTAGCAGAAGATATGTTAATCAACAACTCCGAGGATGTCATTCATGTCATCCAGAGTGACTTGTAGCAAGTAGGCAAAGCTTCACATGAGAACGAAATAATACTTTTACTGCAAAAGATGGAGGTCCAAACACTAAAAACAAAACAAACATGGGCTTATAGCAGCAACAAAGATGTGGACTGTTTTCTGTCTGATATCAACAAATTAAACAAAGATTTCAGACCCACTCTGAGATGACTCAGTGTGGTTGAAAACTAAGAACATCATGTGCCTTTGCCCCTCTGTCTCACTGTGAACAACAACCCACTGTGAACAATAATTATATGGGGAGAACGCTGGTTAACCAACTACAGTGCTGAGGCATCAGCCATGGTCTTCTTTTATGATTAGAGCTGAATAATTAGCTCTAATTACTTCCTGCTTTACACACCATCTCCTGCAGGTCATGCACACCGAGAATGAACAATGTTTTGCTTTTCCCAGGATTTAGACTGAAGGGGCAATGGGGGGGATGAAGAGGAAGATGTGGGGGCTGCAAGCTGAGTTTTTTTCCCTACCAGACTCGTCAAAACACAAGCATAGATGTAGGATCTGTTCACAGTTATAAAAAGAGCTTCTATTAAGGTGAATGTGCACATACACACACAGTCTCAGAGTGTTTGCACGTCAGATTAAACTAAGAAGGAATTGAGTGACAAAACCACCTATTATGGGCTCATTTGTATGTACATCACAGGCTCTCTTTGTGTTGCTGTAAGATGTGTCGAGGCGCGCTCCTCTGCTCCTCAATGAGAGACTGACAGCCCTGCAAAACTCAGCCCCTTTAAAGCCCCTGAATGAGCTCTCCACACTGGTTCCTCTGAAATGCTGCTCTGCATTAGTATGGGTAACAGCTCACTCAGAGAGGGATGGGCGACACACACACACACACACACACACACACACACACACACACACACACACACACACACACACACACACACAGAGTATTGGCAAGCGCTAACGAAAATGCTTCAATTAAACAGCTGCACTCCAGCAGCACCCGCCATCATGTGTCAACCACACTGATAAAAGCATTTGAATTAATAAGGGTAGGTTGTGCATACATGATTAGCAACACTGATCATTGATTATTAGAGACTGAACACTGAGTGCAATGACACTTCTCGATGGTTAACCATGGAGTATTTATACATGAGGATGTTCTGCCCAATATACAACAGATTGTGCTGCCATGTGAATAATTAATGGAGACAAAGACTGATAGTCAGCAATTATCAACGATACCATTCTGTCTGAACAGTACTACTTTTTAGCCACAGCAATGTCGGTGCTCAAAGGATGGCCATGTTAGTCGTTGATCAGTATTTGATCTGTCAGACACTTTGGCGAAGAACGATGACTCAACAAATGTTAGTTACATGAACTGAATGGGAGCTTCTTCCCCAGAGGATGAATCCCTGATGTTTCTTCTCGCACCACCGTGAAGTTGACATTTGTGGTTTTGAGTGAAATTTTTCAACAACCACTGGATGGCTTTGTATAAACATTAATACAAACATTCAAGTTCCACTCAGTATGGCTGCAGGCTATCAGAAAAAACACGTGATAATATTGTTGAATACTTCAATGATGAAATGACTTGCAATGAATAAACAAATACTTAATAGTGTTAAGGGTTATTTTATTTCTGCTGTGGGCAGACAGTGACTAGATTATACAGGTACTATAAAAACACTTTCAATTAAAACAGCAAGATTTTATTTATAAAAATAATAATAATAATAAAAAACTACTACTCAGAACAATAATGTCCCTTGTCCTGTCTTGCAATACATGTATTGCACGCCTTGATTCATGATGATGGTGAATTTTAGATAAATTGTGCAGCTCTCCCACTGAAGATGGTGAACGTGGTAAACACTGAACTTACCACTGTGAGTACATCGACATGCTGACATTAGCATTAGCTCTCCTTATGCAGCTGCTAGCATGACTACAGATTCCTCAGCACTGCTGTAAACAAGAGCCACTGGCTTTGATTTTTCACTCTGACCCAAACAATGGCACCACAACGCAGGCCCAGTGTGTGACCTTTATAGCTGGCTGGCATCACAGGAGCAAAACAGGTGTTATGTTAACACTACAGAGTCAGCATCTAGCGTGTGTGCGTGTGTATGTGAGTGCCAGCGACTACACAGACGTAACTACTTCCACTGCAGGCTCAACGACGGACGATCTTTCATGTTCAAGGCAGAACAAAACTGCAACACTCAGTGTGAAAGGGGTTTAAAGCCAAGGGTCTGAAAACTAGTAATTTGTTTACAAGTGATATGAAATCAAAGAATAATCTTAAAACCAGAGATGACATTTTCACATTGCAGTTTTGTCTAAAAATACCCACACCTGTTCAGTTAACAGTGATGTATAAGGAGACAAAGAAAAAAAATCTAATTTCTTAAAAAGGAAACAACAGATTTTTACTAATGATTAGTCAATAATCCAAATGATTGTTTTCCTGATAATCCATGATCAATAATCAATTCATTGACTAATGGATTTAGCACAAATATTCCCATTCTTCTACCTAACAGGGAGAATAACCTGTTCAGTGGAAGACGTTGCATACAAGTCAAAGCTCGATAATAACTCACATTTCATAATGCACTCATCCTACTCTGTTGTTGTTTATCCACTGAAGCCCAGGTGAGTCATGGTCCACTGCAGAGCTGGAGGACTCTTGCGGACTCCCTGCTGGTCTCACTGGCTGATCAAAGCCTTCTACAGCTGATGGCTCAGACTTTGTATTCTTCCGATATTAACAAGTCCAGGAAGTCTCACTCCCACTGGCATGAATGCCTGACACACATCCTCTAAATTTCCCACCACCCTCCCAGCTGCACCAGCTACAGGTTAAGTGTTTCATTCTGTCAGTGTTTAGCTGCAGTACAGGAGGTAAACATTAAGTGTGCATAACTATCACAAAAAAAAAAAAAGAAATGAGTCGCGGCTTTGGAAAAGGCTCGCCCTCAGCAAGCCTGTCCATAGAGTGACTAGACAACACTTATTCATCATGTACTGAGCACATTCAGGATAACAGAGAAACCACATAAGAGCTATCCTATGCATGTATGTGCAGATCCAGGCACTCTGACATGGAGGTAATGAGCCTCCTCCTCGTCATCCACATCCATCAATGACACGCAGGCAGCAGATTAGATGGACTGCATCCATCACCTGCCATTACACACTACTCCTGCAGGCTTTTTTTCCAAAGAAACAAGATCAGGGGCACTCCACTTCACTCCCCTGCGTGTATACCAGAGTGTTTTTGTCAATTTGGAAGTGTTTTACTATGGCGTGCAGCTGTGGGGATATTGTACCAGTGGGCCAGAGGGACAAACTAAGTGGAGATCTGTGACCCGTGAAAGGTGACGCTGGGCACCGAAGCTCCTGCCTTGGGTAAATCCCCACTTCAATTTACCACCTGTCATGGCCGACCTCACCTACAAACAAACACAGAGAGGAAGTCAAATACAGAGCACACCTGAGGCCACGAGGAGATGAGACCAAAGACAGTTGAGCTAAACCCAGAATCCCAAGACACACAAGGTCAGCGTTTCCTTGGCGGCACAATTCATTAAAACAAGAAGAGAGACCAACAGCAGAGGGATCTCATTATAAATGTGAGCGTCAACATAGCGCAGCTGCATGCACTGATGGAATACTCAGGCTTTAAAGAGGGACTACGTGTACATTTCCGGCCTGAAATATGAGGCTCTTCTCCCCGCGGAATTTCCAGTTTCTCATAACATAACTGTTTGAAAGAAGAAAGGGAAATCTTTCTGGCTCTTTAATCTGTGTCATGATTAGTCATGTTTATCCCTAAAGGGGACACACAGCATGACAGTGGTGTTGTGCAGACAAAAAAAAAGGGAAACTAAATTGATCACAGAGTCAAGTGAAAACTTCTCATTTCAAGCTCAGCTGGTTTTAATCAGTGACAGTGACCAATTGATCGAAACATTTCCCACATGATAGCCAAGAGATTGAACAGATGGTTTTGTAATAAAAGCTTCACATGTACACAAGAAAGGAAAGTATATTGTCTCTTAATTTGATCAACAGGTTGAGCTCTGGACAGTGGTAAACAGCTCCTCATGTTGAAAAATAATCATTGCTATATCCTTGACCATAGCTCTAATTAAATGGTAATCCCCTTTAACAGACAGCAACAGATACTCAAATCCCTTTATCCCTCCATGTCACCCCAAGGCTTCCCCTGTAACATAAAGCTCACTCCTCCCCACCACCCCTCTGAAAGTCAGAGCCTCTGAGAAGCAGCTCGCATTTCAAGACAAAGCCTGATCCAGTGTCAGAAAGGAGACACTTTCCAAACCAGGCCTGCTATTTATCACCGAGAACCTGTTTTTCTGCCCGCTCCCTGTCTCACACCTCTGCCCTGAAAAGTTGCCTTTCGTCAGGCAGAGACTGACGGATTGTCGGGGGATCCAGCTCGTCGCAGCTTTACCGCTTCCGTGAACGACCGCACAATGAGTAGATGCCATCTAAATTACCTCGGCTCTGTCCGAAAAAAAAATTGACTGCACTTTGTGAAGGCAGGTGACGCAGACTTTGTTTGAGTTTCACACAAACATAAAGCAAGGGGTCGAGGAGCAACTGATAGCAACTGCGTCAGCACAGAGCTGGTGTGCTGAAGTTTGGAGGAACTGGATTTTCTGAGGGGACTTTTGCCTCGTAGCACAAAGAACACAAGAATTTACATCCTGAGAGATATCAACACTGCAACAGTCCAGCTTTTGTCTGAGTAAACAGACAATGCAGAGCAGCTGAGGCTGTTTAGAGAAAAGTGACAATTTGTCAGGATTTAAGACCTTGTTAAATACACAACATGGCTGTAGCTGGTTAACATGAAGTTTCCTGTGTGAAATTACATGGCGGGATAATCAGATAATGACCCGGCAAGGAGCAGATTTGCCTTGTTTAAAGGTGAGAGGTCACGTTATACAGACGTCTCAGTGTTTCAGGACCCCGAGGTTAAAACACATCCCGACCTTTGATCATAAAACTCAAACTCTGTGCGCGGTGTTTGACACCCAGGTCAGGCTTATGACTACACAGACTGTGGCTTAAGAGGGTCGGAATAGCCGTTTTCTAACAAGCAGCAACAAAGAGCCACTGATCCGAGGAACGTCTGAAGGCACACCCAGCTTTCCTGCACTGCAATGAATCCAAGAAAATACCTTTCTGACAAGTCTGCCACTTACAGCGTGAATGAAGAAAAACGTCAACGCTCTGAAACTGAACACTGTGCAGTAGTGAATATATTCTTTTCCCACACAACCCACCTCTTCTGGGCTGCAAATAAAGTGCAAACCTCTTGAAAAATCAAACTGCTTCACTCAACCAACAACTTACAAGCTAAAGCAAACACAAAATGTAAAAGAGGGAGGGAAAATCGACAGGCTGCTCGAAAAAAAAAGGTACAAGTCGTTTTTGTTTATTTTGCAGAGCAAGCCGTTATTTCGTTTTGGATTGGCATGTTGTTGGAGTACGGCCAAGAGAAACAGCACACTTGGGCTCGGTCTCCTCAAATACCTTCAGTCAACCTATATTTCAGATTCATGCAGCCACCTGCTTGTGTGTTAACCACGCTGAAAACAAAAAGCAGTGTCAGAAATGTACCGTCGTTTAGAGAAGTCAGGCAGAGGCGATACCATCGTTTAACACTGAGGTAAAAAAAAAAATCACATGAAGACTATGAGTGCAGAATTTTCACCATTTCTATGGAACGTCTATGTAGGAAATCCTCTCACTGAGCTGAGTAGAAAAGAACAGAGGTTTCATTTACAAACTGGAAAAAAAAAAAATCAATGAAGGCCTCACATTAAACAGCTCAAAGCGTCTTTGGGAACTGGTCTTCATCATGCAGTAATATTCCATCATAAAACACAGAAAATGGGCCATTGTTTATGGCATGCACTGAGTAGTCTGGCAACACTACATTTAACAGGATCTAAAACCACACATTTCACCAAATAAGAAGCATATGGTTTCACATTCAATTACAGCTATTTTCTCTCCGGCTAACATTTAACAAGAACCACTTGTGCTCTGCTGCACAGCTTCTACAGGAATCACCTCACCGCACAGCTCAGTGCGACCTCAGGATCGAGCCACCTGAAAGCAGCCCTCATTCATAAAAACAGGCCTTTAAAAAGGGACATGAGACACACCGCAAGATCCTGTACAACGTTTTCCTTGCAGGCATACAGAAAAGGTAGTGTTACAGACTACACACTACGACGGCAGTCAATCATCTTCGGCTCATAAAAACTGTAAAAAATGGGAAAATGTCACCATGAAAATTTAGCTGTCAACACATTTATAAATAATGTGCGTGCATGTGTGTGTCAGCTTACAGTTACTACAATAATCTAATTGAGAAAAATTAAAAAAAAACTGGGTTAATCTCAGAGTCTGAATCTGATCTCAAATCCATAAGTAGTATTAGCAGCAATCTGCACGCAATTTCTATTAGAACAGAGAATGTGTAGGTTTTAGACAGGTTTGGTAAAATCTGCAGGAAGTTTCAGCTGTTTTGAGTTGAGCCACTATGATATTTAGTGCTATCATCTTTTTTAATTATAACACAAGCACACTAACTTGTAAAGTTTCTTGTAAAAAAAAAAAAAAAAAAAAAAATTAGTACTATAATTTATGACGCTGTGACCACAAAGCACTTAAAATGAGTTTACTATGGTGTCAGAAGGGGTAAATATGAAGCCTCACATCCTCACAGTTACAGATTCAGCTGCCTGGAAGACTCAACGTCTTATGTATGTTACAAACTGGCTTTACTGGGACCAGATGCAGCATCCAGTGCAGATGCATTCTAGTTTAGAGTGGTATTTAATAAATTAATCTGAGCGCACGGCATCACCTGACTTGCAGTGAAAAATCAGATCAGGATCACGGGATCATGTTGGTCACTTACCCATGCCTGTCATCACGGCGGTAATTAGCTCCACTACGGTTTCAGTGCTCAGTATTTTTGCTCAAGGACAGTCCTGAGAAGTACTCCCCTTGAGCAAAGCCCACACCACAGCTGATGAGGTGCATCATTTCTTCTTTGTAGAAAATCAGTAGGAGGCCCTTTTACATTAGCTATTGTCAGAAAATTTACCTTTGTAATCTGTGAGAGGCGTGTCTGAGGCCCACAGATCCTTCTTGTGCCCCCGACCTTTAAGCATTCATTACACTTACAGCTGACAGGGTTGCCATTATGAGCTCACACTTCCATCTGTAGTCTCTTAAACTCTGGATCTCTTCCTCACTTGGAATCAGGTTAATGCTTGTTAAAGTCCATCTGCACTGAAACCTGAGCAGCTCTCTGGGGGAGTGACCTCACCTCCTCTCTGAACCTCCAACCTCTCGGTCTGATGTCCTCCAGCTGCCCAAATCACCCATACTCCATGCCGGAACTTAAAGTCTTATTAGGACATTTCAACCGCACAGTCAACCACTGTCCGATTTTTTTACGGACTCACCCACCAACAGCACACTGCCGTAAAAAGTTACTTTGATATGCAGCCAGAACCCATCCCTCCTCTGATCTCCAGCTGGGAAATGACAAGGAAGGGGAAGCTCATCATGTCTGACTTGCACATGTAGATTCATAAAGTTGTCAAACCTGGAGGATGCCTCTGAAATGTGCACTCCTGTTATGTTCTGAAACACTGGAAGCAGATGAAGACGTGAATTGTTATGACGATGCTGCATTTTGCAGCTGTTCACAGTGAGCCAGAGGTGGTCTCACCCAGTGTAAAAACCGCCCAAGTGCACCGGTTACTTTTCCTTCCTTTCATAAACATTTATGTAATATAGTCAACTTTCCAAAGCAAACCAACCATTTACCAGAAATAAGGCACAAAGTAATGACTTCAGGAAGTCCACAGACTAGAGAATCCCAAATGACACCCTCAGAGTAACACTTTTACAGAAGTGAGTGTGAGTTTGTGAGTGTTTACGGAGAGAGAAGAGGGGTGCTGGGGCCGACAGCTCTGGGAGGTTCAGGTCTTTAATGCACTCAGCTTATTCTGTGAACGCCTCTCACTGCTTCCTTGCACTGGGGAACTCGCTCATGTTTAATGCCTTTTGAACAGCCACAGAGTTTTAGAGAGAGTTACAGTGCCAAAGAAGATCAAACAAAGAGGGAGAGGTGGAGGAGGAAAGGCTGCAGGACATCCAGCTCTTTCTCTTGTAAGAGGTGAGAAACATTTGTAAGGGTGTCTATGAATAGCAGAGCCTGTTTAATTCAGGATGTTGAGTTCAGTCCGGATAAAAATCGTAAAACATAGTTTTCTAGTCTAATTATATTTTTTTTTTATTTAAAGGGACACTGTGTAAGTATTTTATCACCTCAAATCAACATCTTCATTCATAAATAGATCCTCATTGTTGTAAAATGACCAACAATCTGACTTATCCTCCTGGGCGAAGAATCAGTTATCTGTCTTTACATAGAGCGGGTCGCTCATACGGAAGCTTCCATGTCTTTCCGGTCTATCAAAAACTATGAACTGTCGAGTGGGACATAAAGCACTACCTGCTAGTACCCATAGGACAAAATGCATTTCTGCGATTCACGTTTCACGGAGAAGCAACGTGAAGACGACAGTTTTACTTACCCAACACTGAACTAAAACCTGCACTGAACTTTTGGTCATAATGCAAGACCACACTCATGCCGCTCCGAAGGAGAAGGAATCCTCATCACCAAAAAAGGGCCATAAAATGACCGGCGCTCCGGGCCGGGGATCCGCCGTGTGTGGCCGACCGGGAGTGCTCGATGCCTGGCCGACGGCCGGGGCCCGTCGGGAAGTCCTCTGGACCGGAGGAGGGCTGTGGACGTCTGGGGAAAAATGACCGGGGCTCCAGGCTGGAGGCTGGGGATCCACAGTGATAGTGGCCACGCGAGAGTCGACCCATTCTGCCTACCGTAGTTCCAACCATGTTGCAATGCATGCAAAATCTAATTTAACCACTAGATGACAGAAAAAATTACAGTGTCCATTTAAAATACGTAAGGAAAACTGCTCTTTTCACCAGGAACATTTAATGTTACTACAAACTAGATTACTTAACCCTTGTGTTGTCTTGTGGTCAAAATGGCTCCGTCTCTATATGTAACAACAGAGAAGAAAAACATAAATTACCTTTTTTTGTATTTTATAGTTGAATTGTACATATAAGAATATATCACAGTACTATCTCTCGCTAAAAAAGAATGCTTGGATCTTTAGCAATAATAATAATCAATTCGATAATTTATTTTTGTGATGTAATGAAAACGAATGATGTCCAGTGATTAAAGTGTTTCTGCACTGTAAAGAACGACGGGGTGCTTATTCGTGCAAAATAGATTTTAGATTTTAGTTTAGTGAAAGCAGGTCATGGTTGACCCTTTGGACAAGAAGACAATGTTAAGACGACCCAAAGGTTCAGTGAAAGGGTGCAACATTAATGAGCTATTGCTGCAAGATGTCTGTGAGTCTGTGACATCCAAACAGGAACGAACACAGAGGAAACACCACAGCCACCTTTAAAACATTGGTCATTAAACATGCGTTTGTGTTTGAACCAGAGCTTTTTGAAAGAGGACGGGATGGCTTCTCTGCTCTTTCTTACATCAGAGGGCACTTGTTGATCCAGAGTCAGACAGTCAAAGCAAAAGAGCGCAAGGGAGGAACAGAAAAGGAAAGTGAGGAAGCATGGCAGAGATGATCACCTGGGGCTTGTGTGTCATCTGACCTCATTTAAGATGGACCTGTGAGGCTGCAGGGAAGGCAGGGGTGTAGCTTTCACTGCAACCTTTTCTTTGCTTCCGATGAAATGACAGGACGGGAAGGTTCACACAAAAAGGCACAGTAAGACGCCTGCCTGGAAACCATCCACAGAGAGATGAAAGAGCCTCGGTGAAGTCATGGTGCAAAAACGCAACGGGTAGAAATAAAAGATGGAGCACAAGATACAGGAAAGGTCTGTGTACAATGTCATCTCCTCATTTGTTACAGAAGAAGGAATGAAAAGGCAGGGAAATGTATGTCTTATTTGATGAGCGGTCACCTCAACACACATAAAGCATCAGGTGTGCTTTGTTTGTTCAGTCCATCAGTGATGACACATACACTGACATGTTCCCAGAGGTGCATAAGCCCCATCTGTACACCACCCCAGCACATACACAAAATAGCCTTTCCTGTACGGCGTCAGTCTCCGTTTACAAATTTGTTAAATTCCAGAGGCAGTGAAAGCACCGTGTGTCCAGCTGCACCACAGGAAATCAACCACCTAACAGCCGTCGACCTTCTCCTGCGAAGGTTGTTGTCCAGACCTGCATGGAGACCGTGACCTTTGCCCTCCATCCTGACCACACACACACACACACACACACACACAGAGAGCTGAGACACCACCCACCAGTGAGGAAAGACAGGACTGTGTCCCTCCTGGCTGGGTCCTAACCTGGACGAGGACACAAAGCAGTGGTGAAAGCATCCTCATCCTCTGTGACGTAACGCCAGGAGGAAACAACCACAACTAAATATCCACTTCCTCTGGCACAGGAGGGGGATTCAGGGATTGTACCGTTGTCAATTGTCAGACACAACAGGGCATTTCTATCTGTCATCACCTCAGCAGATAAGGACAGGAAACAGTCCTGCGGTCCCCAATCAACAGTGTTAGCTGGCTGCACCTGCACAGAGCAGCCCATTGTAGTATTTTAGTACTGTCCGGTGTGTTTGTCCTCTGTGGGGATTGACCATTGTCAGGGTATTCAGGGCAAAATATATGATATTGTTGAGTGAGGCTGGTAAAAGTTGAAAGTGATGAACAAGAGGAAAATCTGCCAGGCTGACTGACCACAGTGTACATGACAGTGTTATAGTATCTTTAAAAGCAAGTCACCTTGACCATATTGAAAATTATAAAGGTTTTTTTTAATATCTTTTATACAGTCAAACCAGTCCAGAAAAAAACAATAGTTGTGAAACTATTAGGCTTGATAGGATTAATATTATAGTTTTGAAGTGGTACAGTTTTTCAAATGAGGTGAGTAGTCTCTGTCGTCATTTTATTTTTTTAACTGGTACAAAGTTATCTTAAAATATTCGAATGAAGCAAAGTAAGTCTGTAATCAACCAGGGCTGCAGACTGCAGGTATAGACATTAAAAAAAATGTTGCTACCAGTGAGTTATTTAAAGAAAACCTTTCATCTACATTAGTCTCTGTGTTTTTGCAACCTGTGCACATATTCAGATAACTTTATACAGGGCAATTTTCATGTTTAATAAAAACCCTAAAAATATCATGATCAAGTGCACCCTCAAGACTTTTATTCTTGGCAGAGCAGAAAATCCCTTTAAAAACAGCTTTTAGACCATGCAGCACTAATGTTCTCCATGGAAACCCAGAATAAACATTCAAGCAGTATCAAGTATACTAAAACACACAATGAAATCTGTTTTTAATAAACACCAAGAGCAGCCCCATACATCAAATGAGTCTCCACAATAGAAGCTAGAGCAAAGTGGAAGGATGGAGGGGACAAGGCAGGACAAACAGGAAGCAGCGTCCTGTAGCAGATGGTCCAGGATGAACCTGTGACCTTTTGTTGCACAGGTGAAAACAAACCAACAATAAAACTTCTGGAGCCATGTTGGTCAGAAATGGACACAGAACACAAGCCAGACTAGTGAAAGTGAAGAAGCAGAGCCCTGTGTGTCAGCACAAACGTGAGAGACAATTTGCTCAGATAGAAAAACAACTTTCCCACAGCAGCTCTGTGACTCTCTTCCCATCAGGAGAGACATGCAGCTTTACCAAACCCACTCAGTCTGCCTCTGTGGTGCCATCCCTCTGTCAGAAAAGATTATAAAAAACACTGAAGTCTGGCTCGAGCACAGACTCAGAGAGAGGTTCAGATAGAGGGCGGCAGAAAAGAGGACGGGTTTAAAGGGATTCTGCAGTTGGCATAGTTTGAGAAACTGGAACGAACGAAATGAAAAGGCGCAGAGGAAGGTGAAACAGAGTGCCAGTACAGCAGCAGCAGAGGAGAAACAAGACGGCAAGGCTGCCGAGGCTGTTTAACATCATTAAAACCACAGAAAATAACAATGCTGCCTGTGTAATGAGCTTCCCCCTCTGCTGTGGGTAATTACTGCCTACTAATACAGAACAATGCTGACCATAATGTGCTAATGCCGCTGGGCCGTACTGGCTGCAGGAGAGGAGATGTATAATCATCAAACATGGCTGGGAAACAGACCTCGGGTCAGCAGAGGTTTCGCTGGGTGATTATGCCGTCAATAAATAAATCTACTGAACGACCAGCTTCACTGTTACAAGCTGATTACAGGGCAAAGAGCAGAAAGATGAACAACTGTGAAAAAGAACCAATGAGAGAAAACGTCAACGATAAACCCACTTTTCAACATTTTAATGCTGTTAATTAATACTTTAATTTAGAGCAGCACTGCAGAGTGGAGGGGTAAAACCCTGGTTCATTGTGTCTAGAGAGCAGAAACTGGGAATGAATGAATGAATGAATCTCTGGGCTCAGAGGGCGCTAGTCTTCAAGTCAAAAAAAAATTGCTCTTGGAGACGCACGTATTCAAGTTCTGGGTCAATTTTATTATTTGGCTTCTTCTTTTCTCAGCGAAATAATCCTCTGATATCACATTGAGATATTTCCAGCACAGTGAGGACAATGAAGTTTGATCAAGAAAATAAAACAGTACATACACCTCGCTAAGTATCTTGCATGTGACCGATCACTTCCTAATTGAGAAAACTAATGACACTATTAAACATGATACCGTGTGGAGCGATATTCTGTGTACAGTGTCTTCAGGTTGCATCGGCACACTTGATCCTGACTGATCACGATTCACAGCACGCAGGAAGCATCAGCCATCCCCGTTACACATCAAGTCAACGTTTTCTTCAAGCTGCAGAGCACAAAGAAATCTCTCCAACTGAAACGCCCTCTCTGAACTATGTTTTCTTCATCCCCACAGCAACAATTTCAAAGGAAACCATTTCAAGAAATATTGTTGTGGTGGGAAATTCTTCTTTGTGAGGACAACTGAAAAGAAACACCGCTACTCCGCCAAAGCCTGGGAGAACACCAGCAACAGTACAGAGCTTTGGTACACATCCAAAATGCATGAGCACGAATTCAAAGGAACCGGAAAGCTCTAAAACATTCACGGACTCCCCACGCCAAGAGCTGATGAAGCCATCAGCTCATCACTGATATGAGGACGTGCAAACCACTGACGGTAGATATTTTCTCTCCAAACAAGGACCAGGCCCTGTGCAGGGTCAGTTGTAGCCAGCTGACCCCATTCATTAGAAGATCAAACACAGTTGAAGGCCCTTCCCATTAAACACCAGCAGCCCTTTCAGCCTGTTTAAACCTGCTGCTGTGGCGGGGAGGAGCTGAGGGCTGATTGAGAGCTGCCTGATGTCACTCTGCCTGTGGCCCGTTGCTATGATGAGTTCATTCAGCCTCAGGACACAAAGAGTTAATGGCTGCTTGGATTATGCAACGGCATGCCAGACGCCTTTCTCCTCTGCTGCCCTTCTTTCTTCCCTCCTCCTCCTCCTCCCCTCCAAACGGGCTGAAGCCAAATTAGGCATTCCTGCACGTTTTGATCAGATGCATTTGAATGCAGTGGCAGCACTGTGCATGCTTTGGCACCAATGTGGGAACAAAACAGGGATTTTGTTTCAGTCCCAAAGCGAGCTTCCCCTCACCAGGGCCTCACACCTGCCCCATGGGGGAGAAAGTTGTAGTAACGATTTACAACTGTTGGAGTAGCGGCGAACCAATAAATATATATGTATTCATCATTTCAAAAAGTAAACATGAAAGCAAAGGTTATCACTAACAGTGATCCAGCAACAGCAGATCGGATGGGCTAAAGACAGTCAGATAAGATCTGATAAGAGAACAAAAATGTCACTTTAGTGGAGAATCACTTCCCAGCAACTGCAGTGTGACCAGGCACAAGATTTCCAGCTTAAAAAAAATATTTAAATGGACTGAAATAAGACATTTTAATAAGTAAAACTAAATTTTAAACATGCATTGCTTGTAGGGATGTCCCGATCCAATATTAATATCAGAAATCGGTCCAATATGAGCGAAAAACACAGTATCGGATTATATCGGACTGCATCTAAAATCTCCGATATAAACACTCCGATACCAGCAGTCCATTCCAGAGCAGCATGCAGAGCCCAGTGATCACAACAACAGCTGAGCTAAGGTGCTAACAAAGTACCAAAGAGCAAGAGTGATGTCAGCCCTGTGGCAGGATTATTCATTAAGTCTGACGTCTGCTTCCTATCCGCTTTAAATTCAGAGGACTGTTAACTGTTATTATCTCCGAGCAGTTAACACAGCAGCTAGCGGCTAAGCAAATGTCAGAAAAATGCTGGCTGTAATTTCCCATAAATTAACCACGGATCTTATTCCATCTGATCAACGGTCCAAAACTTTCATTCTGCTTATGACATAAGGCTACTAAATGTTTAACTTTAAAAAATGTATTTTCAAAATAGCAGCAAATTCCTACAAAAATCACCACTGTATGTCATTTGAATTACGAGTTTTTTAAGGGATTAAAAAAAAAAAAAAAAAAGATGTTTAGAACAGTTTGGGTTCATTTTTGTTTTGCAATAGTCAGAAGTGATTTTTGGGACTCTTGGGAGTCTTGGTAAATGACAAAGCTCTTCCAGCATGTTATCCTACAGGAATGGCAGCAGCAAATAATTAGAAACACCACCAGCGTTAACACAACAAAAGTTGGCAGCAGCAGCGGGTCCAGACTCACCACTCCTCCATCCCAGACAGGAGACAGAGCGGAGCAGCAGGCACCGAGACAATAAACAGCACAGATCCCTGCAGACTGGCAACCACGACAGACCAACTAGGACGGGAAAAGAGTAAATGAAAGAGACAGAGATCTACGAGACCCGACTCCAATCCCAACCTCAGAGTCCACCAGCAGAGCCAGCAAAACCAGCAACACATGAGTCGACATGCACGCACTGAGTCACACGCACACACAGCAGCTGAACATGGGTCATTAAGGGCAGTAATCATCGTTTAAATGGAGGAGCTCTGTACTCGCAGCCCTTTGTTTATTTGGCTTTATTGATGACCGGGAGCCAACAGAGGCCACAGAGGACAGTGGTCATTATGAGCTGTGGTGATTTTCCAGTCCAACCAAAGCAAAGAAACCTCAGGGAGATTCAGCAGCAGGTATGCTTCCTACACACATTTGTTGCTCAGCTGCAACATTAGCCCACACGGCATGTTATAGGCTATCACAACCACCGTTCTTTGATTAATCCTTCCCTCGAGCTGGAGAAAGGTGTTTTTGGCAACCAGTGAACCATACCTTCAAAATACCTCCAACAGACGCATTTTAAAAACACTGGCAAAAACAAAAATAATAATAATAATACCAATTTATTTTGGTCAGGAGAAAAAGCACAGTGAGGACAGGTAGAGCTTTTCAAATCCCAGTTCATGCTTTCTTCCCTCCTTTGCATTTCATCTGTGCTCCATTACTACGCTTCTTTGACATCAAAGAAAAGACGAGACGTGGGAGAAGGCATCAAGTTGTACCTGCCAAACAGGACGTCTTCACTTGTGTTTGAAGACAGAGTACAAACATTTATGACAGCCTTGCATGTTTTCAATTTAGCCATACAGACACACAGGCTGCCTCACCACTCTTCACGATCTTTAAAGATGGCAGACCTATATCAGGTTTGGGGTCATGAACTGGAGAATAGAGGAGACACAATTGACATCAGTTTAGAAGTGACATGCACAAATCTCAGATATTGAGTATACGATGATAACCTCAGACAGAGTAAGAGGATCCTCCCCAAACAGCACGTACCAGCTGGGTGGAAAAGACTCTCTCTTTCAAAAGGCTTCACCTAAACCTGAATAAACATCAGTCTGATAAATGACCAGAAACCAGAGCCATGCAGGGCCTTAAGGATTCCTCCCCCAGTCTCACAACTTGTGCTACCAGTCAAACTTTCTGATGTGCACAAACACACAGAGAACCAGAGCTTATTATTTCAGCACCGTTCATCACTCTCTGCTCAATGCTTTGTTTTGTTATCATGCTCGACCATACACTGCCTCATATGGGTGCATAGTGAACGTCTGTAGGGGAGTTAAAACATATCTTTCAGTGCTTCTCTGCAGGGATATACACACATCTTGACTTTTTTCGTAAAAGGCAAGGTTGTAGTTTTTAACTAAATCATTAATTCAGACGGAAGTCGAACTGTTGGGCGAAATAACACCAGACATCATCAGAAGAGTTGAATCTTCAAAAATAACAATAACTCCCTCTTAAAATGGTCTTGTAAAGTTATAAACCTCTAATGATGTATGAAGTTTACTGCATCAACAGCTGAACACAAAAGACACCAATCTCTCTCCATGCAATCCACCCGAATGTGTTTCAATAAATTCAAACAGTACAACTTCCTTTTGACTATTTTTGTCCGGCACAGGATCGTAAACAGCTACCCGCCCCACACAACATCTTCCAGTGTGTATTTTAGCTGCCATCTCCTCTGAATGATCTACTCAGAATCAGGCCAAACAGCCTACAGACACAGCAGGGTTAATAAGAGCCAAGCATATGGATTTTAAAATAAAGCAGTGGCAGGCAGGTGGGCATGCTAACAAAACATCCTGGTGTCTGCTCTCCAGCCGAAACACTACAATGCTACAGATCAGCTTTATGGACTTCAACAGTGGAACCACCACTCAGTAAAACTCAGTCGATTCTTGAATACAGGAGAGATTCTGCACAACACTGACTTATTATTGTATATTTCTAAGCAAAGTACCTTCCATTTGGTGACTATAAAACACATCCATTACCCAAACCCTGTGATATACTCTGTAGTTTCCCACTCCTGCAGTTTGGTAATGATATCTTGTTTTACAGCAACACCCCAGAGAGGATACACAAGTCAATAAATTCTGGGCTCATATTGAATTCCATCATGAAATTTGATCACACGCCTCTAAATCATCTTGAGGTTAATATTAGTTTTTGCAAAGCCATCCAAATTATTAATGTACCAGGAGAGCTGCTCTATGAGAGAGATCAAAGCGAAGACGAGTGTGTGAGGATGTCTAAGAAACACTCTGCATCTATGTCGGCTCCTCGGGCATAAGCACAGGCATTCCTTCACATACGTACTGCAGGGATGAAGCTGCTGTAATGAAGCAGTGGGGTAAAGTGGGGAGGAAGGGTGGAGGTTATGAGTGGGTGGATGGGAAGAGAGATGCAGCATTAACATTATGGACATCAACTCCATAAGTAGCTTTCATCTCCTGAGAGCTGCTTCAGAAACACTGCGCTGGTCAGCCACAAATAGAAACCAGATCAAGATACAGCGAGTGGGGCTGCAAAACAGAACGAGTACTGTAAACTGAAAATAAAAAAAGTCCAGGGTAAATATTTGACCACGGCGCCCAGAAGCAGCAGATCAGACAAGCCTCCAGAAGCATGGCGTGTTTTGTGTGGACGGCTTCATGTGGGGAATAAAGCCACCATAAAAACCTTTCATTCGCTGCCATTTCTGGCTCATGCTGCACTCCGGCACATCCAGAAAGCCCTTTTAAAAATAGGACATTTCTAAAATGCGAGGCTGTTATGACAGTACCTGGCTTTACTCTATTCATGAGTCGTATAAACAGGAGCCTCCGTCTCCCCTGCTGCCTGCACACAGAGGACACATTCATCCCAAAGTGGGCACCATGAGGAGACTGGAGGGGGGCGACAGACAGACACTTCAACTTAAAGGAATTTTTCAGGCACTCTGGCTATCAGGGCCGTGTTGAAGGGCCGGGCAAACACAATCTGTGCTCGTCTACGTTTCAGTCTGCATGTGGAGATGAGATAAAACTGACTGAGTTTTGACATGATGAGCGGCAAGTTAATGAGGCCGATCCTTGGCAGGGATAAGAGCATTCTTTGCACAAACTAGGAGGGATCCTTTCATGGCTCCGCAGCTGAGGTTATGAACCTTAAAAAGGCTTCATCTATGTGGGGATGGGGGCCTTACATCATGTTAATTTTTCCTCCTCTCTTTTTTGGGGATAACACTCAGGTAGAAGCACAGCACTGCTCTCCAGCCATGCATATGAATGGCACCCATGAAAGCATGCTACGCTGGGGCTCAGAGAGGCAGCTCAAACATGCAAACAGAGCTATGAATATGATAATCAGAGATGGCGTATCCAAAGTGTTGTGTGAGGATGGAAGTACACTCCTGGGAATACACTATGATGTGGCAGGGCTGCTTTCAGTGATAGTGATGGAGAGCCACCACTTCCTCTGCTCCTGATTACATATTTAATTACTGTGTAAACAGTCATATGTAAACAGAAATAAAACTCATATTGGTATTGCTAAGCAAGTAATTCTAATTCATTTCTGGGCATGAATTCACTTCCCCCAAAAACGGGGGCCAGTGGGGGAGGTGCTCCCCTCCTCCAAAATGCAGTTTGAACTCTTTACATTGTCACCTTAAAAATGATTTTCTCTGAAGCAAAGAGTGAGAAAAGCAGCTCTAACTGTGTAACAGCACAGCAGACATTAAGCCCAAATAACTAACTCCAACAGCAACACAAACCCCTTCAGAGAAGCATGGAGGTCAATGCCGGGGACAATCAGTGTAACTTAAAGGGTTTTCTTGCCTTCCTTCCTCTGAATAATTAGAAATAAACAGAAACATGAGCCTGCTGGCTGTTAGGGATGTACCGCAGCTTGTTACCAACCTTGGAGGCAGATAATACCGAGGGCGAACATCGTATCCACCGGTGGTTTTCTCCTGTTAATCGCCACAGGGGTTCTCCTTCCGTCCCTCCGCCGGGTCTCGCTCCCTCCTGGTGGACCCATGACCGTCCTGGTGCTCGCGGCTCCCCGCTGCTGTTCTCCGCGGATACGGGAGAGCGCTGGTGCGGAAGCGCAGCGTCAAACAGGTCCGTGCGTCACAGTGTGCGTGCAGGTAAACTAACCCCGTTACCTGCGCAGGTCCCCGGGAAGCCACACGGCCTGCTTACCTGGCTGTTTTTGGAAACTAGCGAGAACAACGCAGAAACATGTGGAGACTGACGATGTGGTTCACAGGCCACACAGACGAGCGACTGAACGAGTCCAAACCGAGAAACCGCGCCGAAAGTTTGGAGCAGAGTTTAAACTTCCAGGCAGCGGACGGTTGGTGAGGGTTTAGCGCCGCGGCGGTGAATTTAAAAAGCCGTTCTGAAGAGCCGCTGTCCGCCTGCGTCCAGAGCCGCCGACCACCAGACCAGTTCAGCCTCCACCGAGAGGGAGTTTCACTCCGCTGTGTTTCCAAGTTGTCTTCCTCTCTCCAGCTGAAGTGAGCTCCACACCAGAGTCAAGCTGCCGGAAACAGCAAACACCAGTTCCTGTGAGGACTTTCAAAATAAATGTTGGAGCGATTTTTTTTTTTTGTGAAGATAATACTTTTTGATTTTGAGTTTAGAAAACCGATTTTTATAGTGTGTTAAATGTAAATTCGCAGCACATAACTTTTGATCACATATTCAGCTTTCAGCTTTATTTATTTCATAGTTTACTCTTCCGACATTTTATTTTCTCCTCCACTTGATCAATACATTTCTGATTCTTGCATAAGCACGTGCGTTTTATGCGTGTGTGCCTCTGTTTTATTTCAGTGTCATAGTATCAATATATCTCTTTACTTCAACATTACACACAGGCCCTTCAGCAGTTTCAAGTATTTTTGCAGACCAAGCTATGCTTTTATTTTGAAATAATCCCGCACATCCTCTATCAGTCTGTGTATCTCTGATCTTTGACGTTAATCCCTGTTTCTCTACAGAGCAGCTTCCGGTGCTTAAACCCGACCTGGAAAAAGTCAGACAACACTGCGACCCCCTGGTTCAACCTGATCACTGTTTCCTTCACATGCACAGCACTGAATTAATTAACCTCTATTTTTCGATTAATATTTATAGTGAATTAATGTTGTTATTATGCAAATTAATTGCAAAAGTTTAGAGGCTTTCTCATTTCATCTATCAAAATCTAAAAGTCTATTATTATTTTAATTCGTTAATGTATAATTCTCTATTTGACACCTCAGTAAATGACTATGTCGTAAATTGCAGAAACCCTGTGAGTCCTGCTCATGCTGGCATCACTGGAAGTACTGGGTATGGGACCAGTGCCATGCTGCTGGTCCAACTGGCCCCTACACGGCTGACAGAAACATGCAGTCAACCAAGCAGAAGGGTCAAACCAGTGTCGCTGCTGGGAAGAGTGGGGGAGCATGGTTTTAAAAATCAAATAAAAATTGTTATTATACAAAAACCTTTAATGAAAAGATAAAAGCCTCTGACAGGAAGGCATCAACTCTACTACTCTCCTTCTAGGAGAGGCTCTCTATAGAATGAAACCATCTGGGTTCACTCAGTGCGCTCAAAAGTGATAAAGGACTGAGGCTCCACATTAAAGCACTGACAGACTGTCTGTGAGGTTACCAGTGAGCAGCGAAACCCCCCTGACTTCTGCCAAGAACAGCGAAGATCTGGGAGAAATATCACATCTTAGCAAAGTATCAGGCTTCCCACACTTAAACACTGACATTAAAGATCTTGGTGGAATTCAGTGCATTATAATTTGCGGGGTTAGAGACAGGGCAGTATATAACAACATCATGACAATGGATCTTGTCCAGTATTTTCAAGCTAATTTATTCATTTAATAAATTTAAACATACGTTATTTTCAGGTCAAGGGCTGTAGGGAATCCCAAAATCTGCCATATGATAGATATAAATACTTCATTAACCCCGAGGGGAATTATTTTTTATTTTAATTCAATTTATATATAATGTTGTGTAAAAATAAATTAGAGAAACATAGCAAATAGGAAATTGTTGGTTTTATTTCTGAATCAAGACCAGCATGTGGTTCTGATTTGCTATTAGACAGTATTCATATTTAGACTGTGTACTAGGATAGATCAGATCAAAACATTCAACTTTTACCCAAAATAACACTAAGTTCTATTCTCACTATTTTCCTGATGACTTCTATGATTTGTGATCTTATGATTCTATTGTTTACATTTACTATAAATGATGAAAGGAAAACAATGAAAAAAAAATAAAATTACAAAACTTTCCAGTTATTTTGAGCGTCACTGAAAATGCAGTTGTTGACAGAAGACACCCATCTAAGAATTGTGCAAAAACCATTAGAACCAAATCATTATCACATCTAGACATGTATCACAATCACTATAAACAGCATTATAACAGGGTGTGCTCACAGTTAGCAGCTAAACCTGCAGCAGTTGACTGAAAGCAGAGGAACAGCCAGCCTGCAGGTGAGTCCTGCACGGCACCAGAGAACATTCAGGATGACCAGGGTTAATTAAGCAAGCGGCCCAGTCACATCATTCAATTTTTACATACAAACATCTAAAAAGTTGAACAATTTCATGGTTGTGTTTTTCAGCAGTCTGAGACCACAAATGACTATTTCTGTTTTCTCTGCATTGGAAGAGAAACCAGTGTAGAAAAACACACTTGGATCTCAAAGCTGTAGAGGTTAAAGCAGCAGCCATTTCAATTCTCTTTTCCAAAAACTTTGTACGTAAAAAAAAGTTATCCCGAACAAGTCATACGACTCAAATCATGTCAGCGAGATAGAAATGTTGACCTGCTTCCCAAAGCTTTGACCAACACCTCACATTGCAAGTAAATCTCAACAGGCAAACCCATTAAAATGAAAATAAAAAAAAAATCTCCAACAGTTTAATCATGTCAACTTTACATTATGGCATTTCAAACCCAACATACATATTTATTATATTTCTACTCTGGAGAAAATAGAAATTTACAAAGTATCTTCTAATTTGCAATAATAAACCAAAGAACGGCACAGGAAGAGAAAACATTTGACAAAAAAAAAATCTGAAATCAAAACATAAGTAGAAAGCAGAAAGGGTGACCTTACAGCAACAGAAGTGCAGAGTCACAGTGACAATCAATACGGGCCAGAGATGAGGTATGTTTACATGGCCACATTTAGGAGGCACTGAGGCGACACCAGGAACAAAATGAGGGGAACAAACACAAGATCTGTCTCTGGAAGACCAAAGAGGGTTTAAAAATGAACTGGGTAAAACACACCAGTTCTGTCTGTACATGTTCTGTTGACTGAAAATGTCTTTGGCTCTGGATGTTGGAGAAAAGGGTCCCTGGTGAGGCTGACAGGCAGAGGAAGGCCGTCCGGTAGTGTTGTTGGTGATCATCACGGCTCGGAGAACGAGCCGGAAGAAGGAGCATCTTTGGGTCGATGGACAGATCAGCTGCCGCTCAGTTTCCAGTGTAGAGATCCATAGTGCTGGAGCTCAGGCCACGGCTCTCCCTGAAATTACTGCCTCCCCGACCCTGACAGAAGATATGAGAGGGGATAAAGTTAAACCTTGATTAACCCCATAGCAAGGACATTTACATGGTCCCAGCAGCAAAGGTAAAGTGACAGAGCAACTTTACAACAACTTTGCAGCAACAGTGGAACAAAGCAGAATAAATATATATATAACAAAATACAAATATGTCAAAATAAAATAACTGAATAAACTCAAACAAGAATATACAAACAGTGTGCTGTAAAGCACTCCTTTACGCAGTGCAGATGGAAACTTGCATATTCTCAGTAAAAATGAATTAAAATGAAATGAGATGATTTGTTTGAGTATTTTAATATTGTACATGAAAGAATATGAAAGTTAAAACATGAATATTTACAGACTGTGCAAAATGTTACTCACATGGAACGGATCTTCGCTGGTTTTGTTCAGGTAATTTAAGGAAGCAGCTCGCTTCATGCTGTTGAACAAACAGTGAGAAAATAATGTTCATGCAGTATCTGTGTTCAGGGACCCGGTACAAAACAATCATTCATGGAGCTGGGGAGTTCATTTATGAATCTACTTTCCTCCCAAAGACATGGCTGTGAGTATAATGTGTTTTAAATGCCTGTTATCCATCATAAGAGAGGACTGCTTCTGATCTTACTTGGTGCTGCGTGGTTCAGGTGGTATGTTGCCCTGCAGTTTCTTCACCAGCAGCTCGCTGCTGCGACGCAGGACGTCCCTGAGCTTCCCCAGAGAGCCGCTGCGCTGGAGGGCCCCGCTGCCATCCTGCAGACACACACAAGAATCAGGCCATCCGTTCAGCACTGAAGATGTGAGAACAAGAACTCAGAAATACAAATATTCCTTCTGCTTTTTATTACATTTTGAAGATGTGTTTCTTGAACAAATAAAATGACCAGTACAACTTTTTATTAAGATAAGGTACTGAGGTATATGAGCAATAACAAAGGCAGTATGCAATGCTAACTAATTTCACTTCCAGATAATTGACCTTTCAATATAATTTTCATCATCCTTTAACTAAATAAATGCACATTTAAAAATGATGACCCAATAATTCTACATGAAACATAATTATTAATAAGGACTATTTGGTGTCTTACTTTGTCTTTTGTGAAGGCAAACTGAATAAAATTTGGGTTTGAGTCTGTTGGTCTTCAGAATAGTGTCATGGACACTATATTCTGATTTATAGACCAAATGCTTCATTAATATATCAAGAAATCAACCAGCACATAATAAAAATTTTCCACTTTTCCATCCATCCATTCATTTTAAATTAGTCTTGCTTCTAACAGTATAACAGCACATGGTGTGTGTTTTCATCAGCTGGCAGGATACACAAAGTGTAATACAGTCATATCACCAGCAAGGGGAGGCTGTGGACAAATCAGCTGATAACTTAACATTTCTGCAGCCACGTCTTCATCTGATGCAGAGAAAAGACCAAATTTCACAAATGAAAAACTTTATTTGAGAATACCAACAAGTGTTGATGCAATAATCTTCACAATGCAGAAATATAACGCAGTCCTAGTTACTAAGATAGTGCTTATAGACCATTTATGCTCTTCCACTTTAGGAAACTGAAGTCACACTATATATGTCAAGAATAGACAGTTCAATAAATAAGCATTCCACTAACACAACGATATTGTCATAATTATGTGATGTACACAGTCAAATTCTTTTGTTCAGAGTTGCATTAGAAGTATGGGTGTACTCATTGGAAGGAATGAAGAATCAAGGCAGGTAGCATACTGAAAAGCCATATAGTGAATGCACTTGTCAAATCTAGAAATACAGCCGACAATTACACTTTAAAGATGTTAAAGTCATTTTACATTCAGTTAGTTAAACATCTGAAATAACATGTTGATCTCAGGGAAAGACTCGCACTGGTACTTTCGGTGTCTAAAAACATGATTCACCAAAGTGACAATGTTCACTTGCAAATGACTGTGTAAGAAAAAAAAGGCAACACACTCCATTAAGCGTTGTGTTCAGAATACAGTATCCATAGCCAGATCGGGCACCGTGAATGTACCACCAAAACATACACAAATACTCACTAAAACTACTGTGGAATCCAGGCTTCCACTGAATAATAACACTAGAGCTTCTAGTCCTGCACCGACAAATAAAAAGGCAATTCAGGGCATTTACGTCCATTATTTTGAAATCTACTGTTATTTAGAAATCTCTCTCAGGTGGCCTGTTTCTGTGCTCAATGCTCCGCTTGGTCTCAGCTGTTATCAGCTAATGCTGCCAATTCCCTTTGTAAATGTGGCCGAGTACATAATGTACCAGCTTGTCACCATTCTATCAAACCAAGGACAGTGACGCAAGTAAGAGCAACTTGAAAATAAATTACCATGGCAACAAGAGCTTGCTGTGATCTGACCAGTTTGCTGTCAACTGATGTGGCCTCTCAATGCAGGAAACAACAGCCTTAATATTCAGCCACAAACACAATCAACACTTAAAAAATGTAAACAAAATGACACAAAATTGAAATTAAAAAGGAAATATAGCCATAAAAAATTGTCAATGCTCCCTTCTCATTTCCCACCAAACTAGGCAGCAGAATAAGTGACATATTTTGATTTGCATGTGAAATTATACAGTACCATTCATTTCCAAACTATTTAGGCATACAATCTCATTATTGTTAAGATATTCAAATCAGAAAACACACCTAGTGGCAAAAAACAGCTTCATTTCAAACAAAAGTCACTATTATGGCTAAACACAGGCACCAGGCTGGAAGCTATGGTTCAAGGTTGACTTTCATTTGTTGCAGACAAAATCAGAGAGAGACCAAAGCAGAGCAACTGTGGAAATTAATAATTTCATAATATATTGACTCCATAGTGATCGTAGCATCTTATCTGACTGTGAGCTAGAGTGATGTCTGGAGCCAAGGCTGCTGTCAAACGTGACACCAAGCCTCAAAATCTTTCATCTTTTGCCTCCTTTCAATAAATTATTTTCTCGCTCCTCTGATCTAGCTAAAAAAAAAAAAAAAAAAATCTACTAGTATTCGCCTATGGAAAAAAAAAAAAATTCACAAGTGGGTGCTGAGAAAATATGAGCAAGAGGCTTCCTCACAGGGAAAAAGATTTCACACGCAATGACTTTTTTTTAATGTTTAGTGTGAGAAAGAGTTTGAAGTCAAGATTTCTGACATGGTGGACAATACAAGGTTAGTGAGAGGAAAGGATAGATAGAGCGAGAGAGAGAGAGAAAGGAAGAGAGGAAAAAGAGAGCAGAGATGAGAAGACCAAACGTCCCAGCAGTTGTCAGCTGAACAGGGGACAGAGGTGACAGCCGGTGGGGGGCTTTCTGTCTCTGCCGGAGGGGACACCAGGAATGGTAGAGGAGCTGTTGGCTTTTGTTGGGAGAGAGAAGGCCAGAGGGAGCGACAACACACATCCTTTTGCTATTGTGTTGGGGAAGGAGAGAAGGATGGAGGAATAATCTTGATGGCTTAGGCCTGATAAAAGAGAAAGAGAGAAACAGACAAAAATGGCACACATTGTAAGATTAAGAGCTCTGGGTTGGGCTGCCTACGCTGGACACCTACACACTGGTGAATCTGAGCCTCGTCCCTTTCCTACACTTCTCTACGCTAGAATGATGTGGTACAACTGTCTATCCTAACCAAGTTTACTGTACAGAAAACTCTACATTTTCATACATCTCTGTGGTCTTTTACACTCCCTTTACTACTACTTTGAATTGCAACTGCTGCACAACAATGTCCCACAGGATAAATCGAGTTGGTTCTTATCTTATCTAAACCCCATACAATAACAAAACAAAACAACAAAAATGACCAATCAATCCAGCAGCCTGGGAGTCATGCTTCTCTTTCAAACATTACAGCTGTCCCAGGAGCTGCATTACGACAAGCAGGTCCGTGATGCAGTAGGTTTGTGATTGCAGTCACCGTGACTCAGCTGTTTTTCCTCTCTGGGTACCAAAAAGCCTTGACTCTGCACACTGCACCCAGACAGTGACTGTCTGGGAGATTGGATTAACATTTGTAAGATAAAATTCCATCAAGCTACATCTATATCTGACGAATGACAAATATATAATCTTAATCCCTCAGTACTAGCCTCAACTTGCCCTGTCTCATTACTTCAGTAACTAATTTACTAATTACCTAGCCTACTTCTGATGTCACTACATGCCAACCCACCCACTGTTTGGAATGAGAGTTTGAAAGGGAGAGTACAATCCACTGAGTGAGAAAAGGAAATTCAATTGACAGGCTGATTGGTTGTCATGGCATGAGAAATCAACAAGGAGGTAGGTTAGTAACATGTAGAGAGAGGAAAAGACAAAGGATGAAATCTAAAAAGCATGTGAGCAAACAGGAAGCACACTGAAGCGTCGAGACGAGAGCGCAAAGCAACTGCAGACACAAACATGCTTGTAAATCATGCATAAAGAGACACACGTACTGTACATACTACCAATTAACCCAAACACAACCACAAATTTGCCCACTGTTGTCAGAGTTGCTGCTTTGTGTACCTCCACTTGTTCAACACAAACTTGGTAAATGAGCTCCTGTAAAGTGGCACTCAGTGAAATAATGTCATAACGAAAGAGCAGGAATTTATTTGTACACAGAAGGTGTCAGGATCAGCTGTGTGAGTATGTGAAACACACGTATAGCCTCTGACATGTTTGGGCAAAGCTATACTGTGGAGGAGAGACAGCGCTGACGTGTCGATCACGTCATCTCTCAACCAGTATCACACAAGCAGACAGAACTTTACCAGCCTATAGTCTAAAACACAAGAACTTCTAGTTACACATACTTGTAAATGAATGGATTGATGGAATTTGTTAAGACATCTTTAAATTAAAAGCTCAAATTGTTTTGTGGCAAATTAGCCTTCAGGTCTTTTAGTGCATCTAATTTTAACTGCTTAATGGTCATGATGTGGACAGTGAAATGCGTGCACACACCCAGCAACCCCCCTGCATGCCAACATAATGAATATGCATGCCGTTGCATCTGCTGGAGTGAAGCAAAGTAGACTGAGTAGCTGTGTAATGCGTGTGATCATGTGTGTTGAGAAGCATTCACACAACAGCCAGCGAACAAAAACCCCACCTTTCTATTTAGTGTTACTCAGAGAGAGCAGCAGCAGACGTCAGGTTAACAGACATTTATCAACCATGTGAAAACGCAGTGAACACATGGTCCATTAGTGTGCATGTTATGGGAAAGCCCGGCCGTGGCGTTGTTACATGCATGTTTTGGGCTGGGTTGGTGTGGTGCGACTGCACTTAAGTGAAGGGGAGAGGCACAGGCTCAGACGAGGTGTCTCTGCTGCCAAAATCATTAATTAGGCTTGTTCGAGCTGGGACACGGCTCTATATAATTGGATACACTGAGTATCATGTTTTCAGCACCGACCTCTTTAATAAGGAGGAGAGGAGTTATATGTCCGATGGGAAACTGTGCAGAAACAACAGGCCTGCGGTGTAATGACACCATTGATAGTTGAGACACATGGACATTATAATGAGACAATAAAACAGCAGGATGGACCGATACAAATCAGCCACCCTGTTTACTGCGCATCAAGGATATTGGGAATCCTGTTATTTGTGGATGGATATGGATTTTGACAGGCTGCACCTCTGCGAGTCTCAAAAAAAATAAACATTTCATTTGTTGCCAGGGTGCCACAGAATGAGCTTGTGCCTTTTTATTTGTTACCTCTCCACTTGTGCAGAAGCATTGCCAGCAGAACAACCACTTATTAAAATGAGACACAGGGACTCACTGTCAAGCACTGGACAACAAAAAACACATCAACATCTTGTCCAAAACAAACTGAGATGCTGTCAAAAATAACAGGCCAGCATGCCAGGACACTCAATCAGCTTTACGTTTGGCAAAAAGGATTTCTAGCTCGACCTCATGAGAGGACAAAGGCGCATCTGCAGGGAGTCTATGGGCTGGTACAGATACAGTTCACTGAGTGCAGCCAAATCAGTAACTGGGAAGGTGCAGTAAATGTGCACACACACACACACACACACACACACACACACTTCGCCTTATACATAATAAATAACGTGCCTCATACTCAACTTGTAATCATGTGCAACCCCTGAGATAATGAAATAGGTCATTTCAGCTTAGTTAGCCAAAATTTAGCAAGTTGTCTCTGCCTTAAATGTCAAACCCTTTTATTTGTAAATCACTGTTTTTTTTTTTTGTAAATCACTCAATACACTGATCTAAAAGAGTCTTCTTGTCTCACCTCTCAGTCACTGCTCTGTACCAGTCCACGCTCTCTGTGACACTGTTAACACCACCTTGTTCCTCCAGTGAGATCGCTGGCATTGACTCGACTATGGTGGATTTGTACTCACCCCGTTCCACTCCACGGCCATACTCACTTCCTCGCCAGTCTCAGAGCCGCTCTCATACTTAACGCTGCTCAGGCTGTCCCTGCTCCTCCGCCTGTCACCATCTGTATCCTTCAGGATCTCCACCACACGTGTCTGGTGGATGGGATCAATGCCCTGATGGGAATAACACAGGGAGATGATACACAAACAGAAATTAGGAATAGCTTGGAGGTAGAAATCAGCTTGCTGATAAGAGTAAGAGAAGTATAAATTTACATGGAGGTATTATGTTTTTTTGTCTCTTTAATGAACTGTCAATGCAGAGACATGGGACATTTTAAATGTCTGTGAGATGGGAGTGATGTTAGGGAAGCGAGGCTCTATGGGGGGGCTATCAGTTAGAGACAAACCACTTACTGTGTTGCTCTGGATCCATAGCATTGTAAAGAAAGGGAAAGAAATATCATGAGATTTTGGGGACATTTTAAAGAATTTACAAAAACAGGACCTCATATGTTATCTGCATGCAGAAATGGACATTTTCAGACTAATGCTGCTGACCTGCTTGCGAGACCTCACGGCACACTCCTCCAGGGTCTCAGCAGCCTCTAGCTTGCCCTGCCGGCGGTACAGTGCCCCCAAGTTCCTCAGGGTGGTGTTCACTGTAGGGCTGGACAATGAGACAGGAACACTAATATTTATCCTAAGGTCATTCAAAAACATTTTTGATTTAAACTGTATTCTACAGGGCTTTGACTTCACATGTTTAGAAAATAAGAAATAACAAGAACAGATTAATCCTTGGCCTACAGTATGTGACTTTGTTTATGACCAGGTCACAAAACACACTTATCACACTGTGCCTCACCTGTTGACTTTGCAGGCCTTGTACCAGCCTCCATACTCTCCATATGGAGTGTTGTCTCTGTGCTTGCCCTGGAAGTAAATAAGGGACAGGAGGAAGAGAAAATAGCATGAAGGGGTGGTCTGAATCAGCAGAATTTATCCTGTTTACATAAAAACATCATATCACTAGGGCTTATACTCTGTGTGTGTGTGTGTGAGATGGAGAGCATCCCGAATAAAGGAGTGTGTTAAATAAACAGAGTGGTTTTCCCCATGTCACCATGTCCACCTTCTGTTGGATCCATTTATTTAATCTCTGCTCTGCTTTTAATCAGAATGACATAAGGATGACTGCACAAAGCCCTCACCTTGCTCATTTCCTCTCTCTCCTCTGCATGCATCCAGATGGGCTTGTTTTCAGCTGCGACAAACAGACAAGAGAGGTGGTCTACATACAGATACATATACACAGATAGTGTGTGTGTGTGTGTGCGCGTAGACATATAAATGCACCATTAAACTGTCCTGAACAAGCTAAAGAAGGTGATACTGATGACATAAAGAGTGACACATCATTTTCTGATAATATCAGTACACCTAAACATTACTTATTCATGCAACAGATGTGTTGAACATGCCTTTGAAACTCACAAATACAGCACCCAGGACTCAAAATTACAACGTATTTAACACCATTTGCAACAGTTTGTGATAAACTGTTGCTATTTAAAGGTGCTGTACTACATCCTTCAACTCTCCAACAGGTTTAAAAAACAAACTCTGAACTACTGTCAAGTTAAGTGACACATGAAAAATAAACCTCTCAGAAAATGATGAGCTACTTTTGCTATAAAAAGCAGCACTGTGCTGAGTCACTTTCATTTATTTTTCAAAGCAGTGAATCGAATCCCTGGAGGAAAGCCAACAAAAAGCTCAGCTACAATCAAAAGAGAAGAAAATTGCAAGAATCCTTTTTCCAGACAAGTCAGCTCTTTATTCTTTGAAAAGTCTGTTTAGATTCTTTGAGTCCTCTGAGCGGTGAAGGTTGGAGCCCTGCTTAGAACATTGTCCACTTTTTAACCATCTGTTCACCATCACTCATTCTGCCCGCTGGAGTGAGACAAACAGTTAAAAACAACAACAACAAAAATATCACGTCTAATCTGGATATATTTGGGACATTTGATGTGACCCACCACCACCAAGTGTGGGGGAAAAGAGGACAACAGCAATATAGAAGTAACCTTTAAAACCTGTGCTTCCACATACGGTCAGCTTTGCTATGAGGCCTTACCATCAACAGATCCAAACTCCTTCTCATGAGCACGGGTCAAAATCTCTTTGTAGAGAATTTCAGCCTCCTTGTATTTCCCTTGTTTGAGAAAGCAGGACGCCTGAAGAAGAAAGAGGAGAAAGCACACTTTAGTGTTGCATCAAATGGGCCCACAAAGCCTCACTTACCATCTCCACACAGCTTCTCATCATCAGAGAGACATGGGAGAAGCAGAAAGGGGAGGAAGCAGGGCAGCAGACAAAGGACCCCTTTTCACACAGAGCCTCCACTGTACTGCCGTATAGAAGATCCACCTCTGCCGGCTTTGCATTTTCACACTGGATCTAACCTAACCTGCATGTCTTTGGGCAGTGGGAGGAAGCTAGAGAACCAAGAGAGAACCCACACCACCACGGGGGAAAACATGCAAACTCCACACGACACGGCCCAGGTCAGACTCAAACCTAACAGAATATGTCATTTTTGGTGGCCCCTTTCACAAAGACATCAGTTCAGCAAATTCCTCCACTGCTGGCTCAGTGGCAGAACAACTCTGTCCCATCCCACAATTCTACCTCCGCACCTTTCATACAGAACAGTGATAATAACGACGTAATAAGGCGTGTGAAAGAGGCTACAGTTGTTCTATAAACACCTGTGAAGATTATGATGCTGGTGCTAAAAGAGTGAAATTACAATATAATAACATAATTACAATATAACAAACTGTCTTTTTTGAGTCCTCATTTTGTAGAGCCAGACATCAAACATAAGTTGAACATGATAACATAAAAAAAAAAACTTGAAAACATTTCAAGCAGTTGCAGGTCACATGCTGACCGCCCACAGACAGACAGAACAATAAAACCTGTTTACCTTGGTACATTCACAGCTCAATAGGGACTGTAATTCTTGTCAAAATAAAAAAAAACACATTGTACAGAAGTGAAAGTGTTTGGAAGGATGAAGGAAAGGAAACACAATTAAGTTTGTTATGGTCTCTCACCAGGTTATTCTTGGTTTTGGCCACATTGGCATCATCTGGGCCCAGCCTGCTCTCGTAGATCTCCAGGGCACGGCAGTAGTAGTACTCCACCTCCTCATACTTGCCCTGGTTCTGGCAAAGCAGGGCCAGGTTGTTCAGCTGTTTGGCCACATCTGGGTGGTCTTTCCCCAGGACCTGATGGATATCAAGACGAAATGTTGTGGTTTAAACCTTCAGTTCGTGCCCCTGCATCAGCGCCTTTAGCTTTCTCTAAGCATCTCTCCTTGCTTTCAGCACGTCTGCCTGCTGCAGCCACTCAGGAGAGCCAATAAAAGCCTGGCAGATCAATAGAGGGTATACAACAGAGCTTTCAGTCGAAGAGAGACTCTTCATTTCCTCCCAGGCTCTGTAGCTTTGTCATGCCTCCAATCTCTCTCCTGCCTCTCTCCCCAAAGCCTGCGATCATTTTCAGCTGTGCTCTCAATTAAACTCCTCCAACACAGTAATTTGCCCCCAGCGGAAACTTCACAGGCAATTTAAGAAAATCATTTGCTTTTCCCTATTTATAGTTGCTGGTGTTACAGTAGCTCCAACTGAGATTTTTTAAATATTATCATGGTTAATTACTTCATTACAATGAGCTAATTGTTCACTGGGTTTAGCCTCAACATGAGGCCTTGATAGAACTGCTGTGGATGACTCTACTGCTGCAGTCCAGGGAGGTGGCCTACCTTTTCTCTGATCTCCAGAGCTCTCTTGCACAAAGGCTCGGCCTCCTTGTACTTCCCCCTCTTTCCATACAGCACAGCCAAGTTGTTCAGGGTTGCAGCAACCTGGACATACAGAAAGAGAGAAAACCCTCAATCAGGCCAATTCCTTTCTCTGCTTTTAGCAATATCAGATGTTTTTTGGTCTAATGATTTATGACAGTTCTACATTGGTAATAATCTGTCTTTATATTTAAATATTCTGTGATGTGTGACAACACTGACTATACGAGGCAAACTGCACAGCTCATGGCTGCAGTGACTACCATTGGGCTTTAAAGGCATCCTTTATGCACAGTGTAAATCTATTTGAACTAATCCGTTCACAATGGCAAGTAGATTTTAATTTTTTCCCATTGGACGCTGTATTCTGACTGCAAAGACTTTGTGATTTGGTTCATGCTGGATGTATGAGCAGACATTCAGCAATTGTATTTGATTGTGTTAAAGCCTACAGGCGCAAAAATCCATACTTTAAAATATACTTTAAAATACTTGCTTATTTTAAAAATCCATACCATAAAAAATAAAGACCGGGCAGAGCAGTAAATACACTAGACTTTGAGGTTATTGCCTTCCTGTTGACAGAGTGACAGAGAACCAACACCGGAAGAGCAATCTGATCTATCTACATGTGGATATGCCCACGTGAAGATATGGTAGTCATGGTGACGGCGGAGTCTTACAGCAGGATGGTCTTTCCCAAGGGTTTTCTCGCGGATGGACAGAGCATCATTGAGCAGATGGGCAGCCTCTTTGTATTTGTTCTGATCCCTGCATGAGGGAGAGACAGGGCAATGAGATGAGACCAAATGTTTTTCACTTTCCCACAACATGTGTGTAGAGAAAGAGCACAACACAAAACATACAAACGAATTAAAAGATAACAGCAGAACAAAGCTGACCTATAGACCAAAGCCAGGATATTGAGCATGGTGGCCACGTCGGGGTGGTCATGTCCAGAAGTCTTCTCTAAGTCCTCCAAAGCCTGCTTGCAGAGGGGGACTGCCACCTCGTACCTGCCCTGGGAGGCGTACTGGATCACCAGGTTGTGCAGGGTTCTCAGACGGGCCGGGATCTCATAGCCTCCCTGCTGGGCTGCAGCCACGGCCGCACTGTTGTGTTGGTGCTGCACTGTGGGGGCACAGGGCAAAGGTCAGCTTGGACGTCAAAGGGAGAAAACTCAGACCTGGATTATATAAGTAACTAAATTTACATGCAAACAATACTGAGGTGTCAGTGAATAATTAGATTAATTCAAGATTAGGTTAATTCAATTAGTTTTAACGGGATGACATAACATTGTCTAGCCCAGTATCCTGGACTTCAGTAGAGTCAGGTTAACTCAGAGACGGATATTAGATGAGATTATCAGACCTACATGAGCTTAATCAAACCAAAAGGACACATTTCCTCATTCAGGGACGTTCAGTTCTTTTAACAAGATTTGTGCACATTATCAGAGAAAAAAGTACCTTGTTTATGTGTCTTTATTTATTTATTTTTTTTTTTTTTTATTTTTATAAAGACTTGCATCATACTGTAAAAGTCTCAGATGTTTTTGTAATTGCAATTCTAATAATGTAATAAACATTCATCTTAATCCAATATTATAAATACCTTTGAATACACATTATTTACTCCTTAAAGCTCTCTAAAAGTAAAATTTTTGAGAAGTTTTTACAGTGTAAACTGCTCTTACTTCCTGGGCCGTGCTCCTCCTCATCATTGGGGAAGAGGTCGTCCAGGGAGTCCTTTGGTGTCTCTCGGTCCTTCTCCTCCTGCTGAGAGGATAAAACAAACCTACCGGTCAGAAGCAGGAATCATGGCTGACCAACTGTTAACACTGCCATGTAGTTTGTCTTTTTAAAGATTTAAGTCAGGGGGTCTTTTAAGTTTACATTATTTATTCAAGACTGACTAAAATTAACATTTTCTTGTTGACTTTGACATACATTTCATAGTGAAGTGTTGCTGACTGGTTCCCAACTAGAATACCTTTAATTTGGTCACAGCCAATCAAACCTATAAAGCAGAAAAGTTAGCGTTCTATCAAATGACTAAATGTGGTTTAACACAGGAGCCTGTTAAAAGCTGGAAAATGGAAAAGCTGCTTCCAGAGCATAAATAAAGATCCTTCAGGGTACAGACAGGATGGATTCCTGCAACAAGCAGTTACTGGAAACAGACTATCACAGCTGCCTGTTGTGACTAAGAATAAGGTCAGAATATGCAGCTATTCACCCCACCCCCACTGGATCAATGAGAACTTGACCAGAAAAGCTCATTCCTGGAAGACCATGCAGCTGATCGAATGTCATTGACAGTTTTTGGCCCTTTAGTGTTCAGCCATTTTGAGGAATATTCAAAATAAAAATAGCTCCAAGTCGGTTCAGAGCACAGGACTTTGAGTTTGATGATTTTTTTGGGTCCCATTTGCTTAACCAACAAGTCATCTCCATCTCACTGCAAGGGCTAAACAATAAATGATAGTGTCAATTTAACTCTGTGCTTTCCAGTTACCACTTCTAAAGAGGAAGAATATAATCCTGACGATTGTTTTCAGTACTTACGGTGGGTGAGACGTCTTCATCATATTTCTTGAGTTGGTTCATGAACTCCAGGTGCTTCTTCTCTTCCTCCAGCTGGGCCACGCTCTGCTCACTCTTCTGCAGCTTCTGCTGGGTGTTGGCCAGCTCATCCCTCAGCCACTGGTTCTCCTGGCAAAGCCTCCTCACCTGCGCACGCAGCTTCTGCTTCTCCGACTCCACTGCATTCAGGTGGTTGGACAGGGCCATCATCACCTGGGATGGAGAAAGCATTGAAGAGCATTTAACAAGGACAAACGCAAAGCGAGAGAGAACAAACTAGGGTTGAATTCTGAATGAATCATGATCACCACACAAGCTCAGTATAGAATGAGGAAGCTGTGAGGGGAAATAAAAGATAGTAACAAACACATGGCTAGGTGGGTTAATTAATGTATAAAAATGTGCTACACTGTGAAGAAGTCTCTGCTATTTACTTTTTTGCTCATTTCATACTGGTAACCAAACTATAGCTAGTAGGTCACCACATATACTCTGCCAGTCTTACCTGTGCTTCTCCCAGGCCAAGTTCAATCATCTCAACTGACTTGCGGAGCAGGTTTGACTTCTCATGTACCAGGTTTGCCTCTTCATCCTTCTTTAGGCACTTGATGGTCTCCAGTAGGCTGTGGAGGATAGAGTTGTGCTCATTCTTCAGGGCCTCCAGACCCTGAATCACCAGCTTCGTGTTGGAGATGATCTCTTCCTGAGAGAGCTTCTCAAGCTTCTCTTCCCGTGGATACACCATGGTGGACATCTTCTATGTAGCTCTGGGAAACCTGTACAGATTGAAAGAAAAGGGGAAGCGACTGTTACAGTAGGCTAACCCGCTGGACACTGTGGAAAAAATGTTAACAGCTGCCACATTAGAGGCCATTTTCATAACAGTTTTCCAAAAACGCAGCTGTATTTGTTTGACACCAAACAACAGAAAACCAGAGAACTCGGCTGAAATACAACTGTCACAATATGTCTTGTTACTTTTCCTCTATTCGACTGAGAGCCTCTTCAATTTCAAATGATCTTTCATGATAAAAAACAGATACCAATTCATTTCTATGTCACACTAATGAGCGCGTAGCATGATTCGCGAGCAAACTAGCGGCCATAAAAAGGAAATGAATGTGTTTTATCATTACAGGAGAGATGAAGGATTAAATGTTAAAGTGAGAGAGAGCTGCATTTCCTTGAGCTGTTAAATTGCACAAATTCAGAATGCACATGGTTCAATAAGATAATAAAGAATGGCTGTAAAATAAAAAAAATTAAAAAAATGAACTCTGGTCCAACCAAGTCTTGTGAATTATTCAGCAGCAAGGGTTGAATGAATTGATGCATACAGAGTAAAGATGTGTATAATGCCTGCTTTATGCATAGCAGAGGGCCACAGCGACAGGCTGCTGGGATTTGGCACCAATAATAAGCTGTGGGAGAAGGGCTGCAGCCTGCAGTGTAACAGACGACACACAGATGCTGCAGTGTGGATGCCTTCTGGTGCCAGCACTTCATCCGAAAAGAGGCCTAGCTGGCTACATGACCAGCTGAAGAGTCGCAGGAAAGGATGACATGACAAAAGTCTCAGTGATGCAACTTAGAGGCTGGTAAAGTCAGAAAAAAATCCTCCAGTGTAAATAATATTGTGTTGTGAAGAAATATCAGCCCATGGGCGAGTCCATGGAACATGTGCTGTTTTCCCCAAACACTCTGAATATAACCTATGACTCACGAGCCACGTCCCTGTTGGCTACATCGTGCCAATGTCAGTGCAAAAAGAGGACTGGCAATGTTGAGCTAGTTCACTCTGTATTTTAGAGGCAGCAAGGATAAGAGGTTAAGGATGAGGGGGGCCTGCAGTGATAAACACCAGCTGAGCGATCTGCTAACAGATAAACTACACCATTAATGAACCACTCCTGGCTTTGATACTTGCATTTCAGCAATTGTCTATGAAAAGCACAGCACTGACGAAATCAGAAGACCAACAAAAACCCTAAATGACTGGAGTAAATAGCTATTAGCTTTGTTATGTGTCGACTAAAGAGCTCAGCTCATAACAGCTATGGTAAATCCTGTTGTTGAGACCTAACCTGTGTAAAGATTTTCTTTCAACACTGAGTGATAGCGATTAATTGATTCGTTAAGAATCAAACTATTCGAGATGTCACACCATGTCCATAAATAACTTATTGTGCTGTGACTAACAAGCATTTTCTTTCTATTCGTTTCATCATCTGATTTTTATTTTCACCATTTGTCTGCATCTCTCACGGCTGCCCACCACCATTACTGGAAATGTTTGCTTTTGTGTATTTTCAGTACGTCCCTCCTGTGATCTTATGCATGTCCCATCATGTAATCACAACTGAGCTCTGCCAGGACAGCGTTATTTATGATGCCAATATATATCATGATGGACATTAGATGAACGCACAGGGCAGCTACTGAAGTCAACTAATGGCTGACTGGATGTCAATGAGTTTTAATCAGGTCGACACTGGAACCTGCACTCCACCAGCTGGAGGCTCTGGGTGAGAAGGAGAGCAGCAGTGGTCAATAATAAAAAGTGTCACGTAACCTGACAGTGCACAGTGTATGGCAGCATACAAAGGAGATATATCTGCTGTCATTTGAATGATTGCTTTTCCTTTCCTCTAATTAAAAGCTTTACCATTATTTGGGTTCATGAACCTGCTTATTTAAAGCCCCTGAAGAATTCAAAAAATGTGTAGGCTAATGTTCGAAGGAAAGGGTATCGTTGATTTTTCCTCTTTTCTACAAAGAAGCTTAAATTCATGAAGCCTCAGTGAAGGCAAACTGAAGGCAAAATGAAGGGTGGAATAAGCCTGATGCAAAGCATCTTGTTTCAGCTGTCAAAGCGCTGAAGCGGTGCAGACTGGTTCATATTGAGTGTATTAGATATGGTACCCAGAGGTGACACTGAGCATCTCTCATCCACATTTTATTGTGCTTTGTACCGTTCTTCTCTTTACATCCATTTTACAGGAAGAAATAGAAGAGCAGTAAAAAAGCAAATATACAGAGACAGCTGACCTCTTCAGAGACGAGTAGTGTGACAGAACCATTAAGCATTTATTTATGTATTTATTTATGAGACATCTATGATAAATTAATAGTAACACACACGCTTTCTAGACTACTTCATGAGATTTCACATCATCAGCATAATTGAGGCCAAACATCAAGACCAAAGGAGCATATGTAAGTAGCATGCCAGAAACTAAATGATCAGAGGGCTTCCAGTTACGTTCTGCTCATCAGCAGACAAGAAGTAACATGTTTCTGGGAGAACTTAAACGACAGAGAGACCACAGCACAGATATCAGAAAGACATTGACAAAAACTGAATCTTTCATTACTTTACATATAGGTCTATTCAAATGGCACAAAAAAAAATATCAATCTGTACCGTTACTCACATGTTCAAAGAGATGGCTGTCTCAAATAAGTTAAGCAGCATTTAGAGGTTTATCCTATATGAGCATCATGCTACAAAAAGCTATGAGTAGTCATGGCGTAGGGATAATCTAACTCTCCTTGAAGAACCCTCAGACAGATGAGGAGGAGTTGGCTTTGCCGTGGGAGCTGACAGGAGTTTTTTGTCTGACGATCTTACCCGCTCTGAACACAACATGAAATGATCACTTTGAAAGACCAAGCGTAATCACAGATCAGACAGCGCATTACCCTGTTCAGTTACTCCAAGGCTCAACAGTCAAATGTAGATGAAAGGCCTGACTAGCTGAGTGTACACAGAAGCTCACAAAGAGCATAAAGGCTTTCATGACAGTCAGAGGAGAAACAGGCAGATTTGCTGTCATGAAACACACAAAATACACACCTGTATCACTGACTTTTGCTTTCCTCAGACAGCTGAAGTTAATATTTTCCAAGACTTTAAAAGGGAGAGTTAAAGTCCAACCGGCCTGTTGTTTTATTTACAAAGACTGCCCATGAATTAATCTTTAACATTTTTGCATTTCATAGAAAACGTGTACATAAAGCAACCGATCAAAAGTTAATGCATAGCATTTTTAAACAAAATAGGAAACGCACTCACTATGTACATACCACATTAGATTATACTGCAGCACACATCCACTTGACTTAGGCATTTATCCAACTGCCCTCGTGATCAGGTACAGGAAAGATCAGGTTAGTCAAGGCTCAGTAACATAAACTTGGGTAACTAGTAAGAGGAAATGTTCGCTTCTTAAAACAAGTGACAAGTAAACACGACCCAGCAACTGCTCAGAGGTACTTCAGCAAACATTTTAACAAACAGCCTACACAACATGCAGTAGATACTGTAAGCATATTATATTATATTGTTATAATATATTAAAGTGTAATATATTATATTGAGAGAAAACAACTTTTTTTAAGCAAAGGATTTTTTTTTTCATGAGAAAAACAATGGAAAATAACTGCCAACACATGAAAAAACGGGCATATTACCCCCTCAAAGAATCTTTATATCCATTACAAAACCCACTAAATGCCTACTAAAGGCTTAAGCCACCTGTAATCATTCGTGCTGGCAATGTTTTCAGCTGCTACAGCTTGCTGGAGCAGAAAACTAACCTCAGTTTAAGTGGCAGATCAGAGGCTCATACTTTGGCACGGTGAAAAGCTGATGAAATAATGACTCCTCCTCCAGCAATAGCACTGCTACACGCTGGCAAAACGCATAATAAAATTGCTGTGCTAATCCAAAGTGACTCTCCTTAACATGAGAGAGGAAACCTCCGGTGCGAAACAGGTAAATGGAAAAGAAACGGGACAGGAGTGAGAATGATGAGTGCTGATGGTGGGGAGAGGAGGACGAGAGCTGCTTGGGTGATGATGATGACCTTCCCTCTGCTCCGTCAGAGCGACCAACATCAGCTTAGGACGCACATCAAGAGGTGGCTCCGCCCACAGTGGGAGGAGAGCAGAGGAGTGGAGGAGCAGGTCGGATGGGGGAGGGAGCCATCGTCATCTAGACTCTGCTCCTCTACTCAGACACAAAGGAATGGCTCTGATGTGATGGACTCTATGAATGTTTACAAGCATAGCATATATTTACACGCACAGAAGGAGTTCCACATGCCAAAGTCAAAACACACTACAGTGTAATGGTACAATACAGAGTCAAAATACTCCACAGATTTCCACGTCGCTCTCGGTCATAGATTCTCACCTCAGCACCAAACAACAAATATCTGGTGAGCCAATTTCACTTTTAATCCAAAATCAAACCATTTACCTCGTACAGTCAATGAACGTGCATTCATACAAACAAACCTCTGAAGTGATTTGAGAACTATCTGGTTTTTATCATGATTAAATCAAGAAATATCTGTCAAACTCATTAGAGTAGCAATAAATCAAATCAATCCAAAGACGTGTTAATGCAATCCCACATTCAACCAGAGTTTGAATGCTGAGTCACTCAGGCAAAACAGTTGTTAAACATAATATATAATATGCATCTTTGGATGACTGACATAATATATAATAATAATATTTGCAACATCATTTGAGAACAAACAATACAAAAAGAATCTCAAAAAACAACTCAAACCTCATATTATCAAAATCCTGATTACTAATACTGTAAAAACAACAGGAAAGACCAATCTTAATGTGACATGGGTTTGATGAGGTGGATCAGGAACTGAATTGTTTGGGCAAGTGAGAGATGACTCAACCTTGCAGAGGGATCAACGGTCATATTATCTTGCCTCAATCGCAGCACGTCAAAGCCCAGGAACCAATACTAACTCCCAAGAGTAACGTCCAGAGTTATGAAAGACAGTTCTGTGTTTGTGGGCTGGACTGACTGCTTTACTGCCCTCTAAGCAGAGGAAACATGGGCCATCTACGTGTCCTGTTTGCACATCCAGAGCTCCTTCTCTTCATTAACCTCCATCTCCAGAGATGCCTCAGGCCATCTCCCAACACCATCATCAGTCAGGCCCATTTTTCTCCTCCTCCTCCTACCTTCACTGCACCAGTAAGTCAGGTCGATTTCACTTGATCTCCAAGGAGACAATGAACTGAATAACCCTTAATTGTGTATAAATGTGCACTTACTGTGCTACTGCTCACAGTAATTGGACACATACTGTCTTTAGGATAAAAAACCCTTAAGCTGTAATTTTCTCATTTAAAAATCACGTGACTTTGGTTTCAAGCTATTCCATAATGAGCAAATACAAAACACAGCACAGGCTATGGAAGCAGACCTTGACAGAGGGTGTGGTGCGTGTTAGTGTTATAATAGCAAAATACTAGCAGAGGCAGACTGCAGTGGGTGCAGCAACAGGCTATTAGTCGAGCTCTGTGCCATCTCTCAAGAGACGCATATTCCTGTCTACTAGATGGAGTTTGACACCAACAGATCACTTTATCTTCCTCCGTTTCCTGCACAAACAGCAATCCAAAAACACCACCTGCATCACCACCAGACACAAAGGAGGGCCAGCCATCCAGGAGGGTGTGGCGGAGATCTGGGACAACCAGGAGGGAAGTGGCACTGACACTGTCCACAGCCATCCATCACAGCACTGAGACCAGCTGCTACAGTGCTGTTTTCTCATTTGTTGTCTGAAAACTGCCTGTCTGAATTTTGCTGCTGATGCAGAAAGAGGTACCTTGTGGATCATCGGTCTATCCTCCTAACGGTTTAATGTAGAAAAACTGACACCATCTCTGATAACACTGATCAGCCCCACTATGACGTTAGCAGTATTGAAACACAGGGTTTGACATTTGATTTAATATCGTGATAGCTAAATGCTGATTCACACAACGCGGCTAGAACACAAACACAGGGGCTTCTGAACATTTAACAAATTAATTCAACTACTAACAATAATTTCCAACAAACAAACAACTCAATTTGAGTTAAACGCTGCTCATTATCAGGCTATCTCTTTCATTTTGTTATAACTTTCGCAGTTCACTACGGGGCAATGGTTTTCTCCCTCCATTACTGTTATATTAACAGTAAGGGCATATTTGACCGTCCATTACTTTTCTATATTTGTTGTTTTCTGGGCTCATTCATGCACCTAACCTCACAGTGAAGCGTGTTTTTCGATCTGTTTAGCTCCGGTTAGCGACCAGCTAGCTTGGGCTAAGCAGCTAGCATCACCACTCCCTTGTTGTCAGGAGTTCAGCCTGTTCAAACAGCCCAGCCTTTCATTTATTGACACGGAACCTTGAATTAATACCACTTAAATACACGGTCACATACAGTGTTCACAGAGTTGTGATATTAATTAGTAAATACAGCTAGCACTTACCTAGAGCTACGACTGACGGCTCGCTCAGCCCCTTTAAATCCAAAATGTCTCCAGCTCAGCGCGAGCGCGACGCTCCCGGCAGCCACCGCGGCTGAGTTTGATAATGGTGACGTCATGTTTTGTTTTCGCCCTATCCAGAGCAGTGGATTAAAGTGGTTTAATCCACTGCTCTGGCCCTATCTATCTATCTATCTATCTATCTATCTATCTATCTATCTATCTATCTATCTGTCTGTCCTTTACAGGATGTCCAAAATTGTTGTAGAAATGTAAGAGTACAGTATGTCGAAAAAAAAAAAAAAAAAAAGCTACGTAATGGCTCGTAATGCTCTATTAAATTTTTTGAATGAATTCACGTTACAGTATAATAACCTGAAAAAAAGTCAGGAAAAGTCATTATATAGGATGTCCAAATTGTGGTAAAAATGTCATTGTATAGTATGTTGAAAAAAGTAAATACAACTCATCAAAAAGTCTAATCAGAGTATGTTGAATCCTGTAAAAAAACAATTAAAGAGCCATAAATTGCTGTAAAAATGTCATGGTATTGTATGTTGTAAAAGTCAAAAAAAGGTCATCAAAAAGCCTTATTAGAGTATTTTGCATGCATTTGAAGTGTAATAACATCTCTGACATTCAGTTGCCAGTTTATTAAGTATACTTGACTGAAATTGAATAAACTGTAAGAGATTCAGAACTTAAACTGACTGTAGGTGTGAATGTGAGTGTGAGTGGTTGTCTGTCTCTATGTGTCCTGTGATGAACTGGAGACTTGTCCAGAGTGTACCCTGCCTTTCACCCTAACACAGCTGGGATAGGCTCTAGCCCCCCCACGACCCTATATGAGAATAAGCGGTAGAAAATGGATGGATGGATGTAAGAGATTCAACTTCAGCATCAGAAGCTGTAGTTTGAGATGCTGCAGGTTTGGACTGCATTGTACTGAGAGGTGTTTCTAATATTCAGTCCTTCTGTATTGAGATAAATGGACTGGGGACAGTTCAGAAAGGTCTTCAGGTTTTTGAAAATAAAAACTATACAAAACAATAATGGCTGCAATCAAGACAGTTTGAGCTGTGTTTTAGTGACAGTTCAGGAACAGAGAGAAAACATGGTGAGACACACTCATGAGTTTCCCTCTTCTTCGTTTCTCCTCTCAGCAGAATCCAATGGGACGACCCAGGAGCTCGTCCCTGTCTCTTCCTCAGCTCAGTTGACCTGAGTGAGCTGCTACTGGAGATCAGATACCTGAGGCTGCAGCTGGAGAGGAGCATCCAGACCAACATAACACTGCCACACAGACTGGAGGAGCAGCTGCTCAGAGGAAGCAACCGCTCTGAAACTATCAACACTGACAGTAACTACCTGCTGTCTTCCCCAGGTAAACATAAGGCACAGACTCAAATGCTAATCACCTGTGGCAGGTAAACAGAGAGGTGTAAACACATGCAGGAGTCTGCCAGGTCACGTCAGTGTTTGGGTTTTACATTTGTCTCAGAAGAAGGAGGCAGGTCACCAGGTCGTGAAGGCTGCGGTCCTCCCCACCACTTACTTCAGAGTCACAGTGAATACACTGGTGACCTCCTCCATCTGTCTGTAAATACAGGCCCTTGTTAGTGTTGTTCTCCCGTGCATTTCACTGAAGGATGACAGTATTTCAAAACACCTTTTCAGATGCGAAACATTGTGCTCACTTGAGCCCTGTGCTCCCTGACGCATGGTGCCAGGCCACTGGATGTGGGCCACTGGAAATGGCCGCCATATTGTGGGTCTGATTGAGGACTGCACTGCACAGTAGCAGGGCTCTGACAACAAGATGCAGACTAATATCACATTAAAATGTTTTCAGTTTGTGTTATATCATTAGTCATTAGTGTTAACGCTGTTCTGTGTCCATCTTCAAAGGTGATAGAACAGAAACACCTGAAAAGTTTGTCCAGCAGCGATGCAGCATGTGTTAGAGGAAGCTGGTCGACTGCTCAAACCGCTGTGGAGAGTCTTTTTGCCAGCCGCTAACACAGTAGAGGAGGGCAGCAAAAACAAGCAGCAGGTACACATGCACAAACACATATCTACTGTATCTACCATATCCAGTCTCTTAATCTTTTCATCCTCTGTGTCAGGGTGAGCTGCTGAAACGTGAGATGGCCAGACAGAAGAGTCCTCTTTTTTATTTTCTGTCATTTTAATTACATATTAAATGCTGAATTACAAAAATAATCTACATATTAATGTACATGGTTAACATATTTAGCTTCTTCTTTTTTTCTGGTGCATAAATAAAGTGAGTTATGTCATTTTTTATATGAATTTCTTTCGTTTAATCTAGTGCATCTGACCCACGGAGTGTTGAAGAAAGCCAGGGGGAATTTAAAGGTGAGTTAACACAAAAAAATGTTCCGCAGTTAGAAAATATTACACTAATGCTCTTGTCTGCAGTGGTGAATTGTGCTTCTTATCCTCCTCATCCTCTCTGTGAAATAATGGTAGACAAATTACTGTATCCTCTTTTTCATATTGTGTTCAAGTGACTGCTGGGTAAAAAAATATGCATTTATGATGCATGATGAGCTTTTCACCCTAAGACAGCTGGGATAGGCGCCAGCCCCTGAGATAGCCCCCCCCTGTGTGAGGATAAGTGGTAGAAATGGATGGATGGATGGATGGGTGGGTGGATGGATGGATGGACGTTCGAGTGCTTTGTTTTGTTTCAGGAGGTCCCAGTCAATGGCCAGTGGGGGGCACTCCAGACCCTCAGTCTGAGCAGAAAAGTGTCCCTGTTTGTAGAGGAGCTGCAGGCAGACACATTGAATCCCCAGAGGATCATAATAGTGACACCTCTTTACACTGCACCTACTCTGATGATGCAGCTAGCTTTAGTTCATCAGGTCTCATCCTGCTGTGAAACTGTCTCCTCACTCTCCTCCTGTCTAAGCCCATTTCTACTGTAATTGCACAAGGCCTGCATATAATTTGATTCATTTTAGGTACTGAAAAGATTCCTTCTTTTAATGGATTTATTTTTTGTCAATAGTAATTTAGATATTTTTCCCTTTATTCTTGTTACATGATTCATATAAGAACATGAAAGTGTATTTTATTACTGATTTATTGTTTTTAACTCAATGCAGTAAAGAAAAGAATTTAAATAATGTAATTCAGTAGTGATACAAGTCCCTTTATTAGCATATAATGTTTTTTTTAAGTACAAATCTTGGTAGCTGCTTCAAAATGTGCACATAGATAACAGTTAAGAGAATTTCAGATCAAGATTTGGAGAACTAGACAAGGTATAAAGGAGCTTTACAGAACTATTATGCAACATTAAGTCATTATACATGAGGAGATTATATATGAAAGATCTAATCACTTGAAACATGTTTGGTCATTACGTATCATCAACGAGACCTATAAATCTATAAGCCTTGGAAAGATAAACCAGTCAGTGACTGATGTTTGGAAGCACCAAAACTCTTCATAAAACATAATTGTTTAGACAGTCTTCTCATGGGCCTTTAAATTAAACACACCGGGTGTGAACAAGTCAAATTTCGCTGTAACTTCATTTTTAAAATCATTTCAGAATAAACACTCGCTCCCTCCAGGTCACAAATGTGTGCTATTTGAACTAATAACTACGTAAAATGCTTTTCTGTCTGTACTACTGGAGGAAGTGAAGGTTTGCTGTAACATTGTGATCAGATGGGAATCCCTGGTTTCGCCCAACAGTCGCTCATAATGCAGAGTCAGTCTGCCTTTGTTGCCTGCATGCATGTCAAAGTACCAAGGACCAACACAGACACTCATGGAGCCTACGTGGAAGAATTTAAAGACATGCACAATTTCCCCAAGGTGGTCTTTTTTACAGCAATTACTCCATATATCCAATGATACATATCACCATGTAATACATCCTTCTTGCAGACTACCCTCTGAGAGCAGCCATCTTTGAACACCTTGGTTATGATTTGTGCAACATCTGGGCTCTGCTCCAGATCAGTGAATTCCTTCTGATTTTCGCTCAGCAGGAGAAAGAGCACTCCTTGTGAAGTAATGAATATCCAATATGGAGCTGCCGATGTAGAGCACTTTATTTATTTTTTTCTAATGGTTATAAATGTATTTGTACAATAACCAGAGCTCTAAAAAGAGTTTCATATAACACACCGTCTGTCCCTTTAGAGGCATTAAGTCCAACCTGACACAGTGTGACTTCTGTAGTCCACAACTGTAAATGTTGGTGGAACGTCATTGTTTCCTGTGTCCATGTGAAGCTGAGATCAGACACTAATAATGGATGGAGTAACAGCTGAACAGTGGGAGCTGTTGAGAACTGACACACATGATGAAATCACCAAAGTCATGATGGCAGACTTGCTCCTCCTAACCCTGACCTTGACTAAAGCCTTCCTGACAGCCTTTAGGGGCACAAACATTGAGGTGTCTGAGGAGGTTTCTTAAATCCCAGCTACCCGACACAATCCCCCAGGAATTTGCAGACAAACTAGGATTTGATGGTCAGGATAAGTGTGCCAGTGCAGCCCACTTAACAGGCAAAATCTCTACAGAGGTCTCAGAAAATGCGAAAAGCGCCCTGTCCTCTAGTAAAGGCACTGACTCTCTAGTATTTCAGCACCTCATTCCCCTCAGCAAGCTTAATGAAATGATCGACAGTGTCACCAACAGCTAAGATGAAGGCTGTGTTCTCACCTCGACCGCAGAGGCAGTAAAAAACTCTGTCCTTCTCCCATGAAGACCTAACTAAAGATGGAGAGACAAGCTCTCTCTCTCCACACTTACATCTACAACTGCAGGGTCAGATCAGAGTCACCAGACACTGATAACGACTCTGGCCAACAACTAAGTCAGACACCTCAGACTCTGACCGCGATCGGCCAGTACCTTCAGAGACAGACTGCTCAGGAACCCCACGGACGGTTTCACCAGAGAGCATTACGAACAGTGAGGATTTACATTTCGATTACCTCCAAAAGTCGTTCAAAAACCTCAACAAGGTCATTTTCTGGGACCTGTGCAAGATGTTGGGCAATGCACACATGAAGCTGTTCACCGTGAAAGGTGAGGAAAAAGCACTTGGAAACTGCATTTCGTAGTTGGAGATCATCTGATGACACCACCAAAAAAGAGTGGCGCCATCTGCAGATTCTTCTCATCTGTGGCAACAAAAATCACCAATATCTGCAGATGTGCTGGGATTGGTGTTACTTAAAAGAAAGGTCACGGTCAGGATGACTCCAGGTGATCCGGTTTCTCCCACATTTAATGAAGTAATTCATGCGGTATTCATCTTGAAGGGAAAAGTGTATATTTTCACTGTTTTCACTCTTCCTGCCAAACCATACTGAACTCTGTGGTTTCAATCAAGCCTAACAAAGAAACAGCTGTTAGCCCAGTGTTCCAACATCTGTAATGGAAAACTGCCACCACAACTAGAGATCAATGAAATGCTACAACAAGTCTACGGCAAGGGGCAGCCAGGACGACGGGTCAGTGAGGGGATTCCTCCATCACCCCCACAGTCCGAGATTGGGTACCAAGCCCCAACAGACTGCCTCAACGCAAGAGCTGAAGTAAAGTTCCCAGGCAGCGGAACAGTACACGTCATCAGTGTGCGACGCAGCGTGCAGGACTGTGAAGGACGCTGACTCTAAGCTCGTGATGAGTTAATATAAATATAAAGGTTGGTTTGATGTCGCTCTTATACTGGGTTGTGTTGCAAATAGAAAATAAGATTAGAGACAAATTCGGCCTATGTCATTGAAACGAAAATGTGATGAAGTATTAGTATTTACTGAGCTGGATTAAGCTAAGCTAGCGGTAGCTCATGTCTGTTTGCCGTTTGGTGAGGTGACTGCAAATTTAGGGTGATGACAGAAATTTAGTATGTGATGTTATTTATTGACCTCTGACTAGATTGGATTCATGTAGCTGTGGTTAAATGAGAAGCTGAATGTGAAACAGGATAAACTTGTAATGTAGCACGCTAGTGAGGTTACTAGCTAGCTGAGCTAGCAGCTGCCTCACTGTCTCCTCTGGTCCTCGGCTGTCAGGAGGACGTTGTGATGATGGCGGTGTCGTGTCTCACTCGAGCCCTGCGCTCCCTGACTCTCTCCCAGCCTGCTCTGCTCTCCTCGCAGGTAAAAACCCAGTGCCCGTCAGTCACAGCACAGATCTGAATCACCTTCACCACCACACAGCATATAACAAGAGTTTGTGCTTGACAGGCAGCTGCACAGAGCAGGCTGGGAGCCCAGGTGTCCACAGCAGTGACACAGTGCAGAGGCTTCCTGACCACAGCCTCTCTGGAGCAGAACAGGACGTTTTGGAAGCAGAGGGAGAAATACACCATCAGACCTATAGGGATGAAAAAGACAGGAGGAAGAGATCACACAGGTAAAGCCTGTGATCAGTGTAGAAGGAGTGAATAAATGTTGTGTTTGCTGTTATTGTACAAGAATGGATTTGCCCTCTGTTTTGCTCTGTTTTGCTGGAGTCTATGCAGGGGGGCTGGAGTCTATCCCAGCTGTCTTAGGGTGAAAGGCAGGGTACACCCTGGACAAGTCACCAGCTCATCACAGGACACATAGAGACAGACAGCCACTCACACTCACATTCACACCTACGGTCAATTTAAATTAGCCAATTAACCTAATCCCCATGCATGTTTTTGGATGGTGGGAGGAAGCCGGAGTACCCAGAGAGAACCCACACAGACACGAGGAGAACATGCAAACTCCACACAGAAAGGCCCTGGGCCAGGAATCAATCCCAGTACCTTCTTGCTGTGAGGCTACAGTGCTAACCACTGCACCGCCCCCTGTCAGTGTTATTCTAGTCTAAAATGATATGTAAAAGAAGAAATCAAACAGCCTTTAATGTAAAACTATAGCAGTTAATGTACAGTAGTTTTCACAAGTCATGTACAGGGTTCCAATAGAGGTGGAATTTGAAGGTTTTATCTTGGGCTGTTAGACATTTTGATGGATTAAAAAGCTGATGAAGTAATAATAATAATAATAATTTCCCCTCAGGTTTCAGCCTTGGGTTGAGGGGGCTGACATCATTTAGTGATGTATTTTGCTTTTTTTTACAGCTGTGATACCTGTTCTGACTTTCTGTCTGTCCTACAGGAAGGATACGGACACATGGCATCGGCGGTGGCCATAAACAAAAGTACAGGTGGATAGACTTTCAGCGCCTGCGCTATGAACCCACCAGAGAGAATCAGCCCTTTGAAGAGAAGGTTGTTGAAGTGCGATACGACCCATGCAGGTGAGATTAGCCTTTCACCATGTAGGACTTTGAGTCACATGTATATTTAACATACAGTTGATGGACTTCATCTGTGTGATGCAGATCTGCAGACATTGCCCTGGTAGCTGGAGGAAACCGGAAAAGATGGATTATTGCTACGGAGAACATGAAGGCTGGAGACATCATTAAGACATCTGGCGTTATTGGACGAATGGCAGGTATAAGAGCCACTCTTGTTCAGTAAGAGGGTAGATAATCTGTATATAACATAAAAGCATTCAGTATCCTTTTTGTTTTGTTTTCCAGTCTCAGCCAATGAGGGTGATGCCTACCCACTGGGGGCTCTTCCTGTGGGAACACTGGTGAACAACCTGGAAGTACAACCAGGGAAGGGATCTGAATATATCCGTGCTGCAGGTAATCTGTTATTAAAAAAATGCATATTTAGTCTTGTTTGTGGTTGCCAAGCAAAGACTCAATTAGTCTCTAAAATGTCACAAAGCAATAAAGTTTGTCTTATATTGAGTATATTAATTCCCACCCACATTAAGATCTGTTACTGTGCATCACGGTAGTTTCATCCAATCATCTGGAGCAAGGTAACAGCTGCTGTGAAATGTGGCGTCTCACATTAATTCCTAAACTGAATGTTGCGGATCATTTGGTTTTCAGGTACAAGTGGCGTTCTGCTTCGCAAAGTGAACGGAACAGCGATCATTCAGCTTCCTTCAAAGCAGCAGGTTCAGGTGAGGTTATCTTTCTGGATTAAGGTTCCACCTGCTGTGTTGAAACCACATTCTGCTCTGAAATTGATGTCTTGTCTTAAAACACACAGGTGTTGGAAACCTGCATGGTAACGGTGGGACGCGTGTCCAACATCGACCACAACAAACGGATCATTGGCAAAGCCGGACGCAACCGCCGGCTGGGCATTCGACCTTCGAGCGGCTTGTGGCAGAGAAAGGGAGGCTGGGCAGGACGCAAGATTAAACCGCTGCCTCCGATGAAGAGTTATATCAACCTGCCTTCAATCACAGCTCAATAACACGCTGGACATGTTCAGGACTGGAGCTTTCTCTCTCTTGCTTATAATCACTTGTAATATTATTGTGGTTGGAGTGAAAGAATGAATAAAGATGAGCTGTTTGTACAGAAGATTAAAAATTTTATTAAACACAACTGCTTGTGAGAGCATGGAAAGAAACAAAACAATATAAAAATCCAAAACATATTTACATCTATAGTAAAACATGCAGAGTAATCCATATTTTTAGTGGTAAATTTAAAAATACTGTCATGTCATTTAAAATAGGGTTTGTGCAAAGACACTGGGTGGCATTTCAAGTAACAGGAGCAATGAGATGGCATCTTGTAATTGTAATTTGACCATTAGTGAGAAGCTAAACACTGATGTTAAGAGTGAACTTGTTGCTGTGCTAAATTCTGGTGACAAAGTGAGCATGCCTGCTCATTGATCCAGTCCTGTAAAACACCCCCATGCTACCTCTAGATTTAGGGCAAAAACAAAAATCAAATACATTGAAATACGCTTGTCGTTATGCCTGTTTAGTATTTAAAAGGCTCACATGACAAATTCCCTCAAACATCTCTGCCCTGGCTAGCACTTCACAGATCTGTGAGGGCCAGTTGGTCTCCCAACTAAACAATGACTGAACCTTGAAGAAGCAGGAGACAAGAAAACTTGACTGTGTCGTCTCAGACAGACACATGTGGTGGTGGTAGCTGCAAAACACGCTTTTCAACATCAAGTGGCAAAACAAAGTAACAGACAGCCATTGGGCACTAACTCCCATCAACATTAACAACATCCGAATGAAAAAGAGTCATTCTGACAACAGGTAGTGGTTTACATTTCAAATATAACACCTTGAAAACAGTGTGTCCCAATTTGAGCTAAAATATGTATTAAAACCACAGGAAAGTGCATTACAAAGTGAGGGAAATGCATGAGAAATGAGATATCTAATAAGTGTTTGCATTGTACAAGTCAACTTCATAGTTATGAGTTCTGGAAATATATATTTGGCATTTATGTCAAGAAATAAAGGTAAGCTATTTGTGCTTTCAATTTAGTGGGAGGGCAGGGATTTGCGATCCACAATAATACATCTTGTATACATTTATATACATTACTAAAAAAAAGCCAGCCAATCAAAGCTTGTAAGTCTTCAGTTTATAAAAAAAGCAACATCTAACTCATACAGAAGGCCCTTTGTCCAAAGGTTTCCTATTGCAAAAGTTTCACGTAACACTATTCAGGGAGTACCATCGAACACGTAGCACACCTACACAGACACACACAGGCAGTGACTTAGACATCTGGCAAGACCCCACACACGTTTCATCATGTTTGAAAATGAATTCAACACTTGCATTGCACTCGAAACTACTCTTTAAGCATGTTTCAAGTCTGACTTATTTATAATTTTCAACAACAGGCCGCCATGACACAGACTGACGATCCATCGGTATGTTTTAGGGTAGGTACTAGTAGTTCCAGTCACGATGAAGCTGTCATAAATGACACAACAGTAATTGATTGGTTAGGAATGGATTACATTTGGCCAACTGTGGAGCACTAACTGGTAAATTTGTCAAAACGAATATCTCAGTAATCTCAATACTGATCTCCACAGGGACCACAGATATGTCACGATTTTCATTTTCGGCTCAACATACTATGAAGGTTGGCCAAGCCAAGCGCTCAGTGGTTACACGGTAAAACAAACTTGACTTTGGCACATCACTGCACATCTGGAGAAATCCAGTATTTGCTAAGTTACTGCAGGTCTGTGAGATGGCCTGTCAGGTACGTCAGTACATCAAGCTGCACACAGGGCAGCTGGGAGACTGAAAAAAAACAATTCAGGACCTTGAAAACATCAGTTCATACAGTCACAACTAAATCTGGCATTCAGCTGCTGATAATTGAAATCTGTTTTGTGGCGTCACGTTACCCTGCTTCTAAGTAGATGTTACTGCACAGTTGAATGTACGCTAACACTGGTACAAAGTCTTCAGCACTTACAATAACGATTACATGTTACAAATGAGCCATAGCTACATTCATTATAGCTACCATCAAAAATACCTAGCTTTACTTGTTTTTTTTGTGTTGTGTTTTTGCTTTAGGTACATGGTGTGCTTAAAAGCAACAAGGCGAACAGAACTTCCTGTTTCTTTCTATAAAATTGACCTTTTTGAGAAAGTAAAGGGACGAGTAAGAAAAGTGAGCACTGAGTTAGAAGAGAAGGATTCCATCTAGATTCACAGCAATAGTCCAACTTTCAACAACAAACACAAACACAGTCTCAATCTCACACACCACTGCACATCACCGTCACACTCCTCCATTGTCTATAGAGTAACAATAAATGTAGGATTTCACAGAAATAATAAAATGTTAACAAAAACAAAGTGCAAACACAGCTGCCATTATCGAAATGTGGCAAATTGTCAAAATACCCCAAAATACCTCCGAGGCGGTAGCACAAATCTTACAAAATAGTACTTGTTCTTTTGTAGTGTGTAAAAACCAACAACAACCCAACAACATCGACATTAAAAACATCCAATTGACAACATGAAATCTGTGTTGAACACGTGGTTGTGAGTCAGTAAGATTTCCACAGGAAAACTATTAGTGCCGTCGGCTTTTCCTTTCATCTTTCTGTAGCCTCTCGGTGAGACAAGTGCAGCGGAGAGTCTGGTGGTGGCTGAGCGGGTGGAGGCCGAGGTCACACGGGCTTAGTATAACCAAAGATTCCCACCGGGAAGTGCTTGACATGTGTTGGCCACTGGGCAGCGAGCTGGAAAAACTTCACATCATTCCACTCCACTCCATCAATGGTGACTAAAGACAAAAAAAGCATGATAAGTGAATAACACATGAAGCATTTTACCAGTAGAGCAGAGAGCTGCTCCTTCACATGACTGAAGAGCGTCCTGACATCACCAGCAGGTGGCAGTAGAGCTCCAGCTGTGGGTTGGGTCTTACCTCTCAGCATGGTGTGCTGGTGCTTGGCGGTGCAGATCAACCTGCTGATGCCATCAATCACTTGGCTCTTAGAGTCCAGCTCTTTCTCCTTGGGCTTCTTGCTGAGAAAAATCACTGCAGAGAGAAACAGGGTAAACAAACTGTTTTTGTGCTCTTTTTCGTACAAATTGTTTGTGTGTTTATGGGTGTTGGGGAGTTCTGCTGCATATGTGAAGAAAATAGTATTAATGTTGTAGAGAGGGAGCTGTGTGAAGTCTGATAAATGTCCTCAAGTGACGTCACTTCAGTTGGGACTGAAGTGCTCCAGGCTACAGAGGCTGCTACGAGCACATCACACCACAAACTGTTGGTGGTTGAACAGCATTGTGGGTATGACAGGAGCAAGATTTTGACAGAAAAAAAAAACACAACGTATGGAATAAAAACAAGACAATATCTGTGGTTTTGCTAAATCAATTGTCATAGTTTTTAATTGTCCAATGTGAGAATGTATGAAAGCTTTCATTCATCCTATATTAAAGCTTTTAATCACATTCTGTCATTATTCTACACACACACACACACACACACACACACACACGATTGTTCTACATATATAGATTGTTCTATCTATATGTATATTTATTCCTTTTTGTTAAATCTGCATTAATTGCAGAATTCCCATACTTTATGTCAATTAATTCATTTTTATTGTATATTTAAAATTTTATTATTTTACATTTCAACATTAACATTAATTGTATGAACAATGATGTCAGTTGACACAAGCTAACCTGAGTATGCCTCTTAGAGTCTTTCATGGTGTTGACTGGTCTGCAGTCATCTCTCAACTATTTAACAAGCACTGTAGTCAACTTCTTCCATTTAGTTTCATCCACAGGTCTATGGAGACTTGCTCACCGCTAAATAATCCTTTCAAGAACTTTGGTGATAAATTTATTTTGTTTTACAAAAGGAGCACATGATGTTAAACGTCTCCACTGGCCGTCTGGGAGTTTTTAGATATAACAAACCCACTCAGAAGTGTTTTGCTGTCGTTCTTCTTCATGACTGCAGCAGGTGGAAGCAGACGCTGCAAGTGAGGGTGTGTCGAAAATATTCATGCTGTGTTTTCACGTGAACATATAAAGGTGTTGTGATTATCAGGAGCAGTGTTTTCACATCAACATGTTGTGTTAGTCAGCGTACCTTTCTTGTTCTTCTCCTTGGTGACCACAGTCATGGCCATGCTAGGGGGAGGGGTGAGCTCCCCTCCACAGGGCAGGCGGCTGACTTGCAGTGAACGGAAGTTACTCTTCAGGGTGTTCTTTAGTCCCACATCTCTCTTGTCTCCCTCTTTCTTCTTCTCAGGGCATTGCCACGTCCAGTAGTCCACCTGGAGCCCCATCACTTCACTGCCCGAACACGGAGAGCTGAGGAGGAAAGTGCTCGAACGTCACTTGGATGCTACAGCACACCTCACAGTGAGAAAGGACAACATATGGTGCAGTTTTGCTGCTGATAATTATGAGTGTGTGTTGTTGTACCCAGCTCCAGAGAGGGCAGTGGACACAGAGGGAGACTGTGGGGGGGTGCCCCCAATTTCCTTCCCAAACGGACCGGCCGTTGGAGGTGTTGGAGACGACAGGATGCTTGTATTAACCCCCATCGCATCATCTGAGTCCACTGCAAATTAAGAGGGAGCAGCCTCAGACACAAAGCTTCAAAGTAAAACTAAACATCAGAATCAAGTCAGTAATGTTTTGGGATCATTTTCTTTTTTCCTCATCAGGTTCACTATCAAGCAAAAGAGACGTTTTGGGTTTTGTTAGTTTTCTCTCTCAGCATATAGTATCAACAGTGAAGTGCTGAAGCTGACAAACACTGCCACGCCTTTAACAGCCAGGCTTTTCCTTACCTGAAGTTGAAAGGCTTTGCTCCACAATCCCAACTTTCACAACCTGCAAGAACGAAAATAGTTTCACAGCGAAAGTAAATGAAACACAAAATGAATCAACACATCTGTCTGGCATATTTGCACAGAAAAAAAACAAAACAAAAAAACCCAAAAAACTTACCCCAATAAATGGCACAAATTTCTGACACGAGTCCTCATCAGGGCTTTAAACAGAGAGAGAGAGAGAATGATCAGAGGTGGTTTTCAACACTTCAACACTCTAGAGGGGCACATCAACACTCAATGGTCCTGGAGGGAAGATGGCTGTGGCATGACCTGCACCATGTCCCATCGCAGCAGAAATGGCACATAAGTGAAATGGGGTCATCTTGTGGTGTCATGTTACAATGAGATGAATGGGAGGAGCGCTCCTTACAACCAAAAGAAGACAGGGTCTTTCTCATCAGCCAGGAGCTAATTTTAAACATTTTTTTACACTAGTACTCTGACATGTTGAGTCACCAGCTCAACAATACATGCCTACATAAAGACAGGGAAAAAACAGCACGGCAGTCATTGACAATATAAGTTTAACACACGCACAACTGGAAAATGCACCCAAATGATTCAGCAGGGAAGAGTTGAGATGCTGTAATCTTTCTGACAAATGTTCTCTAACGTACAACAACCAATAGTTGAACTCCTAAACTATCCAGTGATTCTGTCGCAGTGGTTGTGGTTCATGAGCCTGCAAAACAGATCACACCCACAAACAAAGGAAGAACAAGGACACTGCTGACCACCGTTCCAAACAGGACCGCAGCCCCTAGCGATCTTACCAGCTCTGTTTGTCACATACTGCAAAGCAATGTGAAGCACAAGCTGTGACGTAATTCACAAAACAACAATGTGGGAAAAACGACATATCAAATTTATCGGGCAATCCTTTTTGAATATAAGATCAAAGTTATTATTATATCCATGTAGTTTAGAATGTCACATATTACCCCTTCCCTTATTGTGTCTGTTCACTGATATTTACATATCCAATTTGTCATAATGCTTGTCAAAGCAATTAATAATATTTGCAAAAGTGTATAATTATGTCACCACTCCACAGGGTTAACCAATCAACACAAAATCTGTCATGAAACATTCTGCTGGTTTGCTTGTGGGTCTACTTATTTAACAATGCCTGTTTTAAAGGTTGTTAGGCAAATCTTCACAGCAACGACACACAAGACAAAGCAAGAATCAAAAGTCACAGCAAACCAAAGACACAGTCAGGACAGAGTGCATAGTGAAGTCACAGTGAGTATCGAGTGTGAAAAGGGAAATGTTAAGACACAGCAAGGGGCTCAAGTCAAATGGAGGAGAGAAAATTAGGGAGGTTCAAAACAAAAATGAGAGTTAGATACCTGATGTAAAAATCAAAATACAAACTTCTTTTCCTTGAATGCAAATCAAAGGGGAAAGAAGGAATGCAACAGTGTTAAAACTGTGTTGTGTTTATACGTTCTGAACGACAGGAAGCCATTCTTACAAAGGGGGAGCGTTTGATCAAACCTCAGAAAAACAGACCAGCAAATGCAACTGCTGGTCTAATCAATGTAATAATCAGCGATCAATCTTTAACAGTGTCACTTAAAAAGAGTCACACAACCTGCACCTCATGGACTCCTTTGTGTGTCAGAATAAACAGATTCCACAGTGACTAAACTGTGGATCATTATCTTCATAGAAACTTATGTTTGTTTTATATGCAAGTAAAAAGTTGATAAATAGAAACTAACTGCATTAACTGCAGGCAGATGGAAAGTGGAGCGCTGCTGAAATTCAGACTGGGTCAGTCTAAAACGTTTTACATTCCCACACCAGCACTTCCCCCAGCTTGAACTGATACTTGATTTTGTTTATTGTGACATACTATGACTAATATTCCAGCTCACGTCACCTGGCTTGTTCTGATGCAGTGCAGTGGCAACAATAAAGTGCCCTGAAAGTCCACAGATTATCCTTATGCCACACAAACTCTATTGGTGTTAATATTATATATATTTGTGAATTTCTCTGTGAGAATAAAGTATCTATCTATCTATCTATTACTGACAGATTTTTTTGAGGTGCTCACATAGAAGGGTTCTCCATCTCAAAGTCTCGAGATGAATTTCTGTCCCTTCTGTAAATAATTATTTTCCTCTGCTCTCTTTAATTTGTGTTGTAAAAATGTGAAACTTGCACTTTTATTTTGTAGGTAAAATCCCTAAAGGGGAGTGAATGTGAATTCTGTGGGAATTCCAGCATTCAGCATCTGACTGAGAGGCTCCACTATTTCCTCAGGGTTGTTTTGTTGCACGCTGCTGCAGGAAAACTAAATTGATGACATGTAAAACAGCGTCATTGTGTGTAATATAAGCATGAATACAAAAAGCACCGTCACTTATCAAAAGGACATGTTAAGACATCTTCCTAATGCACTGATTTGTTCTAGGGCTCGTTTTTAGACATGCTGAACTGGTATCAGTCCTCCAAGTTAGAAATCATGCTTATAAAGGGCACAAAAACACACATGCATACGCAAACGTGCAGTGTATCAGTATGGTCAAAGTCAGATGATCAGATTACTTTACCTCTTCTGTTTGTAGGTGAGCATTGCCTCTGAAATGGGAAACTGATGGGACACGTTGGCACCAACCAGATACTGAACAACTCGTCCTGCTACATCTATGTTGTCTGCAGGGAGCAGAGACAGATCGTTAACAACATGCCTCCTGTTTCGTGTCTGACTAACAAGCTGCAAGACAATTGATGAAAATGGTAATTTTCATATACAGCAGGTCGCCAGAGGACAGCGCATTAATCATTTTTCATTACCCTGATTTAAGGAGGTGGGTGTGCTGAGTGTAAAATGTCATTAAAACGTGCGTGAAGTCACCCATACCACACACAAGATGTATTATGTGTCAAACTGAAGGCCTGCGGGCCACATGCAGACCAGACTAAATTTTTGCTGACTTGAAATGTGTAAAGTGAAAAGCTGATTCAGTCTACTTATTTTGACCTGTTGCCTCTCTGCTGTTTAAACAAAGTATTCTTGCAAAAGAAAGGACTTCTCTGCAAACACAGCTGTGTTGTGATGGCAGCTCATGATAAATGATCAATGATAAAAAAGAAGGAAAGATGGAGGACACTGTCCTTTTTTAAATCTCTTTTCAAGGTGTGTGGTATTGCAAGTCTTGCATCTATGAGGCGTAACTTAATTGAATTAATAGGAGGAAGGATAAGGATTTTCAGGCTTGTCTGAGCAGAGCAAGTGGGAACTGATGAAAAGGTGCAGAAATTCAAGCTTAAAAATAGATGTTAGTGGCAGTACACAATTCCAACACTTCTAAACTGCAATTCTGACAGTCTGTGAGGCAAATATCTGAGTCAGAGTTCTGACAGCCTGGCGGTCTTCTTAAGCAGCAGACATTTTACAGGGAGGAGGAGTAAGCCATAAACTAGAGCTATTCTCTACACTGCAGCAGGATGTACCTGTCTTTTGCAATTGGAGGGTCAGCCCATGACCCATTCTCTGACCCCATTTCTTCCCCTTTCAAGTTGGCTGAGCATTAGACACAGACTTGCTTTGTAGCTAGACACCAGAGCTATGCATCCTAACCTGAGGCGGGCCGTTCTGTCCTGCAGAACAGCTCCCTCCATGCAGTGTCCATAAAGATGCTGTTGAACCTGCTGTCAAAGGAGGCCACATACTTTGCCAGAGGATGAGAACCTGTGCGGGAGTGCAGAGAAGAAGTATAAAACAATGCTAACATGTGTCGAATGTGAGATTTGCACTAATTGGGGATGACTTACCTATGGGAATCACCAGGAAGCGTATGTAACTAAGCCAGTCAGGTGTCTTGTTGGCCAGCTGCTCCACAAAGAACCTCAGGATGGTGCTGAGGTAACTCTGGTCGCCTGCCACCGCCACCTTCATCGTTGGTGGTGTCTGTGCGTTGCAATTACAGCTGCACGGAATAAGATGAGGGGAGGAGGAATGAGAAATTAAAGAAACGGAGAGTGTACCAAAAGATGTGAATCAGAGAGGGTGTGTGAGAGAATTCATGGCTGTTTGATATACATTATGAATATCACATGAGCTTTTGAATCTTAATCCTACAATGACAGACAGAACATAAATTACATGTCCACTCTATTCAGTTCAGCTGGGTTGATAATACCTTAAAATATGTTGGTCTTAAAAAGTCTGTTTGAGGAAAAACCCTGCAGCTAAAGCAGTGACAGCACTGAGCCAGCATGTAAACATCAGAGCATGACTCCATATGACACGGCCCCAGCTGGAGTAAACAGGTTTACTAAGGAGCATGTGTGTAAAGAGTGAAAAAGTTGCAGTTCAACTGGATTAAAGAGAAAACTGGTTTAACAGAAGCAGCACAGCAACCCAGACTGAGACAGTCTCAGTCTCCCACTGACATTACATCCTGAGACAGCAACCAAGCAGATGGATAAAAGAAAGAGAGAGGAAGGCTGAACTTCAGCTTTTCAAGAGAAACAGACACATTCTGATAGAATGGGTTCACAGACAGAGAGCTTCAGCAGCATGAGCAACCATAAACAGACATTGTTCGGTGAGGACCACTGCAGGATAACATGCAGCAATGTCACACTTAGTGGCTTGTGTCATTCATCTGACACTTGTGTATGCATGTATGTGACTCACAATCTCTGGATGCGAGTAACAATGGTGTTGAAGGCAGCCTGAACATCGGCAGCAGAGCAGGTGGACACAATGGGCTGGCCCTGTTCATGGAGCAACTCGGATACATACTGCACAGAAACATACACGAAAAGGACAAGATGAGTCAATGGGTACGCAGGAGGCAGGGTTGACAGCAGGAAAAAACATGCTACTGGTATTTTTTTTCTATTTCTGCCTTTTTGCAATAATGTCAGGTAATGCTTGTAGTACACTAAGTAGACACACACCTGTCCTTGCCACTCCATGGTGTTGATGAGGATGATGCTCTCTGGCAGGCGTTCGTCAGAGATGAGGATCTGGTTCAGCTGGTCATACACAGACTTCCTGGGAACCTTTGAGATAAATGAGAAGCAGATGGTGTGAGCACATTTCTACTGGGCTAAAACATTTATAACGAACACATCTACTCAGCTTGATATTACATCTTTGTGAGGTGTTTACCTGTGCTATGAGTCGTGAGTCTGGGGAGCACTCGCTTTCCATGCTGCTGGTCCTGTCGCTCTGGGCTTTAGAGTTCTGTCTGTCTTTCATGGAGGTGCTGCGAGGACGCCTCTGCAGCCTGTTCTCCACTTTACTGAGGAGGACACGAAAGACAAGGAGCTCAAAGTACATGACAGAAAAAGATGAGAACCAAAGCACCAGTTGGTTAAAAATTTCTGAAAAATAACATTTAAAAAGATAAAAAAAATATAAAGTAGCTTGTGCACATCCATGATAACATTGTTTTGTACGCATGTATGTGTGTAGATGTAGTGATCAGCAATGTACCTGGGAGACATGTGGTTTTGGGACTCTGTCTTGCAGAGCTTGCCAACAGTGCTGGTCATCCGTTCAGTGTTGACATCCCAGCTGCTCACCTCCCCCGGCCCTGGCCCGCCATCGGGTTCAGTCTCTGGCTCCTGAACCAAGAAGAGTAGAGCAAAGATGAGCCAAGAGGCTGTAAGAGGATAATGATGATGTTAATCGTACATCACTGTCATGTCCCATCTATTGCTACATCAGTGTCTCTGGCAAAGTTTGCTTCATTCTGTATTCTCTCTGTGGTTTCGTATGTTATGCATCCGCAGACAGCATTTTAAGAGCAAGAGCTGAGCGAGTGCGGCGCTGTCCTTGTGACTAATTGAGCTGAGCTGTTTAGGTTGGAGATAATGATGCGCACCATGACAGACAAGACTTAAAAAAAAAAAAAAAAAAGTCTCTTAGCTGGTGGCTGTGGGTCATGCAGTTTTCAGAGATTCAGTTTGAACTGAGTTAGTGGAGTGATACAATGGTGTTCAGAGAGGGAGCTGACCCGACAGCACAAAGACAACAACAAACACCCCATTCTGATCGTCATCAGTCAGGATTTATCCAGCATGGGGCTGCCTAGGCTGCTCTACTGATCCATAATGGATGAATGTGCTGTTTGGTTCGCCCACCCTTGCATACTCCCTCCCGCTTTGCTTTTTTCCTGGAAAACAACTAACACTCATGGGAGGAAAGGGCATTCAAGCGGCGAGGGCAGAGAAAAATCAGAGAAAGAGATGCTGAAGGGAGTTTCAGTTAAAAACCATACAAACCAAAAAAGTACATTACTACTGCTCCAAAACACATACCCCAACGATTGTATCTGTGATGCTGTCATCTTGATACCGGGCCCCTTGCACTTTACATCTGTCCACTGTCAAAAAGTCTCCAATCTGCAGGGTAAACACACACACGCACACACAAATATAAATGACAAACCTTCACAGCCCCTGCTATGCTCAAGTCAAGACTGACCACCACTCTCAGGGTGTGGAATGGAGCAAAGCTCCACAAAGTAGGGCTTGGTCTCTAAAAGCTTCCATATATTTCACTACAGTTGACCACTAAAACACAAACTCCCAAAAGAATAACTGACACACTTGTGTGCTCAAGTGTGAAGTGTTTAAGTGCTTAATTAACTCATTGAGTGCTAGCCCTTTTTTTGTACTACGACTCTGACAACACTGAATAGTGCAAATGAAAGAAGAGACTCACTATTTCATCATAAAAAAAGCCCCAACTTTTTTTACGTTGTTCTGTTCTTGTTTTGTCTGGAGGAGAGTAGAGGCCACTTTCACCAAAATCACCACATTTTGTTCAGATTCTGTTTTCCAATTTCTAATCGCGATTGTCTCCACTTTCTGCTTTGATCTGTGTGGCGTATACTCACACTTTATGTCCCAACTACAAATCACAGAAGCCCCAAAATTACTCACAGGCTTTGGGAGACCACCTGCTGCCGAAAAAAAGTATATATAAGTTTATGGCATTCAAGCGTTCTATTTTTATGAATGTAAATATACTGTACGTCCTTGCCACTCAAAGAATTAATTTCAATATCAGAGACAGACACGTTTATGAAGTTCGACGGGAGACATTTATTGAGTAAAACATAGGGCTATAGCACTTTGAAATGCTCCAGGCTGTTTTATGACATGCTAAAATGGATTCCCACAACGCTCCCTCTCTAACCAATAGACTCAATAGTCTCTCTCTGTCCTTGTTGTTTCCAATGGGCCATAAATCCAAGAGTTCAGGGACTGCTCCATCCAATCCTCTCTCTAAGCATATTTGTGTCTGTGTGTTGATACCGGTGAAGAGGTTATTTTGTGCTGGTTCCTCTAAATACTGGAGGGCTATAGGGGTGAACAGGGTAAGGACTACAGACCTCCCTCATCCTCTCCTGCAGGGGTAGGAGCTGCATTGCACTCATGCTCAGAATATCTTGGCTGTAGCATCATGGTCCTTGGGAATCCCTGAACCACAATAAGCATAGAGGACTGCCAGACATCCAAACACTGCCCAGGGGCAATTCCTTTACATAACACTGTTTACAAAAAGAAACTCTCTAGCCACTGAGAGGAAGACCTTTATGGGTAAACAGTGGGGCTAGAAGGAATCTGACTGTTTTTAATAGAGCGCCTGGTAATCAACTTACAGGACATGACAGCTCTCTGTGCTGGCTTTTTTGGCTGTGTATGCTTCCAATTTCTGTCTGGGAGCTGGAGTGAGACATCCCTTCAAAAAACGGCCTGAAAACAGAGAAACAAACATTTGACTTAGGAAAAACAACAACTTGGAAGAAATGCTTTTTTTCTGGGCAGTTCCATTTAAAGGCCCAGTTGCAATTACAGATATGTTGTCCATATTTCTATCATTTTTGATTACATAAATCACACTAAAACAAAGTACAAATTGTGAACTGAAAGGCAATTCCTGAAAAGATGGACTTTGATGAAAGGGGATGAGTAGAGACATACTTGAGTTTGGGCTTGGGGGTGCTCAGGACACTCTCATTGTCCTCCATCTCTGGGCCGCTGTCACTCTGGTTATATACCTCCAGACTGTCGTAAAGTAAGTCCAGATCCTCCTCCACTTCCTGGGTCTGGTCAACTGGGTCAGAGTCCAGTACCTGCCGCACAGAACAGATACAACATCAACACATCAGTACAGTGTAATCAGGGATTAGTACTCATGGCAATGGAGTCTGGTGTAAGGAGTAACTGGTGCTGTGCATTAACTAATCACTTTCACAATTGGGCTAATGAAGCTTAAACAATGAAGGAGAACAGTGAGGGCTGCAAAATGGGAAAATCTATGCAATAAATATGCCCCTGCCATGGTCCTAAGCAGGCCAATTAAAAGGTAAGTGAGTGTTAGAAGAGAGCTAAGGTGCTGAGCCTTGATCTGCCAGCTGCACAGTGGGGATGTATATCATAGGAACTGCACACAGACAGGCTTGTGGACTAATCAGGTGATTAATGCCACTCCATAAGTGCAGAAGCTGGCAGGGAGCAGATAAACACAGTCTGTCCCCTCTCCTCCTCCTGGCTATGTATTTATAGAGCTGCACACTGCCCAGCCACAAGGAAGGGATTAAAGACAGGGGACGTGATAAAAGATCATCAGGCCACCTGGAGCTTCCACTAACATCCAGCAAAACACAACTCAGATGGCCTAGAGGCTCTTTTAAGCATCACCAGCTTAAATCACTCACTTTTTAAAGTACATGTAAACCTCATGGGATGACTAAATACGTAGAGCAAACCCTCACCCTGTCTGAACAACACCGCCTCCATACTTGAAAATACCTAACCTTTTATACATCTTTATTTATGCAATCTACGGACTGCTTCTCACATCAGAAAGCCAATGGATAGTGCAGTTACTCCAATAGAGTTCACAGTTTAATTATTATTAGTTAACAGAATTATAATGGCCTAACACAGACTATGCATTTGATTTGATTCATTAATGGACATCTAGTGGTTGGTTGACACAAATGGTTGACTTCCTGCAGATGACCTGATTACAAGCTATTATGTAGAATTCGTGGAAACATTTATGCGAAAAAGGACTTCTTCAAACATCTAAGCAGGACAAGCAAACGAGCCAACATTTATCACCAGATTAAGTGGTGGAGAATAAGGTCGTTAATGGATTCTGCATACAGATCGCCTCTAATGGAAATGCATGAATCATACATCCATAAGCACAGACGTAATGCAGCCTAGCACCAGAATGATGCTTATACCCGTTGTGGCAGTGATTTCTTTACAGATGATTTTTCTCCAGTCAGGAGCACATTAGACTCAGCAATATGCTCTTCAGAAAGTCAATACTGAGATTGTTTTCTCCTGCCCAGAGGCAAATTTAATAACTGATATGTTTCACAGCTGACTTACTAAAAGCTTCATAACGGAAGGACTGAGAAATCCCAGGTAGATGCACTGAGCAGGATGCGGTACCCCTCAAATATTCATCTGCTTTGACACTGAAAATCTTCTCCTGGGTGTCAATAAAAACAAGGTAATTATTCTTCTCACACTCACCTCATCTGTTACCTTGAACCTCTTAAGCAAGGCCACAAACTTCTGCTTGAAATTAGGCTGCTGTAAGAGAAAATAAAACATACAATTAAGAATGAAAGAACCCCCTGAAAAGGGAATAACTGTTATCATTAAATATGCACGACAGCTGGGCTCAAGCTTATGAGTTCTCCCAGTAACTGTCCACTGGATTACTCATTCACAGCCACTCTATGTAAAGACCATTATAATCAGTCCAGTGAACCCACAGTGCTCATTTACGTGCTCATCCACATCGTCCTAATGGCTCGGACAAATGGAACACAGTGTGCTTTCCTTTAAATGCTTGTATAACTGCAAACACACACACTACGAGTTATTTAATGATGGGCAAAAATAAATCTCCATGTGGTGGAAGAGGAGGCAACTAACTCTGGTCATGGAGGTGGTCCGGATCATTTTCCTCCGGGCTTTCTTGGGCTTCCTGACCTCGTCGTCTTCATCATAAAGATCCTGAAATACAGAGAGATTGAGGAACTATCGGATATATTATGATAATACTGCCCATTCATTTTTAACTATATACACTGACACTAAAGGTACAAGGTCCATCATTAATCTGAAAGGACACACACTTCTTATAACCAGAATAGTATTACCAGAATACTATTTATTAGCCTGTTCATTATGACAAGTCAACTTTCTAATTTTAATGAGCTGTATGAGCTTTTATTTGTCAAATTTCTTACTGCAGACTTTTTCTGGCACTGACCTGGCCATGAACAGCGTCATCGCTGGCTTCCTGCTCTGACGAGTAGCTGTCATCGTCCTCCTCAGAATAGTTATCCATGTCTGGGGAGCGGTCTGGGGGATGCAAGCACAGAAAAACATCTAAATACAGGTATGCCAGTATAATTCCAAGGTCACTTAGGAGTAAATGAGGAAAACAAGGGTGTTGAGCATATAGAACAGTATAGTTCTCATACTGTAAAAGATGATTTATGATTTTGTGTATTTTTCATCATCAGAATAGTTTCAGTTTGAGCCCCACAGATAGTTTTCCATCTGGTGCGGATAACGTTGATTTCCTGTCCTATTCTACATACTTCGGCATTAATGAACTGCTTTGCTTTGAATGCATTCTAATGCAAAAAAACCCCAAACATAACATTTTCTGTGCACACAATGAAATGCTCAAATGTAATGAAAGTCTTCTTTCAAATTAGATTGCTGAGCACTTTTATCTGTGTCTCATATTCTGATCATGTTTCAATAACATTTAAGATATTCTCTTAAACATTTAATATCAGATTGTATTGGTTTGAACAGTCAAATTCCTATAAGGACAGATCTTACTGCATGTTTGGCAGCAGACGACAGATCAGGTGATGATGAAAGATCTTTTTTTTCCTTCACAGCCAAATCTGACTTCCTTTTACCTGTAAGGCATCCTGTTCTATGCTCTTGGATGGGATGGATATTATTAAGGATCACAGTAGAGGGGAAAGCCAAAATATCGACAGCTTTCCTTCCCTTAGAGTGACACTAGTACAATACTTGGAGCATGAGCTCATCTGTTATGTTTGAGTGGCCTCCTTAATAACGTCCAGAATGGCGAGGGATCAGCATCAGCAGGATGAAGGCATGGAGCCAGAGCAGAGCCCACTATTCCTTCCCGTCCAGAATTAGAACAGCGTAAGGTAATAGGCACTAAATCTGTTCAACTCTCAAATCAACATTACAACCATAGTTGAAGAGAATAACATATTCTTGGATGCAAGCTGGGTTGGGATTAATGGAGTTTATTCTGTCTTTGGTTGGGAAATAGGAGCCATGTGGAAGGAGGGAAGAGAGGGGCCTGGGCAGGGACAGCTGGCTCCAGGGTGGAGGCTTAAATAAACAGGATTTGACTGGGCAGCACTGGTGCAGGCCTGTCTAGCAGAGCCAGGTAGGGGGACGGGAGATCGCTGTGCTCACCTGAGGTTTTGGTCTTGCGGCCAGCCTGGCCGCTACTGTCCTCGTGGTCAATGGGTTGGCTGGACAGAGAGTACACGCTGATCTCCGCCACACGCACTGGCGCCTCCTTCACGTTGCTATGGAGACCAAGAATCTGTCCTCCATCTGTCGGGTGTTGCATTACCTGAACACAGGAAGATTAACATGAAGACCAGTCATTGATTTTAAGGATCTTGTCATCTCTTGCAATGTCCTTTATGTTTCCTTGAATAAATACAGCACATCATCTGTCCAAACAAAAGTCCTCTTTAGCCAAGATGCCTTCATGTCTTGTACAGTTCCTGCATCTATCAGTCACTCTGTATAGCCATGTCGAAGCAGATGGAACAAATAGTATGTCTTCAACAGACAAGCAGGAGGGAAGAATTTTATCTGCATTTACTGAGCCAACAATGTTACAACAGAGACAGAGAGGGCTTCTGTTACACCGGTTTATGCCTGCACAGATTTACCAACCGATAACAAGAAGACAGATATGATATCTCTAGGTAACCTTTGATGCTGCCTTTCCAATCAGAGCGTCTACATGACACACTAATTTGATTGTCACATCCAGTCAAACAGGAGTGTAACAGCATATGTATTGGTTTACGTATTAAATGAGCATAAACTACAGTCTTATGACAGAACATTACAGAATCAGAAACACTTGATTGATCCTAAGGGAGACATTACATTTACATTACAAATACCATCTTTTCATTTTTATTTACAATTTGACAATATTTGACTCTGTGACCTGTTGACCAATGAGCAACAGCTGTCTGTTTTAAAATATATATATATAGAAAAAAGTTATTTTCTGTTTCCTTACTGCATGTTCTGTGAATTTTGTGCACTGTTACACATCTTGTCGAACAGCATAACCGTTTGCATAAACTGTTTTGAATCAGATGAGAAAGGATGAGCTTTCATTCTAAGCTCTATCTGGGGGGTAATTCCAACATTTCACTTGATAAATAGCTGTATAGGGAATGGGCTCATTTTGCTCAAACGCTGGCAGGGGTGCACTCGAACGCTGCATGAAAAGTCCAATAAGTGACTTCCTCCCACATAATGCCCAGATAGATTCAGAATAAAGGCACAAGAGAGTTTACTCTAGAGCAGATGATCACATAATTACACAAAAAGATCCAATAATGGCCAATCTAGCTTTATTCATAGAAGTCTGTGGGTTGTTACTGCAGCACACACCAAAACAGCAAAGCAGTTGAGTGTTATTTTAAAATGCAATAAAGCATTAGTCTTGTTTTCAGTCAATTCGTTTCCTGGGGCTACTGATGGTGGAAAGTCACTGACCATGAAAGGGCACATTACAAATAAGTGTGACTCTCAGTCTTGAACGTGATTTCTCTCACTAATCATGTGTTGAACAAGCCATTCTAATTAGGGATGCACAATTTGTTATTTCCAGCTGAAACCGATAACTGCACACTTCTCAAGCCCAACATTGATAATTTCATGTTTTTATTTTAAAAAGAAATTGACAACCTGTAGTTTATTATGCACACCTGAGGCGGATGAGTTAATATTCCATAGCTCTGTAACTGACATCCCTATTGTTAACACAACAAAAACAATAACCAGATCAATTTCTGGCTCTTCAAAAGCTATTTTTTGTAGTTAAGTAAATCAAAAAATACAAACATACTTTGGATATCAAAATAGAATGATCTAACATTACCTGTGTATTAAATAAAGGCTTATAGAATCGTGTAGTGCCAAATTTGGACATCCAACAAGTTCAGTATTAATAAATTTTGACTAAACAAGTGAAAAGCACTAGGTGCAACAGGACTCAGCAATTTGTCCTCAGCAGGACTTCACATTGACTGTAGTTCATTGTGCTGTATTTTATAACCACAGTGGTTATATCAAAGCAAGCGACTAGTATGCCTATTTTGAAATTCATACATCGGCTGATTGTATATCAACAGCTGTAGCTGGACTTGTTTTTTTTTTTTTTTTTTTTTTTAAATCAGACATGTTAACCTAATAAACACAAGCAATTTCGCTTTTATTTATCGGTTCTACTTATCAGTTAGAATTTCATTATTGCAACAAAACATAATACATAAATTCCCCATTATTGGACAACAATGAATCGGTAAAATATATATACGTGCATCCCTCATTTTATTTGATCTGTATCTGCTGAAGCCCAATATCTAATCTTACATTTGCGGCAATCAGTGGTGAGCCTGCTGCCCTGCTCTGTTAAAACACTGGAACATTTGCACAGTGTTGTAAGTGAATGACCCACAGTGTCCTAATTAACCGTTTCAATGTGTGTCATCCACACTAACAACAGGCCAAGGCAAGAATGGCATCTTGACGGCCCAGTGGCCTAACACACGGTTGATGTAACTGTCCCCACTGAGCATCCAGCTGAGGGCTGTACTGGCAGTGCTCAAACATTAAATGACTCAAAGTAGGACAGAAAAAAAAAAAAAAAAGACAATCGGCAATCTCTGTATCAAACAAACATCCACAAGTGGTATCGTATCAGCACCATGTTCATTATTCTTGCACAGCATGGCTGAAAGCACTGTTTTAGGAAAAGTGCATATGAAGCCAGCTCCAGATGGCCCATAATATCACACAGCAGTATGTGCGATGACCATGAGTCATCAAAAATGATGTGTAACGCAGGAGGACCTCTCTCTGGAAAACCAAAATGTGGTACACAGATTCTAACAGCCATCATTGTCAGGGAACAGCAGAACACACTCACAAGCTCAGAGAAAAAACATACACTTCTCAAGAGAAAAGACTGACAGTACCTCAGCCATATTGATAACCCCCACAGCCAAAGTTTTGTAGCCCAGGATGGTTCGATTCTTGTAGCGTTTCCTTCTCTGCAGCATAATCTGCAGTCGGTTGGCATCCCTCTTTAGAAAATGGGGATACTGAAAAGAGCAAACACAAAATAAGTCTGATGAATAATGCAGACCACATAAACCATTCATCAGCCTTCCGATGGAAAACCACACGCAGGTTTATTACATACATTGATTTTGTTTCTTCATAAGAAAACAAATATTATTCAGTGGTGACCTGCCATATTGTGTCTGCATTCGACTTCTATTGCAAATTGACCATGCAACGTAACCATACAACTGAAATAAGACTGCAGATAATATTCACACTAGTACTTAGGATGTCACTGTCTTTCAGTGATTTTAGAAGCCATGCACCAGAAATTTCCTTTTGGGTCTGAATGAGTTCTCAGATGCTATTCATTTCCAGAAAAAGAAATCTCTGGGACTGATTTGCCGGGTTACATTGCATCACTTGGTGACTGCTCATCTGTGCCACCACAGATTATTGCTACCAAATGTAGCATAGTGTATGGCCAGGTCATAATCAATGCCACAAGACATGTTTCAGCGCCAGCCAACGTGCTCCTAACAATCATTCTGGCTATCAGATGTGAATTCTCTGTTGTTTTAGGCCGTGAATGTACTCAGGTTTGGACAAACTGCCTCACTATTTCAGAAGATTGATCCGTTGTAGTTAGTGCACTGTCTGCACTGAATACTGTGAACTGACGGTGTAGAGAAGGAAGCCACATTCAGGTCAAGTTCATTTAAAAAAAATATAGCCATCCACTGTGCTCTGATGCCAGCACTGAACTGACGTGGTGGGTGTTAGATTCTGCATCCTTACTGTCTGAACTATTAAAAACTGTCTGCCTGCTGAACTACTGGTGAACCATCATCACTTAAGAACTAGATTTCTCTTGAGACTTAATATTTCTTCCTACTGTATGTGCTTTTTTTTTTATCTGTCTTGGCGGTTTCCTCTTGTCTCTAGATCAATTTTACAGGTTGGTTGAACATCACTGCTGCAACACTGATACCTATTACTGTCCCTGTATTATCTAGGCCTAATTCAACAGCAGGGTGATTCTTTTAAGGTGGCTCAACATTAGCAAACCTGTGCAAATGGACAGAGCACAAGCAACTGGAGAAGAAACATCGTAAGCAACAAAGTGCTACATGTTCCAGCGGTGTGCAACACTTCTTAGTGTCCCCTGGAAACAATTTCTGTCGTGATCTTCTTGCATTTTTCCAGAGTTTTTTTTAATGCGGCAAGTGTCATCAAACTAGAAAGATGTTTCTTCATTTGCTTTCTCTTTTGTTTTCTCAACATGCAGTAGTGCACTGAGCTCTCTGGGACACCAAATTTTGGTCAAATTTAAACACAACCATTCACAAAACTTGTTCACTTTTCCTGGCTTAGTTAATCTCTATAGTTGTTTGGCTAATCAAGTCTGCAGACTGTTTGAATGCATGCAGTGTCTATTATTTCAAATCTGAAACCATCATAAAAATACTTCAACAACAGAAACAGCAGCACTTCCTGTGAGTTAACTCCTCTTCTGACCACAAAAATAACACAAAATATTACCTAATTTAATTTAATATGTACAAAATACTGTGAACTTGTATAAATACACAAGGATATTTTTAACTTAAGCCTTGTTCACACTACACGACTAGACTATCCGTGTTGTTCACACTACACGACTCTCCATCAGCAGGCGTTGTCGAATGCCCTAATTGACAACGCGCTCGGCGGTCCAGTCAGCCGCCTCTCGCGGCCATATCGTATGAGCCACTCGTTGTGCACAAATGATCGTATGTTTACAGTGATCACTGAAAGGGCTCTGAGGCTAACACGAGCTTTTTTCCCCCCACAAAGTTTACTGAAGAACATCATTTATTAAACTTGTGGGATAAAGAAAATGTATTTTTTTCTGTATTTCACTGTAAATATGAGTGACAATATTAATGAAAATATGGACATATTGCCTTCCAAACACTAGAATAAAGCCTCTTCTGCTATCTTTGAAAATGGATTTCAGCCGTTTCAGTGATCACTGTAACCACGCGATCATTTGCTCTAGAAAACAACGAACGGCTCATTTGATCAGGAATTAGCGAGAGGAGGCTGAGTGAAGCGCAGTTAACAGTGAGCTTTTCATTGTAAACATGGACACTGAGCAGATTGTTTGTGTTTTACCATGTAGTGAAAGAGCAAAAAGAAAATTTGTTGTAGTTGATGTTGTTGCTTCTGCCGCTGCTCTGCTGCAGCCGCTGCTCCTTTCAACCATGTCTGCTCTCATTGGCTGCAGCGAGACTGGATATTTAGCACAGCAGATGTTCAGTTTTGACTCTGAGGTGTTCACACTTAACGACCCAGGATCACAGAGTGGATGATTGCCTCACCCTGATCTGGGGGAGGGGATCAAAAATCGCCAACCAGCCGACTGGGCTAAAATCGTGTAGTGTGAACAAGGTATTAGGGTTTGGAAGGAGCAGGCGGGCAGGTTTAACACAGTCCTCCCTGTCAAGTAGCTGTTCTATCAGTGTGAGAATTCACAGTATAATGCCAGAGTGCTTGCCTGTAGTGAGAATGTTAGCTCCAGGTCCGTCTCCATTAGTCCACTGGGTGGGAGGACATACTCATTTGATCTCAAAAGACGCTTAGAACCCTGGAAGACAAAGTTACGTGTTATTGTAAACACATTCAAAAATGCTATATATCAAAAATATGCATCCCTTTGGAATAAGAATTATACCCACAAACCCTTCATTTTATGTTGTTAAGCCCATCTATCAGACAGCACTGACTGAGTGTGAAAGCCTTATTTTAGGACCAGCCTGCTTCACATTCACACATTTATGCAGATTCACACCTTGAGGCAGCCCAGCACAATGCATCCTCTACTCCTCCACTGCTTCAGTGCTTCATAGAAAACAGTGCTACTAGGACCATTGAAATATGGGTCAGATACTCTGCTCAGGGACATATCAAGAGGTTTTCTTACTGACATGATGATTCAAAGAGAACCACAAGCCTCCTTCAGCTTCAACATCTAAGCTACAGCTACCCTCAGCATCTTAGCTTTCTTAACCACGTCTTGAGAGGGAGGTTTGGCCCAGGAGGAACTAGGGCTTCTGACCTGAATAAGTTGCTATATTAGATTTTAAGTTCATATAGTTGCTGCTATGGTGCCACTATTTCAAACTACAAAACCGAAACCAAATTTGATTTCATTATCTAATGCTTGCTAGTGTCATCACCTAAGCTAACTGTGGGAGCCAGCACAAACTTCTGGTAGCCAAACAGCAGAGATTTAAATGGCACAGGTTGTGGAAGTCTCTTCCAAATGTAAGGACACTAACACACAGTGTGTCCTCAGAGGACCTGTCTCAGCCCTTAGGGAGTTTCTCTTTCGAGCCTCGGATTTAAGTCTATCATGTTCTTTGTCAAGTTACAGTTTAATGCTCTTTAACCATGCTTCTTTTTTTTACCTCTTCTAATCTTGAAAGAGGGAGTCAGAGTGAGAACGTGAGAACAGCAACAGCTTGTCAAGTCTCAGGTTCATGATTTAAAGTCAAGGTGTGAGTGCTAAAGACAGGCATCTGTTGTGTAATGTATTTGGCAACACATCAACTGCTGTAAAGAAATTCATAAGCTTAGTTCAGGTGTCTGTTCAACCTGCCAACAGAATTAAGTAAGACTTTGTGAACAGCATGGAGAGGTAATGATATCCTGTATCTGGCTTAATACCCTATAAACTCTTTACTGTAATAGGACAAGGTACACTGGATCCTAATGTCATCTGAGCTGCTAAATCATAGAACAGATATCAAATGAAATGGTTTTGTGTGCTGAGGAATCCTCACAGGATATTAGAGGGGGAAGCTTGTTTAAAGAAGGCAGTGGTGCCTCTGAAGGTTACACATGTATGAGTGATTTGAAGTATGTTATATTAGGCATAGTAAATGATGATACATTGTTCATGCAGGCACAATAAAAGGGAATAGTGCTTGCAAATTTCAATATTTTCACTCCATTACTCTTTTCCTAAATACAAATAGTCTTTGTCCTCAAAGTTCATGTTAGAAGCAGGTAAATGGGAAAGTGTCAGGATTTGAGTGAGTTTGACCACTGAAGAACCAAACTGTGATGGCTAGAGACAAGAATCACTGATGCAGGAGGGGAGTGAAGGCTGGTCCTGGTGGTCTGATCCAACAGACCAGATAAATTAATGCTGGTTCTGATAGGAAGGTGTCAGATACCACAGCACACCTTCACAGGTCAGATCAGAGTTGATGTGACAGCAACTGGGGGACCAACACAATTTGAGGAAGGTGGTGATAATTTCATGCTTGATCAGTGAATGTTATATATAAAGATACAGTGATTGTTCTTCCAGTAATAACTCAACCAAGCAGTGTTAAAAGATGAATGGAGAAACCCAAACATAGGATTGCACATAGCTTGATATGTCACACTGAACTGACGCTACACCACCCCGTTTACTTCTTGACTGTAATTGAAAGCTCTTGGCAGACTAAGCTGGTGTTATGACAACATAGCATGGTTGTCTCAGAGAGTTAGAAGGTACTGATGACTTGATTATTAGCCATGGTCATTCTGTCTGCTTGACCAATTAACCTGTGTTGCACCGGATGTTTTTTTTTTTTTACCCTCATTCTTTCAGTTTCACACCCTGCATGAAGTTGGAAACTTCAGTCTATGAACTTATTCCATCCAAATGTGCAATACTTATAACACTCCTCTAGTGTACCTCACCAAATAGAGGAACCTTATAAAAGAAGAACATTTACTGCAATATCAGTAGTTTCAAATGCATGACATGAAACCAGAGCTTTAAAAAAAATGAGGGGAACTTGGGAAAAAAGAATATTTGCTGACACTTGCAAAACTTTCAGTCATAATAAGAATTTTTCTATCCAGTCTATCGACTGTTCTACAGAAGGACATGCTTATATATAAAGATAAAAAGAGGGTAAATCTCTGTCCAAGTGTGACCTTGTCACTAACTTGAGCTCCACAAAGAGGTCTTGTATGCACTCTTTTCTCATGCTCAGCAGCTGGTACAATGAATCAAGGCACAAAAGCTGAGCACTCTCAAACTGCCTGACATGCATTAACAATACAGAGCCTTGGCAAGGAAAGCTTGTACTGAATGTCTTTTAGCCCCCCTCCCCTCTCTCGCCCTCTCTCCCATGCTACAAGCTTCTGTCGTCCTGGGGCCAGATGGTGGGGGGGACAAGTTGCAGCTCTTCTACTCTACAAGCCTGTGGGAAAAGTTGAACTTTACACTTCTTCTCAAGGTTATTTTTGAAGATGATAAATTCTCTAAATTGTCTCTCCTCTCTGAAGCAAAGACAGGAAGTGATTCAGAGTCAGGACAAGAGCTCAATGTGCAATCGTACTAAAGAGGTTTTAAATGTGTTTTGAAGCTTCCGCTTTCACTCAACACACACTTACAGACATGCACACACGTAATTGGATCATATCTGACTGGACTGCAAATGAAAGTGCTTTAGACAGTGGCTTGTGCTGAAATGAGGATTGCATGTCTTTCCTATTATAATCCAGCTGACACCAATGTCTAGCTATAACCTTGGGCAACAGACAAGACAGACATAAACTGCATAATCACATAGTGGATGTCTGTAACTCAATGTGGATAAAATGTAGCACAGGCTTTTCTGAGGAAGCTCAGGTCTCCAGGGTGAGAGACAGAAGACTATCTCCACGGGAACACAAAGCCTCCTCCAGACCAAACTGCAATCTCATCATCCCTGCTGCTGTGGCTTTGGGAGATCATCCAAATGCTCTCCTCATTACAGGCGTAGTGTGTGCATACAGGCCACTTAACCTGATGAGACCCAGAGAGAGGAAAGAGATGGCCAATGTATGCTGAACAGAGAGCCGATGACATGGGGTGATGAGGATTTGTCGTTCACTGTCTGAAAACAAAACCCTTTCATTCCTCTGTCATCTTCTCCAACTGTCTCTTTATCCCCTCAGCGTCGCTGTTCTTCCAAACCAAACCTGCTGGAAATTGCATTTAATGCTCCAGTTCCGGAACTGCGGCAAACAGAGCTTTGCTCAGCTGTCCTCCAGGCGGCTCAACAGATATGGAGAGATTTCATGCTCTGGAGAGAACGTAGCTCATGGATAAAGCCACACTTGGTTGGTTGCTTTCTCCTTCAGGACGACAGTTAAGGGGAGACAAATTGTTTCTCTTTAAACAAAATTGCCCAGTGCTGCTTAAAATTACATTCCAATAGGAGGGGGACAATATTGAGAGAGGGAAAGAAAACTGGTCATTTACTGGTGCGTGCAGGCAGAAAGCGGTTACTACAGAAGCAGTGAAGTTGACATAAAAGCAAATCCCCCCTTAATTACCAAATCCACTCAGTTTTCTTATTAATGCCAACATCAATGAAATTTCATAGTCAATTTTACATCCCGATTATGAAATACATATATACGACATATATATACGACACACGACAGTATTTCTTTTCTGATGTAATGTTACTGGTGACATTATTTTCGCTTTCCACCGCGCTCTCCTCTGTGGTGTAATCAGTGTTATATCCCCAATATGCTTTGTATATATCGTAATATCGCAAAGCTCTACCATTAATTTTTTCACTGCTACCTTGCACCCAGGCAGATTCTCACAGAGCACACAAAGGCCTACACACAAGCTATGTGTGTCCTGTGAAATACCTTTATACCTTATTGTTTGTTTTTATCTCATTTTGTTCTGGACATTGTTACATAGGGGTACTTTGACTTCAGATGTCCTCACCACTTTACCCATCGATTTCATAACATTCAAGAAATTCAAACCTTCTTTTAAAGTGAATCTTCGGAGTAAAATTCACAAAGTTGGCTCACTCCTCTCTTGCTTTTAGGTGAATCTAATTCTTAAATTCTCTTCTCTGTGGATTTTCTGGCCAACTGCAGCCAAGAAAATTTGAATGATTTTTTTCCTTTGAGAATTACTTCCACATGGCCACCTCAGGGCAGTGTGTTCGTATGTGTGACTGTGTACTCTCACTGGTCTCAGCTCTCTCTCAGAATCAATGGACTCAGAAGCAGTGGACCATCATCTTTACAACCACTACTAGGCTTACTGCTGAGAGTGTGTTGTAATACTGTGAGGCCTGTCTGAAGACTGAAGGCAGTGCTCCACTACAGATGAGTCTATGATCTTTGTTGCTGTGCAACAATACTTGAGATCGACACTGCTGGACTGCTCTATTTTATTTGTGCTTCATTTTATACAATATTCTGTCTTTTTCCTTCTGCATCTTCCATAAAAGCATCTACGGACATAAGGGCACCGAAGGGGGCGAAGCATTCACAAGTAAAAAACACCTCTCATGTCAGTCAAAATATTATTCTGAGAGGAACGTACATTCACACACCTGTCTAGAACGCTCACTCTGTTGACTTCAATTAACTTCAACTCATCTCTGCGGTAGTTGCTACCATGCAGTGTAGAAGCAGTAAGCAGAAATGTCACTGCAGGGAACAAACTAAATGTAGGCGTGTTAAGTGAGTGGTAAACTGCAAAATTAACATACATGGCAAATGTTCACACATTGAAACATACAACATCTCCCTCCTACCCAGCCGTCTGCTTGTTTTTGTTATCAATTATTGTGCAGTAACTCTCTCTCCCTCCCATCTCTACCTTCCCTCTCTCTGTTGTTTTGGTAGCAGTTTTTCTTTTGCTATGTGTCTGCGTCAAGGAAGATGACTATGTACTTTTAAATAATATGTCATACGACCACCGCAAACAATGTGCAGGACAAATTCAAAATAACAACCGTGTGACTATGTAACACGTTAGGCCTTCACATTCGCAGTCACCAAAATGCAATAGCATTAGCAATCAATACACAATCTGCCTTAAGGTGCTAATGCTCCTGCTTAGAGTGATAATGCTAGTCTGTCATTTCAAGCACCTGAGTGATGTGACTCACCGGAGCTACCTGTGCAGCTAAGGAGATTTTTATCAATCGGCAGGATTAGTAGCACGTCTTATCATCATCGAGGCTTTGAGATTAGGTTCAGCAGAGCACAACCCCGCTATAGAATTGAGAGACAGTGAGCTACAGGCTCCAGAGCATGACACACTGCTATCAAATGTTTTGCAACTGAGTCTGTTGCTCACATCACACATGGGAGATTAACCCACCCACCTGGATTTTGACAGCTATAGACAGAGAGTTCAGCTCTTTATCCAGCTCTTTGAGGACGACCAGCTTTTTCAACGTGAGGCTGCAGAGCCTGTGGAAAAGAGAACGAACAAGAGAGGGGGAGAGAAAAGGAAACAGATTAGTGGCATAACTAACACAATGTGAGCCCACCTTCATGACTCCAGGGGATAAAAAGTAGACAAAGCAGCCCTCACTATCTAGTTTATTTTGACTTGCGCCTTTATCCGTTCTTTTGTCATCAATGGCTACCAAGAAAAGTAAAGAAACAGGTGAGTGAGCGACTCAGTAATCAAACCCTATTCTATTCGGCCCCATATCTGTCGCCATCAAGGGGAATCTACAACTTGTTATGAAAGGATGACACTACTAAATCAGGACCCATGTTGTCAGCTTTATGGGCAAATTCTTCACAGAGGGTGACATGGCAGAGATGCTTTAACAAGTTGTGGTGCAGTAAAATGTTTTCAGTAAGCTTTGCTCACTATACTGATATACATTACCATGCTGAACACAGAGACTTATGACTCACTGCCATCTGTTCATCACTAAATACAACAAGCCAGAAATATATAACTACATCTGACTGAAGAAGTGAAATACATTTTTACAAAGGAGGTGTCATACTGGGATCCAGAATGGGTAAAGTAAAATATACTGTCTTTAATCTGAAAATCACATCGAAGTAAGATTGTCCCAGTGGACAATCTTTCAGGTCTAGCCTATCTCATCAAACACAGAGATAGAAAAAAAGAAGGAAGTGAGCAATAGAAGAAGGCTATAGTACATGCTCAGTTCCACACCTACTTCTTGGATCCACAGCAAATTTAACTTTAAATCCCACCCCTAAAAAACACTGCCACTACAGCAAAACACTCACACAAAAAGTCAACAACTCTGAAGCCTGCTGTATTAAATTGTGATCAATCTGAGCCAACATCAAACAGGAGGAGGAACGACAAAGACATTTTGTGTTAGAGACGACAGCAATGGGGTACTCAATAAATATTGTGGTGTAAGAAATGAATTTGTCCCAAAATCCTAAAGCTTGAGTACAATTGGATGAATGATAGCCTGGCCATAGCCCTCTGTAATCTTCTGCTCAATTATCATTTCCCTACATATTACGTCTGGGTTTGATCCCCTTGGACTCAATTTCTCAGGATGAATTCCACCCTGGCCAATCAGCGAATGATGGGGGGACGGGGGGAGGCGGGTGTTTACGATGACGTCGCATATATGAGTAGCATTTGTGTTGTAGTCTGGTTGGTTGTAGTTTGGCAATGGCAGCGGAGACAGAAGTGAAGGAAGCCATTCAGTCTGTTTTGGTTAGGCTCCCAAATCAGCAATCGAAGTCGGAGCAAGAGGAATGTTTAACCAGTTTTACTTCTGGCAAAGATACCGTAGCTTTACTCCCCACGGGGTTCGGGAAAAGTCTTATTTTTCCAGTTAGCTCTGTTAGTGGCGAAGGAGTTGGTTAGCCTGAATGCTAGCGACACATTACATACGTGTCGACCAAACGTTAGCGATTGGGTAAAATCAGATCCAATCATTTCAAGTCTTAAAGTCCATCTTTAACACATTGAATGCCCGTCATTTGGCCCAAGACAGCGCGCACTGATGGTAGGGGGCGGTTTAACACCTGATATGAATGGTGAATGGTATCCACGATCCAGTGAGACAAGCAATGCTTTGAGAGAGCAAAGCCCTTGTTAGCCACCCCCCCAGGTCCTCCCCACACAACTTAACAAACATTTACATCTTTTATCATATTGCAGGCATCTCTCTGGTTTCAGAATGGTCTGGCTGACAAGCTCCACGCAGCTGCTTAGCAGCGGTTCCCACCCTTCTGGCTCTCCTAGCCAGACACATAGGTGGAGGCAGTGAGGATTGGGATGCCAAACCTTACCTCCTTATTGGGACAGCAGATCTTTCCTGCTGGGGAGACACCATTGTTTGCTGCAACAGCATTTGCGCAGCAGGGGGAACCATGTTTGAGCTGGCCTGAAGGGGGCCACCAGCAGCAGCATGTGACCCTCTGGCCAAGGGTATGCCAGTGCATCTTGGCCCAGAGGACTGGTGATTTCACTCATGAAAAACCAAAGGGGACAGTGGGTCGCTTCCTCGAAGGCAAAGAGATTGACCCCTGCTCTGCCGGAAAGACCCCCAAATGGTGTGTCCACCTCTGTGTGGAGGCTCCACTTAACTGGTGGAGGATTCTGACGGGGGAGGGAGGCCGCATGTCGTTTCCAATCCCCTGATAGATACATGACCCGCAGACTGGCCTGATAAAGGAATTGAACAAAGTATGAGATTGAGTCAGCAGACTGGGCACTAATGCTAGGCTAACTGGACTATAAACACCAAAATTGGATGTGGGAGAAAGACACACAGCCGCCACCCTGCAGGGTTTACAGATTCACAGTCAAAGATAAACTGACAGTGGGACACAATGCTGCCGTCACTGTCTTACTAATTGTCGGGGGAAAAGAGTGCAACCGCTGCCTATACCGACAAAATCACAACCATTCCATTGGAAAGGGTAAACCAACTGATTCAAAAATCTTAGCTTCCGGTGGGGGAGGTTAGAGAGTCCTTCGACCATGCCGGCATCACACAGAAAGAAACATCACAGTGGCAAAATGACTTCCAAAGAAGGGAAGACAAGAGACTGCTGTCGCAGGCCATCGACCTAACCGGTCACAAGGCTACCAGCGATGGAGCTAAGATGTTAGCTCTTAGCTCCATCACTAAGGAGCTAAAAGGCTATTCTTTTTTCTTTCATGTTGCTGTATCCAGTGGTATGTAACTGGCACATCAGAAGAAAAGAGGAACAGAACCTCTGGCGAAACTGGAACTTATTGCCTTTCTCGGATCACCCATTGGTCTCAAGTGACATCGTCGGTATGCATACTCGATTTGCGCATGCGCGGAATCACTCAGTGCTTTCAGCACCGCCTTCTGGTTGTCAGCAGGGAAACAGAACTAAGATTTAAAATAGTGCACTAACTAAACAGTGAACGTTTTGTTTTGCAGTCATGCTGACATTATGAAGTTGTCGGGTTTGTCTTCCTGTCATCATTGCAGAATAGGGCAGTAATTAATATGTTTGCTCACTGGTTACATCAACAGCATAGAGGGAAAAGGAAGGACGCTAGCCAAAGGTCATCAGATCCTGAGAGACATGTATCCGAGCAGAAAATATCTTATGTGGTGACATCGTAAATTTTTCAACAACAGGAACTGTTCCAACATGTAACTGGAATCATTTGAGCGTAAATTGTCAATCCACTTGGCTGCATGATAAGTTACCTTGTGTGTGTCAGAATAACAAATTTAAGTCTATTTGAGGCTGGTGTTAATTAAATGTTAAACTTGGTGGGGAGCGCATAGACCCAGCCTCACGTCCTTGCCTTATGTTTTGGTGAGGATGAGTCACCAGTCAGCCACAGCTCTCTCAGCAGGGCTGATGGTTTACCCATCACAGCTCTCTTTCTCTCTCTCTAGACTGGGATTCACATGTAATTAAAAAGGTTGCAGGTGCTGAAGGGGTCACCTAGGACACCAGAGATTCTTTTTATTATTAGACAGAGCTGTTATCTCCACTCCTGCCTGCCACTGTGTTGTGTTGCAAGTGAAACCAGTGGCCATCTGTTCTGGCCTGGCTCCAGTCTGACCCTGTGCTCCTGCCCAGTGCCAGTTCATTTTGCCTCCCAATCAGTGCCTGCAGAGGCAGACCAGGTGCACACAAAAGCACTAATCATCTTGCTAAAATAGCTGGAAGAGGCATACACTGGGTCAAGGATAATTCAGCTAGTTTTAGAAAGGATTGCCGCTATGGATACACTGTACATTTATGATTACAGGAACTGGGGGAGGGGGTTGTTATTTATGGCAAGGTCTCCCCTCTAGTCAGACACTGGCACACACTCAAGATCAAAATAGGCGCTTGCAGGGGCCACTCGAAAGATGCATTAATCCTCCATTTTGGCATGTCATTCCCACATTCCCAGAGAGAGCCTGGGGTTGGATCAAAGCATGCGTCTCTGTGCCAAACACCACCAAAACACACAGCAGTGTTATCAATCCACAGAGTGGGTGGGTGGAGAATCTATACAGCAGTCTCCAGTTCAATATTTTTGTGAGCAGGTGGTGGAGAGTAAAAATAAGTGAAACATTTTCTGTTTCCCAGTTGATAAGAGCCCACAGGGAAAAGCCCTCTTTCAGTTTTGCACTGGTTAAGCTGCCAACACTTCTGATGGGGTCATCATTGCCAAAGACAGAGTTTATTGATCCACATATGCACATTGTTATCCTGATTAGTGCACGATTTGTACTTAAGTACAATTTTGTGTTATCTGACTTGAGTATTTCTTATTTTTTATACATAATACTTCCACAATATATATTACAGCTGTAATCATTAATTAATTGCAGAAGAGGGGAAATAATCTTAATATTTTACAAAAAAGTAATACAAAAAGTAATAAAAAGCGTAGAATATTTTTTTCCTCTTTCCTCTCCCACTAAGCATATCGGCATCCTTCAGATACAGTATATCTTGTGAGTTTTCACTTTCCTGAATATAAAGCTGTTCAATTCCACAGTAAAATGTCATTTACACATTGACTATAATGTAATGTATAATAAATTCGTGGACACACTGGGGACATTTTACTGCAGAGCCAGTTTTTTTAAACTTTTGATATTATACTTTCATAAATATGTAAAATGCAGGAATTACACTCAGCTCATGGTTAACCTTCACCATGGTGAGTGGAAAAATAATTCAAAAACAAACTCTGTCACAGGTGGAGGTCAAACTAGAACCAGAACAATGTCCTACTGCAGACTAATTACAATAAATGTGTAAATCTTTTTCTAGATGACGTCTTCCATGGCTGACACGGACGTATGACATAACTTAGTGCCATATCATGTCAAAATGAACAGTTATTGACTGTGGTGACAGAGAGTGCCCAGTAAGTGCCTGAGCACTCTCCGGCTGATAGATTTAGCCTATATGGCATCGCTCACAGCGGCGTAAGTAGTACTGCTGCATCTAAGCCCATTAGTGTGTCCAAGTCACTCGCTTTACCGTCATTAACTGTTGACCTTTTCGGCCACTAAAGCAAGGCCATTAGAGTACAAGGAAATTTCCTTATTTTAGATGTTCCTGCTCACAGTGACATACATACATATATACATATATACACAAACACACACGTGTGTGTGTGTGTATACACACGTACGTATATATACGTACGTGTGTATATATACACACGTACGTATATATATATATATCTATATATATATATCTATATATACATATATATATATATATATATATATATATATATACATATATATATGTATATATATATATATATATATATACACGTATATACGTGTGTATAATGTATACATATATATATATATATATATATATATATATATATATATATATATATATATATATATATACGTGTGTATATATATACGTATACACACGTATATATATATATACATATACACACACACACACACACACACATAATATTTATATCTCCATGTCCATGTGATCAGCAGCAAACTTCAGTCGAGCCTTAATGTGCGACTTTTGGATCAAGGGCCTCCTTCTTGCACGGCAGCCTCTCAGTCCATGGTGATGCAAAACACGCTTGACTGTGGACACTGACACCTGTGGTCCAGCAGCTTCTAATTCTTGGCAGATCTTTTTGCTTTTTGGTGGTTCTCGGTTGACTCTTCATGCTCCTGACCAAGCAGCAGGTGATAGTAACAAAACAGTGCCATGCACTTTATACTTACAAACAATTGTTTGCACTGTTGCTCTTGGGAACTGCAGCTGCTTTGAAATGGCTCCAAGTGACTTTCCTGACTTGTTCAAGTCAATGATTTGCTTTTTCAGATCCGTGCTGAGCTCCTTTGACTTTTCATTGTACATTGTAACGTTTGTGGGCGTTTGTATCCAATGAGCCCTATTTAAATGGCCTCAGAGAAGTCACCAGCTGTAGTCACTCATGATCACTCACAAGAAGTTAAGACGCCATGCTATGAAGCTCATTTTATTGACACAACTTTCTAAGTCACCAAAATGTCTAATTCATGTTGTTGTATGTATATTTTTGACCCAGCAGATTTGGTCACATTTTCAGTTAATATCATGCCCATAATAAAGTCATAAAACAACCAAACTTCATGAATGTTTTTTGTGACAAAGAAGTATCTGTTCCAATCACTCTATCAGAGAAAAATCTAGTTGCAGAAATAACTTGAAACTAAAGAGAGCCATGACATTACATTACTAAAGCATGGAAGTGGAAAGTACTCCTATTAGTGTGTAATGTGAAGAGGAAAGGCTTTGACAAGCACCTTCATCCATTTAGAAAAGATTAGAAATACGTACTGAAAGCTCTATAACTTCAACAGAACTGACAAATAGCCAACAACGTGGGTCTATGTTTATTTCCTATCAGCTTATGTTATTCACATACACAGTAACAAGTAATAAACTGGAACACATTCAGACACATTTTACAGCTGTGAAATGGCCTCTAACAAGAAGAGCTCCTCAACAATAGCTACCGTATTCCATAACCACAATCCAAATCTTTTATTTATTTTGCCTTATTATGGGATAACCAAAGCATTATGAGCAAGCAGGTTAATAAATTATCAAAAAGTGAAACCCTATGACAAAATCAAACATTCAATTACATAAAATTCACAAAATATTAGACAGGGGACATAAAAGATGTACATTATTAGTGCAATGTCAGTTAAGTTAGCCATGAATATTTGTACATCATACATGTTATTAGATGGAATAGGAACTGAGACCGTCTGCTGCCTGATGCTATGTTCGAATCCTTTCACTTTTATCTGTCCTGCACAAACAAAACTTATCTCAAACAGCCGTGGTCAAATATTTGGCTCTAGATAAGAGGTCTGTGATTGTGGGTTATATGACATGATGGTGCATTGTCTTATCACGGCTGCTTCATCCATTTTCTCCACAGCCACAACATTGGTAGGAAAACCAACAAACATTTGATGCTTTCATGGTGGATGTCAGGGAGCAGATCAGACGCGCGCACACACACGCATGCACGCACGCACACAGCACTGGGAATAACCTCTTTCTGAACTGATTCCCACTGTATTTTACCTTCCTGTTGCATATTTTGCATATTACTCGTTTTGTCTAATTATTTAAAGCCGAAATACAACAAACATCAGCTTTTAAACTCGTCAGCGGTGCCTTGAGAGGTGGACTCGCTTCAGAAAAACGCTGATCACGTGAAACTAGCAGGGTTGATTCTTCAGGCTGCATGCTTTCCGCACATCCAATGAAGAAAAAAACACTCAAATTAAAAGATTGATCTTTGATTTTATGAATCGATTATGAACCATTTAAAGGGAAATCAATTAAAATCACTTGAATGTTTGTTGTCTGTACTGGTGTCAACAAACTATATAGATCCTGTCTACATAAACACCCTTCTAAGTCATTATCCTGAGATATGCTGCCATGTAAGGGTACACTGCTACTATCTTTACACTAGGGCTGTAAAGATACACTAACTCAGGTTTCGATTTGTATCACGATTTTTGACCCACGGTTCGATACACCCCATGATTTTTTTAAATTGAAAAAGCATTTTTATTTAAAACACTAATCTAAAAAAAAATGTCAACACTTTTGAATATGGTATTTGGCTCCTCGAGGAGTTCAATGTTATAATCAGAGTATGAGATCATGTGTGAATACAGTCACTGATGGTCTCAGTTAAACAGTAAACCAGAGTAGTCTTCAGTGAAGTCAGCTGTTATCCAGCAACAGTCAAGCTGCAGCTACAGAGCTCCGGATCCCACGTGACTTTGTTTAAACCGCCATTTTGGAAGTGAAATCCCAGTCAATTTATGCCTTCAGAGTTTTAAATCACAAGTTATGACTGTATGCACAAGTAAATACTAAAGAATAAATATCTCTGACCATTATAATGTCGCCAGTATACTTTTCACAAATCTTGAAAAGGTTTAGTATTTGTTGGAGAGGATTTAAAGTCTCTTCTCTCATGAATCATATTACTAGAAATCACACAATGCTCTGTTCATTGCTGTAGTCACAAGAACAGACATGCAAACAGCACACTAGCTATGTTTACTTATGATCACTTCCTGCTCGTTTTATGGCAGTTATCCATCTGTCTTCATTCAGGATATTTGGTAATCCAGTCAAATGATCTTCTCTTTGCTCGTCCTCAACTGTTGCATAACGGAGCACAACAGATAGCTACTGTGTCTCCAAGAAACGTTTATAGGCGTTTAGCTGCAAGCGGCGAGATCCCCGGTAGGTAGTTTAAACAGAGCGCTCTACTGCCGACATAGCGGAGCAGGTTACCTTTTACGTTTTCCTTGGGGGTAGAGTTTTCCTTGTAGTCAGTTACTCTTAATTATCATAACTAGGTTTCTGGTTTAGGCCTGCGCTTGTGCAAAATGCCTCTAAATCAGCGGCATTGTAAACACCTGCTCAGCAGCCTATCAGCTGCAGAGCGGCAGCGTCGACATCCGCTTGGCAGCTCAGATCAGCTTTCTGGTACGAAACGGGAAGTGACTGGCCTACATATTTTAAAATAGATTATTAACGTCAAATAAATAATGATAACTTTTTCGCATATCGCGATTCTGCCTTCTCATATCGCGAAACGGGATCGTGGCTCTGAGTATTGCAATTTCGTTTTTCACACGCATATAAACTAACACCCTTAAATTAAGACCCTACAAAGAAACTGCAGCTAAATGTTGAGACATTGCTGAAAAAAAGTCTTTGACAAACATGGACAGATGCTCATACGCTACAAATGAATGTGCACGGCAGGCACAGAGTGAGAGAGAGGCCAGCAAACCCTTTGAAATGAATAATATTCTGCTCAACAAAAACACACTTTTGTAATTTGTTTCCCCCTGGTCAGCATTCTAGTTGATGTTTTGCCAGTACCATGCCCTCGGATCACTGCACAGTAATTGTCAGAAGCACAAAGCAGGGGGGAAGTGGAGGATGGAGGAGTGATGTAACAGAGCGCTGAATGAAAAAGACACTGTCTATGTTTGGTATGTGCTGGGGGGCTGCCAAGCTAGAGAATTAAAAGACTTACAAGTCATGCTTTCAGTGCTTCCAATGTGCCTTTTCTCATATTCTCTTCTTGAGATGTGAAGGCGGTCACATTCTCCTAATAAAGCATGCTTGAACATAATGCTCTGCATGAAATTCTTAAGGAAGGTGTATATAGCACAGACTTGTATGTGGGGGACCAGTCATGGTTTTTGCTGAGGAAAGACATTGCACTTAGGTCTTTTGTAACACTGGTATTTGTTCATGTCTAGTTGCATAATTTAGTCCAAATAAAGGGGATGCTGGTCTAAAAGCTACTTCTTCTGAATATTTTATTCTCCTACAGGAAAAATGGGGGCATATCTATTCATGGACTGTGGAACAAGAGATTTGCTCAGGCAGCAATACACGCACGTGTTCTTTCCTTATATTATACATTTTATTCATAGCTTTTCAATCATATTGTCAATAAATATAAAATGCAGAAATCAAAGCCCTGCATTCCTAAATCCATACCCACACCACCTACATAAATAGATCATCTTCATCACATTTTTTTTTTCCCAAATAAATTCATTGGAAAAGAAATGGAGAATGCAGAGCACTATGGCAACAGAGGGAACAGAAACGTAATAAGGGAGAAAAATGGTAGGTAATTTAGAAGCAGCAAAATTAATTTTTGAATCCGATCTGTATTATGAGCGATGCAGACTTCTTGAGACTGATTCACACTGTAGGATGTGCTTAGCCAGCACTTAGACTAGCATGCAAAACCTACTCTAGCCCCCAAATATCTGGCTATATGTGGCAGACGGCCATATGCTAGTTGGGCTTTAATGCCCTGAATGAAATCTTCTCAAGCCTGTGGTCAGGGTACACAAAAAACAAGAGGAAGCTATTCATTTGACAATGGCTGATTTCTGTGACTGTCTAGTTTATGAGTGATTCACAGCCTAATAGTCACAATAACAACAAAACTCAAACGTTAAAAGCTACGAAATAATAATGAAATAAAACAGACATTTGGTAGGGAAATAACAACCATTTGATGGCTTGTGATGAGTCAAAAAAGGCTTGTAAAGCGAAGGCCATGGCCTTCAGAGAGGCCAAGTCATGGGTCTGTTTTGACTTTTTGATGCCAGCACACTGCTGAATGACAGAGGCTGACTTTGAGACAGAAATTATAAATATATCCTTTCATCTTCTACAGTTGTAACAATGCAATGACCATAACACAACAGGAATTAATTATCAATACAAAACAACAGATGGTGTGGACTCATTAACCATAAAACAATACTAAATATGTTGTGATGCAATGGCAGCTTAAATCCCAGCCAGAAGTTATGTGATTAAGGTAAACAGAGCTCTAAACCCTAAACCCCTCTAGGCTTGAAAGGTGTCTGTCAAAAGTCCCACCCTGTCTGCTGCACAGCTGAAGAAAAAAAAGCCTCCGCTCTCCATGTGTATGATAACTGCTATGGCTAAATACACAACTTCCGTGTCAAACCTCGTGCACCAATAACAGTCATTTTCAGTGCTTTGCTCAATTTAAATATGATAAAAAGTGATTGTTTCACTGATAACATAGTCCAAAGATAACTTAATCATAAATAGATTACTCAGTAAAGCCCAATCATAAACAAGGCATTGACACTAAACTGTAGGAAATTTCACAAAAAAGTAAAATTATTTTTACGGGACTTGGCTCTGGTAATTAAAAAGCATCTCTTTAGCATTTTCATTACCCATTCAACAGTTTTTGTCAAGTCACTGCTTGGGTGGATCAGAGCTTTGTTGGGCCAGCTGGTGCAATGGAACGATTTGGTGCAACGGGAAGGCAGGACAGGACAGGTGTCATCACTCAGGTATGAAACCACCCTGAGGGACGTGCTACGAAAAGAAAAACAGACTGGGGAGCAGATAAACCGGTTGTTTCCGAGAATGCCAGGGAAGAGGATGTAATAGCTGCACTCATATCTGTCATAATACTCTGTAATATGGTCTTTGTGAAACCTGTGGTCATGAGGCTCCCCAGAGCTGTGGCAGAATCGGACTGTTGTCTGGATTATCAGCACATTTTATGTAATACTACACTAGGCTGGTGTATTAGAGCTCAGTGACAGATTTTATTTCCATTTAGTGAGTTAAGCGTGTGCTCCCCCTCAAACACCAATTTGAAAACAAGATCTGTGTGAAGTGTGAATCAGAGGTTTGACCAGCATGCTCTTATTGTGTGGGTGGTAGAAGACTTCTCTGCCATGTTGGGTATTTTTCCTATTGAAAAATATGGGGCAGAAGAAAAAGGCATTTTAAGGCAATGTAAAAAATTGCTGTGCAATGACACCAAGAAATGCAAGAATGGGTGAACCTGTCCCTGTGTTTCATCAAGTCAAGCACATGCTGGGAAGAAGAGTGTCTCCCAGTTCCACTGGCGTGAAGCTAAATTAACAGACGAGGCAGTCTTAAATGAAAGATCCACATAATCCCACTGAGGTTCATTTTCTTTGTCAACTCTGCTGCATTCATTACCTCAGCCAGTGATCTCCCAGTTATTTTCATGAACTCAGTCCGTGATGGCGGACATCCTTTGTTGCAGATTTTGCGGCGCTTAACAGCTCTTTTGTTCAGCCCTGATCACAAACTGATGAGGTCAGCAGACTCATGTTTGTAGTTGCCATGCAAGAAAAAAAATCAGACCAGACGTGACATGTTTATAGGGAAACAGAGCCAAAGTAAGAAACCATGGCAAGATCAGAAAAAGCACATCACAACAGAGGGTAAAAGATGATACCTTCTAATCTGCAGTACATACACTTACTAAGGTGGTTGGTCTTCAAGTTGATGCCTGCAGCATCCAATGACTTCATAATGACTCTACAGTAACTAGTCCAATCCTGTGAGGATCACAGCCACTGAAAAGGTTATGATTGAGCTTCAAAATCCTATTAAGGTGTACGGTTTACCTGGCTGACAGGCATGTTCCTTTGCCTGGAGTCTACTGGTAGGATTAAAAACTCAAGAGCAAAGTCTTGTTTAAAACTATCTCTCTGTCTGTCTGACCTACTGACCAGGGAAATACAAACACCTTGAAAAAATAAAATGCAACACCAAACCGCATTTAAACAGAAAAATTATCATTATCATTTCAGCCATTATTTTGTAGCCATATCTTACTAGATATTTAGAAATGCCAAACAGCGTGAAAATGTGTGTCAGAATCAAGCATTCATAGTTTGCAGGGTTTCCCGCAGTGCATTATAGTTAGGGCAGTCGCCTTGACAACAAATGCTTCCTGCCTTGACTATGTCTCTCTGAAAAATAAATAAATAAATTCTGCATCCCCACATGCACAGACAGTTGACTAAAATAAGGCCACATCGTGATGAGACTGAATAGTGACACCTGTGCAGTGATGTTGCTAGGTCCGCGTCCTGAGTCTCTGATGCGTTAAAATCTGAAAAGACGCAGTAAACACTACCCATGTGACCCGGGGATGCGCCTCATTTTTCCCATGAAAAACGATGCATTGTGATCAACAACTCATGTTTAAAATCACAGTAACTAGCACAAGAAACCTTATCAGCAGAGCAGACGTGATCCCCTGTGAAAAGTATAGACATGCTAGTTTAGCCGCTACCAAAACAACTAGTCTGACACCGCAGATTTCATTTCAACAATTAAAGACACAAACTTCATCGTAAATAAAGCCACGTTTCCACTGTTCGACGTTGTACTCATTCATACTCCGGTAGTGCTGGGTACCGAAAAGCTCCGGTCCGATTGGGTTTCTATTGGGTATATAGAATCATTTCTCTGTGCCAAATTCCGATACCAAAGTGTCTGTGTGCCATGCTCTCAGATGTCTCTATGGATGGGGGGGACTTCAGATTCATAGTGACACTGTTCCGTCCCCCACTATCCCATCCTGCCAAAACGATGATTCCTGTCAATGCAGCAGCACTGGGAGCCCGGCATTTGTGTTTTTAAATAATGGTGCATTCAATTTGTACATGAATGTCGGATTTACCATGCTTCAAGACAGAATTTAAAACAGAACCCCCATGAAGTCGGATCTCCAACTCGGAAAGTCAGATTAATCTCACCAACTAGACATAGAATTCATGCTAACTAGCTACATGTTTTATTACATGCTACATGTCTGTAAGGCTGGAAGAGCTGGGAGCACTAAACTTTGAGGTCACGTTGACCTGAGCTCCAAATTCTGACTTCCAGTGAACACACCAATAGGCAAACTCTCACTCCCCAGGGCCCTAAAGAGGGAGCGGCAGCAGCCTGTCTGTTGATCATAAGACCACTGTCGAGTATGTCTACCATGATAAAGCCCAGATTACATAAAAAATAATTTAGTGAGTTGACAATAGTAGTAGTAGTAGTAATAATAATAATAATAATATAATAATAATAACAATAATAAATGAATATTGATGATGACCATGATTAAAGTCCAAATCAACTGGTATCAAAACGAAGGAACTGTAATTTTGGTACTACACCATTTTGTTTTCTTTTGAATTTTCAAGTATTTTTGTTGCCAGTTGTTGTCAATTTCGTTGCGTGGCACTTTGCTCTTTTCTTGTTCAGTCTTGTTAAGTTGCAATTTCTTTTAATTTATTAACTTTAACAGTTTTGTTATTGTCATTGACATTGTCCTTGTCATTGACGAACCTTGACAAACCAATTTTCTGCAGGAAACACTGGTTTGCTTATGTATGCTTTAACTTCACTGAAGATGATTCATCTTAAAAAGATCTGAGGAATGGACTGGACTAAGACTAAACCTAGGTATGAAATTCAGTAAAACTAGGTGCTGCTTTTGAGTTAAATTCTGACATTTCATCTGAAGGATCTATTCGGGTTTTGCATACATATTTTATACTGCCATATGGTGCCTCTGATTAGCGTCAGACAGGATTAAGTCTGCCCTTTAATGCTTGCAGCCACCACGATCATATCCGTCCTTCTGCTCTCTCCTCGTTGATCAGAGATTTTACTCAAAATAGACCTGACACCCTCAGCCATATTTGACACTGAACAGAAACTGGTCATGCATCTGTATTTAGTTTGATGGAAAGCAGTGCACATGATATGTATTAATTAAGATTAAAAAATACAGCATTAGGTTGTGATACAGCCAGTATTGTCTTGCCTTCCACAACTGAACTATTTTCTGCAATGTAGACAACATTTCTGGAAAGAACAATGAAGGGCCACTGTGAGCAGGGAATTGTGCAATCAATAAATGTACAAGGGTCAGCATCAGCAAATATGATTCTGCTTTTTTTTTGATGATGAAGTATCAAAAAATGATGCATTGCCACAATGCTGCTGATAAAACAGCTGGTGAATGTAATAATACTGTTGTGACAGTATTACCTGAAATGAACAATGGCCATTGGCGGCCCCAAAATTGCTTTCTGACCAGTCCTCCCAGCCCATTCGCCGGGCATAATACACTATATCCACTATATCATCCAAATAATCAGAATCGGGTGTTCCAATCACTTCCATGGCCACAGGTGTGCAAAATCACGCACCTAGGCATGCAGACTGCTTTTACAAACATTTGTGAAAGAATGGGTCGCTCTCAGGAGCTCAGTGAATTCCAGCGTGGAACTGTGATAGGATGCCACCTGTGCAACAAATCCCGTCGTGAAATTTCCTCACTCCTAAATATTCCACAGTCAACCGTCAGCTGTATTATAAGAATGTGGAAGTGTTTGGGAATGACAGCAACTCAGCCACGAAGTGGTAGACCACGTAAACTGACGGAGCGGGGTCAGGGGATGCTGAGGCGCATAGTGTGAAGAGGTCGGCAACTTTCTGCAGAGTCAATCGCTACAGACCTCCAAACGTCGCATGGCCTTCAGATTAGCTCAAGAACAGTGCACAGAGAGCTTCATGGAATGGGTTTCCATGGCCGAGCAGCTGCATCCAAACCATACATCACCAAGTGCAATGTGAAGTGTCGGATGCAGAGGTGTAAAGCACGCCGCCACTGGACTCTAGAGCAGTGGAGACGCATTCTCTGGTGCGACGAGTCGTGCTTCTCCATCTGGCAATCTGATGGACGAGTCTGGGTTTGGCTATTGCCAGGAGAACAATACATGTTGGACTGCATTGTTGGTGGAGGGGGGATTATGGTGTGGGTTGTTTTTCAGGAGCTGGGCTTGGCCCCTTAGCTCCAGTGAAAGGAACTCTGAATGCTTCAGCATACCAAGACATTTTGGACAATTCCATGCTCCCAACTTTGTGGGAACAGTTTAGAGCTGCCCCCTTCCTCTTTCAACATGACTGTGCACACACAAGACAAGGTCCATAAGGACTGGCCTGCAGAGTCTTGACCTCAACCCGGTAGAACATCTTTGGGGTGAATTAGAGCAGAGACTGAGAGCCAGGCCTTCTCTTCCAACATCAGTGTGTGACCTCACAAATATGCTTCTGGAAGAATGGTCAAAAATTCCCATAAACACACTCCTAAACCTTGTGGACAGCCTTCCCAGAAGAGTTGAGGCTGTTGTAGCTGCAAAGGGTAGACCGACATCATATTGAACCCTATGGATTAGGAATGGGATGTCACTTAAGTTCATATGGGAGTCAAGCCAGGTGAGCAAATACTTTTGGCAATTTTGTGTAGGTCCAAATGACAAATGTGCTGAATGAATACAAGCTCTAGTTTCTCCACAGTTTCTGTACACAGACATGCTTTTCTCTGTATCTATGCAGGAGAGCTTCTCAAGTCAAGCAGGGGTCATCAAGGTGAGGCCAATTAGGCCAGAGTAATGACCAAAGCTAACAGAATGCACCAAATAAGAAATGCACAACAATTTGAAGAGAACTGCTATAGAGATTGAAAGCCTTCAAGGGACATGATTCCTTAATCAGGACAAACAGAGAGGAAGACCATTTCTAAGAACTACAGACTAGACTGTCAAAAGAAAAGAGAGAATATGCAATAGCGCTTTATAAAAAGACACTTTGCTTTACTCTAGCTTAGCTTTAAAGATGGGCTTCAGTCCAAATGGATAACCAGCCAACCAATGTGAGGGCAGGATAATGACAGTTTCTACTGAGAAACCAGTATTTTGAATTATCCATTATTCTGTTACGTAACGCTTTGTAGCATTCTAAATTGGAATATATTTTAAGCAATAAAATGTACTTTAAACTTTATCTCGGAACAAGCACTAATGGGCGAGCACACACAAATCCAGGGACATACCAGAGGTAAACAAGCCAACAATAAGAGCCAATTTGAATGCAAGCTGGTCAAAGAAGTGTGCCATTTTCTACTTTACCTTTACATTCGATGTATGTCTATGCATTTTGTCAGAACCTGTGCAGTTCTCAGCTCGCTAGCTAATGTTATTTGGCTTAGACAGTGTCTATGGGCTGCGATGATCCAACTCATAAATTCATTCAATCAACTAACTGTGGAAGTTTTGTGATTTTTTTTCTGTGAAATTAGTTGCTCTACCTAGGGAAAGCTAATGACCACAAAGTAAACATCATTCTGTCTGCATCACAAAGAGAACATAGAGCAGGCATGTCAAACATGCGGGCCGGACCCGGCCCGTTGGATGATTTAATCCGGCCCGTCATAAATTTCTGAGTATGTCAAAAAAAGAAGCGAGTCACTAGCTCATTTCTATCAAAAGTTATGATTTTTTAAAATAAATACAAACCAAATGCTCCCTCCGGCCGCTAGAGGGCAGTAAATGTGTAAAAGAGCTCACGTCCAGCATGCAGCACTGACACGAGTTAGTACCAGGAAATAAACATTCGCAACGTGATGTGTCCAACTAGAAATAAACCGGCAAGCTTGCTTCACCATTCACCACTACTACTAAACAAGTTATCGGTCAAAATATAAAGACAGTGAAGCCTTCTGATGTGCCAGCTGACATTCAGCTCGAGCTTATTGACTTGCAGTGCGATTCCGCTATGAAGGATAAATTTGGGTCCGTGGGATTGGATAAGTTTTATCAGTATCTTGTGCCAGGTTACCCCAAATTAACAGCCATGGCTGCAAAGGTTCTCTCCATGTTTGGGACTACTTATCTTTGTGAACAGGTGTTCTCTGTGATGAACAATAATAAAACAAAGCAGCGCTCAAGGTTAACAAATGAACACTTGAATGACATTGTTAAATGTGCTGCTACTCAGGATTTGACACCTGATATCGACGCACTTGTAAAGGCAAAAAGATGCCAAGTTTCAGGAGCCAACAGCAGCAAGTAGACTGCAGGAGTGCAGTGAGAGAGAGAAAAAAGTGTGATGACACGACATTTGTTTGCACTCATGAATACAGATCATTAAAAATAAGATTAATCTGGTTTCATATTAAAGACAATTAATATTGTGCAGTATATTCTCAGCTTCAGTAGGCCCAGCCTAGTAGTTTGAGCTGATGTAGTCTAATCTTATTGCCCATGCACTGCTAAAACTTTTATTTTGTATTTTTATTTATTATTATATATTTTTATTTATTATTATTTCAAAGCAGTATGACAATTAAGGCAAAACATTTTTTTTCATAGCTCCCACTTGAGTTTGTTTAGTGTGGTGAGTTGGTTCAGGTGTAAAACTGCATTCACTCAACTGTTAAAATAAACCAGTTGTTAACACATTCAATGCCAAACATGAAAATCATTTTTTTCTCCATTGTTTGTGAATAAATGTGTTGTGCTTAGAAAAGATCCCTTGTCATCCGTGATTATAATATGTAGGGTAGGCTACAAATGTAGGCTGAATAATAAAGCATAGTACTGAAAAACAAAGCTAAATAGTTGGAGTTGACATTCTTTTACTGATCCGGCCCACCTGAGAACAGAAAGTCTGGATCCGGCCCCAGAGCCAAACTGAGTTTGACATGCCTGACATAGAGCATTCAATGGTGTCTGGTGTTTAAATGTACTCTCTGTTGACGTGTTGTGATTGTTCGTATTGATGGCAGCTGTGTCCTTATAGAAGCTTTCAATTTGATGTGTTATTATGAGCAAATGCTTTCCTCCAACAGTATTAGATGGCCCCTGTCTCTTTAAAGTCATATAAACATGTGTCTTGTGTTACACATTGTAAGCATTCCTTTTAATGGAATATACCCACCCTAGTCCTAAAGCAGTCCTAGACCAAATGTCTCTCCAGAGGACCTATCAACTGGGCTTCATTTTAGTCTAGAACTGGGCCTAATGTCTGTCCATGAAATCATTAAACCAATTGAGTTTTTGCACAGAAGAGTGGCACAATCGTAGAGGGCTAATTGAGCAAAGGGACATGGACAGAAAGAGGACAGATAGAGCAGACTCCTTAATCTGTGATTAGAGAAGCGGGCAGGGCAGGCAGCTCGCTGCTATTTAAGAGTTGACACCAGAGTTATGTCCTCATCCGAATAGCAAAGTGTTGATTATTTTCTCAGGATAGTGCAAAATTTCCAATGGATTTATGAGCACCGCAATGAAATTAATACTAATTAAGTATTAACTGTATTAAAGTTTTTGTCACTAAAACATTTGATTCAGTGGGATAAACATAACTACATATAGCTTTTTATCATTTCATTTTGAATCATTTATTAACCCTCCACCCTACCTGTGTTTGTTTACAAGAGTAGACTAGAATGCAGCACAATAGCTGACTGAAATTCTGATAATATTTCATGTTTTCAAATGGCGTGTCATAGGCTCTCACTCATTCACACCACAGTGTTTAGTGTGTGAAATAATGGCCTCTGTGTTGTTACTGGCACATAGAGCTCAGGAAATGCCTGAATGGGAGAGGTGGGAAATAAGTAGAGCAAGAACAAGAGAGAAATGAGTTGAGAGACATTGTCCCCAAAGTGATTATTTTGACAGGATCCTCCCTGTGTCAGAGGACAGTTTCCCTTGCCTCACTTGTTGGATAAGGAAGTTGGACCTCTTCACTAGCAGAGAGCCTGGTATCCACCCACACACAGATCTGGCCTTTCTCCCATTCTGAGGTCCAGGCAGGGGGAAACAAACCTTTCTTCCCTTTGTGAGGAATTCAACATGAGCATTCAGCACATTCACTGTTCGCTGTGAAGCTCTGAGCCAGTTCAGCAAAACATTTCAAATGGGTGGGCAGTCCACTGCTCCAATCCTGTCCTCCCTCCCAGGGAGCAGGTAGTTGGTCAACAACAGAACACAAAAGGGGGCTGAGGTGAGAGCACAGCAGCCTGGCTTCAACTGCACCAGCAGCTCTCTAGTCGCCAGGAATTTGAAATGTTTCCCAAGGAAATTCCTCCTCCTCCAGGAAGGCAGGGAAGGAAACCAAGAGGATTTTGACACATTACAGGCAGTGGGAGTGAGCATGAAAAAGAGGGGGTGAAGGCGCTGACTGGTCTGCTGTTAGCAAAGTGTGTGAACAGGCTGGTGTAGCATGTAGTTGGCACTGATTTATTCAAGGCTAAGGATAGCTAACACAAAGGGGAGCTACACCAGTTATGAAATAACATTTCTAATGCCTATTAATGTATTTAAGAAGGGCCTAAAAAAAGGTTCTATTTTCTACAGCTTCAAATTCCATGGCCACTATGATTTCGTGCAACTTCTAGCTGGAGTAACTTATCCATGAGTCTTGTGATCTCTTTAAGTGAAATTCTCAACAGTGGGGCATTTTCATTTATCTATGGTATCGTATACTCCTGTCACTAAAATCAAATGTTTTTTTTATTGCAGTGTATTTATCAGCATAAAAAAATATGTGAATGAATATGCTGAAATTCTTATCAAGAGAGCAACGGAATTCTGGAGACAGAGCAGCTGCTTGACTTTGACGTCACAATAAGGGTCTATGCATCAGATGTTAATACTGATGGATGGTGTGGCCCAACAAAGATTGGAAACATGGCACAGCCTGACAGAGTGCTGTGTCACAACCCTGAAGGGCACTGGAGAAGGCTGATGGGCCTTGTTTATGATTGCAAAAGGAAGCAGAGGATTAAGCAGACAGTGTCTGTGTGCAGCATCAGATTACTGGCTCTTCTTTTCCTGTTATGAAATCAGATTACTGCAGCTCCCCCGCTAGGAGAAACAATATCCGAGCCTTAAGATGGAGGGGTTATCGAGGAGGTGAAAGGGGACATTAAGCTCATCTTATTTGACCAAAAAGCCTCCTTTATTTGGATCCTGATTTAATGGTTTCATTTTGGGGTTAAAAATATACATAAAGATAATTTGACATTAAATCAAAGAGATTAAGGGTGTGTATGCAAACATTTCAACCTTCTGGATATAACAAATAGCTGTGTGCATCACAGCATAAAAGGTATGTGACTTAGGGCTGATGGCTTCATATTTACTGACCTAGAACAAAGAAGACAGAATAATGTCGCTCCAGTCTGAGGCCTGAGTTTGTTTTTCTTCTACATTAACTGACATACACAGATAGAACACATCAATTTCATCTAATATACAGAATCGGGGCAGAAGAAACAAACATCTGACCACAGCCTGCAGCCTGAGTACTATCAATTACTACCCAGATAAGGCTGTGTAAGGTCATCTTGGGACTCAAATTCAAACAGACAGAAAGAAGGATGCACTGCTCATCCAAGAGAAACATCAGAGGAAAAGAGGATGAATGTTATCGATTTTAAAACTTCCTGAAATCTTCACCTCTTTGAATTTAGATTGTGAGACTTAAGAGACAGACATATTTGGAATAAAAAATACCATGGATCAAAAATAAAGAAAACATTTTTCATTTTCCTTCAATTAAAAATTGGTAACTCTAACAACTGCCCTCCCATCTTTGAAATCTTGGTGAGGTTGCATGGCAAGCATGACAAAATTACCTTGTTGTTCCCACGTTAAGTGATAAGGATTATAGGTCACAACTTTTGACACCAAGTTGTAAAAGATCTTCGAACTTGGAAAGAGGCCAACCCTCACATGCTGCTATACATTCTTTATCGTTAAACATAGCACCGTTTTGACCTCTGCATTAGTGTCATTCCTGCAAATACCACATCGTTCCCTCAACAAATGACTGCCTTGCCATATGTATGTGGGCTGTTTGGATTCTCAAGCAGGCCGCTAAACCCTTAGTACACTGTATTCCTGGCCGTTTATCCCTTAGCTGTCTTCAGTTTTTCAGCAGCATTCCCAAGGAATTGGTCAGCTATTTGTTGAGGGTGACATGTGGAAAGGGTGAGGTAAACCCTCTCTTTCCCACACACCCTCCAGACATTTAGAAGATAGTTAACCAAATAAATCTCAGTTTATAAGAAATAAGCTGCAACAGTATTACATTACAGTATTGAAAACAGTGGATGATTGCAGACGGTAGGCATGAGAGTGCTGGATGAAAAAAACAGCAAAACAATCCAACTGTTTTAGCAGCATTTGAGTGGTTGGTAAAAAAAAAAAAGTCAAATACTGTAACACGCACAAAAATAAAAATGAATTGGTCACTTTAAAGTAGCATTAACATATAGCAAGCAACTGATAATAACAACTGCAAGAGTAAAATATTACATTTCTATTAATCTAGCTTGAGTCTGTGTAACAAAGTCATAACAATAAAGTCAAAGAGAGGTAAAGTTAGAAAGTTAGAAAATATCCTTTAGTGGCCCAGTGCCATAGGTGTGTCAACAGCAGAACTACAAGGAACCATAATCCCATGCTGAGAGGGCTGACAGGAGCTGACCATATTTTCCACTGTGAATAAACTATTTCCCCTAAGCAGTTTTCTGTAGGGCTTCAAGTCTTAAGAGGCTGATCAATTTTTAAAAAACAGCATCATATTAACAACAGCTGTATGCGATTTTTTTGGAATACTGCAATAAAAAAAAAACAAAAAAAAAAACAACAGTCAATTGCTAAAAGCGCTATGGCCTCATTTGAAGCTGTGCCACTTAGCTGGACACCCACATTTGCTGAAGGCTAGCAGAGCAGCAAACAGCTGCACACAAAATGGCCCAGCCCCTGAAAGCATGCCATGACAAAATCCCCAAACAAGCCTTGGGTTGGGCTTCATGTAAGACCTTTCACACCAAACTAAAAACAGAGGGCAGAAATAGGCTCACCGAATGGGTGACCCACTACAGCAAGATTTTTTAGCATAAATGAACAAATATGCCATAGATCATCATCATGTCTACTCCGGTACATATCACATCAAATAAATTACGTCAGACACCAAGAAAGACTTGTGTCAGGCAGCTACTGCAGTCTTATACTGAGCAATGACTGGTATCTTTACTCATGGACCTCATTAATAATCCATTGTCATCTTCATCCTTATTCATCTTTAATACGGCACCTTGTATGTCATCCACTTTAGAGAGAGATCACATAGATGTATAGTACAAGTAGTGGAGAGGCAGAAATGTGGGAAATTAATGTACAACATGCCTGCATGAATGCATGGACATGTCTGCGGCTCTCTCTGCGAGCCAGTAGTCTTAAAATGTTATGGATAGTTATCAGAAGCATGCTTGTAGTAGTTATGTGTGCAGAATGTCAGTATTATCTATTTGTGTCCAAGCAAACAGCTCTAAAACGTTTGGTGTTTCATCAGACACAAACAACAATGATCATTATTTGTCATGGACGATGTGAGATTTAAGGTTAGAAAATCTGATCTCATTGACTTTAAAAAAACAAACAAACAAAAAACAAACATTCATTCTCATTCTAGTTGGCTCCAAATCAGCCAAGCTGCCAGAAAGAAAACAGTCAAACAAATAGGGCTGGGATGATAACCACAAAGTTACAGGAGTGTATATTGTGTTTGATATGAAATATAAACAGTAATATTTAGTAACATCCTGTTTTTAAAGCTAGACAGAGAAACAAAACTTTTCACACTGCAGCTTGGCAGCAGGCCAGTCCATTAACCCTAGGGGGTTGTTTTGTTTTCCTATTATTATTAATTATTTAGAGATTTCAGGACTTCTCATGATTAAACTGAATATATACACACATTACACAGGCACAGAAGACAGAAGCATTGCGTAAACAGTCAGAGACAATGTAAATCTTTCATGTTTTCCTCATGCTATGAATTCACTGACAGTTCCATACTCATTCAGGCAACCACACATATGCACACGCACATCGACTGTGGAGGAAAACCCTCCCCTTGCAAGCCCACTTCTCTCCCAATGACTGGAACAGATCTAGGTCAAAGCTGATTAATGTGCCCGCAGCTCCCGAGAGGTTTCTGGTCAGGTGGCAGCAGAGCCTCATCACTGACAATGAATACTGATGCACACTATTACTGCCATACTCGGAACTAAACTGTGTCAGAATAACACAAAAACATTGCGGATTACTGCGATTAAATTAGCAACCACATAAGTGTCAATCAAAGCGGTTTCGTCTCTCCTGGTGTCAGCTGCTGTGTCAACACTGAGTGGTTGTGTTTATGTTGGTCTTATGGCTGAGTGTGACCGGTTAGTCAACGCTGAGCTACACAGGGCTGTCTGAACAGAAACACTAATCAACACACAACGCATGAACACGAAAATAATGTGGATATCAAATGGTCAGGCAGCTGTTGAACGGCCCATTTGCCCAGCCAGCTCATGACACACAGTACAGCTAAAATGATGAAAGGGATGTCTGCTAGTTATGAGACGAACGGAATTCATGTCACTGTATTTATAGATAGTTATGTTGCTATAAGGTGCCATGCATTCCGTAAATCACTTCCGAGCGCAGGCCAGCATGGATACAGAGAAATGTAATACCTGCAGAGCATACCCGATGTAGCCTAAAAGCAAAGGATAAGCGACTGCTCCGACCGTTAAACTAACGTTAGTTAGCTGAACTTTTGTTAACGCTAGCTAGTTATCATAACGGTCGGAATAAAATCGTTGCGAAAACAATTATGTACTTCAATACCGTGTCTAAAATATTAATGTAAATTAGACAATTAAGTATTGCCTATTTTAGCAGAGTGCTTCATTATTTAAAAACATATTCAAGTCATACGCTTTTAGCACGAAACATGAGACTAACTCGAACACCAGTGCTATTTGCTAGGTAGCTTTAGCATTAGCCACCGTGCTAGGTAGCTTGCTAGTGAGCCAGCCCAGCAGTGTTTTGGAAATGTGTGGCAGCTCGTCTCTCTTGCCTAACGTTACAGTCAACCAGGGCGTTGTTTGTCCAACGTTAGCCTGCTATTTATTAAACAACATCGTGATTTGCAAACACTGTGGTTTATGACATTTTACGCAAACAAAACGCTGTTAATGTTACCTTGGCACGCAGCTCGGGGAAGATCTGTCTATCTCCCAGGTCGCAAAGAGGTTCATGGGGACAGGCATGCTGCCGGAGCCCGAGCCCGAGCCCAGGACCACAGCCCCGGCTAACGCTCCGGTCGGGAGGGTTGTCGGTGCTGGTCCACCTCCGCCACCACTGCTCGGGTTCAGGAAAGCGGCCCTGACGCCTCCTCTCTCTACAGCCGCCGCCATCATCACCTCCACTGCCTGGGGAGCAGCTCTTGAGTGTCGGGTGAACGCGGGGCCGCTGGACTGTGCGCTGCCTGCTCCTGCTCCTCCAGACTCCCTTCTACACTGACTGGAGATGCTGATAGGCGGGGCGGGGCATGCCACCACCGATCTGATAGGGGGCAGCACATCCCTGCTTCTCGGGTGGGACATCTTTACTCTGCCAGGCATCAAAACATATTCCTACACTTTACATACAGTAGCATGTAAATATACAAACGTGACAGGAAAATGCTGCTGTGTAGCTATCAAAGTGGTGTTACAAATACAATATATTCTTCTGTAAATGCTCTTCAAACTGGTTATTCAGGGAATAGTACCTTGACACAGTTGTTTATTCTTTCAAAATTAAGACAAACAATTGTTTTGGATGTACACACAATAAACACTTGGATATTCGTGTACATGGTTGTGTTGCTTCTAACTACTAAATTGTAGTTCCTAAAAAACTTTCACAATAATTATTCAGTCGTGTGCAAGATGTGCTTTGGTAATTCGGTTATTCATGATTCAGAGCAGATCCTATGATGACACCTGGTCTTTGATTCAGTTATTGTTCCCATAATGCCAGGGTTGTGAAACCCATTGACGAAGGACTCAAATGAAGCTTGACTTGACATGTTCAGGTAGGCTGGGCAACACGTGTGACAGCCTGTTTTAACTGATGAACAGGGAAATTTGTCAAATGTTACTGAGTTTCTCTACTGTTTGTTTAGACAGCAGTAAACCACAGGCTCACCCACAGGTGAAATATGCTAATAACCTCAACACTTGTTATAGTCACTGCAAAACATACAGTGTGAGCAATCTAATATGTGATCACTGGCATGCTGATGCTGGGAATCTAACAGCAGCATTTAATCTTCCAGACTGTCACACTGATTTAAATAAAAATTGAAAGTAAACTATACTTGCTAGAAATCTTTTGAAGACATTTTACTTCTCACCCAAGAGTATTTTCAGTTCTGAAAAAGGAACAATGACCTGAATGACTGAGAATCTTCACAGACATAAATGTTAGGTAATAACAAGTATACATACTGGAGGGAAAATCACACTTTTCTTAATAAATTAAGGTGCCTAAGGAATGAAGAACAGTTTTCTCTTCACGTATTTTTTTCAGCACGTTGGCTTCCATCTGATTTTTTTTTTCAATTTATCGTCATTTTCTTCCCTTAGAATAAAAGCCTCCACCTAAAACCACCATAGTGGACAAAATGATTAATGAATGACTTTGTGGAGTGCATCACCACCTGCTGTTGTACAACAGCACTACAATATAATGTCAGACATTAAACACTGACTTGCATGTTGTGATCCATCCAATAGATGGCACACTGTCTGCACTTTTGGTAGGATCTCTTTTCCTCCCTGCATCTTTTTTTCTCTCCCGCCTTCCTGATTGTACCTCCTTCTCCACCTATAAGTGTGAGTGGGTGGGTGGGTGCATATATTGTAACACTGTGACACTGTGGATGTTTCCACAACACAACAAACAGTCTGACATTTTATAAGCCCGCCTTTCACCTTCATTGAATTCTGCAGAGGAGAGTTAATTTCCCAAGCATCAGTTTGTCAGGTAACTCCTGCTTAGTGGCAGGCGTCCTCCCACAAAATCAAAGCAATGAATCACATCTTAATATAATTTGGAGCAGAGAGGAAGGTGTGGAGCAGAGAGAAAGCTGCTAGTGCTGTTGTTTAGGAAAGCTTTCAGGGTATTTCCTGTTATTAAAGCCAACTGACAGCCAGAGGAGACCAAGTATAATAACAATGCATCTCTCTGACGTAAACATATACAAACATAAACAATACAAATCATCTGTTAGGTATGTCTTATTCTTTATCACATATCTGACTGAAAGCTACAATTCTCTCACAATGAGTGATGACAAGCAAATACAGTCTCCATGCAGGTCTTTATTTTTAGGCGTGTGCTTGTACCACCTCCACACCGTCAAATCAGACATTTTTAATGAGCAACCCTTGGATTACAAGCTAAAAACAACCCCTTTCTGAATCACTCCACAGGGCATGAAGATCACAGTAACACATGTTTAAATATAGAACTTAAAGGGTATCAGGTTGTTGTGACGTTTGTGAGAACTTAGCAGAGTGAGTTTATCGAACAGTAACACCTGGATGTAATGTCTGCTGGATTTTTCCAGCATTTTGGCAATACTGCCCAAGTGAATTTGATAATGTGCTCATTGCACTAGCAGAGAAAATACTGTAATCGTCAATCTGTTCACAGTAAGTTGGACTATACTGAGAAATGTTTAGGACCACTTCAAAGGCACAAAAGAAATTATGTGCAGGCCATATGCTGACCCCCTGAGGAGTTTAGCAGCGTTGTGCTGCAGATGAGTAAGTGTGGGAGTCGACTGATACCTGCAGCTGAGCACTGTTTATCTGAGCTGGTGCCTCTGGAGGTGGAGTCAACACCTGCCTCCACGCTTCACACTGTGTGATGATAAAGACGTTAACTGGACAAGATTAAATGAGACTGAGACATTTTTTTCAGTTTTTGTCTTGAACTGCATCCATGCATATTTCAACAGTGCTTTGCTGTGACTTTAAACCAAAGCGCACGCACAATCTCCTGTTGGGCTTTACTGAGGCTGTTGTCTCTGTCAGCTTTCACTGAAGCGGTCAGTGTTCAAGAAGAAACTGATGGAGGCTGCGGTGAAAGAAAAGGGTTAAATTTCTGGTCTATCAAAGCCGAACCATTTAATGTGAGTTTAAAGGGTTTCTCATTCATCAGGGAAGCTGTGCACAGTGTTACTGTTATGTTTCTCATTTCACACACATATTACAGCTGGCTCCAGTCTCGACTCAGAGTGATTGGTCTCTGGGGAGCAGTCAGACACAATTTAAAGGTCCTGTCTATTTGTAATCTGCTGGAAAGATTGCCATGTGCCCCCCGATACAGTGGAGCAGATCAATCCATGGCACTTCTCTTTCTCTTTCATAAGCTCCCTGCACACCTCTCACTGCTAATAACACTTCAAAACACTAAGGGCTGCAGATAAGCTGCTGATCTAATTAAGGGTTTGCAAGACAGATATTATGTCTCATGGATTACATCCTAAGTTATGGCACAATCGATGCACCATTTCCTGTGTTTTGATTCATCTCAGGTATTACCATTATTTCTTTGCATGGTTTGGATAGTCATACTGATTACTGGTCAACACCAAATTTATTGTCAATGTTCGTTTAGCCGATTTATGACAATTTTGATGTGCTGAACCCAAATATCACATTTGTTTTGCTCAATCAGATCAACTTTTAGAGCTAAGGCGACATGATATTTTTGACATTTTGGCTTACATATACAGGAATTTTTGCTTCATATGATGCAAACCTTTTTTCTATCGTTTGAAATAATCAGACTTTGAAGAGTTTGCATGTGCCAATATTTGACTAATTGGTATTTTTATTTCACAAGTGAATGAAATGGCTTCAACCAGAAATCTTGCAAAAAATAAGCCCGATTCTGCTACAATATATACAGTATATACTGCTACATTTGCGACAAATACACTACAGTTTCTAACAGGAATGCAGTTATAAATTTCATAAAGCATGCTTTCCATGCTTATTTTGGTATTAAACCTCACCAACTTCACCAGGATAAAGCTTGGGTGCCACACATGAAATGCAAGACATGCACCAAGTATCTGCGTTAGTGGACTAAAGGCAAGAAGAGCTGTTTGAAGTTTGGTCTTCTCATGGTTTGGAGGGAGCCGACCTACTATGGCACTGATTGCTACTTCCTACTAGGATCAACAGGAAAACACGGAGCATCTGATCTGATCTTCAATCAGCATCTCGTCCTGTAGCTCACTGTGATAAAATTGAAATGAATCGTATGATCACCAATATGACCTCAGATGCAACATGAGCATCAAATTGCATTACGTGTTCTTGCATATGGATCGTTTTCCTAAAAATCTGGGATCAATAAGCAATAAGCAGGGGGAGAGAATCCATCAGGACATGAAGGAGATGGAGACCAGATACCAGGGTCATGGTGGCTGATTTCTATTGGACTCCGAAGAGAAGCGTCCCTGTCGCTGAGCATTCTAGGGTTTCGAAAAAATGGAAGTTCATGTCCTACCTTTTGAACAACAATGATGTAACATGCAATTTACATGTACTTACCTTTATCAGTGTCTGCTATTCAATTTACAAAAATCTATTTTTGCATTGTTAAATGAATAAATTGTGTTACAAAACATTTTTTTTTAACTTAAAAACTGTTTCGGACAAGAAATATTAACAAAAACCACAAAAATGCAATCGATTTACTCAGAAGATCAGATATTTTAAAAATCTACTTAGCACAAAAACCTGAAGTGATACAGAGAAACAGGTGTCATTTTGTGATTCAGTGGTGAAAAGTCATCCAAAATCAGTTGAAAAAACAAAGACAACTTACAAAATTTTTGGAACCCAGTGTTATATATTAAATAAATAAGTACAACATACTATAAGAGAGGCCCATTGAATAGAGAACATATGGATGGCAACCACATTTTTTACCTTCCAGCTGAAGTTCAACCCAAGTTACAGAGTTACATTCCAGCTCATCAATATTCGTCAAAGGAAGACAAAACACCTACAGAAGGAAACAAGACTACTCCATCCTGCATCTAAAGGACCAATTATTTGAAGTAAAAAACACTGAAATCTATCACTGTCACTGGAAAAAGTCTCACGCCTTCCATTCGTCATTCATTTGAACTTCTCTTCCTTGGATCAGTCTTGGACAGAACACAACATGATAGGACAGCCTGGATGATCAAGACTGAATTTCAAAGTATGGTATTCAGTTGGCTTTTTTTGCTCTCATACAACAGTTACAAAACAGCAGTTTGTTTTGTTTAACTCAATACAAAGATGTAGATCATACCCAGCCAGCAGCACAAACACTGGTGGTGGATATGGATAGTGTGGATGTCTTCATATGACAAAAATATAAGATTCTTTATTTAGGTGCACATTTTCTTTCAATTTCAGTTGTGTGGAAGTTGAGACTGTTTTCGGGTTGCTATGTGTGTGTTTCATTGATTTGTTTCAGCTATATTATTATGTTTACGTCCATATTTATATATTTTGTCCTTAACTATGTAACCACTTTGAGTTTATGTGGACCAAAATGTGCTAGCATAAATAAAATTGCCATTGCCGCCTGACACTGAAATGATGTGAAAATCCCTTTATGGCTGAAAGAGAGATTCTTAAACACAAGCCCTTTATCGTGTTACAAAGACAGCATGGTAAGAATGCATCTGTGAATAGAGATTTCTAAGAATTTGTGTACATTAAATGTGTATTTGCACATGAATGACACTGACATTCCCATTCAATCTAGCCAACATGCTGCTTCTTTATGGAAGCTCTCCTTACACAGAGCACATTAACTTAAAATCACTCCTCTGTGCTCTGTTCTCAGACATCTACAGATTTGCACTAATGGCTGTATAGTGAAGAAACACAGATAGTGGGGAATAGCAGGGGAATGAAAAAATGATCGAGTGAGTTGATGAAATCCTAATAGAACATGCAGCATGCAAATCAAGAGAGACATCATGTGCCAGCTTTGAATCTCATCTCGATCTCACAATACATGGAGTCTGCTTAAAGGGCGTTCATAATTGCCATCCATTCAGTGGTACCCGCACAGCTCCATTGATCTCTGAAGAATGTACGAGCGGTTTCCCTTGACACTCATTGTGTTTCCACTTTGGACAATACAGCCTGGAAAGACATGAGAGACTAGAGCTGTGAAACCCATTTGCATGAATGTCAGCCTCGGAGAACAGAGACAAGCAGACAAGACAAAAGGTGCACAGGAGTCCTAAAGACCTACAGCATCTTCTGTGACCAGGTCTCACTGCACAGACAGCCTTATAAAAGGACAAACTCTGGACAAGCTCCAATATGGTGAGGAATGTTTTGCCGCCATCAAAATTCTCATTTAAGTAGAAGCTGGAAATTCACCTGGCAGCTTGCTCTCTTTCCTCCCCTCTCCTTAATGCGTTCAGATGGGAACCTTTGTTGAAAGGAATCATTTTGCATTTAAATTTCCCAGAGTAAAACGAGGCGCTGGGGGAAACTCCCTGCTTGGCGACTTGTTTCTTACAGAGAACTCTTCCTAATGAGCCCTTTTAAGCTTAGCTGATTATTTTCTGCTTCGGAGTTGTAGCTGGATTGCAAAGTACATGTTTTCTCCATTATTAACCCAGATATCCAAAATGGCAGCCCCAGGGTATGTTTGATTGCTCTTCCCCGATCCTTTGAACTCCACTGCAATCAGTCAATCCAAACTTCAGCTACTTTTTCCGCCATGAAATTGAAAAGGTATCTGTCTATCACAGTACTCCCTGAAGTCACAGAACGAGAAACAAGCCTTTGTCCTGAAATGCCATCTTTGAGCTGGGATGCCACTGGAGGCCTGCAACCATATCTGCAGCTCCGTCTGTCAGACATGCAAATACTGCAGCTATGCAGAGAGTGCAGTCTGTGTGTTTATCAGCCATCGAAGCAAAGCCTGCAATATAAAAAACGAGCTGTCAAAGCTAATCCAAAATACTTTTTAGTCTTCTGTCCAGTAGAGATATTTTCAGTGATGACAGACAGATCTTAATCATTATACTGGGACAACCACTTACTCAGAGAGAAAGAATATTTGTTTTTCTTACAGATTTTTCATTGTTGTTTGTCACTGTCAGCATCTCAACTGCAATTACTTAAAACATGAGTTACAAATGATTTCAATGCCACTTCTGAAAGGAGCAATCATTCTTAAAGCTGTCAAAGCCTTCCTTCAAAACAAAAGAAGGTAAAAAGTGAAAGTACTTAAAAGCATTTTTTTTATCACCACATCTTGACTTTCCATCTGGCTTTACAGAAATGTGCAGTGATTTTAGATATTTTACAACCTGTCTAAAGATGCTACACTGTAGGGAGGTGGACCTGTCGGTCATGCCTCAAAAAGTTTGTAGGTTGGGAAGTTGAGGGATCACACCCTTGGATCTCCAATACCCCTTTTCCATCGGAGTGGTTCCAGGACTGGTCTGCAGCCAGAGCCTGACTTAGCACCAGTTCATTGTGTTTCCACAGCTTAAGCTCCGGCCCCTGGTACTTAAAACTGGGGCCAGGCAAGCACCAAGCCTCTGCTGGTCCAGAGCTAAGCACCGATCACGTCGAAGGCCTGGGGTGGGGTTATTGAGACTGTTGCTCACTGAAATCTAGAACAATAGTGTCCCACTAGTACTGTGATCGTTGATGTATCCAGGCTACAGACGACCTCCGTCTCTCTCGCCTTGTTTTGATTTTGCACTGCACAAGCTTTGCTGGGTGAAAGCAAAAATGCTGTGACGTACTGACGTTTTGCAGTGATGTAATGACGTAGCTCTGACTGGGCTCCTAGCCGGTGGAAAAATGATTGTTGCTCAGGAGGAACACAAGTTGAACTAACTAAGACACATGGCCAGCTTAGATATGTCATCAAAGCACAGAGAAGCTTGGATTACAACACACACAGAGGAAGAGCGACTTCATCCTTCATAACTTCACTGTTCAGGTAGACGTTACCCCTCTATATCTTTAGACGGACAGTGAGTAATTTTTTTCTCCCATCTAGTGGTCAAATTTGACTTTGCATGAATTGTAACATTGCAACAACAAGCGGAATGGGTCAACTCCCGGGCAGCCACTATCACCGTGGATCCCAGGCCCAGAGCTCCGGTCATTTTATGGCCCTTTTACGCTTTTTTGGCGATGAGGATTTGGCACGGCATGAGTATGGTCTTGTATTATATGCAGGTTTTAGAAGAAGACGAAGACTTACTTTATTAATCCCTCAATGGGGAAATTACATTTTTTTCACTCTGTTATTATTTCTCAGTTGCACATCACACACAAGTTATGAAACACACATGCATTGGAGGAGAGGTGTCAGAGTGAGGAGGCTGCCTCATAGCAGCAGTTGGGGGTTCAATACCTTGCTCAAGGGCACCTTGGCAGTGCCCAGGATGAGGAACCGGCACCTCTCCAGCTACCAGTCCACTCTCCACACATGGTCTGACCTGGACTTGACCAGCGATCCTCTGATTCCCAGCCGAAGTCACTACAGACTAAGCTACTGCCGCCCCAAGTTAGTTAGTTAGTTTAATGTAGTTTAGTAAGTAAAACTGGCGTCTCCACCTTGCTTCTCTGTGAAAAGTGAATTGCAAAACATGGAAATGCATTTTGTCCTATGGGTACTAGCAGGTAGTGCTTTATGTCCCTCTTGCCAGTTCGTAGTTTTTGATAGGCCTGAAAGACATGGAAGCCTCCGTATGAGCGACCCGCTCGATTCTTCGCCCAGGAGGATAAGTCAGATTGTTGGCATATGTTATTTACATCACCAGTGAGGATCTACTTATGAATGAAGACACTGATTTGAGGTAATAAAATACTTAAAAAATTACATAGTGTCCCTTTAAGTAGTAATTTTGACTTTAATAGTTGCTGCAGTATTTAGCTAATACCCTGGATGTTGTGTAGAGAACATTCAACTACAACAACACTGTATTACTGACCCACTGTCATACTGTAAAAAACATAAACATTAGACTGGTCCATGAAATTCAAAACAAATCATTTTTGACGTGTGAATGGTTGCACTTGCTTCAGGCCTCTAGCTGAAATGTCCATACTTATTGAACTGTGGTGGATGGATGGGCACTTCTAGGAAATAAAAGAGCTGTCATGAAGTCTGACAGGATGCTGCTTTTTCTAATACCACCCACACTGTACTGTAGATATGATGCATTTATCCAAGCTGTCAGTTATGAAGTCAATGTACCAGAGAGCCAACAGAAGATGCTGGAACTGGTTGCCAGATAAAGTGCTCATTATATACTATATATTAAAGCTGTGTAATATTACAATATATATCGTAGTGCGATATAAAATTGTCTGCCATAGGATATAACTAACAGAGGTAATCATCAAGGAGGAGACGGAGGACAGCACAATGGAAAGCGAAAATTATTTTATATCAGAAAAAAAATACTATATATATTGTTATTGGGATATAAAAGTAGCTATATTAAGATTTTGTCTATATTACACAGCACTAATATATAGTATATACTACTCATTCTCGATTTCATTAAAGGATGCATGCAGCACATCCTGAACTTAAACAGACCATCACTTAAACTCACCTTTGTCTATAACATGCCACAGATGTCCCTTAATGTGCTACTTACAGACACTTCAGGGTAGAAACTGACATATCTGAACATAACCGACAGAGCAGAACAAGAACAAGCAAAGGATCACTTTGCAAACACTGCCCTCAGGGCCAAAACAGAAAAACAGCACTGACTTTATCTTGTTGGTGAGTTTTAAATGTCAGGAGCTTTTTTCTGACCCGTCAAAACTAACCGCTGTCAAAGTGAGGCTTCATTCAATTCAGAGACAACACACACCATTAAAACAGCTGCTATGTCCTGATTGATGGACACACATTTTACAAAACTAACTGCTAACATTTCCACGTCTCTGGGCTCATTGAAATGCTGAACAGCTTGCTTTGAATTATTGGACCAACTAATGTACTAAATCAGTTAATTTGTGTAACATCATAGGGTGTGGGGAAGGCATTATTCCGTGTGAGTCAGCGTGTCCTACAACATACAGTACTTAACTCTTTGAGAGCCATTTTGACGTCATTTAAAATCCAACGCATGAGTGCCATAATAATACGTCAAAGTGTCCTCTACTCTACTTCTGATAAAAGAAGAAAGGAACAAGGTAAAAACAAACATTTTTTTTTCATGATGAAATAGAAAGTCTCTTCTTTCCTTTGAGCTATTATGTGTTTTCAGAGACATGGTGCAAAATATTCTGTGGGTCTTGAAATATGACTCAAAATGGTCAAAAACGCTGGCACTTGTGGCACTGTTTTATGAAACGGCTGGCACTCAAAGAGTTAATAAAGTTATCAGCCTTATTTGTTTTAAAGATCCTCCACCTTCACCATTGTGAACAGGAGTGAGGAATTTAGACCAAAATTTGAGGCAGAACACTGTAATTCTTTGAGAAATTGACCCAGAAAAACATACAACCACTGACACACATTTTTCTTGTAATTTGACACCTCAATCAAAAAAAAATAATTGTGCTTTGCAATTTTTTTCTGCTATTTTAGCATTAAATAAAGAACATTAGCATTACAGTGCTTGTACATAGAGGTGGATTAACCATCACAGAAGCATAAAAAATACTCTTGTAATCAGAAATACTGTTAATTTAGGGCAGCTGTGGCACACACCTTACACTGGGTGGTGGCCTAGTCAATTTGTTAAGTACTATATATGCAGGTAACGTTTATGTTTCACAAAGGCTATATTAATACCAACCAACAGCCCTCCTCAACACAATATAATGTTAAAGCTATAGTCCATCTTCTTAGAGAACTAGCAAGATTTGAAAGTAGCACCTCCTCTCAACCTCCTCTAAGCTCCACACGCTCCTCCCCCCTCACATCAGTGCTCCATCCAAAGCTACACCTCCTCAGACTTGAACAGTAGGATTCAGCAGGGAGAGGAGAGACAATATGCTACATCACCACAGTTGTAAATGTCCTGTTCAAAGCCAATATATCAACATAATTTTATCACCTTTATAACGCAGACACTTCAATACAAGCGACACTGACGACCAGCTTACAAGCACAGATAAGCTAGCATGATAAGTTAGCACTGTGCTAAAGGCCAAACTGATTGGTTCTTTCCATTTGCACCAAGTATCAGTTGATTGGTCAGAGTTTTTACAGTCTTGCAGCTGCCACAGAGGTCTGATTAATTCCTTTCTTTTTCTGAACACATAATGTATTGACTGCTCTCAGGGTGGAAGGACCATTTCATCCAGTATAACAAAAAGTGTTTCTGAACAGAATGACAGACTATAGCTTTAACTGATAATGGCTTATTTATTTACTTCCTTGCAGCAAGTTAGATCCCTCTGATGCAGCTACAGATGTATTTTCACTAAATATTGCACTCATACGTATAATTTTAAATGCATTATTGTTATACATTTAAATAGTACAAACAATTATTTAATTATTCTATTTTTATATGGTCTATATTTTAGTGTATCATGCTGCTAAATTGACTGAAGAGCTGCTAAACTGACTGTTTAACAACAATGACAATGAAAATTTAACTATTCAAATCTAACATATTCTAAGTGACACAGCATGGACCAGCTGCTCTAATGGGTATTTAAATACAACAAGATGCATGCACAACACATCCTGAGAGGTGGGCAGGTCAGAATATATAGTATAATTGCATTATGATAATCGAGTTTTGATCTGATACAGTGTGGTTGCCAGTGTATAGCAGAGGATTTTAGTCTGTTTTGTGTAACCTTGGTGTAAACCGCCCCAAAGTCATACGCTGTAACTCATCAGATTGTGACTTACAGTTGAGTATTACAGAAAACTGAAAGGTAAGGAACGGAGCAGACAAATCAAAGCACTCTTTCTGTTAAAAACATAACTTAGGTAACTTCTCAGTGGGATGTTTGACCCAGATATGTAACACAGAATACCTGAAGCTGCAGGCGGTGTCAAGCAAGGATACAAAGCACACATTCCTTAAATCATATTCTGTTAATTCTGCATAGTTCAACTGAAGTAACTCTTCATCAGTATGACAGTGCAAGGTTGTGCATTTATATATCGTGACACCCACACAATCCATCACATGGTACAATGAAGCTGCAAGGTTGTTGCCTCTCAAGCTGGAGGTTGGATTCTTTTCATTTCAAGGGTAACAATCATTTTCTTGATTTATTTTGTGCAGACATGGTTAACTCCGACAAACAAAACCTGGCACTATGGAACAAAACTGTTTCAGTGTTCACCTTCAAGAATGTGTTTTTTCTTCAGATGTATTTTGTGATTGCCAGTATTTTTCTGTGTACCCACAATGATGCTTAAAATGTTGTTTTTCCAGTTTTTGCTGACGGCAATGTATAAATAAAGCAGAAGCACACAAAGAGTTGTGATCTGTGAGAGAAATGAAACACTGAATGAATTTATCAAATTATGTTCTTATTTTTCAGAACTGTCATTGTTTGATTTTGTGACAAGAGAGAGATGACAGAATAGATATATTTCAGAAAAAAATGATGAAATACTTTCTTTCATCCTATCAAAGAACTAGAAGAAAGCAGTGTTATGGTGGAATTTCAATTTCAAAACCAGTTGCAAGATGGTTGCAGTAATTGCGTATGACATCAGGTCATTATATCTAATGGCTTGAATTATATGGAGAAATACAAACATGAATATAGAAAGCTGATTTGGAACACAGTCTTGGCTCACCTGTAAATTTAGGTCATTTCAGGCCTGCATGGGAAACAGCTGCACACACTTACATAAAATGAGCCTTGTTCATTTTCTGAAGTTTCCAGAAGATTAAGAGTTTGTTTGTATGTGGCTATGTGGATGATTACTAGGATGGCTCTCACTGCCTGGGCCCAGGGATTAGAAAAGCATAAAAAACTAAAATGTAAAACGGTCTGTTATCTCATGCCAGAGAGGAGTGTGGGGACCAGATGTTATCTTTATGTGGGTAATGGGTTATCACATCTTGGGACACAGATTAGAGAATTATTGTCCTTCTCTCCCTCTCTTAGATATTACTGAAGTTTTCATTATCTTGTCCACACACTGTCACCTCGATGTCTCAGCTCCTTCTCATCAGCCCGATGCATAGTCACAAAGCAGCTTAGTCCCTGTCACCTCATTTACCCCCTCACACCAATCTGAATAGCTCCTTATCACCATAAACATATCACTGAATTCCAGCAATGACTTTGTGGTTATTAACTTTCACACCACAGTGCTAAAGCTGATGGAAAGATGGGGAATTTATTTGGCTATATTTTGAGGATTAGAAATGGTTAATGGTTGTTTGGCTTTGGCGACTAGAGGGAGATTCTGAAGAAATTAAGAGATGCACTTATCAATATAATGGCTACCAAAGATCTGCAAAGACAATTAACCAGGAGGCAAGAGTTGGTCTCTTTCATTTAGCTGGTATGAGCAACAATCACATCAAAGGGGGTTAAGCATCCTATTGACCAATGTGTGATTTTTCATCCGTTTTCACAACACTTTCACCTTAAAATATGTTTTATTTAATCAAAATTAACTTCATCACATAATTACTGAACTTTAAGCTGTTGTGGACTTTCATAGCCTGTCCTTGATCTAGCCACCAAGAAAGCACCGGGGGAATAAATCGGGATTAAAATATATTCTGTGACCACGTGAACTGTCACATTATCGTGCACAACAGTGAGTGGGATCATGTCAAAGGAGTGGAGAGCTTGAAATCTTCCACAGCTAAGTGCAAAAGCATGAAGCTTTCTGAAACAGTCAGCCTTATGCTATATGGTGGCCATTAAGTCCTGGATATCCCAGAGATTGGAGTTGACACGTATACAGTGATTTCAGCCATGCTAGCAGCTCTGTGAGGCTTTACTTAGACTCAGTTGTGCTTTGAGCTAAATACTAATGTCAGCTTGCTAACATGCTCATAATGCTCATATTAACATGCTGTTAACCATTTTCAGCATCTGAGCTCAGCGTGGCAGCATGCTAACATTTGCTAATTAGCACAGAGTGCAGCTGAGGCTGATGGGAATGTCACTAGTTTTCTAAGTATTTGGTGATAAAAGAAACTGAAATTTTGACCTGTACTAGTTGAAAAATCAGAGGCTCACAGTATGAACCCAGGGCGTCAAAGCCGTAGGATATCGCTACCATTTTGACTGGAATGTAAACTCATCTCCAGCAATAATAAACGGTCATGCATCAGGAGCATGGTGATGTTTAAGCCCAACCATGTATTTCTCTTGTAAACCTAACTAGAGTGGTGTTGTTGCCATGGGTAACTATAGGACGTCACAAAGCTGCAGTATGTGATGAGCTGGATGAGAAGTGTTTGATACCAGTAAAAAGCACCGTGTTGAGGATCACTAAACATTATGGAAGTATGTACAAAATGTTATGTAGTTTGAGATAATTCTGTCTGTTGCTGTTGTTCCAAAAAAATATAGCAAGAGTTATGCTGATGAAAGATACCAGATTACAGAACATCACACTTTATGACTCAACATTGTATATCTGTGGTTCAAATTATTTAAAGGTCAGTATCTTTTATTGTTCATTTATTGAAGGATGTTTTAGGATTTTATTTCACCTGTTGGCTCAGTGGTTTATGCAGTAAGGATAAGAACAGCCTGCTGTCAAAATGTGTCAAGCAAGGAGACTTCAGTTCTCTCTGGGAGAATCAGGTGGTAAAGAAGGCAAACAACATCATGACTCAACCTCAAGTTCTCCATGATGTCACCATGAACCTCTGAGGAGAACTAACCATTACTCCTACATAATTACACATGTAACGTTTTGGATATTGTTTGTGTGATTATGGATGGGCTAAGCTGCAAATTAACTGCCCTTCTTGGGATCAATAAAGCTGTCTAAGTCTATGCAACTGATGAATTTTACTCAGTAAAATATTTTGGGAGAAACTTTGAGTTCATCTAAGAATCAGTATTGTATTGGAGACCCCTGTGGAGGTGTGTGGACAGGATCTAATACACACTATGTCCTGTCCATAACATCTGACACGCGGCATCACCTATTGATCCTCATACTGCGCACACCCATCTATCGTTCCTGCTGCCCAGCACTCCATCTCATTTATTATTGAAGAGAAAGCCTCAACCTGAAGACCAGCTGCTGACTGCTTTAACTCCTCGAGCTGTGTGAAGTTCAGGCGCCCATTCTACATTTGCATTTATTTGATCTGAAACTTTTGTGATTACAGTAGTTTCTTGGGTTGAAAAGTTTTGGTGACACTGAACTGAAGTCGTATAGTTTGTTGTCATGGTGACAAATACTTTGCAGTAAGGAATCTTATAATAGTGTCTATGGGGAAATCAGAAGTAGGAAACGTGATTAAAATATGGCAATAATGAAGAATGACAGACTCTATAGTCAAGGCTGAATTACCAACCACACAAATCAGGCAAGTATCCAGGGGCCCCAGGCCATCAGGGGCCCCAAGGCTCCATTCACCATGCCACACTCTTAGTTTGAGTATTTTATTATCATTAATGTCATATCTATTTTGTAGACACCAGTGGCAATAAGCATATGTTAAATGGAAGCAGGATTAATAATAAAGGTATTAGTTGAGTCACTGTCAGTTGACATACCAGATGTTCATTTGAAATGATTAAATGATGAATGATGTGTGTTTGCTTTTGAACTGGAAATTAAAATCTAAACATGAATCTTGGCTGGACAATACACTGTAAGTGCCTGAATACAACCTGAGAGAACTGATACCCTTTGATGAAATTTTATTTTGTTAAGTAAAAATATCCATAAAAATGCAATTGGTATTTTGTAATTCAAGATCACAAGGCCCCTTCTTGTAGAGGGGACTTCCAGTTAAAGCCTGTTTGTGTGTCCTTTATTACTTAAATTGATATTGTACTCACTAGGTGCATATTAAATTGGGTTAAAGCAGAGGACACGACAACCTGACATCAAAAAACAAAAGCCTCCTGCTGTGTCGCCTCCCATCGCCTTAAAATTGACTCCAGCCAACACCTACGTTCAGTGCCTGTATGTGATGAAATATGACTCTTATGACCATTGTTTTTTTCAATCTCTTGTGACTCCCTAAAATTGCTGCAATATTCCTATAATCAAGTTACCACAAACTAATTTCTAATAAATAACAACTGCATACACAGTGCACAGAAAGTGACCGATAAGGCTTAACAAGAAAGACTGAGTGGTGACAAAACCACATTTCAGAAAACTTTTCCATTATTAAATGTCCTTTACATAAATTCATGAGTAAACAGCTGTTCTGTTTACAATCTATGAAAATATTTTTCCCTCTGAAACAAACAAGCATGAAGCCTTCACAGTGCAGGTCAAACAAACACAGCAGAGCTGCCTACCAGCTATAATGATGACAGTGTTTTCAGTGACACAACCCCTCATATTTCCACACACTTCATGTGCATGTGTCACAGAAAAACTGTGTGCAAGTGAAAATTCAAAAATGTTTCATCTAAGCAAAACATCATGGTAATAGAGTAGAAGACCATGCAGTACTTTGGCTCGCTGAAGACGTAGCCTTTCACCATGTCTTTGTGTGTAACACCCACAGGCATGTTAACAGGCTTACCAAAGCAATCTCATCCCTGTCCCTCTTCGCTGAGCTCAAACCTCAGGACCCAACAGCCTTATGTTCCTTTCTTCCTCTCAAAGGGTCCGGCATGTATAACAGTGTGTAATTTGCCACATGCTGTTGAGCTCTGACTTCTCTGAAGGATGTTTGTTGTCAGACAAAAGCAGTGTCAAAAGTCTCCATATACAGCAGGATCAATACAAATGAACTGCTATTAGACGTGATTTTAGAAGGTTGTTTAGGGGACTTTCCAGCAATTGGGTAATTCCCTCTACACAACACAGTAATCAATCTTAAATCACCACCTAGCAGATGCAGTGAACTTTCCAGCTTCTTGTCATTCCAGTCCATGATGCCATATTGGACCACAGAGACCGCCCCTGCAGAAAGCCTGAGCTTCATCTTTCAGGCTGTAGATGTGAACTTCCCGCTCAGAGGAAAACTAAATTTGCTTTTGTTTCCACAAATTCAGCAGACTGAACCTGCATTTTGCATCCACATGTCTGGATGTGATGTTATCTTGCATTTGTATAGTGAACCATTGCTTGTCCCGGTGAGGCAGGTGCTTTGTGTTTCCATTTGTTTTCTCACCCACAAGAATTCAATGTGCCGGTGCTGCATATTAAGGAGTGCAATTGTCGACTCTGCATACACTCATAGCCTGACTGTCATGAGGACAGATGCTGGCTCAGACTATAAAGGCTCACACTGTAATGGGTGCTACGAGCATTACATGTCATAGCAGCCGTTGTGCTTTGGAGGGAAAAGGGGAAGAGGCTTAGAGGGGAATGCTCTCATCCTGTCCTGTAAATGTGGAACATATGGTGTATTAACCTGCCAACTATCGCATACTGTACATTTGCAAGTTCAGTTTCAAACAAAGCCGGTATCACAACCAACACTTCAATTTTCATTGGACAGAATCGTACCAAGGTGACAAAGTCAAGACATGAGGCTGAGTTTTTGGTAAGTGAAAGTCATTTCTTCTATGACATACTGCAGACTCACACAGTCCTTGGCCAACTGAATATGCCATATTTCTGAAAGCATTTTATTTAGCAATAAAATGATACTAATATCAAAGATGGTTTATGCTGAAATTAACCGGATATTCATTTTATTAAACCTTTGATCTTGAATGCATGCATGCTCATAAGGGAGACCTTTGAGGTGAGTATATAAAAGCTATGTAGCAGCTCTGCCTGGTGTGTTTGTGCTGTGAGACAGCTTTATGACAGCAGGGCTCTTATTGTTCCTTTTATCATAATAGCTGAATTCAACTGGATGCAAATTACAGTGTTTATACTGGCCTGAACTGTGAAACACTGCAGGGCAGATATCAAGTACGCACACATTGCAGGGACACTAACTAAATAATCCTTTCTAACACATACGATTACAATACTGAACAGCAACAAGCTCAAACTGAACAACAGCACAGCAGTGTAACTGAGCTGCTTCTTCATCTAAGTAAATAAATGTAAATATATGGAGGGGTTTTCATGAAATCCAAATGATATACATTATGATCACAGGTCTTTCCTGCAATGTAGCCTATTTTTGTGGTTTTTCTAGATTTTGTGGTTAGAGGCAGAGACACCATTCCTCGATTGAAACTGCCTGTAAGATTCACAGAAATGTAATCCGGGGTATTTTTATCTCATTACGTGCCTCACTGTTTACTGGTCACTCTTTACACCCATCATCAGGTTTGTATTTAGGTACTGTTAACTGACAAACACACCATCCTCCCTTTTTAATGTTTCACACGTAGAACTGGAGAAACACAGTGGCTTTAATTATCAAGCAGCCACAGGCAACACCATGCATCTGCCACTGTGACTGGTGCTTATGGATTGTACATAGTACATGTTTGATTACACTACAGAACTATGTCTACAAACCATGGCAATGTTTATTTTTGGCAGTTTTGTTTTGAATGCATACCCGTTTTCTGGAAGCTGTAATATAACCCACCAGCAGTTTGGATAACAGCTTTAAAAGCTATATCCTCTGAGCATTATTATTTAAACACAATTCAAACAACAGCTATTACACTATAATATGATAGTTCAGTAATGATTATTTACCTGAGATCATCTAAATCTAAACACGATGTGTCCAACAATGCTTGCTGTGTCGACTAAATGCAAAACAAACACTAAACCACTTCTCTCTCTGAATGGCTGTCACTGTGTGTATTGTCTTATTGTTTCAGAATAATAATAAAAAAAACCCAACCAACCGTTCAAACTGCCTTTGCACGTAATAGGCCAGTGCTATGATCAATCAGAGCAATGGACAATGTCAAGCATAGAGAGCGAGTTTCAGTAAGTCCTATCCTTTTAGCCACCAGCGGAGCCAGCTGGTATATTAGACTTCTGCCCCAGCCGGTCAGCAAAACAGCAAATACATCCTTCGTCAAAATTAATGACTTGAGTGCTTCTTTGTGCTCAACTTTCAAAGAAAAGCCCAAGTCTAACTCTTCAAAATCGATGACAGAGCCGATTCAAATGGCCGCTGTTCGTTAGCAACAGCCATCTTCATTATTCTGCTATCTCCAGCGTCACGCAGCCCTGTCATCATCGTGGTACGCTCACCCCAACGACTCGCTACACAGACCCTATGGTGCGCTGCTAGACCATCCTGACAAGCAAAAATATTTTGTGCCACTAGGCAGCGTCTAGATTTCTAGGGTAGTAGTGAGCTGTCATTTGTTATCAAAGCAGACTACTCTAGTATCCACTAATGCAAAAACTGTTTTTGTTAACTTGTTCCCTGAGCCAACGGCCAGCATTTCCAAACTTCAAAGAACTGTTTTCACGCCCACATTCAGCTGTGAATCAAATAAGAGATAGAGTATAATTGATTCATATGAATAATTCAGTTGTGGGATTTAGGATAAGACAAAATTCTTATCGGGGCTTTCCCTCAAGGTCCTGCAGAGACTGCTTTTCCCGTTTTGTACAGATGGCTGCTCGAACAAGATTCTGAGGTCTCTGTCTTCCTGTTCTCCTGCTTCCTCTGATGCCCACCAGGAGAACAAAGTCAGCAGAATTCACACAGACTGACACCAACCTGCTGCCAACAAACAGACTGCTCACTCTGTGACAATGTGGCTCTGTAGATTAAGACTTCAAAGACACATCATGTAGGAGACTGTTTTTAGCATGATCCATTAGAATATTACACCAGTCTTGGTATCCTTAACAGCTATGTTTACAGTGAAAAGGGAACGAGTGCAAACAGAGAATGTAAAGTGGAAACAGTTTGTTCTGCAGAAGTGCAGGACAAGTGATGCTGTTTTGAATAATTTTTCTAACTGTGAGTAAGAGCAGGCAGAACAACACACCATATTTGTGCAAGACGGGGCAACAGCCAAGATGTCTTTTTCTTCTTTTAAAATGTGAAAATGCAAAATCTTCAGCACTTAATAAAAAGAGTTCTCCCTTGTGAGGTCAGATTCTGTATGTGCTGGACCTGTAAAGTGTTTTGCTATCCCTCCACTGAATCTATTGTTGTGAAGCCTATACTACAGGGTTTAACTCCTCTCTTTCTCTGGCACTGTGTGACTGCTTGTGAGAGTTACCCTACTTTGCAGCTTACTTTACCTCAGAGCTATCTATCCTGGGCTTATATCAAAGGAGTAGAGTTTCTTAACTGCTGCCCAATTTTCTCAGAAAAAAAACAACAAAAACCTCCCACTACTATTCTCTGCACCAAAAAGTCACCTCCAGATATAACTCACACATGAAGAAAAAGAGACATATTTCATAAAGGAGGGAAGGAATGATGTGCTATCGTTAAAGCACATATGTCTACCTTGAATTGATAGATGAGACAGGTTTTCAAATTAAATGTTCAGTACTTCTCCTTACATATCAAATCCATCCTTGTCATCTGAAAGTTTGCATTCCCCTAGCGGTGATGGCCCAAGGCACTCATGGACAAAGCCGAGTCAAAGCCAAATCTCAGAATCCAATTTGCTTTTGGCGCCGTTCATCAGACATCTTTGTCCTGATGTGAAGGTGTGACCTCAGCAGTTCAGTGCCTGAACTCACTGTGGGAGTCAGTGCTTTTTGAAGCCTGATGGAGGGAGTTTTATGTCTAAGGTTGTCACTTGTTTTAGCTGCTGCCCCACCGACACACGGTAACTCAGCACACAGGACAGATAGATGATTGTTTGATGAAACAAATCCCTTTGTTCAGACAGTGCAGTAGTGCCCACTGACCCCCTGATGAGTCTGTGGTGATGCTAACTGGTTAGAAAATGACAGTACTGACAAGTACCGCAAACTAACTAAACATGTAATGTACACCTTTTACCAGAGCTATAAATAATATCCGCCATGTGTGACTTTTTCTGGGGTAAAATATCATTAACCCTTCAATCCATCCATCCATTATCTACCGCTTATCCACATAGGGTCTCGGGGGGGCTGGAGTCTATCCCAGCTGTCTTAGGGTGAAAGGCAGGGTACACCCTGGACAAGTCTCCAGTTCATCACAGGACACATAGAGACAGACAACCACTCACACTCACATTCACACCTACGGTCAATTTAAATTAGCCAATTAACCTAATCCCCATGTATGTTTTGGGATGAAGGGAGGAAGCCGGAGTACCCGGAGAGAACCCACGCAGACACGGGAGAACATGCAAACTCCACACAGAAAGGCCCAGGGCCCGGGATTCGAACCTGGTACCTTCTTGCTGTGAGGCGACAGTACTAACCACTACACCACCGTGCCGCCCTAATCCTTCAGTCCAATATTCTCAAAATGTACCTAAAGTACAAGACATGATATCTGCTCCTAGTAGCCTTTGCTAGAAGACAAATGTCCAAGTACATCATTTAGTTGACCTCCAGAACGACAAAGTGCTTTCTGATCTAACAGACCTATTGAATGGAAAATCTTTCACCAGTGCCTTCCACCAGAGTAATGAGGATGAAGGAAAGATCATGGCTCAGGTTAAAATAACTACTTGGTTTAGAGAAACAGTGTAGTTTGGGTTAAAGTAACACATTGGGTTTGAATTCCCCTGTCATTCAAACTTGTCCTTCTCAGCTATTTTCTCATATTTTATTCTCACATTTCCTCTCAGAAACACAAGAATGGTCCAGACCAGTCGTAGGAGTCATGTGCAATTAGAGAGCTAATTAGTTTTCACGAATGATTTGAAGCAACTTTGAGCCTCAAAGTCATTTATAAATTACTTTATATAGACACTTTTTATATTATTACTTCATAAATATGTAAATATTACCCTGTTTGACATGTTCATATAGTCTGATAATATCATTATTCACTAAAATATCAATATGGACATCTCAGACCCCAAAACAACTTAAATTAGGCACTAATTGAAGGTTACTTTGTATATAATATGGTCAACAGGAAGTGTAACCAGACCTTCTTCTGGCTTCAAGTCAGGCTCTGGATAGACAGCATGCTGATATATTGGCAGAGGCAGATGAATAGGGCAGACATAGCCTTATATGTTATCACTGGGGTGTTAATTGTGCTGATTTATAATCCTGCTCATTTACACACAAGAGGCATTCATCATGTGTACACAGGCCATTTATCTAAAGTCAGGAGCTTTTGACGAATCCGATGCGTCACGCTTGCACCAGCCCAGGTATGAAAAAATACATGGTTGAAATGAGAGGCCTCTAAAAGAGGGAAGAGTCATTAAGTTGCTGAACTCACCATCAGTTCCAAGCCAATAATATTTTACATGTATCTGATAAAGAATATTTGCTATCAATAACTTATCAACCATCAAACTATTAAATATATTTAACAATATTCAGGAAGACTAACATTAGCCAGCTCTCTCGCTTGTAATCAGGAGGTGGCATTAATTGTCAAACTTTACATGCCTCTAGAACTCTGGACATTTGTGCTGCTACTTGCAAAGTAGAAAGGTGTCCAAATGATCCTTCCTATAGTTATATATTCCTAAATGGGAAACAAGAGGTGAACAGCAGTCTACCGGACCAAGGGCTCTATAACAATGCCATACTGGTTTACTGATTCAATTCAAAAACACTTTTCTTCTTCACTGTAGAGCTTTCCATAATTCCAAAATTTTTGCCGTCTCTACTTGAGGTCCACCTACAATACATTACAATGAAAGGTGATCTAGCGGACACTTTTTAGTTAGTGAATATGTAGTCGGGCCCCAAAGCCCAAACCTCACTGAGGGCCCAAACAGATGAAGGTCTGTTCTGCTGATATTCAGCACGATGGGCAGTTCAGACAGACTTTTCACACATTGTAATGGACATCAATATTGCAGCAGGGGCAGCAGCATGTCAAACTCTTTGCTTGAGCCCCAGCTGGGCTCTGCAGGATGTCCCAGGCCGGTAGGCGGCTTAAGGCTGTCGTCAGACCCTATATGTCATTTAGATACCTCTCCTGCCTGAGGCCATGACAGCAAATGCCTGCGTTGACTTTTAGCTGGAAGTGCAAAGTATTGAGTGTTGTGTTGGTCCCTGGGTATGCATTGGAAAGCACCTCCTGCCTATGCCCTGTAACCCTGTGACAGGCTGCGCTGTGGTGTTCTGGGTCAGAAGCCTTGACAGGTAAGCGCTTGATCTCCCATGACATTGTAGCTTTCATTCTGGCTCAAGTACCGTACCGTTCACCTGACCTCTTTACACAGAAGATTGTGATCTCAACTTTTCCATTACCAACTTCACAAAGACACGAGTCACATTCACAGCTTGTCACTTGACCTTTCTGTCCTTTGTGCTTAAACGCCAGGGATGACAAGCTCCCTGCACGTAGATAACCACACAAAACTTTCCTCTTATTATTACTTTCCTTTTATATGACTGAAATATGACACACCGTTGTCTTTTATTCAAAAGGAAATATAGGGTAAATAACAAACCATTATCATGACCACAAGAAACAAAACACTCTAATGAAACAAAAATGAAAACCTTGCCATGTATTAAAATGGTTAAAATATTCAATGAAATATTTCCCATGAAATGCCAATGAACATATTTTATTATGTTGAACCTGGTCTCCCTCAGAGAGTGTCTGTTGATGAGACCTAAAGAGCATGTTGTTTCATGTGGAGGTGAAGACATCAGTGCTTATTTTTGCGAGGCAGAAGTCTCAGGTGCGTAGGCACAAAGACTAAAAGATGAAAGAAAATAGAGGCCAACTGGTGACAAAAACACAATTTACTTAGTGACACAAAGGTGCGAGACAAGACAGAAAAGACTTATGGAAATGAAACAGCAGACTTTTACAGCCCAAAAGAATGAAAAGATATTAAGAACAAAATTGCCAAACAATATGAAAACTTTCTTTTGTCAGCTCTAATCTACTACTTCAAACTCCACTCCAGTGTGTATAAAGTCCCCTTCGTTTCATGATCAATTCTTTATTGAGTTCACCAAAATGAGAACAGAAAAAATGTCACCGCCCAAACCTTTTCTCAATATCCCACCACCTATACATCCCCCAGTAGGATCTGGATAATAACATTGCAAAGTAAACAGTGACTTGATTAGGCCATACAGCACTCCTTAAATAATTCAAACAATGGATAAAAAGCTCATTGGATCCAAGTGAATATTTCAGTCTTAGAAATAGTTCAAGACAAAACCAATGTCAGCTTGTTCAACTTTAAACACTGCTGAACAATTTTAGTTAACCGCAGCATCTTTATGTGAAGCAATTTAATGAGGAAGTGTAATAAATAAAAAAAAATAAAAGCCCTAATGGCTACTGATGGTGCAATAAAATACTCAAATCAATGAAGGGATGCGTCCTGGAGGGAATCTAACACTTAACCACATCGCTTAGTTCAAGTCGCTCTGATACCAAATAATATAATATATATATATATACTACCGGCCATTAACCTGTCTCTGTACAACATGGAAGCTCCTGTCAGGCATCCTTGCGGCTAAGATGAGTAGGCATATGGCTCAATACATGAGCGGGGCACAGAAGGGAATTGGCAGTAACACCAGGGGAGCCAAACACCAGCTACTGGTCGACAGAGCAGTTCACAGAGATTGTAAAAATCGACAGAACAACCTGTGAACTGCCTGGATTGACTACAAGAAAGCCTACGATTCAATGCCACACACATGGATAGTGGAATATCTGGAACTGTACAAGGTCAACAGGACACTAAGCGCCTTCATCAAGAACTCCATGGGAATGTGGAAGACGACCCTAGAGGCCAACTCAAAGCCAGTCGCCCAAGTCACCATCAAGTGTGGCATATACCAAGGGGATGCACTATCACCACTGCTGTTCTGCATAGGTCTGAACCCCCTCAGTCAGATCATCACAAAGAGTGGCTTTGGATACTGATTCCGAAGTGGGGCAACAATCAGCCACCTGCTCTACATGGATGACATCAAGCTGTATGACAGGAATGAGCGAGAAATCAACTCACTGATCCATACCACCAGATGCTAGCTGGATCAGCGTATATGGAGAGGCACAACCAGGTGGCCGGGATAGTGTATATATATATATATATATATATATATATATATATATATATATATAAAAATACATATATGTATTTATATATATATATGTATTTATATATATATATAAATACATATATGTATTTTTATATATATATATATATATAAAAATACATATATGTATATATATATATATATATATATATATATATATATATATATATATATATAAATACATACATAAATACACACTTTGATCTTTGATTCTGAAGTTGGCAACAACACTGTTGCCGTGGCAACAGGGAATGTCATCTGCTTCCAATCTGCCTTTGATCTTTGTTCAGTAAGTGTAGGTGAACCTTCCAGGTGACATCATTTCTTCCGAACCCTTGAAGGAGACAGACACACTGTAATTAACAGAGCTTTATAGTATCTTTATATATACTACAGCTCAGCATTACTGTGTATAATTTGCCAAAAATCAAAGATGAGTGGAAACAACAGTAACCATCATGCAGATGGGTCATCTGACGGACTCAATGACAACGATTATAACGTTGTGGAGGAGAGTCTGGAGACCCTAAACCAGCAGCTCAAAGCTCAGACTCTGCAGGTCCGCAAAATCAAGAGGAGGCTTGACAGATGGGATCGTTTGGATGTCAAATATGACAGAATGAAGACAGAGGAACAGGCTGCCAGGGCAGAACACACTACCTTGCAGAAGTCAGTGCAGGAGCTTCTGGATCAGGTCAAGAACCACATCACTGTTGATGCTCTCTACCAGGGAGCAAAAGCAGGGAACCAGGAGCTGGAGAGTGAGTCTGAAGCTCTGCAAAAACAACTTGTGGAGCTGAGGAGGGATGCTCAGGCAGCTGCACACATGCAGCTAGCATATGATGGTGAGACTCGAAGGCAGAAGAAGCTGCAGAAAGAGGTGGAGCGTTTGCAGCAGGAGGTGTCTCACCACAACAGGATGAGGGCAGCGTGCACGAGGAACCAACAGGACATTGAGGAAATGAGGCGTCAAAATAAAAGCCTAATTGAAGATGTGCTGCAGCTCCAGGAGAAGCTGAAGAAAGGCAAAGAGTTGAAGGAGCATTATGATTCTTCAGAAGCTCAGAAAGAGGAGCTCACCCAGAAGAATGAGGCTCTACGTCGAGAGATCAGGGAGTTGTGCGAAGACCTCAAGGATGAAGACTCTCTGAGAGAAAAGACCATGAAAAATAAAGCCACAGCTGATGACCTGGCCCGTGAAAATAAGGCCCTGAAGCAGGAACTCCAGGGTCTGAACAACAAATGCATCCAGGTTAAGAACTTGTCCGCTATCTACCTGCAAACAATGGACAGCACGGATGCTATGAGGAGGGAAAATGATAAACTGAGGGAAAAAATCCAGAAGGGCAAGAGAGAGCTGATGTTGACAAAATTCTTTGAGGACACCTACCCAGCACTGAAGGCTGATGAAGCAACACTGCAAAAAGAAGAGAGGACCCTGAGTCAAACTCACCGTGACATTGCCACCAAGCTTCAGGCTGCAGAGCTTTTGAAGCCAAAATACAATGCCCTGAAGGAGCGGACAGAGGTCTTGAAGCTGCAGAATAACACCATTGCAGAGCAGATTCAGACCTACACCCACAGGCTCACAATGCTGACTGAGGTCAAGAAGTCATACAAACCAATGAAGATCGAAAACAAAAATCTGACCAGCCTGAACAGCACTCTGCAGAAACAACTGCAGGCGCTGGACAAAAAGGTATCCAAAGAGCAGACGGTGGTAGAGAAGATCAACAAGCTCAAGTCGGAGAACCAAGAGCTGAACCAAACCAACACCGACCTGCAGCTTCACATTCAAGAGCTCCAGGATAGCCTGCAGGGAAACTCAGCTCTGGAAGCCGAACAAGAAGAGCTGAAGACGCAGAGGAAGACTTCGCAGAGGTGGACCAAGGCTCTCCGCCAACAATTTCGGATGTGGAGTGGCAGAAGAATGAAGAGTGAAGAAGGAAACGGGTCTGGAAGGAAGGGTTTTTTGGGTTTTTTTCAGTAAAACATTGGATTCTGTGTGTAAATCTGATTTATGTTACTCCCATAACCAATGGTCATGCCTAACTTGGCAATTACTTAATAAAAGAATAAAAATAAAAAAGAAATTTATATGTTTTTGTTCGAGTCAAATATAAATTTCTATTTTGATAAGTCAAATATGTTATAAATATGTCACTAAAAATGATGAATAAATAAATTAATGTAATTGTTGATGAGGCAGGCTGCAGTGGGGAAGGTTCTGGTCCTGATGGACCAGCCTCCTGTCAGAGGGGAGGAACTGAAACAGTTTCTGTCCGAGGTGAGAGAGGTCGGCCAAAATCTTAGTGTACACAAACTACTGAATGACTCAAACTGACTCAATTGAAATGTTCTGGAGATTAAACTTTGTTACAAAAAAGGCATATTAATCTTTTAAGCATCAGAAAAAATGCTTTTACAATTTAACAAAACCAAAACCTCTTTTATAAACAATATTATAAACCATGGCTTTTCAGATTTTCACGTCTGTAAAACTGTTACTCATTAAGCAAGTTACTCGTAATTTCATCACATACAGGCTGCGTCCAAAATTCCATTCTAACATGCTATTGAGTCTGCCAAAACAGTATGTCAGAAACCTTAGTATGATCCCAAATAGCACGTGAGGTGCATACTATTATATATATATAGTATACAGGCACTGGACACTACGCCGGCATAAATGTCCCACAGTGCAGTGCAGGAGGTGACAACACAACACCACAAGGAAGAATGGTGGTTATTAACATACATGATAATAACATATCAAGGGTGTATTATTAGATTATTATTATTAGATGTATTAATATTGCAGATTGCCGGTAGAGGTGAGGTTGGCACGGGTTACCACGGTTACACGTCTCCAATCCAACCGCCAAGAGTCTCTCTGGAAAGACATCACTTCCGCACTAAGCAGTGTGTCCGAAAAGATGCATACTACATTTATTCACTCAAAAGTATGGTGGATGATAGTACACATATTGAGTATGTAGTGTATAGTATGGAATCTCAGATCTCAGACCTAAAATAGAACACTGTGGTTTAGTATTACATATTGTCGCTAGCATGCTACATATGGTAGCAAGCATCATAAGGTAGCTACTACTAGAACTTGATTTTGTAAATTTCCACTTTAAACATATTCACACAGGATCAATTTGTCAGAAAAAAGCACATGAGAGCTTGTAGAAAAAAGGGAGGTTGTTTAGTAATTTGGTGTTAAAATCTATGCATCAAAATTCAAATTCAACCATCTAAGTTCAGATTTTTCTTCTAGCAGTCACATCACGTTATGGCTACAAGTATCACAGAAATATCCAAACTCTATTTAAAACTAGCAGAGGATTTACCTGTGAATCCTGCAGCTTCTCCTGGGTATTGACAGGTACACTGCAGCTCTGTGGTGAAGCCTGGTCAGCTGATGGGAGGGGAGAGGGAGCACAAAACGTAAGTTTATGAGACAGAAAGAGAGAAATTAGACTTATAGTCTATAGTTCATGTCGTGTTTATGCGATACTCACCCAGCAGTATCAGTCATGGACTGACTTGAGGGTCCCAAGGTGAGCTAAATGTCAGAAGTGTTAGTACATAGATTAAGAATTAAATTATGTGTACAGTCATAAGAGCACTGTCGCCTCACAGCAAGAAGGTACCGGGTTCGAATCCCGGGCCCGGGGCCTTTCTGTGTGGAGTTTGCATGTTCTCCCCCTGTCTGTGTGGGTTCTCTCTGGGTACTCCAGCTTCCTCCCACCATCCAAAAACATGCATGGGGATTAGGTTAACTGGCTAATTTAAATTGTCCGTAGGTGTGAGTGTGAGTGTGAGTGGTTGTCTGTCTCTATGTGTCCTGTGATGAACTGGAGACTTATCCAGGGTGTACCCTGCCTTTCACCCTAAGACAGCTGGGATAGGCTCCAGCCCCCCACGACCCTATGAGGATAAGCGGTAGATAATGGATGGATGGATGGATGAACACCAGTCGACGAGGTGAAAGTCCAGTTTTTAGATACAAAAATCTGACTCTCGCCAGCTGATATGGAGATGTATTTCAGAAGGCGGGGCCTTATAAAAAATCCTTGCATGTGATTGGATAAACTGCTTGTCCGTCATCTTTACTGATGTGCTGCTTCAACCACTCACATCGAAACCAACCCGTGACACTGATGAGAGTGACCTTCAAAACCATTCTCTGTTCATCTTTTAAAGAATGAATATGTGAGAATTACTTCCTCCCTGCACCAAGGTTGCATATTAAGATTTTACATAAATTTCATTTGATAAGCTTATAGTATGAAGTTGCTGTGGCTGAAGTGAAATATTCACTCTTCTCAGGTCTTTCTCAGGTCTCAGAGACCACACAGTGTGGGTACAAATAATGTTCCTGGAATGATCACAATAGAAGATACAACATGAAAAGCTTATTCTAAAGCAATCATATAAAATTCTCCCATGACTGACAATTTATTCAGGAATGATGGTGGTTGGTACTATAGGTCACAACTACCCTCTTTCACTGACAAGAGCTGTTGAGGTGTGCCTTCTTCAGAGCATGCAGGTGGAATATGAAACACAAGGCAAAGGGGTCCACACTGACAATAATGTTGACCACACAATGCAAGAATAACATCTGCACAGCATTTTGTCAAAGGAGATGAAAGTTTGTCAGCTCGTTTGTTTGCCTGTTTCCCCCCCCATCATGTTCCTTTCATCATCCTCTCTATTTTAAATGTGTTTGGTTTCCAATAGTTAAATCCTGTCTCAGCTTGATAACCTCTTTGTTGTTTTTAGGGGTCTGCTGGTTGGCTTAATGGACTTGGATCTGTTTTATGCCTCTTTTTTTAGTGTGCAGTTTCTTGCTGATGCTGCATCTTCCAAGAAAGGCCTTCCAAAGAGGAGAAATAAAAGACTGGTTTATGCTGTATTTCGACTGCTCTCCAAGAATCTCCCATATGCTCAGTGCTGCTATGTAAAATGTGTCATTTATGTGTCATTAGAAAACTACAAATAGTTTTCTAAAGAAAAGTTTGTTTTCCTCTGTCTCTTTTGCTTCTAGGTTGGACGAGCCACTTCACAGACAGAAAAACACAATTTACCTTTTAATAAATGATGACATATGAGGTGACATATCCTGTTCAAATGGAGGAATGAAGCCTCTAAGGAGTGGCAGACATCACAACATCACAGCATTTGTTTGCAATGATTTCACTGGTTAAATGCAGCATGAGGCGAGTGTTTAAGTCCACGTCTGTGGTTCAGTTGTCAGGAAGTGGTTATTCTGCTGCTCCTGAGTTCAGGAGACGTCTTCATGCAGGAAGAGGACTTTCCCTCTCCACAGTCCAATCATTGTTCCAATGCTTAGCAGGGCATGACATCCTAATGAGAGGCAAAGCCAACTTCTAAAGTGTTTTATTGCAGTATTAATTCTTGCAGAACCGAAGAGGCTTGTGAAGCAATCAAGACATGAGGGAATCATAGGAATGGTAAGAGGCAGTGGCTCCCCCAGAAACACAAAACTACAGAAACCATTTAAAGACCAGGTCACACTGATCCCCTGAAATCTAATTTCCTGTAAAGGGAATGTCAGGGTTCTGCTCCAAAAGCACTTTTTTCCTAATGAACTGTAATTACCTTTCATCCATTTTCTTCCCCTCAATTCAGGTGTGGCTTACAATTTCTTTTATTACACCTTCACACTTTGATTCAGCACACTATATGTGATTCAGTGTGACCCCTGCTCAGTAGAATAACCTTCATTTTCACCCATGCACCCATTAATCCTCTAATTCCCCCATGTCAGGTGCGCTGTGTGTGGCTGCTAAAGAAAGAAGAACTGTGGTGAAATTAATATCCAGCAAACACTGTTTTCTTTTAAAAACCATACACACCATGCACATCATTGATTCACTGACTCAGCCTATGTTGACTTACTCCCAGTCCATTACTTATTTTACTTTTCTTCATGCAAAGCATTATTAAAGCCCTCTATTAACATTTCAAAATTTCTAGCAGCTCCAGCAACCTTGACTTTTTCTTTGCCATTTCCTGTGGGCATTTCTACCTAGATTGTTCCACCGAAGAAGGAAAGTGACTTCCTAATGTATATCTATTAAAACTGTCACATTGAGTGGGTGTGTTAAATCCCTGTAACTATTAAATATTTCAGAATACCTTTAGGTTGTGTTATTTCATTGATAATTTGTCCAGTTTTCAGATGAACGCACAAAGTCAGTGCTGCTTCTACTGATTTCCTCCTGTTCACTGCAAATAACCTCTGAATGAAACTGGAAAGCTTTTGTTGGAGTTACTTAGAGAAACAGTGTGTTAACTAATGAAATGCTGTAATAAAGATACATAACATACATAAAATGGAACTAATGAAGTGCTGTAGGCATACACTTTCTTTTAACAATCTAGCTCTTTAGCTAAGCTAAGATAACAGCCGTTAGCCGCTTTGTTTTTTTTTTAAATCTTTTTTCTTACTATTACTTGTTTATGCTACTGTAACAAGTGAATTTGGGAAATCAATAAAAAATACTCTCTTTTTTTCTATTTAACAGACAACATGGTAACAATCTTCTCATCTAATCTTGGCAAGAATGTGAATAAGTTTATTGGCCGACATCACAGCATCAGTGGCCGATATCACTGCAAAGTACCAACACTTCTAGAATTTCTAAGTTTTCATCTAGCAGCTGCTCATGCAGTCCGATGGTTGGAGGAGCCCTGGGGTGTTGATCCTCAGGGACTGTGGACTGTGGCTGGCATGCCTTCCAGGTGCACTGCTGGGAAATCAAAGGATATTGTTTTGCACATCTCCTCTGCTTCATTGGGAGCACAGCGATGAGCAGAATACTGCATCTGCATCAGTGCCCTGTGACAACGTGGAGCAGAGTTACAATAACAAGTGATGTGACTGGCAATTGGGTTCCCAGTCCAAGCATTTAGCTGTGTGCAGTCACAGACTGTATAAATATGTAAAGCTGCACAAATTGAGAAACAATAGAACAAATATGAAAGTCTTCCTCTGCCTAAATGTCGTTTGCAGTGTGTCATCTCCCTCAGACGACACAAGAAGGCTGGATGTCATTTGATTCCCACTGAGTCTTTGATAAAATTTCAACCCTGAGAAACACACACTTCCCTTGACAAGCATCACTGCAGGGGTGGAGGCAAGTTATTGACTGAAAATATCATTTAGAAGCAAAAGATGATTCACCATCGTTATGTGGAATGATTACAAATTTATTAACATAAACTTTTTCTTCAGATGAATTATTGATCAGAGGAAAAGAGAACGGTAAGAAAACAACAAATTTACTCAACATGTTTCATAAGAAAAACATACTACTTGTGCTGCTAAAAGCCTCAGACTTTTACATTTTTTTTTATTTCACCAGCTTCCCCAAGACCTTTGATCTTTGGTTTTTCAAAGATTAACAGGCCTTTGCTTGTAAATTACGAAACCACAAAAGCCGTGTTGCTCAGAGAAATTGATGCATGGTTTATCTGATGACTGAAAAACTGACAAAAGTGAAAATGCAGCTGCAGTCCTGACAGCAACCCAGAAATCTAAACAGATTACACCTGTCCCTAGACTACTGTACTGCAAAATACAAATCTGATATGCCTGTCAGCCAGGCCTCTGAGATCATCCAGCAGCCGCAGCAGCACACAGTGGAAAACAGTTAGTCAGTCAGACACAGATAAACATTCATTCTTTATCAAACAGGGAATACATTATGAGGACAATGTGCAACTTTTAAAAGTTAACACTAACAATACAGTCACTGTGGCCTCAGGGACATTTTGGGGTTGCTAAACACCAACATGAATATCAGAATTGCATCAGTAGCACAGATCAACAGTGCTCACCGACGATGCCTGTGGTGTCTTTATTGATGGCACCTCAGCCTCGAGCACCATGCATTCATAGATGAGTGACAGATTCATGGATGAGTGACACCTGTTAAAACTTGACCAACTGAGAGGGAGGAATTAAGAAGGCGCCTCAAGGTGGAAAGATGTGTAATGTAGCTTTAAACCTCTCCCAAAATGAAAAAAAAAACTCTAATTACATTTTACAGGTGTGAATTTTAAATGTATGTTTTCATCTGGAATGTCTGGGAATGTGTGACATTATTGTGTGGAGGTAAATAATCCATTTCTTTTGGATCTCTTGAGTGTCCTCTTAAGGTGATACAGTATACATCAATATCCAGTAATCTAGACCATTAATGTTCATGGTATTTCTAGTCTTGGCTGATATGCAGCAGGGCCTCTGTTTATTAAAGATGAACTCACAGCAATGCAATGTGGATGAAGATCCTCTTAAGTCATGAAGATATGGCATTTATTGAGAGGGCCAATAGGTAAAGGAACAAATAAGCTAGAAGGGGAGGTAGAGGCACTGCTGCCTGCACTTTTTATGAGTTAGTTAATGAGCATGTGGCTCTGGGTGGTCAAAAGGGGACCAAGGTGTGAACCACTGAACGCTGTGATATCCAGCAGCTGCCTTAGCAATGACAGCTGGTGAGTCAAATGGTCCAGAGTGCAAACATTCAAGGTAATTACAGAGTAATTATCCAGCATTGCTGCCATATGGAAACCAACTGAGTGCCATACATCTTATTTTCATCCTGAGGTGGATCAGTTATTCGTATATCAGTGGGTGGCATCTTCACAGACAATTTGATGTCGCTGTGAACTTGTAAAAACAGAACCTCTCTGTAAATCTATTTGGTGTGAAATCACCCAGACAATTAGCAAAAAGTTGACTGTGTGTGTTGGTGGCAATCTAAGCCTGGCCCTGTGTTTCATGCCCAGATAGATGAGTCAGTTATGCTAAACTGACGGCTCCCAGATGGACAAATTATTCATGCGAGCCTTAAGTTTTGCCGCAGTGGGAGGATGCAGGATGCAGCAGGTCTGCATCTTCATCAACAGGACAATGGAAACAAGGACAACTAAAGACACACATCTGCCTCATGTCAACAAATGAAGTCTAATTATTTTTGACATCACTTTTACCATTTGCAGACCAGATGGAAAAGACCACCAAATTAATTAATAAGCTGTTCCATTTTTAAACCTTTGTTTATCTGCTTCATCAGCGACCTCTCCTAATCCCCTCCAGGCTCCTTGTCTCATGTTTACCAATGAGTTTTTTTTTCCAACATCAAAAGTGGACATAATCAACTCACCACCTCAGTGCCGTGATTCATTTTTCACACTTCTAGCAGCAAAACCTCCTGCAAGAGCTGCTGTCGCTTTAACCCCTATCATTGATCTTGCAAGGTGTAGCTCGCTGAGTTTTTGATGTTTCTGCCGTCTGAAATGCCCCCCCCCACCCACCCCCCGCCTGCGGGGCTGAGGAATCACCTGCTCCACTGAAACCAACACATAATCGCTTATCTACACTTGTCATGCTAGGCCTGCTGTCTTTGCAGCTATTTGTCTTATAGATCTTCTCGGATATCAGCTTTTTTAAGGCACTTGTTCACGCTCGCACAAACAACAAGCGTTCAGGCCACCATGCCCACACAAACACTGCGTAACATTACACACACACACACACACACACACACACACACACAAACACACACACATAATGTTGTAAACACACCACCTCTAAGTCCCTAAGGCTTGAATTTGTGCATCAAGCTGCATGGTCTGCATTAGGTGAATAAAAACATAAGCTAAGGTTTTTTTCCTCTGGAAGCTTATAGTCTGATTTTTTTAGAAAACAGTGAATTACCCCTATGAAGTAGGTTTAAGGTCATGAAGTCCCTGTGCTGCAGTAAGTTTCTGCAAACATTGGTGCTTAGACAAAATGTGCCTATCATTTTTTTCAAATATGAACCATACTTTTTTAATTATGTCTCACTTTTAGCCTTAAACCACAAGAAAGTTTGCCTCTTCACTTCATGCTGTATGTTTTTGTTGTTTGTTTTTCAGTGTTTTGGTCCCAAAGACAGAGTTGTCAGTCATAGCAGGAAGAAAAGCTGCAACTCTTTCTATCTAAGAATATATATATCTATTCATTATTCAAAAGGCAGACATGCACAGATCAACCAGAACCTGAAAACGTCTCTTACTGCAGCGACCAACTGAGATCTTAACTCCCCTCTGGCGAGCATAAATAAACAGATCACTATTTATTACTCAATAATTGTGAAAACACACAGTTTGCAGTTGTTTAGCTGGGAAAGGTGTCCACAGAATAGAAAACGTTTGTAAGAAAATATCTATTTTTTCTTCATCGGTCACCGGATACATAGATTTTTTTCGCTCTTCCCCTGTAAAGCTTTGGTATTTTGTTGAGCATCAGCCTTGAAAAAGCCACACTCTGTGCTCTTTGAAGCTTTCTTTCTTTGCATTCATCACAAGTGCGCAGGAAGATGGCAGTCTAGATTGATAACTGTTCATAAAGAAGCCCCAAACAGGCATGGATCTTGTTCAGCGACGGAGCCCTGGGAGGCCCCTATCTGATGAGTGAAAGAAAGGGGACAAGCAGAGCAACAGTGTGAGAGCAGGAACAGCACTGGAGACGCTGGAGGGTTATTGATGTGCTGCAATAAAGCAGCAGGAAGCCTGTTAGTACGAGCGTAAGAGCTCATCTCCTTCTCCTTAAAACTATCAATCATAATATTTACAGCCAATCAACAGTGGCTCATTGGATCAAAGCCAAAACTGTCACAGTTTTCCCCTAAAATGCATATTTTTGGAAAAAAGCATAGCTTAGAAACATTCATATAAGCTGAAAATGTGTACTTTCATTGTATTCCACTTTTTCACATACTGTCTCTAATAAGAGATACTGTCTATTTGAACATTATAAATATTATATGCCACTCCAGGTTATTTGATGTGTTTTTTTTAGTACTGAAATTTACTTAACACTGTGTTTTTACTGCCTTATTTAACACTGCGGTTGTTCTCCAGAAACACTAAGTTATTCAAAAGACTGACACTGCTTACATCAATTTTTAATGCTCTATCTGGTGCAGACTGGGTGACAATGCAGACAATAACGTTTTACTAATTTACACAGTGATTAAAATGTTGATGAATCACTGAGTAGTTCTTTATTCCTTGACTGGTGTCTCCGCTTTGAATTAATGTGGATCAGGAGTCAAATTACCTCGATGGGAATTAATCAAAACTTACCTGGAGAAGAAGGGAATCAATGATTCAGACTCACGATCCTTCCCAGCACTTAAGGACACACTGGGACATCTCCACTTTTATTCAGCTCAAGTGTTGATCAATTTTCTGGATACAATTGAGATTGTGTTGTTCCTGTGAATGGAGACAGGATAGACACATTTTCAGGTGTGTTTTTACTTCATCATTTGTTGGCAGAACACAGAACATTTATTTGAAAATATTAAACATTAATTTTGCCGTTTCGTCCCTTCTGCATTTCCATCTTCTTGACACTGTGAGTGAGACCTTTAGATTAGTTTCTTGTATTGTATAACTTTTTTTATTGTTGTACTTTAGACTTCACTGGCAGTTCTCTGGAAGCTGTTTTAATCTTTCAGTGGGTCTGGATGATATTTTCATATCACTTGGTTGGCCTATAATATTGGCAGTGGAGTAACGCTTTACAACAGGGACACAAAGGGCAGAGTAAGGAACGACTCGGGAACGGCCTGATGATTAATGAAGTGTTAAGTAGTTCCTGAATGTCTCTGATTGGAGGACTACATAATAGATAGTGGTGAGTTACTAAAGAACAGACTATTAGTTGTGTTTATTTCCTAAATATATGTGAATCTATATACTGATCACTTTCTCAATGAGCTGTTCTTCATTAACTGTGAGTCAGCTGCTATGCAACCTCACCATTACCAGCTGCAACAGCTACGCCAGTATAATTTTGAATATTTTGCCAGCTGTTAATGTCCAAGTAATCTCCAGTTTCTTTTTGTGCACCAGTGAAGTGATATATTACTCAGAGTAGTTACTAAGGAGTCACTTATTCAGGATTATCTGACCATTACTTACCCCTCTGGTGCTCTCATAGGTACAGTGATACATTATTTTTACTGAAGAATTCATACCCAGTTCCCTAATAACACACCAGACACAACAGGATTCTCAAAAAAAAGTCAAATTCTGCAGCAATAGTGATGATGATGCCTTCAAAATACAACAGTGTGTGTGTAGAAGAGTAAGTGAGTACCTGACCATGGGGATGTGTGGAGAGACTGTTCAATGAAAGGACTGACAGCTGGTAGACTGAGTTTCACCAATCTGATAACAAACCTTTAGTTCCAGAACTGACGAAGAGCTGATTAAGGCTGACAGTTAGCATCATGCTACATTAGCCTCACATAGGTTAGTGCTAGCATGCTTGATGTTAGCAAAAATGCCAACTAAACTTCACTCACTAATTCCTGTCGGACAGTGTTGTTCAGCCTGAATGCATGATCAAAGAAACATGTTCATGTGATGCCTCCAAGCAACAATTAAGAACTTCACTTCAGGCGTCTGAAATAACCCTGAAAGGACTGGAATTAAATGTTACAGCAACAAATTTTGCCTGTGATTTTCCTTTGTACCATTTTAGATTAATGTTTTCCTAAAAAAAAAGTAACACATTACAATGTACCAGGACTTTCTGCTCAAGGGAGAGTGGTAGAAGAGGGTTTGACATGTTTGGTTTTTTTTTTTTACTCCATAAGTGTGTTTCCATTCAGTCTTCGGTCAAAAAGATGGCTTTCATGTGCTTTCAACAGGTCATGCAGACATTCAGGGCCAGTGCTGTCTCTGTGTCAGACCACCACAGCTTCACTGCTGTGAGAAGGACTACAGTTTAGTGTGGCAGCCTCCTGCTTTCAGAGGAGCTTGTGTTTCCGCACAAACGCATCATGGTCACTGTCCAAGGTGCTGATCCTGCAGTCACCTCTCGCTCTGCTCAGAGGCAGCCTGATGGCTAATGAGGTTTGTTGTGTCAACCGTCAGTGTTATTTTAAGAAGCTTTGCTGCAATTAGAGTGCATACCATTAGCCTGTCCTCACCCCAGCGACCTGGGTTCCATGCCGGCCCAGGGTTTGCTGATGCAAGGTGAGGATCAGTTGTTGAACAGGAGGCTCCAATGAAACTATAAATAAGGCCCGGGAGGGTCTCATGTTTTTATGAATTGAAATATAAAATTCAGTCACTGTCCACCCCAATCATTTTACTACTGTCCCTAGTCATTATCTGATTATTAAAGTATTTTACTGACCACTAACTCACCATTATCTAGCTATTGATTCTGAGATATTCAGGAACTACTTATTAAAAAGTCATTAATTATCAAGTCATTCCCTGATTTGTTCCAAACTCATCCCTTCATAACTGCTAAATTTTGTGTACCGTCCCATTGTAAAATGGAAATTATAATACTGTAATTTGGAATTTTACTACCTTCTTTATAAAATATATCAGGTAATGGTATTTTTTTATTACTTGGCTCTGAATCATTAAGGTGCAGCATGTTTCAGGTCTTGTTGGATAGTCAGACAGCATCTGAAATCCCCTCCACACAAACCTTTCTGGTGTTGCTTCAGATAATTTTCCAAACTCAACAATCACACCCACTTCATGCAGCGACTGTCAGGTGCACAGCAGTGAGACGCTAAGCAGGGTTTGAGCTTCCCTCTCAAGCTCTCACTCTTTATGTGTTAAACCACGTGCAGCACCATGAATGATGTTGAGGAGAGACTGCCAGAAATGAGTGACCTTATCCTGGTTGTGACAATTATTGTACCTTTTATGACAGCAGGCTTTTTGCCCAATCTTCAGGAGTGGCCATTTCAATGAGGAGATAATATAGTTTGACTCACTTTTTGACTGTTATTACTGTCAAACCGAGGCGATTTCTCTAAGACTGCAAGGGAAGCTCAGCTTCCCCTAAAATGTCAAAAATAAAATGGTCAAATATGTACGATTGTGCTAACATTTCATTGACTACAAATGCGTCAGAACACATTCATCTCGAAGATGAGATTGCTCATAATCAGCTACTTATCACACTATTGACTGAGTCATTGTTAACTTCTCATACATTCCCATAGCGCCATTTTCAATGCATGTACCTGTCGAAGCTGAGCGTCCATTCACTTCAATGGGACTGCATGGAACAGTTTTTTTCATTGCCTTGAAACTCGATTGTCATTGGATAAATGCCTTCGGATGCTCAGTGTCTCTGGGAGTGAATGGAGCTGTGGGCGGGCCTTGGCTGGCCTGGACGCTGATTGGAGGATCAGTCAGAAGGCTGAATCCCATTTTGATTGACAGGTATTCTGAGATATACACCGTCACTTGACAGCTCAGCTCAGTCCCATCACAGATTTTGCAGGCAAAGTTGAAAGATAAACTGCAACCCATTTGTTGGTATTTGCTCAGCGAAATTACTTGTTCATTTCTTGCACTGTAAATAAAACACTCATAGTATTTCCTTGTTTCAATTTAACATAATTTCAACATTTCCTTGTTTGAATTTAATATTGTTTCGTTAGATTTTTTTCATTTTATTGAATTTTATGAGGTAAGCCAACAATGAGCTTCCCCTCTTTGAAAGACCAGCAGCCGCCACTGGTGTCAAACACAACAAACGTATCCCTGTCTTGTAAAAATTACATTTGTACAGTGCTAATTTGTTTTCCCAGTTATGTCGTGGTGGGTAATTGCTGCCTGATTATATTCATTTAAAAAGTTCTCACAGTGATGGAGGCATTTTTGCAGCACAAAAGAGTTGTGGCACATACAGAGCCTCAGGATAAGATGTCGAACATTTGGTTATGGTTAGGCAACAAACACACTTTGATGTAGATTATGAGAAAATTATGGTTTAATTTAAATGTTAAACTAAAGAAGTTCTTTCTTGTGCTTCAAGGTGCTTCAATGATGAGTTTTTTGCTATATTCAACCAAGACCAAAATATTTTGTTTACACACCCATGCTTCAAGATAAAGATAAAATAAAGGCTTATCTTTAGTAGCTAGACATATTTAAGTATTAACAGTCCATCATCAGGAAAAGGCACATAAATGACACAGTATGCAAGGCATTTAGTGTGAAATAAGAAGGCCTTTCTTGCTTTTGATGTCATTTGTGTGACATGTAGCCTTACCCTATATTGACTACTTTGTTTATGTACTTATGTTGAGCCTAAATGACATTTTTCCTAAACCTAAGTAGCTTTATAGCTTAAACCTCACGTTCACATTACCCTAGGTTTGTTGTGAATGTACAAATAACACAAAAAAATGCATCCAGATGACACGAGGAATGTCAGATCCCTTTCTCTGGACTTAATTCAGCCAATTGAAACTTTTAGATTCCTTCTTTGAGACCCAACAGAAACATATACAAAGATATTATCTAATACATTATTAAGACTAAAAATGCTCTAATGTTTGGCTTCTCTCACAGCTTTTCAGCACTCTGTAACTGAAACATCTCATATTGCCAGCTCCTCGCACAACGGCTGAAAGACGTGATTAGATTCCAAAATGGAGTATAATGTCTGGAAAGTGAGAAATGTCAGTGCCTTGCCGAGAGATCCTCGAGTCATTGATATTGATCAACAACACTGTCGGCTCCCCTGCAGATGGATGGTGGGCATTTGGAGCTCTGGAGCCAGTAAAAATGTTAGTTATTGCTCTTTAAAACGTGGCCGTCAACTCTTCGGGTTGGGAGCAGCCTGGGAGGGGCAGGCACAGGAAAAAGATTTCACAGACAATCAATGAGCCGGGGAGACGTGGATGTGACAGACAGTGAGTGAGAGGTGGGTGACTTATGAAAGGTTGTGGGTTATAAGATGGGATGTATGCAGGGCCTTGACTCCTCTCCTCACTCGATGATAGACTGACCTGGCATGTCAGAGGGCTGAGGCAGGCTGGGTACTCACTCTGACTTTTCCTCAGCTTATTCTGCCTTCATCAAAGTGCTATGATGATAAATCACAACATAGATTCAACTGTCTTTTCCTGAGACACATTTTGATATTTAATGAGTAAATCTATTCCTGGGAGTTTTTATTCCATCTCATTTACATCAAGTGCATGTCTACCTACTGTAGCATCAAGTCATAATTGCAGCAGTGTGTCATTTTGTAAGAAGTACAGTGAGTTAGAGTGGGATGGAGAGAGCATCGCACTCACAACCACCAGCAGGACTTCTTTGAAGGGCAGCAGCCTTAATTTATTCTGATGGCTCCCCCCTCCCTCCACACAACTCTGAAGGTCATCCTCCACACTGATAAGAAAGCTGAAAGAAAAGCGCTTTCACAAGTGATAATCAACTGCTTATTCCTTCAAAGTCCATGTCAGAGAACTGGCTGGCACAATCTCTCTGTAATGCGAGCAGTCAGGTGGTTTTTGTGTGGAGGAGGGATTTGCTGCTGCGTCGGGCCTCAAACAGAACTGACTGAGGTTGTTACGGCATAAGAGATGACCAGAGAGCACCAAAATGAGCTGTAAAAATTGATTAACAATGGCTGGAAGAAGGAGTTGGCATTTCAGGAAAGAAGACAAACTCTCTGAAATACATCTCTGGCAGTTTATGCTGAAGAGTTTGTGTTTAAGGCCACACTCCCACAGTTAGTTTTATAGCTGATGTCACATCCTCACTGCATGCTTTTTGACGAGTTATGAGTTTCAGTCAGACTTTATGCTGTCCTATATAAATATTTATACTCTGTATATACTGGCTGTCTGGAAGAATGACAGTGTATTTGAAGTCTCCTCTGAAAGAGTGCAGAGCCATGGGCTTCCTCTGGACCGAGCTCATAGTGGTGAGAGAAGACTGTCTCTCACAGTGCACATGTCTATCTGTGTGGATTTGATTCAGGATCGATCGCGTGAAAACCACAAAGCAGCAATGCAGCTTCAAAGAGGAAGGCAGATGAGCTACATATGGAGAATAATAAAGAATCAAGGATGACGAAGGGTTACGGGGGAAATCGATTGGATTCTGGGGATGCTGAGAAAACATACAAAAAATATACTTCTTCAAAGTGGTTGGATTACTTTGACTTCATCCACATTTCCATTCCTGCAAGCTGCTGAATGTGTAGCTCAGTAAATTATGAAAATGGTAAAATACCTCGGACTTGGTATGTAAACGTTATGTCCCCTTAAACATAATGCACATTCACTGTCACTGCTCAGAGCCAACTCCAGACTTGTTCCTGAGAATAGATGCCTTTGGGTTTATTTGCCTGTACTTTCACACAGCTCTGCTGCATGAGACATTTTAAGGTTTCTAGAGATGAAAGTTCACATGGACTGGAGTTCAGTTCAAGGCTGCCTCCCCGATGTTGCCATAGCGACCTTACCATGGGTAGCAGCAAAAAGATTTCAGTGAGTACAAGACAAAACAGGTTTTGTCAGCTGCCTATGACAAAGGCCCGGAGAAATTTAGGCAAATGAAAGGTTTTGTATAAATCTGATACCAGTGAAGCATCACTTTTTTTTTTATTCAATGTGATCAAGGTTTACAATAATCTATTGATAGCAAAACCTGGAACAAAAACTCCAGGATGATGGCTTCACCCCCAAAAATCAAGCATTGGCCCGCTGCTCAGTTTGCAGTTCAGGGAGACATTTCAATTGTAATGACATAGTAATATGATATTTTCTAAAACTGAGCCATTTTATACTTTACTGGCAGATCGTGCTGTTTTTAGACCACGAGGCTTTAGCCAAGGCAGAATAGGTTGCCTGGATGATACTTTTAAAGATGCTGGATGTGACATTCACATTTCTGTAGCTGGCTCTCAACATGGTGACGGCGAGCCAGCAGCTCACAGCTCGTGGTGCTTACAGTGCAAACAATAGCAACAGCACTGACAGAGCTAACAGCATTTATCTGTGTGGTGTCTAGAAGGTAACATGTAAGTTCAGAAAGTGTTGCAAGATGGTTGAGGTTAGACAGTGATTTTTGTCAGATTTTGTTTACAAAATCTATGACTGTGAGAAACACTGTTTAGCAGTGCTAAAAACACTTTGTCCTAATGATAAAATAATAGAGTATGAATGCTGTTAAAATAGGCACGAGGCAGTGAATGAATCAAACAAGCAAAATGGGAAGTGCATGAATGTGGTCTTCCTACAGAGAAAAAACAGCTCTCTGTGGACCTTCACTGGTGCTTCATTGTTGTCTGGCAACAGAAAATTGCATTTCAATGAGATAGCAGTCTTGAAAGTGATTTACTTGGACAAATAGAAAATGGAGAGGCAAAAGTGGACACAGGTTGCATGTGGATGTGTGATGTGTCTGCCAGCAATATCAGAAAGTGTACAGTACAGTAGGTGGAACAATTTTACTAGTCATACACCAAATAAACAGGAGTGTATTTAACAGTAACTGGCTGTGTATGTTAAAACAGTGGGGTATTATTCACTGCTTTTCTCTATTTATGCCCCCTAATGAAAGTCAGGAAATGCATTTATGAAATCATAACAAGGTGTTCTTATTGCTTACATGCAAACAGATCGAGGAGGGAAAAATGGAGGTGCTGGTTCACCATCGGCGGAGAGTTTAACAGAAAAATACAGCACAGCCCAGAGGCCCCTGTGACAGCTAAACATGCTGTTCCTCACACTTTGGTCTCCAATCTCTCCTCTCTACTATGTGCAATCTTCTCTCAGGCTTTCAGTGTCACACTATTCATGTTTGGCAGCTCTCTATGTTGGAGGCCATGTTTCACTTTCACCAGGAAAATGAAACTGCTGTTTAGTGTCTGACAGACAGAAACTTATGCCACAATAAATGCATTTTAAAAAGAACAAGACCTTTCAAGAGACACTTCAGATCTGTCTTTACTCATGTCTTCATAAGTTTGGAAAGTCTTAAAAGTTGAACATTCCCAAGGAGACTTTACAAAGGCATCTCAGACTTCTATATTGTCCCCAGAACAGAAAGGACCACCGGGCCGGGTCGTATTGTCACTGTGAATAGCATCTCAGAGTGGTTTTGTGGAGACCACTGCCTCGCACACACCGAATCAAATCAAGAGTGTCAAACTGAAGCTGCTGGATTCCTGGCCAGTGCTGACTCTCAGCACGTCGGCCTCAACTCCCTCCTTTTCCACAGCCCAGCCAGCCACTCATCTCCTCTAAGCGCTGTCATTACAACACAGTCAATACAATGAAAATCCTGTACTCTGCTACGTGGAGCAACCTGGGGCATACCGATCAGTATCTGTGGTGAAAAGCATGGCCATAAATTCATTTAGGTTCTTTGTGCCATAGATTGAGGAGGCTTGAGGTGTTTAATGGCTAGGAATGCCATGGATTTGAGCCCCGAAGCTATCGAGCTGCTGCTAGGAAGGACAGCCCCTCATGATCGTATATTTCTTGACTCACCCATCTGTGCAGTCGATCAATAATAATGACTGTTCCTCCACGGACAACGTCAATGTGAAACTGTTATTATTTGTCAAACTTATTTCAAGGTCGCATAGTACCAGACAATAGTTAACAAGTCACAAGAAATCAGCCTGTCAGGAGAAAAAGAAATAAGACTATTTGTAAAGATTCAGCATGGATGAAAGGCAGAGCAGAAAGCTCAGTGTTACACATCAGCATGCAGGCATTACAGCCACAGCATGAGTCCACATGAAACTACCAACACCAGCAGTGGATGCAGCATTCATGCAAAACCTCAATGCAGGTGATAATGAGAAGGCGATTTAATGAGAAGGCTTACATCTAGAAGTTATTTGCATTGTAGAGTGCTTAAGTTAAAAATGTCTTTTGATACAGAGGAGTTTGTTTCTGGTGTGTGGTTTAAAAAAAAAATCACAGTTGCACATAAACGAGAAAGAAAAGTCTAAAAGAGTCCAAGCAACGTAAGAAAGAACAATAGTGCAGAGCAAAAGATGACCTGACACAGACTGTCATTTGGCCTTTTATCGTTCAGTCCTTGTTGCAAAGTGTAAAAAGTGAATAAGCATTCAAAGACCCGGTGCAAATATGTACCTCTGTGGTGAAGACATTTTAAATGCTATTCTGTGTGAACAAAAAGGCAGGTCATTTCAGTTTCAGCGTGCTTGCTACCCATCTGTCGCACCGTGCAATGGCTTCAGCCCCAGCTGACCAGTATCACAATAAGGTGACACACAGGCATTACCTGCTCTAGCTGTTATTATTTGTCAAACTTATTTCAAGGTCGCATAGTACCAGACAATAGTTAACAAGTCACAAGAAATCAGCCTGTCAGGAGAAAAAGAAATAAGACTATTTGTAAAGATTCAGCATGGATGAAAGGCAGAACAGAAAGCTCAGTGTTACTCATCAGCATGCAGGCATTACAGCCACAGCATGAGTCCACATGAAACTACCAACACCAGCAGTGGATGCAGCATTCATGCAAAACCTCAATGCAGGTCCATTGTATTGATGCAGGTGAATGATTTTTGTATGTAATCTTCCACACAGACACCCAGTTTGCCAAAATCATTTACTGTATTATACAACTTTAGAAAACGTATGTTTCCCCTGCTGCCTCATAAATGTGCCTTGTGACTGAGTTATGAAAACCATAAAAACCAATTACTTGCCAGTCACACCGACCGAATCACATTTGCTTTCAATTTCCATTTTGTCAGGTTAAGGAATCCGTTCTTCATGACACAACAATCTCACTGTGCTTGAAGGTGCCGGAGCATTTTTTGCACCAGAGATTTAAAGAAAGACAAAATACTCTGCCTTTTGAAAAATACTTCAAGTCAGGTGAACTTCATTGTCTGAAAATTAAAACTGAACGTTGAATTTAACATGAAAAATTTTATTTAGTTTATTTATGACAAGTAATTAGTTGATGCCACTAAATCATATTTACACTGTACAAAAAACACTCAAACTATAAAATGGTACATGTTAGTACATGTCATCTGCATATGTTCTGAAACCATACTCAAATGTGCCCTAAAAATAAAAAGTCAACAACGAAGTGTTTCTATTTGCATGCCCTAACCTATAATTATATAATAATATCAATAATCTATAATAATAATAATAATAGAAACAAATGAAAAGATGAATTGTAATGGATCAAATGTCTTTTGAGCATCCAGCTGCAAAATAAAGTTTCATAGTTTGTTGTATCAGTTCAGGTCTGTTGTACACTCAATTCATAACTCTATATTAATATTCACTCCATCATTGTTTGTATCTACTTTCTAAACACCTCTGAGAGTTGCACTGAATACTTTGAGTAATATCCCACAGATCATGCTGGGAGAAACGCTCCATCCTAACTGAAGGATGCCTCCTTAATTTGGATCACATCACATCATTATTGTGATAATGAACGTATTGACCAGCATCAGTAGATAAAGCAGCAGTGCTCGTCATTTACATACTAATTAATGTGTTTGTATACAAGAAAAGGCATATGTTGCTCAAAGCTTACTCAATATTCATCAACACCCTGCTTATTTCCATTTTTGCCTGCATTAATAAGCAAACAAAAACAGGCTTAGTGCTAGTTTCAGGTTTGGCGTGTGAAGCTGCTGAATGTAAGAGCATAAAGAATCAAACTCAAGCACAATCTGGAACCACAGAGGGAGGAGGAGACAGCCAGAGAGCAACGAGGGATCATCTTTCATTCAGACCTATTTTCTTAAAACGTCTTTCTTTCAGGATCACACTGTCAACTCTGCTCCAGTTTTCTGCTGCAGAAGTTTTCTGTCCAAGACTGCTCTTAACACGTGACCTTTATGTTTGTACAGCAATATATTCACATTTATTACATGGCTTTACTGAATCTTTGACTCTGATAAGAAAGTACCTGAGAAATAAGCGGGATAGTTGTGAAATAAACCCTTTCCCATTAGCTGTATATTATCCCTCACTAGACAGAATTAAATAGATTTTTATATCACTTAAATAAAAAAATAAAAAAACAATTAAGATGTCTCACAATCAAAATGTGCCGAGTGGTGATCAAACAAACAAAATTTCTCTGCTTTCTTGTTAGATGAAAATATTGATTGACTCTCCTGTCTGTTAAATATGTCACGTTGTTCTCATCACACATGTAATCCATGTCACTGTAAACCAGGAGGGAAGAAGAGCAACAAACGCCACATAAGCAGGAAGTCAGAGTTCATGAGTGGGTCGAAAAATGCCAGACTTTCACCCAGGAGGCTGGTGTTTTATTTTTCATGCTACTTTGATATTTAAGTTGTGGCACTACCAGTGTTATTTTAACCAAACCATCTATTTTCTTAAACCTGAGTAATATCCTGTGAATTGTGTACCACCACAATAGCACACACAGCATTTGTGCTGCTAATTCAGTGCAATTATGCCGCAGTTGCCGGGCTGTATTATACAGTGTTACCCTTTCATCTTTACATTTGTGTTGGAGTACAGTCTTGGCCTGTAGTGACTTCCACTCTGTGCCTGGCGGCCACAAAATAAATGAACAGCAGTATGTGTATACATGTTTTTTGTAGGCATTAGACAAACTAGTTACAACATGATAATTAGTGGGCTTTATAGATGCTGGCACAAAGATTGTTGTTTCACCATCAGCACAAATTCCAGGACTGTGAATTTGTCCCATGAAAACTGTAAGCAAATGGTTCTTGTTTTTCAAAAGTAAAGAAAATTGTACAAAATGAACTGAAAGAGTAGATTTGAGGTTTAACAATGGGCGTGATAAGAGCTTCAGAGTACATGAAGAGGCTTGTGTTACAAAGCCAGCTTAAGATTGGCTGATGCTGATGCTGATGTTGGCCCTGATAATGATAGTGAGAATGATCAGCTTTTGTCTGTAAGAGGTAATCACAGATTCTGCTGCGAAGCAGACTGCAGGAAGCAAGTGCTGCTTTCTAGCCCGACAAAAGCTGTGAAGCACTTAAAGCTAAGACACGTGTGGATGTTAACTGAATTTAACAAGAAGTCAGAAGTGTAGGGGATCTGCTCTCAAGGCGAATGAAGCTCTTAAAGTGCAGCAAGCACAACTGATAATAGGTAGAGGGATGCTGTAGGTCAACAACAACAGGGTCATGGAGACCTGGGTCTTGGCAGAGCAAGCCTCAAAGGAACAAAATAACAGCCCCAGAAAGTGGAAATTGATTGTAGAAAAAAAAAATCCATCGCCACAAATAAGTGGCAAAGTTCAATTTGTACCAAAGTGTAGAAAACTATAGGCTTAGTTGGAATAAAGGGTGGAGTGTGGCAGCATTAGTGATTATTGGAGCAGAATCTGAGGTGCTGGCGTCACCTTAAATCCCAGCCAGTGGCGACGTAGTCGTCTGTGTTAAGATGTAGTAACACAGAGACATATCCTGTCAGGATGCTAAGTCAGACTTTCTCTCCTGAGGTTTCACGCTCGGCTGTGCACCCCGTCGTCTGAGTCCTTGGCTGCAGCAGCAAAGAGTAAACAAACATGAATGAATTATTAACCTGCAACAAATGGGCTTTGTGTATGAAGTGGCCTTGCTCTGCTACACAGTCAGCAACACTGAGTACAGTATCACCGCCAACATTCATAAAATAAAAAAACAAATTCACTAATTTGCTAAACACTAGGCATGGTATCAGTGGTATGGTGGTCATGGTAACAGTCCAATAGAGCAGCAGGAGTCAGCGTTCACTGATCAGAGTTGACCAACAAGACAATGACAGAGGATCTGGTGTCAAAAGTGCAGATTTTGCAATATTACAGATTTAAACCCAGTGCTTACAGGGAAGCTGGCACAGAGGCATGCAAGGCACAGACATGATACAAGAACCCAAACGCAAGACTCAAAAATCATAGTATCAAACAAGGTTTTATTGATAACAATAATAAATGGGACAGGGAGGAATTAACACTCTAACCTGACTGACTGGAAATGAAAACAGAAAATCACTTCAACACTGAAGGCTGTCAAAATTATCTAATAAAACAAAAAGGGAAAACAATTAATTTTAAAATAAAACAGGAAATGATAAGACAGAAATAATTGACATGACCTGGCTTGACAGACATGACAACAGCAGCTGGGTGGGCATAGAAGTTTAATGCACACAGGTAAAAACAGCAGCTCAGTTAGAAGGAACGAGCTGTTTCCTTTGTGGCTGAACAACCAGGTCACGATGAAAGAGGCTCAGAAACTGAATGAAAATGAGGGCAGGGTGCTAAACCTTATCTTTTTAACCTGTTATTAATATAGTACATGATTAATTTGTTTTTATTTATCCTTCCATCTACAGTCATGGAAAAAATTATTAGACCACCCTTGTTTTCTTCAATTTCTTGTTAGTTTTAATGCCTGGCTCAACTAAAGGTACATTTGTTTGGACAATTATAATGATAACAACAAAAATAGCTCATGAGAGTTTAATTTAAGAACTAAGGATTATTCATTTTCCATGGTTTTCTTGATAATAACCAAAATTACTTAAATTCTTACATCAATAGCTATGGCATTGTACCGCCAAAAACACTACTTTTAAGCATTCCATGTTTTCTTTTCTGTTTGCTTTAAACTCATGATACACACAAGAGTTAATACTTGATTACATAACCATTGTTTTTGATGACTGCAGCCATGCGTCTTGGCATGCTCTCCACCAGCTTCTGACATTGTTCTGCTGTCACAGCAGCCCATTCCTGTTGGACAAATTCAAACAAATTTTCTTTGTTTTTGGGCTTGTGGTTCTCCATTTTGAGTTTGATGATTTTCCACAGGTTTTCAATTGGATTAAGATCTGGTGATTGAGCAGGCCAAGGCATGGTGCGAATGTTGTGGTTCTCCATCCAGGCTTTAACTGACCTTGCCGTGTGGCAAGGGGCATTGTCTTGTTGGAAAATCCAGTCATTCGAGGCAGGAAAGAGTTTTCCAGCTGATGGAAGAAGACTGTTTTCAAGGGTAGTCCTGTACTTGACCTGGTTCATTCGGCCTTCACACAATTGCATTTGCCCTGTTCCACTCAGACTGAAACAACCCCAGATCATGACTGATCCACCCCCATGTTTTACTGTAGGGGCAAGACAGTCTGGGTTGTAAGCTTCTCCAGGCTTCCTCCTAACCAGTAAGTTGGCTGGAGTGGGCATCAATTCAAAATTGGATTCATCACTGAAGAGAACCTTAGCCCAATCATCAACAGTCCAATCCTTGTGGTCTCGAGCAAAGAGTAACCGGGCCTTCCTCTGCCTTTCATTGATGAAGGGCTTCTTGCGTGCTCTGTGTGACTTCAAACCAGCTTCAACAAGTCGGTTTCGAACTGTCCTTGCCGAGCAAGTCACATTTCTCGACAGTGCCCACTCATTTTTAAGGTCCCTGGAGGTCTGACGACGATTCCTGACACAGGAACGGATGAGTGCACGGTCATCTCGTGGGGTAGAAAGACGTTTCCTGCCACAGCCAGGTAGCAATTTGGTAGTGCCATGTTCAGCTTGTTTTTTTTGTTGTAATGAACGGCTGTCTTGGAGATCTTCAGTTTTTTCGCTACCTGTCTCTCACTCATGCCAATTTCCAGCAGTGCCAAGATGGCTGCCTTTGTTGCTTCACATAATTCTTTTGTTTTAGGCATTATGTGAGAGCTGACAACTTCTGAGTTGTGCTACGGCTTGAATGTAAGCAGGAAACCACTCTAGGCCTTTGCATGTGCAGTGCTGCTTGTGACATGAAATGGCCTCTTATATACCCTGGGAATCAGTTAAGCTTAAGAATGTCAAATAGGACATAAAGTATTATGTGACCAGCTGCATTTTTTGTTGTGTTCATTGTATTATACGTTTAGTGGTACCAGATATTAGAATGAACAAGAAATTGAAGAAAACAAGGGTGGTCTAATAATTTTTTCCATGACTGTATTTACTGAACTCAGTTTTTTCGCCAAAATGCAAATATGGCAATTTAAAACTGTGCCCTTATCCCATGCAAAAAGTTTCTAAACCTTCCCCTGTAGTCCCAAAATAATGCTTCCTCCCTTCAGCTGAGAGGGAAAATATATAACTCCTCTCCTTTTTTTCTGACCCTCCACTTACCCCTGATCAGTCTCCTCAATGAACTAGAAACTGAGGAACCAGTCGAAAGGATAGATGGGTTTTATTGTCTGCAAAGGAAAGGTTTACTTTACAAGTTAAGGATTCAAGCTCAGGGGTTATATACTCAGCTAGTAAGGGAGAAAAATGGCTTCAAAATATGTAAATCTATCCTCTGCCTAACACAGGGACTGTGTGTACATTATGGTAGCAGATTTCTGACTCAGGTCCTTTTCTGCTCTTTTTTAATTAAACACAGGTTGCATGAACAGTTTCATATCTGAGACAAATAACATCACTTCTTTTATGTTGCTCTGTTAGTTCTTACCTTCTTTTTCCGTGTGTAATGTGTCTTTTATTTTACAGCACTTTAAGTGATCCATAGGATATGTTGCTGTGGAAGCATGTGGGTTGGATTAGAGAGTGAGGAACTGAGCTCGCCTCTCACAGCAGCAAGACATGACTGCACATCATACTCAATGTATCTCCTTTATTCTATCATTGTTAGGAGCTGCTTTTAGTTTGAAAATGACAATTTAATAGATGCAGATTTAGGATTTACAGACATTGTCACTCACAGTGCATATTATTGAGGTTATTGTTATAGGCTACAAAGGCATTGGTATTTCTTTCTTTCATAGATTTATTTCTGTAGCGCAGGAACTTGTGCAAGGAGACACTTGATTGACAGAGACCTTGACATTTCTCAGCATTGAGCATTCAGTCAGCAGCAGCCAGCAGGCATCCTGGCCTCATGCAGCGTGGCTGCAGCTGTGATACGAGTGCCCAGCAGTGTTTCAGGGAGGTACAGTAGTTTTAATGAGAAGGCTGACATCTAGAAGTTATTTGCATGGTAGAGTGCTGAAGTTAAAAATGTCTTTTGATCCAGTTTGTTTCTGGTGTGTGGTTTAAAAAAAAAAATCACAGTTGCACATAAACGAGAAAGAAAAGTCTAAAAGAGTCCAAGCGATGCAAGAAAGAACAATAGTGCAGAGCAAAAGATGACCTGACACAGACTGTCATTTGGCCTTTTATCGTTCAGTCCTTGTTGCAAAGTGTAAAAAGTGAATAAGCATTCAAAGACCCGGAGCAAATATGTACCTCTGTGGTGAAGACATTTTAAATGCTATTCTGTGTGAACAAAAAGGCAGGTCATTTCAGTTTCAGCGTGCTTGCTACCCATCTGTCGCACCGTGCAATGGCTTCAGCCCCAGCTGACCAGTATCACAATAAGGTGACACACAGGCATTACCTGCTCTAGCTGGCAGACCGTGACAGTGGCCATTATCACCTCCCCAGCACTGTCTGAACAGGCGGTCCAGGTTATTATCTGGTGGAGTAGTTGGCTTTTGGCTGGAAAGAAAAAAAAAAAGGAATTTCAGATGGTTGAGGGAGAAAGACACAAGGTTTTACACTTCCAATAGATCTGTAGTCAAGGGAGAAATTGTTGCAGTCAGAGCTACATGAGGCATGCAGTTAGTCTCATTTTCTCCAGAGTCCTTACAGATGTGCCTGTCCTCACAGGAAACAGCTTAAATATGGGCTGCTTAAAAACTCTCACTAGCCCATTTAAAGTTTCCAGGTGAAGGATGCTGAGTACTGCTTTGACAAGTGGAAAGATTTTAACAACAACACAAAACACTGGCCAACAAGTGTTACAAGGCTGGTTGTAAATTATTTAATGTAGTTTGTAATGAACAAACAGAGAATTATCTTGAGTTTTTTTAGCATTAGCTAACATTAGGCACCAAAAGCTAGTGGTCATACCAGACCAAGTAAAACAACAGATGCAAGATGCAACTTACTGCTTATGAATTCATCTTTTTTTCTAAATGGATGACCTTATTTATTTTTTCATAAGTTACAGTCCTGCTTCAAGGCTGTTCGTCATCAGAATGATGACGTCATGTTCTGCCATCATTCATTCGTTCATTCATTCAAGGACAAGGCAGTAAACAAGCCAGTTATTGTGCTGCACATTCTCCTGGCATCTTACCACAGACTAGATTTAGCAGCTTTCTATTAAGTGGTTTTCGATGGTATAGGCCTGGATCAAAGATAAGACACCTTTATCAACTGCTTTTATCTCTATTAAGGACTTTTGACAGAAACTCCAGAGGAATTCAAGCACACATGCTCAGACTGCCTTTCCTTTCAGTCCAGAGAAAACATGCTGCACATTAGTTGTTTGTTTTGCAAATGTTGACTTTTCTGCTTTTAAGATGCTTCAGTTGTTTGTCAGGTTTGCTCTCTCCCCAACTGGAATTTTAAGAGCACTATAATCATGACCTGCATCACAATGAACATTGCATAATCTCTTTTTTTTTAACAGTGCTTTTCATAATTCCACATTCAAAAAATGGTGATGTTTTTATTATCTTTATATGACTGCATGTAATGTGATTACTGGAGTCCATTGCATTACTAATCCTAACCCTCATCATGCATTTATGCATTTATAAGCATCCCCACCATGATTATGTTCAGATGACCATTATTTTGGTCAGTATTGATATTAGTGTTATTTAACACCGTTACTTATTGACATTGGAAACAGACATTGTGACATTGTGGTTTACATTTTAAAACCGATCAATCTGGTGCACTTTCAAAATTAAGAAGTGCTTATAACACAAGATAAAATGAGAATGCAGCACAATAATTATTTTATGTCCATACATTTTTCTCTTAATCGTTGGAAATCAAAATGAACTGAAATTTGATTCACTGCCATATTTCTAATTATTGCGCCATTACAATTTGAGCCCAATTTGATAAATATAACAGTAATTATTATTATTATTGTTGTTCATGACTTGCCACTATTCCATGTTTGCTTATGATCACAACAATATTAGATGTTCCATTTCCCCTGATTGCTGATGACATCTATCCACAATCCCAAAAGAGTATGACAAGAAATGATTTTGAGGGCCTCATATTAGAGGTGTTTAAATTGCCTCTGCCTCTGGCTATTTCCTGGTAATGAGTATAAATGAATTGAAAAATGTAGATGAACCTGAACTGCCAGTGGAGAAATTGATTCCACAGTGCCTGACATCCCACAGTAAAAACAGAGATGCCGCTCCGCCCTCCACGACCCTGCAGTCCACATGCTGGACGCTCTGACTCTTCCCTTGATCTCAACTTCTTGCTCCGCCACAGTAATTCCAGCTAAAATTTCTATTCAGTGTTTCACCTCCCCTCTACGGCTTTTTTTTTTTTTTTTTTTAAATATGCACTTTTTAATTACAATGATCAATATGCATCTGGGTCATGCTGATCTGAATGACTGCTTGATTAATAGCCCTTTGCTTGGACGTATTGCTGATGTTTGTGTTTTATGTTTTTCATTGCTTATGCATGAGTCAGGCGTGCAGTAAATTGTTTCCATATTTCTTAAGTGCAGATTCTTCTCAATGGGACACATTGGACAATAATCTATGCAGTGTTAATCAAAATTTTCCATTATTTGTTGCCAGTGTGGAGAGAGGAGAGCCGCATGCTGCAATATCCCACAAGTTACGCCAAATTGGATGTACTCCCATGAACTACTTACCTCCTTACATTTATTGTCGGTGAACAGAGTCAATTTTCACCCCCATCTGCAGAGATTGGTCTGGCCTTGATCTGACTCTGCATTTATAGTCTTGTAAGAGCGAGGATTAATTCCGGCAGGCCACTCACATAAATGCTGCATAATTATTGTCACTCAGATACTTCATGTCTGACTTCAGACGGGGAAGCACACTGTCTGATCCTCCAGACACTCGAGAAGACATCTCAGTGGAACAAGAGTTAGCATTAGAATTAATATTAGCAGTAGGTTTTATTGAATAGCACTTAGAAAAACTAAAAAATAACACTGAGCTTTGTGAAAATGAGCAAAAAAGGCCACACATTAAACGACTGAGATGGTCATCTCATAACTAAAATGATAACGATTGGAGAGGCAGTCTGATTCAGCTCAGCAGGTGACTGACTGATTGAACACACTGTACGCTCTTTTTTCAGTCATCAATCGGTGCAGAAGGTCGCAATGTCAGGAAAAAAGAAAACCTCCTGGAGAACAGCTCAATTACTCACATTCAGATAGGGATATATGAGATGTGAAAAACTGTTAATCACACAGTACTGCACTCCATGGTGTCTGCACTGGAGTTGCACTTAAAGATCACGTCAACCAGCTGGACTTGCATTAATAATTTCCACCATCTCTGCAAACCAATTTTCTGAAAGAAACCCTGCACAGCATCTTGAAATGTTCTGTGGTGTGCTATTCATGCTGTAAGCTTAATGTTGTATATTTACAGCACCTGCTGATAGCATTTGAACACCTCATCTCTTTTTAAGAGAGATGTAACACTGGTCATTTGTGAGCATTAAACAGCATCCTTAAATGTTTGACATAAAATCATTGTACTTGTACGTCATCAAGCAAGAGTAGAAACACCACAGTTCAGTTTAGGATGTCACAGAGAAGCAGTTTTACAAAAGGATTGTACTGTATTTTAAAATGATTGACTGATAATGATTAGGCTTATGTTAATATTTGGCAGCACTGCTCCAAAGCAGCAGCACCAGAACCGTGCCCCATTATGTAAATACTGTGATGTCCTGATTGTAGGCCATGGTAACTCCCATGACAGCAGCATATCAATTCCTCTGATGGTGGACTAAGAACTGTGGAGATGAATCTGGCAAACATTGGGTGTTAATTTGAAGAGTGAATGAATCTGAGCTTGTTGAACTGCACCTGAGTTTGCTATAATGAACTGATGAGCAGGAAAGGAACGTTATAACTTTTAACTCTAAACTGTCTTGTTAAAAATCCCCAGAGACAAAAACAAAGTATAACTAAAGATGGGGAGTAACTGTGTAGAGTCGCAATCAGTTTGACGTTAAATTGGGTGAAATAAAACACGATTACATTACATACACCAGTTTTAATGGCACAGCTTGCCTCATCCAACACTTAGAGAATTAGCAGATGGTGAAGAAGTGCTAAAAGCCACTCTGAAGTTGTGTGATTTAGGCAGCTTAATGCACATTCACTCTTGGCAAGAGGAGTTCGTCAGAGCAGAGGTGGACCCATTATGGTTCATGCATAACAAGGAGGCCTCTTTCAAGTTTTTGACTCCAAAATTTCTGTCTTTTTTTATCACTCCTCTTTCACTCAAGGGATGAGGATGAGGATGCTAGCCTTTCATACGACAATAGTGCAAAACTAATCGAGGTTGCGGCTTAACACCAGTTGCTAAAGTGGATGTCAAACTGCACATATTTTATGAGATACTTGGACATTTCTTGCTGTAGATTACAATGCAAACAAGTGAAACACTTGTTTTAATCTAAAGCATACAGTGTCTCAAAATCCATTTCTGACTCCTTGCTTTGTGTATGAAAAAAAAGATGTGAATAAATGTATTCAGTGCTGTCCCCATCTGCCTGAGCAGTAAAAACACACCTCTCTTTCTGAGAGCCGGGGCGATGGCAGGGGAAAGGGCTTTTCATGCTGACTTTTCTCTAACAACTCAGTCATTGAAAACAATATGTGAAAGCTAGGGAGTCCAGCCAGACACAGAGCTGCTGTCTGCAGCACCAGGATCCTTCCCTTCAGGCCAGTTGATGCAACAACAAAACAAGTCCCTACAAAGTGTCGGAGCAGTGTCCTGGGGAGACTTGGATTGAGGACTCAGAGGAATCTATTTCTGGGTGAAATAGGGAAGTGAACTCACAATATCTCATGAAGCTTCTTTTTTTCTCCAGTGAAATTAGACAGAAATTGGTTTCTTTTTGGAGCTGGAGGGATCATAAAAAGGGAAATGGCTTCTGTATTAACTGCAGGGCAGACTAGCCTGCTCTCCCCCTCGGCATCATGTTGAGCATTAGGAACTCAAAAATGTAGGGCAGACCTCCTTTACAATTCCACCCTCCTTCCCCTCTGCATCTACTGGGCTAAAATGAGGTGTTCAAATACCGCGATGATGTTAGGTTTTTCCTGTGTATTTCAACTGAATGAAGCAGGACTAAATGCTTCTTGCATTATTCAGACACAGAAAAGCGAGAACAATAGTTCCCGCCTCTGAAAAACAACAGATAGCGTATTTGTGAATAATTTGTCTCATCCACTGCATGTAGTTTAAACACAACTTACTCTTACAGACTCTGCTCCTTCCTCTTTTGTTCCATGTGTATCTATCTCATTTCCTCTTATCTAGCCAGCACCAAATGCCTCTGGCACGAGACAATGGAGATTCTGATGGGTGGTCGAAATCGCTGCATTGGCCCAGCTTCTGTCTCATTTTCAATTCATTTAAATAAGCGCTGGTGCTGCACTGGAGCCAGAAAACACACTGGTTATGTTCATGGATGCCTCGGAGCGCTCGTGCTTTTGGGTGGCGTCCCTCACAGCCTCTCACAGGACTGTGAGTTCTGACTGACCCAAATACATTGTTTTGAGTAGCGGTGGCTCACTGAGACACTGAGTCACACATCCCGAACAAACCATTGCCAAATTAAATGGTTTACTTGTGAATCTCCATCAAGATGCCGCTTGTGTGTGCTGAGTTTTATTGGGATCATATTTTACAGGGTGGAAACGATTCATAGTAAACATGAAATTTTGCTATTATTTAAAAAGGTGCATCAAGTGCAACATTCATATTGCATATAGCAATATGTCTTAATGTCCAAAGGCTGTTAGTTACTATCAACTGACCCGCTGCTTGTAGTTGATGCTCTTAAATCTCACTCAATATTGGAACGAACCATCTCTCCCTATTCCCTCTGTCCCTTCTCCTTCGCTGGAATTACACAGCACAAATTTCTGTCTTTCCAAAGACTCACTGACTACTCTGTTTGGATACCAAATCTTCCTGCCCATTGGAACTTCAAAGCACTCCCAATGTCCCTCTTCCCCTACCATCTTGCATCTTCCCCTGTTTAACGATGGAGGATGGTGCTACAGTACGAGCCAGCGAGCACATTTCACTCTCAAGCCAAAAACGTCAAAAAGACAGATATTTCTACAGTATTTTTGCATGGTGCTGTTTTATTTCTGCCCCAGTTAGCTAGCTTACTTTCTATTGTGAAAACAGTACTTCATTGCTTCAAGTCCAGTCAATACTGGAAACTATCATAGTTTACAAGTCATCGTTTTGTGAGTCCAGAGTCAAGACGAAACAGGTCAGTCCTACACAGTTGAATGTCATTTTAATATCAGTGCGGCTCCATCTGGTGCTCAGTAACATAACATTAATTATTCATGGTTTTCTCTCTGGGTTTCTGTCTAAGCATCTGAGAATGATGTATTTATAAGATGTTTTTGAACTAAAATGTGTAAGTAGCAGAGTATGGAATAACTCGTGCATAGGTTGTGTATTTATGTGCTGTACAACTCCTCAAGCTCCAGGGCCTCGTCTGTTTACTGAAGGGCTTAGCCCCAAAGTTAGCAGCAACAGCTCAGGCTCAAATCTATGATTCAAGTGGGAGCTCATATAATGCACTGTAGAAAAAAAATATCATATTTAACACTAAAATATTTAAGAATTAAAATAATACTGGGAAATATGAAATTGAATGGAAGAGGTAATGCTGACTTCCATTTATCCATCCATCCATTTTCTACCAGTTATCCTCACATAGGGTCATGGGGGGGCTGGAGTCTATCCCAGCTGTCTTAGGGTGAAAGGCAGGGTACACCCTGGACAAGTCTCCAGTTCATCACAGGACACATAGAGACAGACAACAACTCACACTCACATTCACACCTACGGACAATTTAAATTAGCCAATTAACCTAATCCCCATGCATGTTTTTGGATGATGGGAGGAAACCGGAGTAACCGGAGAGAACCCACGCAGACACAGAGAGAACATGCAAACTCCACACAGAAAGGCCCGGGCCGGGAATTAAACCTGGAAACCACTGCACCACTGCCACCCCTGTGCAATTTTTCTTAGGAAAAAAAAGGAATCTCTCTATGCTTTTCATCATCATAATTTCATCAGTATTTGACCATGAACCAAGTTTCAATATTGTAACAAACAACTCCAACTTCTCAGTGGTCACCAGCTGCTTTCATGTGGCTGTTTGCAGACATTTGCAGTTTTGTTTTGCTGCCCCCAGGGACCATATACTGTATTTGCTGTTACCATCAGTAAATAAGATGTTGTCAAATCAACTAGAACTGAAACCTCATAAATTTTATTTTTTATTTATTTATTTTTTTTTTAAATTTATTTATTTTATTAAAAAAAAAAAACTCCTACCATTAACGTCTTGTGTTGTTCACGTGCTGTATGAGACAGGCTAGACAGGTGACACCAGGTCTTTTGACTCTGGTAGGTTATTGTATGGTTGAAACACAATAACCTACAATAAAATCCAATGGTTCAAATACAATCATGTTACAATCCATTAAAGTAATTCTCCACGAGTGGCGCAGTTACATCTTACAAACACCTTCCAGTTGTGTCAGTGAAGCATTTCACTCCATAAAACCTGATAACCTCGATGGTCTACAGATTTCTGAATCTCCAGTCAGTCAGAGTTGATTTACGACCCTGCTAATGTCCCTCAACTACCTCAGCTCATTTCTACTGTGAATGGATTTTGGGATGCATGTATAATGGTAAAAGCTACAATGATTATAAAACAAACCCATCCTCCACACACTGAGTGATTAATGGCCACTGTCAAGCTATGGCACAATATTAGTGCAGCCAGTCACCAAGAGCTGCATCTTGTAAGAGCTCTGGAGACAGGATGGCACATACTGCGAACATGTTTTGCTCCCAGATAAGGTGAGTTATTGTCAAGAAATTACATATCAGTCAGAAATAGCTTGTACACCAGTCAACCAGGGTTGTTTACACAGCTAGAGGCTCTTCACAGATGTGGAAACTATGCCTGCCACATGATGGTTGATAATGCCTTTATAACAATAGCAGCATGCAAGATAAAGTTCCCCCAGTGGACTCAGCAAAAGTTAATCTCATCAAGTGAAACCTCTCTATTTTCAGCAAACAAAGAAACAAACACATGCAGAGAAGCACACACACAACCCTGTCTCATTAAGCTAACTAAGCAGTCTCAGGAAGAAAGGTGAGTCGGGGCCGTACTCCTACTTCCATTTATACTCCTTCCCTAAATTAGCCAGGTCCCCTGTGAGGAGAGTTGGGAAACTGCCACTGAAAAAAAAAAAAATACACAAGTGGATCAAGATGCAACCCAACCCGGTGCTTTAAAAAGGAAGAAACACATAACTTGAAAGTTCTGTGGTGCTATTTTCCATAAAGAGTATCATGATAGCCCATTGTTCACAGTCACCCTCAGAAAACGGGCAAGCTGCACTCAGCTCATATGTTAGCTTTAGTTTTGCCATAGTCACTTCTTAAAGCTCCTGACCACTTTGACTCTACATTTTTTTTAATTACAGGGATGGATTTAACAGTAGCGCACATTTAAAAATAGCATTTATCCAACATGACAAAGCAGCAGCGTAAAAAACGTTAAATTATCGTGCTGCGTGCTGAATTACCTTGACAAAGAGGCAACACACATGGAAGGTTTTTATCTTCTCCTTTAGTTACAATAGTGGGCGGTTTAATTGATGCAAAGTGTTTCTGAGTAAACTAGCGACCTGAAGAGAGCATGCACATATTTTTATTGGTAAATGGTTTAATCACAGTTACATATATTCAATTAATCTCATGAAGGCTCACACAAACAGAAAATTCATCAATGAACTGCACACCACCGTTCATGTACAGAACAGCATGTTGTTTGCCTTTATATTTAAGACGATGCAGCCATTATTTCTCAGCTCCATGTTGCTTTCTAAAGATATTCACAGTGCAAAACGTCCAAAAGAAAACCTAATTTTAGTCACGGACATTAATATTGAGTGACAACCTCCACAGTTTTATTTTCGGCCGCTTACGAGCTATTTTGTTTTAGTCACTCAACATCATAATGTGTGTGGTTGCAGAGTCCATCAAAAATGAATCCCATGTATGAGAGGAGACTAGACAGGTTAACAAAAAGCCTTTTAGGGAAATGCGCTGCCAATTAGCTCATCAAAACACAGCATCCCAGAGCGACACTAACTCCACTGCCACCATTATCTCACTATTTATTGTAAATAAAGGAAAACTGTCACTGGGAAAAGAGTGAAGGTCCCGGGTTTAAAATATATAGACCAGTGCAAATTCACTTTTTGTTGAAGGTTTGAAAATGACGTATGTTTACCTAAACACAGCATGTGATGTAAGACCAACTATTATTTCAAGTGCAGAGATTTCCAGCTTTTGAAGTCCATTTTCTTATCTGTTTCTAACCCAAATCTCACCGCCCTTTGGGATCTCTAAATCCTCTCATCCTCCTAAACTCGCAACCTCACTTTTTCAGCTGCTCAGCTGTGGATCATGGTGATATGAGTCAGTGGATGGCAGCAATTAATGGTCTGTTCTCAAGACAAAAATTACAAAATGTCATTATAACAATATTAATTTGCATTAGCACTTGTATTTGTGAAGGTGGGGATGTAACTTATTATTGTGTCGTTCTGTTAGAGATTGATAACACTTAAAGGGGATATATGATGAAAAACTCACTTTTTGAGTGCACATGCTCATACATTTGGATATCTGTGTCTACCAACCCACAAACTGTGACAAACCATGTTGGTTTTTGTGAGAGAACATTCGATTCAACAGATTGTGAATCTCTGCAGTCTCGTTAGAATGTATCGTAAACTACCTAACTAAAAGTTGAGCCATATTGATCCTGCAAACCAATCAGAAAAACCTGAGCAAGGACAGTTTTCCAGACAGCGAACATAATCAGACGAACAGTATCAGAAAAATAAAGTGTTTATGAACATTAAAATATGCAACATGTAGTAGCAGAAGCCCAAATTACAGGTGTAAACCTGTAAACCTGATGCTCCTGTTTCAGCTGTCAGCACATAATACTTACACTACAACAACAATAAAAGAAAAGTCCCACAGAGGTATTCTTCTTTTTATAGAAATTGCAGATATATACTGTGTAGGGAATAAGGTGTGAATTTCTCTCTCTTTCTCTTTATTTCTTTGTTCTGGACAGGCTGCAGCAGGAAATATTATTTACATGCATTTCATCTTGCATGTCCAAAGCTGCATTTCAGATGAAAAGATATTATGAATCATGAATGATGACGCTCCCCCCACCTGTTCTCACACTGAGGGAGGCTTATATAAAAACGAGCTGGAGAGATGGAAGAACAACATCACTTAAACTTTAAATCTTTCATGTTTTTTTGTAGATAATTGTTGTATTTTGCATAATAAATAAATGTATATGAAAACGTCTCTCTAGTGATTTCCAGATTGCAGTAATAATGTGGCAGTCTCTTCCTCTCTGTTGCACAGCCCACCCGCGTGGGACTCTGAACGAGATCAATCAAATGCAAATGGTGTTGGATCCGGGTTCGCTTTGTAGTCATCAATCCTCCTTAAGAGCTGTTGATGAGGCTTTGTCTCACATTTGACTTGATGGCATGTCAAGTATAGCAAAGATACCAGCTCACACTTCTTTTCCTTCCACAGTTAATTACCATAGCTACGGGGTCTGAAATGTCCTGCGCTCCCTCCAGCAGGGCGTCTGGTGGGAGGTGGTGGTCAAGAAGAGGAGGCGGGTCGTTGCCCTCCTTCTCCTCACTGATCTAATAGCCCCATGGGGAGCATCTTTGCCTGTCCACTGCATGTTTCCCATTTGGTGGTTATAACCCTGATGGGGATGTTTAAAGATGGGAAGCCTTAACGCCCCCATTTGTTTTCCTGTAGGTAATCGATGGCAGACTCAGGGTTACAGCTAATGTGATTTATGTGTCCTATTTCCACTGTTATGCTTCATGTACAAATTGTCTTTGGTGATGTAAATTCCCCAATCTTTTCACAAGTTGCTGACATCGAATCCCAGCTGCCAAACTCAAGCGATTAATCCATGTTTGTGTCCATTGCCCTTGTTTATTTCCTCCGCTAACAACACCTGTAAATCATCACACGTTGAATGCTGGGACAGTGATTCTTTGCTGATTGCTTATCTCTGTGTACAATGGCAACGAACGCAGACACAAAGACAGACACGTTTCACCCGCGTGTCAAAACACGACAGCAAGACAAGATCTCATGATAATTGTAATTGGTAGGTATTTGCATTTGGTTTCATGTGGCATAGCACAGTGAAATTAACCATGGTTCACTCTTGATTCGTGAGTAAATCATCTGCAGTCTTCACACAAAGGAAATCAAATCAGCCTATTCATTCATGATGCACACCCTTGCAATTATCCCACAACCTGCAGCACTCAGGTGTACATTAATATCTCCCCTCAGCTTTGCTCTGGGGGTGTATTGAGGCAGTAAACATGGAGCGTGTTAGAAAGGTGAGGTGAGTTTTTAAGTTGCAAAAAAAACAATTGCAATCAGTCCAAAAAAGAAATATTTGAAAGCCCGGTCGTCTTAACACAGTGTTATGGGTGGAGTTATTTGAATTTACGTCTGTGACAATGTTAGAAAACATGTTTTAAGCATTATTCAAGTTCAAGGTGCAGCATGCAATGTTGAATTCCTCCCATGATATATTTCCTGGCAAGATGAGAAACACGTTTCTCAAGCGGCTGCACTTGGTTGTCAAGGGAACATTTTCTGAAAAAGGAGTGTGTTATGCTCTGAGAAAGCACACTCAAATATTTGCATAAAGGCAAACACCACATTTTAAAAGGCGAAGAGATCGAATTAAACATTTGATTTTTTTCAAAACAGAACCACTTTCTCTGCAACTCTGAAAACAAGCAAACCACAGCGTTGACGCTCTGTGGCTTCTTTGCTCAAGAGTGCTCTGGTTGTTTTCTGTAGATGCTTTATGTGACAGAGAATGGAGCAGCTGATAGCTGTTTAGTGTGTTAGCTTGCCTGGTGCTGAACAGTGATGATGCAGCGTCCCTGTCCTGGAGCCAAGGGCAGTACTCTGCAGGAGGCTGAGTAGGGCCTGATGGACGATGGACAGAAAGCAGAAGAATACAACAACACTCCTGCATGTACTTTTGTGGGCTGAAATCTCATAAACAATAAAATATAGCCTTGTGTTGTTGTAACAGTATAATTACATTAATCAGGGCTGGGAACTTTGACACACACTAACTGTAACAAACCAGTGTGTAAATCAGCTCCATCTAAAACAGACAATATCCTTAAGAGGCAGTGATGTGACTCCCTCGACGCTCATGAATTATAAGCACAGAGCGAAGGAAACCAGAAGGGGGAATGCTGAGCATGTATAACTGAAGATATTCAGCAGATGGGAATCAAAGTCTGAGCCCAGGTTAACTTCCTTTTTTAATGGAGAGGTTATCATAGTCTTGGACTCCGCTGTGTATAACAAAATGTATGTAAATGAAGATATACATTATAGATTACTGGATGAGATGAGGGAGGAATAACAATGTGGATGACAGAGGTGATGTATCAATCTCCTATAGTGATTTTAGGGGGGAGCGAGACGATTAAAATCACAGCGCTGTTCCCTTTTGGAGCAGACAAGCCATCCACCAATTTGCATTTACAATTTAGTCGTTTAGCTGACGCTGTTACTGCACAGTGACTTTGAGCAAATGAGTGGGCAGGTAGAAGTTTAGTGTTTTGGCTCAAGGACACATTAGCTGTTAAGGAGAGCGCTGCCTGTCACAGGGATCAAACCTGTGACCTTTCATTGCTCAAGGAGTTTTCTAATCACATTCTGTCCACAAATGTGTTTCTGCAACATTTCAGCACCGGTTCAGTTGAACCCTGCCACGTGTTTTATAATGAAATATAAAAGGAAATATTGTGGACTTTTTGCAAAATGGGATCTTAACTCATCACTCCGCTTGTCACGGCTTAATTATGGCTGATAAATCCAGAGGAAATAGTCGATAAGAAAGCAGCTTGGTGAAAAGCAAACGGCTGTTTTGCTTGACTGATTTTCCAGGCCTCCATATGCTGCCATGATAAAGGCATGATAGAAGTCATAAACAGCCATGATGGCAGCTGTCAGCTGATAAATCTGTAACCATATCCATTCATGACTGCAAAAATGATGAATGAAAAAGATTGATTGCAATTATATTTAGTTGTCATTACACAGTTGGATGAAAAGTGCAGCCACACAGCACAGAAAACCAATACATTTGAGTCCTCAATAACTGCAGTTCATTCACTAAGCAGTAAATGGCTTCACACTGTAGTAATGAAAGCAGTTTGGTTCCTCTGAGGAAGGATTATCACTAATTGGCCCAGCTGGATAAACAGTAGCAACAGTGGTGGTGTTAGCATAATGCATGGCAACCTTTCCCCACCTTTATACATACTTACATAAGTATTATCTGCCAGCTCAGACATTATTATCTCAGAGGATGAAAATTCTTCCTTGGTATTTAGTCCCACCATCTCCTCTTTTTTTATCTTCTCTTCATATCACTCAGCCTCGTCATCATTTTTTTCTCCCCCTTTGTCATTTGCTCTCCTCCCGATCTCCCCTTACCCCTCATCTCTTTGGTCTCTGGCCCCATCTCAGGCTCCTGATTCACTGCTCTGCCAGTAGATCAATAGAGAGGCTCTTTGTCAGGAGGAGCCACTGCACGCCTCACCCTCCTCTCCCTCCCATGGCTCCCCAGACTGCAGACACACAGCCTGCTTGGAAGCTGGCTTTTTTACATCTCATACTGGAGTGCATATCCTCCCCTCACCCCCCTTCTCTTTGGATCACTTTTTATCTCTGCACCTCAAACCCGATGGAGAGAAAAAAAAGCATGGTGCCTTAATGGGATCCTCTCAGAAGAAGGCAACCAGGACTCTTTCTGGGAGCCCAAAAAAAAGAAAAAAGAAACAGCCTGAGAAAATAGGATATCAGCACAAGACATAATGTGAAAAGAAGACAGGGATGTGAGAGGGAGAAAAAACAGGGTGAGGGAGAGAAGTTGTGCATTCAGCTAAGCTGCAAATGGCTGGCTCGTCTTCCCTCCCCCTGCCTCCCTCCACCCCCTGGAAAAGTGCTCTGTCTCTCTCTCTCTACCTCCTTTATCTCTCCCTCGCTCTGCAGCTGTGGTCTGTTGAGCGTCACCTCCACACAGCAAGTGCCTTTACTTGAGCAGAAGAGGGAGAAGGAAAAGGAGGGTAGCTGCGAGAGAGAGAGAGAGCTCATCCCAGGAGTGAGTCTGAACGCATCAGGAGCGTCTCTCCGACTTCGCAGAAGAGGGCTGAGAAGCGCACAGAGGCAGACGGCTGAGGCAGGCGGCGTCGGAGCGTCACAGTGCTGGTGGCTGGCAGAGCGTGCCGAGTGGAGGCTGGGGAATCCACTGGTGCTGTTGATCCTGGTGTCCCCGGCAAAAAGCTGCTGGAGCAGGAGACAGAGAACGGAGAGGCAGCCAGGATCTCGCCGGGGGTGAAGCACTTTACATCGACAAAGAAGCGTGGAGACAGCTGAAACCTGCACACACACAGGAAAACACATGCACACAGCTGAGTGGGGAAGGACAGTCAGACACACTGCATTTAAAAGATTAACTACAACTCTTCTTATTTTTAGGAAACCAACATACTTACACTGATACTAAACACTTTCTTGTCCATGGAGGCTGGATGACAGAGAAGAAAACTTCTCTTTTAAGCAGGACTTACTGCAGAGATTTCACCACTAAGAATAACTTTCTCTTTTAGGAGAGTTGGAGGGTTAAAGCCTCTATATCTAAGCACAACATAAAATAACCTCTATTCTTAGATGCAGAAAATGAGAGCGGTCTTTGTGACCATTAAGATGCCTCTTCCTGATTCAGTCTGAGCAGTAAGTGGATTATGACGGCGATGTTTTTGGATTTCTCTTTCGCTTGAAAAAGTAAAGAGAGAGAAATATATCCATGACTGGTGGAATTACGTCTGTCAGAGAAGGAGAGGATCCCGTGCGTTTCGTCCTCTCTTGTCCTGTGGATTACAGATGGGCTTTGTGATCTCCCAGTGCAGTCTCATGGATGATCGCTCCCTGCCAGTCATTAGGGTAAAGTACAAAGAGGGACACAAGTGAGTATTGAGCTGGATTTTTATCTGTGAAAGCTTAAGCTTGTGTGAAAACAAGAGTGCTGGAATCTGGAATGAGAACACACCACAGCTTCTTATTCTATTTTAAATGGCAGAAAATGCAACTCGTTGATTAAACTGCTGCGTTGTGTCTGATGAGTGATTATCAGGGTGGTAAAGGAGATTAATTTATTTTCACAAACACAAACCTGTATGTTTACAGACCATTTGTCAATGAACATAATTTACTTAATGAGGGGTACTGTCTACCCAGCAGGTGGCTTGGGCACAAGTGGAGATTGATTGAAGTGATCTGTGTGAATCCTATTAATGCATCCTGGACTGTGGCCAAGGCAGAAGCAATGGAGGGGAACGCCGCTGTCTAGCAGCACTATCTGATCTGCCTCCTTACTGGACAAACTGAGCGCCCTCTGCACTCCCTCTTCAACAACACCCGTCCTCCTCCTCCTCTTCTCGCTTCGGCAAGGATGGTACCTCCACCTCCCACCAACAAGCCCCATGTGTGCTTGTCCACCATCCTGATCATGAGCAGCATGGCGCTGATTGATGCCTATCTGGTGGAGCAGAACCACGGGCCACGTAAGATTGGCATCTGCATCATGGTGATGGTGGGAGACATCTGCTTCCTAATTGTCTTGCGTTACGTGGCAGTGTGGGTGGGTGCCGAGGTGCGCACGGCCAAACGAGGGTACGCCATGATCCTCTGGTTCCTTTACATCTTTGTGCTGGAGATCAAGGTCTACTTTGTATATCAAAACTACAAGGCAGACAGGAGGAGCCAGGATGCTCTGGCGAGGAAAGCATTGACGTTGCTACTGTCCGTTTGCATCCCGGTGCTGTTTGTGGTGCTGGTTGCTATCGACCACATGGAGTACGTTCGCGCCTTCAAAAAACGAGAGGAGATCCGCAATCGCCTCTTCTGGGTGGTGGTGGACTTGCTGGACATACTGGACATCCAAGCCAACCTGTGGGAGCCCCAGAAGAAGGGGCTCCCACTGTGGGCGGAGGGCCTGATGTTCTTCTACTGCTACATCCTGCTGCTCGTGCTGCCCTGCGTGTCTTTGAGTGAGATCAGCATGCAAGGCATCAACATTGTGCCCCACAAGATGCTCCTCTACCCTATCCTGAGCCTGGTGACCATCAACGTCATCACCCTCTTCATCCGCGGGGGGAACATGATTCTGTACAGGGACGCCAGGGTGTCTGGGATCCTGATAGGGAAGAACATCCTGGCCATCATCTTAAAGACCTGCAGTTTTGTGCAGTACAGGAGACAGTTGCAGAACGCTTCTCCTGCCTTTGGCGTGGAGCTGCAGAAAAACTCTGTGGCCCACGCTCGCCCTGCCCCCACCCCTCCTCAAGTGGTCATGCAGGACCAGACACCGCTCCCTGAGGTGACGACGTGTGAACACACATGACAGAACGATGAGGTGAATCCTTGAGATGGCGATATGAATATGATATGACCCTCAGGACGCTGACAGGGCACAACGTCCACACCCTTTAGGGCATGTGAACTCTCATGTGACCACACAGGAGACTCATGATGTTGCTTAGTGGCACACAGGACGCTGCAGACACTGGGCGAAGACATAGCAGTGCTGTATCCAAAGCTGATGGTGCAACAAAATACAGTATCACTTGTGACTTTGTTAAAGCATTTCCTCCAATGAATTCAGTTAACCGTGTATTTTTTCTAATTGTACAAAAGATGAAAAAAGGCAACTGCGGCAAGATTAGAGGATATATTTTTGAATTGTGTGTGTTGAATTCTAATCTTAAACAGTGTGCCGTGGTGTGTATTTCTGTTGCTCGAATGTTCTTAGTAGTCGAGGGCTTTAACAAAAACATCAAAGTGGGGAGGAGCAACCAATGAGAGAATCAAAGTAATGAAAATAACAGTTAAAGTGTGTTTTTATATGTGATTCTTTGATAAAGTATTGTGTACAAGCTGAAGACTCTCCTGCTCTTTCACTTGCTTTTATTCATGGAATCATTTCACGGTTATTGAACCAATTGTGTTCATTTCAATTTGTAATTACAATTCAGCAAATATCATTTAATTAACCTGGGTTACAAAAGAAAACAAACAACTCTGGTTCAATCTCAGAGACTACTTAACTGCTGAAGTGGTGCCTTTGCGATGTCATTTATCTTGAGTGTGAGTGTTATATTCAAGGCTGCTTATTTTGAGCAAAGAGGGGAACATTTGAAATAAATTCTCATTGCAGTTATGAGCAGTTTGATCACTGCAAAGGGTGACTCTGGTGTCGTACAGGACAGAATACACAGCCGAGGGGCAACACCGCAGATGGAGAAATGATTCCCAAATAAGGAAAGCTGTTTAATATCCTCCTCAGGCGCTCTGTGACTATCTGCGCCCGTGCTTAGTTGCGGCAGCAGATCTTTGTAAGCACTGTCATTTTGTTCTTCACACAAAAGGACAAAATGGATACTTTGGACCAGTGATGTGAATCCAAACAGCAGCCAAAACACATTGTGTCTTCTGATATGACAAAGCTCTTTCTGTCGCTCTGAGCAATCTCTTTTCTCTCCGTCGCCACCAGTTGAGTCACAGCTTTAGCTTTTTCTTATCAGTAACTGTGAGGATCATTGTTAACAAAACCAGACAAGACAAATTAAACACAAATTGAACAATGAGGTCAGGTGGTATATGACGCACTGCAAACAATCACACTGGCACAGGTGCCACAGTGAAAAAAAGACCTACGTTTTCACAATAGGCCCCCTCTCCTTTTCACATTAAGACTGCTGTACCAGCATTATTCATCTGTGTTGCTGTCTTGTAAAGGTATGACATCAGCAATTTAGACACTATAACACACTACTGGATTGCATTGTTTTTATAGAACTGTAGCGCTAAAAGGACCACATTCATGCCCATACCAACCGTACTGAATGATGAATTTAGTTAGCGTGATAAACAATGAGGAAACATTTATGATGACAGGGGCTGCATTGCTGCTGTGACTGTGTGGATGGCGATGCAAGATTTATAAAAAAAAAAAAAGAAATCATCATCATTCCAGCATGCTCTGCCATCAATATAGAAGGTTTACATAATATACACACAATACCGTTGCTGCTCTTATAAGAGCATTCAAATCAGTGCAGTGTGACTTCAGAGTTGATGGTCATTCATGTGTCTTCGTGGTCAGAGCAGAAAATGTGGGGAAGAAAAGGTCAAAATTGGCTCACATAAGGAACGCATTTTATATAAATCCCAGCAAGCAATTTTTTCATTATTTAAGTCTAGGTCATGTGACATGTCTGCATTTTGTTTGCAACAAGAAAAAAAGAGCCTCTATGGGAACACAAGGAGCACATTATGCAAACCAATGCAGAGACTCAAACTCTCCACCTACTATGATGTGATAACTGAACCACTGTAATGGTCTTCAAAGCATATTCTCAGTTTAAATAGTGCATGTGTTACACTACAGTCACACAAAAACAGACGGCTGACAGAACTCATTTTGGTCCTTAGGACTGCATGCAAAAGCACTAATACTAAGTGCTAATACCACACTGTGGAAATACTAGATGTTTTGGATCAAATTACTGTCACATTCATGTGTATATCCCTCAATTTATCAGAAACCACAAGGGAGGAAGGCTGTGATGCTGTGTTTTCCTTCTTGACATGTAGGTTAGTAAAGTCTATTGTTTTTTTTTTCAGATGTAAATACCAACTCAGCCGTTACCAAAGTAAGCCAAAAAATAAGGCTATGAATAAATAAATCAAGATCAATATCAGTGTAAGTGTACGCTACATTTAGAATATTTCCAATGTTCTACCTTGTCAGATGACTGAAGAACTGAGGCTGTAACACTGTTGTCTTCAAAGCCACCAGACCAGACTCCATTCACAAAAACAGGAATTTTACTTCGCAGTCACACAGTACATAACTAAGTAACAAAACTAAAATAAAATAATTTCACAGGTTGGGATCAATAAAGTAATTCTATTCTATTCTATTATGATCTTTCCTAACATGTCGTCCACACTGCAGTACATTGCTTAGTTTCCATCCCAGTACTCCTGTCTGCTTCACTCAACTGGAAGTACACCAACAACCATCTGTGCAGAACTCTGTATGTAACATTAATACACTGAAGATAAGAGAGTATGAATATTAATAAGACACTAAAACATAATGAACACCACTGGGAACCTATAATCTAATAATAATAATAATAATAATAATAATAATAATGTATTAATCACCATTGAGTGTACTGTATGCAGATAATTTAATGCCCCAATTACTTGATTATAACTAACATGGCAAAATATATAAACCAGCATCACTGGCCTTCATCTGTTTTCAGTAACAACAAAGCACTTACAGTATTATTAGTACACAGTTGGTGCTCATATGTTTCACTGACAAATGCTTTTGAAAACAAATTGATGACCCTCCCACCCCACATCACATCACCCGCACTGCCAGACCCTGAATGAATGTTGCATTCATCCAGATGACCATGTTTTTTTTGCTTTGCACTCTTGAATGGTAATAAAATGGGAAGGCTGTTGGTTGCACCTACACACTCACCACATTAACACGGAGAAAGCGGCCTGTGCCAAGCAAGCAAGACAAACGGCCGCAGTAAATTCACAGCTCGACCTTCGGGGGTCTTGGACGGCAACAGAGTCGAGGAAACAAATGTATTTTTCATGGAAGGCATGTTAGAGCACGAGGCAAACAAACCAGTAGAGAAAATTAATGGTCATCAAGTATTGATTCTCTTGTCTGGAGGGTAACTGATATTAGATCTAAAAAGACCACTCTCTGAAAAAATATAACGATGGGGCTGTTTTTGGACCAAAGCAGAGGAAACTGCTGCTACACTGTGAGCGTGTTTAATGCTCCTCCTGTTTGTGTAACTTAAAACATCTCAACATTCACACAGTGAAACAGCCAGTTCACATGACAATGAATGCTTTGATCTAACATTCAGATCCTGTGCACATGAGCAAAGCACGGAAAGGTCAGAAAGTTATTCTGCAGAGTTTATCATTTCTCCAGCTCTTCCTACACATACCACACATACACAGATTTTCCAAGGACTTGCACATTAGCTCTAGGCAACATTTGACATCCTTGAACTATTTTGCTGAGCAATCATAATTATCTATTCCTCAGTCAAAATACTTGCGCAACTTCAACTTTTTTTGTGCATTCAATCACCACATTACAGCTAGTGTAATTACAGAGCTGGTTCCTCACATATAGCCCTTAGACACGGATGTATGCATTTTATGAGAGGAGATGCAAGCACCACGGCACCGGGAAGGTTTCGCTATCTTGCTCATGCACAGTTCAGCGAGGATTAACAACAGCTGTGAAGTGTGAACTCAAGAGAGGATCAGGCCTGTGACTCGCAGCTACAGTATGATCTTTCTAATAATCAGGTCACTCTGCTAGACTGCCAGCAAATTTCAGCCGACCCAACATGGAACCCAGGTGTCGGAGATGAGAGACGGTCGCTCAGAGCGCTGTGCAGTACTGAATGTGAATTATGGAGAGGTGTTTCAATATTTAAACCTGTTTCATGTGATTTAGCATTTCAATTCCAGCAATTTTGCAAGTTTTCTGTCAGCCGTTTGTTGACCTATAAAAGATTCAGATGGTTTATGATTCTCTCTGTTGCTTACAGAGCTTTCTCTCAGGCACCCATTTATATGTATTACATGTATTAGTCAAGTCCCAAAAGACCTAAAGGAACATTTGCTATGTGTCATAACTGTGGTTTCATTTATATTGCAAGGCATTTGTTATTCACTTGCACCTAAAAAGGGAATACAGAGAGAACTGTAAAGAAAAGGTCTTGATAATTTCATGCTTCTCTTGGTTCTTTATTAAAGCTACAGAATAAGACATTTCACCTTGTTGTCAGCTCAACCCACAGCAGTTGGTCAAGTCCAATCCACAAACACCTGTCACTCATGTTGATGAGCTGTCTACCTTGAAACAGCATCTAGTCCAAGGCTGAGGAAACTGTCATCAAAGAAGACACAGGAGGCATTAATGAAACAGATGGTGAGGGCAGGTGAATTTTACGAGAAGTAGCAATGATTTCTTACCTCTGACCACAAGTTTTGCTATGACCTCCCTGTGCTGCATGCCCAAAAACCAGCCCACGGCAAACTGACTCCAGCCCAACATGCCCTGGATTTCATTGAGAAGCCAGATGGAGACAAACTGATGATATATTTAGCTGACCTAGTACTCCTGTGTTAAGCTTGTGATACTGTCTGTCTTCTAGTCGAGTTTCAGTTGGTTAATATTTTGCTGTACATTTGCAACACTGTTTTTGCTTTGCCAGTGTTGGAGTAACAGTGCCATTTTTATTTTAATGAGGCAAATTCTGCCAGTAAAAATGTTCCACATCATGCTGCTGGTAAGACACTGGCCACAGCCAGACAATTACTACTAAGAATTCATTGTTGGTTGACAGTACTGCTCAGCTGGGTCCTGAAAGATTAAATAAGGAGGAGAAATAGCCCTTACAGTGAATACTGGAGCATCCTGGCTAAAAGAACTACAGGGTTGTGTAATAGTTCCTATTTGGTTAAATGTCTGTTAATGTGCTCAGTTGTGGCCAAGAAAGGGTTCAACGTTTTAGTCACATCACATGTCAATCACGAGTGGATCGTGAATGTTTGAGTCAGCATGTGTTTTTGTGAGAAGCTCGAGGTGTTTTACGTGAACAGTTCCATGATACAGAGAAGGCTAAGCACTGAAATACTGCTTCCCTCAGGATGTAATTTTTGGTTTAAAATGTTGTTTATTTGTATTCAGCAGGCTGTCAGCTTGCTGGAACATCTACCTCCACATGCTCTGTAAACTAAAAGCTAATGTCCATGCGTGGATATCACCAGTGGTCAAACATACGGACAATTCCTATGAGACACCAGGAAAACACAATTACACATTCAGTTAACACACCCAATGAATCTTCATTAAATAAACATGCTGTCGTTTCAAGGCGTCATCAAATATTTTGCTGACATATTCCTAATCCTTGGTCCATTCCCCAATGTGACTCAATGTGAGCATTTTGAGCATCTCTTTACACAAATACCACTGGCATCATAGTGATGGTGCATTTTGACATTTCACAACAGTGAAAAGCACAGGTCCAAATAATAAAGGGAGTGATTTCATTTAACTGCTTCAATTTCAGGCCTCTGGTGTTGTGTTTGTGTACTGGGACAGTTAAATAGAAAATTGTCATTGATAATGTAATAACCTGTGCTTTTAGTATGTATTATCTGACTGAACTTTCATTGCACACTGACAACAGGTCAGATTTGAACTCTGGGCTCCATAAGGTCTTAACTTTGCCCTCAAAAGGCACCAGGCACTTTCTGTGTGGACAGGAAGTTAGTCTGTGAATGGTCAGCTACAACTGTGCTGTTCATGTTATAACATGTGAAAAAGTCTGCTGTGATTATGAGCTGATGGCGTTCTAGCATGCAGCTCTACACAGCTTTTAGACTATTCCTTTTTTGAACCATATGTAGATGTCATATGTAGATGTCATGTTGAGTCTCATGGCTTAAATCTGCAAGCTGTTTTAACAAAGCAGCTGAAGCAAACTTGTGCTTGTTGGAGAAGTCAACTATTTATAGGGCCACCTGTTCCTGCCTTGAGCTGGTGACCAAAACAAATCTGAAAGGTCAGTGAATCCTTGACTGCACCCCAACCTCCATGCCTGTAATTTCCACTGTTCTGTGCTGTATGAACAATGACAAAACATTCCTCATTCAAAAACACAGAATGAATGAAAATGGCCGCATAACAAGAGGAGCAGTAATTCAGGCTGTTGAACTTAGTGTTTCTCTTCAACCAATCATTTTTAAAAACTGTCACTAGGCCAGTCCTCCTCACCAATTAATCCACAATTACATAGAGATTCCTCTTCAACCAAAGGGCTGGTGATTTGTAAAGGGGATTGAAGAAATAATACAGCAAATAGAAAGGGGTGTAGTGTTGAATTTTGTTAAAACCTCTTTGTGTAGAGTATTAAAATGTCATCCTCAAATTCATTTTAATAGCATACAATCGCTGTAGTATAACAAGACAATGAGAATTGGTTTACTGTTTGTGTTTAATGCCTCATGTTAAGATTCTGATGTGAAATGTTTCTGACTAAAGCACAAAGACAAAGAACCTCATCCAAAACAGAATCAGGATTGACTCACCTACTGTGTTCGTATATGTGAGCAAAAAACAGGTCCAGATGTTCTGCAGTACTACAGCTGCTGCTTCTTAATAATCAGGACAACCACGTCACTCAAGAGTATTTTATTAAGTGGTTAGCCTTTCCTCTATCATAGCCTTTCAGTATTCAGCCTGATTGCCAAGTTTTCAAAAGCATTTGTTCAAACTTAGCTCAGGTGAAACCGCCGGTACCTAAAAGGAATACGTGAGATTGTCCGTTGCTCTGATTGCTGACCTATTACATGCAGAGGCAATTTGAACGACAACGATTGGTCCCACCCACAGGCTTCAACTCTGCCTATTGAGTGCCCTCAGACTATACATTTGATGTTATAGTCTGGCTTGTCAGGCTCATTATTTTAGCATGTTGTGCAATAACTTAACATTGTGTAAATTAATTTATGTTGACAGAACCTAATGCATTTTGGGTAAGACAGCAAATTGCGTATACAACTCCAGAGCAGAAGGTGGCAGTAGTGTGCGAGTTGGGAGTTTTAGAAACTTTACTTCCAGAAGTTCGTACACAGTGGTCGTTGTGGAAGGTAAGCTAAGTCCTTTACTTGACTTAAAAATAAACCACTGTCATAAATATATAGCCACATCATATTTGTATGTATGTGTGTGTGTGTGCGTGTGTGTGTGTGTGCATATATATATATATATATATATTACATATATATATATATATATATATTACATATATATATATATATATTACATACATATATATATATATATATATTACATATATATATATATATATATATATATATATATATTACATATATATATATATATAAAACTACATTTTTGAGCCTCTAATAATGACATGAAATGGGTTTACACTGGAGTTGGTTGAAAACCTGCTGCATCTAAAGGGTCCTTTGTGTGTTAACAGATGATAATGATGTTTCTCGTATTCTATTTCTATGTGAGCTAAAGACTAAAGGATGAACTATTAACAAAATGCAACAGGAAGTTACATTCTTCATAATAATTTTCTGGTTTTGCTCTCTTTGTTAGACAGAACTTACATTTTTCAGATGAAAAAAAAAACTGAAAAAAGACAACAATAAAAACACCTTAAAACAGGAATGCAAACCATTTACAGCAGCAGAGCTCTCAATAAAGTAGCTGATATCATATAACTAAAGCATAGCACATGGCCTATACTTGACAACAAAGTTGTTTCCACCAGCTGTAGACTTTAAACAGACTCAGATGACGAGGCCTTTTGATGATGATTACAGTTTTTGACCCTCGTTAAAGAGATGAGGTGGCTGCTGATCATTAGAGCAACTTTATTCATGTGAAGTGAAAAGTCAAAGGTGTTATCAGCTGGTTGTAAATGGCAATGATATATACTGCCAGACTGCCAGGGTGGTATAGATAAAGTGGCCTCTAGAGAGAGCTGGGATGGCTTGTGGAGAGATAGGGAAAGACAGAGCAGCTCGCAGCTCAGTGAGGGATGTGGAGGAGAGAGGATGGGGGTCGGTGGTGCTCACAGCAGGCTGACTGAAGAACTGATACACATGGAAACAGTGAGCTGAGCTTTACTGTGGCCACTGGGAGGGCAGGAACATAAGGACGATGAGTCACAAGCTCACAGCACAGGAATGACCCCTTCTCAGAGAGATGTCTCTTGGGAAATTGTTCAGTGAAGACAGCGAGGGGGCAGGAGACGCCTTTCTATCGATGGCTGTAGTGACATTCTCTAACCTTCTCTGTGTCTGTGGACACAAGGGGGATTGTTTATAAGCGTATTAAACCATAAATTCTGAAACACTGTTGGACAATGAGTAGGAGGCATATATGAAGCTGCCAAGTTGCCAAGCTGATAACATAGTGTAGATAAAGGGAGGCTTTGATGAGCAATTCATTTCCAACTCACAGCAGACTGTGTAGATGAAGTCTTAACATAAGGTATCCCCACCAACATGACCTTGTAGGATTTAAGTGCTCCATATGAACCCGCAGTCAGGTAACCCAGTTAGCACCATTTAGTAGGGAAATCAGGTTGGGGCATGGACAATGTAATGTGATAGATATCAGGTCAGAGACCACGGAGCCGATATGTGAAGAGGAGGAAACGGTGAGCACTGAAAATAAAATGATTTGATGCAGATGATTGCTGAATTTCCATTAAAAACCTTGCTCTGCTGTGTGCCTCATTTTAGCAGAGACATGTTTATTGGTTGATCTTGGATTTATAAGGTAAGAGGTAATACTCTGCCCTCATCTTATAGGTTATAACATTTTGGGAGATATCCTCATTTGCTTTCTAGTGGAGAGTATAGTAATATAGCTAGCCTGGCTCTGATCAATGGTAAGAAAATCCCCCTGCCAGCACCAATAAAGCTCACGAATTAAGACGTATATTTTTGTCCAATTTGTGCATAACATGAGATGGCAATCTACTGTTCATTTTGCCCAGTAACCAGCTGACAGGGGCGTATCTACGGGGTGGCCTGGGGTGGCATGTGCCATCCCTGAAATCTGATTGGCCACCCCAGGTGCCATCCTGCATGATGGACTATCTGATCATCAGATGTGACTTGGTTTGCTATTTTACCTCTGACCTGAGGGATAGTATTGGGCCAGAATGCTGTTCAGCATGAAATACACATCCATCCATCCATCCAACTTCTACCACTTATCCTCACATAGTCGCCTATCCCAGCTGTCTTAGGGTGAAAGGCAGGGTACACCCTGGACAAGTTGCCACCTCACAGAATACAGACAACCACTCACACATTCACACCTACGGTCAATTTAAATCAGCCAGTTAACCTAATCCCCATGAACCCACACAGACACGGGGAGAACATGCAAACTCCACACAGAAAGGCCCCGGGCCGGGAATCGAACCCGGTACCTTCCTGCTGTGAGTCAACAATGCTAACCACTGCCTCCCTGAAATACACATTTGTTCTGTTAATCACATTTCAGTATTTGTAAAGTCAACCTGTTGACGTTATTTATTTATTTATTTAGTTTGATTTGGTGGACACTTTATATGATTTATATTTTTTTTTCATAAAAAAAATAAAAGATTAAGCCTTTGTGTTACACTTGTACTGTCCCATTTGGTTGTGTCATGATTACAAGTAACAAGTTTATATTTCAGTTCATACTAACATGTAAGATATAATTTTAGTAGTCAAATTAATCTTAAATTCACCTAATCTTGCTGGCCACCACTGCATGACATAGTTCCCCACTTGGGCCACCCCTGCAAAAAAAGTCTGGACAGGCCACTGCCAGCTGAGACTCCAGGAAGTTACTGGTCTTGATTTGACGTGAATGCAGTTTAATCTGAAAGCCTAACATCTCACGCAAACACTGAAAGGTGCATCTGCACCAGGTGCAGAGAGGTGTGACAGATCGTTGGTAGCTGACAACCTGTGAATGAGACCGGGCTGAAATATGTGTCATATGTGTCATTTGTTGTACTTGTGCAGTGACCTGACACTCTAAGTAAATTCTATTCAACATTACACACTGTCACTCAAGGGTGACACAGAATTATGTGGGAAACATATAGTGGCCTCAAGAAAGGAGGCCTTTTGCACTAATAAGTTTATGCACAGAAAAGTCCCTAGCAACAGCCTCAGTTCAGCTGCCAGCAGGTACTTCATGCCAAGCATGCAGCACATAGGGTATAAAGCCACCATGACACTAAGCCTGTATTGGAAAAGGGTTGGATGCAACGTTTCAGATACGAGAAATGAACCTTGATGTGACAGATCATTGTCCAGATTGAGACTCATGCCAAATATAATGTTCCAGTTTATGTCGAAGGCCTGAATAGTTTGGATAAACTACTGAATGATTATGTCAGCAGAGGAGATGCAACGCTATGTTTGGATGCTATGTGGGAACTTATTTCCTGCATGGCTCACCATGCTCACTCACCGAGTATGTGTGTAAAGCGAGTTCTGAGTGATCTCAATGTGGTATCTGGTAAATAAGGTTTTATTCACTCTGTGAAATGTGGATGGGAGGCTTTGTTGCTACAGTGATGACAGCCTCAGGGAGCAACACTGGCACGGAAACAAGTGTGTATTACTGTTGGGAATTTCAAATCTACGTCGCTACCCTATAGATGACCTATTTCTTTTTGAGGTGCAATTCTTGATCATGCAATAATGACCAAATTAGGTTTGAATGTTTGGTAGAACGGTTCCGCCCACGGTCATTTTTAACAATTACAGAAAAATAAATGAGACCATGAAGAACATGCAAATAAGAATAATGAGAGATTTAAAATTGGTTATAGAAGCCACATGTACAACTGGAAAAGTGTGATTTCCATTTTAGATCCAAACACGTTCTCTCATTAAGAAACTGAGTCGGACTTTCAGCTTCCCAGTGAGAGCACAGTGATTAAAGAGCAATAATTATACAGTTATAAATAAGCCTCCATTTTAAAGCAATTACAGAATAAATGCTGTGCAAATGTTACAAATGCAACTTAACAATTTTGTAGTGGAGAGCTGGTGATGATTGTGACTGTAATGGTCCATTTTATGAGCAAGAGCCATGAAAGTTCTTCACTCAGTACGACTAAAACTATGCCTTTAAAAAATTCAAAAGGCAAAATTAGTCATGATAAATTCAGTGTGAAAATCTCTGCCCGGACAGTGCAGTCTTTCCTCCTTGACTCCTGAAGCTGCTGTGAAAATAAATGTTTTGGCATCAATAAAATTTTTCCTAATTTGAATAGAATGAAAAATAATTGAAAATCTAATCTTCTGTTCTTTGGTGATGTAAAAGTGGGATTAATGGGTCATGCGCACTAAGCCAAATTGCAATTTAATGAGTTGAGTCACCCTGACTGTTTAGTGTGTACAAGTCATTATCACTGACATTGATGTGCTTGTTAAATACCCCAGTATTGTCTCATGCAGCGCCCTGATTCTTGGCGGTGCGACCGATGGTGTCTTCAATAATTCATCTGCTCTCTGACTTAGTATGAAGAACTTACTGAACTATCTGAATAAATAAATGTCTGTCTGTGTTTCATCTGTGTTATCTGTTAACTGAATTTAAGAACCGTCTTTGTGATTTTATGTGAAATATCTGTTGTTTTCTTCAGGGACCAGGTTGCATTCTCCATCCAAACACACACATGCACCTGCAAACACAAAGCACACTGCAGTAAAAGCATCCACACACCTCAGGGAGACGAGACTGTAGAGAGTCTTTGTACTTTCAGTCATGGGTATTTATCCATGCCACCACAAACAACGGCTGCCCGACCAGCAGGTCCTTTTGAACCTTTCTGCCTCTCTTTCTGAGGTTCGAGCCAACATTCTCTTGAGCAAACCTGGACCAAAAATCAACAGCAGGCTGGAGTTGGGACTTGCGCTGGGCTGTGTGTTATATCTGCCTGCCATAAGACTCTGAATCTGGAGGGGCTCCTGCACGGAGATGGATCTGTCTCTGAGGCGGGGTGGTGGGCAGCGGCGGCAGCCAGCTGTCTGTGTGATTTACCAGTGTGTGTAAATCAAGAGCGAGTCTATGCTCGACCAGCCAGCCTCATTTCAATCCCTCTACAAATCACACCACGCAGGCAGCATGAAGGGGGAGAGCTATAAAGGCACCCCAAAATAATCATCCTCCGCAACTCTCTTTCTTATTCATTTATTAAGAAGATTAGATATCTGACATCCATCATAAAAGACAGTAAAAATATGGTTCTGCCTTTCTAGAAGGTTTGCCAATGTTAGTCATGTCACACGCTGTCCGTCCCATTCAATGCAGGAGCAATATTTGAGGTGTATGTTTACAAAATTAGAGAAAGCAGCTCACTGAATAACAGAAGCAGAGTTTACACAAATTTTTATTTGTGATGTGTAAAAAAATGGGTATTGAATTAACACATCTCTTGCCACCCTATGTTGAACTAGATATTAGAGTGAAGCAATGGCAGGGAGCTACATAGTGATTCACTACCAGCAGATTAATACACAGTTCCGGTGAGGAAGTTGCATGAGCACCGAGGGAGGAAACAGACGATGAAGGTCCCACCTACACACACACACACACACACACACACACACACACACACACACACACACACACACAGAGAGATAAAAGATGTTTGGAGACAATTAACTCCTCTAGAGCCCCTACACAGAGCTGCTGGTCAATAACAACAATGTCAGGTTTAAAAGAAATAATACTAGTAGTATTTTAAAAGCTCCTCATGTCCCTTGTGTCAAATATAGTTCAACCACACTGCAAGCTTCTGCACTGCAGTTTATCTATGAACAAAACAAGCTCAGTATTCAAAGGTGGCCCAAAGGCACATTTATTGGGAATAAACACATTTAAAACAAAAATAACTGTGTGTTTTTTCTCTGGGCACTGGAAAAGTCCAAACATGAAGTCAGAGTTCATCAGTATTCTTAAGGAACAGCGCCCAGCATTAATGAATTCAGGCAAGCATCCACTTTGTCAAATGGCTTTAATAGAGGGCTTCCCATTTTCATGAATGGTCTGTTATAGATTTATTCAGATGGGATTGAGATGGAGTTACTATGGTCCTGCAAATCATCTGCACTGAGATGCTAAGATTGCTCTCTGCTTGTCTTTTAAATTGTTTTTGGAGGCACTTAAGCTATGCCTGATCGGATGGTATTTACTTCTGGAAGATCACTGGATCGTGTCCATTTCGTGGTATCATGGGCACTTCAAGGGAGCACATGTGCAAATCAATTAAATTTATGTCGAAAATAAAATACACTTTACAAACATGCACAAGTGGGGCACCAAGGCATTCTGAATCTGAGCAGTATAAAAACATTAACAAAAGACTGGAGCGACATGGCAGCTATTAACAGCAAGCAGAGTCATTATCCACGCAAAGAATCAATTACAAATTGAATTGATAAAGCGCCTGTAGGGGCAGTTTTGGCAAAAACGGGATGCTGAATCCTTTTAGGCTCTGAGAGCTAATTCGAAAGCACAGCCACCTGGAAATAATCCAATATCCTTTTCATTCAGTGGCACTCATATATGGCCAAACCTAAGTGCAATATACATTAGCACAGTAGGTGGAAAGCACACCGACCTTTAGGGAAACTGCTGAGTTGCTGCACTTGTTCAACAACCTGCTCATATGTCAACCAATGACATATCAGGTACTAAAACACAGTGTCACCATTTAGTCATGTTTCTTAATAATTAAAGTGACCTCTGGTGTGTTGAAATGGTGAAATTATCTTGTTAAATATTGCCTCATCAGCGACATTGAACCGGTGCTAGAAAACAAATGCCCAGACAGTTAATGCTGATGGTTAGCAAACACTGAAAGTGTTTTGATTATGTGCAGACTTGTGTGACATAAGAGTGCTTTTTACAAAGCATTAAAATGTTAAAATTCACAGGAAAAAGCCCAGCATCACATCTGAATGGTTCCAGTGGAAACAGGGAATCTCAATTTCCCAGAAGCTCAGTTGTAATTAATTTATTCACTAACATCAAAATAACAACATTAATTAGGAGAGAGCAACTCAGTAATGTTTGGGGGAAAAAGGTTTAAGCACCACTTTAGCAAAATGCTATAATATAATGTTTTAGTCATCTGCATTTATGATGGTGTGAAGGGTAAAACTGCCAGCCACGAGGAGAGCATGATTGTGGCCACTTAACAACAAACTCGCCATTATCACACGGGAATTTTTGTAATTAGCCAACTTGCTAAAGCACTTTCTAGAGGAAAAGCAGCACGGACACAATAAGTCTACAAATTGAGATTCACGGAAATTGTTCTCAGCGGCCACTTTTGCAAAGCAAATCCCAAAAATAATGGTGTGTTGGAGTCCAGCGTAAATATACCAGCCCTGAAGTGTTTGGATACAGAAAACTGGACCATCTAAATGACTCTGTCCTCTCCATTTAACAGAGTATGTTTGGTGAATTGTTATCCTATGATGTGTTATAATTGAGAGGCTGTTGGTGGGATGGAAAACACAATGACTGAAGGTTTTGGACAGTAGTGTTTGGCAAAATGACCTTCAGTGAGTAGTGGCAATTTCATTAACTAGCAGTGGCGTATGTAGACTTTTTGCACAGCAGGGGTGAAAACAAGAAAAGGGCACCTACAGCATGTTCTCGCCACTGAAGAGGGCAGATGTTTTTGTCACACAAGAGGGCATTTTATTATGTTTTAACCAACCAGAAGACAGTTTACTGTGTGTTTTTTTTTCCACCCATGAGAGCAATTTTGTGTTTTGCCAACCAGGTACGCTTCAGCACGTTTTTGCCTCCAAAGAGGTCACTTCAGTGCACGTTTTTCAAAAGTCCGGCTACGAGTGCACACCACTTTCCACTAGCATTCAGTTTAGCATTGGAAGATAAATACTGTTCATTACAAAACTAATTATGTAACTTACTGTGAAACTAATGTAACCCAGTTTAAACAAACTACTACAGGTATTAAAAATAGTACAATAACAATATTCAAGAATTTGTTTAAACGGACAGTATGTAATTTTTTTCTCCCATCTGGTTAAATTTGACTTTGCATGCAATGCAACATGGTTGGAACTACGGTAAGCAGAATGGGGCAACTCCCAGGCGGCCACTATCACCGCGGATCCCCAGCCCCGGCCAGGAGCTCCAGTCATTTTTCCCCGGACCTCCACAGCCCTCCTCCGGTCCAGAGGACTTCCCGGTGAGCCGCGGCCAGCCGTGGACAGGCATGGGGCGTTCCCGGGCAGCCACTCACTGCGGATCCCCAGCTCGGAGCTCAGTCATTTTATGGCCCTTTTACGCTTTTTTGGCAATGGGGATTGGGCGTGGCATAAGTATGGTCTTGTATTATGGCCAAAAGTGCAGTGCAGGAAAGTAAAACTGGTGTCTCCACCTTGCTTCTCTGTGAAAAGTGAATTGCAAAACGTGGAAATGCATTTTGTCCTATGGGTACCAGCAGGTAGTGCTTTATGTCCCTCTCGGCAGTTCGTAGTTTTTGATAGACTGGAAAGACATGGAAGCCTCCGTATGAGCGACCCGCTCTATGTAAAGACAGATAACTGATTCTTCACCCAGGAGGATAAGTCAGATTGTTGGCATATGTTATTTTACACCAACGAGGATCTATTTATGAATGAAGACGTTGATTGGAGGTGATAAAATACTTAAAAAATTACATAGTGTCCCTTTAACAAGCCATTTCAATCTCGAAGTGAGTTTTAAATACTCAAATAAAGTTGAGATTAAATAAATAAACAAATAATTGCACAATTGACTGTGATGAATGGAGCAGGCTCATCTGAGCTGTCCAGTCTGACACTATGGAGTGCATCAGTTTATGGCCTCCAGTTGATGTAAATCACAACATCTGCATGACACCAGAACATAGTTTTCCAGGCGAGAACAGCGGAGTCCCTTCAAGCAGCAAGCCAGCACTGTTGCACACAAATATGTAAGAAGGAGCTGAACTCTTTGTGATGAATGACAGCCATATCATCAATAAAACATCATGTTTGAATAGAAAATAAAATCTCAGAGGGCGTATTATCTGTCTTGACTGTGTGATGCAACATGAAGGGATTCTTAGTGGTGTCCCAAATTTAAATTCCCAGATCCTCCAGCAGTACAGCAAAAGGCAAACAACTTCTGCCCCTCAGCGTCCACTGTTTCTTGGCTCTATTTGGAAATATGACATTGATAAAAATTCTGTTTATTCACCCCATATAGTTAATCCACTGTGTCTGCAGCCTAAATCCACTAATTGGTCAGACACAGGAAGAGTCAACAGAGCCTAAGTAATCCAGAGCTGTAAGTGAGGCCCTGTGATGTAAAGCAGCGTCTGACTGGAGGTAAATGAGCCAGTTCTCACCCTGCTGACTTGGCTGGATCCTCTCCAGATAGCACAGCCTCGCACACAACTGCCTCTAACCAAGCTCTGACAGAGACTAATGTCCCAACATTAAGCACCCTGCAACACTTTACATTTGACCATAACCTTGGTTTGTTTTCTCCCTGCACTGATACGGTTTTACAATAAAGCGAGTGTTCTTCGCAGCTCGGGGGTAGAAAGATAGACAGACATATCTCCTGCTTTCATATTCATTGGCTGTAAATATTTTAGGAGCCGGACCAAAGTAAACACTGGTCAGTCATATGTTTGTCACTGCTTCCTGTGTAATTATGGTTGAGGCTTTGCAGCCAAACTGAGCATTAAGAACATGCACAGTGCAATGCTTGGCTTTGTGGACAGTAAGCAGTTTTTGGTGTGTGCCAAACATTAAAAAAAGAATACAAATAATTATTTGGCTTCCTGTGCTTTGTCTAATAATGATGTTTGTCTACACAGAGAAGAGAAGTTAAAGTGCAATTGAGTTATTTCCATTGGATAACAGATCAGATTTATAGAAAAATAATGCAATGAGTATCCTAAAGTGTAAGTCTACTGTACTGACAGCATAAAAGGTAACACACAAACCTTACCCAGCTAAAAATAAAACTGATTTAAAGCACTCAAGAGGGAAAAAAGTCTTATCTGTTCTTTCCTTAGGGAAATTAATTAATCAACTCCTTAACACAAAATAAATCTCTCTGCTTTGTAACAATTTGTGTATCATTTCTGTGACGAATTTAATTAGGCTGCTGTGGTGGAACACATCATCCTGATGAATTACAGAGCGAAAAAGAGAAACAGTCTCCATCATGGTCTGTAAGACGAGGCAATTTCACCACAGGAAACTTGTACATTATAAAAATAATCACATTATTGCTTGGCAGATTCTTATATCAGTCAAAAAACTTGTATTACAAGTTTGCACACAATTTCACCGGACCGAATCTAAATGGATTTGCTCTAAGGTTATCCATCCATCCATTATCTACCGCTTATCCTCATAGGGTCGCGGGGGGGCTGGAGCCTATCCCAGCTGTCTTAGGGCAGAAGGCAGGGTACACCCTGGACAAGTCGCCACCTCATCGCAGTGCTCCAAGGTTAGCCTACTTTAAAAAAAATCACATTATAAGTCTAGACCATAATCAGCTGATGAGGGAGGAGAGCCAGCCAAGACACTAGTTAACCACATTCATATTCATATTTGATAGAGGGAATGCTCTGCAAAAACATCTGCATACTGTACATACTGTTTTGTTGCTGATTTATTTACATTTTCAGTTCCGGCTCCTGCTGTGGGTTGGATTTTTCTGTTTATGCATATAAATTAAGTTGACAATTTAATGAGTTGTAGGGGCTTAACATAAACATGTTTAAAATATGAGTGCTTTGGTGTGCTGATGAGTCTTCAGAAGTGTGTTACCATCAGCTGCAGCTACGGTAGGTCATTAATGTTTGTGGCTTTTGGGGTTCAACTGATTATAAAACAGGATGAGATACAATCATTTCAGAATAAATGTTTTTTTTACTCTATACTGTACTGTATATATTAACAAGCTTCTGGCATGTGAGGAGTGGTTGCTAATTTAGTTTTTGCTCTCAGTAACACAAAGTCAGGGCTACAAGTTGATCTAAAAAAACAAACTCTGACCTGGATGATTTACAGTAGATCAGGAGCATTAGTGAATTAACACAACTAGACTAATGTTCGCTAGTTTGCAAAGTTCACGGTGCAATAGTTGGGAGGTCGCCATCTTGTTTTCTAGAATAGAATAGTTTTTTATTCATCTTCCCTTGAGGGGAAATTCACCTGCCACAGCAGCACAGACAAAATCACAGACACATTGCAGTAGCTAGAAAAAACCATGCATATGTGAAAAATGTGCACAAACCCCCATCTGTAGAGGGGCGTGCATATCTGTTACCAGGTGCAGTGGTACACATCCATGTCTGTATTGAAGTAAGATCAAAGTTAAAGGCCCAGCGGTGCTTTCAACTCATGTCATTAGAGTTAGTTTGATAATCGATTAATCTGTTGATTATTACTCTGATTAACTGATTAGTAATCAGATCTTATTCAAAATATGTGTGTAAAAAGCCAGTATCCAAGAAGAAGAAAGTAATGGGTACACGTGGAATATGTGAATCTCCTCACATCTTTGCACTACACTCACACACAGAGGGATGAGGAGAGCTTTTATGAGCTGCTTTGGGCTAGTGTTAAGGAATTAAACAGGGCATAATTCCCTCTCTAACATATATTTTTTATTTCTGTGAAAACACCTCCTCCAACTCGGTTTTATCACATTTCTCACAAAAACCTTTTTTGACCTGATGCTGAATGAATGGGTACATGAATACAAATTCAGAGCAATGACCTTTGATAAACTTGCCATAGTTGTCACAACACTGATTTCATACTCATTATATGAGTGGAACTATGACCACATTCTCTGCTTTATCTGGAGACCCTAATACTAATCTGTCATGTACAGTCATCAAGTGATAGACAGCAGCTCTTATAAGAAAGAAAGGCAGTCTGACTTAATGGACTACATGTTTCTTTCCATCCAAAATGTATTCAGCTTCACAGTGATAACAGTTCTGAGGCTGCAGATAATGTGTGGTTATCACCAGACATTCTCTGCGGGTGCAGCTTCGGGTCTCCCATTATCTGTTGAGCAGCAGCAGAAAGTCCTTTTAGAAGGTATCACAGACTGTCTGGTCTGGACTCTATTGTCCAAAAGGACTGGTCTATCAAGCGAGTTCTGAGGACACATTTTTACTTTGAAAAATAAACCAAAACACTTTATGGAGAAAACAACATGTTGGCCTGTTTCCACCAAGCAGTCTAGTCCAGTCCAGCTCAGTTCATTACATAGTTGTTTTTGTGTCTACATCAGTAAAAGATGTAGATGGCACTAATAGTACCACCAGGTTTCAAGCCAGTTAAAACTCTGCAAACCATTTGATTGAACCATTGATTGGTCAGAGAGTGACATGGACATCCTGCACAAAGCCACCATTTTTAAGATAGCATCAATCGCACATTTTTCTCACAATCACATTTTTTTAAATGGTAGCTTGCAAAACTATGCTATACACAACGTACTACACCATACAACTGATGAAGTGCAGATGTTCCTCAGAGCTGCGATTATGTCAGTATTCGATGCACCCAGCTAACAGACAGGGACACATTTGCACTGGACCCTTCCTCCCTTCCTCCTCCCTCCTTTATCCTCACATCTTTTCTTCCAGCCAGTGGGATCTCAAGGGTTAAATTCCTGCACTTTTTTGATAACAAGTACCTTTTTTATTATATGATGTTACTGACCAATAAATAATTGAAAATGGTCTCCAGCTATACCATAACCCTCCATTCCAGTTATTTATTGCCACATACCCCTCAGTTACCTTTGAACCAAGCTTCACAAAGGAAAACAGGTGCTGCATTCAAAGCTGCTACTCAGTACATATAGGAGTCGGGCTTATGAGGTTACCTTGACAATTATGCATTTGTAGACATCCTCATAAATATTCATAACCGGTGGCTGGACCTCAGTGTTGACACTGCAATCATGCAAATTGCTCCGGTTACGCATCATGAATATCTAACACATATATGGATCATTTACTGGCATTAATGAGTGAATTTACAGAAATAAATAGATTAGGCAGCAGCATGTAATTTGAATGCTTGAGCAGCATTTAAAATATAAGCACAAAAGCATTTCAGATCTCTGTGATAATATTGTACATAAGTGCGACACATTTATATTCCATTCACCTGTAAGCCACAAAAGGAGGAGAAAGAAGTAAATGTTTGAAATTAGCTGGAATTCCTATATTTTCTCAATGATGCTACAATTAGAAACACATCAAGGACAATTCTCTATTTTCTCTCTCCTCTCCCTTCAAATCCTGTATGTAAATATACCACATAAATGACAGGTGCATCCCAGGATATCAAACATGTCTGACTAATTCTGAATAATTTCCTGTGCCGGGTGACAAATTCTGCCTTCCTCCTGCACTATGCATAGCCGGCAAGCATAGGCATGCATACAAAGTAGGGTGGAGATTTAGCCTGGCTTGCCGTAGCGTGGCTCCCCGCCTCCCAGCAAACTGCCCCACAATTCCCTCCATGCCTTCCTCTCCCTCCATCTCCCTCTGACATAAAAGGGCATGTCCTCCGAGGTTTCTGTCTGTCCCTCTGTGCCTGTCAAGGCTCCATGTCCCTGAGAGACATTTACAAAAATAAAAAAGTGTGCAGTGGTATGGAAGAAAACTTTTCAGATTTCACAAAACAGTCAGATTGGGGAGAATATGAATCATCACTGCTCGTGGTGAAGGCAGAATAACTTGTTTACTAGCTACAACAGAGTCCCTATAGCTCCTTACTCATCATCCCGCTTGGCCTCTCCTAACATTCAACTGCCAGAGATTAAGAGGAATCGTAAGCCATACCTGAGTAACTGAGATAAAAACTCAGCCGGGAAAGAAAGTTGTGAGCTGGCAAGCCGCAGCCTTGCATTGGTAAGTTTGTGCGCAGGTCTCGTGCCAAGTTGTGAATCAGAGCTGCGGGCCAAACAGAGGCCATGACTCACGCTGTAGTTCAGCACTCAGAGTTTGCTCAGAGGCCCCAAAGTGTTGTAAGAATAACTTGATGATAATGATAATGATAAGGTAATGTACTGTAAAAACATTCATGAACTGAAAGAAGCACAGAGGATGACCCTGGGTTTAATGAGGGGGTTCATGTCAGCTGTTTTTTTTTAGTTTCTGAGAAAAGCAGGCATAAATGATGACCGAAGACTTCTTCATTGCTAACAAATATGACTAAAATCTCTTCTTAGTAAGCATAAGCACTGCTTAGCAAAGCAATTAGTTTGCCTTGTATTCATAGTCAAACAACATTTAATAGCGGCTCCTTATTATTTATTTAACAAATAGGAACAAATTTCCATAGAAAACCAATTCCACATTCTTAAATAAATGAGAAACCACATTATATGATCGTAAAGAATGCACAATTTATGAACTTAAACAAAGAATAAGAAGTAAGAGTGTGAGAGTAATTTTAGTCTTGTCTGGCACTGAATGCACTTCTTCTGGGATGCTTTTGTCTTTGTTGTGGCTCTGTGCGGTACTTAGGTGAATTTAAATTATTAAAGGTAACTAACTTTACATGAATACAAATAAATTTTATAATGGCTTAAGCCATTAAAAGACTGTCACATCCAGACTGCTCTTGCTGGAGACATTATACTTTGGCTCATAATGCATGAAGCCAAAGGACTATCAACAGAGAGACAATATGTAGTGACAAAGGTTATAAAATGTCGTAGACTGTGGTGTTTTTGCCTTAAAGCTGCTCAGATCGTTGGTGCTTTTGCTTTAAATTGTTTGAGTTGATACTGATGGGCTGAATCTGAATCAAACTACATTTACTCCAGGACACTGTGAACTGTCAAGAGCTGAAAGTGAGCCCTCAGCTGCCTGCAGTCAGACTTGTCAAAACAATCTAACTTCAGATCCTCTGCAGAGACTGACAGATGGTAAGGTCAGAGGCAGCTAAAGATACACTACAAACAGGCTATATACAGAAAAGAACTGTTCATCAAAACATCATATGTGAGTTTTCAGGTACCTTGGGTCAAATTCTGACTTGGGCCCTGAAATCAGTGTAACCAGCCGTATTTGAAAGATTTCACCCTGACAAGGCAAACAAAGGGCAAACCACAATTTAAATCATGCTCATATTGATTTTTTTTCCATGTGATCATTGACGGTACACCATAGACTGTAAAAAGAATGGACGTCACCTATTGGTTTGGGGGAGTCCTTTTTGTGCTCCTATCATGGGCATTTGAACTGCGCCATCTTGGATTTCAGTGGGCGTGTACTTTCCATATATGGAGGAGAGGCAGTAACTTTACGGGTCAGCCGGCCGAAATCCCGCCCACTGAACTCACGTTAACCGCACCGAACTGAGCTAGCATAAGGCTAATCAGCTAGGATAGGCTAACAAGCAGCGACAGGCAGCAAAAACATATCATAATGCTGCTGCTGTGTTTTAAAAATCACCTTTTCAGATTGAGAGTTTTTAGGTGGAGCTACAGGGTTTGGTGGAGTTGGGGGGATTCTTTTGTACTATTTAACTGTGAAACGATCATTTAACATGTTAGTTACCGTGTTTCAACACTGCCTCCATCCATTAACGTTTATCCAGCACAGCAGCCTCTTTCTGATGGAGCATCTCTGTCCATACAATGTCAGACTTTTTAAACAGAACAATGATACGAAATAAGGTTGTATTCCCACATGAAACAGACACAACATGCTCTGGTCATCTATCTGTATCAGCAGGGATCATGAGTCGGCAATAAAGTCTTTATAAGCCAGCGGCAAAATATGCTGACACATACCAATAAGTGGCAGCATCCAAGTAAACTGTATTTTATACAGCCTATGGGTATTGGGTAAAATAGTACTAGATATTTACACAACAAAAAAAATGCAACACACAAGGAAGCCGGAGTACCCGGAGAGAACCCATGCAAACACGGGGAGAACATGCAAACTCCACATCGGGAACCGGGTACCTTCTTGCTGTGAGGCGACAGTGCTAACCATTGCACCACCGTGCCGCCCACACACGCTATATTGCCAGAAACAAACACAGACCCCTGGGTGTAGCCTAGCCTAGCTCAGACGACGCTTTAGCAAAGAGCTAACTGCTGGTAGCTGTCTGTAAACCTGTCACTCAACGTAACCACGCCCTAATTTATGCACGAATTTTAAGCCTAAATAACACTAAAACGGTTGTGGTAAAAAAAAATTCCACCCCCCTCACAGTGTTCACAGAGGTGGAGACTATCGGTAGAGACCAAAAAATTAAAATGTACCAGGCTGTAAATATGTTTTTTAAAGCTGTAAAGTCGGTCAATGGAGAATTGCTCACTTCCGGAGCCAGCCCCCAGCGGCCGGACGGGAATTGCAGCTTTTTGAACGCAGAAGTAGTCCTCACTTGGAGAACCCACAACTGCCCCCTTGTGGTACGCACACCAGAGAGACAATGCATCAGTCATGCTTAGCTAGCATGATTTTGTTGGCAGTAGTTAGCCTAACATTAGGTAGCTTATATTTGTGTTGTTTGAATCTGGCTTTTCGATCTGAATGTCCTGCACAAACCCGTTTGTAAATGAAATTGTAGGCGTTAATGCTAAAGCATCAGACCATTTTATGTCTTCTAATTCAGAACTATTAATATCATCAGATAACTTAAATTTTGTAAAACAGAAACAGTTTCAAACATTTGCAAATAGTACTCAGGTAGTATGATTATACAGTTCATTTTGGGTTTTTTAAATGTGTGAAATGGGTAAAAATGTGACACTGCTGAACTAATTCTATTTCTTATTTTCTCCACTCCCATGTCGCTTTGCCTTGCAGTAACCTGTCTGCTTCCAGCTGGCTATCCGAGGCTGGAGCTGCGTGCACGTCTATTACAGTCCTCTACATCCCCCCCCCACTTGGCAAAATAATATAACGTCACAGCCTCAAATTTCACTGCTACACAGATGACATCCAACTCTACATGTCAACCAAAGCTTCACTTCCACTACCCACTCTACTCTGCCATCTGCCTGACAGAAATTAAATCACGGATGCAAACTTTCTCACCTACATTGTGAAAAATCGCACTCATGAGCCAACATCCTGCACTAAATCCACCCATAGCATCATCCTCACCTTTGACAACTGCACCTTACCCCATCCCGACACACCCACAACCTTGGAATCATCTTCAACAGTCAGTTTAAGTTTAATCGACCACTTCACCAAGACCACGTTTATCTGCTCCCCTGTGATTTTACTGTTTTCTGTGTTTTTTGTGTCTTGAAACGTAGTGTGTAGGAGTATAAAATGTCATGATAGAAATAAAATTCTTACTTTTAATTATATAATAATATGCATGAGAAATAAAGAAATTGAAAAACTATTCGGCAATAATAAATATCCACTTATAATGACATGGACACGTTACTATAAGAGGTTTTCACTATGTATTGCTAGTGCTTCTCTTTATATGGGCATTATGTCTTTGAAGCACATTGTACATATCTGATGAACAGTGTGCATCAAACAACAGATGAGAGATGAATAGACCAGTGACGGTTAGAGTAGAGTTACCGTCGCCCAAATTTGCACGTTTAATGCCGGTTAACTACGTTAACACACTGAATTTGACAGCCCCTGTTAACATGCATACATTCTGCACAAATTGGACCTTTTCTTTGCAAATGAGTCTCATTACAAAAACAGTCCAATTCACAATGATCAGCACCAACAGACATTTGTGTATGAAATACATTTATAAGGGGCATACACACACTGGACTGAAGTTTTAAAGAATGCACTTTGGTATCTTTAGCAAAACATCTTTTGTGAATCAAACTTTCAGACAGTGAAATTCATGGTATCAGTAGCCACAATACATTCTTTATCAATGTATTGCTAACACTAGCAAGCTAAGCTAATTAGCCTTCACTTTCCATTAAGTTGGTACCTAATTCAGAAATGTTAAGCTAGTTAGCTTGTCTATATAGGTATTATATGATTACTATATTAAAACACTGTTAGTAAAAGTTGTCGTAAAGCTCTATCTCTGTAGTTGGTGGTCATGATGGTATTTCTCTGTAGAAAAAGCTGTAGAGAATTCAGATACGTCAGTTTGATTTTAATGGGAGAGGAAATCTCAGACTGCTGAGCAGATGATCACAGACAAGAAGAGAAGGAATAAGAAAAGAGTGTAGTATCATTTCAAAGCAGACTGGTGAGATGAACTCATTACAGGGTGAAAACAGAAGGTCCTAAATGTTAATCAGTGTTACAACAAAGGCTTCTTCCGTACTGCATGAGCAGTATTAAACCAATGTAACCATGGTAATGTGCATTACCTGACAGGGTTAGTTGTGTTTGACAGGGCAGTGGTGGCTGTTGCATTACACTGATGAGAGGTCTTGACATTCTGCTCGTCGTGTTGAGGGCAGTGACTGTGACTGGTTGTGGCTGTGCTGACATCTCTATGCAGGGATGCTGACTGTTCAACACTCTGGTCCAACCAGGTTGATGCTGATGCTGATATATGTTGTGAAGTGCAAATGCCGCAAAACATGAAATGAAAAACGTGTGATTAGAATTTGTCAATTTCTCTTAAAGATTGGGTGCTGCATATGTACTGCTGTATGTGTTTATAGGGGATAGGCAGCTGCTCAGTCAAAAACAACTTGGGGAATGAAAAAGTGTCAAGTCACACAATGAGCAAAACACACATTGAGTAAATAATCTCAAACTGGACTACCACAGTACAATGGAAAAAACTTTGATTCAATTTGTAAGATTTGGCCCGTTTATGTAACCCTGACACTCTGTTGCTCTTAATTCATCACATGGTATCATGACCCAGACTCATTTTAAATGAGCATCTCTCTCATTTTCTGAGTTTCTTGCTGAAGTCTGCTCTGTGAGTGTTTTAATGACGCTCACACTCAGTATATGGTTTAATGGGGCTCTGGAGGAAATAGAGGATGAAGACGGACATGATTAATTGATATTTTGTGTCATAAAAATGGGTGATTAACTTATTTAAATGGGTTTGTCAAAGGCAGCGGGGAAAACAAAGAAAACAACTGACCTAAAGTGTCATTTGGTAGGCAGGGAGAGTATTATTACAGTGCTTCCACTAAATCAAAGACAATGTTCGGGCTTTTTCTACAGATAAAATGCTACTTTGATATTGTTGTACTGATTTTCTACCAAACTTCACTTGCTTTATTCATCTGTTCAAAAGAACATGGTTGCCCTCGTCTCCCTTAATTGATGTGAAGGGATTACTATAATCACTGCTGCCTTTTAAATTTTTTTATTTTACAATGTTAAAAAAGAATCATTCTTACATAGCCATTTCTTTACAATGATGCATCAACCAACCTGTGAAAATGATTTTTCACAAACTTTCATTTACATTTTGACCTGTACAGTACATGACATTTCAATCTGTCATGTGTTCTTTATGAGAGGACATAAATACTAAATAAACCTAGAAATGATATTTCCTCTTCTACTGGGCAATCCAAACATCGAGATTATGTGTCAAAATAGCATCAGATATGTCCGTATTGCACATATTTTAAATCCAGACGACACATGCAATCTTGTAAATACACAAGGCCGCATCCAGCAATATTGTACACCATGACTTATGGCTCCACGATAAACCATCCTTTAAAAAGAGGAATTTCAAGCAGACAGGCAGGGGATGTATGATAGATTAGTTGTGTCAGGTTTTATATCAGCCATTTAAGTTGTCACCCTCCACAGCAAACAGCCTGGAGGCGAACAAACCTCAGCAGATTTCAGCACACTGAGCACTTTTCTCCTTCTTCAAATGCAATAAAGGCTGTGAATATGATTGAGAGATTATACATGTTTGACAAAAACAAAATCTAGAGGATAGACTACACGTAGCAGACAACACATCATCAGCCTCAACTGACACCATGTCCATTCCAGTGTGCTCTTATGTATTTGACATTTCCCCACAACATATTCATCAATATCAGCCATTCTTAATAAACCCATCCTGGATTTCTCATTGTCTCTCATTTGAGGCTCCCCTCCGGCAGCCCACCCAGCTGCATCTCCTGACACTCTAATGCTATTTTCTGCTATCAACCAGCTTATCAAATCCAGACTCCAATGATGGATAAATCTGCCTGGGTTGATGCGCTGGAGTGCCGCCTGCTGCAATCAATCAACTTGTTGCCAGGTGATTGTGTCCTGCTGGGATGCATGACATTATGGGGTCCATTTGGAGGCCCAGCTGACTTACAATGGCTCCAATCCCTCAAAGTCAATGTTCAGCATCATCATCATCATCATGGTGGTGCCATTTTCATCCCCTTATCCCTTCGGATGTATGATCCACTGTCGCCAGATGTTACACCTGTAGTTCTTAACTTGTTAACTTTTATGCTTTGCTCAAAATGGCATCTGAATTTGTTCACAGACAGAAGAAAAACAACCAGTCAGAGCTCACGAAACTTGCAAACTCCGATCAAACTGTCAAACTAGGCAGCGCTGAAAAATTCATATCAAATTTAAATCAAGATTTTGTTACTGTAATGCCTATTTCTGGCCTCAAATAAATGCAGGAACATAGTGTGAGAATCTGTAAAATGAGACAGCTGGTGGGCAGTGTTTGGCATTTCCTCTGCCCTCTGATTTCACAACAGAGGCCAGGTCACAACTGTTCTCATTTTAAACTACACTAAAATATGTTTCCGAAAGCATTTTAAGTGATATTGATCAGTGCTGCAGTTTTTGTGACAGTTTGACTGGAGTTGTGAGTGAGTGACTGACAGCTGCCCAGAGGCTCCAGCTTGGATCTGATTGCTTGTTTTTGTTCTGGCACGATAGAAACTTGCAAACGCCATCAGGAGCACTTTTTCTTTTCACAGATTATCTGTCTCATGCACTACTGTCAGGAAATAGTGCGAAGTGTTATAAAAATAACTTTTACCATATTTGACCAAGATTACCAACTGCAGCCTTAAGTGATTGTGGAGTGGTTGTATGTTCAAATCAGATCTGAAGTATTGAAGGGAGTCTGAATAGAAATAACCATTGAATGTCTGTGGGAGAAACATGAGCTTTATATTGTTTGCTATTTTCAGGCTTGACAACCATCCCCACTTGTTTCTCAAGGTGGAACATTTGATGGCAGCATGACAGTGAAAATTTCTGCACACTGCAAAGAAAAAGCAAGTTACCATCTGCGCCAGGGGATGGATGTGAAAAAGTAATTTCATAAAATCAACAAACTGTCACCTACATGCAAAACATCAATACTGGAGCTACTGGGAAATATTGTTAAGGAAGCAAGGGCAATAACATATTAAGCCTATAATAAAATAAGAGTTGTTCTTTACAAAGAATCACAAAGAAGAAAAGTCCAAAACTAGTTTTAAATAAATCCATGCATCAGTGAGGTTCATCTCCAGTCGATCTCAGGACACTGACGGCAGGAGAAGTGGTGAGTTCAAAATGTCAAATCTTGAACTGTTTGTAACTGTAATTTCTATCTGCTGCATGACAAAAACCATGAGTAGATACTTTGACATCGTAAAATAAGGATATAAAAGTGATATTTATTAATCGAACCTTAACGCAGATCTGGCAGGCAACACACGACTAAGCCACTAAGGCCTAATATAAATTCATTATTGCTCTCTTTTCAATATTTAGGAGTATCAGAACGTGGAGAGATTTATAAGAATTAATTTAGTTTTGAATTAATTAGTCAGTTTGTGCTGCTCATATAATTTTCATTTGACAATCACATCGCTAGCAAAGCAGCACCTTGGGATGTTGATGCTAATCACCTGAATGTGTGCTTTGACTTTCCAAAATATTCCTTGACACAATAAGTATATGCAGCAATGTTAGTCTAATCCAAGATAAGGAAAGCTTAATTTTCATTGCTTTTCATACATGTTTGTTTTTAAATCAGCGTGTACCAGTAGGTCCATTAACCGATTAAACACAGGATGCTGGAGGGCTGGAGTGAGAGGTGATAGCTCAGACCCTGATTAAGTCTGGAATGAAATCCATGACTGAGAAACTCAAATTAAATTATTTGTACTTAAATGATGCAGTCCCAAGGCTAATGTGGTTAATAATTGGACCACACAGCACACAAGGTTTCACATTTAATTGCATTTCACCATTGACTACACTAGCACTAAACACTAAATTGACTAAAACTAAGTAATTTAGGCACAACCTTGAGTAGATCTCACCTGCATTCACTCAAATGTTTTTCTGCCTTCACACTGGTGAAAACCTTTCTGAAATGGCTCTGAAACTGAAAAGGTAAGTCTTAAAGGTCATAGCTGGAATTGCTTGGGTGCCAGCACTAAATAGTAACATTCAGGAATAAGGACACAAAAAAAATGGGTTATTTATGACCTCTGTTCCCAGCGCAATGAGCAGAGCACACACTGTAAGCCCATGAATATTTCAGGGCAGATAAAGCACGGCATTTTACACGTAACATAATCACGCTGTCCTTTTGATTGAATTAAGGACCTTAAGTTGTGTGCGAGAGTAGCGGCTGAGAGAGATTCTGAGTCACACAATCGATTCCCTTGCCCAGGACTAGAAAATGAAGCCATTTTGCCACTGTGTGGAGCATAGAGAGAGGGATATGGAGGGGCTTTGGAGAGGGATGTAAATAAACACTGAGACAGAGGAAGAGAGAGAGAGAGAGAGAGAGAGGAGGGAAAAAGAAGAGTATCCAATGACAGAGATAAACATAAAAGGCACAAAGAAATTGAGTCTAGCTTGTGCTTTAAAATGAGTTAGACACAGTGTGCATCAAAAGCACATTGTATACTGTTGTGTTCACTGGTCTTCTAAATTGCTATTTATTATTGTATTTTTACTGCATTATTGATGTGTTACAGCAGTGGTACAGCATTTTGGAAAGTACATTTACTGGGCAAGAACATACTACCTCTTTATCTTGTGTGAGGTTGTTGTTGCTGTTGTTCCGGCTGAACATTTTAATATGATATGTTAATGTTTATTGTTATTTAGGGGTTTGTAGTAGTTTTCAAATGAGGGAACAAAGGGCAGAGGAAACATGCAGGGCAGACTCAACATAAGAAAGGGTCAACTTGTTCATCAACAAATAGTTCAATCATACAACTCTCCCTAAAAGCACAGATTCCTGTTAACTCTTTGAGTGCCAGCCACTTTTTAAAACCGAAATTGCCTAGCGCCAGTGTTTTCGTCCATTTTTCTAGACCTACAGAATATGGTCCGGTGAATTTTCACACTGCATACAAACTGCACCAGGGTTCACTTGCAAACGCACCGAGACCCCCGTTTTCAAGCGGACCAGTGTTTATTTGTTTGGTCCACACCAGAGTTTGTATGAGCTTTCATACCTGCCCAAACAAAGCGGACTATCTGAGGAAACAAACTCTGGTCCATTTAAAGTGGACCAAACAAGGACAGTGTGAAAACGACCTTAGATTTATTGTCTTTCAGACAGTTTATGTTTTTCACTGGACAGCAGAATACCATATTGACAAAAATATTTGTTCTTTTAAGTAATATGAAAAATAGCAGACTATCTTTGCTCAGCTACCATTTGTCAAAGATTATATAATATTATTTAATAATATTTTTTATTATGGTTTCTTCCTCAGAGTAATATTGTCATAATCAAGCACGATGAGGGCTCTTCCAAGTTGTTGATCATATTGGATGAAAGCTTCACAGCATCTAATTTACAATTCAAATAGACCCACTACTACTGGTGAAGTCCAGAGGGAGTTCATCACCTTCTGTTCAGTCTTCATTAGTCTGCTGGTCATTGTTGCTTTGACTGAAATCGTGGTCTCTGTTTGAGTTTTGAGTCCTGTGATATCAGAGGATGACCTGCTGCAGTGAAAATGACAGCTTCAACGAGCACACTCTCTTTGTTATAGGAATCTTTTTGTTTGCCCCATGAAGGCTTTCACACAGTCTCGCTCAAAAACAATCATTCACTTGAATTTCATCACTCGACTGTGAACAATGTTGGTAGTGCGGAAGCCTCAGGTGATAATCTTCCCAATTTCCAAAGTCCATTTATTCTTCTCTAGACGGATATGCCAGCCATTAAACAGTCAATTATTCAACCATTTTCTGCAGCCAGCTGCAAGTGGAAGTCCATGATGTTATACAATACCAAGTCAATATTTTCTTGGAGGATTATTTTGGTTCATCACAAAAACGAAAATCTGTAACAGTTTGTAAATGAATCGCACAATTACTTTTGGGGGTTTGGCTTGTTTGCTATCTGGGAGGTTAATGGTGTGAAACACTGTGGTCAGTAAATACTTTCTAACTGTAGGCTGACTGCTTTGAGTTGTTTCTAAAATGATGAAATGTGGAGCGACTGAAAGGCACTTTTGAAACAGCTGGCTTGAGTAATAGCAGTAACTGAAACTGCTGATCTGGGAACACACTGACATCATTACAACTAAAGCTAGCTTTACGCTTGTCGTAGTGTACCTGAAAATGTCATCATCACAGCTTTAACAGCAAAGGCAAGTTGTTGCGACTTCTTGTTGCGCTTCTTTTTAATAACTACACACCAAGTGCACACGGCTTTTCATTTCAACATGGACGCCCTCGAGTCGAGGGAAGACTGGCTGAGCTTGTCCTCCTGTGCAAACTCCTCTACGACTGTTCATTCAGAGACACGTATATATATATATATACACGTGTATATATATATATGTACTGACCAAAACTTCCAATGCAACACTCCCATGATTGAGAAACTTTGGGCACACAAAGCCAAACAATGAATGAATGAATGAATCTGAGTTATAACACACGAAATATCACATGAAATCTCAAAGGATTTGCTTTTGTTTGCTGTGTGCCTACATGTTGTTCCACTTGACTGCACATCCTTGGAATTCGTCACCGGTGATGAAAGTGAGCAGATCTTAATCACCAATCCTCTTAAAACCTGGTCAATAAGTAGCCGTACCAATGGTGATCTTTAGTACTCATTTGCATTGTCCTGGTGAAACGTTCATCCATGGCACGACTACATCAGAATCAGGGAGAAAGGGCCATTGGTATGCTGACAGCTGGAATGGCACAGGGACGTGTTGCCAGGGCCTTGGGCGTTCATGTGTTGACCATTTCGCATTTATGGAACCGGTATAATGAGACAGGACGCACTAACGACTGACCACAAGCTCCCAGGCCGTGTGTCACCACCCCTCAGCAGGACCGCCATATTCGTCTTCAACATTCTGAGATCTGCCAGCTACAGTGACTGCAGCACAGACCAGAAGTCGACATCAGAACAGAATCAGCGACCAAACAGTACGCAACTGCTTACGTGAGGCCAGGTTGCACAGCCGACGTCCCCGCCGTGGTCTGCTGTTGACTCCAGCACGTCGCCATGTCTGTCTGCAATGGACAAGAGCGCTGCATTCAAATTGAAACTGAAATGTGTTGTTCGCATGTCACTTGAATTTGATACAATATGCATAAACCATGGGAGTGTTGCGTTGGAAGTTTTGGTCAGTATGTATATATAAATAAATAAGTGTTACTTCTTGCAGGTGGAGCGGGAAAGCCATGTCACACTAAGCATATCCAGCATCTTCAATCATCCGTCAGCTGCCGTTGAGCCAACCCATCTAATTGGCTGGTTCGCCAAACGGGTGATTTCGCACATCAAGTGTGATTTATACTTTATTTTTGTTTTTATTTCCTCTTGCACAAGCAGCAGTTTCCCACACCAGAGCAAACTCAAATCAAACAGCGTGCCAGTTGCAATTTTTATTCTCAGTTTGTATTCCGAGTGTATAATGAGCCGTTTAAACAGATTCAGTGGCTTGAAGATGGTGGCTAATTTATTGTGTTTGTCTGGTTCTTCAGGTTTTCTTCCTTTGATAACAAATGCAGACTACAGGCAAGTTATTCCTCAGGTATGTTGCAATTTTGGCTTTGGAAATGAAAATGTGTTTTCAAAATGAGAATAAAATGAAAATATTAAGTTTATCCCAGTGGAAGCACGGCTGGGTTGTTTGATGGAAATATTTTCACATCTCCGTTTCATTTCATATTTCAGTTTTTCCTCCCTAGTCTCTTTTTGGGATGGACTGACAGGACAACAATAAGCTTGGTTTTGACATTATCATCAGTACCTTCTGTATGCAGCAAAACTTTTGACAAATATCTACACAAACCAGGGTGAGAAAATAAAATTGAACAACTTTAAACCCAATTATAATGAACTGTCAAAGGAAATTTGTCAAGTTACTATTAGGACGGACTATGCCGAAAATTTACCTCAATACAGCTATGAGCTGTGAGAATTCATGTTTTAGATTATGGGGTATTAGACAATAGTTTTTTTCTTTGAAACAAATCCTCTCATTAAACTAGAGGGGGAGTAAAGTAAGTCTAACGAATGAGATTGCAATAGTTTGCAAGAGCCTGTAACGAGAAAGCAGCAGCTGAAACTGCAGGCGATGTCCTCCGCACACAGCATCTATGATTCAAACTATGACCACACATCACATTAAAGCTTGCAATACATAATTGATATCTGAGATAATTTTAGAAATGTTTTGATTTATTCTGAAGGGATGATCGTCGCATTAATTCATCTCCCTCGAGCTAATTCTGGGATGAATTCCTTTTATGGCAAGCATGATATGCAGTACAGAGATATTCCTGATGTGATATCATGTTAACATCTGCCAAGTATGTCATGACTGCACTCTGAAATGCAAATGATTTTTCTTTGGTTTTTACAATAGGAAAGATGGTGTTTTTGACATACATTATAATGTGTTTTAGAAAAACTCTAACATGTCCCAGATATGGATGATACATTACGTACAGAGAGCCATTCATCAAACTTATGCGCAGGGCAGATGTGCACATCAGGCCGGAGTAGTGCAAGCTGTCTCACCGCGACTGTGACCACCATGACAGGAAGCATGCTAGAGGGAACAAATGACCATCCATCTGCTCAGCCTGGAAGAACTTCTTCAACATCTTAACTTGCTAAGTTCAATTTGATACACATATAAAAACATTTGTTATCATGCTAATCAGAAAAGTTAATTGGCGGTGTTGCTGAATTTGACCTTTCATTAATTCTTTTACATATTTCCATAGAAAACAACAATGTTGTTGTGAGTTCAATGTGACCTTTTGGAACGCCAGGGAAAGAAATGTTAAACAATTTACAGCCAGGCTCTGCAGAACCAGGAACAACAGAATAATACACACTGGGAGTCTCATTCATGCTGAGAAATAATTGGAAAACATTGAGTTTCAGTAATAGAATTTAACTCAGAAAAACAGGTAGCTCAAGTCAAGTAATGTGATTGGTTCATAGCCATGATATCATTCTCACATACCACTGCTATGTTGTCTAACTTACTGTACTTTCAGTTTAACTCTGAATAAAACAAATGTTTCATTCATTGTTGCATAGCAACTAGAGGAATCACTTCTCACAACACGGCACAAGTTAAGTAAGTTAGCTCCAAACGAACCAGCTTCTGAATGGATTCATAGAGAGGATAAAGAGCAGCACCAATCTTCACAACAAAAAAAATATCCACCTGCTAAACGATGCAGAGGAGGTTTGACAATGTTGCCCAGCATATGAATGCAAGCAGGAACGCAGCAGAAACACACGAACCACTGCCTCCGCAGGGCCACGATTCAGACACTGCAGAAACTGACACAGGAGGGATTATGGCCATAAGTGGATTGGCAACCAAAACTCAACATCCTTGTCACGCCAAGCAGCACATCTCCACTTAACAAAAAGTGTGCAAGCCTGGTACAAGCAGTTATTGTCATGCTGCTGGCGCTGGACAGTTCATCAGTCATTGCACAAAAAATGGCAACATAACAATAATGTAATAAAGCACATTCTAGCAACTGCCTCAGTATTTGCAAGCAGGGACACCTATTTTGTTGTTAATAAATATGTTAATAAAAGAATTATTAAATTGGAATGTGTCCATAATGTCCTTAATACCTTATCTGATGACCGTTTTACTAAGCAGTGACCACATTTATCATATCCTGTCCTACACTACTGCTTAAAAATGCACACTTGTCATAAATATATAATAAAAGACAGCATGAAGTAAAAGGTGTATATTTTCGATTAGGTAAAAGTAAGGAAGGACATGGACATGGAGACCATTTTATATTTCAGAAAAGTCTTTAACATTTGATGGAGGAACTGCCAGATAAGCAGAAACACACTTTCTGTGTTGCACAAAATTTTTATTGCTTATGTCGGCTGTGATTATATTATTGCAGTCTTATATTGATACTTTTTATTTGACCTTTTTTCATTGACCTTGAAGTGTTCCAGTATTACCGTATTGCAGCCTTTGCTTTCTGTTTACTGTACAATGTTGAAACTTTTGAATGAGGTACATCTCCCTGAGCTGAATTCATGCCATTGAACCATTTCAATACAATCATCAATTATTACTTGGCCCCTTGTGGTAAGTATGAAAGATCACATACTTTAGCCTTTTTAAACATTCACCAGTAATGACATTCAGACAACATAATTCAGAGATCTGTTGAGAAGCTTTTTCAAGTGCCACTGTCTACTTCTTTCTCTTCAGTGCCTTTTGATCTGAGTAAACAGACTGATGCTGTGGATATCTCTGTAAAACCTCTGCTTATTCTCAAAGTGATGGGATACCTGACATCTTGAGTGACAATGACAACAAGTATTTTATTTATATACATATTAGGGCTGTCGAAATTAGCGCATTAACGCAGATTAATCCATCTGCATAATTAATCTGATTAAAAATTTTAACACAATTAAATCATCTGCAGCAGAATGACTCTGAATGTCTCCAACGTATTTCAGGCAGTTGGTCCCAGTAGAGTTAGCGGCTCAAATGGTCAGTTGATCTGGTTGTGACAGGAAGCAGAAACAACCAGACTAGTTTCTACCTCTGTGTCTCGTCTCAGCGGAGGCTACAGAGCCTCTGAGTCTCTGCAGACCTCTAACAGATCAGTTGATGCTCCTCAGTGGTTGGTCCACACCAAGACACTCCATCTGTCTGTGAGCGACGATGCAGCTTCTCTATTAAAAAGGTCCAATGTTTGACTGATGTCCACTAATAAACTCCATCAATCCCCCTCATTGTTCACTGTGGCTGCTCTGATCGAACGTGTTGCTGATCGAGGCTTCGTGAGCACTTTAGGAGCTCCCACAGTCACCAAATATCCACTTCTATAGTCTCCAACTGGAGGAGACACAGAGCATCGTTCAACCCTGACGACCAAGTACGGTGGAGCAGATAGACGAACGATGGTTGATTGTGGATAAATGATTATTTAAAACTAAGAGACAAATGTTATTAAAGTGTTTGAAGTTGTGTTGTTGAAACTAGAAGAATGCTCTTTATTTACATTATACCACCGTACAACCAAACTGTAGGGATTTCAGTGTACAAGAATAAAATAAGTATAAAAATAAGGTATAAGTATGAAAAATAACTATATATGTCCTCTTACCTCAAAGCCCTTGGTCTGTGGCAAATAACTGTCTAATCTTTATTTTTTAACTGGATGTCACCCCAGTTAAGTTCTCAAAAGTCGTGGTCTCCATGCACTCATGCCTATTGTATAAGCTCTCTCTTAACGTGACCTTGGCCTTGTTTCTTCTCACGATGGAGCTCTGACTGAGAATAATATATTATACTACATGTACAGATATAAAGAATCTATCCATCAACATAACAGCGGCCTCGGTTTTCTTAAAAATTAGGTTACTTGATGTGACCTGCAGATTAATTGAGGCCATCTCATCAAATAGTCTTCCTTGATAAATAATGAAAAGCGCATTACTACATTATGTTATCACATAATGGGTGCTTTGTCCAATAATTCATCTCAAACCCACAGAAACAACTAATGAATTCATCTATAAACTCAATAAGCAGGGCAGTTAGACTTGCATGTCAGCCATCTGTGATAAACATCTAACAGAAAAGAGGAAGAGAGCAGAAGGAAGAGAGCAAAAATACAAGAAAAAAGGTCAGACTGAACCAGAAGTATCCCACAACAAAGCTATGAAAAACAAGCTCCCAGTGTTTGTAGGTGAGACAGATCCAGAGGAAGTCAAAAAAAACAACAAAAAAAAACAGACCAGACACCAGGGGTCCAACTCTTAGATGTTGCTACAAAGAAACATATCGGACTACAAGTAAAAATCAACTTTATTCCTCAGGAATAAGTGTAGTACCCATTTAATGTCACACCTTGTTTTGGGTCTTTTCTTTTTCTTTTAGATACAATAATGTTGTAAATTTACCATTACTATAATTATGGTTCAATATGAATCAATATTTTGAGATGAGCATGAACAGCAATGTCTCAAAGAAAGTTATCATCATAAACACGGAAAAACTAATTTGAGGGATTATGAGGTTGAACAAATTTTGAAAAACATGTTTTATGTAAAAGAGAACGACCTTGAAGCAGGTGGCTGAGGAACAATATGGAACATGTTATGGATGTTTTGCAACTGGCAGCTACAGAAATCCACAATTTGGGCTTAAGGCAACATCATTTTCAAACAATTATCTTAACTTTTTCTTCCTATTATATTGTCATACGGTGGGCTTGTAGGAGTGTGCTACGTCAGCTTCAACAAATACTAAAATAACGCATAATAATATATAATATATATACATATTATTAATAATAATAATACATATCCCAGTATAGTATTTTTTCTGATGTGTTTTTACTTTCCATTGCGCGCTCCTCCATCTCTGCGGCGTAATCCCTTATATGCTTTTATTCTGAAGGCTTACTTTGAGAGCAACCAGAAGTCCGACATTGTTTGCGCTGTATTTTACTATGCAGTTTGGCTGCTAATAAAGATGTGTTTTAAGCAATAATAAATAATAATAATTCACACGCAACAGGACGTCCTCCGTGCTGCTTTGCCTCTGTTTACTCCCAATCTCCAACATTTTTTTTTACTCCCGAACTGCCGCAAACCTGTCCTTACGTGTGATGTGAACATGCTACTACAAAGCAGTAGCGTTGCTGTGGTTACAGTAGCCGTCATACTATTATGTCTATGCTTCATACAATACATGTTTTGAACTCGCATGATACAATTGATTATTCAGCGGTCATTCCGATGTTGAGTTGTACTTTACACGGCGTATCTAAACCACAACCGCAGTAACGTTAAAGTTAGTGCAGCAACAGAGCTAACTAAGTAGCTACATGTTAAAATTACGATATAAACAACAGCGGCTTATATCGTACGGTAGACATTTTTACACCGCACTACGACATATATATCGTAATATCGCACAGCTCTAGCAAGAAGACAACAGGCTTTTGGAACATGCAGACATGCAGACAGCGGGAGTCAGGGTTAATCTTTTTTTTTTTTTTTTTTAAAGTGTCTAAATCTTTTTGAAGTGTGATCTGTCTCAAAGACATACAGCTCTGCAGTGTCTCTTCAAGTGTACAAACACAATAACTGGTGGAAGACCTGCAGTGGAGCACCAACTACAATCTTGTCTGGGCTGCCAAACTGGTCAGGGCCAGGTCTAGCAATGCGAGGGGGTGGAGGGGTGGTCTCTATCAGGAAGATAGATGACAGAATACATGGTGTAATAGATGATGCAGCACTGTCAGGTATTACAAAGGAGGATGTTGCCCTAGACGCTGACTTTCTTGGATGTGAAAATACGGCCTATTGGCCTGACATTTTCAGATTTGCGTATAAATGTAACCACATTAACATTATCAACTGGCATAAAACAGACAAAGCTTAGATTTATCTCCCTCTGATCCTACTCTTTAGTTTCCTTTGTCAAAATGTTGTAAATGTAAGTTATGTGGATAATACTATGTAAGAGCAACCATAAAGTTTTACAGCAAAACATTTTTCCTTTCTTTTATTTCCCACATTGTGATAAAAGCCTGCAGGTAGGTGAATGAAACCAGAGAGAAGAGAAACAAAATCTCTCAAAGGTATTTTAACACCATGTTAAAGTTTTAAATGTTTTTTAAATGGGAATTTCATATTATTATAATAAATATAATGTCTTTCTGGACTCAACTAGAAAAAAAGCATTTAGAAAAAAAATGGATTTATTTATTAGATTTGTAGATTATAAATTTCTCCGTAAATGTGAGAGGCCCCCTTATGAATGCAAATGAAAAATGAAAAGCTGAAGACAACTGAAGGAATTCAGAGATCCACCTGAAGGCTTTCAAACGGAGAGGCAGTGTGAAGATGTGCAGAGAGAAAATTGTGCTTTTCATGCTGGAGGCAAAGACTGTATTTGATTGGGTTATCTCCTTCCCATGGGCCATGACAACCTAGAAATCAATAGCAGTACATTGCAGATGATTTGAGTGAATGACAGAGGCAAACAGCTGGCAGGTGGATGAGAATGAATCATTTAATCACGGTTGGAGCTCTACATTACGACATAATGTCCATCCCAGATGTTACTGCGCTGCTATATGAAAACAGCAAAACAGCTGCCATTAAGATGACTTTGGCCCAAAAGAACTTGATGAATATTTTAAGACAAAAAGTACATGACTGATGACAGTTTTAGTCACCGACACCAGTTTATTTAACTTTACAAAAGAGAAAGAAACACCTGGAAACAGACAACAAATAGGCCTACAATTTGCACTTTTTCTCTGGCATTTTTGAACCCCAGGCTATAAATATTGACTTGTGTCCAGTTTCATTTTGTGACTCTTGATGAGGTTGGTTGGAGCATGGGGTGAAGGTCCACAGGAATGCAGCAGTGCTGCCCCAAAACAGACAGCTGCTAGGGTCTGCAACTTATTGCGAAACAGTCCTGATGATCTAATCTGACGGCGAGAAAAGGCTGAAGGCAGAAAAATCCACCATTAACTAAACGTGTGTACTGGACAATTAATTAATTATGGCACTACTTCTACTTCTACTGCCAGTCTTATTTTAGAGATTTAGAGACTGGGATGTTTATGTGTGCAAATGTATTATTATTTGACAATATTATTTTGGTTTAATTTCTAAGAATTCCTGACTAAGATACGAAGCGTCCATGTTTGTTTGTCTTTTTGAGTAATTTTTGCCAAGCACCAAGTCAAGTATGTAACTAGTTTGATGTTGATTTTTGGTATTAATCACAATTCAAAAAATAAGTGACATCAATCGAAACTAAAAAGTGCTATTATCTAAAATCAGAGCGACACCACATTAGCTCTTATAAGCACTGTGTTTATGAAAAGAACGTGTGTTTCCTTTTCCTCCTTTTCACATTACAAATTAATATTTTAAGTATGCTCTTTGGTGAATTGTCTGCTGAATTACAGGAGAAGCTTGGACAGATTAAAAAATGGTTAATCTAATTTTATCAGCATGTTTGATCATTAGTTACGACTGCATACAACTGTTTCCTTGATTTTTTGAATGGAGTTCTGCTTCATGACGTTCCAGCACGTCTCTGGTAACAAATTTCGGACTGCTTGTTACATTAATCAACTGAATTGTTGTGTTAATAGTGTTTAAAGCGTGAGGAGTTGTAGCACATATTTGTCAAATTAGCCAAAATAGAAATAATATCCACCAAATAATCCAGCAATTTAGTTTTGCACAAGAAATTGTTGAAGAAAAATATTTGTGTAAATTGATGTGAACTAGATGTGAATTAGCCCATCCCTGCCTAGAAAATGTCCACGTCTTTTAAACGCCACAACCTCAACTCGTACCACCTTTTTAAAACTTTCAGACCTCTTCAAGACCAAGTCGCCACCACTGATTTTTCCCTGACTACTCCTGACTACATAATGAAACTGCTTTTACAGCTTGACTAGTACTCTAGATGGTGTCTAAAATGTGTGAACTGTCCCATTTAAAATTTAAATAATAATAAATAAAATATATTACATGAAATATGCAATGCATAAGATTAATCATGTCCGCCATACCTTTTTGATGTTGAAATTATTTGAACATGTGGTTTGGGTGTAGCACGAACACCAACTCTTTTGAGCATCAAGCTGTTTTGATTCGTGAATTCATGAATGTGTTGAGAAAATGTCTTTGGCCAACTTTTTGTGCACAACACAGTTGCATTTCAAGACAAGTGTCCTCATTTCACTAAATTTCAGGAGACCATACTCAAATGCCTTTAAGCTGCTTCTCTAAGTGAACAACAAAAGCAAAAGCACAGGTTCACTCAGGTCTGATAAATCCTCAGCCTTTTAACCTGAACGTTAGAACAATCCATTATTCTCTGCCCCTGTCCACCTGGTTTCCTGGTAAACTTTCTGCTACTATCAGAAGTTTCTACATATTGGTGCATCGTAAGCCAGAGTGCTCTGCATCATGTTTGCTAAATCAGGGATGAAGAAAAGCAACCATCAAGCCTTAGGGAGGAAAAATAATACCAGTCAACACCAGTATGATACAGCTGCTCAAATTCACATTCATACTGACATGTCATGACAACTCTTACAAGATTTGTTGAAATAAATTTCAGTCTTGTAGGTCTTTAACTTTTACATGTGCCCAGTAATCAGGCTTGAGTTACTACTACAGACTGTATGTAACACATGGTCATCATGATCCATTGGTTTGTGGACTGCTGTTTTCAAGCATTTTGGCTGTGTGCATTTTGACATTTGGTCCTCATTATTTGCAACCTGAAAAAACACAAGAATGTGAGGTAAAACCAAACACTCAAAGCGACCAGAAAGCTTGGAATTCATTCACTGAAAATTCATTCACTGAGTTTTCTTTACAGTTCCACAGCAGCAAATTCTAAAAATACATACTGAAGCCATCAGTAGTCACACAGCAAAACAACTGAATGTGATTTTTGTGGAGGAGTTGTCCCTAGCGATTTTAACCAAGCAGACCTCAGAACTGTTTTACCTAAATTTCACCAGCATGTTCTCACCCCCACCAGAGGAAACAATATCCTGGACTACGCTTGCAAAAACATTGCTGGCAGCTACAAAGACCTCCTCCCCCACTTTGGACAGTCAGACCACATTTCTCGGCTTCTCCTGCCAATTCACTCCCTACTCATACAAGGGATCAAACCATCATTTAAAGTGAGGGCAGATGAAGAGGCAGCAGCTCTACTGTTTGGTAACACAGACTGGCTTATGTTCAGAGACTCCGCCACCCACGAGAACCACATCGGCCTATCAGTTACCTTGCACGTCAACAAATGTTGATGATGTGGTGATGATATCAGAAAAGCCTAAATGATTGGAGAGCCAAAACATAAGGGATCAGGAGGGACACATGGCAGGAGATTCACGATAGATGAAGCCATGCTGCCAGATGAGTTTAACACCTTCCAGACTCGCCTTGGTGCCACCCTGTGCGCTCCACCCTGCCGTCAGAGTTGTGTTTGGTGATTTCAGCTCAGCTTCAGCATTTAACATGACCACCCCCCCACAGCTGGTTTTCAAACTCAGCTCACAACACTGGGTTCGAGTACCAACTGGGCACTTGACCTCAGCATAAACAGACCGCAGACAGCTCGGATTGGCGGTCACACTTCCTCTGCTCTCATGCTGAGTCCTCATCAACAATGGATGAGACTCCATATCAAGGCGAGTGGTGCTCAGAGAACAGCCTACTGCTCTACGTCAGAAAAACCAAGAATCACTGATTTTAGGAAAAAGCAGTTGAAAACACACACAGCAGGTGAACAGCTTTAGGTTTCTGGGAATCAGCATAACAGAGCGTCTGACACATACATCCCAAATATCAACCTTTAGTACAGTTGTAATATTTGAATATTTGTTTAGACCTATGTGTAGCATACAGGAGGCTGCATTTCACTGTGCCATCTCTAATCCTTGAACCTCAGGTGTTCATCGTTAGAATTGTTTTTTTTCTACTTTATTGTAGACTCTTACTGCAAGCTTTGGCTGCTTAAAGAGCTGCGATCACATAAAGCGCCTCAGTCGGTTCGGCCTCAGACATTCAGTGTGAAGGTAATGCCTTGAACTGTCTTGTCTTATTTTCTATCTTTAATGTTAATCTGCCTGTGGCAATTTATAGGCCTTTTCCAATTATATCTAGGAAAAAAAATTGCCCATTAATTCTAACATAATCTTGCACAATTTTCTTTCCCCCAGTCATAGACATAACTAATCTGGTGAAGTAATGTGATGCAGTAATTCCTGTAATGATCAGGTAATTAAATAAACCATTTTAGTGTAACAGAGATCAATTCAGTTCAACTGCAGAAATATTGTAGCCATAGTACGCACAAGGCTTGTATATCTTCAAATGATTGCTAGGTCCATTTCTCACATTACTTCATGTTGTTTACCTTATGACAGTAATGTTAAAAAAATACATATTCTATAATATACTTATATGTACTATATGTGAGACAAACTCTTTATGATGTAATACTGTAACTGATTACTGTGACATGCTTTTTCGTCTGGTGTGTTTAGCAGTTACCAGACACCTTCAGCCCATTAAAGCTACCTAAGTGGTGTTGTTGCCTATACCTAACCACAGCCATTGTCTTTCTGTTGTCTAACCCCTAATTCCCACTGGATGTGGAATGACGTCGACTTTTTGTTGGACAGGATACGTTTCCATTCAAATTAATGTGTCAAGTTCCACTGAACGTGGAACACCGCAGATGTGCCGAAACAAATCGGCAGAGCTTCTATTTTTGTCAGACGTTGACAGCAAGTCATTTATAAACATGTTCTGGTTTATTTTCAAAATAAAATAATCAGTGTTCGCGGAGGATGGTATTATCGATTTCCTTCTACTCAGTGGACACAGGGTGGTTTTTTTCCCACTGACGCTCTGCTACAACCAGCTATATCACCTGATTATACGTGAATTCGCGGGATCTCCTTCTCACGATTCCAGCTGTCTGGTGGAGCCACAGCACGCAGATCTGGTGCGTAGTGACAGACGACGGACGTCAGCCTCGTTCTGTATCCAGTGGAAATAAGGGGTAAACACACACTCACCTGCCACTTTATTAGGTTCAATTGCTTGTGAACACAAATAACTAATCGGACAATCACATGGCAGCAACTCAATGCATTTAGCCTGTAGACGTGGTCGAGACAACTTGCCGAAGTTCAAACTGAGCATCAGAATGAGGAAGAAAAGGGATTTAAGTGACTTTGAGCGTAGCATGGTTGTTGGTGCCAGACGGGCTGGTCTGAGTATTGCAGAAACTGCTGATCTACTGGGATTTTGACTACAACCATCTCTAGGGTTTACAGAGAATGGTCCAGCATGGTTTAAATGCTGCAGCCTACCTGAGTATTGTTGCTGACCATCCCTTTATGACCACAGTGGACCATCTTCTGATGGCTACTTCCTGCAGGATAATGCTCCATGTCACAAAGGTCAGATCATCTCAAACTGTTGAACATGACAAAGAGTTCACTGGACTCCAGGGGTCTCCACAGTCACCAGATCTCAATCCAGTAGAACCTTTGGGATGTGGAGGAACAGAGATTGTCATCATAGATGATCAGCCGACAAATCTACAGCAACTGAGTGATGCTATCATGTCAATATGGACCAAAGTCTGTGAGGAATGTTCCCAACACTTTGTTGAAAGTATGACATCAAGAATTAAGGCAGTTGAAGGCAAAAGGGGGTCCAACCTTTTACTTGCAAGGTATACATAATAAAGTGGCTAGTGAGTGTAATTGCAGTCATGAGATCATAACAGATGTAGACAGTCCAGAATTTATGGGTTAATGGTTGATGTTGCATCAGCGGTTAATTAGTGAGTCAGACCCATTTCCTCAGTCAGTGCTGACTCGAGAAACACCTCCTCTGCATGGCCTAACTGCCGTTTACTGCAAAAGAATGAGAAAGGAAGTGATTTCTGCTTTTCTAATACCATTAGATGAATATTGAGGAAATATCTAGCCACAAACACTCATACTCTATCATATCCCTGCTGTGCTGAGTGGGTTAAAATTCTTCTCATATGTATCTGAGACCTCAGCAGTCTGTCCATGTGCAACATCCCTTTAATGTTTGTACACTGTAGTGTTCCTGCTCTTCATCTGTGCTGCTGCTGTGCTTACCGTTCTCACACATTCTAAAAATATAAATAGGTAAGTTAATAACCAACTTCACCTTGAAAATGAAACTGATCTATTAATTTTTTTTTTCCTAATTGAGGACGTCTTTATTTTTTCCTGTAGCAGCAGAGCTCCAGCATACAATAGAGAAGTTGTTTCTTACAGTGGAGACCTCCTAAAATGTCTAAATGCTCCCCGACAGTCCTGGATGAATTATTCGTGACTGCACCAGCTTTGGGATTCTGTTGGAGACATTGGAAATCTAAAAACTGCAGTGGGGAGGTACAGCTTGTGGCCAAGCTAAAGCTGCACACTCAATTTTAGGTTTTAGGTTTGTTATTCACATCCTGCAGCATCTAAAAGTGTTTGGACGAAGGAGGATGTTCAACACAACACCTGGGGTGTTTCAGAGCGCAGATACTTGCCTGTCTTGAGCTGTTCAGTTCTGAGATTTCCATACTTGTCAACGCTGTTGGAACTGAGAGAGCATTTCAGCGAGCCGAGAAGTCACCCATTAATAACTGTTTCTGCAGCAGATTCATCAGTGTGTGTGAGCTGGCACCTTTAGAAACTACCTCTAGGACTCAATCACAAGTTCATTCAGCTTATGGTCTGGTGGATTGGTGGTGTGGTACTGAATAACTAAAAGCTGCGGCAAGAGCTCAAAAGGTGGGGGTGAAGCCTTGGGCAGTGCTGCAACAGTCCATTATATCCACATACAGTCCAACACACACTCACTGCACCGTAACTACCTCTCATTACATACTGAGGCTCCCGCTACTCTGTGATTACAACCACAGGACCACAACAACATGGCTGTCAGAGATTGAGCCATATGTGGCTTTTTGTTTGGGGAAATGGAATATGGAGATGAAATGCAAAATGGAAATCAACAGACATCACTAATTAGCATGTCTAGTCGCTAATTACATATTACCTATGCACAGAAATTATCAGAGAGGATCTGTGTTTTCCTGGGAGTGTAGGTGGAGAGGAACATGTTGCCAAGAAGAGCTGCCACTCAAACAAAGACCAAAAAGCAGTTTTTCTGAGTCACATGAAACACTGTGAAGGTTTTCTTTCTCAAAAATAACTGAAATACTGTCTATTAAAAAAAAACATTAATGAAGGTCACAAACTTAATAAAGGAATTAATAAAAGAATGCATTAAAGCATATTCATTCTTGCATTTCCCGGAACATGTTTTAATATAGACACGTTTGACACGCTACGTTGTAGTGTCCATCTCTTGAAATCCTTTCAGAAAATTGGCTTGCAAGAAAAATATGGAGCACCTTTGCAAAGGCAGTTTCAAGCTGTGGGTGATATATTCTAATGAGCCTGCATGCAACATAGCAAAGGGAGTCAAATCTGAATTGCTTGTTGAATCACTTGTTTTCTGATCTAGGCAGCCCATAAAAACTGACTGGGTCTCCATATTTAACAGTTTGTGGATTAGTAGGCACTCTAGATACACAAAATGTATGAGCACAAGCACTAAAAAAATGAGTTGTTCACTGTATGTCCTCTTTCAGGGCACAGAGAAACACCAAAAAAAAAACAATCTGTTAAGTTACTTAATTTGCACATTGTATCTTTTTAGTTTAACATGTACTCAAATAGCTGGGATAGGCTCCAGCCCCCCCGCGACCCTATGAGGATAAGCGGTAGATAATGGACGGATGGATGGGTGTACTCAAATAATTATGACTAATTGGGGGGGTTACGTCTACGGACAATTTCTTGGTCATTCTTGGCATTGAAACTGTAAGAAGTAAATGACCTGTAGTTTGTTGCTGATGTTTTTGTTACCTTTGGACAGAGCCAGGTTAGCTGTTTCCCATTTCTTGTCAATGTGCAAGCTAAGCTAGCTAATTTACATAACAGACATGTGAGGGGTACCAATCTGCTCATCTAACTCTCAGCAAGAAAAACAGATCTGTGTGTTTTCCTGAATGTAACAAGTATGAAATGAATAATTACTTTCTCAGTCTTCACCTATACTACTGAGATTACATGGCACCTTGCAGACATCTCTGAAGTTTTTAGTTTGAAAAAATAAATAAACTTTGCATATTTATTGTACAGTGACACAAAATATATAATATATATGTCTGGGAGCACAGTGAAGTCAGTACCCTGTCAAACCTGCATTTCTCAAATTGTGCTGCAAATAATCGACTTGTTGACATGTTGTCATACACCAGATAGTCTAAGTGCTGCTGTGACCTGATCATCACTCACCTGCCCAACATGCACTTTTACAAACTGACACTTGAATTTCCTGCAGAAAACACCTCTGTGTGCAGAAAATAACCCACTACCCTGATGACCTATGTGTTCCTGGAGAATGACTGAATTAATGGTAAAATGGTGCACTTCATGTCCTGTAGCATACATGCTACTGTGTGAGCGGCATCTCATTGAAACTTTTAAAACATTATAATAATAATGACTGCAGTAATGTTACATTTAAATATTTTTTGTAATAGACTGGCCTTGGAAGTGACTTTATTGCAGGATATTTACTTGTGCTTGCATTACTGTAGAGCAGCCCTCTTGAAGCTGAGTGCTCATCGGTTATGTTTGCTTTAATATTGCCAGACGTATAAATGGAAATGTGGAGCGGAAAGCACTGTTTACATTCAAATTGCTCACAGGCCATTAAGCCATAATGCAGCACATTTCAAGGATTTTTTTTTGATGATCAGTCAAAAATAGGCAGACCTTGCAAGCTCTGCAAGGTCTTGAGTGCTAATGTATAAGTTTAAACAAGGTAAATCAGAGTAAATGGCACATGCCATCGCTGTTATTTATAGGAGAGTACGGTGAACCACCAGGTCCAAGCTGCAGGCAGCAGTCCTCCTCAGTCTGTAAATCTTGTCTGCAGAGGTCACATCATGAATGCATGGAGAAACAATGATTCGAGGAGTGACTACGTTTCATCAGAGGCCAATATTTTCTATGGCTTGTGATGTGATATTTCATAAAGCCTGTCGACATTTCCTGGGGAAGCTTCAAAGCCAGAGTAAGCCATGCTTGCCTTTGTTATTAATGTTAGAGCAACTTTAGAGAGATGGATTATCATATAGAAAATCAAACTATCAGCACTCCGCATGACCCTGATGTGCACCAGCTGACTGGTTATTTCTCAGCTGGAGTGTCAGGTCAGAAAATGACAAAGCCCAGGTTCAGAACAGCAGTTTGTTCTAATGAAATGCATATACAGTATTCTTTATCGGCACAAGATTGTATCTACGACGCAGAGGACATTTACTCTGCAATGACTGGAACTGAAACAAGCGTTCACACACTTCTAAAAAGCGTCAGAGAGACACTTCTGTGTATGAAGTCCAACAAGATGCCTGCATTTTATTGATATCTTCACTTCACAGAGTTTGGTGCTGCAGGATACGTTCTGTATAATCCCCCAACAAAGTCAAATCATCTGCTTTATAATGGAGCTGCCAGAACATGTCAACAGACAGTGGCCCAATTTTTATCTCAGCATTGCCAGTGGATCATTAGCTTCTATCACTTCACAAAAACTCTGCAGAAGTTGGAGTGCAGTTTAAACGGCTGAAGGAATACTGTTGCATTTCCTACTTTAACTGGCACTTCTCTCACTCGAGAGACGTTTGTCAGACTGGGGGGGAAAGAGTCTAATTTTCTGTTTCACTTTCCTGACAATGGCATTTCTCCCTGAAAACAGGGGCACAGTGGAGGTGCAAATGTACTCTATATTTCCATGAAATATGTCAACTGCATGACTGAAGAAAAAAAAAGTGACTGCGTAAGTGCTGTGTTGTTTTGGGTTAATTAATCTTATATCAACAGTGGAGATAACTTGTACTCGCCCTGGGCCATCACAACTTGAATGCTTCACTCTCACTGCTCTCTTTGGTCTAATGTCCATATGGCAAAAAAAAAACAAAAAACATAAACCCACTGCTCACCATTGCCCAGCACCAGACAATACATGGACATATCAATTTGACATCATGGAGCATTTAGCACCTACATCTGGAGTTGTTGGAGACCAAACGAGAGCTCAAAGGTGAGTAAAAGTTAGACTGGCAGTCACCTGATTAACTAGCAACCGATAATCAAATTTGTGTTAAAGTTAAAGCATGTCGCACTGCTCCTTAAGTTGCACAGAAATTGTAAGTGCTAGTTTAACATACTGTTATCACTGTATTGAATTGTTTTACCGTAGCATTGTCCACTGACATTTGGGAGCATAAATACATTCAAGAAAAAAGGTGGTTAGCTAAATTGAGACATTGAAGAGACAGTTCCCTAGCTAATTAGCTTCACTACTGACACTTGCAGCCATGGATGTTTTCGTATGCATTTTCTTCATAAGGGCACCTTTAGCTTGTCAGGTAATAGCCTCCAGATACAAACTCATGCAAGATGCAGATGTAGTACAGCTGTTGGGTTTAGCATTAACCTTGCTGCTGTGAGCATGAATGTGTGATGTTGCAAGACCAAGAAATGAGACAATAATCCTACTGCAATGATCCACAAGTAGAAGGAGACATGGACAACATTTGCCTAATGGAAAGATGTATGTATTCAGCTCATTAAAATGATTAAAGCAAATATTAGTGAGTGTAGCTTTACCAACTGTGAAGTTTATCATTCTGGGTGGGATTATTTTTTTCCTTATCTAGAGCAAGAGGCTGTTATGTTGGTTAGTATTTACTTCAAAGCAAATAAGTCAGTGAGAAGCAACTGCAGCAACAAAAAATGCTTTCACCATCATGCACGCTATCACAAATCTCAAAAGAAAATTAACAAGCCACTTCCTTGCTGAAATATATCACTGTTTTCCTGCAGAGTCAAAGCAGTCATCTAACAATATTACACACAAACCTAATGCAGCCATTACCGCAGCAATTTCAGTTTTGCCAAAAGTACTCCGTGTAATATGGCCAAACACCTCAGTCGTATGTGGAGCCTTATGTGAGGCAGTCTGAGGGAAGAGAAACAGTCACAGAGCCAAATCAGGGAGCTTCGGCAGCTATATAAAACGGCATCTCAAATGCACCGAGCTTACAGTAAGTGACAGCCAGAGTTTATACGGCACAGAGCCGCACATATATATTGATACTTCAGGACTTTTACTGAAGTGTATCCATAACTCCTGAAGCCTAGTGTTGTTCAAGTATTACAACATGAATGTGTGCTTATAAACATTTGTCATATTTTTATTGTTTTTTTTTCACTTTATGTTTAGAGATATTAATCATACAAAACTGTAGATGAGAGATATCTGATAATCCTCAGAACAGGATGAGATTATTCGTTATTTCATTTATGCTTGATGCTCAGTGATAAGTGGCATCTTACATGTTAATAATGAAATCTGTTTTATAACAATAAAATCTTTGGATGAGCATTTTTAGTGGCTGCCATTCATTTGCATATTTTTGGCATGTATTTCAGTGTTGCATTATTTATTGCCCTCCTCATTGTCATTCACTTGTCATTTATGTGCAGAGCTTAAATTCTGCATACTCTGTGTACATTTCCTGAAGTTCATTTATAAAGCATATTTTCATTTATTTATTCATTTGTGGTCGTATGCAGCACTTTTCTCTGCACTTTTAAAGCTTTTAATGGTTCCTTTTAATGGCACCTGTATTTTGAAGAGCTTACTTCAGTTTTCCCAAAAATGCTGTCAGAGGGGGTCCAATTTGGGATGGCTGGAGCTTCGAAATCGATATTCTGCATGGCCTTAAAAGCCCCAGTTTTATTTTCTTCTGTACCATTTTGGTTTAGACTAAAATGCTTTTTGTATTTTAGTCATATTCAAATGCAGAAATGTTTTGTCCAGAGGGGGGATTCAGACAGAAAGGCTTTACAGCTGTTAAGTAGATTTAGAGTACATGATTAGCTGTCACACAGTCAGTTGTTGAATTAAAAGGTCTGTCAGTCAACTTGACAGCGAAAGATGCATTTGCTCCCATAATTTGTGTGACTGTTTTCAGGATGTTATTAGATGGCAGATTAAAATATCCCACTCGAGGATTATTTTCAGACAGGGAAATAAACAAAAACCTTGTGTAATTACCATTTCTGTGTCTCATTAGATGCAAACATATCTGTAAATATCACCGGAAAACGTATCACAGCATCAACAAAGTCAGTCTGAAATTTACAGATAACAAACTTCGCTCCCGAGTTTCCCGTTCTGTCTGAATTGGCCAGCAAATTCATTATGATCTTGAACACAACAAACAATCCATCTTTCCTGTCAAAAGCACAGTGTTTCAGAGCATTGTCTCCAAGGGTTGCATGCCCCTGAAGCCCTGCAGCATTTAGGGTGAAGTGTCCTTATTCAAATCTTTGTCCTTGCCCTTGAGATGCGCGCATGTCACTGGCAGTAACACTTTATATTTGTGAGGCTGACAGCACAGTGAGGCAAGGGAGGGAGAGAGCAGCCTGTTTTGAGAATTGCACTGCAACATTTGTTTGTAGAGGGGATGATTGGATAAGGCAAGGCAGTCCTTGATTGGTTTGAATGTCAACTGGTCAATAAAAGCCTCGCATCCTGTCACTTCACATTTGTACTGAGACGGAGGGTGCTATTAAAAAATGAAACTAAAATTACCAACCTGACATATTTCCATTTACTTGCTGTTGTTCCTAGCATCTACTGTGTCCTCGAGTAACTGTAAATCAGCTCCCTTCAGATTCATCAACTCTGCCCGACTGTGAATTATGACCTCTGCAATTATTGAAATTATTTCTACCAGGATGATATTTAAACTGCATGTCAGACTGCACGTTTTACATCCTTATTGATCATGTGGTAGAAAAAGTAAATAACAGCATACTTTGGTTTAATCCATGCTTTTCACTGAGGAGACGGATTACCCAGCCTGTCTCAATACACTGAACAAGACATCCAGGCATGAATCCAAATCAGGTGAGCACACACATACACGTGTCACGTCTGAATAAATGATAAAGGGAACAAACTGGATGCCTGTTAAGATTTAGGCCCTGTGTCATTGTTTTAGATAAATAATTTGACATTGCTTCCTGATAGATGAGACTATCCTTCCAAGAAGAACAACAGCTTTGTCTGATATTTTGGTGTTTTTTTTTGTTTGCAGGAGTTACATAAGAGGAGTGATACTGCACTCTGTATCTGTGTGTCTGTATGACATCTGTCCTGTTTCTTATTAAATAAACAAGGTCTAATTTAAGTTAAAACTCTCCTGTCTGTATACATCAGATTGGCCGCACAGCAGTGGTGTAGTCAACATGATATGCAGATATACGCTGTATACCCCCTCATTCATTGATTCCTCTACCAAGTAACTCTCATCTTGTTCTTTTCACTATGCATTAAAATGCATAGTTTTATGTTAAACAGTGTCAAAATTTTCCACTGAGGAGGGACCAGTGACATTTCTTTCCATGGGGCTAAACTCCCTGCATACTTTATGCAGCAACACATGGAGTCAGAGTATACCCACTAGAATAAACCAGACTACGCCACTGCTGCACAGTGTTTTGGGGGATGGGAAACCGAAGATCCCATATATGTCAATTTCATCTACTGTGTGTTTGGATTGCTGTTTTGAAAAGAATGTATGCATTTGTTGTTTTTTTTTATATATTATACCTGTCTAATAATTATTATGCAACTTTGCCTGAACCTGAGCATTCACTATGCATTGAACTATGCCTTATGGTGGATCACCATCATGTCCATCCCCCTGTGCAGTCTAGAGGTTGGATATTGTTTTATTCAAACATCTTACATACTTGATTGAATCCCATTAGGCTAAGAATCCTGGTCCAGCTGGTTCAGAACTCAGCTGCCTGGATCATCACCAGAACCTCCTCCTTCCACCACATCACCCTGTCCTCCAGCAGCTCCACTGGATCCTGATAAAACTTGATTTCAAAGTCCTTCTGGTAAAAGTGAAGGCCCTCCACAACCTCACCCCTCCATATCCTATCTGACCTCCCCTATGTTCCCTCTCCTCTCGCTCCCTCACATCCTCCTCACAGTCACCATGAGCAGCAGAGCTTTCAGCCTCTCACCTCATTACCACCCCAGCTCCAAAACATCGCCTCATTCCCCCTTTTCAAATCTGGACTCAAAACCCACCTGTTTAAACTTGCATATTCAATCTGATTTATTAATGAACCATCTGAACCCTATATTTTCAACATACTGTGTATCTTTGTGTATGTTTTTATTTTGAATGGTGTCCTTCAGTACCAAGACATGCATCCTTAAATAAAATGCATCATTAGTAGTAACATTATTATTATTAGTATTGGCGGTAAATAACCAGACCGTTACCAAACAAAAGGCTGATATATAGTTAGAAACACACTAATGCTGTTATACTGTATATGTACTTAGGGGTGTGGAAAAATATCGATATAGCGATATATCGCAATACTCCATCTTCCAGTATCGTATCGATTTTTAATTTCTTAATTTCAATATTTTCCAACCCCAACAAAATCATATTTTGGGCCGATTGTAAATCCAGAACGACTTTCGCTCCTCTGCTCCGCAAGGTGTCGCTGTACCGCGACTGCGCTGCACGGCTTTTGTGGTGAGTGAGGCAGTGAAGAAGTCGACAGTAAACAAGCGGAAGAGAGCAGAAAGCAGAGAGCTCACCGGCATCCACAACAAAGCAAAGCTGACGTTTGGAGGCACTTTGGCTTTCAAACGAAAGGAGGAACTAATAAGCTGGACAAAGAGTACGGAGTTTACAAACAATACACTGAGATAAGCAGCCGACGCTGAAACCTGTTGATCTGAAGCAGACTTATTTGTTTTAAATCCATTATTTATTGTTTATTTTAATCTAAAGGGCCTATAACAGGCTGTAACAAATAAAAAACGAACTCTAATTTGTGCAAAGTGCGTCGCTATCGTTTCATTACATTCATTAAAATGCATTTCTCCTCTGCAATGGCTAGACTCTCCTCTCGTTCCCTCTCACAACAAACATGGGCACAGACGCATCACCACACTGAGAGAGCGGTGCAAAAAAGTTAAAAGCAGTTTCAGAACATTTAAGGATGTAGCAGTCATGTTCTCAGATGTCACAAGGCACAGGGGGACATCTCCGCTGAGATTTATCCGTCACCCAACTTTCCCAGCAAAGGCGGCAAACATTGCCGGTAAAACAAAGGATTTACTGCAGCAGTATGGTGCGTTCAAATGTACACGAATGTTGGAATGTCCAAGTCAGAATTTAAATCACAATGAAGATGGAAAGTCAGATTAATCTCACCAACCAGACATAAAATTCATGCTATCTGTTACTGACGTAAACAGTAGCTACATGTGTTGTATGTCTGTAAGACTGGAAGAGCTGGGAGCACTAAACTTTGAGGTTGTGTTGATTAGAGCTCCAAGTTCCAACTTCCAGTGAACACACCATAAGGCAAACACTTGTGTCCTAAAGAGGAATTGGTAGCAGCCTGTGTCTGTTGATCATCATCAGACCATTTGTCTATCATGACCAAGCCCAAATTGCACAAAATATCTTGTTGAGTTTAAATAATCATAAATTAACAACAATATAATAATAAATATTGATGATGAACATTATTAAAAGCCAAATTACACAAAATAATCCAGTTCAAAAATCCCATCTGTGCCGCTGCCCCAAACATTACATAAGTCAATGGAACACTCACAAGATGTCACCAAAATCATTTTGTCCCTTTAAAATCTTTCACAAAACGATGTAACTGTATCGAATTGTATGGTGAGCTAAATATCGTGTATCGTATCGTATCGCAAGCCGAATATCGTGTATCGTATCGCGAGATTAGTGTATCACTACAGCCCTATATGTACTGTACTGCAGCAACTTCCCACTCGAGCTAACTTTAGCTAGCATCACCAAAGCTAGGATGATTCAGAGATCAGAGTTTTTGGATGTATTGTTTAACTGGTTTGTTTAAAGTAGAATTTTAGAGAGCAGCAGGATTGTTTTCCCACAAAAGATGGCACAGTGATGATGCCTATGCCGGATGATATATTGCCATTATGATGTATGCAAAATAATGTCTGCATGTAAAATATTAAACTAGAGCCAATTAGTTTAGAGTGGAATCAATCGTCTCACCTACCTCTCGAAAAGAAAGCAATACATTTTATAAACGTATTTTCATCTTAACATATTAAAAGTCATGAGGATTGCGAATGACTGTAATAAAGGCAAATGTTTCCATCACATAGAAACACTTTTAATCTTAATCATTTGAAAGGTAGGACGTGACAGAAAGTGCTGTTAGGACAGAAAGCATTTATCATCAATTTTTCAGGTGTGTTTTTATTGCAGTTATGTTTTTTAGTCATGGTATCTGCCTGTAGGTATAGAGTAAATAAATAACTTCCCAGATGTTAAAATGCAAAAAATGAGATTTGATAGTTCAGCATCAGGCCCTTCTCTGCAACAAAGACAGTATGCAGAATCCATTACAAATCTAATGGGATTCCTTATTAGACGCCAGCACACATACAAGATTAAAAGTGCCATTCATCTGATGTGATGAGCAAAGAGTCTTTTATTCACAGTCTTTCCTCTGAGGAGTTTGGTTTTTCTGTGGAGCGCTCGAAATGGTGACAATGAATATGTTAGCGAGTTCAAATCAGGAAAATAATCCAGGCCGTGAACATTCACGCAGGCTCTCTGATATCTACTCTCAGGATTAAATCAATGAATACAAGTAAACAAACAACAGACAAACAAACCACGGAGCCAAGATAAAGATTTCTGCTCAGGCAAGCTTGTGTCTTCTGTTAATGAGCCAAACCAAGACAGGCTGCAGATAAAACTGTCTGCTGTCTGCTTACAGTCAACACACCCAATTTCATCCATGAGTCTATACAGACAATGGCTTTTTGTTCAAAAGAAGACAGAAACAGTGTTCCACTAAAATCCATCAACCTCACCAAGAATGTAACAATTCTACCTGCACAGACTTTTTATTGACTTTTATTTGTATTGTGTTATCCAATTTATTGTTGTTATTGTTATTATTATATGTTATTATTATTATTTTCCCTTAGAATTAAAGAGATGATTTAACTCTCAGCTGCTCAACAACAGCAACTCATCAAGTTCAACGTCTTGTTTCTATAATTATTGTGTGCAATATAGGTCATTTCATAGCTCGATATATGTTGTTGCAAACTGTGCACTGTAAAGGTGTTGAGGTGAGAAAAGGAGAGTACATCATTCAATTCGAGCAATTTGATGTTATTTATTATAAATTATTATATTATTAATATTTAGTTTGATTTTATTTGAGGTGGACACCCTGCAATAGTTTCATTTTGTTAATGTGAAAGCTGGAGACACTTGACACTTGATTTTGTTTGATTCAAAAGTGGAGACTGCATTAATTTCAGACATGTTTATTTTTCACTTGAAACTAAATATCTTCTTTTATCTTATTTATTAATATTTGCTGTAACAAGCAGAGAATAAAATAAAACCTGTCTTCCAATTAATTTTATTATTTATAGGTTTGGAAAAAAGTGGTATCGGTGTGTCCCTACTATTTTTGAATACTCCTGTGTGACTTTCATACTTGACCAATGACAAGTACAGAATATTTTCTCATTTTAAGAAATTAAGTGCAAAAGGAACAGAACACCACTTAGTGAAATTACAGACAGAGAAAAACACTAAATACAGGCATGCTCTCTCTCAATAAAGACATTTTAATATTGTTTCCAGTCCCAGGCTGCACAATTTTGATCCTCTGCCTTTATATCCATTTCTTCATCTTATAAATTAAGGGAGGATGAGAATATGAATTAAGTGGCAGGGGGCATTGATGATACTAATTGACTAATTGGTCTTGTGAATGAATTACATTGATCCATTAATATGTCTAAGTGACCTGTTGCCAATTTTCTCATCTGTTCAGACTAATCTGAGATGAAGTCTCTTGGGTACTGATTAAACATCTGCTCCTCAAGCTCACTAAACAGAGGCGCCTGCCTGCTGAGGTGTATTCCTGCCTATTCCTGCAGTGATGCTGTTATTATTTGCAACAGTATCAATGTTTTCCAGCTCATACAAGCAGAACCGAGCAGTATATCCCAGAAATCTGGCAGAAAAACAGCAAAGCACAATTCAACTGCAACTGTCATACTTATGGTAAAATGTGTCTTTGCATATTTAATCCTTGAGTTTTTTTTTTCAGCTTGGACTTACTAGCCTGAAAAGAAGAGCCTGCACTGAAAACAGAGCATATGTGCTCAAATGAACTATTGTAGCTACTCAAGTAAACATGTTAAATGGAATCTCCGTGGTTTTAACGTTAATAATCATGTTAACCATTAATCATGTTAACTCTCACTTTTCCTAATCATCCAAACGTTCCCAATTAGCTGCTGTGCCTGGGTGATGTCACAGGATTTGCTTGTTTGGCCATGTGTGACGGGTCAAAGCAAAATGTCTTGGCGGAAGTTTTGGAGCTTACATCACTACATTGCACGGGTTAATGGTTTCCTACTGAAGCATACACACAGACAGACCAGCCAGTAATGCCAATATTTGTATTTTATCAACAAAGAAAATCTTTATTTATTCTCATCTGAACAAATAGTATTTTGTATCTAATGCTTGTTCATAGCTTTTTGCAGTTCTGTTAACAATTTATTTTTGTGTAACAGAAAAGGATCAATTCATCTCTGAGAGTCAAAATCTGTTCACTTTTGTCAAAGATGGGTGAAAATGAGGCACAATGATAACTACTTTAAAATCTGCATGCTCCGTTATTATTAAATCCAGAAGCAAAGAGAGACAGTTTGCAGAAATATATTTTCTAATAAATGGCCTGTCAAGCAAACACGCACATCTAATGTTAAAAAATGAGATTGCTTTACAGATGGTTTCTCCTCTCCTGCCCCTATCATCAGCACTGTAACTGAGGGAATGTAAAATGACAGCAGAAATTGCTGGCAATAATTCAATTGAGATGCAACGTCAATCTCATTGTTCACTGCATCAGAGCAGTCATTGTTTACTATTAAAATCTATGAAGCTGTCTGTCACTTCAGGCCCGACAACAGACATATTTATTGATCAGAGAAGGCAAGCGTAGCTGAAATCCCCAACCTGCCTCTGCCTCTAGCTGAGGACCTTGAACTAGCAAAGTCAGACGTGGTAAACTGAATGGATTAAAGTCAAGAGAACTTCATTTGCAAATCAACATCATTCATCACCAGAGAAGAAAGAAGATGTTCAAATAATACACTCCCCTGCTTTGTGCTAAATACAACAAATTTCTGGAAAAACACCACTTTTCATGACAAAGAAATCTCGGCATTGCTGGGGTTTCTGACCCCAGAGGGCAGAATGATGGGAGAGATAGTTCAGTGTCAAGTCTCGCATATTTTACCTAAAGTGGCTGTCTAAAAAGAAGTGCACTTTAAAAGCTTCCACATGAGTTAAAAATAAAAAAAGACATTTGATTTGCATTTGAGGGAAACAGCAAAATCAAAGCTTCGTGAATTGAATTTTTAATCGACACTTTTCTTTGTTGCAGTCACTGTTATGCATACCCTCCATGTGAAACTGGGTGCAATTCAAAAACAAAAAGCACAGCGTATTGCTAATAGGCAGAAAAAGATGAGTCGTTTTCTGGGTTACAATGTGCCCTCTGTGTTCTCCGCAAAGTGAAACAGACACTTCTGAACCTTGCATTATGCCGTTTCATTAAAAATGTTGTGACCAAAAATTGAGTTGGGGACTGAGAGAATAATTAAGATTCAGAGGATTGCTCATTGTTATTGCAACAAAAGATTGCTGTAGAACTCATCAATGAGTTAGTAAAGTTTAAATGTACTGGTAAACGACATTCTAATTAAAAGTGAGAATTAATTGGTCACGGAATAAAAGTGACTTGTGAAAATCAGTGGCTACATAGTCAACCTGTATACACTCTCAGACACCATTATGGCCTGCAGTGTGTCTTCACATCACTGCAGGGGTGTTACACAACCCTTGAGTGTAAGGCACAATTTTACGAGTACCACGATGACTCACACAAGCCAATTCAAAGCAGAGATCACTGTGCGTCATGGCACACTGCACGTCAGGAGATTAGTATACCGGCACTTTGTATTAGGAAGCTTATGAAGCAGCCTTTGTATTAATTCCCCGTGGCAACCACCATATTAGGTTTCTTATTAATCCCCGCAGGAAATGCTGAGCGGCACACAGAGGCTGTCCTCAGAGGGTGTGCAGAGAAAAGAAACGTGGACCACATGAGGAGTATTGTGACTGCTGAGGGTTTCAGACATTTCAGCGAGAGCGAAAGATCCATTTCCCACTTGATTTGAGCATGTGGGCTTTATGTCCTCGAGTTATTGTGCCACATTTGTGGCTTCATGTGCTGTGAAGTTGAGTCCGGAGGAAGCAACTCTGATGTGCTTTCCGCTGACTAGATGGAAAGAGCGGTGCCCGCCTTAGGAGGATTCACTGCAATGCTGCTGAAATTAGCGCTGGGTGTTAATTAATTTATGCAACTAAAGAAACCTAATACACAGCCTTAAGAGTAATCTCCCCGGGGCACAAAAAAAGTGGCATGCATCTTTTTTTTTTTTTTTTTGAAAAGACTCACGAATAAAATGTTTTCTGGGCAAAAAGAGGTTAAATCAAAGTTCACTGAGTGTCAGTCATAGTCCAAGAAGGGGAAGAGGTTTTACTCAAATATTTCAACAGGAGAGGTGGTAAATGTATAGGAAATATTATTCTCTTCTGATAGTAAAAATATGTCATGTAATGGTAATATTCCTCCTTATGGAATGAAAAACTACAACTGAAAGCTGCGTATTTCTTTTACTGCTATTCTGCAGCAAGAAGGCATTACAGAGGGTGTTATACACCGAATACTGAAAGAGGGAACATTTGTATGAAACATGACCTGACTATCTCAAACACTGCATGCAATGTAACAGGATGGATGAGTACGTCATGCTGGTATTAAGGTAGCCCATGTCATCTGGTATAACACTGTTAAGCTAAAAGCCCTGGTTCACTCCCTCTGGCTAGAGCCAATGCGCTAGAGGTGATTCCCCACCGTTCTCCTGTGGTCAATTATGAAAGCCATCAGGGTTTGTCTTCATTTCAGGTTGACTCAATAGTTCCTCTTACCTTGCAATTCCTGAGATGGGAATTTTATCATCTGGCTGCTCTGCATATTTATAGAGCTTCTCAAATACAGCATAAAATTAATAGAGAGCATGGGGTTGGGAATATGCATTGCGCTGTAAAGGTGATGACTAACACACCTCTCCCTGTCTCTTTCATCTACTCTCTCCAGTTTCAGCCACCTTTACTCAAAACATTCACACTCTCTCTCAGTGTCCGTCTTAAAGGAGCTGCACAAACAAATGAAATCTGCATTATAGACGCACACCACATCTCCAGAGCCTCACGCTGCCTCTAAACAGCACAAATCTAAATCATACAGATCCCCTCAAAAAAATCCTGCAGCACATCATTTTCGGCTGCCAGCGATCCAGCAGAGGAGGGCGGGAACTTCATGCGGGATAATGATGTAGCCTCACATTTAGGGGCTTACCACAGAGACAGCCAGGCTGACCCTCTTTACTAATTAAAAGTTAGGCTCAAAAGAGGGGGGCCTTGTTAACTTTGATTCAGACCATGGTCTTCCATGCATGAAAAGATGGCAAACAATCCCTTAGAGATTTTCTGTTCAGAATTGAGACCCGCTTGGCGAGAACAAAAGATATTTTATGGTGCATTTAACTGGCAACAAATCTATCACTGAGATCACAATAAATCAGCCTAAAAGAAAAGCTGTCAGTATTTGTCTTTACGGCACAGTCAAAACTCAAATAAAAATTGATTCTGTGCTATGTCGCTATCTTGGATGGACAACGTGAATTTAACATCATCACCTGTCTGAGAAACTAACTGACAACAAATAGCAACCATCAAACTGTCAAACAGCTGTATTGTTGACTCCTTTTAAATCAGCATCCATTGCTTTCTCAAAAAGAGTCCATATGACATATGACGTGATCTTCTCACTCTTTCTCTCTCTCTGTGTAATTATCTGTGTCATACATATCTGGGTATTGTTCTATAAATTTACTTTTTCACTGGAAATGGTGTCAGACCAGTGAAATTCACAGCTGCTTAGCACAGTACAGTATAATCTTAGGTATGTTTGCCATAGATCTATTTTTAACCATGCTAGCAGCATGACTGTAGGGATATTGGACTGACTGCTATGCAAGTTGGTACACTCATCCATGTCCCCCCCCCCAGGAAGTACTGTAATAACTTTGGTTATAAAAATATATTGAATTAAAAGTCAGGATATCAACATCACACCCTAGGATCCCTGATGTCCAAACCAACATTACACTTAGGCAAAAACTATAGTATAGGCAATACTTGCAGCCTGTATAAGTGACTTTCAAATATAAATACCAGGGGTGTAACGGTACACAAAAAAAAAAAAAAATCAGTGTGGCATGTACCTTGATTTTAAAGTGATGGCTCGCTTTAATGTGGTACAGTGGGGTATTTGTTTAATAACTTACTTTTATTATTTACTTATTTTGACAAATTTTCCACTTATTCTACTTGTTTACTTCTGTCTCTTTTTTATTTAGGTCTTTATTGTAATGTTGCTATATCCATTTTGCTGCTGGAAGACTGTATTTTCCCTGTTGGTGGGATGAATAAAGAATTATCTAATCTTAAATAAATATTCATCTGTTTCAATCACAACACAGCGTTAATGTTGAATTAAGGTAAACTAACCTTCTTCATGTTTAAAGTCTGAGTTGCTTTCGCCCCTTCTCTTCTATCATGCTGTCCTAGATTGTCGTGTTACAGATGTGTAGCCAAACACTGCTAAACAATGTTGGCACAATGTTTTTGTTTTCCACTGTTTTTCTCCCAAAGTGATCCCACACTGGTGATCTGAATGACACAGCGTGTCTACAGTTAGCATCCTGTTAGCTCGTGATCCAAACAGGAGAATCTTGTGTAAACTATCACCAATGCAAAGAAGAAACAATGAACTACTCCTGACAGCGTTTCAAAGGTGTTTCCATAGCAACAGATATGTTGACATGGCTGCTGACCGTGGGGCTGTTACTGTGCTACTGCGCATGTGGGAGACTTGACGTTTTTGGTCTCAGTAAACGCTATACACCTTCCACAACTGTGAGTGCCTGTACTCATAAATACATGTACGTTCATCTTCCTGTGTAGCCTTATAATGAACCAGAGAAGAGGACGATTAGCTAATGTGTCACCACAGAATAAGACATCACTTAAGCAGATGACACATATGCACATAACGACATAAACTGTTATGTACTCACCCCACCTCAGGTTCATCCTCTCTGTCCGTCCTCAAGGCAAATAACGCAAGCTAACTAACCTTTTTTGTTTCACTGCCTCTGTCATGATCTAATTTTGACGTTAGGCTGTGCGCCACAAAATGAAGCCTCTGTAGCTGCGTTGGCCTTCTTCCTCAGTTTAGTAAACAGAGACTTTTGAACGCGTTATTATCTGTTCTTTTATCTCCAGTGTTAGCAGACCGCGACCAACCGGAAAGTCCCATAAAACGCTACTGCGGACAAGTTGTCAACAGCTAACAGAAGTGCTTTACAGACTAACACGCGCCGCAGATGAGACTCACAGATTTGTCATTTACAAAATTTACATTAAAAAACGTCTAGTATCCATTCTACATGAAAATATAATAGTTTTTACCTTTATTGGCCTGGCTATCTTCTGCGGTTATTAGCTAGCCTGCAGCTAACATCATCAAGAGTTTCGGAGGCACTGATGCAACCAAACTTGTTAGCGAAGATCTTCTTTATTTGACAGCTGATTGGTTGATAACCATTACGTGTCAGAAGGGGGCGGAATGTCTGATAATGTGATTATATAGAAATTTAAATCGCTTTACAGCATAACTTTGTGTTATAATATGTATATTTTTAACCTTTTTGACCACTTATGAGCATTTTTAATGTATTTTATCGTATCACGAGGAATATTTAAAAAATACATTTTATTATATTTTTCAGGAACTGAAAAACTCCACACAGAAAGGCCTTGGGGTTCAAATCTAGTACCTTCTTGCTGTGACAGTGCTAACCACTACACCACTGCCTCTCCAGAATGCTTTTTTAAAATGCATGTTATTATATCACTCAGGATCATTTTTTCATACAATGCATTTATTATGTCACTCAGGAACAGTTGTTTAAAAATTGCATTTTATTGTAACATGAAAAGTTTTTTTTTTAAATACCTTTTACTGAATCACTCAGGAACAGTTTTTTTAATACATTAAAAATACAAAAACCTTTTTAATGCATTTATTATACTTTTTTGGGAAAAAAATATCATTGTATAACTCAGGAACAAGGTGGCCAGCAGCTGGTGTCTTGTTGGAGACCGCTGAAATCACCAGCCTGCTCAGCCTCTCTGTCTCTCTGAAGGTGGTCTTTTCCAAAGTTTATTTTTAACTCTGTAAGATCAGTTCATGAGATCAGTTTTTTTGTTAGTGCCAAACATCTTTGCATCAGTTGTTTCAGTGATTTCTGTGATTTTGTAAACCACACACCTCTCTTGGAAGTGTCAAACATTTACTTTGCCATCAAGGGCACCACTCATAATAAGGTACTGTATATCATCAGGAATAAGAATGACACCATTGACTGGGCAGGCCTCACTGAACCTTAGTTCATTTTTCCCTCCATGCACCACTGAACAACTTTCATAAGAAAGTAAGGGATCCTGCCTCGAACAATTGTATCCAGGTATCTTCATGTATCCATGGGGTGAGCTAATGTACATAGTGGCCTGTTCCAAGTGGGCAACTGAGGAAAACCTCCAGAGGCCACAACTATATGGTGAGGGTAAGAGCTGAAGAAAGAAGGAAGGATTTTAGAGCCCTACTATTCTCGTGGACCAGTTCTGGCTCATGTTGAACTGACTTGATGGCTGCTGGTGTCATCTGTGAAAAATGGTTTTAATGGCTTTTTCTTTTATTTAACTTCTATTATCATATTACTATCTATGCTGTCAATTTAATAACTTTGCGAATGATAGATAGAATAAATTAGTTTTGGTTGACAATTGCAAGAAACTAAATGGCACAGTTTATATTTTTATGAGCCTAAAATGCATTATTTGCCAGTTATTCACCAATAAAGAGTGATTGTAACTGTATCATGTCAAGGACCTTTCCATTTCATTCCTGCTGTCACAACTACATGAAGAAGTGAGTAATTTGTCTTTGTCTGTACATTATCTAGTTCTGTGTTTTTAACCAAACCCCCTGGACCAACTAATAGTTGACCTTGGTGACATTTAGAATCTTAAAGGTACACTATGTAAGGTTTTAAGTATTTTATTACCTCAAATCAATGTCTTCATAAATAGATCCTCATTGTTGTAAAATAGCATATGCCAACAATCTGATTTATCCTCCTGGGTGAAGAATCAGTTATCTGTCTTTACATAGAGCGGGTCGCTCATACGGAGGCTTCCATGTCTTTCTGGTCTATCAAAAACTACGAACTGCCAAGAGGGACATAAAGCACTACCTGGAGAGGAGAAGGAGAAGCAGCATGGAGACATCGGTCTTACTTACCCGTCACTGAACTAAGACCTGCACTGCACTTTTGGTCATAATGCAAGACCATACTCATGCCGCGCCAAAGGAGAAGGAATCCTCATCGCCAAAAAAGCATTAAAGGGCCATAAAATGAATGGAGCTCTGGGCCGGGGGCCAGGGATCCGTGGTGAGAGTGGATGCCTAGGAGTGCCACGTGCCCGGCTATGGCCGCCCGCGGCCCACTGGTATCCTCCGGACTGGTGGAGGGCTGTGGAGGGCCGGGGTAAAATGACCGGAGCTCCGGTCTGGGGGCTAGGGATCCACGGTGATAGTTCCAACCATGTTGCAATGCAGTTGAAAATGCGTGGTGCTAGATAGGGAATGCAAAATCAAATTTAACCACTAGATGGGAGAAAAAAATACACAGTGTGCATTTACTAGACCCCATTACGGTCCTAAAAAACAGGTTATAAAACAAAAACCCGGAAAACTATTATGACCCTGGCTGGCACCACTGATTATGACATAATATATATAATATATATAAAATATTCTACCAGCAGTGTCAGTGACTACAGACATATGAGTCAGACTGAGGCGATGGCAGAGGAATACATCAAGAGCTATCACTACTACTGTAACTTGCAGCAGACTCGGGGTACAGGAGGTCGATTCACGCATGGGAAATCTACAGTGAATCTCAAATACTTATTGACAGCCCTCCAGTTGGGAAACCTCTCTTGGAGCTCAGAATTGATTGTAGGTCTTGTGCTGATGCAAATCGCTTCGCAGCTATGAATGTTTGATAAATGTTGGGTCAGTGCTGAATGCAGGGTGAAGAAGAGTTCAGAGGTTTAATTTGCAGCAATCTTCAGGGATCTTGTTGATATGGCAGCCATGGCCAAAAGGTTTCGTCTGCCTGCTCTCATCGATTGACAACAACATACTAATGTGTTTATTGATGAGGCAAAATACGTATAAAGATTAGAACCAGATGATAAAATAGCTGTCAGTGAGTGATTAAACATTGCTTCCTTTTGATTTCACAGATTTCATTGCTACGTCTTTTTTTGCTCTTACAAACGTGCAAATGTGAAATGACCATGTTGGAAGCCTTGACTTAACCATATCTTTTATTTTTGTAATATGCCCATTGACTTCCTTCGACCTGGTATATGATCTATGTATATCACAATATCCATTCTGCGTGCTTCAATATTGGCAAGGTCTCCAGGCCACAGCTATTTGATCAAGGAGATAGCCTTTTTAATATTCAAAAAGAGCTTCTGGCACTATGACGAATTGAGAGTAGCCCTACTAAATCCTTTGCTGTCCAGTTCACTACATGGAGATAAATGCTGTGTGCATGACACTGTTGAGAGGTACAATAAAGAGGAAACGACAACTCAGATACACCCAGGGGTTTGGTTTTTAGTCCCCTGGCTGAAGGAAAGAGGTTAAGTGGCCTGTCAAGTAAGGCTACAGTTTTACCTTAAATCGGTCATTAATTGTTCATGAAAAATCTGTCGTTAAACAAACTTGCCTGTGAATCACTTATGAGTGGCTTTGTCGCCTGTTACAAGTAGTGGGATGATTGAGCTGTTGAGTGCAATCAGTCGCATTTTAAAACCTGAAGACACGCACCTGAAGACAAGGTTATATTCCCTCTCATTATATATATATATATATATATATATATATATATATATATATATATATATATATATATATATTTCAGTATCCATTGAAGCTCAATTTTTCACAGTCTTGTACCACTCTTATACTCTTATGAAGACACCTCATAAATGCTATCATTAATTAAAATTTTTCCTGACTGCGTCGCTATGATTAATTGTGTGTGAAGGACAATAGAGGTTAACTTAAGCACACTTGTCACTTTTCCTAGTAGGAAACACACAGTGTGCCTTGGTCTTCTCCTGCAGCTCATCTGAGGATGCCATGGAAATCAATTAGAGACACATCAGGGATGTGGGAGCCAGTCGAAATAAATTAGAATGCTCTCCTCCGTGCTAGAGGGGAAATTACAAGCCAATCTGCCAATTGATCAACAGTTGAAATGTGCTGTTAACACCAGGACAGACTGTCATTATCGTTTTATCTACTACAAATTCTGAGAGGTGCCATATTAAAGGTGGAGTAGGGCAGTGCAGTGCAAAGAGAAAACCTGATCATCTAGAGGTGCTGGGGAATCGTGTTTGCAGTGGAATGAAACCTCTGAAGAGATTAGTGCTAGATGAGAAACTGTGGAAAGAGATGATTGATATGGACTCAACTTGTCAGAGAGTGTGCCTGTGCTCGCCTACATACTGCTTACATCAACACCAGGAGGGATTAGCAGTATGTCAAGAATAAATTCATGTCTTTAACAGGTTCATGTGTCAACTCTCTTTCAGTTCCATGGTTTGTAATATTCACTGGACATTATTGAGGAAAGGAAAGGACAGGTTACACAGCAGCATCCCTGGAGCTGAGAGTCAGTGTTTTTGGTGATTCTACAGTGAAACTTAAAATAAGCTGTCCACCTGGGAAGCTTAACACCACAGCAACCATGCCCTGTCCTAGCATCTTTATATGCTCCTGTCTGCTTTTACAGAAACATTGAAAAAGATGGCAGACATAGTATTGACAGCTTTATTAATTCTTGATAACAAAAGTTACAGAGGCAAATATTTTGCTGGCCTTTTGGCTGATGTGCACACTCACTGCTTCTTCAAATTGGGCTATGTCTGATTCACACCACCATTAATAATAACCATGATTAATAACAACTGCTTATAGAAAGTGTAAATTATAATTAGTAAATATCTGCAGTCATCAGCAACATTAGTCTGTGCTGCATGTAGCAAAGAACTACAAGTCTCTTTTTGGAGCAGACTTATACGCATCTGCTTTTTTGATTGACAGATCCTTCAGGCATAGTTTCAGGCAACGTGAGATGTGTAGATAATAAAATAATTACTTAACAACAGCTGGTTTTTAGGTTTAAGCATTGGGGGCGTTATCAATAATGTTCCTGATGATGAAACTGCCAATCTCCTATACATTTTATTATATCTTTTATTTACAAGAGACATTGATACAAAATCAAACTCAAAGTCTTTTACTTATTACTTTTTTAACTTTTTACTTTCTTAACTTTCTCTATATAGTCTATCAGTTGTGTTAATTCTTAAGAGAAATCCATGAATCACAATCAATATGAGTGATAACATTAAAATTACATTTTTCTAATATAAGATAAAAAAAAGTATGTGTACAGTTTACATGAATAAAATTGTTAGTTTGTCTGTTATCATGTAAGCTCCTTTTACTTGTGATGACACCTGAGTCATTTCTGTTTGCTGAAAAGGTCCATCGCATACATTTAGAGTATTTCCCACATACAGTATGTAACCCTAAGGTCTAAAATGAATGCAGCCTCATGATGTCACGATCAGTGGCTGTTTTTCTTGTTTGTTTTTTAAAACCTTGTCACATCCAAAGCCTGTAGCAGAGAGACTTATTCAACCAAAGCAGGAAAAAGGTGGAAAACGTTCATAGACAACATGTAGCCTATTGTGTTTGAGCGTACTGGTTGTTGTTTGAAAGGTCACTGATTCTAATGACATTTCTGAGAGGTTTTTCTAATGGGGCAAAGTGATGCATGGCGAGCGCCCCAAAACACGCTATAAAAACACAGCGACACGCAGAGCTGAACATGTCTGCTAATTGATGCCCCCCCCCTTTCTATTTGTGTCCTGTGTGTGAACATTGACATGTTATCGGGCCTAAACAATGTGTTTTATTCCGCTTAATTACTGTCTCTGCTTTCCTTCTGCTGTGTATCCAGATTTGGTGAGATTGCAGTTGTGGCTTTAATTGATTTAGTTAAGCGGATCCCCAAATTGTTTTCAGTAGTAGTTCTGTTTTGTGTACTGTGATCCCATGCTTCCAAATCAGCTGTTACTTGGCTTTAAAAGCACACATTCTGTTCACATAATCACATCTCTTTCTGTGACACATTTATCAAGGTAGTGAGCTTGAATACCATGTTCACTGACTTAAAATGTTCATCAGATGATGGTGGCTGTTAGAGTCGCAAAAATCATACATTTACAAAAATAATGTCATGAAAAGTGTCACGAAAGACATGAAATACAATTTTTATATAAAACATTTCAGGAGAACCATGAATTATATTGTAAATACCTAATAGAGCCATAATATATACATCTTTTGTGTAGAGGAAACTGATTCATGCACCTGACGCTGCATGTTTTTACAATTAGAAAATCATCCCTGTAAAATCAATAAAGCCATGAATAAAGATGAACCAACCCAGATGAGCCAACAATGATCATTAAATGGTCATCCTCATCAAGAAGACCTCACATTATCGGGAATCCCAGGTGGTTTTCCAATAAATAACTCCTCTTTATGACCCATGGTATTCAGCTTCATGACTCGACACTTAAAGAAACTCTGGATGGACGTTTGACATGTACGTGTTAAGGACGCAGAGGCCGTTTCACTCCACGCATGAATGAACACATCATTATTATCCCATGAGTGACTGAGTCATTGTCACCTAACTGCTCTCTCACATCGTTTGCATTCCAAGAGCAGGATTTTCTTATTAGTGGAAGTTAATAACTTGCTAATACGCTGAAATTTCAACCTCAGCACTTTAAGCGCACCGACATGCCTTGAATGAAGCCAGCGAGCACTTGGAGCGTACTCCAATGTTTGACCCTTTCCACATTCTTCTATAATCTGCAAAGTTTGATTAACTGTAATTAAGACTTGATTCTTGCTGCCAAGTGAAGGGTACGGAGTAATTTCATCAACTTTAGCACAGGACAGGGATAGAATTAACTCTGTATTTCCTTCCTCTATGAAGCCACTTGCTTTTTACACATCATTGCTGGTTGAGATACGTGAGGGGACTGAAAGACCTTGCACTCTGTCCCTATGGTGACATATTAAGTGCTGTATAGTTGAACATCCCTCAGGCTGTTATGTATGTGCCTCAGACAGACTAGTGGATACCAGTGTCCACAGTGTCACTGGAGGCATAAAAAGAGCCAGTGACCTTTCATATGGACAGACATGGTCTAACTGCTGATCGATGGGAGGGGAAAAGACACAGAGCGGTGAGGACTGCTTCACGTCTCGCTCTGGGGGAACACACACATCTTTACCACCCACTAAACCTGTCAGTCAGCCTGCCCTCCTCCAGTAATGGTACTGCGACTGAAAGGCCACGCTCCACAGGGACACAGCCTAATTTAGATGCCTTGTGTGATGTCTAAATACCTGTAAATACAGTGATTTATTGCATTATTACAATCAGGTTCATATTTCATTTCTGCAGAAAAGTTTTCAGATATGTCCTTGCCTTTGTTGTTCAGCGAAAAACACACACAACAAGTATTTCCCCCGTTAATAATAACCTGAGGATCACAGCTAAAGAGGACATGAGGAGGAAATTATTCAAATGACCCTGCATATTGTTATTAGACTCGTAAATTTCAATTTACACTCATTTTGACTTCACAAGGTTTTTTTTTATCATAGCAGGGAGCTGGTTTATCATTAGGACAGGATTTATTGGACAGAGAGAAAGAACGACGGGGGAATAGTCCAGGTTTGAATGATTAAACATTAATTTGTGAATCAAGCGGAATTAAATATCGGGTTAAAATGTGGCTTTTTGGAAAATTTAATCAACTTACCAGACGTCACAAAGGTCACTTGAATTCAATGATGTTTGAATCCAATTTCAGAGAACAGTCGCTATTTTTAGCTGAAAAATGAAAGATTCAAGGTTGTTTTCAGGTTCACAAGCCAAAACATAAAGCAAAAGTTAAAATAGAATGTATTTCCTGTCTTTTTGTTATGTTTTGATGTCACCTATTTGGATCACATCCCAGCTGTACCTGTCCACACCTGGCACAACCTTCATCACTCGCTCATTAATATACCGATGCCCACCTGAAAGTAATAGATTCTACATTCATGAATGTCATAATAATTACAGTACAGTAATTAGAGAATCTTTCACAACAATACCAGAGCGTAGAAATACATTCCAATTCAAAGTCCTGCATATAATAATAACAGCAATAACCATTTAAATGTCTTACTGGTGGGCATATAAAATGAAAAACTTATTTTGGGGAAAACTTTGCTTTTAAAGGAGGAGTAACTGAGAGGAAAATCTGTACTGTCAGAATATTTCTCCACCACTGGTGTGGGGATCTCATGTCTGTATCGCTCAGCCTGTTCTGTCCACAGCTCACTGAATTTACCCCTGACAGTTTAGTGTTTTTATTCTCCGTTGCATGCTTTCTCAAACTGATTTCTTAAAGTAAAAAAAAATCCATCCAAAACTGTATCAAGTATTTGAGTGTTTACCACCACATACACATCACATACATTTATGGACCAGACGAAAATAAGTATTTCACATAAAAAATGCCAACAAAATTAGTTTGAAAAGTGTTGATCATCACTGCCTACACAATGCCCATCAGCGTGTAAATATGTGTACAGTTGGAACAAGTCTTTGTAGGTTTTGTTCAAATTTAATGCACTTAACCTAATAACAGGAGCTGAGATGTACATTGACTGAAAGGTGGAAGTTGGATTTTTATACATGGTCACATGGAAAGTTCATGAGCCTTTAATGAAAATGTGACATTTGCTGTGGTGCAATGGGACATGGAAATGATTTGGAGGCATTTAGTGCAACAGTATGATTTCATGTAAAAGTCGTGTCACCATCAGAGTGCCTCTGTGAGGTGTTGAACTGAACCACTGTGACACCCTTCATGCATGTACAGACTCTGGTGAGGGTGCAGTGAAGATTACACCAACGTAACTGTGATCCAAATGCTCTCCAGTCCTGTGGGTGCCTCATTAGTGGTGTGAGTCACCGTCGGCGCAGAAATCGAGTGAATGCAAATGAGATGTGATGGAAGCCGTCTCCTTGGGTGGCACAGCCTGAGCACTTCCAGTGACTACTGTACTATAAATCATCCTTGTGTCAATGCCTCAGCGCTCATCATCAAAACTCCCATTAGACACCCGAACCTCCACAGCCAGAGTCACAAACCTCAGATTAGAAGCCAGACACAGTAGAAAGAAAAAGTTTTAAAGTACGCATGAGGAGCTGAGATCTATTCAATAAAACTAGACTCGCTGAGAGGGCGAAAGTGAATAGGGTTTATTCAGTTTGAATCAACTCCTTTCCTGTCCAAAATCCAAAGCGATCATGTTTGATTAGCTGTGTGAAATCATTATTGATTTTGGAGCACAAAACCATTTGTGTGTGCGAGTACTCTATATGTGGCTGTGTATGCTCTGGGAATACACAATAAAATATGTGTACAGTAGCAAAGCTATGTTCATTTGACTTTTTAATTACATCTTTATTTTCCATTTGGCAGTCAGCCTGAGCCGCATTATCAGTCACTATATTTTATTCCACACAGCCTAGAGTCTGGAACAGTTGCTGCATCAATATGGTCTGTAGGAGGAGGTGTGCATGGCCTGGGTACATGATCACCAGAAATCTGTGCACAGCAGAGGTCAAGAGGATCACAACTTTAATCTGAGCGTAAAATGGATGGATTAATGGGCAGATAATGCCAAATTGTCACCCGCGCAGCGCTGTCTTCAATTATCATCATTAGCGGGGGCCGGACTGAGCTAAATAGTGATCAGCAAAATGGATAGGTCTTGTCTCCTCTTGTCTTTTAAAATGGTTTCTGCATATAAAATGATTAAGTTACACTATAAGATAGACGATGGATAAAAGGTGCTAATAAACGGAAAGAAAGACAGGGATCACAAATCAGAGTACATGTCCCAGCCTCAAGGATATTTAACAGTGACAGAAACCTCTCAAACCTCGCTTTTTATTAAGATTGTTCCCTATAAGCCATACCAGTTCCACGCTAATGAGAAGTCAAGAGATGACCTTGAGAAGCAGGAAAAATCGAGGACCATTTTTCTCTCTTTTAATGTTGAAGAAGTAGACTGACAGCATTGTATTATGTGCAATATAATGAGCACATCCACATGTACATGTCTATTTCAACATCATGTGAATCAAGTATTAGATAGTTTGTATAATAAAGGTATATCCTGTTTATAAAAGCATAAATCTGGTATTATGACACTATTGTCCAGCATGCTGAGGTTCAGTCTACATAGCTACAGTAGTGTGTGCACGGTATCATCTCCATGGTAATCTTCTTCAGTTTTCTGTGCTTGCTACTTGTGACTGCAACATGAAGATGAAATAGCTCCTCATGAATAAATCTTGTTGCACAATGATCTTATCTGGAACACTTTGTACATTTACAAAGGCACTTTGAGTTTGTCATCCAGCGCTACAAGGCATGCGTATTTCACATAAACAAAGTTTTAACCTCTTAAGATAACACATGAATGCATGAGGAGCTGTTTAGTACTGTGGAGAGGAGTGTCACTGAGGTGTGCAGGGACACTCGGTTGCTGCTCATCCTCTCCACATCGTTCGTTTTGATTTTCCCATCCTTCAAGCACCGTCTTAGATCAGCCACACTCTGACCCCTGCCAGGCTCAGTATATACTGTGCAGCTGTAAAACCACAAGAGTTTTCTTTTTGTCCCCAGCGCTAAGGTTTTCCTCATGGTTGGTCTGTGAAAGAAGTTTCCTCTGTAGTGGAAAGACTACTACCCCTGCTGCGTAATCTGTCAGCATAGTATAACATTATTCAGAAATTTAATTAATATCTACACGACAGGCGTGTACATGTGTACACGTACAGAACCAAACTGTTTCGGTACAGCTGTGTACCGAACCGAAGGTGCGTAACAAAACGGTACAGTACTTATGAAAGACATCATTTGATGTGGAACTATTAATCCGTGCTAGTTCCACATGAACATATTGAAAGAGCACACATTCACACAGAATCATGTGTGTGGAACATACGTGTCACAGACTTCGTGGAGGTCCCGCGGACTCAAAGCGGGCGTCTGCAAAGCTAGTGCACACAAAGCTCAAATTTTACGACTACATGGCTCTGTAACATTTTAGGACATGTAGCTTTCACGTCATGTGTGTTTTAACAGAGCTACAGGAATGCTTTTACATGATTCCTGTCTTTCTTTTATTTTCATCCAAAGTGCAAATTTGGTCTCTATCAGGTGTAGAAATGTGTGGCCATTAATGCCGGCCTCACACCTGCCGAGATTTCACACAATTTCAAAGTCATGCACAAAATTCCAAAGTTGGAATAAAATTTTTACCGTCTTGCTGAAGTTGATGCACGCTGCTGTGATCCCTGTTCTCTCAACCAGGGCCGTGTCCACATTCTCTGGTGTCTTCTCTTCTATTTGGATTTTTTTGGTGGCTACTGCCAAAAGTTGCATCTCTTCCTGCTCCATTTTTCTCTGCTCAAAAGTAGCTGTAGTCTTGTAATTAGTGACCCTATAAGCTTCCCAGTCTTTGCAGAGTTTTGGCTGTGACTAGTTTGTGACTAAAATCTCTTCTCAAAGTCTTAAGATGTGAGAGGGTGTCCAATGACAGTCTTTTAAAAGTTTTTTCAAAGTTTTATCAAGGTCCTCTTGTGTATGGGAGGCATAAGAAGATCAGGAATTCAGCAAAGACCAAACCAAAGACCAAATGAAAACCAGGACTTAAATGCATACACTAATAACACCTGGTGTCTGGTGAGAGGATGAAGTGCAGGTGGAGAAGCTCAGGTGAGGCGAATGAGGTGATGAAGCAGGAAACCACAGACAGCAGGAGAGGAGATGATTGGTTGGGATCTAATGAGGCAAATTCTGAGGAGGTGTGTCGATGGAAAAAGGCAGTACTGGAATGAGGAAAAAACAGAAGCACAGAAAAGTGTGCCGGACTGATCCACTGTACAGAGGATTGTGGGTCAGCGTATACAGAAAAGCATGCTGGCTGCACACTGCACAATATGACCAGCTTTAGTAGCACATCTTAGTATTTTTAGCATTCTGCATTTAACGTATTACGTGCTGGGACATACTAAATAGTTTTCTTTCAAAATAAAATATTCAGCTGTTTATTTTCCAATTAGAAACTGAGTCACCAAATTGATTTAACACATTTCTCCATTTAACTAGGCATGAATACCCATTTCTAATTTAGCTATGCATCAATTATTTATTTATTTATGCATCCTTTTTTATTTTATTGTGTTTCTTGATAAATTAATTCATAATTACATCTCACTTAATTGCCTCACTGAGCCCTCCATAAGATACAGTCCTTCATGATTATTCGTGCTGGCCCCATGGGATTCTGCAGAAGTGGAGAGATGATGATTCGTGCTCTATACATGGACTGTATAGAATGCACCTATGGCCATACCACCATATGCGAGCAATCATTAACAATCACTGACATTTTCAAAAATTACTTTAAATACCCAGAAAAATCAAACTGTATCTTGCAGAGAGCCACCTATGTTCTGCTGTGTATTGAAACTCCAGCACAGAGCATTGATTTTTGTGAATGCTGTTTGTGGAGGGTAAATACACAATATATTGAGACACTTATCCTATTGCTGCGGCAGAAAAAAAAACTAAGCATAAAACCCATGAAAATCTGTTTGGGATTGCTGCAAAGCACAATACTACATCCAGGCACGTATTCTAAAGTCCCTTATGGAAATACTTATATGAGAAAATGTTTTTTCAACAATATTTCCATCAACAAAGGATAATGTGTTCAGTAAATGTTGACACAGTGGGAGGCTTATGTCTCTTTCGTGGACAGGTGCTTTGCCTTAAGCAGCAAACTCATGCCTCAGAGAATGGCAGGACATAAATCAAGCATTCATATGTAAGTAGGCCCCGTTGTCAGGCTGCTGTTTGGATTCTTCTCCCTGGTTGGCTGGCCTTTCTCTCGTGAATATCAAAAGGGATGTGTTGACTCTGCATGACTGGGATCCAGTGTTTAATCAGAGCTGTGGTTTCAGGCATGGCAACAGGAGGGATGGGAGAAGTCCTGAAGAAACGGGCTGCAGTCTATTTTGGTGCTTTTTGTTTAACCCAATTACAGTGTCAGTGTGCGCTGGCTGAGCCAACACCAGTCAGGTGGTGCCTTCCTTTGAAAAGTGGGACAGAAATATGATGCAGTCAAAACAATTGTGGGCTGTGTTATACGTAGAGACAGGGGAGAAAATGAATTACACACTGAGCAGGATCTTCTCATGGAGTGTGGAGAATAAAAAGGCAGATTCAGGTTAACATACAATAACAGCTCAGGTCCACCGTCATGACTGCGTGCGACACCTTGGCGTGACCTTGGCGGATATCGCTTGTGTCACTGCTTTCATCTGCCAAACCTTCCCGGAGCGAAACAGACAAATCACATTGTGGCTTTCCACATCTTCATCTGTCTCAAAATAAATGTATAAGCTTTCAATAGAGCCCTCAAGCCTGGGTGCAGTGACAATAAAAGCATAAAGCCGGTAAATAAACGAAGACATGACGATGCCACCTGAGGCCCTGTTGCCTGAAATCACTGGGAGTTTCAATTTGGAGTTTTTCCGTCACAAGTAAATGAGGTAATCATTCGTGAGAAGCAGGATATGAAAACCCGGCTGCTTGTGGGAGGCACTGCTTTGAAAAGAATCCCATCCATGAGCTGCTCTGTTTAACTGCACTGATGCACTTTTCCCTCAGCATCCACCCTCCAGCCATCCACCTGAGAAAGCACTTTAGAAGCTACTGAAGTAGGGCAGATGACAGTTTTGCCTGTGTTTCTCTTTTGTCACTTCTACTGTGTGGTATCATCTTCAGCCCCAGTGCGCTCAGCTCCCAGTTACATGAATCACAGCATCATCCGAACTGCATTTCATCATTCACTCCCACTGGCAGACTAAAGTTCCTCATCCCTCCTGTGAGGCATATCTATTGTTAATTTCATCTCATATCATCTTAATTTAATACCAGAAGGGCCACCTGTGATGTTTTTAATCAATGTCACACACAAACAACCACTGCTGCTACCACTTATAACAATAAATGATTTCTAATTCAAACATACAGCAACAATTCAACACAAAGCCAAGCCTGATCTAATAATAATCATGTCTCCACGGCTACAGGAAACTGTCAACATCTCTTTGCCTTTGTGATCTGTAATACGTGGAGGCATGGGGTTGTTGGGAGTGATCAGTGTGTGTGAATAGATGGTGTAAGAGCTAAATTCATCTTTTTGTTTCATGAAAATTGTAACTATTTGCCCCAGTAAAGGTTTATTATTTGTGTTAATTAATATTAATTATTATTAATATTAGAATAATTGGTTATGGTGACATGCCAGACTGCCAGACACGTCTTCATTTCCCATGTTCCTCTGGTTTCCTGTCCACACCTTTATCTTGTCAGGTAATTTGGGACTCCGGTAGAGTGGCACCACACAGTTTTTTGACCGTATTTGATTCATCCCTAAAAAGATTGCCCTGGAGGCTTGAAGAATTTTTCTGTTTATTTTTTTTATATAGTCAGTTGGGGCTGTTGAATGAGATTATTTTCAGTTTTCTTCTAGAATAAATATTTTTATTAAATTTTATTAAATTCCCGTGGGATCCTTTTCTTTTTTCCTTAGTCTTTTTTGGTCAAGTAAAGTGTGTCTGACTGCAAGCAGCATACCTGAAGCCAGAAGGCTAGATTGGTTTGTAAATCTGACTTTAAAGGTAAATTTTTGCTTGTCTCCTTGGTGTGGACAAACATGTTGATGCCACAGTCTCAGTGTCATCATGCCTCTAAGAAATCATTATCATTCCAGGTAGCTGAGTGATGCAGGAAAAGCCAGGGAGCGGCACATGTAGGGACTTGTTAGGAACTTTATTTGCCATTGTATCCTTCAAGAGACATCACTCTTAATTAGGTCTCCGTGGATAAGATGAGGCATCTGGACTGTTTGCCCATGACTGGTGAATGATGTCCTTTTTGTGATCTCATCAGCACACACACACACACACACACACACACACACACACTCTCACACACTTTTTCCAACTCTGTTTAAGTGCGGTTATGCTGATGGCATGGAGATATCTGTGTTACTAGAAGGCTGTTGGAGCTATCACTCCACCTAGTGGCTGTTTGAACCCACGCGAGGAAACCACCAGGCCTCTGCTCTGCACACCCAGCCAGCAGCATGACTGTAGTGCCCCCTGTGAGCCTGTATCCATGGTGATCCATCAGCCATTTCACTTCTTAACCATTCACATGTGCATTGATGCTGCACATCTGACATAATTGATTCCTCTTACAGTCTATATGCTCTCATTGGTATGATGAGCCACAAGATGTAAAAATCAATGGAGCACTGAGCTCAGTAGACATCGAGCAGAGGCTGTTTAGCCATCCACCATCTGATCAGATGAAGAGAAAGTACTCATCTAACTAAATACAGTTTGCGATACATTAATGTTCCTACAGAAAGATGTATTATAAAGCGGCTCTAATCAATAGCTCAAGTTATTACCTGCAAGGCATCTTTCTCTGAACAACTTAGTGAGATTGTAATAAATAATAATAATAATAATAAATAGTGTTTGTAATTTGTTGCACTGCCCTCAAGTGGCAAAATAAAACCTGGGGATCCAGTTAAATTTGGGTAGAAATTGTACAACAGTGGTGACTGCACTTAAGTCAGAGGGAGGATCGTGTATATTAAACACCTGCGTTGAGTATAGTGGAAGAGAATATATTGAATACCCTCATATTGTATCAGCAAGACCCACATTATTTTTCATTTGTTTTATTTACATGTCAAACATTTGAAACAATTTGCAGGAATTACACAGTAACATTGAACAGTCAGACACATCAGTACCAGTACGATGAAGAAAAAACAAAACAAATTAATAAATTTAAAATTAAAATTCACATTGCAGAAAGTAAACATCATTTTAAGACTATTAAGTAGGAGTACGGATATTAAAAAATAAATATAATGCAATTCAGACTTGGAATGTATTTTAAAGTACCATTGAGGTAGGTATTAATGAAACAATCATCATCTCGCTGCCCTATTTACTCATTCAAATCGCATGAAAGCATTAATGGTACAATGAAAAAAAAAGGAATAAGGAATGAAAATATTATTTTGTAGCATAAATGTCTTTCTGTCATGTTTTAAGGCACCTAAAACCATTATTGTTATAAGGAAGGATTTTTGTGTTAAAGTTCATCCAGATAATATTCCTTAAATCAGCACGCTGTCTCATTTATAAAATTCATGTGGCAATGACATTGATAAAGTGCTTAATAGTAAACTGTAGTCTCTCAGCATTAGAAGAAAAATATACCTCTGTCAGTGTGTAAGTGATTTTAAAAAGTACCTTTATCGTTCAAATATAAGGCATCAGCAAAACATAAAATACAGCTGACAGCGGTGTTGAGAAATGAAGACAAAGCTGTAGGCTTGAAGGGGACATGATCCACTTTAGATGCTTTTCCACATTCAGAAATAAGTCATTTGAGGAAACAGTGTCTCAGCAAAGAGGTCCTTTCAACGTCTTTGCTCATTTTCGTCTTTGAATCCAGCAAAGGAAGTTTGCCCTGACAATATGCCATACAAGTCGTAGTACAGTAAGTCACGGACTTATTTCAGTACAAGTTTTCTTCAGCAAGTCCATCTGAAAGGAGACAGAGGTGAATATTAGTGAAATATTACTTTAATATCTGTAATCGACAGTGAATATGTCAAAGGAGACTCATTAGATCAGTGGCTGTATTGTTACCTTGCTGAAGGGCACTCTGCATATAGTGATTGAGTTGATGCAACCCAGTGTTTTGGTCATGATGGTGTCCCAGCTGCACACTGAAAGGATCTGTGACAGCGAACTGCTCTGCAGGCAGCTGGTCCTCCATGATGGTTGAGGAGAAACCAAGGGGCTCCGACTCCAACTGATAGGACCCAGCCCTGCAGCAGGACAAGCCCTGCTGGGAGCTGTACGGTACGCCGGGGCCGGACGTGCTGCTTTTCCTTGTGACCATTTCCAGGTCTTTCAGGATGCTGTCGAACACGCCATCGTCAAGGACCAGCTCGTGCTTTAGAGGAAGGGCCGAGGGCAGAGGAGCGTGATGCCAGTCGCAGGCTGAGGGCAGTGTGTTAGTGGTCGCATGCGGGGCCATGTTTTGAAGGGGGTTGACGGTGTGATACATGGCAAAGCTGCTGGCCAGGGAGGAGATCTGCTGAGCCAGAATACTGATCTCTGCCTGCTCCCTCTCATTGTAGTGGTGAGACTCTGTGGATGATGGAGACTGGCTGGGGGTGAGAAGACTGGAATGTGTGGACAACACGTGGTGGGGAACCTGATGCACTTGGACAAGGTCGCCCCCTTGTGGCTGCTCGAGGAGGCTAAAGTCGTCTTGATGCAGAGCACAGTCCACTTGGCTCTCACACATGTCCGACACAGACGGGCAGTCTGGAACTAATCGAGCATCGGCAGTACAAGCCAGGAAATCATACGTCGGAGATGAGGAGGGTGGAGAGTGAGCACTGAGTGCACTGAAGGCTGCCTGGTCGAAGGTGTGTTCAGCCACTGTAGGGGGGGAGGCGGAGGGTGACTGGTGACAGGTGAGCCCTGCCTCTGGGTAGGAGTAATAGGAGGGAGAGCACTCCGGGGAGGACAGCAGCTGATTTGTGTATCCATGCACATCCATCAGGAGGTCATGGCTGAGCTCCTCCTGCTGCAGAGGGGAGCTGGAGGAGGCCGGGCTGTAGGGAGGGGTGAAGAGAGCCGGGCCATCACCTGAGGAAACAGGTGAACTACTGCACGTCACACAGTATACATCTGACTCCCTCCTCACTTTGGCACTTGGCTCCTCACTTTGGCTGTTAGACGTCCTCTGTCTTTTACAGCAGTTAGTGTTGTTGTAGCTGTTAGTCTGGGACACAGGCTGACCTGCAAAATGGCAGGAATTTGCCAGAGATGATGGCCTGAAAGCACCACTGCTGACTTTCTTCTGAAGAAATCTGGCCTCTGTTTCACTGCAACAGTCAAAACAGTGAATTCAGTTTGTGACTTGAAAAACATTGAAACATTTCTTGCAGTGGCATCTCTAGTCAAGTGAATTTACCTGATGATGAAGTTAGTGCAGCTCACACTCTGGAGCTCCGAGTCCCTGTTTGCTCGAATGTAGACCCAGGTCCATGACAGATCCTTGCACTGGAGTCTGAGCACCATCTCTACCTGGAAGCCCTCATCTGCTTTCACTGGATGAGACGGGAGAGAAACATTCACATTTAACTGTCATGCATGCTCATTTAATGACATGCAATGAAACCGATGCTCCGTCCCCAAATCAGCACAAAACTAAAGAAATTAAATTGTACACTTACTTAAACTTCTGTGAGAATCTGCACTCAAAGAAAGATCTTCAGGGTGGATAAGACTGTACCACGATCGACCAGACATTTCTTCTGCAGAATACCCCAGAAAATATAAAACACTGAAAAGAAAACAAAATGTTTGTCAGTCTCTGCTATGAGAACATTTGTTTTGGAACAGTTTAAAGGAGCATTTATGAATTTACCTGTCTGACAGCAGAGTGAAGGTCATATCGAGTCTGTGGACACTGTTGAAGCTCTGACAGAAGTGGGAGTCAGAGCTCCACAGGCGGTTGACGGTGGGGGTGCAGAGGGCCACAAACAGAGGCTGGCTGCTGGGACCGACTGAGGAGGAGGACGGGCTCGACTGAAGGACAGACTGAGGGACAGACTGGAAGCTCCCTCTGACCATCATGGAACAGCAGCTGCCATGTTGCAGCTTGAAGGCCTTGGAGGTTTGCATACAACATATAAAGCTCCTTTCTGGAGAAAGATAATATATTGTTTAATCTTTCAGTCGCACAATTTTTTAGAAACAATGACTTAAATGTGGCCAGGAGGAGGCGACCAATCTTTTAAATGTGTGATAGTTGCTATCGTAGCAATTCCAAACGTGATAGCCTTCAAAGTTACCTGATGATGAGTTGTTTTCAATGTCCAGGTTTGATTTGACGACATCAACGTCAGAACGTTCAGCCATGTCGTACAGAGTGTCTCCTTGAAGCACATCGAGCTGGAAAAAAATAGGTTTCAACCATCAGAAACAAAACATGTTTTGAAGTAAGCAAAAAGAGATGTCCAAATTGACTCACCATGGAGAAGCCAAGATATTCTGAGACGTTTTCGGACACGTAGACCAACTTCCCCTGCACAGTGGTGACCATGATGAAGCCGGGCAGGGCTTGAAGGAAGGCCTCGTAAGGCAGAGAGCAGTGTGATCTCACCCCTGCTGGGATTCCTTAAGAAGGAAAGAGCTGGAGTTACACTTCACGCATCCCTGCAGGTTGTCACTGGTTTTATCTTTTATATATTCCCTGCAGTACTACAAACTTAGTCCCATTTAATCTGACAATGATGCAGACTGATTGTAGATTAAAGATATTAAAAAATGTTGTCGTGGACTTACCCTGGAAGAGAACAGACTTCCTGATGTAGGTGCAGATGGCGGCCATGGAGTGCAGGTAGGAGAGACGCTCCTGGTCCTCCTGGGTGATGGGCAACAGAGCACGCATATTCCTGATCTCATGGTTGATGTGGTCCCGCCGGGCTTTGGATGCTCCTTTGGTGGATCTGTGAGAGACCATGGTCACTGAGGTCAGGGGTTGGAAGAAGAGAACTGAGGAAACTGAAGCTGGGGAGCCAAAGTTTTATCTGCTGCTAAACTTGCATTTCCCCCCAAAAAAATCCTCCTCCAAGAGGCAAGTGTGGAGAAAAGAAATCAACTGCAGACAAAAGGAGTAATTGGCCTGAACTGATCGAGCCTATTTTTCACAACTCAGTGCGGTGTCTCTTCCTCAAGGGTTCCTATGGAAACTGCTGATATGAGGAGGCTCTCAGCAGACTTTGTGTGATCAGTATCAGTCTGGGCCCATCCACAGAGAGCCGGGGTTTTATAGCTGCCAGGGCTTCAGCGTGGGCGTCACACACAAAGAGGAGGCTGGGCTACTGCTGCTCCCTTCCTTGCCTTATAGAGTGGGTGTCCTCTGAGCGGGACGCCCCACGTCACAAAGACACACAGAGTGCCACAAAAGGAAAATTCAATCAGTTTGCAGAGATCCATTCAAATTATGTAATACCATTTTATGTTGATTTGTTTCTATTTTGCACTATATCTACATTTTCACTGTGGATAAAGTTTTATCTCATCCTAACTTTATTTATTTAGGAATACAAAAACAGTTTGTGGAATATTTTACCATAATTAATCCCCAGTAGTGTTATTCTCCATATAAGTAATTTATTAAGACTGGTGATGTTACTCCAGACTGATTTCTGCACCAAAGCATCCCAACAGAGGCTGATCTGAAACAGCTTGATTTGTGAATGCAGTGACAGCATCATTGTGGCTGCATTAGTATGTATGATGTACATGCAGACAGGAGAAAACTGGATTAAATGCTCCCTGTGGTGCACCAGTTCATCTTCTAAACAGCCATGTGTTGATTCAGCCACTAGAGGACGGAGGAGCAGAGATGAAGAGCAGGAGGAGAGATACTGACCTGAACCTCCTGCAGAAGAAGCTGCGCTCATCTGCGGGTAAATGCTGAGAGATGCATGGGGCGCGGACATGACGCCTGCAGGAGTTGCACCAAATAGTAATTTTGACGTAGATGTGTGGCCACCTGCAAGGTACAACATACACATTTGGTCAGGTAAAAAGAGTTTGCTTTGAAAACACACACACAGAGTAAAGACTGAGCTTGGTTTAAGGTGTCCCACCTCTGCAGCTTCTGGTCTGGTTGATGAGCTTCTGTGCGTCCCTCCTTTTATATATACAAAAAAAAAAAAAAAATCCGACGCCTCTCATCCAACTCAGCCGGTGGGGAATGAATGAATGAATGAATAAATAAATAAATAAATAAATAAGATAGCCAATTGTTGCCTGTTGTGACGTGATGACAAACGATGGAGGCTCTTATATTTAGTGACCTGAGTCCTTAAAATAGCCGGTTAGATCAGACGCACGTTTTTCACATTCTGAGATGAAAAAGAGTAAATATGACATTAAAATAGATGTGTGAGTTTAAAGTGTGACGTTTCACACCCGTAGATAATCATGTCAACCGCCTGCAGGTGTTGGTTCATAATGTGCGCAAATATTGTTCATTTCGTGGTCGATCTGCAGCACTGGTGGTCGGATGATATCTGCACTTTGTGTTAGAAGTTCTCCAGAGAAACACTCAGATTCATGAAGAGAAAGCTTTAAGTGTTGTGTGGTTATTAGTGATGAACTGGTTAATTAATTAGTTTAATGATACAGATGCAGAGATACAGAGGGACTATTTTCCCAGGCGGAGGGGTCGCTTGACCCTGCGTTCAAAAATGAATTTCTCCCACATTTCCTGTCTGTTAGTGTTACTTTAGTGGTAGAGTCACTGACCAGTTCTAAACCTCCATTACAATAAAAAAAAGGACTGTGTGTAAAATCAAACAGTAAAAGTACAGAAGTATTTCCAGCTTGATGTACATAAGTGCAAAAATGAAAGTAGGCTATATTTACATAAAATGGCTCCTGTCAGTGACATCATCATAAATGACATTATTAACATTAATGCATCAGTGTGTAAGCAGCTCAGACTTTATATACAGTTAAGTAGTTTGATCCAGTGATTCCCAACTTAGGGGACAGGCCCCTCCAGAGGGTCACAAGATAAATCAGAGGGGTCGTGAGGTGATTCTTTTTTTTTTTTTTTTGATTGTTTGTGTGAAATAATTTATAATTTGAACTGTTGTATAAATGAAATATATGTGTATATGTGTGAGAATATCTTCAGAGCGTCATTCAACAAAACAAACGTAAGGTTGGCTAGATTATGTAGGCTACATACAGTAGGACAAACCTGTTTATACATACTACACAACAGCATTATAAGAATGAAATATTAGAGTAATATAATCACACAAGTTAAACGCAACAGCCTGAGCACAGCATCACAGTTTAAACTGTCATTATCATTCACATCTCAACAGACCAGCTTGATGCATCAGTGTTTAATTTCAGACAGTCACAACAGATTTGTGAGGCAGTCAGCTATGGCAGTTTGTCTTCACAGGGCTTTAACTGTGTGTGTGTGTGTGTGTGTGTTAGTCACTCCATTAAATCCCTGTTGGAAGGGAATTAAGCTACAGGTCTGCAAACGTGACGCACTGAGAGGCTCGTTCACACTAAATTAGCTTCTTCAGCAGATGAATAGATTATGGGCGTCAAAAAACATGACCTTGGCATTTTGCAAAAGGCTCAAACTCATCCTACAGGAGTTATTGCAGATGAAAGTTTGTCAGGAATAAGAAATAATGACTTATTGCTTTCTTTTCCATTATTCTTGCAGGAGTTGAAGTTCAGCATCCACTAAGGGATTATTCTCCTTAAATGTGTCTTTTCTCAAATCCCCAATTTAGTGGCCCCAACAACTCTGGAAGCAGAGAACTAGAACTTGAGTGAGGGAATTGCACGAGGATAGGGCGGACAAGACAAAACAAATCACTCCGAACAAATCCACGGTCTGATTCTCAAGGGCCGGTGGGACTGTCTGAGTCCTGAGGGGAAATCAGAGAGTCATTTGGCCGAGTGTCTCCTTGCATTAGCGCCTGTGTCGCTGGTCGAGGAGAGGCTCCGGGGCCAGACAGAGGGACCCAGCGCTGCCCTGCTTCCTGTGTGCGGTGGGGCCAGGCGGGACAGGGTGTCTCTGCTGCCTCACTTTAAGCTGACCCTCCGTCTGTGGCCTGCACTTAACACTGCAGATAACGCTGGCTTTATAGCACGGGGCTGGTGACAGACAGGAACAAACTGCCAGGCCGCCGCTGGTAGCAGAGGCAAAGATTGGAGCTGGGGTTCATGGTGAGACACTTTCTAATGACGGGGACCTCCTAAAGCATGCTACCCATTAGATAGTCTGACAGCCAGTGGGGGGTTTGGGTGGCACCACAGCTTCAGAGTACCCACTGAAGTAGACGATGAGGGCTATCAGACAGGCCGACTAGGACACATTCAGCTCTCTGGATTTCAGCAGGAAGCAGAAAGTGCAGGGTTCAAAGACCTGGTGACTATAAAAGGACACATACAGTCACTTTGAAAAGACGCTGAAATCCAAAGATAAAGAGAGGAAATCTGAACAAGTCTGGCCCATTTCTTAGACAATCAAATTCACTGAAGTGTGAAATAACTAGTCGTTCATGAGTTTAGTGGCCACTTTTATTTTGAAAGTCTGTGTGAATTAAATGCTTCCTAGGCATTTTGCAGCCTTGCTTGAGCCTCAATTTGGAACAAATTCTGAACATGTAGGGAGCAGAATCTGCCCCCTGGCCAGCAGTTTGACACCTCATGGTGCCGGGTCTATTTGGATTGGCAGAATATGTATACTTTTACCTTTCCAACCTTGACTGTGACATTTCAGAGTGCAAATGACAGCAGTACTGACTGACCAAGTCCACACACAGGTCTATAAAAACACATTTGAGACGAACACAGATGTCAAATTGTCTCAGATTTATTGTTGATACAGTAATAAAGTATATTGCACAGGATGTCCTGACCAACCTTGACAGTCCCCTCGGAAAAATGTGTATAAAATAAAATAAAAACAATAAGCATAGGGAGGGTGCACAGTTGTAAAATCAATCCAAATACACTCTGTACTTTGTTCTGTTTTTCTCCAAACATTGTTGTCCCTGAAGATAGACCACACTTCTTGGCATGAAATCCGGTTCATCTGCTTGACAAATAATTACTACTGAATAACTAATAATTAGTGTGCACTATAGTTTAATGACAGAAGCAGTTTTCTGTAGAAAGGCAAATGTTGTCACCCTGCAGAGTTTGATCAACCATGCACTGAAGCCTTCTCAAAAACTTCAACTAGAAATACCAGCGGAGCCTCAGATGCTGCAGTTTTACATCCCTGCCATTTACAACACAATGCCAATCACTAACACTGCCTGTCAGTGACCATCGCTGAGGAAATGAACTGTGCGGGGAATTTATTTTCGACCCCATAATGTCTAAACTACACCAGGACTAATTCATTTTTACTTCATGTAATATTCCTGAAAAGTTTGACTGTAAATATCACTTATAATCTTCACACGCAACAAAATTACCTCCAAACCACAAACTAGAAAAGAAAAGGAAAAAAACAAATAACATCAGTTTAGCCGTTGGTGTCACAGAAACAGTTTGATTTGTTCACTAGTAGTTTTTTTTTTTTAAACACATGCTTAGCTTCCTGTGGTTTTACTGTTGTATATTCCAAGTAACTGGGGTACAGAGGAATACTGAGTGTGCGATATGTCTGTCTGTCTGTCTGTCTGTCTGTCTGTCTGTGTGTCTGTGTGTGTGTGTGTGTGTGTGTGTGTGTGTGTGTGTGCGCAGTACACAGGGCATAAGACTGAGTCACACTGGCACCACCAGTCCATAAATAAAATTCAGACTTGATTTGGGCGTCTCAACTCTACGGAGGGAAAAGCAGCATCAGCAGGTCTCCTGTAAGGCCTGACGTGCCACGATTGGCTTTAGTGCAGTTATCTGGTGACTGGGACCTGCATTGAAGACCGTTTACACTGCTTTACATGAGATACACACATTTGTAAACATTTAGCATGTAGGTCAGTGTTATCCAGTCCTGATGTTGGGAACCCAGAGCCATGCAGGGTTTATTTCTAACCAGCTGATAGACTAACCAGAGAGTGACTGACACATTCAACAATCTGTCTGAAAACAACAGCACTCAAAGTGTCAAAGACCAGGACTGAACAGCACTGATGCAGCTCACAGGTGTGTGGTAACACAGTTCATACTCACATCAAAATAAATAGGCAGTATGAAGAAAACTCTTTTTCCTGTATGTTCGTCAGGTTCGGTGCCATGCTTTATTACCTATTAATTATTAAGATTCAAAGGATACTTTGGGTGATATTCTGGCTATTTTCTTTCGGTCAACAAATCCCATAAAAAGAGAGCCATAGAGGGAGTGGGGAAGTGTTGACAGCACTGATGCATCGTAGAGTTTGGTCTTTTTATGGGCTGCATTGACTGGATGGAAAAAAAAAAAATAACATCACCCACCTTATCCTTAAACTGAAGTGGATGGAGATAAAAGCTTAACAATAAAAACAACCACCACTCCTGTGTTTCCAAGGTTTTGTTCTGAAATTTGTAATTAAAATAAAAACATACAACCTGAATAAACATCCCCAATTTGAGCCAATCCAAGTCACCTTCCAGCTGTGTGGAAAAGTGTGTGTTCTAATAACAGCCCTTATGCATTAATAACTTCTGCTTTGCAGTCAAACACAAAACACATCTGTACGCTCTGCTGGTTTTTCACTGATGAGCAGGTCATGAGCAGAGCCTCTGACCACTGTGGGATTGTCTCAAAGAGGAACATCCACATTATGCATATTAATGAGTATCTCCCCCACAACAATAGCAGCAAACTGAAGCAGATGGGCTCGGATCACGTGTAGACCACATGCTAACACACATACACAGTATATAGTCACATCATGATCCCTTCTACATTTGGCACTGAAAAACAAACGGGGTGAGCGGTGGTGGGTGAGTCACACTCTGCCAGTGACACTGTGACTTCCCTGTGAGGAGAAAACAGATGTCTTAATGTATGGGGAGTCTTAGTAAAAACTCAATGACGCATGCTATTGAGGGAGGTAGATGGACTTGATTGTTTTACACGGCAGTCGCCCAGAAAATCACCTCTGAGACACTTGAGAGCAGAAAGCTGCCAAGTTATGGTGACGTAGAATAAAAGGTAAGCACTGAAAGCCACTCAAACAGAACCTTTCACAACACTACATACCCGATATGCTCCCTCCTTGCATTGAAAAGTAATAAGTTTGCCTTGCCCACCCTAGATATGGTGCACTTTTCCCCAAACAAACATGGTTTTATGTCCAAGTTAGAGCTGAAACATATAGAAACTCCAACACCACCACAGTCTCTTTCTATCTGGGTCAGCTTTGTCTCATCGGGACCTGCAGAGTGGGACGTCCTCAACAAAAAGTTTAGCTCTCAAGACCTTTGGCTGAAGTTCTCGTCACTTCCTGTGCTTAAGATCAGAAGTCTATGATTATCATAGGCTGATTGGATTTCTAGAGAGACTAGAAAGAAGACAAAAAGGTGAACAGGTGTCAATAATTTCCGTTGGATGTAACCAGTGTCTCAAGGGTTAAAATATCCTCAGACATGAGACAGGACATGCTCATAGCGTCCAAGGAAGTCAAAGTCGCAGGATGTTTTGGTCAGTAATGAGTTTTCATTTGAAGAGTGTGGAGAATAAATCCCATACGGATCTCTACAAAAACAGCCCGTCAGAGCTCAGCTGAAAGCTCAGGATCCTGAAACAGAGCGAGGAGTCCTGCTTCTGCTTCACATTGAGCGGCATCAGCCGTGGGAGGAGAAGATGGGCCTGCTGATGTTACTGTTGGTGGTCATGGCTGCCAGTTCCCACCTGGAAGAAACAACAGTGAGAATCAGAGGCGAGCATCTCAGCACACCTTCACATATTTGGTCCATACCAGGAAAAAAAAAAAAATACTGCTGCCTGTTATGAATGGTTTGTGTCTATTAGTCCAGACTGTAACTGGACCATGTACTGCATAAATAGTGACAAATAAAATACAAACAACCCAAACACATTTTGTAGTGTAATATTACAGGTGGACATCGCTCCACTCGTTTCTACTGAGGAACTGCTAAAATAGAGCAGGACAACAACACATCACACCTCTGGTTTAATATCTTTTCACTTTCTGAAGCATCAATGAGAATTCTCCCACTTGTGCTGAAGTACCTACGTGTTACCATGGTGACCAAACGTTCCTGCATAAATATGGACTATATTTATTTGGGTCAGGAGATCACAGGTTAAGTGAGAAAGCAATGCCTTAATCTTCACGAAGACTGAGGGGTCCATCTAAATAAAAAATGCTGCTAAATACAGCACCGTGGACCAATTCAGATTTTTTTTTTTGGGGGGGGGTTTAAAATTATAGCTGATGGATTTACCTCACAATCCTGCTGTTGTTATTTATGTCAACACAAAATCATTTGTGGTTTGAAATAGCCAAGGTGTTGCTACAACGACAGTCAGTCTTGTGTGAGTGAAGGGCTACGACGTGGACGAGGATGAGGGAAGGCCCCGCTGTAACACGAGAACCAGGAGCCCGGGCTGACAACAGGGTCCAGTGCTGACCTGCTGACAGGTCAGAGGTTGAGCTCCAGATTGTTATCACTGGCTCTGGTTTCACACTCACTCCCTCTCAATCGCTTTGTTCGTTTTTTCGTTGTGTACGTGTGTTTAAGAGGGGAGATTGGCACTGGAGCTGGGGATGCCAGCGAGGGGCAAAGGGAGTTAATCAGAGTCCTGTGACCCCACTGAAAACCCTCTGAGGGTTAGAAACACAACTGCAAAGTGGGGAGTGTGCAAGGTGGCAGTGAAACAAGAGGCTAAGAGGAGTAATTAGTATCGAGTTCCATGGGGTCCATGCTTTAAAAAAAAAAAAAAATTCAGATGTAATTGTCTAATGAGTATTCATTAATGTTATTTGAGAAATTATTATGTTTGAAATGGAATGATTGGATGAATATTATTCTCCATGAAGCAAATTATTTTGCTCTACATTACTTGGAAAAATAAATGAGGTAGGCAGACAGTGATTGCTGTGGCGTATTTTACATTTGCATGTTTAGTTATTACAACTTTCCTTCCCCTTGATTAAAAACGTCACAACAAATCAAAGTAGGGCTCTCAAACTTTCAATTTGTGTCGCTCACAAGTTAAGTATCAAAATCATTTTTAAACTTGTAATGAGGAGGCTTTGGCAAGAGTGTGACTAATGGATGGTTCATCCTACCATCAATTACCATTGGGGAAGGTGATTTAGAATGTTTATGGCTTTGTTTAATAATCTTATGAACAAAATCAGGGTTTATAAAGCCCAAAAATGTGTTGAGGGTGTTTGGAGTTTTTCAATGACAGAAAATGAATCAAGAACTAAATTGAGATTATAGCCATTGATCCTCACTGAGCTGGTGCTAAAGTTGGCTGTTTTTGACATCTGGACTGTGGTAGATGAGAAGTTTTCGCCCTTTTTGCCATTTTTAAGTTTCATCAATATAAATGATATAATTACATCCAAATTTTACATGCAGGACCAAAAGACTGAGTAAAACTTACCACTGGTTAAATAAAGGATAATGAATCATAATTAGCCTCTTTGAAAAACAGCCTCATTATTGAGAGAGACAGAGTGGCGGCAACAATGAAGAGCATAATACAAACAGCATGAGCAACAATATGTCAATACTGTGACAAAACAGCTCTAATGTTTGAGAAGAGGATCCTTGTCTGACCTGATATCATGTGGGAGTCCTGACTGCTCCAGACTGTACTGAATAACAGCTATTTTGCATAAGGTCTTCAAATTAGGGCCTGAAAAGAAGAAAAAGTGAGATGAGTCATAAAGTGGTCAGAGACACTAATCATGTTCATTTCAGCTTTGGGAATTCAAAATGGATCCAGGCAGGTCAGAGCTAAGAATCCATGGATGAAAGGAGTAATATTTCCTCTCCTTGGTGTGAAAATCACCATGTTCCTGTTTTTATATCCCAGAAAATGAGACCATGCAGATCATAATGATGCCAGTGTTAAATCATCTCATTACAAACTTCCTCTTGATAATAATCGCTGTCATGGCCGCTCCACCATATGTTCGGTGATAAACAGTGTGAAGGCACACACGACTGGCACGTGGAGGCGTATGCCACGGGGGGATGCCACCGGGCACTGCCAGTCCCATACGGTCTCTGTGCAAACCCACCTACACAAACTGTGACCTGACAGCGTTGCAGGCTACCCCAGTGCAGGCAGGAAACAGCTATATTTGGTAGTACATGTGACGGAAGTAGCCCATGTGATAACACAGAGCATATCCAAGGCAGACTGGACCAGGTGAGAAAGAAGATCGTACTGACCAGACAGCTTATTTAACCTTACTTAAGGTAGCGTCCTCATTTACCTCTTATTTATTTGACTGCACACAAGATCTTCTTAAGCTAACAAGAGAGAGATGGACGATGACAGCGATACTTACTGAAGTCTAAGATATACAGGTCTGAATGGTCCATGAGGTTAAATTCATCACCCATTCCTTGCTCTGGACACGGGCTGTAAAGAGAATAAATACAAGGTTTTATTTTACTTAAAAAAGTAATCAAACATATCCAGGAGGACAGAACAGTGACTCCTTAAACTTCCTGTCTGTTATCACAAGCATGAGCCAAACAACTTGCCAAGGTTGTAGTTGCTACTCAGCTCTTTAATGGCCAGGGGAAACTTTACAGTTTCTTCTCTCATGTCACTCCCAGAATTCCCAACCATTGGTTACCTGCTGACTCCCATTTATTTACCTTGTTATCTACTCTTTTTGCATCTTTAATCGCTAAGGTTCATAATCAGGGGGCCACAGAGCTGTTACCTCAGAGCTCTGCTCTGTTTATCATGGACTGGCATGATTTAAGCCCACAGGAAGTGGAGTGCTACGGTGAGACGGCAGGCTGGCCAACACTGATAGTCTCCCAGACCTGTGCAACCATTGATATCACTGCATATCTGTTTCCTGCCACTGCTAAACACACAAACACCTGTGACACACCTGGTGCACCACAGGTTAAAAAGCCTACTTGTATCACAACTCTCTTCAGGCACCATCTTTGTATCAATTAATCTGTTTAAAAAAAAACACAAGGCTCCTTGGAAGAACATGGTATAAAAACAAAGTAACAGGCTGGAGCCTGTGGGAGTTCAACTAACATCTTAAGGAAGATTTATTCCCACAGGCAGTAAATATACCCTGTAAATGTACTAGACACGCATCATTGCTTTATATCAAAGAGCACCAGGAGACCTGTCCGGTTTAGTGGATAAAAATGCACTTCCCAGTTTTGCACTACCCAGAGGACAGTTTTAGCTTGACAGGTGCATTTACCAAGCAGTTTAGTGTCTGTAAATTTCTATCATTGAGAATAACGGAAGGATTTGGTTGCCAGGTTTTGTCCTTAAGAATAGCTTTGCAAGATGCTTTACGCTACACATGGACTGACCAGCGACTGGCATGCGTCCAAACAAAGACGCCACTATCGCACCACTGAAGCAATCCAGCAGAAACCACTTCTGTTGAATCGGCTAGCGTTGCATCATTGCCTCTCTTTCAGCTTCATTCTTGCCCTAAACCATCATCTCGCTGAAGACAAACTACTCTCTCCTCCCATCAATCTCTATTCCTCTTTCCCGCTGTCCACTCCATCGCGCCTCTCTTTGCTGCGTGTTCAGGATGTTGTAAGGGTTTTACGTTGCTAATCTTCCCTAAACAAACATGGTAGTGGCTTAAGGCGGCCAGGAGAGGTGCAGAGCACGAGCGCAGCCGTCCCAGGGGGCCAGCTGGGGAAGTCATTACGCCCCCCCTGCCCCCCAGGAGGTGATCCACCCAGGCTTATAGCATGGGCCTTAATCAGAACACCCTCAACCACCCAAACCCCCGTCAACATCAGTCTACTCTACTGGACGGCCGTTACATTACTGCAGTGATTAAAATTTAACTCTGACTCAAATCAAAACCTAGAAAATGAACACTAACGGCGTTCACATAAAAACTGTACAAATGGATAGATCACTACAAACACAATCTTTATTCTCGTTGCCATTAAATTTAATTAAACGATGTAATAAAACAATCAACAGCGCCTTATATGAACTGCATGAACACTGGTCAGATACTCTCATGGTGATATTGAAGCTCACAGCACATTTCTTGACAGGATATTAATTAGGACAGTCCGACATTAAGACACAGCAAGGCAACAGTCAGCTGTTGGGTACCTTCATCAGGCATCTACGGCCAACAACTGCCTGTAGCTGTCCACTATACCTTTCACCAGTTCAGTGGTTCCCAAACGTTTAACACAAACTAAAACACGGATCCCAATTTGATAAAATGGTTTTCCCAGGATCCCCCATCTGATAGGATTTTAGCTTTTACATCTATGATTAGAGAAACCCACAACCAAAATAGTCATAAGAGAGCTAAGATAACTGTCTCAGAAATATTAACACCAAATAGAAAAATAATACTGCATGAAATTCACGAAAATAATATTGGAAATAATACTGAAAAAATACAAAAAAGTAATACTGGACATGATATTCTGTCATCATGTTACTATTGTGCAAAGACAAAACTGCTAGTCTATTTTATGAATAGAAACTTTAGAATGTTTATTGGTCACATTCGATACCGTATGTGCAGAAATGACATAATGAGAGAAGTAATGAAAAGCAGCATCTCTATCTGGAGAGCAGTAAACTACTGTGCTGTAGGCCTTGGATGCTGACGTGTGAAAGGGTGCAGATGAGAGGATGCTTTAACAGAGGGCAACAACAAAGATGGAGATTGCATCCCGTGGTACGAGGCTTTCTCGCATGCTCATGGATAATGTCATTCTGGGTGTGAAATTCAGCACAACATTAGGGAATGGTAATGCTTTATTGGTCACCGCAAAAAGAACGAGCCCTATGAGGATCATAGAGGCAGGGGAAGGAAAAACAGGGGTGGTAAGACGTGTCCGATGGACTGGCAGTAGTTGGAAGTGGGAAAGTCACGGTGAGCGACTTTATGTGGCATCCTGGTGTTTGATGGGCCACTTTGTTACTCGATCAGCAAAGTATCACTATGTGTGAAAGTGCTCCTCCCCCTACAGCAGCAGTGGTTCCCAGTCTGAGTGATGCTGCTCCCCCGCTAACAAAAACACTGGTTGCTATTTCAAACAACACTCAATGAGGGTGTCTAATCACCCAATTGCCGGTCCTTTCTAGCAGCGCACTGCCTGCTCCAGCTCATTACCAGTACCAAACCCAGGTCTGAAAGCAGGAGAAGAAAGAGCTCAACTACAGTCCTAAAACTAACGAGGGAACAACACAGAGCCTGGGAACGCTCAGTCTCAAGTGCCCAGGAATTTAAGTGCCTACTAATTCTACAAAGGACTCTCAGAAACACAATCCAAATTAACTGACATGAAAAAGAAAACTCCAATCAGCAACACCTCTGCTTTCTAAACACAAACACCAACAATATATCTGGAAGCTGTCCTGTCATAGGCATGTTTTCAGTGGCTTCATTGGCCATATCCTCATTCTTGCACTGATACGATCTGCATCCTTTTCCTTTCTCCACTTCCTATTGAACTTTGGTACTTCACAACCATCTCACAGGAACTCATCGTGCACTACAACTTCCTGCAGAGCACCTTATCAGGACGACCAGACATGAAATCAAAATATTTCAGAAGGAGGGTATTGAGTGAAAGCAGTGGGAACAGGTAGCGATGATACAACAAAAAGAGAAACCAGACAGATATTCCGAAAAGACTTTTTCATTAATGTCGACCATAATGTAAAAAAATATAATTTAAGAATAATATAAGAAAGTGACAAAACTGTGCTAATGGTCTTTCCACAAGTAGGACGAAACATCTTTCAGAGAATTACAGCATTAATGTTGAGAATTAGCTGCATGCATTAATAGCACTCAGTCAAGCAAATTATTAAAAATATTAAGTAATTTACTGCAAGTTCATTATCTTTAATAACATGAGGATTTTGCACACTATTTTTACTGTCATATTTGTCACATATTGCTCTAACTGTCAAATTAAAACATTTTCATTAAATGACAAAGCCTACAGGTGGATGTGACAGTACAGTCAGTAGTAAGCAGTAATATACTGTACGCTACTGCTTACTATCTATGTGTCTGTAGACATTAAGAATCCAAGTTAAGTTTGAGGAGCCAAATATTCTTAAACAAATCCAAAAGACTTGGTTATCACAGATCGATAGATTCCCGATAGATTTCATGAGTCTTTATCTCTACTGTCTCACCCCGTCTTACCAAGCTATCTGTGCCCCCTCCTGGGCAGTGGCTGGACAGTGGATTAAGACCTGTAGCTGTCAGACATAAGCCCCACGCAGAGGGTGAGACACACACTACAGCTGGCTCCCAGAGAGAGACGCCTGGCTTCAGATTAGACAGAGGAGATGCCAGCCGCTAGCAAAGCATGCATCTCAAATTGCAGCCCCTGTGGACAAAATGTAGTTGGACTTGGTGGAGAAAAACAAAACTGCAACGACAAACCTAAAGCACACACAAATGCAGTCTTGTCTATCAGGACAGGCTGTTATCAACCGAACTGCATATAAAAATGAGGAATGGGACATTAAATATCGTCTCAGGGCCTTGAACACAGCTGGTTAATATACAGGGGAAAGTCTAAAGCGTTCAGTGCCAGGTTGCTGTTTCCATCCTCCTCCTCTGACAGACTGAGGAAGTTGTTTGTCCCACAGGACATAAACGACTCTTCAGCTCCTCCTCACAGAGACGTTCACATTCACTTTTCCACATCTTCAACATCTTCAACTCCTGCATACCTCCACACTATTTTTCTAATTGCACCAATTTTAGTATATATGTTTTTAGTTCATATTTATATCTATGCTACTGGTTATTTTAACTTCCCTCAGGATTAATAAATCTACCTCTCTATCTATAGTATCCATCTATCTATGTAGTCAAATGATTCTTTATAGCTGGCAGATTCATTTTGGAATCTACAGCCCCATTCCTCTCCTGCAGCTTACGATTACTGTCAAGGTCAGCCACCTGACAGGAAACACTCAACAGAAAATAGTGACCAACAGTTTCAGGACATGTACCGTTAAAGTGTGTGTGTGTGTGTGTGTGTGTGTGTGTGTGTATACACATATAAATAAATAAACTCTGCATCGGCGCTTACATTACTTTGGTATATTCCTTTATACATATTTATCCTGTATTTATTAAGAGCCAATAAAAATCAGCAAATGTACAATATCCAGAAGTACCTATTTTTTTATTACTGTGTGATATGTGTGAATGTATTGTCAGGACTGACATTTATTTCTAGTCATTTATTCTAATTCCATTTTAAGCATATAAGCAAACTACTTCTTCAGGCCAAGTGATCATCTCTTAGCTCTTGCATTATTGCTACAAGTGTTTCCTGTCATGATAGTTGGATGTTTCTCTTCCATGAACAAATGTTGTGTTTTAGAAAAGTCTATTTCAGTGTTAAGACGGGTTAAATCAGTGGGCCGGCATGCTTTGCTTATCTTTTTTTCTAATTTATTTCTTTTAAACTTTGTCTACAGAGCACTGCATTGTTCTACAGAGGGGACATAAAACCACTGAGAGGTGTTTTATTTGTGATGACTAGTAAATCACAAGTTAAACTATTATTATTTAGACATGTGAATTTATGTGGACAACAGCATCACAAAGCATCACCTATGCAGGCTGTTTATTTGAGCTGCTGTGCAACACTCAACCCTATGACACCTTAATGTATACAGCCTGTTAGTGGGTTAAAGAGGGTTAAGATGCAGATGAAATACTATCATGAGCTTGTCTTTGAAGAGTAAATCACAGCGTTGCTGTGCTGCTCTGAGGTCCTGTCCCGACACGTGCGGGATGCCCCGTATCCTGTTGGGGTCACCTCCACTGTTTGACAGGTTTTATCTCAGGCATACAAAGCACACACACACATACACACAGACAATTAATAAAGGAAACTTCTGCAGCCCAGCCTTTGACACTGAAGGCCAAACGACAACATGTGTGTGGCATCATAATCTATGGAGTGTTGATAGGCATGTTTCCATGGAGCCATGCTCCACTGTGGCAGATCCAAAGACATTATAGTGTGCAGGAAGTGCAATCATAATGATATTAATATTGAAGAATGAAAGTAAATCAAAACAGAAAGTAGAGGTTTTTGTGCAATGGTGAAAATAAGAGTTTCAGGATTAGTTCTGCCTCAGGCCCATGTTGTGTTTAGTCTAACATTTGAACTGTCACGTTCAACAATGATAACAAGCCACATTTTAACCAGCTGGACAATCATAACAGCGGCCCTTTCAGTCATTGATAAGGTGCAAAATGCTCTTGTAGGTGATATCAAGGCACCAGGCTTTTGACCTTCCTGATCTACTAAACAACAATCACTGGACTCTGCAGAAGCTCTCTGGCTCAGCAACTTGATGTTTTGAAATGACCAGCTGAATTCCTCACAGATTAAATATCATGGTGTGATTCTGGAGGATTAAACAACAGGTTTTGGGGTAGGATGTTTTGGCTACCAGTGAGAATACCTGCTGTGCAGTCTCCCTGCTCAGCCACACACACTGTTCCTACCTGAAATATCTACAATGGCAGGACAGCTGACAAGAACATTTACATAGCTTATGAAACAGAACAATATTTAGCATTTTCACCTTTGCTAAACCAGGATCATGATTCAGAATAAAAAAGAGGAGCAAAAATTAAATAACATGTGTCTAATGTCAAGAATGGAGTCATCATTCCTTCCATATTATGTGTGCATGTTGCCAAATGGAACACATGCATTAAGGCTGGCAGAGCAACGGTGTGCGTGCGTGTGTGTGTGTGTGTGTGTGTGTGTGTGTGTGTGTGTGTGTGTGTGCATGCGCATGCACCACTTTGACGTCAGCCCAACAAAAGGAGCTGTGAGTCATTAAGTCATTTGAATACATCGAGACACATGCAAACACACACAAATGGCACACCACACCGGAAGTAGGAAATCTCAGCAGTGATTGAAATTCTGGTGGGGAGTGAATCACTCCCATTGAAGATATTTTAAGGCTCTAAAAATCTTATCTCATTTTGGAAAGTCAGAATGGACAAATATTGGAGGGCGCTCCGGTCTCGCAGCTCAAGTTGCTAATCAGACAGTAAACAATGAGCAGCACGCAGAAGTCTTCACCCAGGTATCTGCTAGCTAAACTGGAGCCCCATAGATCCTGACCCCACAAAGACTTATCCATCACCCTACAGATTACCAGTGGGTTCAGAGATTGTCAATATTAAACTTATCTTAACTTATTAAAACTTATCATTAGGATTTCTTTTCACTATATGCTGAAGCTGTAACATCCATGATGGTGCAACATTTGTTTTTTACGTCAATGGATGACATGAAAACTCACAGACCCAACCTGCGTCCGCCTGAGCATAGCAACTTCAAAAGACACTCATTCATCACTCAAGCCCACTTTTACAGTGTTAGACTTTAACTGACAGTCACTAGTCCCTGCTTTTCACAGTGAAAGGCAATTAAAACCCCTTTGAAGGACATTCATTATCAAGAGTCCACACAACAGTGCCCAAGGGCTAAAAGTGGACAAAAAAACTGTAATATTTTGATCTTAACATTTACCAAATGACAAAAAAGCAAGCTCCAACCAGAGAGCAAAGAGAAGATTTAAAATAAACGCCACAGCTGTCAGGGAGGCATGAATACCTGTCACTGTAGAAATACATTATAAAAATATAATGGAATGAATACATGTCATCATGTCCAAGTAGTTCAAGGGCCAGAGCCAGATTCTCCTTCACAGGTACCAAGCTGTCTACTCCCAGCATGCCAATCTGTCATGTCCTGATTCACATCCTGCCCCTCGTTGGATGCCCTGCTCCCAAGCTTAAAATGCTTCCGCATTTAGCCCAACCTGGGCTTGTCGTAAGCAATTATACACACAAGTGTGATAAATGCCAATGATGAGCGCATACACTCAGCAGGAGAACTACAATCTGCATGGCACTGTCTTCATGTGCGATTCAGTTTTAGCAGCGATCAGTTTCTCAGAAGGTGAGAGAAAAGTTAGTGATGGCCAGGCTTTAGCAAAGTATGCTGCTCTCTACTTGTGTGCGTAGGTGAAGGTCAGTGCAGGTGGAGTTACTCATGTGTGGATCGTCCTTCGTGGGGCAGCGAGCAGGTCTCACTAAATGAGTGTAGCAGAGGTGCTGAGGGGATATCAAATTGCACTCCGTGCCAAAGAATGCTCCCTAAGGTCATAAATCAGAGATGGGGCAGAATTTCGCGCCTTTCTGCAGCTCAGCAGGCCTGTTTATACTGATGTAAGTGGCGCTTAATAGACTAATGCCCAGTCTGTCATTCACACACACAAACTCTGCTTATTTGTCATAAAGTGTGTACCTAAAAATATAAGACAAAGGACATCACGCATCAACTCCTGTTTGATGGCAAGCCCCAAAATAAACAACTCGCAACGCAACACAATCAGGGCTGATCGAAACCCAAGCAACACATTTGAACATTTGAAGAGTTGCACCCATACTTTCATGTATTTTTGCTTTTATTTCATTAGAGTGTACATCCCACTGTTAAATGACTGTTTAGTGTTAACAAACCTAAACCAAAGTATTATGTCCAGTCCAAAGTGTAACCTCTTTGAAAGCAGAGGGCCCTTGGACTTAATAGGTTTAGTGTCCTTCACTAAAGTAATAAATTATTCCTGAGCAAATTCCTGCAGTTAAAATAAATATCATAAACTGGGAATAAGGATCAACAGAAGGGTTCTGTTTTGGATCAATATGAAAGGACAACTAACCCAGGAAAACAAGATGTGGACCATAAATTTTAACACAATTTCCTTGGCAGACTAACCAAAATGAGAATCCTCACAAGAAAACACAAGCAAGGTGTCCAGCAAATAATTCATGGTGGCATGTGCAGGCATTTGTCAACGACACTTATAACTTTTTAACTGCCCTTGTGTTGTTAGGTCATGCAAAAATAAACACAGGGAAACAAAGCAATGGCTGGCTTTAAACCCAATGTCCATATTAAATTTGAGGCGTAAGAAAAAAAAAAAATAAAAAAACAGAATCAGAGCAAAAAAAGAAATAAAAAAAGTGAACCTTAAAAGAAAAATTTACTTGGTAAAGAAAAGAAAACAAACACTTGTGATAAGAAGCTGCTTGGAGTCCTGTGTCCTGTGTGTAAGAGGCTTAAGTGTGCTCATGTAAACAACAAACATCCAATGCTGGTCAAGAGAAGCTGTGTGGCTAACTTGCCTAGAGTCTGCAAGGAACATGCTCTAATTCGTACAGTAACAGGAAACAACATCTCGGCAGACTTAAAACAAATGAACAACAAAGTCCTCTTTACAAACAACACAAACACACCAAATTCTCTCCTAATAAAGACATTTGATGTGCATTCATGCATGTGTGTTAACAGCTTAAAGGAAGAAAAAGTGTCTGCCTCAACATTTGAAACAGGATGTTGGACATTAACGTGGAGTTTGATTATTTTCCTCTCCTCGGCCAGCACCCTGAAAACCCTCCTTTTTCAACCCCAGCCCTATCTGTTTGCAACAGGAAATCATGACTCCTTAAACCCATCCTGTACTAATCCCAGCGAGAAACCAAACAATGCAAAACAATCCTAAAAAATAAGCATCTCCTAATGCTCTTGATGTCTTAAAAACACTTTTGTCTCCCTCAGTTCCATATCAGTACCTGATTTTTGACTGCTGCCGTTCACAAATTCTACACCATAAATTGTCTATTTTTTTTAATAAATTCCTAATTTGAATATGAAAAGCTGCCTTTGAAAATAGATCTGCCGGAGTGAAGTAAGAATAGTAGGATAATGTTTAATGTTGCTGCATAATGGGTGAATCAAGATTACACTTGTGTATTAGGGTCTGTTGCTCCCCATGATGTGGCAGCCACTGGACCAGGAGAGAGCCAGCAGCAGCCAGAGGACTCTAGGACTTTAGGGCCTTTAGGACATGAGGGCCTGTAGACGTAGTGGGGCTGAGAGGACTCTTATCCACAGCCTCCCGATCCCCACTATCAGGTTATCCCAGTGGGGTTTGCCTGATAACACAGCCTTGCTGATACCAGTAGCCCAGGTCCCGGACTACTACGGATCATGCTAATGCCGTTAGCTACCTCATTACTCCACTGGCTACTGGCCTATCACAAACCCGTCACCAGCCCAGTCAGTGGCACCTTACCAGCTACGAACCCCCGGCAATCATTAGGGACTCATCACAGACTGCTGTCTACACAAGCCAGACCCTTCATTTGGCATTTTATTGTTGAGGAAAGTTATTCTCCACAAACACATAATGCTGCTTTCATTGCGAACCCTTCCTTCATAACAATCATGACGACATATAATGAAAAGCGTCAAGAGTAAAAGTGTTTGAGAAAGTGTTTGTAAAGAAAGGAGATGGTAATGACTCTCATCTCTCAATAACTACACACACATATACAGACTACTGTGCTAATCCTGTCAGAGGTGGTTACTCTTCACTCTTTGAGAGCCAAACACGAATATGGGCGCTCTCACACAGCCTGTGAGTAATATTGGGGCTTCTGGGATTTGTAGTAGGGACATAAAGAGACGGTATACACCACAGAGATCAAAGCAGGAAGTGGAGATGATCGCGATTAAAGAGCAAAACACACTGAATCTGGACAAAAAGTGGTGATTTTGGTGGGAGTGGCCTCTACTCTCTTCCAGATAAAACAAGAATGGAACAAGGTACATATTAGCATATCCTTTTATATGCTGGCTAGAGCACATCATTTCTCAGTATCTGGCATTTTGTACCAAACAGTAGCAGGGTGAATCCATTAAATACATCTTGCAAAAAATATGGTCAAAGTCAGAGGCTTTCTTATTAGGTATGTAGTCGCAGTAGATAATCATTGTTTCGTGTTTATGCAAATTAGTTATAAAATCTCTTTGAAATTAATGGAAAACAATATGGACTGAAGCCTTTGACTAACACATTTTTTTTCAGCCTAAAAACCAAAGTCTATTCTAGATAATAAAGACCATGGGTCTTCTATAAGTCAAACATTTGATATTTTGGATATTTTCTCTACAAGCCTTGTGTTACTAAGAGGCTGTTAGCTTCATGGCATGGTTCACTTTATAAGAAAACAATGTCTCAGCTGTGGTGGTTTATCATCATGTGTTGTCATCTCAGCTGTTATTATGCACCTCTGTGGAAAATGTGGGATACAGGGGGAACAAAAAAAACAACAAAAAGAAGTGTATATTTCGGTAACAATGACTGGAAACAATTCAACAGAGTGATTGATGATTGCTAATCCAAAATTGTTTCCCCCTACAAATTTTATTTTCAGTATTTGCATGAGCATATTAAAATATACTGCATAATTTACAGGTGTTTGTGTGCATGTAGGCCTCCATAACTTATCAGGGTTTATATCTGTATTTTACTCTTTTTCCCTTTAGCTCAGGGAGTAATTAGGGTGAAGGTGGTCGTAAAGACATGTTTGCAAACTGCAGTCAGAAACAAGACACATCAAATTAACAATTTTGCAGCAACATGTAAATATATTAGTATCTTATATACACACACACACACACACACACACATACATACATAGTGTATACACCCTTTAGATACAAATACATGGCAGTTTTAGAGGCTAGTGAAAAATGAGGGTGATATTCACCTGGTTCCTCCAAAGAGGATGATTCGATCTCCAACCATACAACAACACTGGCGTCTCCGTGGACAAGGGCCCTTTCCCTTAGGTTCTATCTTCTCCCAGGAAAAGGCTTCTGTAGTGTGTGCACACAAAAAGAGCGTCAAATTTCAACACAATGCAGAAAAAAGAAGAACGACACTTTCGACATGGCAGTAAATCGTAAGAATGCATCATTGCTATACAGAGCTCAAGGGCGGGATCTTTAGCACAACAAAAGCTACACTAAAAGTCACATGAACCTTCATTCAGCTTGCTGCTATATTAAACCACAAACACATGGACCAAGGATGAAGGAATAAAAAGGAGCGATTAAAGCAAAAAAACGAACCTAACCTTCAACATAAAAATGTACATTTCAGAAAGAAATAAATCCCCTATTCTGCTCGGTAGAAGAGCAAAATGACTGACGATGTTGAAGAGCTCTCATTTGTTCCATATAAGGATGAAATATTTCACACTGCCAACAGCATCATTGCATCTCTATAGCAACAGGCCATTCAGACTTAGTTGAATAAATTAAACTATTATTGATGTGCTGCCATCTAGTGGACTACAAAGCACTGGTTTCACTGGTTGAAAGTAGATCACACATTGCAGTAATATGCCCCAGATATGCTGCTTTAGCTATGATAACAATACTTTGTTTGGATCAAGAGCACATGGCAGACAAAGACTGAATGAAAGAAAGAATGAATTATTGTAACAGTACAATGACAGTTTTTCATCAACATATTTTGGGAAACTGTCGCCTCACAGCAAGAAGGTACTGGGTTCGATTCCCGGCCCGGGGCCTTTCTGTGTGGAGTTTGCATGTTCTCCCCGTGTCTGTGTGGGTTCTCTCCGGGTACTCCGGCTTCCTCCCACCATCCAAAAACATGCATGGGGATTAGGTTAATTGGCTAATTTAAATTGTCCATAGGTGTGAGTGTGAGTGTTTGTCTGTCTCTATGTGCACTGCGATGAACTGGAGGCTTGTCCAGGGTGTACCCTGCCTTTCACCCTAAGACAGCTGGGATAGACTCCAGCCCCCCCGCAACCCTATGAGGATAAGCGGTAGATAATGGATGGATGGATGGATGTTTTGGGGGAAAAAAACAGCATATCTGTGTTTCGTATTAAGCAATGAAAAGTGAGCAGCCAGGGACTGTCGCGACACGAGACTGACAATGATGCAATGAAGTAGGAGAGGATTGTCTACGTGACTTTCAACTGAAGGAGGAGGAGGACAGTGGGTCAACAAGCATCTCCAGTGCTGTATCTGCTCTTCAGAGGTAAACAGTCATCAATGCAGGTAGATCAAAACAATTTTTTTATGCACTTAGCAAAGAAGTGCTATCAGGAGCGACACAATCAACAGCAGTGCTTGACAGAAACTTCACACCTCCCCCCCCAACAATCAGACTGGTGAATCACCTGGATTGAATTTCCAGAGGTCGTTGAAGTGCTGGTCCAGACGGGCATTGTATCCGCCAAATATATACAGCTCCCCATTGTAGGAAACTGAACACAGAAAGAAGACAAAGTGATTACAAAGCTTTATGGTCTATCATACAATTCATTGACATTTGCAGCAACGTGAATGGAAGCATGTGAATCAGTTTCATTAGCTGGATTGGTTTAATCAATGTTGACAAAATATGCAATCTTTTACTAAATGAATGAAAATGAACTGTGAACACTGTTTATACTCTCACTACACAAACAAGAAAATCATGTCTGAGAATGAAACAGAGAAAGGTCACACTGTAGAATGACTACAATTTGTACACAAATGAATCATCACAGCGAGAAATCTTGTTTCATAAGTTGCAAATACTTCCTCTTAAAAACAAATTTCAGGCTTTTCAGACTAACCATAAGTTTAATGACAAATGCCGGATCATTAACCTTGATGGTTACAACAGTGACAAAGTTATTCAGAAAGGGGAACACAATGGAGATCCTGAATTTATTTGTTTGGGAAAATGAAATAACAAAAATGAACTTTTCTTCATCATCGTTTTGGCTTTCTTTTGCATTGTTGCTCTGATTATTGCTGGAGTATTTGTGTATTTTTGGTCCAGTGGCTCAAACACAGGCAAACTGTTACAGTGTGCAGTGAAAATATTCTCATATTGAGCAATTGTGGCTCACAACTGTTATCTGAAAATGTCAAATCTCTTCTGAAAAGACGGAATAAAAGCAATTTAGGATATTGCTCTATTGGATTTCGGGTGTTCATCATGTTGATATTTGTATCTTACAGGCTGAATGACTCCTGCGGCCCTCTGGCAATGGCTGTGTTGAAGGGGTGCTCAGCCAGCAGTTTGTGTCTGTGTCGAACACTTTGATCTTGTTGCAGTATATCTCGTTGTTGGAGTGGAAGGGACCGAAGCGATCGGCTCGTCCTCCAAACACAAACATCTTTGTCCCGATGATGGTGGCTGAGTGGAAATCCCTCCAGCGTGCCGGAGTGCCCTGTGAAGAGAAAAACAGCAGCCAATGATGTGACACCACATACTTTTACACTCCATGAGCAGTTCAGTAGCTGAACCACAAAGTATTCAGCAACAGTCTAGTCAGGACAGATAATGAGGACACTGAATGTGAATCTACATTATGAAGCTCACCTGCACCTCATACACTACAGCTTCATCTTCACATTGGCCAAAGACTTCCTGAACAAAAACTTTAGGTGAACAGCACCATCTAGTGGACCAACTATAAAGCCACACTGAACCCAAATGCATTTCTAAAAATCACTAGCCTTTCAAAATAATGTTCAGTGATAAGAACATTGCATGAAAATTACTGGGAACTCCAATATATAATTATGTAGCTACTGGAGAACTATGAATAAAAAAAGAACAATAGCAAACTGCGACCAGTTTCCACTGAATGAAACTGCCTTACAAAAGACAAGCCTCTCTAGTCCCGATGCATTTAGCTGGCCTATAGACATGGTAAAGCCTTTCACATGCAGTCTTTCAAGAATGTACTGTCATTGTTTTCCACAAATGCTATGCAAGCCAGTAAGCTCTTTAACCCGTTTTACAAATAGGTTTATGTTAAACTAAAATAGCCAGCATAATAAGACGAATTACAATTATTCAAACTGTGCTGGATTTAGGAAAAACAAGACAGGTGAGAACACCAGTCTTGGTGACAATATAAATGAGTGTAGTGGAAAACAAATGTACTTAAAACTGTAACTTTGACCAAAAATAGCAGCTAGATTTGTTTTCAAAGTGGAATGTGAAGCTGTGAATGTGCAGAAAAATGGTCAGGTCACATGCACAACTAAATCTGTAAGCACCAAACCGTAACCTCCATGATGACAAAATGTTATGAGGTAGGAACTAAAACTAGGTTCTTTGTAATTATAGCAGTTCAACTCTAGCACTGGTGTCTGTGTCTAAAATATATTTTACAAGAGTTTATCACATGAGGAGGTAGACTGCATAGAAACACAAATGGCATGTCCCAAAAGGTGAGTGTACATAATCCTCTGTGAGGCTTTTGGTACTTGGCCACTGACCAAGGAGCTGCATAACATTTTAGTACCTTTAAATCCAGCCAAGCTGACCACTGAGTGCTTGTGTAGCAGTGCTGCCAAACCCTGTAATAACCAATGGTTTGTTGGTTTCCAACAGTGTTTGAATGTAGTTATGTTGCCACTCCATTTTAGTTTCTTTGAGTAAGTGATTTGTGCTCATCTTTATTTTGACCTGAGCAGCCAATGCAAGACGGGAAGTTCTCTGAAGAATTATCAGTTGATGGTTTTGACTCACTTTGGCATTAATTAATGACCAAAACATGGTGGTGGTGTCCAGCCTGTGGATGTCATTGGAGAAGCAGTCAGCCTAAAAAACAGCAGAGGAGATTAATTTCATCATGTTTGAATGTTCAGTGAGCCAGTACCTCGGTGAACAGAGGTGAAGACTCACCAGCTGCTCGTATCCTCCAAATATGTACATCGTCTTCGCCAGGACACAGGCAGAGTGGCCATCCCTTGCCCCTGGAACAGTCCCCGAAATCTTGGGTGTGAACCATCTGTGGGTGGCTATGAAACACGAAGAGTTTATATTAACTCTCAGCAATCTTGAGAGGGGCCTAACTTTTTGATTTACAGTACTGATTGACATAACACCTGAGCTATATGTAACAGGAAAAACAATCACACACACTGTATATGAAACAGGTGCTTCAGCTCCATGACAAAAAACACTTTTCTCTCCATTCTGCTATCACAACCTTAACATCAAACAAGTGCATCTCAAAACCAATACAAACATCGCTTAACAGTGTGCTTTAGACACAGGTCTACTTACCGACATCGAAGGCATAAAGCACATTGCAGGCCCCCTCTGTGTCGTTACGTCCACCCCAGAGGTAGATAATATCATCCAGCAGCACAGCAGTATGGCCATAACGCATATATGGCACTTCACGGGCAGATTCGTGTCCTCCTGTCCTCACTGGTGGCAACTTCATCCAGCGCAAAGACACTAAAGTACAAAACAGTTTAGTCATTCATTACATAGTTGAAAAATACCTTGTTTATTATGTTTTATAAATGCAGGAACAATGCATCAGAGGAAATTCTAAGAAAACACACTGGCAACATTAATTTCAGACAAGCTGCAATGCCAAAGTAAATATCACTGCAATAACATACAGCAACAAACTAATTAGTTACCTAATTTTTTATCTTCAGATTCAGAAGATACATTTTTGGAAAGAATTTAGAAAAATGTAAATATTGGTCAAACAACTGGGAGACACATGTAGGAGATTTACTTTAATTTATTTATTTTAAATTAAAGGTGAGTAGGTGACATTTCACCAAGCTCTCACTGCAATGTCTCTTTAACGTTCTGCATTCACTAGTATGAGGAGATGTAATGTAGTGTGTGGTTGAAATTAAAACTGCCTATTTGCTGTTTTACTTTTGCACCATTTCAAGAAAAAGGGAGAAATAAAATCAAAGGACTTTAGAAGACAGCAGGCTGTGCTGTGAAATAGACATCAAAGGGATGAAGCACAAAGAAAGTGACAAGGCAAAATGCTAAAACAATAGCTGAGGTGATCCTGTTTCCATTCATTCCATCAATCAGCCATGGTAATAATCAAGGTTTGGTGCCACAACTCTTTTCTCGTTAGGCTCGAGCTACTTTAGGAAGCTGTAAAACCCTAAAGCAGATGGATGACCACAAAGGGGGAAAAACATAAAATGGGCTATGAAGAAGAAAAGGGAGCAGTTTTGTGAAAGTTAGAGCTGCACATTTAAAGAAGACACCTGTGGGTGAGAGATGGCAACGGAAAACAGCTTACAGAGAGTTTCACAAACCACAATGGGAAGCTAGGGTTTTAAATGCCAGCTGTAAGGAGTGACCGTTAAACCCATGACAGCTCAGCAAACTCTGAAGCACTGCACTTCATAGTTTGAAAGACCAATATTTTCCTGCTTCATTACAGATAAACACAGGGTATTCAAGGCAAATGGCTTTTTGTCTACTTAGGATACAGAGGCCAACAGCAAAAGTACAATTTTTGGTCATTTTATATAAGTATACTGGTGATTAAGTGTGGACCTGATGCAATAGTACAACACTTAACAAGAAAGTATTCTTGAAGACTGCTAATTTTAATATTTCTTGATTTACTTATGTTTTCAAGTCATGAAACTGCAAAGGGATTAACCACCAAGTTCCCACAATAGTTGAGCTCACTGTAAAGAATAACAGCTGGGAACATGAGATTACTTAACAATTCATATTATTCTAAGAATGTCCCTGAACAAAACCATGAACAACTGGAACCTCTAAATATATAGAGTATATGCACTGACCTGTGTTAAAGACATGCACATCAATCTGACGGAGCGTCTCATAGTCTTCCCCGGAGCAGTAGCCTCCAAAGGAGTACACCTTGTGCCCCACCGCCACAGCAGCATGGTTGACTCTCCGCGGCCCTCCTTCTAGGTGCACTGACCAGCGCAACATCCCACGCGCAAGCACCTCTGTGACTGTGAGTCCTCAGACCATCACTTTTTTGTCACCTGCTTGGATCTCATCAAGCCAACGCTATTGAAACCTGTGACCACAAGAGCAAGAGTAGAGGCACTCTGGTTAGGAGAAGAATGGGTCAAATCAAGAGAGGCAATCAAAGGGAGCGCAAAGGGCAACTGTTTGTCCTCTTGGGCAAAGAGTCGCTCAGCTCTGCTGTTGCTGACAGGCTGACAAGTCCCTGTATTATCTGAACTGGGAGGGTATTTTAAGAGGTGATCAGACCTACACCTACCACTCCTCTTTCTTTCTGATTACTCATATCCCTGTAACCTCCCACTGCACTACAAAAGTTTGGGGCTATACCATATTATCCATCCATCGATCCATTATCTACCGCTTATCCTCATAGCGTCGCGGGGGGGCTGGAGCCTATCCCAGCTGTTATACCATATGAATAAATAAATAAATAAATATATCATTACACACAAATGACTTTAGTAATTGTTTAATATGTTTACCAAATGTTTCAACAAACATTACTTTACTGAAGTGTTACATAGTGAGTTTGTTTCTGATCTACTGAAAAGACAGTCCCAATGAAACTATCATTTTGCTACCTAGGCTGCCATGCGAATCAAAAATGCAAACCAAATCCAACATAAAGCATGTGTAAAAAAATTAAGAAGAGCAGCTCAAGGACAATCTGCAACTCAACAAAACCTCCAAAGGCAGTTTGCAACTTTACATAACAAACCAACTAGCAGCAGAAAAAGTGCAAGTTAACAGGATAATATTCTCTCACTACCTGGGGCGGTTTAGCATCCTGTTTAAGTGTCCTGTTAAAGTGTCCTTGAGCGAGACACTTACACCCTAAGTTGCTCTCTGGGTGCTTTACATAACAGTCCACTGCTCATACAATAAGGGATGGGTCAAATGCAGTGGAAAACAAAAATGGACCACAGAAAAATGATCTTTTTCCTGTGGTGCAGCTGTAGCTCAGTGGGTAAAGTAGTTGTCCCTGAACCACAAGGTCGATCAATGCAGAGGAAAAATGTAAATGCAGATAAAGATAAAGGCTGTTTAGTATTTAACATTTAGTATTTAATATGTCTTGCAGAAAGCAAGTGGACACGTGCTTATTCCATCTCAATGACTCACTTACTAACTGACCTCCAACCTTTATTTGCTCTTAAAAATAAACTCCCAGAAGACCATCAGACATAACATGAGGAGCAACACAGGCCACATCTAGGCAACAGGCAAGTTTCAGGAGAGTAATTTTCTTATGTTCCACCTTGTAATTGTTTCTGGAGCTGTAATAGCTGCCATGAAAACTAAAGACCACGCATGCAGTAAAGTGACATCTCAAAATGCAAATTAAGTTATAAGATGAATGCCACACTACCTCATGTTTGCTACAATCTCCGGTAGTTTTCCCCACATACGCTAAACAGCTGAGAAGATAATAGGGGGATGTTTGTGAGGGCTGAACAGGGTGAAAAGCAGTTTCTCCACCCTCGTAACCCACAGCACGGGTTATTGTTGATATCAGATGACTGCCCATGGCACTGACCACAGTGGCTGAGCACAGAATGAGACTAGGTTAACAACAGTGAAATAGATGTATACTACTGCACATATCTGGCCTGTCCATGCATATTATAGACGCACAGTTACTCGTTGAAGACAGCTAAAATAGACCCGGTGACATTGAGCTTTTAACACGGTTTCTATAGCTCTCACACACTAGCTAGCCGACATTAGCTTTTCAGAAAAGAATAACAAACACCTGTGAGCGACGGCGACTGACCAACGGGATCACTTGTCTCACAGCATCAACTTTGATAACAACCACGATAAAATGCTCCTGTATCCAGCTCTTCGATAACAAGTGCCCAGGGAGAAAAGCTGTTACTAGCTAGGCTAAAGCTAATATGCAGCAGCTACCTAATTTAGCTGTTAGCTGGCTAACGTGAACTCAATTAAAATGGCCCGGAGGAGTTAACACACCGGCGTTTAATTCCAACCTTGGCAAAGTTAGGAACTGGCTAACTAACAGACAATAACGACAACAGAGGAATATAATGCAGGTACCTTCAAGTCGAGTAGGTTGCTGGTTTAGCCAGGCAGTGCTAGCAGTGCTATCCACTGGGAGTCCTAGCGACTCCCATGTGACGTGTTGGGAGCGAGAATGGGTCCACGAGCGCCCCCTGTCGGCCTTCTGCCACAACCTGAATGAGGAGGTGTGGACTTTTACAACTTCTCGAAATACAGGTTCCACGTTTTTCGCCATGAAGGAAACATCTCGCAAAGTAGGCTAATGTCAGCCTGCGTGTTTGCAAGCAAGCATGGCCGGATGAACCTGTTAGGGGTTAGAGCTGGCTGTAGACCCGCCGCCCTTAATCTGTGCTCTGTAGGCACAGCGCAAACATGACATGACACCTGCTTCAGTATATAAACCCATGAATAAACACCAGCATGTGATGGAATAGGATTTGCCATGTGTGTCAGTAAGTTTGTGCTTCTCTGATTTAACACATTAAATATGCACTTTGTGAACCCAAATACCAGCTTAAAAAAATAATGTCTTATTATAAAGTCTGATACAAAGCCTCATTATAAGGGGGCCAGCAGAAAGCCCTGTGCTCTTCCCTTTATGACAAGCCAAAATGTCTGCTGTGAAAAAACCACACATTTTCTCAATTTTGAAATAGGTTTGTTTAATAAAATTAATTAGCTGCTTTGATATATTGAGTTTAACACTGTGGTTATCAACCTGGGGTTCTCAACTGCACATAGCTTCCCAATTTAAATATGAAAGGAGAACACACTGGTTTCAGAAAATGACTTGTTTCTATTTTTTCAGGTGAAATACTAAGAATAATTAATAAATAATAATTTTCCATTCCCAGACCCATTAAATCAATCAAATGGAACAATATGATATGGAACATTTATTTGGTAATACTGTTTACCACATCCACATGGCCTTAATCTGTGGTTAAAAGTCACAGAGGTAGAGATCAACTAATATAACAGACTAGTAAAGAAACAATATGTAGTGAGTTGGTGAAACACCGTCCTCATTATTTATGGCTGTACTAACAGTAATTACTGTAGTTCTGCCCCACACAGTATCATAATTACAGCAGTAGATGGCGCTGTGTCACACACTTTGCATTGCTCAAGTCAGCAAACTGTCACAGAAACAAACACTTCCACCTGATGTTTTTAAGAACATGATCCCTACTCGATAATTTAGATCAGATACTACTGATCTGGTTGGTCTGGTCGTTGGTCAGTGTGTTTAATAATCTGATTCTCTGTCTTGGCTGCTTGCTTGCCTGCCACACATGAGGTGGAGATGAGCAGCATATCTGGAGACTTCATTGTTTTGGTGTAAAGTTGTTCATAAGCGTGGAAAACATATTGACACAGACTGGGACTTATCTGGTGTACGACAAGTGTATTTTTAACTCTAAATAAGCCTAACAACCTCAATCAGTGTAAGATTACCGTAAAGTTGGTGCGTGTTTTGGTATGAATATGTTTGATGTAAATAAAAGTTCCATCTTGTGATCACTTCCAGCTCAGTGCTGTCAGTGAATAACAATGGCAGCTTGCCTGGGTTGGAGAACCTAACTCATTTGACCTAATATTCTACTGTGACTGCGGGACTGACGTGAACAGCTCTGGTAGAACTTGTTTTCTGTAGTGTGTGAAACCTATTATGCTACACAGTGAACCCCTTAAACATCCTGTTTCACATGCCTAGACTATGTGACACATCATGCGACCTGATTTTGCTACTTCATTTATAAAGCATTGCATTACAAAAGAGTGGGTTTAGTGTTGGTTTCAAATGTTCAGGCTGCAGTGAAAGTAGAGCCTTGAAAACAGATTATGGCACTGAGGAGCGATTACAGCTGCCATGGATCTGCCCGTATCACTGCCCAGGTCTGGTCTGCTTAGGAGGGGCTTTGATTGATTAATTGTGTGTGTAGGCATTCCAGCACAGTACCAGCTGCATGTCATACACAATGGTGAGATTGTGCCTGGGGCGGCCTGAACGACAGCTGCCTAGGCCTGCCCCCTTGGAGCACTGATAGGTGATTACAGACCAGATGGACTCACAGTGAAAAACAGCAGTAGATTCTAAAATCATTATCACCCAGAAAATGAAGCTCTGTCGTTTCTTGCTTTTTTACAATAACTGTAGATGTAATGATGTCAGTTCAATAAAAAAACAACACATTTTGTGCCTTTTAGACACAGATGAAAAGTCTTAAATGAATTCTGACAGTCTGAACTGTTAGTAAGTCCCTAAAGCTGTCTACTTAGCAGTCCTTTCTTGCACTATTAGGTGATGTTATTGTCTGGAAGAGGACCCAGGAATTTCTGGAAATGGCTTGCAGAAGTTTATTTAAATGATCACATGTCTGGGACACAGAATGCTATTTGGGGTAATTGTTTTGTTTTTGAGCTAGTATATGCAAACCTCATGTTGTATAATGATATGGGGTACAATACACTGATATTATACTGAGACAAGCACACATTTATTCCACTTAAAACTACTTTCATTTAGTTATTCCAGCAGTGGATAATCTCATAAACATTTGGATTTGCCCTGTGTGTTAACTCCCTACAGAGGTGATATTGTATAAATAGTAGTAGTCAAAAATTGTCTTTCTCATCACACACCCAGTGAAAGAAATCTCTTGCAGTGATGCCCAGTGTGTTCGGCCAAAAAAAATCAGGCCTGCCACCCCACCTGTCAGCATTCGCACAGATTGCGTCACCCATCTGACCCTGCTGAGCCACTCTTTGACACATTTGCTTAGCGGTGTGTTTTACAGACTTTATAGCCAACACATGTGGTGTCTGTCTGTTGTTATGCCCTGACAGAGAACAGGAGTTGCTCAACTGTGGCATAGCTCTGCAAGTCAACAACAACTGGTCAAACCAACTGTTGTTCGGTATTCTTGAGCAAACCAGTGATGGAAGAGCTTTGCAATGCGGTGTGGTGGGGAAAAGCACAGCCTGTTCATTTGGTTAACCTTTTTTCTTTACCGTGGCTCATAAAAAGCCAGTGTATGCTGTTATTATGAACAATAAAAAATAACTCAGGCAAAAGAAAACAATAAATGAACAGAAAGGGAAAGAAACCTGATGGTGACATGAAAACAAGAATCGTAAAACGCCAGTCAAATTTTGCAATTTTTCTTATTTTTTACCTGCTTCTGTAGTTTCTCAAAGATCTTTAAGGAACTTCCATCCATCCATTATCTACCACTTATCCTCACATAGGGTCGCGGGGGGCTGGAGCCTATCCCAGCTGTCTTAGGGCGGAAGGCAGGGTACACCCTGGACAAGTCGCCACCTCATCGCAGGACACATAGAGACAGACAACCACTCACACTCACGTTCACACTTACGGTCAATTTAAATTAGCCAATTAACCTAATCCCCATGCATGTTTTTGGATGGTGGGAGGAAGCCGGAGTACCCAGAGAGACGGGGAGAACATGCAGACTCCACACAGAAAGGCCCCGGGCCCGGGATTCGAACCTGCTTGCTGTGAGGCGAAAGTGCTAACCACTACACCACCGTGCCGCCCTCTTTAAGGAACTTGTCTATTTTGATTTTTGTATGTTATAATGGGCATACTCTTGAGGTTCTTTTATAGTTTCCACTATGTATTTCCATTCATAGGTGCAGAGTAAAGTAAGGCAGCATCACTGTGGAGCTCAGTGTTGTGGAACATGTGCATTAACCAACAAAGATAATTTCTTTACTTTAATACTACGATACTGCAAAGATATTCTCTGGATGTTTAACGTACTGATTGGACTTCCGCTATAGCTGGATTAGGTTGACAGCATCAAGCAGTCCAGAATGATGTCATAGAGCATGATCTAACTCTGCGGCCAGATGATTGAATCATACATTTTCCTTTAATTTTGGGGTTATTAAATGAACAGAGCTCCTCTATGTGACTTTCAAAAGAAGACGATTGGTATTTGCCTTAGGTCATTTTCTCGCTTATGGTTCATTTGAATTAGGAGTTAAATTAATGCTTTGCAGCAGCTTTTTATTGGTCAGGCTATGTTTCTGATTACCAATTAACCAACAAGCCATATTTTATAAGCTTTGTAAGTCATGTGGCCATGCAGGGAGGCCAGTTAATAGACAATTTTTCTAATCCTAAACAGATGAGGGATTTGATGGAGGATTATCATTTCCACTCTGGTCATGAAAACATGTGGAGATGCTCAGATAGCTGTCAGGATTGTTTCGGGATGGTGCACAGTTCTGTAATTCACCTCTGACCTGCAACACAAAGCTGAATGACCGCTAAAATAAAAGTTGATGAGAGTGCTTCCATTAGATAGGATCAAGAGCAGTTTTTAGTGTTTGTAGTGACTTTGTTTGTTTGTTTGTGGCTCTTGCATCCACAAATGAAACCAAATTAATGCTCCCCTTAAACCCATAATCATTCTGTGAGGCTAAAAATGTGTGTTTTCCCTGCATGTTTGCCATCTGCATCATTACACTCCAATCTCTTACAATCTTTGACAAAGTTTAGCTTCTTTCTGTTAGTGTGGTATAATACTTACCATTCCACAGGGTCTTTCAGGCTGCAAAAGGAGACACAACCAGCAGCAGCATTTTTTTTCATCTGAACTACTTTAATTATGTGGCTCACTTTCTATTTTTGACTTCACCACTCCTTCCCCCAAACAGTTGGGACAGTTGCTTCGTAGATTGCACAGCACCTGTTCTAAACCCACTTGTTATCCCACACCCTATCTTAAGACACTTGCACATGCTCCTATCATCCCCGTATAATGTTTGATGCACTGTGTTCTCATCACAAATACATCTTTAACTTGGAATGTGCATTGCATTATTTAGTCACATGCGGCCTCTTTAGAGCAACAGTTGGGCCTAAAAAAATCACGTGTCAATCCAGACGTGTGCAACAATCTATGCCAAAGGGACAGCAGGTTGGGTTTTTCTACTAGTGAATAGGACTTTGTGAGTACCAACACAGCAATGGGAACAATTTCTGCTTTGTCAGTTTTTGTGCAGTTTCCTTTTGCACGTGTTGCAAATTGTCATGTAGGTAGAATGACAAATCTCACTCTATTGTTCATCGAAATTGAACCACTGGAGTTAGTGAGTTTGTTATATGTGTCAGCTGCATTTCAGCATCAACAAGCCATCCGCTGCCTGGTGTCAGCAATGAGCTCATCCATTCCTCTAACAGGAGGTGACAGGAGTGAGGCAAACAATAACGCAGAACTTTCAGGTGGGTCCAGCTCGTTATGTAAAGCCCCTGAGGCCACCTTGTATGTCAAAGCAGGGGGGAAAATCCCTGCTTGTCCTGTATTGAATCCAGACTCTTTGAGGTGAAGCATAATGATGTCCTCGTCGTGAGATAAAATGAGTGTTGACCCCACTGCTTTTCAACAAGGTTTAGGAACATCTGTTAAAGTTTTTCCAAGTTGTCTGTATACTTATTGGTATTTTCTTATTTACATCCAATTATACAATTAGAAAATGACAGAGAAGAGTTACCTCAACCAAAACATTAAACTAATCTCTAACAGAATAGCGGTGTTCAAAAATGACTCAGGATGTACTTTGGCTTTCCTATATTTTTCCATTTGCCTGAAGCACTCAAGTGAAACCGTTTTCTTCTGCTGTTCCTCTCGTGAAGTCTTGAGGTACATCATGATGATTACAGAGCAGATCCATCAAAAAGAAATGTAAATATGTAGGTTCACCTCTTTCTTGATTCTATGTTTCTGTTTTCAAAATGTTTAACAAGCCCTTCCATTTGGCAATACTTGGTGAATATGTCAAGCACACAGGCTGCAGCACATGATTACAGTTCCTGTATGTGATTAATAAATCACACCGCTGGGTCAACAGAGCTTCCAAATAAAAGCTTAAAGGCACCCAACCTGCCGCTGGAATGACATCAGGGGTCAAATGTTAAGCCTCCCTCTCCAGGTGATTGATACTGTTGAAGAGGGCAAAAATAACATACAGCCTTTTCTGTTATTCATCCTTTGATATGGGAAAATTGCTTCCTGCTGCTGAAGCATGGTTGCCATGTGAACTGATGATGTCACCTGATGTAGTGACCTCATCCCGCCCTTCAGCCTGACTGCCACCTGAGGATGGCTTCAAATTGCACTCAGACAAAAGTACAATAACGGCTTGTATGACACAGCGTGTACCTGTTCCCACACTGGAACGCTGATCTGCATGCAGCATTGAGCTGCACTGCCTCAATACGGCTTTGTTTTATCAGACTCCATTTTAATTACAGGCTTAAATGATTTTAAGCTTTCTGTTAAAAGTAAATGTTAAAGATATAATGTTTAGTGTTTACCATCTTGGTTTAGCATGTAACCAACATTTGTGAATTAGCAGTACAACTGATACTGATGGGATGGTATTGGGACATTTGATCAGAAGACAAAGTATTGTTGCTGTTAAAGTTTTGACGTAATGATAGATCTAGATGAAAACATTCAGCCATTACAGTTACCAGTGTTCATGAATCTCTGCATCAAATTTCAGGGCAATCCATTTACGAGCTGGACCAAAGGGGTGGACAGACCGTCATTGGCATCCCTGGAAGCACACAGCTAGCGTGGCTTAACATTAAATTCCTTCTCTGAATTCCAAAACTTCACTAAAACAGCCAAGAAAAATCTGTTCACTCCCTGTGACTCTCATACTTGTTAAGAACAAATGATGCCAATCTGTCATCAGCTGGCCTCCAGTCCAGAGGGAACACAATCTAACCATGAAGGGGATACATCTGATGACCTGTTCACTGACTTATTTAACAAGCCTGAATGTTGACTTTGAATTATCACCTTTTTTAAGAGCCAGTGAAAGCCTCTTTTGATCTTTAATATTCTCCAAAATACATAGTCTGATATATTTTTGTATGTCGGGGCCAACTATTATGGTAGGACAAGAAACACATTTAGGAGGTCAGAGTAGAGGCCTTCTTTTCTTAAAGCCCGGTTTGCCACCTGCCTTCATATTTGAACATTACTCACACAGGGTTATAGACACTGTTTCTATCATAATAACAACTCTGATGCCAAAGATGGAGGCTGACTAGAACACATATTATTAGGTTGAATGTTTGCATGGAGGAATGCTGTAAAAGGAGGCCAGAGGTCACAATATTATTGATGTCAGCATAGCAGTTACCATAACACAAGCCACCCAGGATTCGTCTTTTGGAACAATGGCGCTACAGTTTAAAAGATGAAAAATATTTGAGTCACGGTAGACGGTTGAGAGTCATTGTCTCTGCTTGCCTCTTTCTGCTGTGTGACAAACTTGGCACACTGTCTCTCTAAACAATCAGCACTGAATGACTAAGATGGCATTTTATTGCACATGATGTCATGGCTCTTTACGGTCATGATAAGAGTGGACATGTTCGGGAGAAACGTGAAACAGAACTCCCAGGAAGAAGCACCACAGGTGTGTGTGAACGTCAGCTAATAAGCATGCAGCCTCATTAGGTCAAATAGCCTCAGGTGAGCGTCAGAACATTGGCGCCACATTATGTTAGTATTAAACCAGTGATTAGAGGGTCTGGTGCTTTAGTTGACAAGCGTCAAGGCTGCAGCAAGTTAGTTATGTCATACTGACCTGTTCTGTACTCCAGCTGAATGGAAAACCATGTGGACACCATGTTGTAAAAGCTGAAAATGTGGATTTCATAATGTGTTTATATTTTCCGTTGTCCATAAACTGCAGCTGTCATGTTGTTCTACTCAAGCACAAATCATTTCATTGTTAATGCTGTATATTAGCTTCAGTGGCTGGAGTACAAAAGCCCACAGGCGAGCCATCTGAGAGGCCAGGTCAAGATGTCGGTTCAGACTTATGAGCTAAGAGCGAAGGAATTTAAAGCTATTTAGATCAACAGATAAGCATTAATACAAATGTATGACTTTAGTCTGTTTTTCTATTTAAACACAATAAAAGGGCAGCTTAAGTGATATAAATACACACATGTTGCTTTGATATGTTGCAAAAGACTATGTTTTCAGATAGTCTGTTTATGCTCTGTTTGTCCAGCTTGTAAATTCAAATTGAAAGAGGATGTTTTTGGGTTGGGTTTAGATCTCTGGTTGCTGTCTACCTGCTAAAAAACACAGGCCAAGTATGTATTTTCATTTTTCTACTTGTTTTTTTTTTTAAACTTTTTTTGATCATGATCCAGAGCGAAAACTCAACCTTATCTGCACTGAAACTTGACCAGGAGGCTGATCATGCCTTTGTGATGACATATACCAAGTGGAAAAGTACAGACCCCCTCTAGCTCCCATACATATTCTCTCCTCCGCCGCAGCTATCACTCTCCTTTCATGCGGGCTGCCTCGGTGACATCACCCCTTGAACAAGTCCTCCAAGTTGTATTTACTGACTAATAAAACAGAAGATATCTAACAAGGGTGATCACCAACCAGGGCCTGTGGTGAGAAAGCATCAGGATTTTATTAGCATCTTGGGAGGCAATGATATCAGACATCAGGCCAGAACCAGCTTGTCTTTAATCCTCAAAGATGCACATAAAGGAAGATGGCATAAATGAGAAGCTCTCAGATGAAGGCTGAGCTTTAAACTGTTTGTAACGGATGTGGGCGGTTACGCACAAGATGTAGATGGGAGCTGTGGGGAAGGAGGGGGACTCCCAGGGTAAACAACACAAGGAAGGTGTTACGGTAGCATAATCTGACATGGTTGGTAGAGGTGGGACACCTGGTTCAAATCTAATCACACAGTGACTCCATGAGCAAACAACTTTCCATCCTTTAAAAATGTTTGCAGGCTAAGTGGAAAACTAAGAGACTATGCACACAAAGCATTCAGTACAAACAAAGAATGACTTTTCATACAATTTCATAAAATTCTTGTAAAAGACTTTCAGACAAAATACGTGAACATTTAGCAAATCTTCAACCTGCCCAACATTTTATTGTTTTATTTTATTACTTGCTACAAGTTGTTTTCTAGACTAAGCTGAATATTCTCAGGAACATCTCCCAGTGCACACCCATATGGAAAAGAAAAAGAAAAACTTAAAAATACTTTAAAGTTAAATTTAAAAAAATGTACTGAAATTTACTTTTGAAAGTGGCCACTTTTGCATTCTTTTCTTACAAGATAATAAAAAGAAGTATGAAGATACTGTATGTATCATATACTATTCTGATAAATACCCAAATCATACAACTTTCATTTTGTTTAAATTTACTAAGGAGCTTATATCCGGATTCACTGTTGTATGCTTTACATACAAGTTTAAGTCATAAGTACATACATGAAACTTGTATGTAAAGCATACAACAGTGAATGATACATACAATATCATTATACTTCTTTTTATTATATTGTATTAAAAGAATGCAAAAGTGGCCACTTTCAAGAGTAAATCACATACTATTCATGAATTTCAGTACATTTTTTAATAATTTTTTTTCTGTTTCTTTTCCGTATGGGCAGGTTTGCCTTTTCACAGAATGACAAAAAGATAATTTGTTATTTGTCCTACAAGCAGGGAAATGTGCATTTTTTTCCCTGACAAATACTGATCCTAAATTAAAACTAATCCAAAGTTACCAAATGTTCCACTTGAAGTATTTGTGGTGGTGTCACAGTCACACAGTGTACCCATTGCTCACATAAATTGCACGCTCACCCAGCAATATGAGGAAATGGCATTTTAAAGTCAGCCAAACCCCTTGAACTCCACCCATACAGCTTTCCGTGAACACCACCCAGCCTGCGCTTGAATTTATCTCTGATTTCAAGCTGCAACACATTAAAAATCTTCCTAAGATGACTTCATCATGAAACCAGAGCTCTTTTAAAAGCATCATTAACCATGACAGCTCCAGGGCTACACACCTCTGTCATATGGAGTCCTGCTGAGTGACTGTTTCAGCCTCAGACAACACAGTAGCATCAGCAACTTCAGAGCACATGAATGAATAGATGTCTTCATTCTGTGTAATTTTACAACATGGATCAATATTTTGTGAATTCCAAAAGTTGTAAAATGAAGTGGGAAATTATTCAACTTCAGTGTAGGCGAATGGGTTTTGTTGCTTGTGGCTGAGCAGCTACTGCGAGCAGTTCAACCAGGTGTGGGGGTCGAGTCAGGGGGCAGCTGAGTGAAGAGTGAGAGTTCCTTTTTTGGGGAAAGCTTTCACCAGTGGACGCAGATTCTCCACTCTGCAAATATTTTCTCTGCTGTCTGCTCTCCTCAGTAATCCCTGCTCTCCCGACACCACCCTCCGCTATTCCAATCAGTCAGCCTGACATGTGCTCCATTGAACCCTCGCCACCACCAAGGAGTGGTAGGGGTCATCATCTGCTCAAGTGTTATTTGCACCCCTCCACACTTGTCATGCCAGCAGCTCTGAGGTTTAAGGAGCAGAGCGACGGGGCTGTTCCATTCAGCTGGGACCTGTGTGACAACTGCTCCTCGCTGATGGGGAAAAGGCTCAGAGCTGAGGAGGTCACTCTCACTCCTGGACAGAAGGCGCTCATACGAGCTTCTCTCCTCAGACTTCAAGTCAGTGTGGGTGTGTGTGAGTTTGTTTCAGCTGAGGATATTACCTCATAGAGGATAAGCTGTGATCGAGAGAAAGGTCTGACACAGGTCTCTCCCTCTGACTCCATTACTCGCCTCTTATCTGGACAGATTTTCTGTTCAGGTTCAGAGGGGAAGTTTTGACAGCCAGGCTTTACAGCCTTCTCTCTGCTCTGTCGCTCCTGACAGAGAGAGAGAGAGAGAGAGAGCGAGAGAGTGGTGACTTCATCTCCTCTCTTAACCAACCCTCCTCTTTCCCCCTCCTTTTTTGAGCTGTCTTTTTTTCATTTTTTTTTTTCTCGCGCAGCACAGTCAGGCAGCATGCCAGCAGTTTTCATCTTGCTGCGGTCCCTGGTTATCAGGCTCCTCAGTAGCAGACTGGCAGGCTCAGTGGTACAGTTCCTCAGGAGAAGCCTCTCTACAGGCGCTGCCCACCTTGGCACGGCGCTGCGCCACGTCTGGGACCGCGTTCGATCCCAGGAGTCCAAGGAAGCTGTCCTGGGTTGTGTGCTGTGCATTCTCAACATGCACAAGAAGGTGGAGAACTGAGCTCTCCCTCCCCTCAACCCTCCACTTGCCTGTTAGACAGAGACTGGACAAACAGAGCTGGTGAGTGAGGAGAGTGCACAGGGGATGTGACAGACTTTTTTTCACTGCCCATTTGGACTTCAGCATATTTTGTTTTCTTATCTGGACACCGGTAATGTCTGAAAGCATTGTGAGGAAGGTTCAGCCCTTCACCATTGGGACAAGGCTGTCAGTCCCAGCTGTGCCAAAATGCCAGGAGTTTACACAGAGCTATCTGCACAGCCAGAGTCTGGATAACTGCTCTCTACAGCACAACCTGAACTCGCTTTACCTTGGTCGATCCCAGGTCTGTGCACACGGCCCCTGTCTTGTGTCACCCATCGTCAAGCAGGTAGCCCCCGTGAAGCCCAACCAGGAGGACATGGCGGCTGAGGACCACCTGAACCAGAACGTCACCTCTCCCTCCGCCGTCTCCAGGTCCATCAAGAAGATCACAATCTCTGGGAATAAAGGCAGATCAGAGGACAAGATGTCAGTGGGACCAGCACAGCTTCCAACCCCAGGGTCCACATCTGAAAACAACAATAACAACAACAATGTCACCGCAGATCCACATCTGCCCAGGATTGTGGGTGTGAGCTGTGAGAATAAGCCCAGCTCTCACTTCAAGGTACAGGACACACTTTTTACATTTCCAAATGTATGTGCAAAATGTTTTAGTTACATCAGGGTTATGTGATAAATCCTTTACTTCTAACCCTTTTAACAAGTACTGGTGATGTATCTGCATGTAACAAATAAATTAACATAAAACTCAGCACGGAGAGTAGACATTTTGTACAATTTTTCGGCAAACATAAAAAATTAATAATTTAAGTCACGTACCTGAAGAAGCCACACAGATTTGCAGTTACTGTACATAGTAATAACATTATTTGTAATTTCAGTTTTAAAACATCTTATTTTACAATACTCGAACTAACACAACATAAAATCATGTAATAATCTTTATTTTTGCGTGCCTCAATTTCCGTCCTCCTGCCCAGCCTTACCTCTAATTTACGGCTTACTTTCAGCACTACCGGCTGCTTATAGCTTCTCTTAATATTTTAGGTTTTACTCAGAAGAGGGAGCCGTGATGAAGCTCAGCCACAGGGACAAACCGGACAAACCAGGCTGAGACTGAACGGAGAGAAATCTGTCCAACAGGTGACGTCAACAACCGTTAGCATGCTAGCTAACTGCTAATTTAAAAATGACAAACAGTGAGTTTGAGAAATAAACATGCAGTTTGTTTTAGTCTCGGAAGTTTAAATTAAAAAGCCTGTGTATCATATTTAGCCTTATATTATTTTTATTAAGTATTAGGTATTTTAATGTTGATAACTGTGTAGCATTATATTCAGGCTGTATTTGATTTGCTGTGAGGACAGTGGGGTCTTTATAGCCAGCTGTGAAGTTAACGGATCTTTAGGAAGTTTAGGAAGTGAAGTCATGTGCTGCTGTGCTCAGCCAAACGTAACCAGGTTATTAAATTATAAGTTTGGAGCAAAGCTACACAGAAGTGGAAAACCAGTGAAGCTATGGGAGCGAGGTGTCTTTGAACGCCACACAGTTATCCCGTTGTGTCCTCCTGTTTAAGTGTAGTTCCTCAAAAGGCAAACCGGTACATGTTTGTTGTAGGACATTGTTTAAAGTAAATGGGCTGTTGGATTTGGCTTGTTTCTGGTTGAAGTCATCAGTGTGTGTTGTGGATGAAGTGCTCTGTTACTGGAAAACATGAGGTCAGGGAAGATGTTGACAAAAGAAAAAGGCTTGCTGAAGTCCTCGTGGAGGCTGCTTACAATAACACACTGACACAGCAGTGGCCTTGTTTCCCCTTTTAGAATAAAAAACACCATACTCATCCACATCCCCTCTCACTTTGAGACCACAACAATACTCATCTTTTCCTCCTCTCATACATTATTCATACAGATGATGGTCATAATTGCATGTGAGAAGGTGGTGATGCCTTTACCTGTCCAGGTATGACAGAGTGAACATGATCTACCAACATCCTTTCAAAGGTGATATGTTTACATGTAAGGCTGACAGTAAAACACGTCAGACAGCCAAGGATGTGTCCATTCCTGCTTCCTTCATGTGCCCAGATGTTTCCTGATTGCAAAGAAGCAGGAATGTTGGATTAGTGAAGTTGTGCCAGTCGGGTTTTATTTCATCTCACGTAGTGCTGCCAGTAGGTTTTAAGAGGGACCTTAGGGTCACACACAAGGTTATGATGTCCCTGGATAATAATAAAAAGTGTTATCAACATGAATAGACACTTAACCATCCCCTCATTGAAAGCTGCACCTCCTTCTTTTAAGTGTTATCAGAGACAGGTGTTCAGGTGTTATCTAATTAATGTTACAGTCAACTTGCCATCATGTTTTCAATGCTTTGTTGTCTGTGTTGTGTGCTCACTCAGATCTCAGTGCCTGAATCACAGAGAAAAGAAACCCGTGTACAGACGCAGAACGAAGTTTCGGCAGCTGTTACGTCCCAGAGTGACTGCTTCACTCAGCGCAACTCGCTCTTCAACAAGGAAGTACTGCAGGTAAAATGTTGCATGCGTCAATGGTTTGGCATGGTCAGGTAGTGGGTTTATCACACTTGCTGCATGGTTTTGAACTCATGAAAAGCTGTACTTTCCTCGCACTGTTCTGTGTTCCCTCGAATAATTGGAAACTAATAAAATGTTTGAGGAGGGTTTGCTTTTTACACTCCACTTTTCCATCCACCTCCTCTGATATAAGAATGCTAAATGAAAAGTAGCTTAAGTGGGTTTATCTCAAAAGGCAACAAGTTGCGTTGCTGAGATGAAGAATGGAAGCTGCCTGTCGCATGACCCTGCAAGGAGAACAAAATATGTACTGGTTCTTATTTTGTATCTGTATGAGCTGTGTTCAGCTGAGGAAAAAGAGGGAGGGGAAACCGCCACAAGTGAAGCAATTATTTAGGGATGAGATCATTGTTTGGCTCCATCTCTTCACGCCTATGGCCCAGAGAGACTCAGCCAAGCAGCACAACTGGCTGTGTTATCTCATCGCTGCGTCCACTTCAGTGTACAAGGACATTTTTCTGTGAGTTCGGCTGTGGGACATTTTGTCCGGCAGTTGACTTGTCATCAACCATCCATGCGATGGGCTGTTTACTTCCAGTAATAAGAAATTCATTTGGAATGTGTCAGCCCAGGGAAACACATGATGTATGTATGTGTTGAGAACAGCTCCGTAGCACATCGTTAATGTTAACAAGCTTAGCGGCCACTTCGCTCTGAAGTGGAGTTTGCTTTTCTGTTGCTTTTGGAGGAAACTGCCCTTTGCATTTTAACTTTAGTTGAGATCAGGGGCTTTGGTATCTGGGGACATGCTTGTTTTACAGGGATTGGGTTGACTACTCTCGCTGATGAATATGTGTTATTTCAGTATTACATCGCAGTGGAAGTGGAAGCCAGTCTTCCAGGGAGAGACTTTTAAAGGCCCCTAATGTTTCAAGCTAGGAGAGCAAAGCAGGTCACCACATGGAGAAGCACAGCGCCTGCTGAGGGCCATCTGTCTCTGAGGCTACTCTGCAAAACATCTCGCCTTTCACCGTCTCATTCCATGACAGAGAAAGCTGAAAACCCTCCACCCCCACTGTGTTTTCAGGGCCAAGATGCATACTAGAGGGGCTTGAAATCTGGCCTGTTGGTAAACATTTTATAAAGTGTAAGGATGTGCACAATCATTTTCCAATTAAAATTATAAAATCGGGTTCCTTTGAAGTTTGAAGAAATGAAAAGCAGCCTGAAACCGGGTGGTTTCTGCTTACAGATTCTAATCACCAAACATGGAGTTTATTTTAAAATCTGGATACAGGATGCTTTCCTGTGTGACTGCAGATTTTTTTCACAAAAGAATCAGAAGCAGTGATACAATCTGAGCTGCATGTATCAGGCATCTATTCTCCGTGGCTAGACTGAGGCCTCACTGTACATTATGATAAGCACACAATTGTTGTGGAGAGTGGACAGGAAAAAACAAGGGAATCATGGACTTCCTGTATGAGGTCATTATAATGCCATGGGAGCCAGTGCGAGGAGATAGAGGCAGGCCTGTTTTGTCAAGCTCTTTTCCTTCTGTTCAGCACTGAAATACCTCAGCTGCACCAGGGGGCCTTGTAAAGTTAATGACCTGCCTCTATGAAGAGAAGTGACATCACTTTTTAATTTTGAGTTATTTAGAGGCTGTGTCATGTGTGGTCCTTGTGTTTTATTGATCCAAAAGAGGGGTGACTGTAGACTCTGTTATTCATCGTCACTTCTACCAAGTTTCTTGGGAAATAATGCTTTGATCTAATGTAATGACTTGTGCGCTAACTGTTGTTTGACATTATACACAATGTCAACACTAGGGGAAAAAAAGTTTTCCTCATTTTATTAATGTGACTCACTCAGGACCGGTCTGAGAAGCGGAAGAACTGTAGGTGATTTATTAATCCATTCAATTATCGTGACTTCATCTGGGTGGGTCAATCACTTCCACACCGGGTTCTTTGCAGAAAACAAACACGTCGTACTTTCCGACACTTTTGACTTTTGCAGTTCCTCACTCCATACAGATGTTGCCAGAAAAGGCCGCTCTGTAAGACAAAGTCTTATGCAACAGAGCTCAAGCACTCGCCAAAAGAAACTTCTGCTCTGCATAACATGACATCGGAGAACAAAGCGCTGTTCTTGATGTGTCTGAGGCTCCATATTACTCTAAGACCTGTTTTCTCTCCTCATGAGCAAAAATAAGAATAAGATTGTTTACCACTGTGACTACCACTTTGTTTAGTGAACTGTCACACAGCCGCCATATCAAGAATGACAGGCTGTAGATGAGCCTCAGGTGTGAAAGCTCCAGATATAAATTCCACTGAAAACAGTGCAAAATAAATACAATTTTATTCTTGTCTATTTCTGTGCTATTTCTATTTCTGTCTAATTAATACACAAAGAATTAAGCATGTAGTAGATACCAGATTTCACTTTAAAGTAAAATAGTAATATCATCAAACGAGTCCATAAACAGATGTAAATAAATGGGCGATGATGTGCACAATGTGAAGCCTATCCTGTTTGTGGTGTAGGCAGAGTCGTGGATCAAAGGCAAGCTGCAGGACCTGAAGGATGGATGTAATATTCAGCGCTGCCCCCTGCAGGACTGGGAGGAAGCCTCACAGACGCTTCAGAGGGACCTCAAAGACTTCGAGAACACATTGATTCAACTCAACCAGGTAACAAAACAATTCAACATGCAGTGGGACTCCAACTGGCATAATCCTAAATTGCCACCAGGGTGAGCACATTGCAGCATGATGACATGTTTAGTAACAGGTAATGGGGATCCAAATGCAAACATTAAAGGGGAAGTTCTGTGTTTTACAATTTGGACCTTATCTCTGGGATAAAATACTGTCATTTACTTACCCATTTCACTTAGGAGTCATCTGGAGTATTTCTGACAGTGTTTGGATTTGATGATATCCATTTAACAGGAGTGAATGGGGCACAGAAATGCAGCCAGTAAATGACACAAACTTGACCATTTCTCAAATAACAGACCTTTGATAAGAGAGTTGTCCGTAACTTGAGAAAATTCAATCTGTAAACACTTCCTGTGTATCATAGTTTACTAAGGACCCCTAGTGCCTACCTATGTGGCTTTCACAGTACCTGAACTAAAATACTTATTTATAATGTTGTCACATACGCATACATACTTTGTTTTAGATCATACCAATTTGTAAAAAACAGAACTTCCCCTTTAATCATCAGTAATAAAAGAGTCTGTCAGATCATGTAACACATAACATAATGGCCTCATAGGCATTTCCAGACAACCAGAGAGAAACGCAGACCCACAGTTTTCCAGATGCTTCTGTCAAGTTAGTTCATGCTTTCTCACTCAGGAGAAAATGTTTGGAAATGCAACATTGCTGATAATTAACCTCTCTTGACACTCATGGCTTAGGAAGGGCAAAGACAGAAGCAAGGGTACATCCAGGAAATAAACATCTGTTAAGCTGACTGGCACACAAGCAATGACTTGGACAAACGGGCCAAATGTACTCGGCTACTGTTCTATGTCAGTCTGGTGACTCCAGCTGCGCTACTCCTAAAATGACCAGCGACTTTCTGTTTCAAAAGATGGGAGAGCAGCTGATCTGCAAGCTGAACCCCACATCTGATCTGGTGAAGAAGCAGCTCAGCCAGCTCAGGGATCAGTGGCACACCCTGAAGCAGACGGCTGCAAATCAGACGAGGGCCCTGGGGGGAGCCAAGAGCCTGCAGGAGTTCAACAAAAAAGTGGACAAGCTGGAGGCATGGATTAAGGAGAAGGTAAAACTACCTAGCTGTGTCATCTACTTTGAGCATTTGTCATGCTTTTCAAAGTCAAATTTACTGAACACTTAAGTAAAACTGTTGTATTTGTAAAGATAGTTGTTTTTATGGGCACGTGAAACAGAGTGAAATTAGTTCTTTTATTTTATGTATTTTCACATCCCACCAATTTTCTTTTTTCCTATTTATCTAAAAAGAAAAGCCCTCAAGCTCTCTGTCATAATTAAAACCAAAACCAGTTGGCCCACAGGCAGATATGAGTGGACAGGCCTTTCTGATCAACAGTTGTCAAGCTAACTGGCACAAAAACAGATCTTGCTAATACAGGAAATTAGCTCAGTATCCCGAAGACATCTCTTGTTTGTGTATATTCACCAGTGTGAAACATCTGCCTGTCATTATCGAAAAGCAATCTGTGTTTTCGGCCTATGTTTATCTTTTTGTTCATGTCTGGCACAAGGGAACTGATGATTGATAATGGACCTGTGGGAATGTAATGGAGGATGTTGCTTATGAAGTCTGTAAAACATCCATCCCCAGAGGAGACTGCATTCTCGATTTAGTTCCACTCATCCTTTCCTTTGTGCATTAGTATCACATTCTCACCTAATGCTGAAGGCTGTTTCTGTTCATCATCTTCCTTGGTAGCGGAGGGAAATGTGGTTTAATCCTTGTGCCTCTGAAAAGAAATAATGGTTAGCTTTCTAACAAATGGGGGCTATAAACACTGACTTTTATGTGTGCCAGCAGGAAGAGGAGCAGTCTCTGGTGAATGTCTTGGGTGAAAATGTTGACAAAATGCAGCTAACCAGGAGGATTTTAGATCTGAAACAGGTGAGAATCGTAAAGGTACAAGCAAAGGAGTGATTGATAATTAACAAAAGTGATTAAAAAAAACTTCATAAACAACATTCCTTGAAATATATACATGTACAGCATCATGTGTTAGTAGTTTATAATACAGTTCTGCAGAGGTTTTCCCTGTCGTTTATCTGTCTGAGTGTAATCTGTGTCCTGGGTTGTATGGTAAAGACAGCTGAGGTCATAGTTGGATTGTGTTCTCCTGTTTCCCTGCAGGATGAGCAGCTATACAGAAACCTTCACGACGAGATCAACTACTTGGCCCTGAAACTGGAGAAACAAGGGAAGACAGATGGCAAAAACATCTCCAGCAAGAGGAAACACATCAATAAAATGTACACTTTGTCCCTCAAGTTGCACTGCTATGCTACACGAGGCATCTCTGATCTACAGAGGAGACTGATGATGTGTGTTGTCTTCTCTGCCTAGGTGGCTGAAGGTCCAGTCTCATCTGAAAAACTACCATGAAAATCTTCAGCTGGCACTGGAGGTGTCCTCCTTCTACCAACAGGCGGATAACACGTTGTTTGCTATTAATAGCATGGTACAATTGGTGGCTTAATTGTTTCTTTACAGCTTAGTTATACGTTTGAAATTTTGCCCACATTTACTGATTGCTCTCTTTCAGAGGAAAAGCATATCTGCACCCAAAGAACAGGACAGCTTTGGCGACAGAGAAATACGCGACATCGCCAGTCAAATCATGGTAGGATACTCTCTCACTTAAAGCAGCACAGCATGACAGCATGTTGCAGAAGCCTTCCCTGCCTAAACTACAGGCCTGTGTGTGGTAGATGCTAGATGTGAGCGTGTCCCAGGTGTCTAATCTCCATCCTGCCCTGGCTGCCGGCGTTGCACAGAAGCAGAGCGAGGTGAAGGACTGCTGGGCGCTTCTTCAGAAGGTTTTCAGGTAAGTACAAGACCAAGGATACCGCAGACAACTTTGGTGGCCGTGTGAGTACATGCACTATTTCACCCAGTAATTGGTTCTCCACAGGTTTCCACTGAGCTGGAACTGTATTTTTCTGTTATTACTCTGCTGGTACCCTACATTAAAAGCCTTTTCCATTTGACGTTTGCATTAAGATTTCTTCCTCTCTCTCTCTTAATTAGCCTTGTTGAATTTGGGTTTGAATCAGTGAAAAATTATAAGCAAAGTGAAGGAGCAGTCTGGAGACCAACTACCACTCACCACCCACTGGTTTAGTTTCTTATATGAACATTTCTTTCTGCACCGCTTTGTGTTTGTGTGTGATTACTGAACTTGATGAATAATGTCTTGGCTTACTCAGTCAAGTTGGCAACAGGGTTTGTTCTCCTCTCACTATTAAAATCCTGCCATCACCTTGAATAGTCTGCTGAATCTGAGATATAACACGTTTACAAGAATATTTTGTAACTTTTATGGCATTTGTAAAACAAATTTATTGTTACTTTAATTGTCTTCGGTCAGAGTCCAGACTTTTACATCATTGTACTTTTTTTTTAGACTAATCAGCACCAATATCTACTTAATGAGTACACATTTAAATACTGTGGTAAAATGGGAACCAAGCTACTTGTGGTACATACAAATCTGTATATTTGTTATTTATATCTGTATATTAGCTTGTTCTTGTTTAGATGTTTCTTTTTTAAAAGTGGGAACTTTGAGGTGATAGTGATGTTATAGAAAATGTCAGGGGGGTCATTAAACATGGAAATTTTGTTATGGAAAGGGCTGCATAAATGAAATGTATCATGAAATTCACCCCAGGGACCATGGATATTCATAAATACAGTTTAGCCAGTAGTTTTCATGTTATCTTGTACAAGTGTTAGACTGGCCAGTGGATAACAAAGTAGTCCTATCCTCTACCTGGGCAAAAAAACCTGAACATTCTCTATTTTCATAATAATAAATGCAGCCAGGAGTAACTCAAGACCACATCTCTGACATCCATCTCCAACATCTCCTGCTTTCCAAATGTTTCTCAGGCCAAGAGCCTCTCACGTCAACGGGCTATCTTTAGATCCAAATATTACGTCATCTCATCTGTCTTATCAGCTGCATTTCATCGCTATTTAAACCAAATAACACAAACACTGGTAGAAAACTTCACAACGGAGCCATAATTGGAGTTCACTGCGGGGCCTCTGAAACTCCACTGTCAGCACCACGGTAACCTCCTGCTCTGCTCCTCCTGCAGGAGTGACAGGACCACACTCTCTCCCACTGGCTCTGCTTTCACCAGGGAAGATGCTGACCCCATGACATCAGCCCGAGAAGCCCAGTGCAACGTGGGAACGGAGATGCAAAGGCTCATGGGAAAGGAGGTGAAGGAGGAGCAGAATCGTCTGAAAGGCTGCGTGGTAAGTAGCTTCAGCATTTCGTTCTATTGCTGGAGAAACCACACTGTGGCTCTCTAGTGGGAGAGAACAGAGCCATCGGCCTCCTCCAGTCCTACGACATCTGTGGCTGCAGAAAGTGACGCACATTGTCTTTTGGTTTGGAAAATGCCTGATTTACAATTTAAGTCATTTTTTTTCCCTAAATAACAGTGCCTTTTGGAGTCTGTCAGATGTGCTGCAGAGCAGTGGCTTCTAGTCTTGGCTTCCAACACTCCTGCTAGTTTTCCATCTTGCCAGCTAGTTAGTTGTATTTAATAACATCATCTGATGAGTTGTGACTATGAAACCCAACCACCGCTGTAGAGAATAGAGCCATATGTAACCATCAGTCTTCTCTACCTCCTGACTATAACCCCAGTCACATTGCCCCGTAGGAGTCACAGGAAAGAGCTTTTAGAGGTGTTATTTACCCTGGCACAGGAATTCCTTAAGTTTCCATGAAAAATGTCAAGCCGTGACTGTACAACATGGCTGAATGGTGGGCCAGAGCAAATAAGCCTTCTCCTCCTACACAAGATTTAACTTCAAGGCAGTATAGTATCTTGGCTTTCAACTGCTCTTAACAAAAGTACACGGTCACTAGATTAATACTATATTAATAGATGGCCTGTGGGTGAGTCCGAGGTGAGTGGATAGTCTGCAGAGCATGTGGGTTACTCAGACACAACATTCCTCATCTTGGAGGCCTACCAGCACTTTATTGAACACGTGGGTGATCCTATAGTAACCCCACTACCCATAAACCTACAAGGAAATACTGTTAGCGTCTCTTAGAAGAGGTTTCCAGAAACGTAAGTGTGTGGTATGTTAAAAAACAGTAATTATGTGTATATTTAGTCTTTTAAGTCAGCACATTAAATCTCTTTACAATCCGCTAGTGAATGCACAGTGTTCAGCCCAGAGGTATCCCATAATGCAATGCTCCTCTCCTGTTATTGACTCTGAGCTCTTGTGAAGTCCCTGCTGAGTCTCTGGCCTCGTTTCGCCCAGTGAGAAAGTGCCCAAATGCTCAAGGAGAGAAAACTTCACTCTTTCCATTCTCCCTGTGTTTCTAGTTCACTTTATTTCCCTTCTTACATTTTTAGGCTCTAACAAGCCCTGTGGCCTCACCACCTGTGACAGGACCGCATCAGTCCAGCAAGCAGGCGCTGAGCTCATTGGCTTGCATGTCCTGATCCCTTTCACTACCGTTAGTTGCCTTTATTGAGCTAATGTGCTAGGACTCACCAGGGTGCGCTGTCCGGGGGAGGCCCACTTGTTACTCTTTATGGAGGGCTTAATAAGACAGCTGGTGGTTGAACAGTAAAAGTAATTTGTCACATATTTCACAGCACAGCAACTCCTGCTCCTGCGTGTGCTAAACTGATTACAGTATATTTAAGTGTACGAATTGCAGCTGCACAGGTCAGTGGACTGATAAGGACTCTTGAGGCATATATTGCATATATGCTGGAGGGTGCAGACATGCTAATATCACATTCTCTCCCTCTTTGGTGCAGTTTCACTCAGTTGATTTACTGTAAAGTTTTTACTACCTGTGTATTTGTGGATACATGCATTATAATCTATATGTCTATGTCTGTGTCAGCAGTAGTATGGTCTCTTGTAGCTAGAGGTAAACATGGCCATTGTCTGTTTCTCTGGCTAATTGTAGCCAGATGCTGAGGCTGCAGACCAGATGGGCTTGGTGCTAAGTGATAGTTCTTGGCTGACATCACTTCATAGCACGCTGCAGAAAGACACACTGAGGAAGAGGAGATCAGTAGAAAACAGATAGGAATCAACAGCACCAAGACAGAGAGAAGTATGCTGAAATAAGAGATGACTAGATAAGGTCTAAAAACACAGAATACAATTGGATATGACATAGTGAATCATTAAATGTCCATTTTTAGCTGTGTGGCTGACGTAGTTCTTTTTCATATGGCAGAATGGGATGTCGAGTGCGCTACAGGACTTATTTACAGTGGAAGCCACTGTGAAGGATGAAGGACAGAAGCAAATATCTGGGGAGGAGACGTCATTGATGGTTATCGACCCTGTCAAATGAATCACAGTAGTTTGTTAGTTCTGCAGCTTTAGCACAGAAATGGGCCGATAATGTGCCTCTGTGAAACTCAGACTGGCCTATAAAATGACTGGCATGTTAGTAAATGATGTTAGACCCCTTTAATTTACTGCATCTCTTGCATAATTTTGGAGGCGACACTTTTCTCCAGCTCTCTGACTCACTTCTTCTATGAGCCCAGTCAGAAAATAACATGGTGCAACTCCATAAAACACCATTATTAATGGCTGTTTTGTGCTTTTTGGCCATCATGTAACTTCAGCCTTTCTGATTTTTTTATGCGAGAGAGCACTGACAGATGCATATTTGCCTTGCTGATTAGTGCAGAGCCCTTACTTGTGTCAGCATTGTTTTTACTGGCATATGTAAAAGACATTATCTTATATAGAACAGTTAACACAGAGTGGTCTGTACACATTATTCATAGTTAGACAGACAAATGTCAGCATAAGAGAATGTTTCCTATTTGTCAGTTCTGGTTAGCAAAACAAGTAAAGCCTTATTTCTATGGCACTTTTTAAAAGCTTTATTGGTGCCTTACAATTTTTAATTATACACAGAAACAACAGAAGTACTTGTTTGAGTACTTAGCACCAGTCTTGTGTTGGTTTGCACTGCAGTGTTTGAGATGTTTGTAGTGGACTGCTGTTGGTAACAGGACTAACCGTTGTATTATCCCTCTGTGTTCTCTGTAATGCTCCAGATCCATGCAGCTCTCTCCTGCAGAGTCCTTTGGCCAACCTTTAAAGCACTCAGATGGTTGTAAAAGAGGCTTAGTGGCTGTTGACGTCTTCAATATATTTCTGCACACAGACAAGGTCTATCACTCTGGCATTGACCTTGCTAAAAACCCCAGCATAGTTCTGAATAGAGTTGGAGTGGATGGCCATGGAAATTAGTATCTAAGACTGAAAAAAACACTGCCGCTATTTAATGAGAGTTACGGATATGGGATTTTAAAAAAAGGGTCATATTTCCAACTGCAATGGCTCTTTTTAGTCATCGGAGTGGTATAGCACATGTTGGCAACCATGTTAGACTTCATGTGTTCATTCATAGAGCAATTATAATATATTTAAACTGTCGCTGCCATCTTTAGTGTTTTTATTCCAAACTTGCTGTCAAGCAGAAACAGCTTGTATCTTTAGTCTGGTCTGGGTTGTTTCACTGAGAAAAGCCAACCTTTGTGAGAGAGTATGCTTTTTGTCATTTACAGGAGAGGCTTTACTCTTTTGCCCTGGGCTGCTGTCCATGTAACATGGACAATGTAATATTCACATTAGCAGTGAGCTACAGCAACGCTGCATTGTCTAGTGACGAGTGCTTCTAGTATAAAACCCTCCATTTTAGATGTTTATGCATCCAGTCAACATTTACACTATGGATGTCTGACAGAAAAAGCAAAGCATTACTCACATGTCATGTTGATGATCTTTTTAGATTTTCCTATTGAGACTTTTACTCTTTTGTCCACAGAGTACGGATGAATGTGGGATCGGTAGCAGCAGCCAAAGCCAGGAGCAGCCATCAGTGAACCACACCTCCTCACCCACAGGAGACAGCCCTGCCTGTGCAAATGATGTCATCGTCAGACATCAATTGAAGGGGGAAAGGTGACATTTTGGCCTGGCGTCTCCCTCTTTCTCTCTCTCCCTCTCTCTCTCTCTCTGTGACTTACATAATGAAAGGTCTTTATGTAAGTCATAATTGGAGTCACATGTCTGTGTTTTCTTTGCAGCAGGAAGCCCAGAGTAGAACCCAAGCTTACCACCGCCCCGCGAGGCCACCCACAGCTCCACACACAGCTCCAGAAGTTCACCGTGTCTGCTGACAAGGTGACTTGACCCCTGTTTGGCATGCAAGCATTTCCTCTTCACTCCAGAAGTCATGTTTCGCAACTGTCTGTACACTCTGTCGAAACAAAAAACGATCCATCAAGTGAAATCCTGTGGCCTCATCTTCAGAATTCATTGTATTCATTGATTGTCCACAGTGCAGGTGAACTCATCAACCCCAACAACCTTCTCTTGTAACCAGTCACAGACATTATGTCACATTTTTAAATGAGACAAGGTTGCATTCACTTGTGACTGGCATGCTACTGTGTTCTTATTTCCAATAATTGTTTGGAATTTGAAACATCACCTTGGTCCTTCAGTATCAACGATCTTCTTTTAAACTGTTCTCTTCCACTGTTGGCTCTCCTCTCCTTTCAGACTTTGTCCTGGCTGAAAGACAATGTGTCCTTGGCCACACAGGTGTGTTCAATAGCCAGCTTTGAAGGGCTAGAGGCGGCCAGGAGGTGTCAGCACACTCTGGAACAAGAAATTATCACCAACAGGGCCAGGATAGAGGTGGTCAAACGAGTAAGCCAAGGCACACTGTCATATTCACAGTTTGTATTAAAACATAAGCATTGGATGAATGCCTTGAATGAAAATATCCACCTCGTTTTGCAAACTGGGCACCTCGACAAGCCTGAATCGTGTATTAATCAAATAACGAGCTGACGTTTGAGGCGGCTTTAGTTACCCAAAGCTACAGATTAGGTTTATATTTCACAACGTAAAATCCCAGTCCTCAGTCCTCACATGCTCTCATCAGTTTAACGCTCCATCCTCAGGAGGGCCGTGGGCTGGTCCGTGCACAGCACCCGGGCAGCACCAAGATAGAGGAGTTCCTTGGCCAGCTGGAAGTCCTGTGGGAAGAGCTGCGGAGGAGGCACCAGAGGAACGCTGTGTTTTTGCAGGCCTCGGAGGAGCTGGGCTTCAGGGTAAAATTCATAAAATACTTCACAACAGGCACTCCTCTTGACTCTTACCGGGGCTTTTTCTTACCCCTGGAGTTATTGGAGATATTTATGGTTGTGACAGATGATTCTGGATCAGTTCTCCCAGTGGGAGAAGCTTTCTGCTGGCCCAGAGCATTGGCTGTTCATATCCACCCATGGTTAGAAGCTAATTTACTTTCATCTTTACTATCGTAATTGGAAGAGTCTGAAAGGTATATTCCCCAAAATTTATGAAGGGTAATCCAATGGATATAAATTGCATTGCCATATAATTTCATTATGGGATAGAAAGAGGCTACGAATCCCCTCAGATTGATGAGTATAAGTCTTTCATTGCAAAAGATGTAGGTCAGGGCATGGTCTGCTGCCATTAGGTACACCTATTATTGTCTTTGTGCAGTACATCACATGTGCTTGTTATTTGCTGTGCACCAAATCACTTACGAATTACTGCAGCAAAAACTCGTCACCATTAGACTCTCTGCTTCCATGCTGTGCAGGTTGTAAAAGTGCTACAGGCCCTGGGCAGCCTGGAGGCCTGGCTGGAGTCTGTGGAGTTTTCCATGAAGGAATCTGCTCTCACTGGTGACCCTGAAACAATGAGCATGGCTGAGAGGGAGAGCTGTCTGCTGGAGAAAGAGGTGGCGGCGCGTGGCCTGGAGCTCAGTGCTCTGAGGCAGGAGGTGGACCGCCTCCACAGCCGCAGTCACCCACGCACACGAGGCCTGCCAGCACGCATGGAGGAGGTGGAAAGAAAGTGAGTTTGTCAGCGGAGGAGAAGGAGAGGTCAGGGGTAACCCCCTAGTGTCTGTCATCATGGAGGGCTCATGTTATGGATGAGAACGATCACACTCTGGTGGTTTTCGCTTGTCACTGTGGTCAGGATATAAAGTAAGAGTATTGTCAGTGTTTCCAAGAGGTCACAGGTTTGGGTTTGCCATGTCTGCAGTCCAACATGGAAAAAAAAACAATATACTGTGTGTGTGTGTGTGTGTATATATGTGTATACAAAATGTGTATATATATATATATATATACAGTCATGGAAAAAATTATTAGACCACCCTTGTTTTCTTCAATTTCTTGTTAGTTTTAATGCCTGGCTCAACTAAAGGTACATTTGTTTGGACAATTATAATGATAACAACAAAAATAGCTCATGAGAGTTTAATTTAAGAACTAAGGATTATTCATTTTCCATGGTTTTCTTGATAATAACCAAAATTACTTAAATTCTTACATCAATAGCTATGGCATTGTACCGCCAAAAACACTACTTTTAAGCATTCCATGTTTTCTTTTCTGTTTGCTTTAAACACATGATACACACAAGAGTTAATACTTGATTGCATAACCATTGTTTTTGATGACTGCAGCCATGCGTCTTGGCATGCTCTCCACCAGCTTCTGACATTGTTCTGCTGTCACAGCAGCCCATTCCTGTTGGACAAATTCAAACAAATTTTCTTTGTTTTTGGGCTTCTGCTTCTCCATTTTGAGTTTGATGATTTTCCACAGGTTTTCAATTGGATTAAGATCTGGTGATTGAGCAGGCCAAGGCATGGTGCGAATGTTGTGGTTCTCCATCCAGGCTTTAACTGACCTTGCCGTGTGGCAAGGGGCATTGTCTTGTTGGAAAATCCAGTCATTCAAGCCAGTAAAGAGTTTTCCAGCTGATGGAAGAAGACTGTTTTCAAGGGTAGTCCTGTACTTGACCTGGTTCATTCGGCCTTCACACAATTGCATTTGCCCTGTTCCACTCAGACTGAAACAACCCCAGATCATGACTGATCCACCCCCATGTTTTACTGTAGGGGCAAGACAGTCTGGGTTGTAAGCTTCTCCAGGCTTCCCCCTAACCAGTAAGTTGGCTGGAGTGGGCATCAATTCAAAATTGGATTCATCACTGAAGAGAACCTTAGCCCAATCATCAACAGTCCAATCCTTGTGGTCTCGAGCAAAGAGTAACCGGACCTTCCTCTGCCTTTCATTGATGAAGGGCTTCTTGCGTGCTCTGTGTGACTTCAAACCAGCTTCAACAAGTCGGTTTCGAACTGTCCTTGCCGAGCAAGTCACATTTCTCGACAGTGCCCACTCATTTTTAAGGTCCCTGGAGGTCTGACGACGATTCCTGACACAGGAACGGATGAGTGCACGGTCATCTCGTGGGGTAGAAAGACGCTTCCTGCCACGGCCAGGTAGCAATTTGGTAGTGCCATGTTCAGCTTGTTTTTTTTTTGTTGTAATGAACGGCTGTCTTGGAGATCTTCAGTTTTTTCGCTACCTGTCTCTCACTCATGCCAATTTCCAGCAGTGCCAAGATGGCTGCCTTTGTTGCTTCACATAATTCTTTTGTTTTAGGCATTATGTGAGAGCTGACAACTTCTGAGTTGTGCTACGGCTTGAATGTAAGCAGGAAACCACTCTAGGCCTTTGCATGTGCAGTGCTGCTTGTGACATGAAATGGCCTCTTATATACCCTGGGAATCAATTAAGCTTAAGAATGTCAAATAGGACATAAAGTATTATGTGACCAGCTGCATTTTTTGTTGTGTTCATTGTATTATACGTTTAGTGGTACCAGATATTAGAATGAACAAGAAATGGAAGAAAACAAGGGTGGTCTAATAATTTTTTCCATGACTGTATATATATATATATATATATATATATATATATATATACACACACACACACACACACACACACACACACGTATGTGTACTGGGTTTGATTCCCGGCCTGGGGCCTTTCTGTGTGGAGTTTGCATGTTCTCCCCGTGTCTGCGTGGGTTCTCTCTGGGTCTCCAGTCTTCCTCCTTCCTTCCTGTGTGGGGACAGCTGGGATAGGCTCCAGCCCCCCCACGACCCTATGAGGATAAGCGGTATGGATGGATATATATATGTATTTTTTTTTTCTCCAAGTTGACAAAACTCTCATTCATTGCATTGAGTTTGCTCATTTGTGATTCATGCAGCACTAAGTGAGGTTTGCCCCACAGTCCTGACATGCTCTTCACCTGCAGCTTGTCAGTGTGTGTCACAGTCACCCACTCCATGTATGAAAGTTGGCCCTCAAAAGACAGCTGGTTGCCATGGGCTCTCTTAAAACCTTATGACGCTGGCTGGTTTACTGGACGTGTCTACCTATGTCCATAAACACAAGTTCAGATTCTGTAGAGAACACCAGAGTTGACCAAAGAAAATAAAGACATGGAAAGGGCTCAGTTGAAGTGTTTTCAGCAGGGTGGGGTTGTGAGATGGGGCAGGGATGGACACTTGTGGAGTCTGAGGAACTACTGATGCAGGTACAGGCTCTCGCTCAGCAGCTGCGAGACACTTGGGATGATGTCATTATTTAAAGCTACATGAGGCTCATTTATTCTGGAAAAAATACCCTTTGAAATTCCTCCTTTTACCATCTCAAATATAAACTCTGCATGGACAGGGTACCTTCATGCCCTGAAGTACAGGAAATGTTTCTGTGACACATGATATATGATTACATAAACAGCGCCCTATGCGGTCTCTGTAATGTGGTCTGCTGAGTGATGCCAGCTTGTACTGTATATACGGATGCAGATTACAGTTAAGGGGTAGCGGGTGATTAAAACATCCCTGCTGATGTGTGTTTATGTGTGTCTCCCAGGTATCATCATGTGCAAAGTGCCCTGACCCAGCAGAACTCAGAGCTGCAGGACACACGAATGCTCACTGAGTTCCTGGAGCGTGTGGAACTGGAGGAGAGCCAGGAGCTCAGCAGTAGTCAGTACAGCCTGGGCCAGGTGAGACACTGCGCCATAAGTGCCATTTAAAGGGTCATTTCACCCAAATTATAAAATATATCTGCTACTGACCCAATACAGAGGCTGTGTAGATAGGGTTAGGGTTAATTCAATGTTTTCACCTCTCTTAATGAACCACCAACCTCACCCCTCTGGTTGTGTGGGGGGGTGATAAATATCTGAAAACATAAACAAACAAACTCTCTGCATAACAGTTAGGAAAATATGGAAATGTTGCAGATCCTTTTCAATGATACTGGACCCATCTGATAACATCCCCCTCTCTGTAACCAATAGCCTCTTCACAGTGAGATCTCCTCACCTCCAACATTGCTGGGACTGCAAAGCAGCAGTGGTGGAGAGCCCCTGATAGAAAGCATGGGGGACCCTGTGGAGGAACTTCGAGAGGCTGTGGAGATGCTGAATGACACTGTTAGGGAAAGAGGCCGATCACAGAGCCATGATCAGGCCATCCAGGAGCTGCTGAGCAAGGTGAGGAGATGAGAGCTGTCCTAGTTCATTAGATTCATTGGTTGCCACAATATTTGTTAACTTCTAATGATCTTAAGTGATGCTGAAGGGTTTCCTCCACTTCTGTCACAAACGCTACACCAACCAATAGAGCCACATCTGGTTTCCTTTTGTCTGTGGCTGTGTACTTTAATAGGTCACCACTCCTTCTCGCATGAGTGTTTTCACGTTAAATCAATTTATTCTTGTCAGAAAGTAGTACTTAAAGCACTCAAACACACACACGCCCGAAAGGGACTCTATTTGAAACACTAACTTGCAATGTGGCTCTCATTGGAAAACAAATAATCATTGCGCAGTGTGAACACAATGAGGCATAATGACATGCTACGAGTACTGATGATGACATTTCACCCTTGCCAGCACGCCAGCCTGGCATTGCACGTGGAGGAGTGCTTGTGCTGCAGCAAGGAGCTGAGCCTGGACATCCTGGAGAAGGAGACCGACATGGCCGTCCAGTGCGAGCCTGACCGCTGCGGCCTGGAGGCCCTGCAGGAGAAGCAGGACCACCTGGAGGTGAGAGGAAGGTGGTGGAGACACTGAAAATGATTCACTGGTGTTAATACGAGCCAGAATTCCATCCCACTGACTTTGAATTTCTGAACTTTGCTTGGTGTAATGAAAAAGGGGAAGCCCCCCTCTTTTTCTTGCACTCGCCTCCAACACATTGTTCCACAGCCTGTTTCCTGTTGTGCCAGATTTTCTCGCATCTTAAAAAAAGGGAGGCAGCCCACTCTGCGCTGTTTAATTTATTATCTAAACTGAGCCGTGCAATCACACACATACACACACATAGAGCGTGCAAGAGTTTATTATTCAAACAGGATATTTATTTGTGCTCATGTGAGTCATTGTTCTGTTAGCCCTCAAAGTGTGTGTGTGTGTGTGTGTGTGTGTGTGTGTGTGTGTGTGTGTGTGTGTGTGAGAGTAAATCTGGTGGGGTGTGTCCAGGGGCCATAGGGTTGGATACTTGAGGTTGGTAAAGTCCTGTGTGAGTCATTTTTGGGCAGTGTTATGTTTATCACACTCACACACACAGACACACACACACACACACACCCACACACACACACACAGCTGTCTGGACTCGATACCATTGAAGAGCAGAAATGACCTAATCTCCCAAACTGAAATAACTATGCCGTCAGCAGACAGGCATCCACAACTCAGTGTTCTTGAGGCTTTCTGTAGCTGAGAAACATTATGAGGCATTACTCCCAGAGAACCCTCAACACTATTAATTACCGCCTCGTCAAAAGAAGAAAAAACGTGGTCAAGATTGTTAGCTTGCTAAAGCGTGGCAGCCCATATGCAGACCATATGGGTCTCAAGCTGAATGATATGCATAAAGCTATGGGGGTGAGGTCATAGTCATACAGAGATACAATTGGTACAGGCTGTTTGAGTGATACCAAGGATGATGGGAGGTGATAGATCTTTACTGTGATTCTCTACAGATTGACTATGAAGTCATCAGGGAGGAGGTAAAGGAGATGGAGAACCAGACCTCTCGCCTGGAGGAGCTGTGTCCAGAGAGAGTGCACATACTCGGGGCAAAGATCCAAGCTATTCTGGAGGGCTGGACGGAGCTGGGGAAGAGTGTGACGGAGAACAAGTCACGTCTGCGAGAGTTCATGCAGCTCCAGGACTTCTTCAGGAGCTACCTCGCCATGATGTAAGCAAGGCGTAGGGATGTTTTGACCCCTTTCTGCTAGACGTTCTTTCGTAATCCTCTTTGTGAGAACATCTGCCCATTACAATATTTTTCAAGGGAAGAACAGGATGTTCTCGTTGTCAAGCACAGGTCCCTGGTGAAATGTATAATTTAAGATGTGCCGAGGAGGTCAATGCACGTTTCCTGGGCCAAGTGTGACAAGGCGATGAATGTCTGTCCTAACAGGGAGAGTCTGGTCATTCTCATGTTTTGAATGTATGGCTATCCTCACAGCCCTGTTCCTTGTCTCCTCCACCGCCTCCTCCCCTACTCCTCTGAATAGCTCATGGACGGAAGACACCAGGACGTGCATTTTCTCAGATACTACCTTGCATCTTGGGAAAGATGGCCAGAAGCCGCTCGCTGCTGAGCTGGACATGCAGATTGAGCAGAAGTTTGAGGAGTTTGATGAGCTGGCAGAAGCAGGGAGGAACCTCTTGGACAAAGAACACCACCTTGCACAGATGGTAAGTGCCACTTATGACTCACTGGGGTCCTTGAATATATCGTTGGTTCAATATTTTTCCACTTTTACAAATTCTGAGTATTGTCTTGCAGGTAAGAGAGCGCATGGAGGAGCTGAGGAGCATGCTTGGGTGGATCTCGGTTCACTGGCGGGCTCAAAAACAACAGCGGCTTCACAAGAAGAGCAGACAGCAGCCGTCACAAGATAACATTTATTCTGAGGCCATAATGTGTTCTCCATTAACGGAGGTAAATAAGCAGAGAAGCATCTATTGTAAGCACAGGCTCCGGTCTTTGGGAACGCCTTTGGAAATCATGAAACATATCCCAGATAAGACTTTGGCATGCACAAAAAATAAAACAAGTTGTTAAATGTTAAATTCTATTTATCGTAGTCACATCGTCCAGTGCCTTGCTTAACATATGTCTCCTGCCATGAGTGGTACATATTCAATGGTTATTTGTATTATAGAGTTCAGCTCCTGAGCTAGAGGTCCACCAGTCCCATCTGCCCCTCCAGTCCCACCTGTCCCCAGTTGTCACATCTGCTGAAGACAAATTAAAGGCAACAGGGGATGTCCAACCCTCGTCCCTTCCATCCAGACGAGCTGAGCAGCAGGAGGAGCAGCAGTTAAAGAATGGATATGAGATCATGAACAGTATCGGGCCACGGAGCTCCTCCGAGTCCCCCAAACCCTCCATCGTGGTCCTCAAAGAGCCCAGCAACGCTGCTTTAGGGGGCACGGTCAACCTCATCCTTAGCTTTGGGGGACAAGGGGACAGGCAAGTTCAGGTGCTCGATCCATCTGCTGGGACGGATGAGGTAGAGGAGGAGATAGCTGAGCCTGTCCACAGGGTGAGAAACACTCATCACTTCACACTAAAAGTCACCACACAGCATTATGGGATGCCACTGTTATTGGCTACGTACATATCTCGCTCTAAATAACTGAAGCAAATTTTACTTGGTGTTCCTGAAGGCCAGTGCGGTAACATTCATTCCCTGTGATGACACTGCATGGGATCTCCCTTCTCAACTGTCTGCTGTTCACTCCTCCCTCTCCTTTGGCCTTCATGTCTTCCTTTTCCCTCATTTTCTCCCTCAGCCCGCTGTGCCTCAATCTTCTGCCTGTAAAAACTTTTGGAGGCGCTGCCAGGGGCTTTTGGAAAATACTTTGGGTAGTTTAAAGCGAAAGAGAAAGATTTATCGGCAGAGTGCAAACGAGGTAAATTGCGCATTGTGAACTGGCATTGCATGCTGGGTCTCAAAGTGTGCTGAGACTGCATGCTGTGTGTAGTTGTTTTCTGGTGGCAGCATGCTCTACTAACCCCTGTTACAAGGTACAGCCGGTTCTCAGCTTCCCAGCACCGTTGCAATGTGTGTAAGCCATCCATGAACTTAAAATTAAACAAGTCATGCCAAAGTGCTATCATATTTGCACTCACACCATCTCCAAAGTCACTGCGGCTGGAAACTTTACAGTTAATGTGAGAAAAGACAACAAACCATTTTACTGTAAAAACTCACACTTTCCTACTTAACTGCAGTCATAAATGCAAATCCAAAAACAAATAAATTATATTTTTAATGAAGCCCATTCTGTCGTAATGGGATGGGAAAAGGGAGGTGCTGCTTTTACAATCCATAAACGTAATGAATGAAGTCTAATAACACACATAATCACCTTTATGCAACTATTTTTTTATTGATTACTTTTCTACAAATGAAAGTGGCTTTGGACTAGATTATTCTAGTGCATTTTATGTAGAAACAGATGAATGAAGGAGTGAAGTTACCCATCATACAGTCCAGGCTTCAAAACAAGGAATTATATAAGATGTGTATATTTTGGACTGGGAATGTAAAACCATCTTTGCAGTACTCTGCTTGTCTTGTGTAAACTGAGATTAATGATTAAATTTCCAAATGAAAATCAGGCAATGAAAAAGTGTGTTTACACTCCAAACTTTCCTTCAATATTCAAACTTTTCTCTGGAGCTTGACGTCAAGGAGCCTGGCTTTAAACCCGGAGAGCCCTGATGGCAGACAGAGTGAGGGTGATGAGTAAGAAAAGCACAACACAATATTTTCCCTGCTGTGAATGTTGACAGAAGCTCTTTCTCTCCTTTTGTCATTCCTCCACCAGCCTCCACGGCTGTGCCTCGGTTATGTAAAATAAGTGACCTCACCTTCACTTCCTATGAAACCTGTGCCCCAAAATGGCTCCCAGCAGGAGTGCGTCCCAAATGCCAATACAGACACAGCCATTAGACAAAGAACTGGTGCTGAACTTTTCAAGAAAAGCCCCCAGACTGCACACCATGATTTATAGTCTGGGGCTTCCACTGAAACAAGAGATTAGTCACAGAGTTGAAAGGTCAAGCCATTACAGCTGCATATGACGCCATGTGCAGCCACATATGATTTTCATTAAGTCCTGTGAGTGTGCAATAGCAATCATGTCCATGTTCTTTTGCCCTTTCATCTATTTTTTGTTTTTTACATACATACATTTGCATTGCTGTTTGAGGCTTGTACATTCCTGAATCCATTGTTTTCTTGGATGTGTGGGATGTTGGGGAAAAGAAGCTGATGTTTGTCTCTCGAAAGTAGCTGATTGTCTTGGTCAGGTTTGCTCTCATGTCATCATTCATCTATAACACATAAAACAGCTCTTATTCTCGCAGACAGGGCTCTAGCCTGCATTACGCATGAATCTCCGGTGTTAACCATTTGCGATGAAGCATTTACAGTCTCAGTCATGTGAGAGTTGAAACCCACCTAATATCCTTCTCTTTTTCTAGGTAAGTACCTACCTGCATGTCAAGGATAGCAACATGGCTGTGACCCCAGTGTATGAGAGTATCACTCTGCCCCGCCAAAAGAGCCACTCTGCAGCCTCGGCCTCCCCTACGTTGTCGCCGTTCTCCTCCTCCTCCTCGCCATCCTCTTCTACGTCTGCACCCCAGATGGCTAATGTAACCTTCCACCCTTTGGCGGGGAGTGGCAGCAGCTCCATCTTCAGCAGCCTAAAGAGAATGGGCAAGAAAAGAAAGAGGAAGAGGGATGCTCGCAGGCACACTATTCAGAAAATCATGGGAGTGGAGGAGCAAACAGAAGAGACACATCATTATGACTGCGAGACAATCACATATGACACACATACATGGCCACTGAAGGAAGGCAGGAGGAAGAAGAGTTCTCCAAAGAAGGGGGATGGAGTAGACCCCATGGCCTACATGAAGAATCCCCTGCTGAAGGACATTGATACAGAGTGTTCAGGAGAATACAGCATTATCCCATATGCTGTGTCAGAGGGGCCAACCACAAGTCATGGAAGAAGTCACTGCAGATTCCTCTCTCTGGGCTCTGTGTTGAGCTTCGACCTGCCTAAGGACATGACCCTCATCCCCAGCATTCAGGACATCATTACCATTGCTCCCCCAGAGTCCAAAAAAGGAGCAGTGGCTGATCCAGACCCCCACTCCCAGAGACACACAGCGCTGAGCTCTTTCAAACAGACTCGACACGCTCCTGCCATCACACACAATTCAGCAGATAGTAGTAGTTTTCCTGAAACACGGCACACAACAGTTGCAGTGAAAGCTCTGCCAGATGTGGACAACAGCTTCCGACCACCAGAAGAAAGTGAGGATCAGGCAGTACCATGTAAGGACCTGTCTGAACTCCAGTTTAGCCTGCAGGAGGATGCAGAGCAGGAGTGGGATAAAATGCCATCAGAGGTTAAAACCAGTACAGCTGAAAGGGATGGGACCAGCCAGGCTCCCCTGTCTCCTGTTTATGTGAACCAAGCCCACAATACAATTGCACATAAACACCAGTGCCCCAGTGTCCATACGCTGATTCGAGACCTAAATGGACACAAGTACCATAAAAGTGCAGGACCCCAGTGTGTGCATGATGAGAATCCTAGACTTCAGTGTCTAAGCCAGGCTTCTCATATGGTTGTGAATCTGAAGTCAACAGTGAGCGTGAGTGTTCGTCAGGACTCGGTGGACTCTGGGATCTCCACCTCCAGCAGCATCAAGCTCTGCACTGATACTCCATGTCCAGATAACCCACAGCCCAAGGGCGTGGTGGGGAGGCTCATGTCCTTTGAGGTGGGAGGTCTAGACCGCTCTAAAACAACAAACACTCTGACATCATCGGGTCCATCAACAGACTCAGCAGAGCCAGAAACAGAGGCAGTCCACCTTGACCACCAGCAGTTTGAGGAGGAAGAAGAAGAACTGGAGGACATCTGGAACCAAACTACTAACTACAGACAGAGCATCTGCTCAGACATCATGTACCAGCCCAACCAGGAAGCCACAGATCAAACTGGAGAGCCCCTTACCTGCTCACCTTCACCCAAGACCCCAGCTGTGCTCTACAGGAACCTGGTCACAGCCTCAGCACCCAACCTCCTTGTGGCAGAGTTCAAACTGCCCCCCTTCCTTCAGAGCATGCTGGGCTACGACAAGGAGCAGAGTCAAAAAGGTCAGCTCCTTCCACTGGCCACAGGAGACAGGAGGTCCTGGGCGGCCTTTCCTAACAGCGAACCAGCCGGCAGGACGGCAGTGACAGTGAATGAGACGGCATCAGATCCAGTGAAGCTGCCAGACGTGGGGGACAATCAGAGATATATTTATCAGTACAGAGAGGACGAGGAGGAGGAGGTGGAGGAGGCGAAGCTGGGAGAGGAGGCAGATGAGCCCGCAGGTTGTTCGAAGGTGAGGTCAACGTGTCATATACTGTGATGTTAAAACCTGCGACACTCAGTTCACCCAAATTACCAGGCTTGTTGAGTGCTGCACTGCTGACAAATCATCCATTAAATAATACTATTAAATATATATTAAACATATAGTACTATTACATACTTGAGCCATTAAATATATAAAACTATTCAATACATTATCCATTAAATATATAATACTATTAAATACATTATCCATTAAATATATTAAACTATTCAATACATTATCCATTAAATATATAATACTATTAAATACATTATCCATTAAATATATAATACTATTAAATACATTATCCATTAAACATATAAACTATTAAATACATTATGCATTGCATATATAGTACTATTACATACTTGATCCATTAAATATATCAAACTATTAAATACATTATCCATTAAATATATAAACTATTAAATACATTATGCATTAGATATATAATACTATTAAAAACACTATCCATTAAATATATAAACTATTAAATACATTATGCATTGTATATATAGTACTATTACATACTTGATCCATTAAATATATCAAACTATTAAATACATTATCCATTAAATATATAAACTATTAAATACATTATGCATTAGATATATAATACTATTAAATACATTATCCATTAAATATATAAACTATTAAATACATTATGCATTGTATATATAGTACTATTACATACTTGATCCATTAAATATATCAAACTATTAAATACATTATCAATTAATACTATTAAATACATTATCCATTAAATATATTAAACTATTCAATACATTATCCATTTAATATATAATACTATTAAATACATTATCCATTAAATATATAAACTATTAAATACATTATCCATTAAATATATCAAACTATTAAATACATTATGCATTAAATATATCAAACTATTAAATACATTATGCATTAAATATATTAAACTATTCAATACATTATCCATTTAATATATAATACTATTAAATACATTATCCATTAAATATATCAAACTATTAAATACATAATACCATTAAATACATTATGCATTAAATATATAATACTATTAAATACATTATCCATTAAATATATCAAACTATTAAATACATAATACTATTAAATACATTATGCATTAAATATATCAAACTATTAAATACATTATGCATTAAATATATCAAACTATTAAATACATAATACTATTAAATACATTATCCATTAAATATATAATACCATTAAATACATTATCCATTAAATATATAAACTATTAAATACATTATCCATTAAATATATAAACTATTAAATACATTATCCATTAAATATATAATACTATTAAATACATTATCCATTAAATATATAAACTATTAAATACATTATCCATTAAATATATAATACTATTAAATACATTATCCATTAAATATATCAAACTATTAAATACATAATGCATTAAATATATCAAACTATTAAATACATTATGCATTAAATATATCAAACTATTAAATATATCATCCATTAAATATCTAATGCTATTAAATACATTTTCCCTCAAATATATAACACTATTAAATACATTATACATTCAATATATCCATCCATCCATTATCTACCGCTTATCCTCATAGGGTCGCAGGGGGGCTGGAGCCTATCCCAGCTGTCTTAGGGCTGAAGGCAGGGTACACCCTGGACAAGTCGCCACCTCATCGCAGGGCACATAGAGACAGACAACCATTCACACTCACATTCACACCTACGGTCAATTTAAATTAGCCAATTAACCTAATCCCCATGCATGTTTTTGGATGGTGGGAGGAAGCCAGAGTACCCGGAGAGAACCCACGCAGACAGGGGGAGAACATGCAAACTCCACACAGAAAGGCCCCGGGCCCGGGATTCGAACCCGGTACCTTCTTGCTGTGACAGTGCTAACCACTACACCACCGTGCCGCCCATTCAATATATAACACTATTAAATACAGGCCTGCTAAGTATTTGATGAGGTAGTTGAAATAACAACAAAACATCTAAACATACCGAATTGACCATTGAACCATTATTGTGTGTTTGTGTTACGGCTGTAATACATATTATACCTATACTACTACCCACTTAAAATTTTCAGAGCAGTTGACAGTTCCTATAAAGAGGCTGATGTGGTAGATGTAGTTTCTATTGCTGTAAGCACCACAGGCATGTCCACTTACATTCATCCTCTTCTAAACCTGATCAAATCTATCAGCATGTCTAGAGAGCACCAGATTAAGCAGGAAAAAGATAGTGCTTTATGTAATTTGAGTGAACTGAGTGTTTAACCCGCCCTGCCCTCAGAATCCTCATTAATGAATTTAAAGTCTGTCAGCTCTCATGTTTACAAACTGCAGTCATTTTGCCCTGAAGCGGTACTTTAGCATTCATCACTGTCCATATTTCCAGTGACGACTGTGGATTCTGCTCTTTTTGAACAGGACCAGTCAATGAGTCTCCTGTCACTTCATATGGGTTTAGAAGGCGTCTGTCAGCAAAGAAAAGCCTCTTTCAGTCTGGACAACGCAGAGCAGCAGGAAGACTCAACAGACACAGGAGGGCGCTGCATCACCCTGGTAAGAGCGAGTGTAGTCCCTTAAGCTCTGTGGAGAAATCCGGCTCTTCTGATTAACCACAGAGAGGAGTTTTTCTTTTTGTTCTAAATGTTGTTCATTTAAACCCTCTCAGAGTGAAAAGCCTGAGCTGCAGTCTATGGAGGGAACGCTGGAGAGGAAGCACAAGCTGCAGCTGGGAGGAAAGAAAGTAAGAAAGGCTTCGTTTTATGTGAAAGCCAGCACGGTCAGCAAACGTAAAGCCCACAGTCAGCAGCACACTCTCTTATCTTATTTTCACAGGCTGCCTCCAGGGGCTGGAGCTCCTACCATGCCGTCCTCTGCAGACACACCTTGTGCTTCTACCAGGATAGGAAGGACACACTGAGGGTGAGCAGAACAGGACAGTAATAGCTCTGCAGAACAGAAATGATAAATAATTGAATTGAATTGAATTGAATAGTATGATGATTAATCTGTGTTATATTGCAGAGTTCTGCATGTGGCCTGCCGCTGAACCTCATGGGAGCTGAGTGTTCCCCTGCACCAGAGTACACCAAAAAACCCAACTGCTTTAGACTACGGTAGGACTGTAACCACTAAATCACAACACAAACATGTCTGACCATCTGTCTGGCATCTGGAGGTTGTAATTGTTGTCCACTGTGTCCCTCAGGCTCCGTGATGGGTCTGAATATCTGTTCAATGCCTTGTCACGCTTCATGATGAAGAAATGGATGATGAAAATACAAGCCAACACAGGTATGAGATGGTTTGTTTCAAAGCTGATGTAGGCAGTGTGTGAAAATGTTTCATTTATGATGATTTGTTTTTTTTTCTTTAAAAGGTTGGAGTGAGTCTGTGTCTTCATTATCAAGTGTCCGAGCTGTCCAAGACTTCCCCATTTCCTTGTAAGACCTCCAACTCTTGATGTTAATGATGCTTCAAACCTTTGTAATAATGTTTTGTAATTAAAACAAAATGTTTCCCTCCTCTCTACCAGGGAGCCCTTCCTCTGCTCCGGTTGTCACAGCCTCAGCAAATGCCACTGCCCCCCCCACCATGATGTCACCCACACGTTCCCAAGGCACAAACCGCTGGGCACTAGCCAAACCAAAGAGATTGTTGTCCTCACCAGAGAGCTCAGTCACATGCCGCAGACTCATTTAAGCAGTGTGGATGGGCAGTCGACCATCTCGTCCTCAGATGGAGGCTGCTGTGGTAAGACCTGCTGCTGCCCCACATTGACACTTAGCAATATAAGCCCCACCCTCCATTGTTGACTACTGAATAGCCCCGCTGAGCCAGTGGTGGTTAGAGAATGCACACCGCTATGAGCAGGATTTTTATTCTTTTCCCCAACAGCGATTTCATCAAACAAGCTGCTTTTACTGGCTTCTTTACTCTTGAGGCTGATGCTGAGCTGCAAAAAGGGATTAAATTTAGCTTTGTACTGTTGCAGGTGTAGTATGCTCCACTAGAGGGAGCTAAGGTATCGTCTTATTACATATAAAACAGCTGCTTATGGAGGCAGCTCACATCTGTTTCAGTAAATGTTTCACTTTCTGTTTTGTTTTCCTATCAATATGCTTTTTTTGATGTTTCATTCATTTCTAGATGATGATGACGACAATGATGCTTTCGAGCAGACTCACAGACTGTCTGGAGCATCCAGAGACAACACCTCTTCTTCATCCCCGCTCTCCAGCAGTCAGGACTGGCTCAGCAACAAGCGTCGCTCCCACTCCTTCACATCAGGTTGGCGTGCAGTTATTAACCTAAACGATGTGTAATGTGTCTGAGAATCACAAACAGCTGCTTTTTGAGCTCCTAATGTTCTCCCTGCTGTTTTCTCTCAGCAACGTTTCAGAAGATCAAACCTATGTTGCACACCCCTGGAGGTGGAGGCCTGGAAAGAGGCTCCAACTACTGCGTGACTCTTGTAGTTGGAGAGAAGTCGTCATCTGACAGAGCGTCCATAAGCACGAGCTCTGAGCTGCCTCTGCTGGCCTCTGCTGGATGGCAGCAGGACGCCAGCCAGGACGCTGCTCTGAGGAGCTACACCAGCCTGCCACGACCACGCAACAAGTCTGTCTTCAAGAAGTTTTTTGGAAAAAGGGACCTCTGAATATGTTGGGGTTTTTTTTGTTACCAATAAATATTTTTAACGTGCAGCGCACACACAGTTGAAAAGCAAGAAAAACGCTACTACTGACTATATTTATGATCGGAAGAGCTAACGGTTTTATTTTTGATGCGTTTTATATAAATCACTTAAACTCCTTATGAGTGTTTGTAATGTTGTTTTCGTTGAAAGGAATAATACTGTGTAAGTGTGCACTGTGTAGTTGTAGATTTGCTTCATTGAAAAACAAGTTTTCAGTCTTATTTCATATTCCTTGTTGTATTTTTGTTGTTTGTTGAGTTATTGAGTTAACAGTCTCTGTATAAAGAAATCTACCCACCAGTTTAGAAACCACATTTAGACAAGTTGCGTTTTTTCGAGTATTAACATTATCCTGAAATGACAATTTCCATGTACAACATGTGGTGCACAAAACATTTACTTCCTTCTACTAAAATCAGCAGTTTGATACTGCTCGAGGTTGTTTGATTGTAACACTTTTTAAATATAAACAGCAGCAAAGACTATTCATAATACAACATTAAAAAAAATGATTTGCTTCGGCTGTGATTAATGGATGACGATATGTATTTTTAATAGAGTTGTGGTGAAAAGGTCCACTGTTGAAGCTTTCTTCTCATCACCGGGGGCTTTGAAGAGAAAAGGGATTAGATGAATAGAGAGATTAAAGGCCAGGTCAGGCTAAGAACATCTTCACATCATTAGCTTCCTTTTTTGCATATTAAAAACCATTCAAACAAATCCATAATCAACAGCGTTTATGCCGAGAAACCAAACATTCTCTGCAGGCATTATGGCTGCATAATGAGTCATATGCATAAAGAGTTTGCAAAGTACTCCTGTTTAGCATTACAAAATATTCAGCAGTTCCCTTCAAGATGTCTGAGGGACCCCATACGGAAAAGAAACTTATCAAAAAATGTACTGAAATTCATGAAGAGTATATGATTTACTCCTGAAAGTGGCCACTTTTACATTCTTTTCATACAAGATAATAAAAAGAAGTATAATGATATTGTATGTATCATTCACTGTTTTATGCTTTACATACAAGTTGTGTACAAAGGAAATCTCCTTTGTATACAAGCATACAACAGTGAATCCACATGTAAGCTCCTTAGTAAATTTAAACAAAATGAAAGTTGTATGATTTGGGTATTTATCAGAATAGTATATGATACATACAGTATCTTCATACTTCTTTTTATTATCTTGTATGAAAATAATGCACACATGGCCACTTTCAAGAGTAAATCATATACTATTGATGAATTTTATTTCAGTACATTTTTAATAATTTTTTTCTGTTTCTTTTCTGTATGGGACAGATTAGTTAGCAAAGAGAGAAATTGATAATTTGGTGCAAATTTAAAAGCATTTTTCAAAGATTTGGAATACATGGAGAACTAGAAAGGTTCGATTCTCCCAAAAGCAGATAAAACCAGTTGTGGTGTAATCACTTAAAGCAGATTTTAAGATCAAGTTTACATTAGGCAGTTGAAAGCATCAAAAGTAGTTGACGTGTCAGTTGAGGTGAAGGATAAAAGCAGCTGATGTGTCAAGTGTGAAGCAATGGAAAGCACCAGTGATCGGTGAAGCACTGTTAGTAGTTGAATGTTGGCAGTGGCAGCAGCTGAATGATGCAATAATAATTTGTACCATACAAAACACAACTTCACAAGATCATGCAGATCTGCAACATGACGTCATGAAAAAGTTCAACCACCTGTTTGACTACACACAAATGTTCTAAAACAAAGACAGAAGACTCAAGTTTCGGCACAAGCCCAGCACCACCTCTCAGTTCATGTGACGCTGCCAGAAGTCACAGTGCAGTCTTGGCACGTATATCCGCATACACACATGCACACGGCAGCTACAGTAGCGTATGCAATGGAAACAGCTCGACAAAGCTCTGCATTTGTGGTGCAAATTTGTCAAAAGCATCCAGCAGAGACATTAATCATGGCGTGGTCAGCAATCTGTGAATCATTATGGAGGCTCTGTAGAGCTGAATGCTGCATGACTCAGCCTCTCACGGTGCTGTAAAATATACCCAAAGTTTGTTCACTTCATATAAAAAACCCCGTATAAGTCGTGTCTGTGTGCCACTGCAATGATCTGTTTGTTATTAGTGTCGACAAATGAATCATCCACAGTGACATTCAAAGTGATTGGCAAATGCACATAGTTGCTACATGCACATATGGCATCTGTTTTCTTGATATGCATGGACTGCAAACGTTCATGCAAACAAGTTTTTTCCCCTCCACAATAAAGATGTTTTTGTGTGTTTTATCCTCTCCGTCAAGTTTGGAATGACAGCCACATCCTGTGGCCCTGAGGGATGCTTCACCGTCCGATCGATTGATCGTCATGCCCCTGATCTTTGTGTCCGCTTTGTGACCTCTGACCTCCATATCTGCTCCCCTCACAGCTCTGGTGGTTTTAACCCTCCCCCGCAGAGACAACGATGCACTCACTCTGCTTGCGTGTCACCACACTGCAAAGGCTTCCTCTCTGAGTGTGGAATTTTATGGCTATGCAATGGATACAACACCCACGCGCTTCTCCACACTTGGTTTGTTGCATTTCCCCCATCTAACCACTAATAACCGCCCACATGACACATCCTACAAAAGTTGAGGTAAAGTTATGCATCCCAGTACGGAGTGACTCGCCGGGGTTACCACAGTCATTCAAAAAGATCCGGAGATCACAAGGAACCATCGATGTAGTGTAACAGGAGAGGGAAGCCCTCAGGCCGTGACCCCTCCCCTGCTGCTGACAGAAAAAGGTCCTTGGCTCTTAACACATCACAGATTTCTACAGGAAATATGCTAACGAGTACCCTTCATACTTGACCCATTTGAACAAAGTGTTTTTGGAAAATAATACACTTTACTCCTTCTGTTAATAGCAAAGGGCCAAATTTGTTGAATTCCTGCAGTGATTCTCTTCTTTTATTTTCATTCCTGAGCTTCTTTGAGCTTTGATCCCAGGCTCAAACGGTAGACTTGCAGAGGGGTTTGCTCGTGGCCCACATAGAGGCTTTGAAACCCAACACTGTCTGCCTCCAGCAGCCCCCGGTGAGCCCATGGATGTGATGTAATGGTAAGAGTGGTTTAGGAATCATCGGTGGTGTGCAGTGGTGTGGAATAGTGCTTAGGAAGCCAGATCAAGTGGCTTGATTTCCACAGCTTTTGGATCACATTTGACATTAACTTCCCACCTGACACAACCAGCAGACTTTAGCTACACCCATTAGCACAATGAGGGGAAGTAGAGCTCAATTAGAGCTTTTCTGGGAATGAACCTGAAATGTCTGGGGGCCATGTAAAGCCTTGTGGCACAAACTGTGAGAACTCGAATACTGCTGAGAAATTATCATGATTTAAGGGAGTATTGCTAAGTGCTTATGTGCAAGAGTTGGCACTAAGAAATCTGACATCACCGATGCTAAGAAGCTTTAGCAGCACATCTTTCAATAAATCACACAATCGTCTTGGGAAATAAACTGTGAATTTGAAGTCTGGCTTTGGGAAAGCCGGAGCGGCCTATTGTCTATCTCCCACGTGGTCTTTAAACAACACGTCAGATTTTCATCAGTGGTGTTTGGCATTTTGGTCGAGGGCCTTTCGGACAATACATCATAATATGCCCCCTCCTCTACAGCTGTCCCTGTGCCTCCTGGGCTGGTACCACAGAGTGTAATAACTGGAGAGAAATGTCCTCATCTAAGCTCCGGCTCCCCAACATCCACCCCACCCCTCCCTCCCACCACCAAACTCCCTTTTGTCCTGGATTGTTGGTAAGCTCCTCGCATTTCTGTGTGCTCCATGTGTGGAAGGATAAAGGCTATCATCTGTCCCGCAGATGATGGTGCGAATGCATATCTGCGATATGGATATTAATTCACTCCTTATTCATTCACGCTATTCTATATAGCTTACACCCCATCAATACATTCAAGTCCCCTGACAGCGCATCCAATTGTTACAGTTGAACAGTGGTTGTGTATGAACAAAACCTCATTGCATTTACAATGTAAAGTAGCAAGCATGATGACCATACGTCTGGATGTTACCATGAAATATATATTTTTGCACTGCAGATGTTTGAGCATGGAAGATGTGAAAAAACATTACCTCTGTGTATTTGAATTCTTTACCACTGGTGTTGTGATGATGATGATGATGATGATGAAGAACACTTTATGCACGATGTGATGCTGTAAATCTGAGCCTTGCCAGATGAACTCAAATAAACCTTTGTCAACAATAGTTCAACCATTTACTAACTGTTACTTTCACCTTTTTCAGCTGCTGACTTAATAAAGGACATTTATTCAAATAGAAGACCATTAAAATAAAAAATGATTTTCATATTATCTGAGCTACTCCACTCTTTCCATGTGTGTCCTGGCAACTGCATCAGTATCCCGGGCTGGGAATCACTGCTCTAAATAATATGCTCATAATATCCCAATATGGTTGCTAATCACATCAAATGCATCCACACACACACACACAGCGTTGTCTAACCCATCTGCTGACAACCACCTTCCCATCAGGATCAACTCTAACTGTCCATTAAACCTGTTCCTACAATAACAATGATCCACGCTATTTCAAATACACGACCATTGCATGGCCGACTTTGAAGCCACTCTCTGTCAGTGCCAGTTGATCCAGTGGTAAGTCAGCGGTGGCCACAGAACAGATGTTGGCACAGCAGCGTGGCTGACGTAGATCACAGCTGGCAGCTCTCTTTGCAGCCAGACTGACAGGTTACATCAGCTGCACAAGCAGCACTAAAAAACAACAACAAGCCTTCCACGTAGTTTCACTTTGAAATGACCTGAAGAAGCTTCAGTGTTCTCTCACATCTTTTGACACAGATGCTGTCTATTAAAACTGATGCCAGATTTTGAAGCTCACACAGAGTCTGTCTGATATGAACTATCCACCTGTCTTGAATGCACTCTTTAGTCTCTGTGATTCCTAATAAACCCACATTTGTATAAAAAAAAAGCCCCTTTGTCAGTCCAAAAGTTTAAATGTAGCAGTTATTCGCAGCCATTTGTTGATAGTCACAGAGAGCATCACTACAAGTTTGACAGCTTGTCTTCAGCTTTACTATTGAAATTAATCCTTCATGAATGCACTCTGACATCTCAGAAAGCCTGTATTCACTGATATTATTAAGCCTTGACTGTAATCTGACTGGACATGGACAGAAATGCCATTAACTCCCAGGATGGAGCTTGAAATCCCTGAAACAAAAGTGAAGCATATTTATTATTGGTGGTGATTATAAAAGCTTATCATCAGTATGAAAACAATGGTTGAAATGGCTGAACAAATTAACAGTTTTCATCTTTACATATAAAAACACTGTTGTTGAAAGAAAATGACTTTTTATTTTTTTTTCTTCGTGCTAGCGAGTGAATAAAGCACCAACGGATTGAACATATTTTTACCGTTAAATATTGATTGATTTTCAATAAGCACATCCTCAGGTTCACTAGACAAGCAAAAGGGGGGCTCACATAGCTTAGAACTAAATTAATGAACAGGGATATTGCCTTGTTTGTCCCTTTATAAAAAAAACAAACAAATAACACCACTTGTCCTTGTGTACAAATTAATATTACACACTCATAAATGAGAAATGTTTGCTCAGGTCTTTATAAGATGAACAGCTGGATAAAAAATAAAACAGTAGTCTTTGACACTGAGAGCATGTGATATGTGCACAATAACTGAACAATTCGCCCACTGTGTTCTACCTCACAATCAATTATTCAATATGCAATCCATTTGAGGCTGTATGAGAATGAAAAAACTGAATTGTGTACATAAATGCATGCATGTGACACACTAACTCTCCAGTGGCTCGGTATGCCTCTCAGGTTAGGTCAAAAACCTGAGTGCAGATTCACTCAACAGTCTGGCTCTACATACTGCATATGATGTACTGACACAAATAAATCCGGTTGTCAGCACAAAAAATGCAGAATTGCTGTGTGCATCCTTTTTAGTGAATCTGAATCTCCATATTAGGTTCCACATTTTAGACAGTTTTGAAGTGTTGCTAGAATATCTTGTAGGATGGCGTTTCTGTTTTCCTTAGACACCTAAAGAGGAGAGAAATAAGCAAAAATCATGAAAGAGGTAACCTGCAGATAAAATTACACAACCAACATGAAAAAACACGTCTAGTCCTGTAGGACGTAAGCTTCAGACAATAAAGTGTCCACTATGGGATTACCAACATATTGTAACACGTAATCTCTGACCTAGACCTGTTTTAGAAGTGAAAATACAAATCATATGTTTTCCAAAACTGTTTGCACTGCCACATAACCATGTCTGATATAATAACTAATCCAGCTCAGTGAGTATTTTGCATGATAATATCCATAACTGAGTCTTCCGTGATAAATCATTTTGACGTTTGAGACCACCCTTTGTTGTTGAATCAGTCACGCATGATTTAGAGTTAATCCCACTGTAGGAGAGGGATAATGCAGGGCATGCCCCTTCTGCATTAGAGGGCAGACTGCCTGCCCTCCTAAGACCAAGTGGATACAGTGAAAGCAGTGTCCTAAAGCTATTGTGGGACTTAAACGCCCTTAAACTGACCTAAATATTTTTTTTTTTTACCCCAGAGAGAGTGTGCTGGTGTTTGTACTCACAGTGAAGACCTTGACATCACTCCTGCTCCGCACCTCTTCCACCACACCCAGTGGTTTACCCTTGGGGATGGGGATGGTGCCCAGGATGGTGCAGGAGGAGCTTTCTAAAGTGTGCCTCACTGCTCTGATGAACGGCTGGCTGAAGAGCTCCATTTTGCCGATCTCGTCAATGACAAAGACCTTCCTGCTGCCCCCAGCTGCTCCTCCTACCTGGAGACAAATGGTGTTAGCATTAAGCATGAGCATGCGTGAGTGACTGCTTGATGTTAGGTACAATTTATAGAGAAAAGACAATGATTGATAGAGAGATTAAATAGGTTTCATTGCTTGTCATGCGGCTAATCTAATGTGGAAAATGCTCACCGTGCTAACGTCTCAAGCATGCCCGTGACAGGGTTTGTATGTTACACGCAGCAGAGATTACAGAGACACTTCAAGCGAGATGAAAGTGGACTATGCGCTGCCAAGGCACAGACACCTTTCTTTACAGCACATGTGTAGGCGTCACTCCAGGCTCACTTTACATGCTGGATTAATCACGGTCAGTGACAGCCAGACGGCACCACCAACACTAAAAATGTCGCTCTGGAATTTATGTGTTTGCAAGCTTCCAATTTTTCCATCAATTCTGGGAAAATCAAAGGTTTGATGAGCTGTTAAGTGGGGGCAAAATGGGTGTGTTTTGCTTACTGTGATCTATTGATGAGGGTGAGTTTTTAAAGGCATGTCTTACATTTCTAAAGAGGGGGAGAGCCAGGTTTTCAAATGCAGGCAAGTCAACCACGTACTGCCCAACTGTGTATTCCCGTCTGCCACAAGACGAACCGGCAATATCTCTGCAAATAAAATTGAGGTGACGGTTACTCAAAAACATCACAATAATAAAAGAGAGCATGAAGTTTTGATAGTATGACAACCCTGGTACCTGATCCTGGACAGGTGGCTCCTCTCTCCTGTCACTGTGACCACATCAAAGCCCACTCTCCTGCCTCCCTCCCTGACCTCCTCTGTGTAAAACCCCTCAACTCCCACTCCTGATGACACTAGAGCCTCACATGTTTTCTGGACCAGAGTGGTTTTCCCCACACCTGGAAGCAAAGCAAGAGGCACCGTAAAACAACTGCAATATCACAGACAGTACTATTCAATGTTCATCCCATGCATCCTTTATCCATAAACAATAAGGAATCTGCTGAAATTAGAATCAAATTAGTGTTAAAAAGTATCTTTAAATGTGTGGAAGGACTTAAAGGAATAACATGAATATATCTATACCAGCTTGATGCTATATTATCCGGGCAAAAACAGCTAAAACTAGCTCACCTCATCAGAGACGTTTACTGATCTCTGGGATAAGACAGCTGACTTACTGGTCTGGATTTACAACCATTGGAACTTCAGCAGCACCGACCACACTGAGTGTGAAGTGTTACCTGGAGGTCCTGTCAGAAAAACGTGTTTGAACATCTCAGTTGACTCCTTCAGACATGCTGCTGCAGCACTTCCGTACACATGGAGTTGACGCATGCGCAATAAGCGCCACACCCCTCAGAACCGGATAGTTTCTTAAACGAGCAAATGCAACATCTGGATAATAAAACATTCATTAAACCTTCAAATATTTCACTAAAGAGAATCGACAAAAAACACGGATATTATTTAGTTGAATGAACCTGGAATCAGAAGCCCCAATTAAACTTTATCTTAAGTAAAATGACCTACACCACTATGTACAAATACTAAGTATAAGTAATAGCAGCGTCCTCATGATGCAGAGTTGACCCTGTCCGTGTTTTACTCAGGAGTTCAGGCCAGACGTTAAAATAATTAATCTGAAATGTGTAAGAGCTGTCAAATAAATGTGCTACAATAAAAAGTACAGAAACCTCTGAAAGGCAGTGGATTAAAACGTGGCATAACTGAGACTTAATGACAGTACTTAAGTAAATATACTTAATAGTAGTAATAATAAATAAGTAAATTAATTACCACCAATTTAAATGATTAAGGTTTAATTGTCCCACTTAAAGCCACAGACAACCTAAACACAACTGCGTCACAAAACACGCCACACTGGTTTTAAAATGAATGACATAGCTGTCTCACATTTGTTTGTCAAATAATACCAGCAGACAAATGCAAAGTAGCTGGTGGTACTGAAAGGAAACAGACTGAAATCAGGAGCTGTCCTCCGTGCTTTGGGAAATTTTTAGCTTGTGACAACTCGCCAAGTTTAATAATTTGCATAAACGGTATACACAGAGAGATTTTCCATCCCTCTACAGTATATGTCACCAAAGGTCCAACAACTCATGCAAATGTCCAGCAGCGAGTATTAACTGAGTGATTAAGACGTAAAATGATCACCTCATTTTCACAAAAAGCTTGTCTTTATTCAAGTTGTCAGATATCATGAAAGGAAAACTTACACACATATACCTTATGGTACAATACTAGCTACTTGTTTAATTGGAAATAATGAAGCCTCTGAAATGTGACTATAATGTGGAAGTCTATATTTTCTCTTTACATTGTGTAACCAGGGAGTTTGTTGGCCACTAGCTCCGAAATATGTTGATACTCTTTTTTGAAATCCAGAGATCCAAGCTCATCCTCCAGCTCCTCCACCTCTTGTGGTTCAAAGGAGGATATTGAGTCTACAGAAAATCCTTGAAGAGGGCCGCTGTTCTTCATCCTTTGACCTTTTGATGACATGAAACTCTCAGTGCCAGAGCTCCTTTCCACTCTGCTATTCTCCAGCATCTGTTTTCTGGAGCATATGGTTTGTATGGAAGCAGACTTGTCTTTGTCACCATCATCAGAGGAAAAACTGAGGGCTGAGGCGTGGGTCCGAGGTCGGATGATGCGGGTACCTCTCAGAGCATGCTGGGGAGAGCAGGGGGCTTTGACGGGCACAGGGAGGGAAGCTCTCTTTTGGAAACCTTCAGAGTCTGAGTGGCAGACAGGAGACTTGGGGGTCTTGGCTCTAGAGGGCTCTGGGCTGCTGGCAGGGTCAGGGGAGAAAGCATCGCTGGGTTCCAGGCTGTTAAAGTCATTAGCGTAGTCTGCCTCCTCGTTTCCTTCCCTACTGGAGTCTGAAAACATCGATTTTGGGCTGCAGCTTCCTGAAGATTCAGTTTTCTCTCTATATCTGTCAGATTCAGAAGATGACTTGAGTTGATGCGATTCACTGTGATGCTCCTTCTTGTCTTTGTTTTCAGCAACATTTTCACCATCCACACCTGGGATGTGAATACATTTCAAGTTTCTATCAAACAGTGAAGTTCTTTCTGAAATTCTCGGAGAGTCTCTGTCTTGTTCCTCACAAACTTTTCCATGCAGGGTTTCGTGTTTTAATGTGATTGTTTCTTTTGAAGCCAATCCTGCTGTGATACTCTGCATCATTGTCATAACATTTTCATTTAAACTGGAGCTCTGACTTACTGTTGATTTTCTTTGCCCAATTTTAACACTTGACTTTGGCTTTCCTTTGGCCATAAAGGACTGTTTTTCATTCTGTATTGAGTCCATGCATTCACGACGTTTCACTTTAAGAGGAGAAACTTGCTGCAGCCTTAGATTGAATGTTTTAGTTGTACCATATACAAGTTTCTTCTGAGGAGATTTACTGGAGCTTTTACTCTTGACCAAAGCCTCTTGTTGTTTGCATTTCCCTTTTACAGATGCAGGCTTGAAGTGAGGTCTAGACCCCTGTCTGGTTTTCTGCAACAGGTCTTCTGTTTGTGCCTTTCTTGGTATGTTTCCATGCCCAGCTGATGGCTCTGTGGAAGCAGGTCTGTAAATCCAAGATAGATTGGGATGAATAGACAACGGCTGGTCTGGGTTCTGGCCATTCAACTGTGACAACTCAACAAGAAGAGCATTTAGTAGAGGCAACTGTCGTACAGCTTCCCTGAGGACATCTACAGTCACCCCACTTGTTTGTTGGTTTCTTGAAGTTGTTTCATGTATCTGGTCCATCATTAGAGAACTTGTACCTTCAATTATATTTTCACTTGCCTCTTCTTCTGAGGATGTGTCTTCAAATGTGAAAGAGTCTAGATTAAGTAATTTGCAATCCTTGTCTTCATTTTTGTGTTTTTCCTCTGCAGAATTATTGTAGAAGAGGTGAGGGGGACAAAATATAGTTAAATCTTCTTCAAAGTTGTTTTCCATTTCTTTTAGTTGATTGTGTTCAGTCTGCACAGTAACACCATTGTCCTGTTTATCACCATTTATCAAGGTGTTCTCATTTGATGGTTTCTTGTTTTTGTCTGGCGTGGGTGAACAAACCTTCCTACAGTCAAGAGGCAGCGAGTCTCTAACGTCTTTGGGCATGATGCTTTGTTGTCCTCCGTGTCCTCTGGTGCTCTCTGTGATGTGGGGCAGTAAACTCGCTCCCAGACTTATCAGTTTGTAACTCAGGAATATTGATCCAATTTTCTCCCCCGTGAGGTTGCATATACCAACAGCACCCCTCTCACCATGAGAAGAGGGAGTAGAAACACCATGTTCAGTCACATCCTGTCTGATTCTGTCCATCGCTTTCGCCAGTGAGACGAGGGAGGTACCGACTAGTTTGGGGATCTCCTCTTTCACATCCAGCACCATGGCATAGAGAGGGGTGTTAGATAGGTTGGTATGCAGTGAGTTCAGGTTCATTTTGAAGAAACAGGCCTTCCCTCTGTTAAAGGTGTATTCTCCCTGTAGTTCTTGTTGGTTAACGCCACCACTGCTCTGCTGGTGCTGGTAAATTAGCAGCGTTGGAAAATCCAGCAGTTGTACTCCAACAGCCAGCTCGTCGGAAACTTTTCTTTCTTTCTCGAGTCGGATATATTCCACCAAAAGCTCAAATGAAAACAGAGTCTCTAGGTTATCACTACTTTGTATTCCTGCCATCCTGAACAACAACAAAACACCAAACAGCTCACTCTCTAGCTGCTAGCTAGCTAGCTAATCCGCATATCGAGCTCTAGCTTCTATCGCCTCCATGGAAACAAGCAGCTGTCGCGAGCATTCTGCGTCACACAATGTCCCTGGATCCCTGGGAAATGCAGTTTCCGCTTCACGTATTTATCTATTAAAAGATAAATATCAGTGCTTTGTTAATCTTTGTGTGTATTTGTTAATTTTAAAGGAACGGGGTATATTTAACACACCGTGTAAATACACGTAAACTATGGCGTCACCACAATAATTTAAAAATAGAAAAGATGAATAAATTATTGAAGTAAAAAAAAAATACGACACATAATAAGCACAGGCCAAGTGTATAAAGATAAAAATATATTCAGATACAGTTGTGAGTGAGTTTTTTCTGCAGTTCACCAGATGGGGCCACTGTAGGGCTTACTGGGTTTACAGACTAAAATAGTCTCAAGGTGGATATAGTAACAAGGCCACCGCCTTAGTTTACATGACTGACTCGCCTTTAGCCTTTAGTCTGTGATGGATATGTTAGCCCGTTAGTGCAGTTAAATATCAGCCTGCAGAGCTGCAGTAATGTGCCTGTGTGGAGTGGCGAACAGCAGAGTGTCCACGCGCAGCGGCGGGGCGGAGTCTCTGTCGTGGCTCGTGTTGTCATCACGGAGCTAGGTGCTGGATGGATATCGCTCTGCTCTGAACTGCTCCAGTCTGGAGGCTGACACGGACGGGGAGAGATGCGACGCCGGCTACCACAGCTTCAACTCATTTTTAACCTTTAAGGATAACTAGCAACGTTAGAAACCTCGCAACCCGGACAGGACGGCGCTCACATTTTAAGGTAAGAGACGCTAATGTAATTTCCTCCCTCCGACCCGAGCAACAAACTAAAAAGTAGGTCTGTAGCTAAAAGTGAGGAGCGGACAAACTCTCTGGCATGTCGATGGTGATAGTGAGCACACAGAGGGCAAAGTTATTATGAGCCACTGGGGCTTGTTATGTGTTATGTGGGGATATGATGTTTCAGCAGTAGCCTATGTTTAGCTTGTATTTGTGTGTCTATTCATTAATGGTGCCGTTGACTCATTGTTTATTTACCACAGAGCACGTCAGCCTCACCCATAGACCAAATTCAATGCAAAATACATCACATTTACACTCATACACCTGAAGGCTGTAGTATAACACTGTTTTTTTTTCAGTTATTTTTACTACTTATAATCTCATGTTAATGTAATGATCTGACACATTGGCAACATATTTTGGTAATGGGGTTGTGGTGTGTGTGTGTGTGTGTGGGTGGGGGGGGGGTTTGCACAGAAATATGCACAGAAATATTTTGAATGAATTTATTTAGTGGAGTGCTTCCATGAAGACGGTGGGGGGCGATAAAGACATCATTGTCTAACTGGTCCTGGGCAATAAAGCCTGGATAATAAAGGTGAGGCCCACAGATAGTCTTACAGCCTGTCTAATTGCTATGGGAAGCCCACAGTGGACTTTTTTTTAATTTCTGTAAGAAGTGGTCAATAAAAATCACACACTGCACTATGCTTTACTGTTGTATTATGCTCTCCTTTTTAGCTTGTCAGTATGTCTGAACAAAGAACAGTTTGCTCCAACATCAGAGTTGTTTTGATACTTCATACACAATATCTGGCAGTCTGCTTGTACACAGCATGTACAATCTTGATTCATAACTGGCTGCTCCTGTTGGTCTATTCATCGTACAGTGTACAGCGTACTCCACTGGGAGGGTAAACAAGTGAAATGTTGTTTGTCTTCCAGCACCATATCCTTTCTGTCTTCCTGCAGGAAGTTTAGCCTCCACAATAACTAACTTCCTAATAAAAGGAAACAAATAGACCCATGCTGTTGTTTGCTGGCGGCAGACACAACGATGCATGTGCTCTTGAGTGTAAATCTAACTTTCCATTGTTTCATCACATTTCTGTCCTCCTGACTTCACAGCCCTGAACAGATCGAGCATGGAGATGTCTTTTATCCTGGAGCGTTAAAATCAATAAGACACCATTATTTCTCACAGGGTTTTATGTCTGGGAAAGATTAGCTTTCTGTAGGGCTGTGCTGAACTAAGTAGGCACAGGGGTGCTTTAAGATGACTCCAGTATGTTGGCGGCCTGGTATAACATTTAACATATTTTCCTTTAACACCAAAAATGTTTGGCTTAACTTGAGCTGTCAGGGCTGTAAATCAGAGAGGCATTTTTCAACTGACCACCCTCCTGAATGAAGACATCTGTAGTGATGTGTGGATAATTTGCTATAACTGAGCAGAGAAGTGAAAACCAGTGACATTAATGTGCTTGTTTTCTCTGTCATCATGCAAATACTTATATTTGTTGTTGTCTTTTGATGGTGGCCATAGTCTGTTTTCCAGATGAGTTTGTATGCATGCCTTTCCTCATTATGTAGTTGCATTCGATATGTAACATCCAGTATGTGAAACATGAGTGATTCTCATTTTGTTGAGATTTCTTTTGGAAATTCTATATTTTTGTAACATTACAGGAGGATGGATGAATGTAGATTACAGACAAGATCCCCCTAATATAGATGAAAATGAGGCTGCCTAGGCAGCACGCTCCTAAAGGAGGACCTATTCAGCAGCCATGATAATGACACTGCCAGCGAAAGTCTTTCAATCTTACTTTGAATAGAGATCTGTTGCATTCTGCCATCAATAGTGTGCAGCAGACAGGGCCCTGAAGAAGAAAATATGTTCTCATCTATTTCTAACAGTGCCTTCTGCATGGCTAACCAGACAAAGGGTAATTGAGCTGGATAGATATGTCTTTCAAAATAAAGTTATGAGCACAATGTGTGCTCAGCTGAACAATAAGGCACCTGTCATGATTGGCAGAGGAACGGCTTCCCGTGACATGCCCCCAGGCCTTATCCAATCCAGCTGTTATCATTTCGGAGCTGAATAGGATGTCTTCTGGCCTCGTGGGCTCGGAGACGCCCCACTAGAGTTACAGCCCTTGTGCCGTGTTTGCCTGTGAAGACATTAGCATAACACAGAGCAGTTTGGGAAATTGCTTAACAGTAGTGGCTGATCTCAGTCTTCTTGTTACACCACTCCCCCAGTGTGTCTTCCATTTTAACCGTTTGTCTCTGTTCCCACGGTGCTTCGCTATCGGTGTCATGATGTGGAGAAAAGCAGTTGGGGGGGAAAGGACTTCAGATCACGTTTGTTTGGAGCGATGCATTTCTACTTGTTGTACCATAGAAGCATGCCAAACCATGTGGCGTACCCCTTTCCAGCAGATCCCACAGCCCGTGCATGTGATGAGGATCAGGAAGCCTGGTCTGGTCTGTGCACGCTGACCGGCTGGCTGCCTAGCCAGGATCCACAATAGGCCTCCCAACAAAATCCTGTTGCTTCAAACCCAACCAACCAGCAGACAGGGGATCACATGCTGCCTGCTCCTGTTGTGAGAGCCAGACTCTCTCTCCCCGTCTTTTTGTCGGCCTTTGTTTTGTTTGCCGTCGGGATTTATGGAAGGATTTACGCCCACTCATCACTGTCAAGGAAAGCACAGATGCCGTCATTAGGTTGATGTTTTTTATGAATTGATCTCTTGTTCCACCGGGGGTCTGTTTGTGAGAGATGTGGGTGGTTTACTGAGCAATGTCACCATGTGTACGTAATGTGTAATGTTGGGATATCAGTTAGATTTGTAACACTGATGATCACTTGTAGAGAACGATAAACCTTCCCTATGATTCTGTGAGAAGGGCTGAAACACGGTTAGCAAAGGTGACTTTAACTGCTCCAAAGTCAGCATGTTGGATTCTCATGGGGTCATCCATCATTTTTTTCTGCACTGCACATTATATGACTTCTCTCATGTGTAATCAGCGTGATAGCCTTATGATGGCGTGTTTAACAGCTTGCTCGGGCGCTGGTGTTTGCCAGCAGGCATTCTAGAGAACAACAGGAAGACGCCAACAGCCCATATTTTTTCTACTCTTTATGTGTTATACATGAATGTTAAAGCCTGTGGTGTGTTTTTTGATGACATATGTGGATTAATGCCCCTCATGTGGCGCTTTGCTTGTTTATTTATTGAGGTTCTAGGTATGTTGTTGTTGGTTAATCTTAGTAGATTAGACACAGATGGACGCTGCGTTAATGGTCAGATGTAATGCCTGCCATTAAAAAGCATTCTATCTGCGTTGTACCTTATGTGGTTTGAAAGGAGAAATGTATCCTTGGAACAATTTCTTGTTTGTGCTTTTTCAGAAGTAGATGTTAATGGTGTCAGTATGCTATTATAAATGGCTGTGGTACATCTGTTGTATCTGCTCTACTCTTTTAATTTCCCACCCCCCTGCCACTCATCCAGCAGCTTACTGTCGTGCCAGGCGTGTTTGAGTGTAAAAGCAGTGCCATGGCTGGAGGGGAAGCTGCTGGATGGAGCAGATGGTATAGTGACAGAAGTCAAAAGCTAATCGCGCCATTGCTGGTGAGGTCCCTGTCAACCTCTGGTGACACACAGCCGAGTGTCTGAAGGGCTGAGGAGGAAGTGTTATGTGGGAGCAGAGTGGAGGTGTGTGCCCTCAGATGATCGTCATGTAGCATGAACATTAATGGAAAAGATTAGGCATACTCATAACTACAGCCGGCGCAGTGGATGATATACACTATGCTTCACCCATCCTTATTACAGCTCTTTAGAAGCCCTTTTGTTGTAGTGCAGATGGTGAATAATCAATGTATTGCATTATATCCAGGCATTAGATATTATTACTGCTGCTCACGAGAAAAAAAATCACATGATCCATGGCTTAGACCTGCCTTAATGTTTACCGATGACCTTTTGAGGTCTCACATGATGCTCTGGACTAAGCTCCAGCCTCTGCACTTCTTGGACTGACAGGCGATAGGACGTATGATTTCACCAGCGTTGACTTACAGATGTAACACTAACAGTCAACACAGATGTAACTTAACAATATTTTTCCATCTGAAAGAAACTCATTAATCCTCCAGATAATCTCTTTGATCTACAAACACAATGGCCAAATGTGAGTCATCCCAGTTTGTAAAGGAGGACCACAGCTGTAATATCTACCAAAGATTTTGAAAATGAAGATGCTATTCACTCACCTCACCCCGCTAGTAATCCATACTGAGGTAATGGTGCATTTAAACCTTTGCTTTGATCATAACAGCAAAATGGAGACAAACTACAACCTTCCAGCACCGAATCCATTAGTCTTGTTCCTGGAGTGAACGCAAACTCTTTCTTTCTTCTAGGCCTTTCTACGCAGAAGGCAGCAGTGCAAACAACGCTCGTCAGAGCTCCGAGCAGGGGAGGATCAGTATTTGTTCCACCAAGCCGATCCTTTAACAGCATCACTCCAAAAAACACCATCTTCATGCATTATGGATTTGCAATAGTCAGGCATATAGGAAAATGTGTCTTGCCAAGATGAATCATGTCTGCACCTCCTGTTCCCTTAGGGACTCATTAGTGTCCATATCAGGAATGTTTGGGGAAAAGGCCACTGGAAGTTGCTGACCCTCCTTACATGTTTTGTCTATGTGTCTGTCACTGGGCCACAATGCAGAGAATGAGAGCTGGCCAGTCATTAACCCGATTGCTGTTGGGTCCAGGGACCAGTCGTGACCCGTGGGGTTAACTTGATCTGTGTTCCCCTCAGCGGGTCCAGACAATCAGGACAGCTGACCTCTGGTCAGGGCCAGCCTCCAATTGGAGATAAGAAGGGATTTGGTTTAGTGCCGATGTGCATACCTCCTTCTTACTGTAGCGAAAAAGAATGGGCCTGTCTGAAAAGGCAGACAGGACTGGGTGTGGGTGACACGACCAGAGGCCTGACTGCATGCCGTTACGCCTTCTTTGTCTCTTGTGTATTCACCGAACACCACCTGGGTAAATGGGTCAGGTATGGAACTTCAAAATGACCAAAATTTGACACAAAATGATGTGCAAAATACATAAACATGTACATAAATAAAGGAAGATATATAAATGAACCAATAAGTCCCCTCCCTGATCCCCTTATCGTCTGCCAGAAAGAATGATGAGGTAAATGTTTAACAAGAGAGCTGAGTTTCACGGCTGGATGGAAGTATTCACACTTATCTTCCTGTATTATGTATTTCATAATCCATATTTATGTATTATTAGCCATTTGGAGTCCCTGAAGTGAACTAAATTAAACCTGTAGTCATAATATGTAGGACAATACTGCACAAACCCCCCCACACACTAACATCTGCGCCCTTGACTGTCCAGTCGACCTCGGGTGAGCCAAGGAGCAAATGACCAATGCATGAGTTGTTTTAAAGCGTAAAAGCACGCCAACGTGTTTCTGATAGAGGCTGATTGTAATTAACAAGTCAAATGAAGCAGAGCCGTGACAGATGTGCCATAAAGTGCTCAGCTTTAGGGTGTTTGCATGTGTGTGTGAGCCGTTGAGGCGTAGCTGCTGGATCCGGGATCGTTCACTTAACCTCACCAGGGCTCTGCAGAGCCTTCGCACTGATGGTGATTATGATTGATTTAGTAGAAGCTAAATGAACAACAGGATTCCTTCAATAGATGGGCAAAAGGCAGTTTGTCCTTGAAGTGTAAAGAATGAATGGACCTAAGGCTCTGTGCTGTTTGACGGAGGCTGTGTTATTCTATAGTGAGACAGAACTGTTCTGCTTCGTGTGCAACACTGACGGGAATGTCCAAGCTTTTTGAGTATCAGCCTTTTTACAGGAAGGAACTTTCTCCTAAACAACCCTTTATCAATTGTGAGAAAGTGTCTGTTTTTTTGTTGGTTCCTGTCGTGTTGCCAGCTCACTGACATGAGACGAATTAGTCTGGTCATGGTCTGTAGTCTGTCATTGTGTTTTTAAAAGTGCTGACAAAAAACATGTGGGGAGGAAGATGTTATTCTTGTTTGTGTTTCCAATGATCCATAAATCAGATGATAATGAGTTTAGTTTACTGAATATATGCAGTTTACACTGGGAATCCCAGGACTATGACAGAACTTTGGCTCTTTACAGTTTTATTTTCAGTGTTTAAATCTGCTGTGATGCTGAGAGGTGTTATAGCATTCTTCCAAGAATAGTTTAAATAAACGTTATTCTTCCTTTCAATGTCCTTGACGTGGAAATATTTTGTTATTTCAGTTCAGATTGTACTTTTGACTTATGCACACCATTGATCCAGGACATCACTGTGTAGTCCTTTTATCCTCTTACTGAAGCACAAAAATGCCTCTACATGATGTTGCCTTTGGCCTATTCTTGTAACTTGCTGTTAGCAAAGACATAGTTATCTGTGACTATTTTAGACACGCCTGGGATACTGGAGTTACTGGTGTGTATGGGAAACCCTTTTACACAAAGTGGAAGGGAAGGCTGAAGCAGAGAGGAGCTGAACTGTGCATGGCTGCCAGTTGGCCTGGCCTTTCCTTGTGCTCTGCTGCAGCGGTGGTATGATGTGTTTAAGGAGCACCGGCCCAGCCAACCAGAGCTAATTCAAAGTATATTCCATTTCCTCTGTTTTGTTTTTTCCTCTTTCTTTGCGACATCATTTGACCAGCCTTCCTTTTTTGTGATTTGTAAAGGCTGTTGACGGAGGATAATGATCTGGAGTGACAGTGGCCTGATTTTTTTATTTTTTTTTCCTTTTCTCTTGCTTCTGTAATCACACTGTCTGTCAATGTGGAGGAGATCAACCGCTGCCCTCTGCTGAAGTGCATTGAAAGCTTCTGTGGATGTTCGGAGGTTAGCCACAGGGAGTGGGATCTGGAGCTACGGGGTCACACTGGATGGTAGCCTTTATATGGGTCTACTGCTCTAAAGGAAATGGAGCAAAGGAAAATGAGATTGTATAACAGCCAAACAGACACTATGTTAGGATCCTAACAAGGACTCTCTAATTCTTACAATGCCTCGCAGCTCCACTGTGTTCATTCACTGCTTACCTTCCCCAGGCTATGTTTACTGGAAGCCCTCTGAGTCTCTCTGAAATGTAAACAGGACTGGAGGGCCACATACAGTTCAGTGCTGAGCTGCATGGGCCCGAGCCAAAACACAACCAACACACAACTGCTGCATACACAGCCAGGTGCTGCGTATCTGACCACAGGAGCAGCTGTATAATTACACTGTTCTCATCTGTCCCGTGATAATCTGTGTTTAGGCGGAGCACACAAACACCCAAGAGGTCAGAGGTCAAATTAAGCTTCCAACTTGTTGATTGATTTACGTAAGATTTTTTTTCTTTAGTTTCCTTTTCCTTCCACAATTTATATGGCTGAGACACGTCTCAGACATCTAAAACACACATCAATAAACAGTTTGTTTTTACCTGAAGAAATCAGGTGCTGAAAGCCAACAATAGGTCAGTTAGGTGCATGTAAACACACACAGATTCTCATCAGGTCACACACGAAGATCCGTTCTCTCAGGTGGTGACATTTGACATTTTCTGGTGGAGTGTGAAGAGATAAATGAGTGGAGGTTAATTGCTTCCTGTCATTTTGTTTAATTTTCACTGAAATGCAGTCTGAGGCTTGGTTCCCTGAGGACGAGACTCGTTGCATTTCCCCAGACTCTGCTCAAACAAAGCTCCCTGCTTCTGTGTTTGTTGACTTCATAGATTGCTGTTGCGCCTTTGCTTTGTCACCTCAGGGTTTTCGTTGCACTACAGAATCAACAACATGCCCACGGCTACCGTTTACAATTTAGAATATGATGGGTTTGCAAACATTTTGCTATAGATGCTGAAAAACACACACACCCTTATCCATGAGTCTGCTCGATAGGATTTTGCCCCAGGGAGTCCCATACTGGAAATTGTTATTGATTTAATATTACTGTCTGTGCTTTCTCAGGGACGATATTTGTGGTGGGAATTCTAATAGTTCATATTTCTGAGGTGGTATTTCAAGGTCATGCTAAAAAGACTCTTTGTCTCTCTTATTAACCAGGCAGACTGACTAAGATCTTATTTATAGTGACAGCCTGTGGGAGTCTTCTGTGCTATCAAACCCTGCTGGATATAACACTGTGTTTGCAATCTACTTAAATGAAAGCAAGATTTTCCCTTGATTCTGCCGGCTGGTGACCCTGAGTGCATGTTGTACAGCTGCCAGTGCTTGGTGCTTTCTCCACATGCTGCCATCTTGATGACATTCTTCAGAGCCTGCTGCAGTTCAGAGATAAGGAAGTGAGGAATAAGGAAATCGGTGCTTATTTAGGATTCTGCTGTAAAAGTCTGGCCGGCTCTGTGATTGAGGACAGACATCATCGCATGTTTTCATTTTATGGCTGATCTCCTCTCCGGTGAGGTGTGAGTACATTTAAAGATGCTCTTTATAAGCCATTCTGAACTGCAGAAGTATTAAGGCCAAAAGACTTCCATTCCAAATTCACCAATGAGAAAATGCTGCAATATGCAACACAGCCAGACTCCTCATGACTGTTGGGACATTTATTCTTTATGCACTCCCTTCCCCCCTTCATAAGAGCACCTCATTAGATCGTTGGCCTTGATCAGTCCTGAAGGTCAAAGGTCACTCGATCACTGGGGCCCTCACGTCAGGTCAGATCAGTGCACTGGCTCGTAGTGTTGAATTCATCTGCGCTCATCTCCCTGGACACTTTTTCTCCATTTAGCATTCAGGAAGGGGAGAGGGTAGAAAGATGGTAGAGTAACAAGGTGGGGACGAGCAGAAGTCCTTTCAGCACACTTTGTACTGGTTAGTGTACAGTATGGGATGTCTGTGCAGATGATAATGACCACCAGTTCACTGCAGGAATGGGATATGTGTATGTACTGTATGTGTTAGAGATTTTTTGGTTCACGACAGCTGACTCCTCTCTATATAAGTGAGACCCAGGATGCACTGCTGAGTGTCTGTGGAGAGGGAAGCAGATTTCAGAGTTCAGAGTGATGCAATTGTATGTTTTTTTTTTTGCTGCTCCCTTCCGGAGCACAGAGACAAAAGGACACGGTGTGATGGTGAACACGTGGCCGCTGCCTGTTCATGTAACGGCGCGTGCGTTTGTGTGTGTTTATGCTTAGGTGCGCGTGTGTGGGTGGCTCTTGGTGGGAGGTTAGTCTTTGACACCCTTTCAGCCGCCACACCTCCCTTAAACACACCCACCCTCATGCCATGCCAGCTGCAGCTGTTGTGTCTCAATGCTAGAGATGTAGAAAATTCCTCTCGCTCTGCAATTAGAGCCGCAGATTGCTGAATAGCACACATTGCGATGTCCTAAAATTGCACTTGGTCCCCTTTGTACACTACCAAGAACACTGAGTAAATAGAAATTGATGAGGGCGAATCGTGAATAAACCGGCCTCCGTCTGCCTTCAAGTTGACAGATTGTGTTTTGTGCAAGCTGCTCCTTGTGATGTGCTGTTACCCCGGCTAAAGGAACCAAAGGGTGGAAAAAGGCCTCATTGATGGGGTGGGTTTCTCACGCCTGACTGAGAATGTTCGCTTTCCATCGAGTCAAGTGGTGCATTGTGATTCAACCAAAGAAATGCAAATATATAGAACAGATGTACTATTTCTTTTTGCCCGTTTGTCGACAGCAGTAATCCCTCACTGCACTCTGGGTGCAAGACTGAAGTGTTAACAAGGGAAAAGCCATGTCACCCTGGCACATGTGATGGCAGCCCAGCCTTTCAGAGGCTTCTCTCAATAAAACTAGATGCTCAGGAGAGATAAATGGAGGCTTTTGTGGCCTTTGCCAGAGGGAGAACCACACAATGCAGGACACACATGGAGCAAGGTCTTTTCAAGAGAAAACAGCTAAAAACAGCATTTCTTCAGTCCCTCCTCCTCTTACTCTTTCACTCCCTCCTTCACTTTCTCCTGTCCCTCACTCTTACTTGCTTCCTGAATCTTTTCCTCCTCCGTGAGAACTGAACCCTGCTCCAATAATGTTTCCATAAACGGGCTGAGGGAATGGAAATAACTCGGACCATTTCCCATTGCCTCCTTCTAGCCACTCTCCTCCCACTAGCAGTCACTTTACAGGGCCGTGGACAGTACTTAAGCACACATCCCTTAATGATGCAGTGTTTTACACTGCACTGAGCACTGGCAGAGTGCACATTTAAGGAAGTCTTAATATAGCTGTGCTGCTGCTACTTCATCAGGCATCACCAGGCCCCTGCATTAGCAGGTCATATTGGTCTTCTGACTGGGATTTGAGTTACTAGTCATTGTACTCCACCATAACCTATCATCTCTTGTTATTCAGGTTTTCTCCCTTCTTTCATTATTCCTTTGAGTCATCTTTCCTCTGAGTGCAGCCTGTCTCTCCCATCTCTGTTTGTCTTTTCCTCCCATTTCCTTGTTGTGACTTTTGGCGTATTGTTGTCTTAACTGTCACAATGTGGCTGTCTGAGGTTTTGCATGTACATTTACATGATGGTCGGTGCTTACATCTGCAGGCCATCCTGCCAGCACTAGGCAATCTCTCTCATGTGGGTGGCTTCTCTCTGGGAACAGATGTTTTTGATGCCACTTGTAGGGGAAAAGCTTTGAAAGTGACTCCATGTAAAAGAGATGCCAGCTGCATGACAAACCAGGGCCGCCTAGTTCTCAGGAATCCTATCAGAGCCGTTTTTCTCTGAGCTCCGGCAACACTGTGGAGAATAAGAAGAGCTTTCACTTAATCAAACTGTTCCCTTTGGAGAACTTCATTAATTACAGGAGGAAGTTGCTGCACTGGAACATATGCTCCAGATGGTCACTGACTTCTCTTGCTCCATCTTGTTGTTATTGTTATTTTGGTGTCCAGGTCCTGTACGATCTGAACACTGTCTCTTTTTACCCAGGTTGATACATGTGTTTGTAGTGTTGCTTCTGTAGCCAGCAGTGGTGCAGGCATCTGGTGTCCTAAATGGTGATCTAAAAGCACTGGTAACGTTGCCCATACTGTTGCTAACAATATGGTTTCCACTGTCAGCTTTCCTTTGCTCCCTCTGCACACATCCGTACAGCAGCACCTCTGATCTGGCATCCAGCACACTCTCCTCTGCCAAACTTCCAATGAAAAGCAACTTCTCTGGCCAGTGATTATTATTCACATGCCAATTTTAGCCCCTGCAATCGTCAGAAAACCCTCATTATGTGCCCTATGGATGAAGCACGTCATCTGTGCTGCACACAAAATGTGCTGAGCCGGAACTATTGGTGTGCCAACTTTTGCCAAAGTATAGTTTGTAGGTTGCGGTGGTACAGCTGGTACTCGCCTCTGGAGTTTCTAGCAGATCCTAATCATATGTTCATAGGGAATGAAAGAGAACTGCAAAATATAAACAAGACGGGGATAAGCACTTAACGACTGAAAACATCCTCAACGTGCCGGTAGTGATGTTGTCGTGTTCAAAAATGAATCCATCAGTCTGCCCTGCAGTGTGATTGAAGCAACAGAAATGAAGTTTGCTTTATCTGGTACGAACCGAGATAAAGTTGTTTTGGACAAAATGTTTTCAAAAGCTTTTCTGGAAAACCACCCTTCGGGCTTGCTATCTTTTGCATTTAGCTGTGTGAGTGACCACAGAGTAGTTTCCTTTTTTATTTTAATACATTTTAGAGGAAAAGCTCACAAATTGGAAGCTCTGCTTTTTATTCTGTAAATTATGTTGTGATGTTTCAGATTTTTTTCCCTTGGTCAGTCCTGACCCCAAAGATTAAGAATGACAGTTCAGGGATCCTCTTGGTTCTCTTTTTATGTTAATTTTGTTTTGTATTTCTCATTATGTTGCTTTGTATTGCTGTAACCTCGTTGATAATGTGTCTGTCCCTGCATTCACCAGATCACCACTTATCTCTACACTGCTTGATGCTCCTCTCCTTTCCCGCCCTCAACTTTCAGTCTTTGTTCCTAAGGGAGGTTTGCTGTCACTCAAGGCTGTCATATGCAGAAAAAAAGTTGCCTAGCAACAACATGGAGAGATGCAAAGCTGCTGTTTACTCTCCACCCCCTCACCTCATGTGCCCACTACCCCCTTCCTGTTCACTCTGTCGTAGAGATAGAGTGGCATGGTGGGAGGGGTAGTGGAGGCAGCTCAGCCTCCTGCTCTCTGATGAATTCAGACAACAAATACAGAACAAACTGAGAGGAGGAGAGGAGGTGGAGAGAGGAGGAGGAGGATTGGGGAGAAGTGACATTCAGAGATGCTGTGCCTGCCTGTTGCCTGCCAGCTGCTTTTCCTCCCTTCCTCTCTGCAGGAGCAACAGACCATCTCCCTAAACAACTCCTCTCTCTCTCTGCATAACTAAGGAGAAACTTGCCTCACCACAGCATGCCGTTATCAGCAGGGCTAAAAATACTGGACAGCAAATGCATCACATGCCTGGTCACCCGTCACACCCTCATGAAAGAGAGCTTAATCTAAGCGGATGCAGGTGCCTTTTGTTCTCGGAGGATTATTAAATATCCCCTGGTGGAAGCCCTTGTTTCTTCTCACAGTATGCTGTTTTAATTAGTTTAGTTCTGCATTTATGAAGCAAGCCTCAATGGCCCGACTACTACCATTCAGAGTATGTCTGTCTTTTCAGATTGACCGTAGAATGACATGATTAGTCCTCGGGGTAGTTTTCTGTGGAAGAATAGGCTCCACTACAGAAATAATATAAGAGCATGTGATTTAACACTTAGCTAGAATCTCTCAGTGTTGAGTTTGTGACCGCATTTCATTGATTACATGTTAATCTTGCCCAAGATGATGAAAAAAATGCAAACAAGTTATCTCTCAAGTATCTCCAGTTGAAAGGAAAGTCTGGCCAATGTTAATGCTTAAAGGAATAGTCATTTTTGAAATTACACCACCTACTCACTTTCTTTCAGTGGATTGGATTAAAAAGTTGATCCACTGCTATAGCCAGTTATCTTAGCATCAGAACTGGAAACAGGGAAACGGTCACAGTGACTCCATACAAAGGTAAGATAAACACAGAGCAGGACCTCCTAATCCCACCAATTAACATGTTGACACTAACACACAGCTCTGTTGTTTAATTCATACAAAACCAGAGTTTTTTTTACACAGCAACACATATTTATCATTATTTTTTTTTTCTTAACTGAATTTCCCTCTGGATTAATGAAGTATCCATCTCTAACAAACTGATATGTTTTGTAATCTTGACATGACAGAAAAATCAACACAAACTGACTTTGTGTCTGAGTAAATAATCTTTTTTATATGTAAATTTCTATGTGACTAAAACAAAGTACACCTTAAATGTCAAAATAAAAATATTCTTTTGCCACTGAAAGTACATTGAGTTTGATGTCAGTTGGTGTATTTCTTCAGTCAAACGTTTTTTTTTAGTGTCTGTGAATGCAGGTCGTTCTGCATGTGTATTCATTTGTGTAATGACCCACCCTTGGTATGTAAATTACCTAACCGACCCAGGCGTCCATGTGCAAACGAGCAGGGTTTGTGGGACGGTGTGTTTCTCCACAGGCCCTGCTGCACATGTGTGTAGGCTGATGAATAGTTTGTCTGTTTGCTGGGATGCAGTGACAAGAACTCTTAAGTGTTACCTCCTGGGGCTTCCCACTCTTCAAATAAAACCCTTTCCTTCCCCTCCACTCGAATCAAAGCTGAGAACCTGCCTGCAGAGGCTAGATCAAAGCACAATGTGGCACAAAGACCTGTACTTGGTGCCATTCATTCAGCTTGATTAAAGTCTGTCATTTCCTGCTATTAACATGCTCCCACCTTCAACTAGAAACAGAGCAAAGCAGTCTTCAGGAAGTGGTTAGAGTGACACTGTTTTAGTGTTTTCCCAATTAAGCTCCCTGAAACTCAATTATGTCGCACTATACCAGAGGAGAAATATATCATCACAACTCATTTGCCTCAGAGCTGTTCTTTATTTAGCTTTTATGTGCTTTAAGAAATCACTAGCTTCACACACCAACACATTCATACCTCGTTTTAGTGCAAAGTGGAGCTTTTCACGCTGGTCATGCAGTAGTTAAAAATGCCTTGCACAGAGGTTGTTGAGAAGCCTTTTATTAGTGTCCATGCTATATTTCCCCTCCTGGTTCACAGATTCGTGGATTGTAGTTAGAGAGCAAAAGGGACAGAGTCTGGGCAAACTACCTCTGATAAAACAGGGAACAAGGTAAAAACAAACCATGTTTTCATGATGAAATAGAAAGCTGCTCTGTGTTTTCAGAGCCATAGTACAGAATATTCTGTGGGTCTTGAAATATGACTCAAAATGGGCAAAAACGCCGGCACAAGGCACTTTCTGTTTGATAAACGTCTGGCACTACATTCAAATGAATGGGAGGGCTGGTGTTTTCGCAGCAAACCTGATTTGATGTGCGTGCAGCCTTTTGGTCACAAGTCTGCTTCACTAACTCCACGTTAGGTTCATGACACACTGAGCTGACCTCAAACAACTAGCATCAACAAACAGCAACTGATCAAACACTTAATGGTGGCTTAGCTTCACGTTGCCTGACATCTTGTTGAATTTGAACGCCACACAAGACTGCAGCTTGCAGCCAGCTGTCCTGCATGCGGATAAGAGGAAATCACTACTCTGAAGTCTGTATATGTAATCTGGAACAACAGTTCAACAGTTTCCCACACACAACTGTGAAAAGTTAGTTTGCCATCAGCTGCAATCTCTGATGTGTTTCCTCACATTTCTGCACTTAGGCACACTGTTGGCAGTCTTTTTGGTGCTGGCTCTTCAGCTAGGTTTGTATGTAGGACCATAATCCCACAGCTGCTTGCAGTGAAGCACTAGAAAGGACCGTTCAGCAGAGATGAACTCCTTTTTTCATACATTTTTTTTCCTGGCTCTTCAGCCCATCACAGCCTCTTCTCGCCTATATCGCTCCAGTCTGTTGAAGGTAAAGATATGCAGGCTCATGAGCCTGGACTGGAGGGATTATCAGTTTTGAACGAAGGGCTGTTTCCCTCTCTGGCCGTGTCTCTCTTCCCTTATCTCAGTGTTTTTAAAAGGTGGTCATGATTGCTGGCTCTGTTTGTCTGACAGACCTTTGTACCAAGCTGTAGTTCATTGGGACAAAACGGATAAATGGATTCCTGTATCTCCTGTCGCTCCAAATGTCAGCCATCACAAGAAACTTGGAAGGTCACAGGCTTGACCTGGGCATCTTTTCCCCGGGAACAATAGCTTTTCCCCCTTTTTTTTCCTGAATGTCATGGCCCCTCCCTTCCCCCCAACACCCAACCACCAACAGTCCCCCGCAACACTGAGCACAGCCACCTACTTTCCTTTACATATGCTAATGCTGCAGTCTCATTCATTCTGTTGGTGGCTTTGTCACAGGGGGAGGGAAAAGGTTGTGTGCATTAACGGGCAGCTGTATGCATTTCACTAAATTGACTCCCCGATGGCTGCCAGACTCATCCTTGTTTTACTCTTTTCTTCTATCTTCCTCCATTTTCTCCCCAAACTAGTAACTGCATAAAGGAGCAGAATGGCAGTTTGCCGTTGTTTATTTTCAAGGCTTTCTGCTGTGAAGTGTGTCGGATTTCACTCAACAAGTAGCTGATGGATTTAATGCACTTGGATAGCATCTCCACAGTGGGCTCATTACCACAGTGGCTCACAGGGCTTTGAGTCATCTGCCCTTAGGATTTATGACTGATGAAAATGGACTCTTTTAATCAGGTAAGCATGGCAGCAGTTGATACTTATTTCATGTCTGACCTCTGAGGAGGAAATGCACATTGGGCTCAGTTTTCCATGCATTGATGTGCAGAACAAGTAATATATAAAGTGAGAGAAGTCTTTTGCTCAGACAGTGATATGTTTGAGTGGTCTAGTCTGTGGGGTGTATCACAGGAGGAATTTGTGAGTGCATGTCTCTGGCAGCATAAAAAGTTCTTGCAGGGTGAATAAACCAGTGATTCATCTGCGTATCAGCACTTACTCCTGTCCTCCCTACCCTTTGCATCCTTCGGCTGACTAAACCTCCAGCTGATGCCTCGGAGTCTACATTGTCTCTCTTATGCCAGATTTCTGTCAGTAATGCAAACCAAGTGTGAAAAACAAACTTTGAAAAGAAAACAAAATGAGCAAAGTGAAGGAGAGATGCTCTGAGGTCGTCCTGTCGGTCAACATTTATAAATGCTCCCCTCTGAGTGATGTGTGTGAATGTGTTTGTGCGTTAGTGTGTCAGCCCTCAATCTTAACTGTGTCACCCAGCTTACCTACTGGCCTCCTCGACTGTGCTGTTTCTCAGTGATAATGTGACGATGTGGACTCTGACTGACCTCAGCGGAGGCACGAATGTGCTTCTCAGAGCTTTCGATCCGAACTCCTCACAACTCTTTTAACAGCTTCCCTTTTGTGAGATGAGAGCGCACTTCTCACCATTTCTCTAACCTCCCCTCCTTGTTTGCTTTCTCTCCTTTCCCTGAGAGAGTGCACTCTGCTGACAGGCTGTCATTGGTATGGAGGCTGCAGGGTAAGCACCAGCAGGCTGGTGGTTTATTCTGGAGGCCTGCTGGGCCACATCAACCCTACACATCCCTTTCTGTCTCACCATAGCAATGGAGGCCGGTGTGGCCAGGCCAGGTTCAGGGGACAGATGGTCCATTTTGGAGAAGGGCCACAGCACAGCACTCTGAGCTCATGGGGCTCCACTGGAGCAGCCAAGAACAAACACAGTCTCCTTCTGTTGGGAACAAACAGGAGCTTCAGTCTGCAAGACCTGATCGGCCCTGGGACTGCATCTGAAAGTATGTGTGTGTGATGCTAATGCTGGTCGTTACATAATATTACCTGACATACAACTAAGTGCTTCGTGCTAGGCGCATTTCTAACCGCACGGTACAGTACTGCCATTAGTCATAATAGTCCATATTCATTCATTTTGTATCAGGAGAGGGACTTGTGATCCATGATCCTTTGCAGAGTTAACAACCTCACTTTCATCTCAACAGTGTGTTGTGGATCTCTGTTTGCCACAGTGATTGTTCTTCATCCTCATGTATATAAACAGGGAAAATGACCAAATTTAATTCTCAGATCACCCTGAAACAACTAAAGGACAATGGCAGTGTGCTGCCCGGCAGGCGCTGATCAGAAAGCCAGCTGGCAGGGCAGCAGGGCAGGAGACTCCTATTTTCAGTGGAGCCAGCAGCAGGCCTGCCTCTCTATTGCCTTACCTGCTTACAGCCAGCACCACTAGAGCTGTCTTTATGTGACTCCAGCTCAAGAACAACAGCTCTTTTCTTTCCAGATGTAACTTTGCAGCATAGCTCCGCTCTACACCATGTCAATGTGATTATTTGATGCTTCCATCAGCTCTGTGACTGTGGCTGAGCTCCCACTTGATGGATTGCTGTTAGTAATTATGTTAATCTTGGCACGTAAAGGCCGTCATTCCAGAGCTGCAGTGGTAATTTTATTTTTTATCAACGGCTGTCATCTTAATGTATTATCTGACATTGGAATTTAGAAACGGTATAACTGATGAATAAAGCGTATTTTATGTTGGCACTATAAATGCTTTCACAAATGACTTGATGAATGACATGTCAGCTCGGTTGCAACCAACTGATAAGAGTCTCTTTAAGCCCTTTAAGAGCGTCTGTAGTGGATATTTACTGAGCATGTAGCATGCCAAAACTACTGACATGCTGATTGTTTTGGAAGCAAGAATGTTACGTTTGAGCCTCTTTACATGCTTAGCTTCAAAACATTCTGTGGTGCTCCATGTTGTAATCAATTCCTTTTGAAAGATTCAGTTGATGTTTCCAGCAAAACAGAGGTGAAAGATATGTCCCTGCGTGTTGTGTGTTAGTGTACATGTAATTAGATTTACAATGACTCGTTCTGTCTTTCATACACAATCATTGAGTCTCAACTCATTCCCTGCTGGCTGACCCCTTTTCTTTGTCTCCAACTAAGCATATGGTAGATATTATGAGATTTGAATGTGTGCAGGAAATGAACAAACTCAACATTTGCAGTTTCTGTTGGGTAAATACCTTGAGTTCCCTGGACCAAGTCAAATGGACCATGAGTGACCTCTTCTCTTTGGACATTCCAGATGGAGCTACCGCTAGCACGAAGCACTCAGCTAGTGTAGGAAAACACACTCATGTTCATGTAAGCTGCCTCCATGATAAGACTAAAATGACAAAAAATAACCACCAGTCCAAAGCTCAGAGTCTGCAGCCAAGCAAACGGCTATCTTTTGTTTAATTTTACACATGAGAGCATAACTGTTGACAGATGAGGTGTGGCGAGATTGCTGTTGGAGGGCAGTGACCTCAGGTTAGTGCTGGAACCACTGCACCACACGTCAGAGAAGAGCTGCATCTCTTGATCCAGCTTATACCTGCAAAAAGCTTTTGAATTTTCCTACGCTGTTGTGGAAGTATTGATTCTCATTATTCTTCTGGTATGAAGCAACTTCCATTTTTTACAGGGATTCCTCTCTCATCTCTTCAATCCAGAAATGTTTTTTTTTTTTTTTTTTTTTACATATCGATCAAAATGCAGACAGCAGAAATAGTCTCTTTTGAAGTAGCTCTCATGCCAGAGGATAGAGTCCTGGATACACTGCAGTGCTTGTTTGATAGTGGATGTGTTCTCTAGAAGTCTGTGCACCTGGGGCTCTGACAGGACGTTAGTGAATTTTGGCATTTCCCACAGTGCATTGTGAAGCCCAGCGCTGAGGGATGATGAGACGATGAGGGTACATGTTTACTCTGTGCTGTCTGACCTCCTTTTATCTCTTGTACTGATTGTTCATCTGCTGTTGGGTCATCTCGGGTTCTGTGTGCTGAGATGTAAACAGAAAGCCTCTAATCGTCTCCCCTCGCTCCTGCAGGAGCTGCCTCTGTTCAGCCCCTCTCTCCTTTTGCTCTAGTCTCCTTTGTGGTATTTCCAGAGCTGGCCTTCGATAAATGCAGTTTATAATATAATAAACTGCATTAAATGTGGTCAGTTCCACATTTTGGGTAACTCTAACCCATGTTAAGCTGTTATTTTCAAACCAGACATACTTTGACTTAACATCAACTTTGAAAGAAATCCATAGTGTATATCCAAGGATCTGTCTCTGAAAACTATAAGAAAACAGCTGGTCCTTGGCTGTACTTGTCACCTTTCACTTTGCCCATATTACTGTAAGGTTGGCAAAATGAAGCCTTTGAATACCCTTTTCATGCACTGAGTTAAATATGTTAGTGATAATTGCTTTCCTGTCCTTCGAGATAGCAGAATACTTAAATGATTTCTGGCCCATCATAAAAGGGACTGGGACACGTAAGAATAAATCTCTAAACTGTGTCCATCTTAGGGAACAAATATACCAGCTCCTGACCTGCTTTTTGTTATTGTAAAGCAGGACCAGGACCAATTCTAAAGCCTTCTCTCCGGCCGCCTGCAACATAAGCTGTAACCTTTCTTGCAGCTGGATCTTGTGGATCTATTAATTTAAACTTTCACCATCAGGAATTCTGGCTTCATGTCTCAAGGATTTGCAAATTGCACCCTTTAACGTGGAGGGACGGACCTCCAGTTACACTCAGAGCTCCTGCCGCACACCTTTGAGGATATGCCACATTGGCGTCACAGTGGTAAGAATAGTGATGTGATGGAGTCTGTTTGGCTCCTGGTAGTCCCTGTACCCTCTCAAATGGACCACAGTGTCACTGGTGAAGTTTTATTTTTAATTCTATAGATTATTACTTATGTAATCCTGCTTAACCTAAATAACTTTTGCCATCTGTGGTTGTGAAATTTTTATCCATGTGAATGCAAAGGGCAGCTAGGCCGGATATGGTTTTTCTGATAGTTTCCACATATCAGACTCGATAAGGCAGCTGGCTGGAACTCATTTCATCGCTTTCCTTACCTCCCACTGAGGGTGTGACCCTGCATTCACACTGGCCATTAAAACCTCAGCATTACTCCCTGCAGGCAATATTGGCACATCGGGGTGTTCAGTTGGTGGTCTGACCACAATAAGAGAGGGTGGAGTTAGATGATTGGGTTCTTACCGGCTCAGATATAGGGAGTTATTGGCGTGTACAGGAAGGGGTGTCCTGTGCCATTAATTGCAGGGCTTTAGCATCAATGTTAATTTGAGGGTCAGCTGGTGGGAGATTCCTCCCTGTTGTGAGGTTGAATTGTGCGAGCAGCAGATGAAAGAGGGAGACATTGAATGGTGCTTCTGGTTTTCTTTGGTCCATACTTTCATGGTCTATGTTGGTGTGAACAGTGGTACACACACACACACACACACACACACACACAGAGCCTGAGCAAGTGTCCTTTCTAGTTTTGGAGGCACTTTGGGTAAGATGGTATGCCTGGTTTCCCAGGCCCCAGTAATGAACTCTCAAGGATAACATCGCCCAATTAATTGGTTCTGTGGTTTAATTGCACAAATCTCTTTAAGCACGGTTTGGCAAAACTCCCATTCTTCTTTTCTTTTTTTTTCTCAAATTTCTTTCTGCTCCACATTTTCACTTCTCTTCTTAATCTCTCATTCTCCTTTGCTTTAACCCAGTTAAGGTAAAGAATCGCTCCACTGAAGCAGAAACATGAGTTTTCATCAGATTGGAGATGCCCGTGTCTGGTTGCACTCCTCCTTCCCTGACTGAAAGTGTGATGAATTTAATATCATTCCTGCCCAAAACCATTGCATATACTCCCCTCCATTTCCCACCGCAAGGTTGGAACAGCTGCTCTCAATAGAGGATTGAAAACAGAGCTCCCACGTTGTTTTAAATCAACTCCTCGGAGGACAAAACACTAGAAGTGTGTGCGGTGTAAATTTGATCGCATTTGAGTGTGATGTGACATGGAATGTGATTCATTGTTTTTACTGTGAGTTTATTGAGGAATCAAGTGGCGGGCGCTGAAGCATAAGCAACATGCCTTCAGGTTTGTCTGCTTTCCGCTTGGATTGGTTTTGCTTCCTGTGTATTAATGATGAAGATAGTGTGACACATCCAAATGTTTGACTGGCTGCAGCCTTTCAACACAAAACAGTAGAAGGCAGGTAACAAGGAAGCAAAATAAATAAGGGGTGTGAATGCACTGAGAATAACTTGTGAATCTGCTTCACATAGCAATGCTGCCTGACTGACTATATGATGAAGTCCATGAGCTGGAAAATTGGTGTAATCATCTTGGCCTGTAACCCACATTGCACCCCAATTTGGCTGCAGGAGGAGAGGTTGACTGCATCGCAGCTTGGCCTCAGCTCTGGAGGTCGAGGCATCTTGGGGACGAGGCCAGATACTGCTTCCTGCTTGCAGAGAACAGAGGAGCATTAATATGGCTCAATTACACCAGGCTTTATTAAAGATAATTGACTATAATCACAGGTCTGTGTTCACCCCAGGGCTCAGAGTGGCCCGGTGTCCTGATAGAGGCTAAATAAACATGTTTGACCCAAGGTACAATGGGCAGGACTCTGTGGAGGAAATTTTAAAGGAGTGTAAACAGCATAGCTTGACTAGAATAGCCTCATCTGAGAGCAGTGTGCCTTCTTTTGCCCACAAAGTGCTTCAACTTCACCAGTGTGTTGAGTAATGTGATAACAGTGTCGTTATGATATTCTGTGATCATGCACAATAGGTGTACTGGCAGAAATATACAGCTAAATTGTGCCTTTGATGGCCAAACATATGCAAATCTTGGTATTTTGTCTGCATAATTGTGACTTCCAAGGGACTCCTTGCAATTTCGACGCACAATTTTCGGAACCTTTGCGACATCAACTAGTTTATGCTGCACAAGATGTTTTGAAAGGTAACCTTTGGACCAAGACAAGTGACAAGCTTGGCTTCTAACAGAACCGTGGCTGCCTGAAATGGGCAGCGTTGCCAACAAATCAAGTATGAAGAGGATTTGACATTCCTTTTATGAATATATTTTTTTAAAGGGCTTATGACATGGTCCTGCTTTTTGAGCATGAATTTGTGCCTAATTTCCTTAAGTGCTGTCAACTCTGAGTGGAGTAAGCTTAATAATGTCATGCACAAAATGTTAGAAACTGGCATCAAACACAGCGTCAGTGTTAATATATGCAGTGCTGTTTTGTAGAACATCCTTGCGTTGTTACTTCATTTACACATTTCTCTTTATTTTATATCATTATTCTTTCACTGTCAGCTCAAGTTGCTGTAGAGATGTTGTGTTTCTCAATATACCATCCAGTTTCCAGTGGTTAGTTTGGAAAGCTATGCCATAAAGACAGTCCACAGCTTTGTCCAGAGGGACGTCCTCTCCATGAGCACAGCACAGCACAGTTGTGTAGGAGTCAAGGTGACTAATGAGACGTCATTCAGTCTAGTGAGTCTGACAGAGCTGTCTGACATCACACTGTGTGTCCTGCTCAGGTGAAATATCAGTGATAATGGACTATTAATCTCAGGACGGTGGACAGAATGTGTTCACTTTTCGGACAGCGTATTAATATCGACTGGGCCTTTAATCAGGCCACAATGTCAGAGGATTATTTTAAGACCTTGCAGAACCGCTGGGCCACTCCTCTCTGGATGAACCAAGATGAAAGACAGGCTATCCAACATCAGAGACAGAAAATGAGTTCATTACTGTAATTAGGCCTCTCTTCCCCCCATCTCTCCTTCACCATCCCTTCCCCCGCGTTCACCAGGCCTTTAGTCTTAAACACCCATAATGGCGATGCATTGCTCCAGTAATAAAGGGCTGTTAGACAAGCAGACCGCCCACCCTACATCTGCTGCCTCCCTTGCACACACAGCCACAAAGGCAAGGACAGAAAACAGCCTCCTTCAGGTCACACAGAAGATAGATTCTGCTGACCAAGTAGCCCCCAGCACTCTCTATTGGTTGGGGGTGCAGCAGGGGGGATGGATGTGGAATGAGACCTGGTACAACTGTGTTCATTAATCACTGTCGTAGCGAAAGTAGCTAATAGAAGGCAGGAAAGGGAAACACAGACCACCATGTTTAGTGGTTTATCCTGTCCTGTCCACAACGTGAAATAAAGGCCAGCTAACCCTTTCCTGACCCCATGCTGCAGCACAAACAGAGAGAGGCTAGACAGTATGAACATAAACATTAACATTAACAATGTATTCACCACCAGTGGTAAAGAGACTGGAAGCTAAAGGAAGCTCTTTAACACTTTTATGGCTTGGTTTATATCTCGATGTTTGCACATTTTTCACATGATGATGTAATTCTCTTTTCTCCAGACAGTGATAATAAATGTTAAGCTTTGATTGTTTTCGGTGTTGAGAAGCATTACACTCCTGTCTACTACTGTGAAAAGTCCTTCATGCTGTTCTGTTGTCATGCATTGAGATTACAGTATGTCACTTTCTTTGTTCCTCTTGTTCTCAGTCATCCGTTAAAGCCTCTGCTGGAGTGTCCCCATTGAAAAAGCTGTTTGCACAGGTGGCACATTTTGATGTCACTACCTCTGCTAGCTGTGTTCAATCAACGCAGGACATTTAGGTGATGGTCAGTAGACGGCCGTATACTCACCTCTGCTCCCTGCCATGCCAGGGAAAAAGACATGAGATATATTTTACTTGACAAAAGTAGAACTGCAAAGACTCTTCAACTTATCAATTAGTTGACGGTGAAATAGTAGATATTTTTGAGTTTTGGACATCACCTTGAACTGAGATCAACATTTTTGACCCTTTTCTGACATTTAATAGACCAAAGGATTGATTGCTCTATAAATATATCTAAATAAGAGGCAAATTAATCAATCGTAAAATTATGGTTAATTACAGTCTTAGACACAAGTGTCTCTCACACATAGGATGTACTTCTTATTATTCCTTGTTATTTTCAGGAACATGACAGAGGAGGAGCTGTTTTTGTCTGATGCCATTGTTCTCGTAATGTTTTTACGAGAACAATGGCTACTATGGTTACTAGGTCTTAACCCCTAATTTCCACTGGATTCGGAACGAGGCCGACGTCCATCGTCGGCCGTCGGCCGTCCATACCAACCTGATCTGCCTCTGCAGCTCCGCTGAACAGCTGAAATTGTGAAATTCCAAAAAATTCAAAATAGAAGCTTTGTCGATTTGATTCGGCAGGCGTCAGCACGTCGACGGTGTTTTGCATTCAGTGGAAATTGACACATTAATTTGAATGGAAACGTATCGGGTCCGACAAAGAGTCGATGTCGTTCCGCATCCAGTGGAAATTAGGTGTCTTAAGGTGCGAAAATGGTTGTACAGGTTTGCTCGCTATCTAAAATATTAACAAATAAACTACTCCAGATTGACACATTTAAACTTAGTATAAAAACTATTTTTTCATTTTTGAAAAGGAGACTTCAGCTTTGTGTTGAAATATAAAAAACAACTTCATACCTAAACCTAACACTCTTCAGACACTGATGTTGTCTGTATTGAAAACGAGGCTCTGACATTGTTCGCTACACTACAACCCAGCAGATAATCCATTATTCATTATTCATTGTTCGCAGTCTCTAACAGACAAACTCATTTCCCAGAACAGTAGTCATCACTACATCATGCATTCACATGATACAACACGATGTCTTGCTGCCCTCTTTAAGCCTTGTGTTAAACACAGTGACACTACAGTTCCCTGTCTGTGAAGGAAGCTGTTCATAACCAGCCCAGTCTCTAATGGGAGGGACAGGATGGTGGTTAATTTGGTGGCAGATCTAACTGAGGATCTATCGTTATCAGTCTATTCCTCCACATCTGGGTCATGCATGTATTAACCTGTATTTGGCCCAGGCTGAAGCGCATACTTTATTGTTACAGTGTTACTGAGTTGTCCCTAGTGTATTTGGTCTAGTCTGGCCTGGAGCTAATCTTGATGTGACCCACATTTTCATCCCAAAATAGTTTGCCCTCCTCCTTAACAGCGAGTGAGAAATGTAAACAGTTGTATCATATTAGAGATATCATATGTGGATGGAGCCGAAGCAAAGTCTGGGCCACGGGGCCTAACTTCATCCATCACGTTCACACTGAAAAGACAATGGCTTCACAGGGCTTCTCATCTTCACTGAAGCAGAACTAGTGGCCTGTTCTGTGCTGTAGAGGTTTGACTTGATAACTCTGGGTTTTCACATCATTGCAGTAGGAGGAGGAATGAGGCACACTGCCGGCCCCAAAGAACAAGAAAAAAGCATTTAGGTCAATGTGTGAAGACTTGTAGTAGCTACTGTGGCATGGTGTGGTGTGATCGTCCACACAGAAGTCGGTGTTTGAGGAGATGAATCCAGTGTAACACCTTAGTCGCTTAGCCCCCACTGAACCATACAACCTATCTAATAGAGTAGGATGGAATTGATGCGTGCACAGTACAGTACGTTTGTTAGCGTCTTTATTACATTGTCTATGTCAGACCATTTCCCACAGTTGAACGAGGCTATATGAGCAACCCGATGTCTGTTTAACCAAAGTCTACACCCCGCTAATATACAGAAACATTACTCACGTATAAAAATGGAAACCATGTGAGTATGCAACACGAGTGGATCTGTTGTCTGAAATACCCAAGAGGGTGTGAAGGAGCTTTTCAAGGACAAGCTGACTGTTGTTTTCACTCTCCTTCATTCTGTCCTCAGATGTTCAGGTTAATGAGTAAAACTGCTGATATCAGCCTTTTGTCTCTTTATTATTTCCCCAGTTGAACAAAACTGAACAAGGGGAAAGGGTAAACTTTATGAATTTGTATTTATTTCATTACATTTCAATTTTTTTTATTTGTCATAGCCAATTTAGCTCATTGGATCCTTGTTAAGTTTCCTCCTACCCATGGGATAAAAGGAAAAGTGGCATTGCCGTTGAATATGCAAAACTGTCCCTCCTGTGTAATATGCAGGCTCGATGATGCTGCGAGCGGTTAGATCAGATATTGGTACATGTGAACATTTAGCTGAACATCTGCCTCTTGTTGCTGTAATTTGCTTCCCAGCCATCTGTTAAACATTGGCTGGAAGCACCAACAAAGATATACATCTATCTTGTTATAAACCCATAATGGCACCAGCTCCTCTCAAATACACTAATTAGCCATATTCAATGATATGCACCTCATAGTTCCTAAGCTAATTCGGCCCTACAATACCTCTGAGTGGTATTGAGTTTATTACAAGATAACAGGGTGCAGGCAATTTAGTTAGGCAGTATGATCGTTTTGATAAGTGAACTGATTGTATTTTGTGGTCATTTTGAAGAATACGTCCCTGTGTTTTAAATGAAAATGTCTTAGTTACAACCATCTCGCCGTGTGCTAACATTTTCTTCTGTGCTCTTGTTTCTGGCCGCAGATCCAACTCTTCCAGCTGTCGTTCTGCATTGGCGGCACGCTGTGAGAAAAGACTTTACTCCGCTGTGCCTCAGCGCCCCTCAGACACTTGTCCTTGACACCCAAATGCTGTGTTGATCGTCGTGCCAGCCGCCTTCTGTGAGTTATGACGACGGCTGCTTCATTGACTCAGGAAAGAGGCTCCTCCTCCTCCTCCTCCTCCATTTACCAGTGAGCAAATCACATGATGTAATGAAGAAGGGTCCTGAAAGTCTGCTCTTTAAAGAGTCTGCTAGCAGGATATGAGTATTTTGAGCCCTGTGACGGATAACAAATCAAACCTCGTGGGAATTGTGGGAGGCCCAGAAGAATACTCCAGAGCAATGCAGTCAGAGGAGCTATTCAACAGGAAACTCAAAGCCCTGAATGGCAGCATGGGACCACCTGCTGCCAACGTGCAGGGGAAACCTGAAGGCGCAGGCAAAACAAATGGTAACCCAGCCATGCCTAAAATGGGTGTCAGGGCCAGGGTGACAGACTGGCCGCCAAGGAAAGACGGATGGGATGGACGGCCTTCACCCAACTATCAGAGTGTGATTCCAGTATTTCAGAACGGCCAACAGGAACATGTTGTGGAAATACTAGAGCAAGGCGAAGCGGTCTGCCTGGAGGTGGACTACTCTGACAAATACACACTGAGTGACCTCCTCAGCCACTCCCCAGTGAAGGGTCTCCATCCTATACGGCAACGCAGTAACAGCGATGTCACCATTAGCGACATTGACTCTGAGGACATAATGGACCAGAACGCTGTCAATCCAAACACTGGGGCCTCTCTGCACCGCGAATACGGCAGCACGTCCTCCATTGACCGCCAGGGCCTGAGTGGAGACGGCTTCTTTACCATGCTTAGGGGCTACCGAGTGGACACCCTGGACCACCGTAGCGTACCGCCTCTGGGTTTCCCTGAGTTGTTGCGCTGTGACGCCTCCCTCTCCCCCAGCCTGCAGACAGCAGCCCAGATCGCCAGGGGTGAAATAGTCCACATCCCAGGCTACGACTACATAGACCACTCTCTCCTCTACAGCCGGGAGCCGGAGAAGTCCTTCATGAGGCGCCTTAAGTCTGAATCATCTGAACCGTCTCTGTTCAGGAAACTGCGGACCATAAAGAGTGAGAGTGATGCCTTGCGGCTCTCAATCGAAGAAGACAGGCGACCGCTCAGCTTCCAAAAATGCTTCGCTCACTATGACGTCCAGAGTGTGCTTTTCAACATCAGCGAGGCGGTGGCGAGCAGAGCAAACCTTAGCCAGAGGAAGAACACCACTACAGGGGCTTCAGCTGCCTCGGCTGGACCTGGAGCTGGGCTGCCCGGAAGTGGGGCTGGAGCTGGACCTGCAGCAGGGATGGATGGAGGAGCAGCAGGATGTAGCAGTGGAAACATACCCATGTTCGAGTCCCCGCTCGGCAGCAGGGAGGACTTGAACCCCAAAGAGAACCTGGATGCTGATGAGGGGGACGGGAAGAGCAACAGCTTAGTGCTGACTTGTCCACATTTTCGCAACGAGATTGGCGGCGAGGGCGAGAGGAGGATCTCTCTCTCCAGAGCCAACAGTGCCAACTACAGCGGCTTGTCAGAGAGCTGCTCTTTTGAATCATCTTTAAGTTCCCACTGCACCAATGCAGGAGTGTCTGTGCTGGAGGTGCCTCGAGAAAGCCAGCCTATCCACAGGGAGAAGGTCAAACGCTACATCATTGAGCACATCGACCTTGGAGCATATTACTACCACAAGTACTTCTATGGGAAAGGTAAGGAACGCTTATGATGGTGATGTGTGGTTTCAGAGCTTACAGAGATTAAACAGACATGGGATTTAAATGACTCAGTGTTGAGGATTATCAAACTTTCCATTTCCTTGAAATAAGACTGTTCCCGTGTGGAACAGCCTCCGCTCATTGGGTCAGATATCTTGAAGGCCCAGTTATTTTTGTAGGACCAGATGAAATAAGGGCCTGAACAATAGCAGGCTTGTGTTGGGTGCGAGGGTGTGTGTTTCACTTCCTCGGCAGAGCAGCGGCCATGTCTTCCCTGTGATATTGCACTGAACCCTGCAGAGAAGCTGTGATTAGTCATGTGAGAAGAGAGAGGTGATAGAGAGGGTGTGCTGCAGCTGTTGCTGTGGGGGTGTGAGGACCCCCCCCATGAAACTTTAGGGTCAGTAAAACTATGCCACGGCCCCGGGTCCCCTCATTAAAACACCTATTTGGCTGTCACTGAAAACACCATGCAGACCCTGACCCATCACTGCATTGTACATATCTGTTTTTTTCCAGTCTGTGTTTGCCGCTCTCAGCAGATTGAATTACCCATTCTTGAGCCTCCCCAAAACAGCTGCTCCACCTTTCACACTGAGAGATGCCTGACCTTCCTCAGAAAGATACTGTGTTCAAATATTCTTCAGTGTCACAGTGTGTAAACTCAGTTGAGGCTCTGTGTCCATCCAGTTAGCCAGAGCACTGTGGTGCTTTTCTACTAGGGCACAGTGAGTTCATCCCTAGTATGCTTGTATTATGTTTTAATCTCTTTCTATGGCTAGCCAATGTATAATTGAAATGTCCTGTGTTGCTTTCAGTTTCATTTTGATTATAGCTTTTACAGAAGATCCCTTTTTTACAGTGTGTGCCTGTGTGGATGTAGCTCTTGCCCTTTTTTTATGAGGTGTTTTATCGGAGAGACAAGTCTGTCATCACCTCTGCTTCATCGCGAACACACACATACGGACGCACACACACACAAAGTCAGGCACACAATCACACAAACAGGTCCGTGTGTCACCACTTTAGGGCAAGCTTTTATCAACCTGGGCTGAACATTGATCCCATTGATTTCCTGAAGCCCTCCTTTCCTTAGCAACACAAACGTTTCTCCCGAGGCTGCACTAATGGACACAACAATTCCCCCACACCCACAGGGCAAGACATGTTACACACAGGTCATGATTACATATATGTGAGTGTGAGATATACAATAGCGAGAGGTTTGGATAAGGGTGGATGATAGGTGTCGGGTTGCTGCCCGCTCACTGAGAAGCTCTTTAGTAAACCATGCCTTATATGGCGAAAGTTTTAGAGCCACAAATGTAAAAAGTAAAGACAGATTTTGAAGGCACATCTGCGGTGTGGAGTGACAGGGAGATGGAAAAGAGGCATCATTTGACGTGACAGTCAAAGTCATCCATTCTGCAACCTTTGGCAAATTGTCAACCTCAAATGATGAGTAACAGTGACATGTTACTGAAAATGCGTTGACAAAAAGCTTTCCTCTAAAGTCGACACATTCTCCCTCTCTGTACTGTTGGTAATCGGAGGCCCAGTGGCCTCTGTATATGAGCCACTGGGCCTCCTACCATCATTTGACCTTATGCCTCACAGAGCATTTCCCCTCACTCCCCTGTCCCTGACAAGCCATGCATTCCTTAGGCGGTTAACCCTGCATTGCCTCCATACAGTTAATTTATTATTCATACTGATATGCGCTTTGCACTGCTGTTAATTCCACAGTGACAGCAACCAGCTTATTCACGTTGTGTGCTCTACACGGCATGGATGCAATGTCAAAACTTCTGCAGAAATCTCTTTGCCTATGTCAGTGCTCTGAATCCCTGCTGAGGTTTTACTTTTGTTGTCTGCAGAATCCAGGTCTTTTTCCCCAGCTTTAGTCTGGATTAGATGGTGTTTGCTCAAGGCACCGCTCTTTGTGTGCAAGGCTCTCCCCCTGTCCATGTACTAAACACACACACACACATACTCCGACCTTTATCAGACAAAAATATGTCTAACTTTACTATAGTATCATAGAGGTTTTTATAACTAACAAGGCTTGAACGCCCTGTTTTGAGTTCCCCCTCAGTGTTCGTTACATTTTTCATAAAGCCCCTCAATACAAAACTGTTGGAAAAAACAACCAAAACATTGGCAACATTGCTGTTCTTGATGATGCCTTGCCAGAAATAAGGCTCCTAAACTGTTTAGTTTTGAAGTTCATTGAGTATGCACAAAGGAAAAAAGTATAATTTAATGAGAATCTGCCCATTGTTATTTGTCATTATTGTGTATACCAGAGAGGTTACGGGATTACCAAAATATCAGGGACGAATGAGGCGCTTGCCTGACAAAATTAAGATTTATTCCAAATTTGGTGTATGTGGTGTCAGCCATCATCGAAATAACTAACTCACAACAATTTACCAATCTAGCCTGTAAACACTGACATAAATGGTTCTCGAGTGAATTGACCAAAAATGCCAGAAACGGTTCTGCTTTTGTTCCACTGAGAGACACAGATACTCTGAGCCCGACCAGAGGGGGCATCCTGGTGGTTCAGTGGTTTGAGGCTCATACCATATAACCACTGGGTTTAAATGTAGCCAGGAATGCCTTACCCGTCTCTCCCCTTTATTCTCTCTTAGCTGAGGGTTAGCATTATACAGGTGTGCGTGTGGTGAGATGACAAATTCATGAGTAATGTAAAGCATTATTATTATTTTTTAATCAGAGTCCCCAAATGCATTTTTAATACCAAACAAAAGCGTGCCTGTATAGTACTACTTTGCTATGTTTATGTCGTGAGAAGCAGTACCTGGTTCAGTGATGGGTTGAGCAGGTCAAACTGTCCGGCACTCTTTTTTAGTTGTTTGCATTTTAAATTCCAGTGAGTGCTGCTACTAACACACACCAGGCTCTAATCCAAAGTGAATCAATTTCACATGTCCACTGGACCCCTGCTGATTTCTGTAATCAGTGCCACAGCTCGCCCATGGCCAGTTCTTTTTGCAAATAAATGTGTTATTTGTCACAAATCTGCAAGGTTTTTTGGAATTAGAGTTTTTTTCAAAACAGTCCTTTAATTCTAATGTTTTTCACTCAACCTCCAGAGCATCAAAACTACTTCGGGGTCGATGACAATCTGGGACCTGTGGCAGTCAGTGTCCGCAGGGAGAGGCTGGACGACGGGAAGGAGAAAGAAGGAATGCAATACAATTACCGGGTCACCTTCAGGACCAGCCAGGTGACTATAAACTACCGACCTGCTCTGATTGTTGCCTTAAATCAGTGCATAAAAATGAAGGGTGCTATATGAAAGAACTGAATATAGAATATTGCTCATGTACTGCATTGAACGAGAGGCCAAAGTCTCTCAGCTCAGGGCTCATTGAAGCAGTACAGGAGTGCAGGAATGCCTCAGCACCAATGAAAACAAGAGTTGGTTTCTTGCAGCTCTCTGTTCTCTAGTCTACTCCCAGCAATTCTCTGCCAGTTGCGACTCAGTTGAGCAGTCATGCAAACGCTGATGCATTTTATCAGAGTCAGCATGCTCACCCATGCTCTCTCACATACCCATGCGCACATGCACATTCGCACACCCATCTATACACATCGTGATTCATCCAGAAAGTGAGATGCGCAGTCCCTGGTGGTACACAAACCTCTCCTTGATTGATGCTGGCTGGTCTCATCCCCTGAATAATTCAGGTGCAACAGATGTGTCAGGCAGGGTAATGTCACTGATATCCAATGCCATTCTTGTTGTAAAGCACCACTCCCACAATAAAACAATGTAACTGGGTCACTGCACGTCGCACGCAGACAATGTTCCAGCTCCCCAACCACTGGAGCGTCTATTTGCCTGTGCTCGTATCATTTAGCCCCAGCGCTCACCGCCTCTCTGTCCTACACCAACTCTACTTTCCTCTCTTTTTAAGTCTCTTAAGTAATCTACTTTTCAGAAAGCCTCTCTCGCAGACAGCCAATGACTGCTGACATTCATGTCCACAGGCTGTGTGGATGGAAATGGGATTTATGGGCGTAAATGTGTCTGTGATGTTCCAAGCAACAGCATGGGGTTACTGAGAGGGTGTTTAGAAGCTGTTTGGGTCAATGTTTACTGGCACATTAATTGTCTTACCAGTAAAATATCACTTAACATCTAGTGCTCAGTTAGATTATCTTAATTATTTAGAATGTGAGTTCCTAATGCCTTCCAATGGAGCCATAATGGCTCTGAATTAATTGCCCTGAATAATGTGGCATAACATAAAAGGATATTATCTCTGGCTCACACAGCAGATAGCCTGGTTTTCATTCCAACATTTTGAAATAAAATATAATGACTCCAAATGAATCAAATCACATACTGACCCACTTAGAAAGAGTGCACACAGAGCTAACCTTATCACCTCAACATCAAGACCTCATTGTGTTTCTTTTCTGCCAGCTGACCACGCTGCGTGGAGCCATCCTGGAGGACGCCATCCCATCCACAGCGAGACACGGCACGGCCCGTGGCCTGCCGCTGAAGGAAGTGCTCGAATACGTCATCCCTGAGATTAATATCCAGTGTCTGAGGCTGGCCCTCAACTCACCCAAGGTCCCGGAGCAGCTGCTCAAGCTGGATGAGCAGGGGGTGAGTACATCTAGATGGCCTCAGTGTTTTCAGCTCCACCTCACTCATCTGCTGATGATGATTGAGGTGATTAAGCAGATCAATCTGTTGTTAAGTGTCTTGATAAGGGACAATTGTTGCTTGGGAAAATACAGTTTGCAGGGGCAGAGTAATAAGTAACAAATAGTGGTGTCACCTTATGCTACTTTCTAGTAACTAGTACACACGCAGAGACTTACGGGAGTCTTGTTGTTACTGTGAGGTTGCCAAGCAACCAGTGGAGACAGCATAAAATACTAGAAAAAGCATGTTTATTAGTGATGGGTGGATTTTATTACCTTGTGAGTCTGGCTCGCTGTTTCCTTTTACATCTTATCTTTATGCTAAGCTAACAGCTGCTTGCTGTAGCTTCATATCAATGGGCAGATGTCAGAAGAGTGGTGTCGATCTTCTCCTTTAACTCTTGGCAAACGAACACATTCCCCGTGTTGAACTATTTCTTTCTAAAACCATTGACTCTTTCCTGTACAGATTAATGTTGAAGCTTTCACTGCCGCATAACAGTTTTATGTAAATAAGGTGTTGGAATTAGGGAATGCTGGTCTGTATTTATAGTATGATATATATCTTATATCATACTGTATCTTACTTTCTGACATTTGTGAAAGCTATTAAAGAAAATGGGAGGGATTAACTTCAAATAGCAGGATTTCTTTGGCTTGTACAGTATGTACAGGCTGCTTATAGGTGGCTCCTCTGTGGAGGCTTAAGACAGCCATATCACACTTAATTAAAATCAATATGAATGTCACACTCTGTAGCCAGCATCGACTACTTTGAATCACATTTTCTGCTGATGGAACACTCCACAGTTTTGACAACTTACTTCTGAGAGCAGGTGATTTGGTATTCTGCCTGCCAGGATGTCATCTTGCATTATCACTGTTTGAATAAAATTGCTATTAGTGATATGGGCTCTCTATAGTCACAGATGGATTCATTGTGTGATCTTCAGGCCTTTAATTTCTCATCTAATGAAACTGCAAAATGGAAAGGAGTGCAGTGATTAGCTAGTGCTGTATCACTTGTCTTACTTTCAGAGAATTGGCTGCTTATTAGTGTAATTACAATTATTAACATGCGCCCATCCTTCCAATCGACAGGGGGAAGGCTCTTATAATAGAAAGTGTCAGCCGTGTCCCTCTTGTATAGTAAGATTTGTTACACACAAACAAGAGTGTGTGGTGTCCTCTTCAAAGCAAGTTCAATACACTTGGGATAATGACAGGCACTGTGTATCCAATTATTGCAAAGTAACGTTGTAAGGAAGTGCTCTAGCAAGTGCTTCCTGGCAGACTTCAAGGAGCCGATGCAGCGGTTTGTTCACCTGCCACACACACACCCTCATGTCTCTGGTGCGAGATACTGACTTTGATATTAGACCGAAACTGACACATAGGAGAAAAAAAGCAATAAAGTAATCTAAGAAAGTACTTGGAAAGGAGAAGAGCCTCGGCTAAGTGGGGCTCCCAGCTCTTCCAACTGGCTCTCCTCCTCACAGACCTCAAACCAAACACCCACTGGAGCTCGGTTTTATATTTGGACATCAGTATTTTTGCACAGTCCTGTTTTAATCATTAATGTTATGCTTGCTGTGCAAATGTTTAACATGTCCAAGAACCCCATAAACTCATCCAAGCTGGACTTTGACCACACCTGTAATGTGTTTATGTGAGGAGGCTAATATTGGACAGCAACTCAGAAAGAGACTGGTTCAGCAGAGCTGTGTATGCTTTTGTTGGAGTGCATAATTTTCTTCTATTGCACCTAGAAAGCTTTGTGCACACTGCTGTTAGTCCTCTGTTTGTAAAAAAGGCTCCTTTTTGCCATTAACAGAAAGCATGTCTGTTGAATGAGAGTGTCCTGCAGCCAGACGGCCTTCTCACAATAACCTCATGATCAGTTCTGCAGAGAGAAAATCCCTGAAAGCAGTGCTGTAATGGCCCTGGATGTAAGAAGAGAACAGACCATATGTGAATGTATTTTAGATCACACTGTAGATCACAGTGAACTGACTGTGTGTGTTGATGGACTGGGAAAAGCATTTGGCAGTTAATCAGAATCTTGTGATTTTAGGTGATAGAAACCACAAAAGATCCATTTTTCCCAAGAAAGACATCAATGTAAAATATGTATCTGCTTTCAGCTTCAGACTGAAAATCTGTGAAATGACAGAATTCTTGTTTAACAGAAACTATTTATCAGCTGCATCAGTTTTAGAATTAAAAATGCAGTTTGAAGCTTTAATTTATAATTCCTAATAATAAAAACTAGCATGGATATGGATAAGATAAAGGCTAGCCTGCAGATGTCTGCATGTAATACACAAAATACTGTTTAGTGATAGTAAAGACAACATGGGGGAGGTCAGAGAGAGGTTACTAATATTTCCCTCTCAGTTGTGCTGCATAAATTAACTTCTTCCTAAAACTATTCTCACGGCAGAGCTCTGTATCACAACATGAACAAAGAACCAATACAGACACCACCCATTTGCAACACTGCCTATCACATTTTGTTATCGTTAACAGGTAAAGCCTGTCCACTCACTCCTGATACTCACAGCAATGGCTCAACTCTAAAGTATAATTCAGGCTCAAGTGAGATTTGTTCCACAGGTTCAATAGAGTAATCTACCACTTGCTGAGGCTGTTATTGTAGTGCCAGAAATCACCTCTCTCTTCTGTAAATCAATCCCCTTTCCTGACTTTGAAATGTGAGGATTAACTTTGTGAAATAATGTAGTGACCAGAGTTTCCCCCCTTCATTCCCCCAAGTTGCCCTTTTTAGATCTTGCTGCTGCTGAACTTGAACACAAAACAGCACAAATTGCAGCAGAGATGTTTGTGTAATGATGCATGATAATCAGAGTAAGTTTTTTGGGAGCCATTTTTTTTGCTGCATAGAGGACACTGCAGTGCAGCCAGATGTCACAGTGATGTTGTGTGTTGTGTTGGGACATCGTTGTATCCCTCAGGTGCATCTCAGAGCTCTCCAAGGGAAACAATGTCCTCATTCTTCTCACCACTCATAAAGCATCTTTTTGTCTTTGTATTTCATGGTTTTTCATTAAAGTGAAGGAAAATGGATGAACAGTTTCTAGCACCTTCCTGCTCTGGGCAGATAGAGGGAGAAAAATGTTAGAAAGATACATAAAGAGAGAAAATTACTGCTCTCTAGCAGCTCATGCTCAAATTTTCAGCAAGTGGAATAATTTAGCTAATCACAGCGCCGTTAAATGGGATAAAGCTTTTTTTATGGCTGCTCTACCTTATCAGAAGCTGATGCCACTAAAAGCACATCAAAGGTGGTTACACTACGGTGCTCTACCTCAGGAGCATTACTCATTGGTATATATGTGCTGACTTTTCAGGCAGAGTCAAATTTGCACCAAAAGGGCAATGTAATTGTCCTTGCCGCCGGCCAGTTTGTGAAGAGGAGCAGGAGGTTAAGAGAGCCTGTATAATGCAGGATGAAAAATAGAAGACCACATCATTGCACATCAGGCCATCTCCACTGGGCTTGATGGTGTAATAGCTTTCTGTCCACCACAGGAGCTTTAGCAGATGGATAGAGGAAGTCATCATGACAACACACAGGGAGCAGATAACCTGTGACTGAGGAAAAAGACAATTCCAATTTGTTTCAGTCTGTGGATCATTTGTTGGCTCTCACAGTCAGAGAAACCTTTTGGTTTTGTTGCATTGGTGCATTCACCCTGGGGCACGATTACGCTGTCCTCAGCTGTGAATTGTGGGGTAACAGGTGCCAAATGCAGGAGGCTATTTTTCCATATTTTTCTACCCTTTGACTCTCTTTCTTAGCCAGCGTCATGGATCTGTAAGTCATGAAAGATTCATGTCGGTGGTGGAGAGGCTTCTCACTCTCACAGCGCCAGAAGAATCACTCCGGATGTTTTATTTCTTCCTGCTTCTTAGTGAGACAAGTTCATATCAGACCTTTTGGTTAATATTAATGCTTGCAGTGAAAACTTTGTGATTTATTTCTATTGAGGAAATCGTTGTTGAGCAATGGCAAAATGAAGAGTATTGTTAGTGTTGGCAAGGTCAGTGTTGTTGCCATTACATGCTTCTTATTTTGGTAATTTACCAAACATAAGCGTTGCTCTCGGAAGTCTTTATCTAGAAAAGATTAAAACGGTATTGCTGATGGCTTACAGCGCTTTCTATCATCAACCAAAACTAACCCTCTATCACTCTCTCATTGCTCCACAGCTGCTCTTAAGTAGCAGCTATTAGCTCGGCTTGATTTATGCTCTGCTCAGAGCTCCTGAGAGTTCACAGCCTGGATTCACAAAAGGGGATTTCAGCTCTCTCCTAGAAGGGTTTTGAAGGTCTTCACATTAGCTGTGACATGATGGAAAGTGGGCACTCGCACACTTTGAGTGCATAATGTACATCATGTATATGAGTGTGGTGTGTGTGATATGCATCAGTGGCAGGAAATGATACTTACCCGCTGAGTGTCTGTGTATGCTCCTCATTCCCAGCTGAGTTTCCAGCACAAAGTGGGGGTGCTTTACTGCAAGGCGGGCCAGAGCACAGAAGAAGAGATGTACAACAACGAGAGTGCTGGACCGGCGCTGGAAGAGTTCCTGGATCTGCTCGGCCAGAGGGTGCGGCTCAAAGGCTTCACCAAGTACAGAGCTCAGCTGGACAACAAGAGTAAGATAAAAGACACACAAAAGTAAACATTCACATAGTGAAAGCCCACACACTGCCGTCCCTGCTGAGTGCAGATGTTCTGCTCTGTTTCATATTGCTTTTTTTAAGGGGTGTAATGTTTTTAAGTTTGATTTCTATTCAATTACATCACCTGCTTATCTAACACAATGGCCTTGACTGCTCTGTCCTGTGTTACAGCGGACTCCACAGGCACACACTCCCTCTACACCACCTATAAAGACTATGAGCTGATGTTTCACGTGTCCACCATGCTCCCCTACACTCCCAACAACAGGCAGCAGGTCAGTAAACGCTGCAGAACTCGCTCTATCTCCTTCAGTAGACCACCATGTTTGCTTTGCTGTGTGGTAAGCTGGTGTCTGATGGTGGTAACAAGTCACTGAGCAGCTTCCTTTTAGGATATCTTCAATCCCGGCTCCTGCCAATCTTCCCCAGAGGCTCATTTTGCAGCGGTAATGACCTATCAGTTGAAAGCACGAGCATCGCCATGGTAACGGTACCTCACAGTAGGTTTAATCAATGCATCCCTGGGGACTGAACTTGATGTGGTATTAGACAGGCCTCTGTGTCTGTCTGCGCTAACAAGTGGAATTAAGTGGATGTAGTGGTGGACTGGCGAGCGATGGCCTGATAAAGCCACAATTACAGATTCAGCATCTTAGCCCCGTATGGTGCTTTTTGAGCCCATAATAAAACCTGTGGGTACAACCCTGCAGAGGTATTAACAGTGAAGACACTGAAGGACTAAGTACTAAGTGAGTCTGGATCTACAGTGAAACATGGTGGAGACCTAATCCATCAGCTGAAATGTCTGATTGGCAGGATTAAGGGGGTTCATTCTCTTTTTATTTTCTCCTCCTCCTGTTGTATGTCACAGTGGGGTGGTTTCCTTTAATCCCTGGTAGTAATCTTCCAGCAGGCCCAAGCAGACTCACCCCACTCATCTCTTCATCCTTTTCAATTCACCCCTGAACCCTCTAATCCTCCTTATTTCAGTCTGCTGTTGACCCTCGCTGACGACTTTATACTAGCCACAGAATGAGGTTAACTATGTGCACAATCCAACAATACACGCAGTCTAAATTTGGTTTAGGTGAATACATCTCTGTCACCCATAAACAGTGTTGGCGGCATACATCTCCCTCACCCAGAAACCCCCTCATCTTAATGTAGAACATTTCGTTATCAAAAACATGAACCGTATCAATAAAATAAATCTACAAACTGAGGTTAGAGCTCTGTAAATGTTCTGCTGCCACTGATGCCAGAGACATTACATTCAGTTTTCCATTTGACATTGAAATATTATTACATTTCTTTTCCTTGACTTGTCTGGTGAAATGCTTTTGAACAGGCCGGTGGTGTTCTCTTTTTCTCAAAAACTATGCTGTTTGGTTTGATCCCATATGGTTTAGCTATACTTTACAGCAACAGTAGGTAAAAAGAAGAAATATTACATTTTCTCTCTTGATCACTTTCTTAATTCTGAAGCAGTAAAACTTCACTCCCTCACTCAGCTCAGTATACTTACATGTCCAGGCACTACAACGTATTTGTTGTTATGACCAGTAGCTGATTGTGGCTGATGTACCTGACTACAAGTCAGTTTGACTGTTTCATCTTTTCTCATAACGGTCACTGTACATGTGGCTACACTGTTCAGGAAAACCTGCATGTCTCACTTTAAAACTTCTTAAAATTCAGTTTGCCATTGTCACCTTAATCTCAAACTGAATGTACTCTTAAATTATATTTAACCTTTAATGTGATGTTGTTTCTCCTTGTTCTGTATTTGACTCCATTTTCATGTTTTTATAGTTATTAAGGAAGAGGCACATCGGCAATGATATCGTCACCATAGTATTCCAGGAGCCCGGGGCCCTTCCTTTCACTCCAAAACACATCCGCTCTCATTTCCAACATGTGTTTGTCATCGTCAAAGTCCACAACCCCTGCACTGATAATGTCTGCTACAGGTAAATAGAACAAGTGTGCACCACACCTGCAAGGCCATTAAACTCTGATGACTCTGAAAAGCTGATGAAAAGGGAGAGGGTTAAAATCTGAATTTGGTGGCGTTGAGTCGGAACCACCAAATATTAGAGCACTTCACTGTGGATTAAAAAGCAAACTAATATCCTCAAGACAACTGGGAGAATGTGTTTTCTTTTCATGTGCTTTTCATAATTGTCTTCATGCCAAATGGTTCTACATGAACTTTTAAGAGCACTTAATTTGAAAGAATAATAATAATAGCCTGCTGAGTGCTTTCTGTGGTTTCTGTCATGACTTTACAGTAATGTGTGGGAATCACACGGCTCTTTTGATCTGCTCAGTGATGATACGGTTATTATCTTCAGAGACACCTTGAAATTATGACTTACGACTCTCTCCCTGAGTGTTTCTGAAGTCAAGACAACTCTGGTTAATAACATAGCATTGAACAGAGAAAGATAAGTCTCATCTCCTTCAGTCTTTCCTCCAGAAATAATTTCCCTGAAAGCCATATAATTTCAACACTCTTTAAATGGCTGCTCATTACACATGCAGTTCAACGCTTGTTCACCTCTTTTACTTTCTCTTAATTGTCACCACTGCTGATTTATTGTCTCCATCCTGTCCTCCAGTGTGGCTGTGTCCAGATCTAAAGACGTGCCTCCGTTCGGCCCTCCTATTCCCAAGTCTGTAACTTTCCCAAAGTCAGCAGTTTTCAGGGACTTCCTGCTCGCCAAGGTCATCAATGGAGAAAACGCTGCACACAAGTCGGAGAAGTTCCGAGCCATGGCGACTCGTACGCGGCAGGAGTACCTGAAGGACCTGGCTGAGAACTTTGTTAGCACAGCTACTATTGACTCTGCTGTGAAATTCAGCTTCATCACCCTGGGAGCCAAGAAGAAGGAGAAGGTGAAACCCAGGAAAGACGCACATCTGCTCAGCGTGGGGGCCATCACCTGGAGCGTCCGCGCCCGAGACTTTGGCCAGTCGATGGACGTGGATTGCTTGCTTGGCATTTCCAACGAGTTTATTGTGCTCATTGAAGAGGAATCAAAAAATGTGGTCTTCAACTGCTCTTGTCGTGACGTCATTGGATGGACTTCAGGGATTATGAGCATTAAGATCTTCTATGAGCGCGGGGAGTGCATCATGCTGTCTGCCCACGACAACTGCGGAGAGGACATCAGGGAGATGGTGCAAAGACTTGAGGTAAGATCCTAAAAGACTCAGCTGTAATGATCGATGTCATTTGAGGTCTTCATATCCTCTGGCTCAGAGAAGCTGAACTGAACAGTAGTCTCAAATCACACCATACATGAAGGTTTGAAAACACTGCATCCATCTCAGAGAGGGAGTAATTATTCTAATTGAGGGTTTAGTCTGAATTTGGCATGCAGTTTATTTTTGATCTAATGGTCATATTAAAGTTAAAAACAATCTGTCATACTGGTGGTGTGTCAAAAAACAGTTTTGATAGATCAGCCAAGGTTCAGCCCAGGTTGGCAATAATACATGCACCGACAGATTATAAGCTTTAGTGTCAACATCATGCAAATATTCATGTACATTCATATACACCTTTTCTATTTTGGGCAAAGCAGTATAGCAGGATGTGCACCAGGAAGTAAAAAAAAAACATCTAGACAGCATCTATCTGTCAATCAGTTTGGTCACTCGTTTGGAAATGCTGAGATCATCCACATTGGTCTTCTCTTTGCTCTGGATTGTTTATGAAAACCGTTATTTTGGTAATAAAACACTTTTCATTACAAAACAAAATCAGGAAATATTAAAATAAAGCAGATATCTGAAAGTACAAACAGGGACGCAGGAGAAAAACAAAACTTCCTCTCCTGCAAGGCGGGCCAGAGCTCATCTCCTGCACATCTGGGTATTGAGGGGGAAAAGGACAGTCAGTTTGTGACCAGGAGGGGATCGTCCACCTGGGGCACGGCGTGGCGCGGCTCAGCATGCTAAAAGGACCAATAGAAAAGCCCTACTTGTAGTTTTAGTCACATTTTAATCCCTTTCTTTGTATTGAAAGGGAGTTCACCAGCCTATCCTGTCTACAAAGAAACCTATAAGTAACTTCACGGAGTAGTAGTCTGTCATCAGAATTGCCCAGTAAATCTATTATGACTGTTTCACACACGAGCTGCATGGCATGTGAAGGGAAATGGCTGCCTTTACTTTAAATGGTGCTGTGAGGCATTTTACTTTGGGATGGTTGTGGTAGGTCTGTGGTGAAAAAATGCATTCTGCAAATATTGGCTCTTCCCATTGTAGCTTTACTACTCACCACAAACCTTGTTTTTCTATTTTCATCATCATGTCAGTGGAACGATCGCTTGCTTAACCTATATCCATCCTGTCACGTCTTTTGTGTTGCAACTCTACACTGAGCTTCTGGTATTTTATTTTCTTTCCTCCTCATCTGTCTGCCTGGTCCTCTTTGGGTAGTCCAGAGATGGGAGTGTCACTTGAATGTGAAATTGTAAAGTGAAATCAATGGAGCCCACAGAGGATTAAATAGACCTCATGTTGATTGCTTTCTTTGGCTTACTGCACAGGATCAGCGGAGGTGTACAGTTAAACGTTTAGGTCACACATGAGTACAGATGTTGACCTGTGCTTGATTAGGATAAACTGTTATGAAACATCACAGCATTTCCATCAGCCAGAGCCGCTCATTTAGCAGGAGTGGAAGATTAGCAATGATGTGATTTTGGCCCGTTGTTGATTTTGCGGATGTCTGGACGCAGGTACAGGAGGAGGCTTAAACAGGCCACCAACCCACTTTCGGGGAGAAGAGGAGCACATTTTTTTGGGTCTGACAGACTAAGAATAGAGGACATTTGGCCTCACTACTTCACTCCTATTGAGAGCTATCCACTTAGTCCAGTTTTTCTCAACCCCATTTTGCAGCTCTGCCTTGTCCACCTTTACTCTGTGGCCCTGGATTACATTGTGGGTTATATTTTTCAGCAATCCTCAAAAAATAGACTAAAACACCTGGTTCCTCAGCCTGGATGCTGGCATCCGATGCCTTGTTTCCGTGTTGTTGCGCAGACTTGTTTTTCCTATCCTAGTTTCCATGGTTTGTTTATTGAACCTTTAATCAGGCAAACCCTTTGTTTGCTTTAAAAAACATTGAGGTTGAATCCTAAAATCCAAACCTGAGCTGTGCCTGTATACTCTCCTCCACTCATCCCTCCTTTGGCAACCTCAACAGTGGCTTAAAATTTCCAGCAGCTTGTCAGTGGTTCAGCCTACAACATGGGAGTACCAATCCATTTCCTGCAATAAGAAACATATGAAATATCATTATTCCAAGGATTACAATAGGCAGAGATAACACCTTTTTACAGTATTTTTTTTGCATATCCCATCAACCTCAAAAGGCACCAGATCCTGAAGAAGAATCATTTCATAATTAAGCTTAAAAGGACACAAGTGTCATTCAGTGTCTACTCAACTCATCCTAAGAAAGGACAAAGCAGGATATATTTGCATTTGTGATTAGCCGAAGGACGTCGCTTCCTCATTCACTATGCTAATATCCTCTTGCATTTTCCATCCACTTTACCCACAGGATTTGTGAAGGATATTTCACAGAATAAGCTCAGAATAAGTATTAATAAGTGGATGGTTATTTGTGTTAACCCCACAGACTGTGGAGCAGCAGAAGCGTGCACATTTGGCTATGAGCTGACCGTGCATACTTTGTCCCAAAGGTGTCTGTAAAGTCCCAGAGGTTGACTCGAATCGTGTTTCATCGTTAGGATTTACAGGCTGCCGGACTTGTGATGTAATGTGAACCAGAATGAACAGACTGGCTGCTGCGACACACAGAGGAGCCCAGTGTGAGAGCACAACTACAAGCTTTGTGATAGCGTCCAGCTCTCCTGGGTGTTGCTGAGCTGGGTGGCCGCGTGTTCAGCTTTTATGAGACAAGTCATCTTGGCTCGGCTGCCATATTTAATTTGTTTCCTGAACAAAGTACAGGCACTCATTTTTTTTACGTAGGCCTACTGTATGCAGCAGCACGGCTACAAATGAAAGCATATCATGTGTGGTGTAGATTTGTGTGATAGGAGAAGCAAAGTAACAAAATGAAGTGAGTGCAAACTATGACAATAATAATGCTTCAACTATTGTGATAAGTGATTCATCATTTGATGCCATTTTTCAGCAATTATTCTCTGATTGTAGTTCCTCAAATGTTAAAATCTCATGGTTCTTTTTGTTGTATATGCAAGTATATGGAAAATATTTATTTTTAAGATTGTTAATGGGATAAAACAAGATATTTGACAACATGTTTTGCTGCAAAAAATTATTGTCTTCCATACATACATACATTATCCATACATCCATACATACATACATACATTATCCAATCAGTCACTCGGCTGAGTGACTGATTGGATAATCATTTCAAGTGCGCAAGAGATTATTGATTAATTGCTTGATTGTTTATTTGAAAAAAACTGTAAAAAAAACTGTTATAATATAGTAGTTGTAGTGAACAGTCAAAAATTCAAAAACGAGATGAGATCTAAATTAATGTTAAATAGATGTTATTTTTGCTTAACCCATAATGTAAATGGTAAACAGTCAGATGAACAGCTGTCAATCAGATAATCAATTAATCTACTTTAATCAGCACATTTTGATGCTTCATTAATAATTGCTGACACTAATACATGCTGAGGCTACTCTTGCCCCATTAAGCATAATTGTGCCAGATCCCACTAGAAGCTGCTGTCCTAGATTTTCAAAATTGATTCACAAATATTCAGCCCAGAGGAAACGGGTGACCCTAGTTTCACCAATCAGGGCCTCAGTTCTTTGAAGTTCAGTGGGATGACGGCGTTTTGTTACGTCTGTGTCATCAACGTCAGATCTACTTCTGACAGTCAGACCTCTCACTGGAGATCAACACCAGCAACACGACACTTGACAGCAGACTGGAGGCTGATGCTGGTTCTTTCTTTATGGGCGGTGTTGTAGTTGTAAGCCACCAGTCACAGACACGCTGTCAGACTTCAGGTCACCATCCTTCATCAGAATAACTTCACAGACCACAAATCCCTGCAGTGAGATAATGAGTGTCCTGTTATTTCAGTTTTGGGCCATTCGAAGGAGAACCTGGGCACATTAATTTTCAGGATGGACTGAATGAAGTCGCGTTGATGAAGGCATTCAAAAAGCTATTATTTAGGCCTAATGACTTTCTTACAAAGGACAGTTTGATTCATGGTCTCTAATACCTAGAGCAGTGTCTTCTTCATCCACAGGCCATTTACTCCCTCACTTTTGCAAAGTCTTTTGTCCTTAATGTTTTACACAGGGTGATTATTTAATCGTTTCATCTCTGTTTGATAAACTTTTAGTGTGTATTTGCAGCAAAACTATAACTTCACTGATTTCACCAATGGGTCCTTTCCTAAGTAGATAAAGGTTTAGGGCCTCACTGTGAGATCCATCATGGTTGTCTCAGGTCTCCTGTCACACAGCAGGGTAGGGTTTCTGCCAGTGTGAGAATCTGGTGGAGTGTTGACAGGCCATAATCTGAGTTAATGTGTCCCTGAAGCCAGCTGCCACTCCACGGCAAATGGAGGCAGTCACCCACAACTGAACCAAGACTAATCTGATGGGTGATTAAAGCTCATTGGATGCAGTGTGAGTTTTCTTCCAGTGGTTGTCTCCAGAAATTCCCACTCTGTGCCCACACTGCAGAGTCAGTATCAACTCAGTCACACATAGATGCAGTCGCATGTTTCCACCTCCACTCAGTCTGCTGTGTGTGTGTGTGTGTGTGTGTGTGTGTGTGTGTGTGTGTGTGTGTGTGTGTTTTTTACTGAAATATTGTTTCTGAAGCCAGAGGGTTGCCTGAACTCCCGCTGAACCTGTCTTGCATTAAAACCGGGGCTTAGGCCAAGCCACCACTGAACAAAATGAGCAACTTTATTTAGCATGCAAGTACATGACTGGACAATTTTCATCCAAGCACGCAATCGGACAAGCAGAGACAGTCCGCCAAGTATCCATGGGCGAAGTCTCCAGTCTCTGGCTGCAGTCTCAAAAAGGGTGAAGAGATCATTTTGTCTGTCAGCTGCCAGTTGATGCAGATTATGTCTTTGTGAATAAATGTTGTGCTCCTTTAGCTCTGGTTTGCAGACTTAGTAGTTAGTAGACTTCATTCTGTGGACAAGTCGGTGTCTCAGGAACCAAGATGACCCATAATACCCCACACAACATCCACAGAGCCACTTTAGTCCAGATGTTTGAGTGCAGTACATGTGGTTTAGCTGCCTCCATGCAGCTCTAAGGCAAAGTCAGTTCACTCTGTCATGTACCCTCTTATTAACTTCCTTTTTGAGAGGTTATTTGAATTAGCCAAACAAACAAGCATGCACACTTTTGCCTCAAGACAGGATTTTACTCCACTCTCATTGTATTTGTTGTGTTTCTGCACATGTGTGCACAATAAAACCCATGCATATCTATTAAAAAAGTTGCAAAGAGTTGCACACTGTTGCAAGCTCTTGTTAGGGGATATTAAGATCACTAAACTTCCAGTCTTTCATTGTTCAGCTCATGCATGTTGTTTTCTCAGTGTGATTGCATCATTTCCATGCGTTGGTCTCTGGATCAGTGCAGTCAACACAACACTTACAAATGGGTTTTGCTTCTACAGATCACCACCAGAGGTTGTGAAACATCAGAGATGACTTTACGGCGGAATGGCCTTGGCCAGCTCGGTTTCCACGTCAATTTTGAGGGCATCGTGGCCGACGTGGAGCCCTTCGGCTTCGCCTGGAAGGCAGGGCTGAGGCAGGGCAGCCGGCTGGTGGAGATCTGCAAGGTGGCCGTCGCTACTCTCACCCACGAACAAATGATCGACCTGCTGCGTACATCTGTCAGCGTCAAAGTGGTGATAATCCAGCCTCACGAGGACGGCGCACCCCGAAGGTATATTCTTACGTTTGTTTTCTTATTTTTCAAACGGCACTACAGACAAAAGACGCCTACTGTACATTTGCAGGCTTCCTATTGTTCCTCATTTATGTTCTGCTGCTGTGCTGTAGTATGTGAAACAGAGAAGCAGGTGCTCCTCAAAGATGTGTGAAGCCATAAGAAAAGAGTGGTTTCTTTTCTCGTTTTTCCATGCAGCTGGGCTAAATTAACTTGACATTTGCTCTCATGTTTTCGATGATTAGCATAAAGAAATGCTTACATACTGTTTTTGTGGCACAAGGCTGGGTTGTTCTCTGCTGATTTCTCCGGAGAGCCAACTCTTTGTATTGATGTAGCTTTGTTGCAAAAGAAAGCTCCAGCAGAGCTGTAGAGTCACGCAGACACGGACGGTCAGCGTTTCTCCCTAATGATAATGAGAGGAGCATTTTGATTAATGGCTCAACTCTCGCTGCCATTGTCTGTCAGCTCACATTTGCAGATTGCTTTTTTTTTTTCTAACCTCGCCCAATCTTCTATTCAGCAATTAGCGTGGGAGTGTTCGGCTTTTTAGGGACACACCCATTGGGAGACTCCATCGCTCTTGTCATAGAAAGAGAAGCATATTTCAAATGATCTTTTGTGATGGGAAGAGACGGAGGCCTGTGTAAAATGCTTGTTCTGAAAGCACATCTGCTTGTTTTGTCTGTGAAAGACAGACAGTGAAATCGTATCCATCACTCTTTCACACTCGCTTTTTCAACATCTTTGTTTTGGTGGAGCTTCAAGCCGACAGATTCTTAAACCAGAATGCTTTTCCCTCTTTGCCGCAGACGACCACAGTAGAAAGACTTGACAGCGTGCAGAGAGAGGCTTAGTTGCATTTCCTATTAGTGATCTTACAGGTAATGTTTTGTTTGCTGATAAGTCAAATTTAAAAACCTATGGATGATGCATTTTTAGTCAGAAGTCCTGATGATGCAGAATTATGATAAATTGCTGGTGGATGAGGGATTTTAGAGGACATGCATTTACATGAAGGCTAAAATTCCTGCTTGTATCTGAAACAGCTGCGTGTGTAGATGTGTGTCATTATGTCAAAGACTAGGCACATGTTAACTGTTTCAGCTTTTTGTTCTAGTCTGGCAAGAGAGAGGAGTAACATATTTGCTCCCCCAGATGGTAGGCGAACATGCCCATCGTCTGTGAATCCAAAACAGCCGCCTCTCTGGCTGAACTGTCGTCTAATCCTCTTACCACGAGCTGTGATGATACACGGTGATACAGTCATAGTCACAGTTCAGGGAAGCAGAAAGCAAACAAAGCAAACGTCTTCCAAAGCCGGTTCTTGTGTTGATAAAAAGGTGTGTCTGGCTCTATAGAGTTTACAGGATAGAGGATACTGTAAAGGAAGTTTTGACACAGTTTTTGTTGGAAGACACATTGCTTAGTTTCATTCACACCTGTGACGGCACTTTAGCCCGCCAGTCAAATATATATTTTTAAAATGCACATGCAGCACTGTGTGTGAAATCAGTAGTTATATCATGCGTGGTATGATGCATAATTCAGTGAGCTTGACCCATATGTGGCGTTGTTAACAGATGCATCTGGCAGATTAGTAGGTATTACAGTGGAGGACTATACTGGTCAGAGCTGTTGAGCTGCACTGGGAGATTTCCCTGTCTTACTGGAGCACAGTTTGTCATCATCATCCCATGAGAACCAAACGGCCCTGGCTTGGTTCCTGTGAATTTTCTCCCAAGGCTCCCACAACTCAGGAGGTGAGAGGTCAGGTGAAGAATCTCGAGGGCCCTCAACTCTTTTCGCTGCTGCGTCTTTGAGTTGCTAAAGTGTTGCAGTCAACAATAAGTACTCCTGTTTCTCCATTATTATCTCAAAGGAAAGGAATTCAGTGGGGGCCCGACGGCCCCAGTCAGTCCCCTGTGGCCAGAGAGAAGGGGGTTAGTCTAACAACAATGGACAAGAGTCTCATGACCTTCAGACAATGTACCATGGCTCCACACTGCTACCATGACAAGGAGAAATGTTCCCGTAAGCACATGTTGGGGCTCAAAGATGTGTCTCTTTACTGCTTTTAAATTGTCAATCATATCTTATTTATTTTGTGATTCGTCCACATTCAGTGAGAATTGATAGGGTCATCTGGCTGCTAGTTAGGTTTCTGGAAGAAAAAAAAGGAACATCAGTGTTTTGCAGCAAACCTCCTAAAGCTGTTCATGCCCTGAACAGTTTTAGCCTGCTGAGTCTGAAGCCAGCCAGTGGAGATGTGGCTCTAATATTAGCCAAACCTAGTGCTGCATTTATTTACACTGGAGGAAGGATGTGGTTTTAGCCCAGCGCAATACCAGAGGCTTTTCCATCATCACTCCGAGAGGCTTTAAACAAGTTCAACATGTTAGCCTCGGATCAAACTAATGAGAAAAAGATGAAAAAGATTAGTTTTTGAAACAGGAATGCAACGTACAGAACATGGCAGTGATTGTATGTTTTGGTCTATGGTCATCAGAGATGGAAGAGTAAACAAGAGGATCAGTACAATATGGGCTAAAATGGATGATTGCTACAAGACATACAAACTGAAACAGAGTATCTGCGTCCTGTGTTTTCCGTTAGGACATATCATACATTTTTGCTTTTAATCACAAAGATGTATGTTTATAATAGTGGATATCCCATCTTTAAGTGGGTTCAACCTGCACCAGGCCCCTGCTCATAATGAGTATTGCCTGTGACACTCAGATGGCCACTCGTGACCTTTGCTTTGAAGTGTCATCGGACTTGTCATCATGGCTTTTCATCCGGACTAAAGTTAAGCTGGATTTCTCACTTCGCCTGCTGACACCCTGTGTAAGAGAGCACCACTAAACCAAAACTCTTTATAGGAAGCATCTTTTCCTTTTGGGTCAGTTTGCAAAGACATCATTGAAAAGGACTTTTCCCCACTCTTTTTTTTCCTGATCCGAGGCATTTTTGCACACACATTAGTTAATAAAGCTTCTGTTCTGCAGAGGGCTGGTGGAGGTCACAAACTCTGTGGCTCTTTGCTGTGACATGGACTCTACTCTTGGCTGTGGGAATGGATTAGTGCGTCCCTCAGTCGCCGGCTCTGTCATTGGAGTGACAGCTCTCTGACTGAGGTCTAAGGTCCTGTTGTCACACTGATCTATTGTTGTTAATTTGTTTGGAGCCAATGACTCAAGGAGCTGATCACCTCCAACTGACTCTTTAGTTTTTAGTTCAAATGAACAATGATTTTATTTTAGTTATGTCACGTCAAGCTGTGGCAATTCTCAAATCGTTTTCTCCAAGACATAAAGTAGCTGTGTTTTTAGTTGACTGTATGTTAGTTTTAGCTTATAGATGTTCTCCATCTCTTACAGGCTCATGTAGGCCAGTGTGGTATAATTTATAGCCCCTCACATTTAGCTGGAGGAGTGCAGCAGCAGTTTTTGGTGGAATCAGGAGGAAGCAGACAGTGTTTTTCCTCCTGTCAGCCTCCAGCTCAGGTTTAACTGTTGACCAAACAGCCAGTCCCTGCTGTTTCTCCATGATTTATAAACAGCCAGTCTGAATCCCCTATACATTACAAACAGGAAGCACATTCCACATACATCAGGCATCGACGTGATGGGTATTTCCACTCCCAGCTAAACACTTGTGGACATGTTGAGGGAGAATATTAAGATCATAAGAGGAATGTACCACGTCACTTCTTGCGCAGTCTGCTGCAAAAAGCAGAGCAAGACCGAGACCTTTCCTGTTGACAAGCTGTTAGCTAGGTTTAGGCTGTTCAGAGAGTAATGGTGTGTGGCAGCCTGGCATGATCGCACACACACGCAGAGTTAATCAAGGTAATGAGTGGGAGAGCAGACCTGTTGAAACAACAACAATTGACCAACGGTCAAGATTTAACACTCGTTAGCATCCTTCTTTCACAGACGTGTCCGATGATGTAATGCCACTCATTATTCTCACTGTCCCATATATCAAACCAGTGATGCATGCCACATGCATACAGTAAATAAATAATTTAAACTATGGAGGATGACAGTGTTTCATCATAGATGAGGCCAGCATGTCGGTGACATCGACCAGATGTGAGAAACGTGAAAGAGGAGGAAGCAAAAGGTGATGTTCTCGTTATATCTTCTAACACCCACAGCTCCAGTGGAAGGCCATCTGTAAACAGCCCAGCCATGCATGGCCCAGTTTGATGAAAAGGAGTCCCTGAGAGGGATTATTCACCCCCTCCACCGCAGCCTTCGCAATCAGCCGGCGCACCCCTCCTCAAGCTCGGCTGTGTGTACATGTATGACCACAAGTATACACAGCTTTCCATCCCCCAGTAGATTCTGGAGAGTGGACGTTGGAGGGGGAGGACGACGTAATCATTAGGGTCATGCTTGAGATACCTTTGGAGAGCGAGCAGAGCACACAGGCTGTTTAACCTCGGCCCTCCATCCAAACGTAGCCCTGGGGATTAATGTTGCATGAAATGACATCTCAGGACTTGTCCATCTCAGAGATCGTCAGTGTTGTAACCAGTAATGGGATGGAGACAGAGACGGGGTGGAGGAAGTCCCCTGCGCAGAGCTACTCAGGGGAAACCTATATCTGATTAAGTGGCAGTTTGAGATTTTTGGCTCTATTAAAATAGGCAAAGTGTTTTCCACTGTTGTCTGTTTGTCTCTGTTTGGTGTTCAACTGTGTGTGTGTGTGTGTGTGTGCGTGTGCGTGCGTGCGTGCGTGCGCGTGCGTGTGTCTATTGTTAGCACACACATGCCTGCACATGGACACTTTATATTTAGATGGCTGCCTTGGGCTAAATATTTCTGACAGTATTAGTGTGTTTTGGTGTAGTCATGGCAATGGATGAGTGATTCCCCTCCCCCCAGTTTTTACAGAACATATCAGGGTCAGCTGTGCAGTAAGAGCTCAAAGTGTTCAACCTGTCTGGTAATGCAGTAGCAAAATGTTATTAAATTCTGAATTTAATATTCAAAAAACGTAATAAAACATGATGTTTCGATTACTAATAACTGTCATGTGAGGTACTAAATTCTTCTTCTTATTCTTCATCATGCCCTCAATAATGAATGGTAATTGTAGGTATATGCACACTGCTGAAGTAATAATTGTGGAATAGTGTGATTTACTGCTTTGGTTTATTCTGTGATTAATTACTGGAACTTCTCAGGCAGATTGTCATCATATTAAATAATCATCGCTGTACTGTTATTAATGGAAAAAATGACTCTGTGGGGTCACTCATAGTGACATATTGTAAGGAACAATGCAATGCAACTCAGATGTTACTTTGGCCATTGCATCCCGATGTCATTGCTGACCTTTAACCTTCTTCTTCGGTTCCTTCCACACCATCCTTCCCACTCAGGGGCTGCTCCGAGCTTTACCGTATTCCCATGGTGGAGTACAAGGTTGACAGCGAGGGTACACCCTGCGAGTACAAGACGCCCTTCAGGAGGAACACCACCTGGCATCGGGTGCCCACGGCTGCTGCACCGCCGCTGTCCCGGGGCTCGCCCACGCAGGGCCCTGATCGCCTGCAGTGCCAGCAGATCCTCCAGCAGCATCAGGCAGCGATCCCACGAAGCACCTCCTTTGATAGGAAGCTGCCAGATGGGTCCAGGTAAAGCTTGACTATAAAAGATATGAGTTTACTCAATGAAAGGAAAACTTCGAGCTTAAAGAAGATTTACATTATGTGTCTGCTAAACACACTACTTTTGGGTCAATATGTGATTACTCTTTATTATGTAACTTCAAAAAGACCAGGTTTTGATCACTAGCTAACAATACCAATTATAGTAAGATTAAAGTTGTAGTAAGCATGACACTGATTCCAGCATATGTCAGTTTTTGTGAGAGCAAAAGTAACAATATCATATCAAGTCACAGACGACAATACTGCAAAAAAGGTGAGGTAAGGCAAAAAATTTAACAAAACAAAGCAAAATTATGCTTTTTCAGACACTTTTGGAAGTCATTGTTTCTTCTCAAGGTTTTTCAGGCAGAGCCAAGCTTACCATCAAACATCCTGACGCTCAAAATATTCAATCCTTTCAGATGAAATCTTTGAACTCTGAGCCTCTCTCATTTAGAGATGAGCTGCTGCAACACTTTGAGGGGCTGTTATTGTGTTCGGCTATTTGCATATAGAAAAATTGAGCATTTTAGTCTGGTGAATTGGCAGCTTCGCTTTCATCTCCTTTTTAGATGATAAGGCTGCACTGCGACTTTGTTCCTGTGTTAGATGGTGTCTCTTTTGGACATCTCCATTGGGCCATGTAAAGCAGTGATTTGTTCATTCTAATGAAACCCCTACAGTCATGATAACCTTTCCAGTGTGTCACACCGACCCCCCCTGGTGTTGCCTGTTCTGACTTTACTGGGATAATGGACGCCTCCTCTGCCTAATCAGAGTTCCCGGCAGCAGGAACGTTTCTTTCTCCTTCTCTCACTGTAGCCCTCCTGCTCTCCGCTCCCTCCCTCTTCCTGCACCCTGCTGAGGAGGAGGTGATGGGGACAGCGACACAGCTCAGCTCATCTCATCCAATTACTGCAGAAACAAAGAGAGTGCTCTTCCCTGGACCACGATATGTAGCACCCCAGAGGGAGAGTTGAGGAGGGGGATGAAGAAGTCATAGACTGGAGAGAGAGAGAGAGAGAGAGAGAGAGGAGGTTATTATACAGTCAAATCCTGGAAAACAACATCATATAGAAAAAAATAGGATTTATATTTTTCTTACAATTTAGACCAGTAGACTATAGCTGAGATTTACCATGATTTTAGAGAGGAAGAAAATCTAAACAGATAATGTTCATTATAAAACCATGAAATAACTAGAAAAAAGTGATGGATAAATGATTGAAACAAAATAAAATACTAAGTAATAATAAAAGGCAGCGTAGCTGTTATCCTGGTAACAACTAACAGGGATCTAAATAAACAATGTGGTTAAATAGATCTGAATTACGGATAGATTACAGTTGAAATAGTTATTTAAATAAATGAACAGTTTAAATAATTCACCTAAAAGATCTGATTTAAATAGATAGCTGAATTATAGATAAACAGTCGGGAGGGTTTGCTAAAACTAATGGATAAATGGTTCAAACAGCTCCAAATGGTAGTACTAACAGGTCAATGATATTAAAACAATTCACTTTTATATAATTTTATATAATCAGATAAATACATTTGCAGCATGGCAGGTGGTGTCAGTGGAAGAGCTGAATTAATCTGAGAACCACTGATCTAAATGTGATAGCATGAGTGTTGATAGCTGAGATAAATCCCATCACCCTGTCCACACATTCAGCTGAATCCAGACTCTGCCCTGTAAAATATGACACCGAGTCCGCAGCCAACTGAGGTGGACCGCTAATCTCTGTAGCTTCAAATGTTATTGCTGCGCAGAGTGAGATTTTTTTTTTTCCTCAGTATTTCCCGCAGAACTTTACATTATGTCTAGCGAGGAAGAGAAATGAGAACAAAAAGCAGCTGCTGCTGTTTCACATTAAAGTGCCTGGACCCGGCTGGGGAGACTAACACTTCAGTTGGGGAGGAAATGTAGTGATCTGGCCAAAGCGTTGCACGATGTGTGCCGCGACTGACTTACTGACAGGTTACTGAGTTTCCCACGGAGGTGTAGACACAGGAAACCTGACGACAAAGCAGAGAGGGATGTTCTACTGGATTTAAATATATTTATATTATGAAAATATACCTTTTGTGTTTCTGATCTTTGAATGTTCTACTTGTTTATATTTTAAGAAGAATGAGCACTGTGCATACATTTTGTCAGTAGCTTAAACTCATTATATAAACAAATACACAGAAAGAAAGATGAAGGGTATGCAGCTAGATCTGGCTGGAGACTTAATGTGAAAGCCATCCTGCCCGTGTTATTGCAGTCTTATTTCCGTTTGCTCATTTAACTTACTTTGGAGTGTTGGCCAATAGGAAAGCCTTAAGGCAGCAGACATAACTTGAATCCAGTGTTTATTTTTCACTCTAGACTGTAGCCCAAATGTTCCTGACCAGGCAAAAGTAAGCAATGAAGCCTGTTGTCTCCTGTCAGGTCAGGGCTAAACGCAGTGGATCAGTCGAGCTTGACACCTTCTCCCTCACTGACAGCTCTCATGATTTCTTTTTTATTATCCACGGCACTCACATGCAACTATTCAGTGGATTGATTTTAAAATCATTAATGATGGACAGTGAGTTTTTCTAGCTATGAGATGTCAGCTTCTACAGAGAATATAATATAAAATTCTTTTAAATTATGATATTTCCAGATAACATTAGTATAGGAAATGCATAGGAAATGCTAATGTTAGCCATAAGTAATCTCCAGACTGTATCATATCAAAATACTGAACTGTTTCCTTCGTTTGATTTCACTGTTTCTGCAGGACAATGCAGGATATGGAGAATCCCCAGGTCACCTCATGTAACAAGGGAGACCAGCACTATCGCAGCTCCCCCAGTAACCAGTCCTCCTCCAGTGATCCAGGACCCTGCGGTAGCAGCACCTGGTCCCAGCAGCCTGGATATGATGGGTAGGAGACTGGGTTCCTTCTTTTGAAACTGCCTGAAAGTAGTCCCTCCAGGAACATGCAGTTTTGCAGTAATGAATGCAGCTCCAATCAGTCCCAGTACCATTTCTGAGAACTTGCAATTTTGCAAAATGACAGCAATTTTTCCACATGAAATGATCAAATCATCAGCGCTCCTTTGGCTAGTCGTCACACTTTTTTTTCCCAGGAAGTGATCTCACAAAAAATACAGTAATGTCTCATAATTTCTAATACCACATCCAGAGCTCATAGTGGAGGTTGATGAGCTTCATTTATGGATATTTTATTGTTATTTTTATTTAACATGTATTATTATAGTTTCCATTCAACCAAGCTTTTAAATTAAGCCATTGTAGCTATTAGAGATCCAAGCCTAGTACAGTATTTTTAATTGTTGTTGCACATTTTCTTCCTTCTGCTCAGATATTTAAAAAGGCTGAGCATTGACGTATGATATAAAATGATAATAAAGATTTCTTTCTTGTCCTATTTTCTTTTTTGCAGTATAACCTACTGCAGCTGAAGTGCCAGTTTAGCGAACAACATTGTAATTTTAGAGGAAGCCATTGAAAAGACTTTTGGTATTAAAAAACACACATAAAAAAGACAACAGGAGAAAGAGGCTTCGCAGACCCTTTGTCTGTCTATGCTGAAGTAGCCTCTACAGTTTCATCCAAGTTTTCCAGTTCATGTGTTTTGTCCCTTTAACAGAACCTCTTGATATAGATCTCTTTTCAATATTCAGGTCTTTTTTCCGCTTTCATTCATATAATGGTATGCAGGGCTTCACAGGCGTAACATCTGTCAGGCTGAGCCTTGCACATGAGCAGAGTCCATCAGAGACCAATGTCTGTCTGTAAGTGGTTACACACCATGACAAGAGGCTTAGCTGCACGCTGCTGCCTTCCTGTCAGAGGCTTCAGGAGTGCGCTGAACTCTCAGAGATCACTGTGCCTTGACGGAGCCACCACGATGCAGTGCAGCAGACATGTTGATGAGGCGATTGATCCCCAGTTAGAGTCAATCACTAGACGCTGTAGCCTCTGTTCATCTGTTGAAACCTTTATGAGCTCCTTAAGGTTTAATTAAGACCCGCCTTGATATATTTGCTGCTCTTTCCCTTTTGTCGACGAGACAGTGCCTGGCATGCCAAGTCGAATGAAAGCAGGTCTCTTGGTGACGTTGTCTGGTTGCTTCTTTATTCTATTATAAGCTCAAGTGATTCAACCTTAAATGATCTTGAGCTAATTGCAGTACATTGGTGGTAAAAAAGGCTTTCTCTGACTAGAATACAGAGTTCACTCTGCAGACAGAAAATAATTTACAGCCCTTTACAGTCCTCTTTGTCTCTCCAGCTGTCCCTCCCCTATCCTACATGAGCGGGCAGGAGACATCCAGGGGGGTGATGGAGAGATCCACAGGGAGCGGGAGCCCACCCTGGAGAGGACTAGGTCTGCAGGTGAGTTCTTTCAACAGTAACTCGTGCTGTCCACACACACCTGGTTCTTCTCCACACTGAGTTTTTGTTCTCGGTCCACAGAGGCCAAATGGCACATCCCCTCCACCAAGATCCTGAACCCTCTGAAGCAAAGAGAAGGAGGGAAAGACTCGCCCAACAAGCTGTCCAGGGTAAATGTCTGACAAACTTTGATTTCAGTCTGACAGAAGCTGCCAACATGGTGTTTAATGGAAGCATTTAAAAATTCATTATCAATTTGTAATGCACCTAAACAGAAAGGTCCACCCAAACAATTTATATCAGTTTAAGAGTATGCTATATTTAGAATGCATTTAACAGTTCACCTTGCTGACAGCTTTACAGTTGTTTTCCAACAGTGAAATGAAGCTGTCCACAGTGGTACATTGCTTTGCTTCTGCTGGTTCCACTATACTATAGGTAACACACTAACTATGGATAAGTACCTCATACAGCACCAATCAAAACACCCAAACTAAACTCCCTTCTATGTAGCCTCTACAGCTCTGTCAGACCTGGTTTACCCCACATCAGTGTTTGAATCGGGGAGAGGTCAGATTGTCCTTGTTTATCAGCTTTCCAGCATCCAGCAGCTCAATTGGGGTATTCAGCCTCATGTCCCCTCTAGCCGCTCTTTGCACTTATCACTTTACCCTCATCAGCATGCCAACGGGCGTCTCATCTCATCACCGTTTCAGGTTGTCTCACACTTTCCTAGGACACATTTTCCTAGAAGGTTGAATATATTAAGTGCTTGAGCCTCATTTTCTCCTTTCTCTATATCCCTCTCTCATTTATCTTCTCTTTTTCTGGGCCCATTCACCATCTTTTCTTACTCCTTTGATGCTGAAGGCTGCCGTGTAAAGTTCCCAACATCTTTCAGTGCTTTCAGCCAGTGTTGCATTAACTCAGGCCAGAGGATGAAAATTGAAACCATTCCCTTGGCATTCTCTTTTCTTAATGCACAGAGCCTGTTTTTTTATTTTTTAAATCAGAGTAGCTGTTTCTGATGTGACGTGATTTAAGTTGCTTTCAGGATTTAGTATACCATAATGAAGAAAACATGACAGGTTGTAATCCTGAAGTCATAGTCTATAGTATATTCCCCCTTTACTAGAGACTGTTTTTAAGTCAGTTCATTTCATTTGTTGGGGTGCTGATCTACATTGTGAAGTCTAGTTGAGTAGATTCAGATGAAATTTAGAGCATATTCTATATTTATTCCTGCCACTGTTAACTAGATTGACAGTATAATTGGCCTCAGGAATACAAACAGTCGCCTCAGTCGGGCACACATGAGCATGTGATGTGGTCTGATGGGTAAACCCTTCCCCCTTCGGTGTGCCAAGCATGCTAAAGCAACCATAAGAATTATTCGCAGCTGCTGTTTGACCTTGCCTGATTTACTGTATTTCTATCTCCTCTAATCCTCTTGTTCTCTCTTTCTCTACCAGACGGGCGATAAAAACTCAAGCCACTCGAGTAGCAACACTCTCTCAAGCAACGCCTCCAGCAACAGCGACGATAAGCACTTTGGCTCTGGAGACTTGATGGACCCGGAGATGCTGGGTCTCACTTACATCAAAGGGGCGTCAACAGACAGCGGCATCGACACTAATCCCTGTGTGGGCCCCGGGGCCCGGGTGTTGCTGCAGGGCAGGGTGGGGGAGCAGGGACACCCCTGGGTGTCGGAACACAATGAGGATGGGGCGTCAGAAGAGGATCATGGGAAACTGTACCTGCCGCAGGGCTACGCCTCCGCCATCATGTCCAGTCATGTGACAGAAGGAAGCATCGGGGACCTGAGTGAGATCTCATCTCATTCAAGGTACAGTGCAGAGATAGGATGTGTGATTTCATTAAACTTTTCCTCCTAAATACAGTTCAGATGTGGAGTTTCCAGCTGTTTTCTGCTGTTTTACAGCTGAAAATGTGTTTGGGGTCAGCTGTTCTGAACACTAGGATGCTTTTGTTTGTTTTATTTGTAAACACAATGAATACTCCAACTTCTCTATGAGCAATGGCGTTGTTCTGTTGTAGCGTATAGCCAGTACATTATTAGTTCAATGATTTGCTCTCATGGTATAGGTGTCGGAGCACTATCCAGTGTGTTCAAACATGTGGACCTAAATTCACACTTACGCCATCATCGGCAATCAATTCACCATTATCTGTCCTATTAAACACACACACACAAACAAGCACAAAAGGATGGCTACTGGCTCTTAGCTGACCTTTTCACCCATCTGTGCTCCCTCACTCCTGACCCGCCGCCTCTCCCATCCAGCTGTGCTGAAGCCAGTGGGTGGGGCTGCTGTTAGGCCAGAGCAACACGGGGGGTTTCATCACACCATCGTCCAAGTCCTCCTCACCAGACTGGGGCCCATCTGGAAAAGAGGAGGGGTGTCAGAGAGGGTTGGCCCTGCAGCCACTCACAGTCTGTCTCTATGAAATCAAATAGCTATCTATTTGTTTATGCCATACAGGATTATATCAGCACAATCTGTTGAGCTCATTGACCTGTTTGAGAGGCGTCAGAGCTGTCCACTCCAGTACATCATTCAGAAATGAGTAAAGAGCCCATGCCATCACCTTGACTACTCCGATGGTTCCCACCTTTTATGTAATGCTCTTTGACACCCGAGTGTCATCTGAGCAAATAGTGAAACAGCAGGAGCACATTTTGCAGGGTGTGGCCCAGATGGTCATGAATATAGATGTAGTCCCTCAAGCTTAAAACACCTCTGATGTCTCAGTGTATTTTAGGAGAATGTTTTGTGTTTGCTTAACAACCTTCATAGACCTGTGCAGCTTATCTGGATCTGAGTCCAGTTGAGCAGCTAACATAAATCCTCACCAGGCAGGTGACATGAAACAAACTGTCTGCCCTTTTTTGAACTATGGGATGAACAGTAAACCACAGTGCTGTTCTGGGGGACGTCTTAATATTGCAAAACAAGCAGAGCTCCCTTTCGCTGATGCATGGCTTGGTTTCTCATCACTGTAAAAATGTGATTCATTCATCTTACATAAATCTACCATTTCTTGAATGAGGTTGTAGTTTATGGACATGGAATAGTTTCACAAAGCTGAAACGATAATCAGAAGAAGTTGCGCATAGCTACATTGAAATCAAAACAAAATTTTGTACTACACTGCATATGAAATCAGCAACAAACTAGTGGAAATATCAGTAAAATAATAATTTTACTTCATCATAAGCTCAGGGGTCAGTCCACCCAAATCACAAAATAATAAATAATTTCCCACTTACTGTGATATCTAGCTATGCGGTTACTTTATTCTTTAAGCATTTTTTTTTTTATCATACTTTAAAATTCTTAAATCAGCAGATGGTGAATCTCAAGACATCTTCAGATACAACTGGCTAGATACCAGAGGGAGTTAAAGGGAGAATATTCTTGTTTGTGATTTGAATGCACTGACCCTTTAATCCGGTTTGTCACTTGATATTTGACTAAATATTTAAAGGACAAAGTTCAACAGGACTATACACATGATGGCCTGGATGTGAGTCATCTTCCAGTGTAGGTCAGAGGTGAACTAGCTTGATTCTGATGGAGGAGATGATGTCATTCTGTCACAGCCAACAGCATTTACTAATCATTTTAAGTTCAAGTCATCCATGTTATTTCTGCTTCTGCTTATTTATTTTCTGCTTCCATGTTTTTCTCTTATTTTAAATTCATTCATTTTGGTCACTTTTGAGTTACACTATGCTTTTTTTTTTTTTTTTGCTGTTTGGTCAGTGGCTCACACCACTCTGGCAGTCCCCTGGCCCGTGGTGCCAGATACTGTATGTCCGCTGACTCCTCCAAGGTGTACACCATCCCCCAGACCAGCAGCTCAGGGACAGAGCCGGGGCCGGGGCCGGGGCCAGAACCGGGGCCGGAGCCCAGTTCAGAGGCCTGTGGACAGACACGCCCACAACCTGGTTGCAAACTTCCAGTGGGCATGAAGACACCTGATGATGATGATGATGATGATTCCCACAGCACTGAAGAACCTCCCAACATTTCAGAGTGTGGGTGAGTGTGTGTGAGAGAAAGCAAGAAAGAGAGCATGTATGAGGAATATGCTCTTACACCACAACAAAAACAACAAAAACAAAATTTGTGCAATTTGGTTCATGTCAAGTTTAGCACTTTGTCTCATGTAGAGCAACTTATGAGAGACAGATTTATTCCAATACAAGTGTCCCCCGCCCCTTCAGCCCACCCAGTGTGCATAAACCGGCTTTGATTGAAGCAGACAGCCACAAAGTAAATAAGCTCAATGAAGCCGCGGACATAATACACTTGGCACATGTCACTTGCGGTTATTGATTGTTCGTGTGAAGCCACATCCCTGTAGACTTCCTGGCTGAGCCTCTACCAGATCAGCATCTCTGCTGGGAGCCAAGCAACGATCCACACAACAACAACAACACGCTGCTGTCACACATGCAGCCCAAGGACACACCCGCTACAGAATAGCCTCTGGAAATGTCGCAAAGCAAGAGGAATGTACACTCAGCCAGGTTGAGACTGCACACTCCCCTCAGACTTATAATGAGCAGTGACGACTGACTGTATCTGTCTGATGATTAAATGGGTTGCTGTAGAGAACAAAGAGCCATTGATGGTGAAATTGAAACACAGCTTTGATGGTGTGAGTGGAGGTGTGTGTGTGTGTGCTTGTTTAAAGGTGTTTGCGTGTCAGCTGTGGGCATATTTTCCAGGAGAGAATGTGAGATCTACCCTGGAAGAAACCCCCTGCTCTAGCTCCAGAGTAATTTCATTTAGGCTGTGAAATTTGCCACTTAAGGGCGATGTGATTGATCGCATGCAGTGAAGTCATCTCCTGCCGACTTATGAAAAAGCCCTGTAATTCAGTTACCCTCCCCATTGTTTGTTTATATATTCCTACAGTTTTATTTCATCTTACATAACAGTGCCTTGTGATGAATGGCCTAATATTACTCACAGATATTGTTCTAACATAATGAAGTTTCTCTTCCCTCCCTCCTAAAAGTTTTCTCATTTGCTTTAACACTGTACGTGATGCAGGATGTGTATCAGTGCTCCTAACCCTGGGCTCTTTCTCTCTTGCTTCTGCTTCTTGTTCCAGAGGAGCGGAGAGCTTGTTAGCGTTCCTTCTCACAATGCTGTCTGAGCGTTCAAGGTACACAGCTAGTCAAAGTCACCCCCATGGCCCAGCCTGCCCCTCCCCCACACAAAGACCTACCCAGCACCCACCTTTTGTCCCAGGCCACCAACCCACTCGTGTTTCTTGGCAGGTCTAAAGTGCTACTGTGGTGTAACTGTAACAATACACCCTCCACTCTTACTATTCTTTACATGGCCTCTCTGCTGGACTGGAGATGTGTTACATCGAGTGGCAGCATGACAGAAATGTCTACAGTAAAACAGAGGAAGATACCACAACATCAAGGTGTAGTCAAACAAGTCTGCCATATCTTCATATTTCAGGGATTAAAATTTCACTTGGCAGAAAATGTGCTTTCTTTCTTTTACACTCATACTCAGGAGCTACTGTGCAAAAAAAATCATTTATGACACAGTGGTGGTTTCAATCGTTTGTTTTGTATCTACCTATTGTATCTATTTTTTTTTTTTTTTGGCTCTTTCTGATTTACCTGGACCTGGATGACTGAGAACCTGCACAGTGTAGGTATTTAATAGACACTCCTGCACAGTAGAATAACATTTAATGCAAAGGTCAGGGCTTTAGTGTTGTTCCAGTCTTGCTGTAATCATTGATCCATCATGTAAGCACAAACTGGACAAGTCAGGATACTTAAGGGGGTTTTAGCTTCAAATCAGCTCAATGAAGCACACTTCTTAATCTTGGATGCTGCCTTCAGAATAGAGCAGTTGGTTTTGAACCAGCAATCTCATGAACCAGCAGAATACCCACAGCAATAAATGCCATGGTGCCAAAATCTTAAAACAAGGAAAGTCTCAGCAATGGTGTCCCTAGGTTACCATCGCAGCCAGGCCTTGTAGGGTATCCCCCTGCGGCCATCTAGCACCCTGCCAACAGTGCTGCCTCACAGCTGCTCACTTAAAGCAGAGGTTTCACAGCCACACACTAGCCAGTTCAGCCATATCCTCCCTACGCTGTACCCACTTCCACCCCCCAAACACTCAGCACCCTCAAAAATCATTTAAATGACAAACACCAGCACCAAAACAAAAACATGTCACCACTTCTGGGTACATTTCCAATCCCGTTGAACAGCTCTCCTGTCCCCAGTTGTTGTCTGAACACTCCTCTCTCCTCGGTTGTTGGCTCTTGTCTTGATGTAATGTTTCTTTTTTCCCTTCCTTTCCTCCTCTCTCAGTGCATGGCTGCCTTCTTCACACTGTCTTTAATCAGTGGTTTGGCAGAGTGAGTGAGTTAGCCTACGTTCACTTAACTAGCATGGAGGCACCTGATGTTGGCATGCCAAGGCAGATCCACCTAAATCATTTGTGTTGCTGACATTATTTCAGAAAAAGCTGGACCCAGGCTGCGATGGCTGGAGGCCTCCCTTGCAGGATGTGGCTTTCATGACCCTTCTGATGAGCTCTGCTCTTCTGTGCCCTCTGTTTGCATCTACAGGCAGCTGTACGCACAGGAGGCTGCCTGCCGGCTCCAGGCTGCTGATGGAAAATCACTGCAAAGGCTTTCGAAAGAAGAATACCTTAAAATGATGCTGCCCGACAACCCTCCAGGAGAAGACAGGAGTCGAAAGGTGAGGTTGTGAGCTGACTGACTAACCAACCTGTGATGTGGACAAATTTGTTGGAATCTGTTTGAACTGTAAAATAATGTGTGATTGCAGATTGATAGCATGATGATTGTTAGGAACGACTATTTTATTATGCTGTCGAACAGGTGTAACACCTACAAGGCCAGAACCAGCCCAGATCACGTCTTGCTGAGAACACAGTTAAAACAGGACAAACATCTGCTGCCTATCAGCTGGTCCGGCTGCTGAGCACTACACCTGATGGGACTCCTTTCTCCCAACAAAAGACCCTTTCAGTCCCCATTGACTGGCACAGAGTGTTTGGATAATTAAATTTATAACGGGGCCTGGGTTTGCTCAGTCTGGATGTCATGGATTAAAGACAGGGAGTTGTGGAGAGTGCATCGATGTTTGATGTTCCTGAGTCCTACAGACTCTATTAATTGCATCTTCAGTCCCCCCTGCCCGCACCATTCCCCCATCCCCTATCCATTATCTACCAGGAAGCGACCCTGGAGACATACAAATGGGTTATTTTTGGATTCTGCTCAAGTCTAATATAGATGCACTTCATCCCTACAGGAGAGCAGCATGTCCTCTGGCTCAGGCAGACCATGTCCCTCACATGAAGCAGCCCAGTTTGTTACATTATATGAAACACGATGCTTACAAGAGAATCAGGCCAGCACTGAGATTTCCCTTCATGTGATTCTATTTAGTTCCCCACAGAGAAAGAAAACACAGTAACCAGTACAAAGGTTCACACAGTGCTGTTTGGATTCAAAGAGCAGTATAGTCTTTGTTTTAATCTCACTTTCCAGTCTGATTCACTGTGATAATACAATGTGTGCAAAAGCAGTGTGGGAGAGAGATGCATGAAGGGAACAGAGCCAGACACTCAAACCATGAACACATCTGATCCCAATCATGACATACTGTTCTTCTGAGGACTGCATGTTTTCCATCTTTCAGCTGGCACATGAAGGAATCAAAATGTAGGAAACACTGTTGGTATATTTTCAAAAAAGCAGACTTCAGTCACCTAAAAGTTAATTCATGTGTCACTTCCGGTTGCCACCCAATGCCAGTCTTTGTGTTGGTGAGCAGGTGCAGAGTGATTTTCTTGCCAGTAGCAGCGTCCGCTGAGACGCCCCTCCACAGACAGGCAGGCTATTGTGTGGCTGACGTAAAGGAAAGGCAGTTCACAGCTTATTCTCCCACAACGTTCCTCTTTTGAACCTCCTGTGGGAAAGCAAAAAGCATCTGAATAGGTGGTTGTCCGACACATCCTCCCAAGTGGCACGTCAAAGGGTCTCAGTGCTGGTTGTTGTCTTTGTTCGGTGTGAGCGGCGAGGAAAAGAAGTCAGGGAAAAATCTTTGGATGTGTCACCGCTGCCTCCACTGATAAGAACGTTGCTGTTGTGCAGAAATAATTCAAACAGCCCAAATCAGGATATGGACTGTTGCCAGCTCAGATGGATTTAAACACACAGAAATAGTCAATAATCTTGCAGGTTTGATTAGTTTAATATTTTCTGCGTAATGTGCACAGCAGGTTCAGTTAACTGGTGCCAAGATGTGATCAGAGAGCCTGGTTTGATGCTGCAGATGTAATAAATAGATGGCTTCGGAAAAAAACATTAAGCCCTACTGCAAATGGTTTCATTTGCTGTGATTCCATTTATTTGAGCTCTAAATCTGTGCTATTTTTGCTTTATGTGGAAGAGCAGCAAATCCTGTTTAAAATTGTTTTGATGAGCGAGAACCTTATGGGGTCTTATCTCGTATAGTTGTGTGAGGAAAACTTGCAATAAGAGACAACCTTGTTAAGTTAAAGCCTCTGAGATGTTGTTTGGGGGCGGTGTGTACTGTATGTATTCCAGGACATATCTCCGCTTTAAAGACGTACAAGATGTTTGTTAAATTGTCACGGTGGGATTTGTGGGGGACCCGTCTTTGAAATGGAGATGGCTGGGTGTTGGCTTGCGGGGATAATCGTCTAGTGTTGGTTACAGCTGCTGCCAAAGACAGACGTTTACCCATCTGGCCAACTGCCCCACATATCATTTGTGGCTACTTTTGATGTCACTCCTGCAATATTTATGTAAGCTAAAAGTTACAGTGATGGATTGGATTGGTCTTTGTGGCTCTGTGTGTTTAAACAGGAGATCCTCTGTCAAAATTCTGGCCACTTTCATGAAACGTGATTATCTGCAGTGGTATTCTGTGGAGTTCTCCATTCACATGACTTCCCCTCAGGACGAGGCTGCTTTTCAAACACTCACAGCTTTTGTGATTGCTCATCTTGACCTTGTGTTGCCTTTTGAACTCTGCATGGCCATGGAGAGTTCACACAAAGCAGCAAACACAAGTACATTATAGCCACTACTTCGCTGCATTGTGTTCATTGGGTCTGATTTGTTCACACGCAAACAAAAGAAAATGAGTTCTGAGTTTATTCACAAACACTTGTTAATAGAGCATTAAATTGACTTCTAGGAGATCCGCTGTGTTTAGTTTATCTGTGGATGAAAGCACATGCTGGAGTTTAGTTTCAGACAGGCACGTTGTGACTCAGGAGGTCATGCTAACTGCACTCATCCCCTCTGCTGAAGAGTTTCTGGGAAATGAGGATGTATATTTGGGAAAGTATCAAGTACTGACTCTGGTATTCTTTGTTTGTCTGACTTTCTCCTATCAATTACATCTCTGGCTTGCTTATCAGCTCATATTTTTCTTGTCCATGTTGCATTGCGGCTCTTATGCTTGGTCTTCTCTGCCTTCTGCAGTTTCTCACGTTAAGCTCAGTGACTTTTGGCTGCCTCAGTGCTGTGACCTCTGTCACCACCTCCACAAGCCTTGTCCCCTGTTTTTCCCACTCTGCCAGACACTCTCCAGCTGTGCTCAATCCATCTGCATTTTCCTGAGAGCAAAGACTGTAATTGATTCCTGACACTGCTCCCTGATGTTCCTGACTTACCCACCCAGCTGCCCGCTCATGTAAACCTGCTGTGACGAGGAAAAAGCAAAGCACAGGGAATATCCAGACACTGAGGGTTTGGAGGTCATTTGATCTGTAATTTGCATTGTTGTAACTCTCTGGTGACAAATTGTTCTCCTTCTCTCAGGTGTCGGCAGTGGGCAGTTTGTCACCGAGGCGCTCCCTGTACCGGACACTGTCAGATGAGAGTGTGTGCAGTAACCGTAAGGGTTCGTCCTACGCCAGCTCGCACAGTTCCATGCTGGACCAAGCCATGCCGAATGACATCCTATTCAGCAGCACGCCACCTTACCACAGCACACTGCCTCCTCGTATGATCCACAACCAGGGAGCATCCAACCTCAGGAGTGAGTACAGAGAAGCTTACATTACTCTCATTACGCTGCAAAAGCATCACCCAGAAATGTGCCCTATTGGTTTCACCAAGGACACTGCAGAGATGCTGCGTTAAAGAAAATATAGAGCACTAAAATACCTCTCAGAGACAGGAAGGCTAATAACAGACTTCCTCTGCATGTTGCTCTTGGATTATCGTTCCTCTTGTCTGGCACCAGATAAAAGCCTGGATATAGATACTTGTTTGAAGAGCCATTTGTGTTCTATCAATATAATCAGCACAACTGGTACACACTCCAGCAACACTCCTCGATATAGCCAACTAATTTGAACTGGGAGAGGCGGCGTGCAACTTGCACAGGGCCCGTCGCTCCGTCTGCATTAAGCAGACACCTGTCACTGCTGGCTAGCATCCCCCTGGCCACTGTTCTCCCAGCATCCACTGAATATGTATTAGTGCTGAGAGGTGTGATGTGTCCTTCCTGCGCCACTTCAGGTCTTGAAGATCTGACATGAATGTGCCTATTTTCCCATCAGGAATGTCACAATGTGTCATGCGTTATGTTTCATTCACTCATAAGTCCCTGCCTGCTTCCCCTCTCTGTCCCTCCTGTCTCATTTCCATACCGTTCCTCACCCACCTCCGGCTGCCGTCGTTGGATAGAAAATGGCTTTTGGAAAGATGTTTCTCTCTTTGGCCTCTTCTGGCTGTCAACCTGATGGATTCCTGATTGTTTTGAAGGGTAGTTGAGAACACAGGCTCTCTCTTTCGCTTACTGAAACAGCCCAATTTGGTAAACAGCGAATCACTCAAACTCCAAGATGCTGGTTAAATTGAAAGGAGAGTGTCAGCATCACCTCAAGCTTGCTCTCTCTCTCTCTCTCTCTCTCTCTCTCTCTCTCTCGCTCTCTCGCTGTGTCTCTCCTCTGTCTCTGCTTCTCCACTTATGCTTTTCTAAATGCCTCTCTGCAGAATGGGAGCTTGTTTATGGCATTGCCCGTCTTTCAAGGCTGACAGGGAGAGAGGGAGGGAGGTGAAGGAAAGGAGATATTGATTGAAACATGAAGACATTCACTTAGACAAGTCATTTATCACCCCTCAGGCAGCACCATGTAGAGAAGGTGGCTTAATGTGAGCCTATCGGGCTGTCACAGAAATAGCAAACTTTTCAAAGTTAAATGGTTTGCAGTATTCAGGAGCATTTGTTGTTTTGGAGCATCCAGATTAGAAATGAACTCCAGCGCAGGTATGATTGGATAGGAACTAATTCGCTTAGCACACTGAGGCCAGGTGTTGTGATGTGCAGAGCAGGTAAAAGCTGTTCCTTTTAGCAGCAATGACCAGTCTGAATAAACACTTGCCCTCCCCTCTACGCCCCTCCATTCCTCTTCCAACCCCTCTTGTCTGCTCTGATGCAAACTGATGGCCGACTCAGAGAGTAGCCCGAGACTCAGGCCAGGCCTAGACACTGATCAGAGTGCCCGCCTGTCTCTGCAGATGAGTTTTGGTTCTCTGACGGCTCCTTGGCGGACAGGTCCAAGTTCAGCGACCCGGGCCTCATGCCCCTCCCTGACACTGCCTCGGGCCTGGACTGGTCTCACCTGGTTGACGCAGCACGAGCCTTTGAAGGTAACCAGCCTGGCTGAAGCTGCTGGCACCTAGTGTAACCCCCTCCCCTCGGCTGCTGTGTGTGTGTGTGTGTGTGTGTGTGTGTGTGTGTGTGTGTGTGTGTGTGTGTGTGTGTCTGCAAGTGCTAGCTCGCTTGCATGTGCAGGTTTGTGTGTGCTTTGTGTCTGTGTTTCTTCTAAGGTGTTGTAGGAGGACTTGTGGAAATGCTTTTTTGCTTTTTGCACCTCCGCTCTGAGCCCCAGTATGATTCCTATCAAGCACCAAAGCTTGGAAAAATGAGCTGTCATTTGTCAGCACTGACACAGAGCCAATTTTCACACCATGAAGCCAGCAAGTGGCCACTCAGGGAGAGTTCTTACATTGCTGCCTTTTACCATGAAGCTCTTGGGTTGATAGTTGGGCTAATTTCAGCTCCTCTCTTGGCCTTTTGTCCATTGCAATCTGAATATTGTCTGGAAGATCAGAACAATGACAGACATCTCTGGGCCGAAGCAGCAGATTCTCTCTTTAGAAACAGAAAGATGGTTGATGAATTCCTCTTCTTTGTCGACCCTGGAACAAGTGATTTAGGGATCGGGTGCTCAGATATGTACCGTATGTCGTCTTTCTGGACAACATGAGCGATATGTTCCTGTCAAATCTAAAATCTGTCCTCTCACTCACTCTATTTCCGGTTAATTAGCACTAGCACGTCTCAGCCACTTCACGATCAGCATCATCACCTCTGCTCACGTTTTTCCTGCTTTAAGTCGTTTTTGCGACCACTCTCATGCCTCTCAGTGTATTTCCCATCCATCACAGAAACGCTTGCATGCCATGAGTTTTTCTTTTTTTTCACTTGAACTCCGTCTGACCTCGAGATCAGCGAACGGGCAAAGTGGCATGTGACCGTTCATTTGTCATAATTAATGAATCCACTGGAGTTTCTTCTTCGATATGTTTCCTGCTTCATAGCCCGCAGCATATCATTTAACAAGCGTGGAATCAGTGGAGATGATGCAGAGTCTGACTGGCAGCTAGAAGGCAGTTGTCACGGCAGCCTCGCTGGCCCAGAAAAGTGCTGTGTAAACTGGAGCCTTGTTGCTGAGCAGAAAGTTGCTCCAGGCTGCCATGTATGTTCAACCAGCTCTGTTTAGAGCCCGGCAGAAAGAGGTTGGCCGATATGTAAAGCATGTATAGCACCCATAACCTTGTCCATGTGGATCCTTAGGGCTCAAAAACACTCCTCCCCCACTTTTGAAAGCATGAGGAATTAAAAAAATGGGCATGAAAAGGCTTTTGGTTCAATCACTTAAAGCTCGCTTTATCAACTATTGTATTTGCTTTTTAATTTTCTCTCACAAGTAAGTACAGCTCAGTATGTTCACCCACATAGATTATCGTGTTTCCTCTTCTCTTTAGTGTAATCTGTTCAGCCGTTTGTCCAGTAAATCTGGACGCCAGGTCACGCAGAAAAATGACAAGCTGCCTTTCTGCAGCCCGTCGCTGCTTTCTGAGGAGTCTTTAATCTTTGTGCTGCAGCCGTAGCGTATGAGGAATATGTTCATTCATATGTAAATTAAAGCTTGGTCTCCCTTTCCTACCTCGTCTGAACAACAAACTCCAGGCCCGATCAGCTTTTGTCTTGGAGTGGATTAGCTTTCATTTGGGGGCTAAATTAATGGAAGGGTTTCCTTAATCTTTTCTCTGAATATGTTGATCCTCCTATCTTTAGTCTCAGACCAAAGGCTTGAGAGAGAGTGAGCGCTTCCTGAAGAAAAGAGCATTACGCCTCAAAACTGAGCAGTCCCCAAGCATAACATGCCAAGTTTGGGTTTTCCATGGGGCTTTGAGCGAGCTTAAGGGCCTGATATGGTAAAACAAGCATGACTGGTGGTGCCTTACAGCTCTCTGGGATCCAGCCCATTATGAGCCAAACAGCTGTCAGAGGAAGCTCAGAAGGGCGGGGGCACCGGAGCAACACCCAGAGGACTGACTTTATTTGTGATGGTCTAGAAACGCTCTGTTTCCCACCTTGTTCCTTGTTGTCTGCTTATAGATCTCTCAGTATGAGGACTGTTGCAGCAGCGCTTCAGCCAGAACCACTCATTCACACAAAGCATGAATGAATCGCCTCATCCTGTCAGGAATGTGTGCCAGTGTGTTGTTCTGCTCTATTTCAGTTTCATGTTTGACACCATGAAATGCGTTGCTGAGCACATTTCCTGCTTTTGATGTCAAGGGCAGATTATGACCTTATTACGTCACCTGTTCTGTCTCCAGACCAGCGCGTGGCGTCTTTCTGCACCATGACGGACATGCAGCGGGCGGAGGCTCTGCACATCTCCAGAGAGCTGACCAGACGGGTGGTGGAGGCAGAGGGAGCAGCACTGGAAGCAGAGTAAGCCTTAACACACAAGCATAAACGCTCCCGTAGGAAGTGAATAATGGGCTGTTTCGCTAAAGCCTGCCCCCAAACCATCACTGTCCAATCATAGCTTAGCAACCATAATGTAACCATGGTGTTTTCTTTATAACCTTTGCAGAACTCAAGAGTAAAAATGTAAGAGCTGGATTAAACACTCTGCATATTACAGGAAATATTCACACAAATCTGCATCAGGTAGTGTTACGTTTGCCAAACACATCTCTCTTTTTTTTTGTCATGGTCAAACAAAAGTCAACTGGCAACAGTTTTCAGGGCACTCAGTGTGTTTTAGCATTAGCATTAGCTCACACTACCCAGCTACATCAGCTGTCTTAATGCAGGGTTGAATGCTGGACATGACTGAAAGCTTGACCTGCTTACCTGCAATTGATGAATAACAACATGCTATCTTGTGGCCCACAGTGGCGCCCCCTCCACACTGACTGGCAAAGTGAACCAGTTGGAGGTGATCCTCAGGCAGCTGCAGCACGACCTCAGAAAGGTGAGTTCACATCTATCAAACACATTTCCTGACTCTGTTTTCGCCACCTTCTTAGCTCTCCTTTTCCACGTCAGCAAACAGTGCACGTCTGAGTCACACAGATCAGGAGAATAGACATTGAGTAATGGGTGCCCTGCGGCCTGTGTAATACAAACTCGTCCACTTAATTCAATATCCTGCTTCCTTCCCTCACTGTGTCCCGGCCCAACCTTTCCCCACCTCAACTAATGTGCTTAAAAATGGAGAGAGGAAGCACACTTTTTTTATCAGAACAGAGAAAAGGCTGCTTTGCCTTGTAAATGCCCCCCATTTACACAACGCTGATGACAGACGGATGTTTTTGAAATAGCGGGGCTTTTATCAGCCTCTTTTGTATGCATTTATTTTTGCCTCATGTCCTGCCATTGATTGTGTGTGTATGTACGTGTGTGTTTGTGTGTTCAGGAGAAAGAGGACAAGGCAATGTTGCAGGAGGAGGTGCAACACCTGAGACAGGACAACATGCGACTGCAGGAGGAGAGCCAGACGGCGGCGGCTCAGCTCAGGAAGTTCACAGAGTGGTTCTTTCACTCCATTGACAAGAAACCCTGAGAGAGTGAGATCTGTAGAAAGAGAGAAGAAGATGGCCTCCAGTCCTCCTGGTTAACTCCTACTTAAGACTCCCACAGACGATCAAATGATAAAACAGACCATTACCGGCCCCCAGAGAAATCAAGACTCTTTAAGAAGCCCCTGCTTAGGTAGTGCAGCCCTGCGTGGAGGGATTGGAACCCTGATCTGGACCTTAGTTTTGGGATTCTCTTCTGTCTGAAGTGCGGGGCTGTTTCTGACGTTAACGGTTCTGTATCCCAGCAAAAGAGCCTCTTGGGAAACCGTGGCTTCTCCTGCGCTGGAGAGGAATTGAGAACAGGAGGCCTGACCCGCATCCCTGGGATCTTCTTACAGTAGTGGAATGTAAAGCTCATTTGCCGTAGTCAACTTATAATCTACCTACGTATGTCACGTCAGTCCACTGTACTGTTTACTCAGCTGTACTGTATCGTACTGCGCACACTGTCACACAGCTGTTTCTGTGTTGGCCTTCACGGACACGAGGAGGAGGCGAGGAGGGGAGGAATGTACTGGACATGATGAAGTGGTACTTACTGTCTGCTTGCACCAAGAGGAGTCCTCATATGTGACGCTTTTGAAACATACAGTGGAGGGAAAAATGAATGTAGCTCAACTGAGACCCTCATTTTCTGGAATGGTTTCCAAAGTCCCAAAAGTTTCAAGGTTTGATGTTTTGGGCCTTTTTCTTTCTTTCAATGAATTCCACTTTTTCTTTCCCTCAGTGTTGTAATGTAGGGTCACATGGCAGTAATTTTGATGTTTTGAAGGTGCTTTCCTTACACCTGTTCGTCAGTAGTTTCCATTCACTGTCACCGTGTCCTAGCAATAATGACGTGGTAGTTGCGAAACTGTGTTTTAAGAAAAAAAGAAAAAAAAAGTCAGTTAGCACAAACGTGAAGAGTTCCTGTCGAGAAGCAGTTGTACTTGACATGTATTTATAAAACAGGAAGAGACTGTGCCTAAAACTCTTGGTTGTAAATGGATTGTTTCTCTTTGGTTTTAATTCTCTTTTATAAACACATGCCTTGTCTGTGGCTCACTGATATAAATGTGTGTGTGTGTGTGTGTGTGTGTGTGTGTGTGTGTGTGTGTGTGGGCGAGATTGTGTAGTTTATCAGCAAAATGTGTTCTTATGCAGTGGTTTCTAGAGCATTAGAGCAAGCGCCAGTGAACCACACTTACAATGCCAAATGTGTTTATTTCTGTACATATTTGCCACAGAAGTGTCTTGTATTTAACACTATTATTTAAGCTTATTTAACCTAAAGTTGTTTATTTTATTAAGTTTTTTTTTTCTGCACTAAGGAGAGATAAAGCTCTGTGTATGTTGTAAAGTGTGTAGCTTGCCAGGGCAAAAACCTATATATTTAAATATATAAATGATGATTTTGGAGATTCCAACATTTGGATGCTGCTAGATTACAGTTTGCTGGTTTGTATGCTTTTAAAAATGTCTCTCTCCGTAAACTGTCTCATCCTGGTGAGACACTGGTTGCTTTTTATTTTGGTTTTGTTTGTTTTTTTAATAAATGTAGTTGTAAAAATAGGTGATTTTTGTGTTTTTAATGTTTCTGTTTCTAGCATTCACCGTTCAGTTTTGTCTTTAAGAATTTTTGGGGGGAAATATGAAAAAAACTTTTTTCTTTTTTCTTTTTTTTTTTTTTTTTTTTTTTTTTTTTACAAATTAGACAAGATATCACGTTTATCAGTGACATTGAAAGATACTGTTGGCATAGCACAGAGCCAGACTGTTTCCCTGGTCCCAGTTTTCATGCTGTGCTAATTATCTGCTCTCCCTTTACTTCCCATGCAGACATGACAGAAGTATCAAATCTATCATCTAAACTTCAATAAGAAAGCAAATAAGCACATTTCTCATGTCAAACTCATGTACATGCCTGTGCATGTAAATACCTTTGTCCTGTCACCTCACTGGCTATGAAGTGATCCTTAGCTCACATATTTTAATATAAGAGATCCACATTCCTCATCCAAAAATGCTTTTATTTAGTCAAATATAGTGGGAGTCTTCCAAAGTTACTTTCCCTTCACCAAAGCTCAGCCAGAGACACTGTCCAGGAGACTCAAAGTCTTTCACTAAACATGTTCTGATCTGCACATTTCAAGTACAAGTTATATTTTTGACAGAAAGTCCTTGAGATTTGTACCCCTTCAAATAGATTATATATGTAATACATGCACAGATGTATTGAAGTGAAAGCTGTCAGAGAAGAGCTCTGAGTTTGTGCACCCATGGTAGGAATGATATGGAAAAAGATGCGTGTTTGTCCTCTTCTGACATCTCATAATGTTCTCCAGGCTTACACTAAACACAAAGAGCTAATGTTGGACAGTGCATTAGTTGAGCTCCAGCATCTTTTTTTCATCCTCTGTTTTGTAAACAGCAGGTGTGCTAAGACTTTCGAATGGAAACATGAAACCATAATGTGTTTGTGACTTGATTCCCTGTGAGTTGGTGTGCTTTAAATAAATGACAGATGTTGCTCTCACCGCAGGGACGACAAAGGACTCGCTGAATAATTAATCATAAGCCTTTTTGGGTGCAGAGAGAAAAACAATTAAATTTGTTTGCTACTTGCTGCGTAAACCTGCAGCCCAGCTGCTGGAGTGTGGTCCAATCTATCACATCCTCCCGGGGCTGCTGGGTGAGCAGGTGCATTGAACTGAAGGCAGAGCTGGTTTGGCTATGTCTTTTCCTAGATATATTTTGATCATCTTCAACACAGCCAGTTGCAGTTCACTTTTTTTCAATTACTTTTGCAACTTCTCTGTGTCCGAAGATTCAATAAAGCCTTCACCCGAGCCTAATCACTTAATAAATTAACCTGCAGACAGCTCGTTCTGACCTCTCTCCATCAGGCTGCTCCACACCAGAGCTGCCTATAAAAATGCCTAGATGTCCGTTTTTTTGTGTGAAGGAGCACTGGGTTTGCTGTGAGATGGGGTAGATAATCTACATGTGTGCGTGCAGTGCCAGGGCAGCAGATGGGAGCTCACACTGGCACAAGGCAAAAGTGTTTCAGATGGAGGAGGATTCTAGGGTGCGATCAGGAGCTCGTCCAGTGACTGAAGAGAGGTACCAAAACTGGAGAAAGATCTAAGGACAGAGGCTGGTTCAGCAGCAGTGAAAATAAAAGACAAGCTGCAGCGACTAAATATGACAATGACACGCTGGGATTTTATCAGCCTTATGAAATATGCTGACAAGCAGGAAGGCTCGACCAAATCCAATAGGTTGAAAATCTAACCAGATGGGAGAGTTAACTGTCACGCAAACCCTATTGATTTCTTAAATTTAACTGTGTCAGCAGTTAAAGGAATGAGAGTTAGCTCGGCTCAGCAGCAACGGTCATCCGTCTACAAATCCTGCACAGATTTGGTGCTCATCACATATAATAGCATGTGACTGGGACACAGTTGTCCTGCTTCCACAGTCCCACAGCAGATGCTCCCCTGCTGTGAGTGCCACCCAAGTCAGGATCACGTTACCCTGAACAGGGTTGAGTTTGCCCAAAGTGCAGCTGGCATGGCGCAGTGTGTTTGGGGGGGGGATCTGCCTTAGGTTAGGTTACTGCTTACAAAATATCAAATGTCAGCATCAGTTTCTCTAAAACATTGGGTTTGATTTTGTGTCTGGATTAACTTTACAAGCAATGCTGCAGAGAATTATTCATAAAAATCTGAAATTCAACCGACACATTATTGAGAATGGCTGTTGTGTGTAATCCTTGGTTCAAGATCCTGATACGATCTTTTCTACTTCGACCAGAAAGTTGGATGCATGAATGGTCAGCTACTGAGCACTGACAATGATGGAAAAAGGACAATTGAACAGATTTGCCTTTGGCTTGTCAGAAAATCTCAATTGTGTTGTGTGCCTGTGAGGCATAACAGCAGGATTAGCTTTCTCACCTGGTCTGTTTATTATTATCTGTGCCGCTCATCTCTCCTCTGCAGGCACTTTTGAAATTCCCTCTCACTCACTGGGGAGCTGCATTTCTCACACACAACACAAAAGAAAGGAAAAGGAGAAAAGGGAAGATCCTCTGAACCAGCAAGCAGTCATCTCTCCCCCATCTGCCTCCAGGTCCCAGCAGGCCGTCACTATCTGTCAGTCAAGTCACAGGTGACCACCATCTTAGCTCTACTCAGTGAAGGGCGACATTTCATAAGCCACTTGCCTGCTTGCCTGTCTGTCTGCTTGGCCTCGATAGAAATCAGAAAGGGTAAAATCCAGAAAAGGTCATTGCTGGCAGGAAATCTCACACATCCAGCGGAGACAAAACCTGAGCCGACCTCTCGTGTTGTTGGTGTGTGGGAATAAAAGGAGGGCTCATGTCTTGTATTCTCAGTGTGTTGTCTCACTGCCAAATTAGATAAAGAAGACAGGAACGTAGATAAGACAGGGCCGTTGAATTATCTTCATTTGCTGAGATGTCCTTGTCTGTTGTCCTTTTCAGCCTTCGAGCAATGCCAGTCTGCTATCGATTCTCAATCAGCTTCCAGTGCAAACAGTCATGGCTGGGAGGAGGCATTCAAGACAGTTTGTGTAGAAGGTGTTCACACCCGCATCTCTATGCTGACTTCTCCCTTTATTTTATTGAAGGCATTGATTATGCAAAGTTGCATTGGTCTGGGCTGGCCTGTGTGGCTGAGTAGAGGGGTTGCTTTAGAGGGTCATGGGAATATTGATGTCTGGAGGGTGAATGGTGAGTGTGAAAGTGGGGGTGGATTGTAGCGAACAACAACAAACAACCCCCACCGACCCATCATCAGCAGTGAAAGCTTAACTGGGAAGGAAATTGATCCTCTGCAAGAGAGAGAGGAGATAAGAGACACTGGAAGGTCAAACGCAAACTGAGTTTGAGTGTCTCTCGTGGGCACAGTGAGCTCAGGAAATACCTTCAACCTGGCGCTGTGTCCACGTGTAAGAAGTAAGAATGGACTGATCTTTATGTTTGGGACTCATGACACCAGCGTTGTTTATAATTTTCTGTCTGTAGCCAGGAGGCGCAGTCACGTCTTTCCCAATGTGTACATCAAAATGTAGGATGCTCCAGCCTATTCAGTTTTCAATCTTCTGTCCCTGCAGGTCGATGCACACAGTTTTTTCTTTTTCTCACGGTTGTTATATATCTAAAAGAGCAGATGTCTGTTTTGAACTGTGGAGCAGATGTGAGAATGTAATAAAATGATTTATCAGGAGGTCACTTCCTCACAGTAAATCTAAAGTCTCTTTTTCCATACGTTAAATAATTTTGTATGACCTCACATGATTTAAGAGGAGAGTCTGCCAATGCCATGCAATGTCTGTGTGAGGCTGTACTTTGACAAATGCTAACATGCTAATATTTAGCAGGCACTCACTCTGCTGATCTGGGCGTTAAGACGCTGGATAACAGAAAACTTGAATGTGCTGGTGACCGGAAGTCACTAGTTCCCATCCTCCAGAGCGACAGAGATAGCAGATAGTGTAGCAGATAATAGGCTGTGTTCAATATCTGAAATTCAGTATCAGTATTTCTGTCAGACATCTTCTTATCCTACCTGAGGGATTTCAGTCTCACATTCTCAGGGATGAATATCTGCTGCTTCACATTCCAGATGGTGACATTTATATCTTTATTCAGCATAGCAACAGAAATAATAAACGCTAATCTATGAACCTTAATAAAACATAAAAAACAGAAGATTTTGATTTGTGATTTCAATTAGCCCGCTTGACAGCAGGACTTTATGTTCACCAGGAGCAATGAAGCAAACACTGAATATTGGTATTTTGCTGAATAGTTCATTAACCGGTTCAATAAGTACAAATTAATGTTCACATCTTCCTGCGCTGATGACAGCTCAGCGTTTATGATGTGGGAGCAAAGCTCCACCATTACACCTTATTGTGATGATGGATCAGTTTGGCACAGATTAAAATAACTTGAGGTCATAGACTTTTCACATGACTCCCATTTGCATCAACAAGTTTTGCAATTGCACTGTTTATAACTTCAATATCTTTAACTGCACAAGTAGTACATTAACCTTAATACTAAAATAATGAGACAATATTTCATATCTGATTTAAAGCAAAGTATAGCACAACGAGATAAAGACATGAGCTCAGCACATGTGGACATGATGTTAAGGTTGACCTCTGTCTCCTCCCATTATTTTGGATCGATTGTTTACACAATCAATAATGAACAACATGATAAGGTTAAATATATTTGCATAAAACAGCCATCTGGAGATAAACAACCTTTAATCACATAAACTCACACCGCTCCAATCCTCAGACGTGCCGTTATGTGTTATTTACTCACTTACTTATTTGTCTCTGTTCCCCGGAGCAACATAACATTTTGACAAGTGCTCACTAGGCTGCCTGCGTTATTTATGTGTGCAATAAGAAAAGTGCAAAGCTCTGGTGATCTATACGACAAAGACGAGCAAGTCAGCTTTCAGAGGGAAAAGAGGGTCTCTGCTCTCCATCAGTGCTACTGTACGTCCATTTAACACGCCACCCTCCTCCTCCCAGCTCCTCTGTGGATTTTCTTCCTCCCTTGGAAGTCACGTGAATAATGTGTCTGCTATATCTGTACATAATTGGTATGGCATTTTTGCCTTTTTTTAACACTTAAAGGGGAAGTGCTGTTTTTTACAAATTGCAAACACTCCTGTTATCGTCAGAAATACTCCAAATGACTCCAAAGTGATATGGGTGAGTAAATGGCAGCATTTTATCCCAGAAATAAGGTCCAATGTGTAAAAAACAGAACTTCCCCTTTAAGTTCAAATACTTAATGTGCATTTTGAAAAATTAAACACATGATTATTCAGTTTATGGGAGTTTTTAACTTTGCCAATTGCTTTGGGTTTATGATGGTATACCTGCAAAATAAATGACTTCAGCTGAAACTGAAACTTCAGCTGTTCTTTGTAGAGAATTTAGTTTAGTTAATTTATTACAACTTTCCACCTCATCACAGGTCTTATTATAATGAGGAATATGTCAAACATTTGGTGAATGTTTGATGCATTAATACTGTATATCATTGACATTTCATGTTGGTTGATATTCTGTGTAAATACAGTATGTATAGGTACAGAGAAGGGTTGAGGATGGAGACAAGGGCTTTTTGTTCCTGTTTTTCTCCTCAAGCTCAGCTAATCAACAAAGCTGAACCAAACTGCCTCCCGTCCACTGCACAGCATCCAGCCCGCTTGTTCTGCAGCTGAATGTGATGCGATCTCCAGCCGAGAGCCGACACACACTGTGAGTTTAGTGGCACCTGCTTTACCCCAGCTTGCGGTTACTGTAATTGTGCCCTTTCTCGCGCAGTCTCTAATCATCAACCTCTATCTGCACACCATGTGACAATGCAAATGGGCCGGGGAGAAGGCATTAAGTGCAAGCCTTGTGGCAGCCTGTGTGTCTGCAAGCAGCTGGAGGAGCTCTAACCACAACATCTGTGAGGAGCGAGGTCAGGTTTCTATCACACCACCCACAATGCATGTTGTTAGAGTCATGGATGGTCAGAGGTTGAATTATAACAGGCCAGGTGGTCAATGAGCCAAGATTATAGGACTAATATGTTCCTCCTAATCTGGACCTGTTGTTGCATATGTCTCCTAAAATTACTGAGTATACTTCTAAGTTTGCATGTTTGATGTGTTTTGCTGAATGTTTGAGTTACCTGGGCTGACAGCCAAAAGTGTGTGTGTGTGTGTGTGTGTGTGTGTGTGTACAACTTATCACAGTGTGTGCCATCGCCCATCCCAGACAGGTTTAACCCCTTATTCCAGTGATGTAAAACATTAGCTTTAATAGACCAGAAATGCAGCAAAATGTGTTTACAGTTCAAACCACAACTCACTCATCTGCTCTCTACCAAGCTAGTCCAGCAGGCTACTAGTGGAACTACTCCAGCAGACGCTAATCCACTGATGAATGAAGGAACAGTCAAAGCTTTGTGATGTTGTTGAAAAGCCATTGTAGGAATCTGCTGAGGTCAAGTGGATTTATCCACAAATGCATGATTTGAACATGACAGGCTGCTGAATGATATCCATACTTATGCAGCTTTGCACACATTTAAGTTCACGTCAATGTTGTAAACACCTGAACAATGAGCAACATAATACAGAAGATTTCCTTTCAAAGACTACTGTACCTTAGGTGGTACTGGATATGTTAGATTGGAAGGTGTTTCAGTGTTTTCCTCATCCAGTTTGAAGTGGAACATGAACACATTCAAGTGAGTAAGAACGTGAATCAAAGCAAGAAGAAAACAAAAGGTGACAGATCTTTCCATACCACTCTAGTATCACTCTGAGGCAAGCATTATAAAGGGATGAAGCCACACTTAAAGTCTGGTTGTTGATGGGAACAAACATCTTTCCTGCTCCTCCTACAGTTCACACCAAACACACAACACAGGATCTAATGAACCACCATCTGGCACCACAGCAGACCTGGGAGTCTGGCCCCACGGGCAGCTCTCACAAACAAAGTCCCAAGTGGCTTCATCACCAAAATACAAATTCAAAATGACAACGTGGATTAGGCTAAATATTATCAGCCAGCACAGGTCAAATAACTTCTTACAGTATTGTTATGATAAGAAATGATTATTTGTCTGGGAGCTGAAACATCAGCCATGTTTGTTAGCTGAAAAGCAGACATGTTTCGAATCAAGAGCTCATGTTTGTCCACGTGTCAGCATTGTGTTAACATATTTATGGCACAAAACTCATTTATTGCGCTCGGCTGTGTGAAAAAAAAGGCAGGTAATGTTAGTGCATGCTAGTGCTGTCATAAAAGAGCCAAAATGAATTTCTCTGTGTGAATAAAAGCAAAACGATGACAGATCACGATGCGGGCGGCTGAAGGTTTGCACACACAATAGGTCTAATTCAGCATACAAAGGCAGCACATTGTGTGGAGGAGATGTGAGCGATAGCAGAAATGAATAGCAATTGAAAGGTGTGAATGGCATCTCTCATTAAAAGCAAACACACAGGCAAATAATCTTCTGATCCACGCTGTTCTTGCTTGTTTTAGTTGGACTTTTACACTGCTTCCATGTGTGACAGAGAGAGCTGTCAGCTGCTGAATTACTGCAGAGGGAGTTTTTTTGTCACAGCAGAGAGAAAAGGTCTCTTTTTGTCTACCTACCCTGCTGCCAGGGTGCAAACGAACTCTCTCCTCCAGTATGGGGTTTGTTGTCACCTTCGAGGCTCTGCCGATGCTGGGTTTCCAAGGCGACGGAGGCGTGAAATGCAGCTGGTGGTCAGGCTGTACAGTACGAGTTGCCGTTCTGTCTCATTTCTTTGTCTTCTGTCCATTCAGAGAGCCATGTCTGACTAGCAGCACCATACAAATCAATACAGCATGGCACACACATGCATAGCATAAATTCCTACAAACTGCAGCACAGCCCCCAGAGCTCCCCAGGCTTTTTTTTGAGTTTTTCCAAAGTGGAGATGGGAAGGCGAAAGGTCGACAGCAACAGGGATCAAAAACTTTGGTGCAACCATTCAGAATTCAAGCTTAAGGCTTGCTAGCTGACACTCAGAGCATGAATATACAGTAGCAGCAAACTGCTATTTGTAAATTCATGTATGTAAAGCTGTAGAAGAGTACCTGAACAGAGAATGAAGTTTCTCTCCCTCTGTGTGTATTATAATCAGAGCCTCTTTGTGCTTTATTGCTACAGCCATACATACTGTATGTTAGTGCATGTTAGTGCATATGTGGTGCCCCACTGGCTCATGATGACGCCGTACTGACTTTACTGTATGGTGTTGTTGCAGAGGCGTCAAACCCACCCTCCTGTTCTCCCAGGTCACTGTTAGCTCTGTCAACTTCCATCCATTTTCTACCGCTTATCCTCATCGGGTCGCAGGGGGGCTGGAGTCTATCCCAGCTGGTTTAAGGTGAAAGGCAGGGTACACCCTGGACAAGTCTCCAGTTCATCACAGGACACATAGAGACAGACAACCACTCACACTCACATTCACACCTACGGTCAATTTAAATTAGCCAATTAACCTAATCCCCATGCATGTTTTTGGATGGTGGGAGGAAGCCGGAGTACCCGGAGAGAACCCACACAGACACGGGGAGAACATGCAAACTCCACACAGAAATCCCCGGGGCGGGAATTGAACCCAATACCTTCTTGCTGTGAGACGACAGTGCTAACCACTACACCACCGCGCCGCTCCCTCTGTCAACATTATTGGTGTTATTTTTCACTGTTAGCTTTGAGCTGTAGGCTCAATCATCTCCATATGAGCATGAGAGGTAATAGTCTCAATGTCTGACTGTCTGTCTTCATTTTTATATCAGATAAATATAGAAAACCTGTTTGACAACTAAAACCAACTGTGAAACCAAGAGCACAGAAGTCTCTTTCCGCTGACTCTCTGGTGCCTGGGTGTGTGCGACTGGTTTCCTTTGCAAACCTCAGCAGCTACACTAATGAACTGCTTATTGTCATTGTGTAAGAGCCTGCTGCTGATTAAATGTGGTCATGGTTACATGAGCTGTCTTGACTTCTTGGTCTTTGCCAGCTGCTTTTCACTGAGTCCTTCCACACAGACCTATTAACAAATTCTTCTGAGGGCTTAACGTCACTTCTGAGCAGTGGGTGTGGACAAAATTGCTCATATTTGGGCATTTTTCCAAATACTTTGGTAAAATACCACTGTGTAAACTAGAGCTTTGCCAGGATAATCCTGATTTAATTTTAGGTGGCTGATTATCATTATATCTTGCTATCTATTTGCTGAAGGTTTCTCATGGGGGCTTTCTTACACTTTAAGCGTGGTGAAGGTAAGAGAATTAGCCTGCATTACTGTGTAACTGATCTGATTTCAACTAGGAAACTCTTTCTCTCAAACCTCTCAGATCCAGGCACAGGAGAAATCTGAGAGCAGTGTGGTCATTGCTTTATTACCTCCGCCATGGAGATTATGTTTTCACCAGGGTTTGTTTATTTGTTTATTTTTTTATTTGTTGGTTTGCAAAATAACTGAAAAAGTTATGGATGGATTTTGACGAAATTTTCAAGATTGGTCAGAAGAGACCTAACTTAAAACTGATTAATTTTTGGTGTGATTGGATACAATTCAGGGTCATCAAGGTCAAACGAAAGGTCACGCCACAGTAATGTATATGTTTGGGGAGAGCCCAAAAGCACGACTCGAGGGACAGGTACTGGGTGCAACCAAAAGGATCTTTATTTAGAGCACAGGGAGGATTGAGAGCACGGTGTTCCAGCAGGGGAGTGGAGAGTCGTCTCCACCAGCCCGGTGACGAGGCCCTGCTTTGACTACTTTCAATTACAAAAAGGAGAGAAATCAAAACCACTCTTCAAAGTGGAGAGGGAAAAACAGATTAACCAATTACATGATGAAAATAAAGAATCTACTGTAACTTAAAAGGCTACAAAAAATTAAGTACAAGTAAAATATATAATGAGGGAAGGAGAAACTAGGGGGAACAAACTAAAGATGCTAATGTCAGGCACACTAGGATAGGCTACTACAAAAGAACAATACAGAACTCTAACTCTACACTAGAGGGAACAGGCTAAACTACTGGCTTCCACCCGCACAGAGGATCTACCAGGGGAAACTAACTACCAGGGTCTACTCACACTGAGGGTCTACTGGGAAAGGAACAGACAAACTAGAAACCAAAAATGGCCACTATGGCTACAAAACTTACAACAAAAAACACAAATGACAAGACTATACACGAGGTAAGGGGACACAGGTGGACACAATTAGGGCGGGTTTCACAATCATAGATGCGGGAAAACACAGGGGCAGGAAGCAAAGAGATCTGAAATGAAAGAGAGACAGGGTTACTTTAGAAATAAAACAGGAAGAGATAAGACAACATGTAGCCACAAAACAAAAATGGTGAAATTAACCAAGCCAGACAAACCAGTATGGGAGATTTCACATATTTCTGAACGCTCCAGGGTGTACAATTTTCAGCCAATCGTCACCTAATTTGGTATCTAAACTAATATAGGAATCTAGAAGTCACCGATTCAGTTTGGTAAGGATTAGTAAAAGGTCAAGCTCACCAAGATCAAAAATGCATTTCTAACCATAACTTCATGTAGAAAGGAGCTAGAGCAATGCAACTGGTCTCAAAATATCCCGAAAAGAATTCTCAAATTGTACTTGCAAAGTTTTACAGGTATTTTGGTCTTTTTTAAAATTCAAATTCAAATGTGACAAAATATGAAACAGAGAAAAAATAAATAAAAAGTACATGATATTGTGAATACAATGTTAAATGTGGGTTTCAAGGTGTGTCAAAGCAGCGCTACGCTGTAAAACACTCCCGGTGTAAACTGATGTTGCAAGCAATATGTCCATAATACGCACAAGAAACGCTGTGCTGCAGTAACACGAGCAGTGTAAATTGGGCTTGCAGGAGTATACGCTCTCTCAGAATGCTGCCTTGGCCGAGGTCTGCACTTTCTGAGTGCTTTTCTCGTTCTACCCTCACACTAATGACAAGTTGGATTTATGAGATTGGCATGATGAAAGATGTCAGAATGTGGAGATAATTTATATAAAACTAAATAGGATGTCATGACTCATTAATATCTTGCTCTAGTAAAAAACATTTTCAAGAATAGTTTTGGAAAATATTTGTGCATTATTTTAATGATTATATTGTTAATATTCGTTTGTTTTCTTGCAAAGGTTTGGATGAGAAGACTGTCTTCATCGTTTAACTGTCAGTAAGAAAGTGAAGACTTGTATTTCTCAAAGCTAGTCCTTTACATGACAATACAGTGCTGACAGGTGTATGAAGATCCACTGAGAGATGCTTTGTAATCATTCTCTCTCTAAGGAGTCGACAGTAGTTAAAGTGATCTAATGATTTCAGGAATAGTGGGAAGGAGGCCATTAAAAGGGTCCACCCATCACTAACTATATTTTAAATTCCTGTAGAGAAAGGGTAACTCAGGAAGACAGTTAGAGAGAGCTGTCAGTGTTCACCACTGTCATGTTATGATGTGGCATCACAGCACTTCTCCTCTACAGCTGAAATCTACAAAAAGCCTGACAGAGACAGCAGAGCAAAGTGGGAGGCAGCAGAAGTCCACTCAAGGACACTGGATGGAAAGAAACGTTCGTAGTTTTAGTTTTAGGTGGATGACTTTGCTCTCTGTGTCTCCTGGTTATTTCTTTCTCTCTTTGTCTTTCTCTCCCCTGGCGTCTCACTCTGCCAGAGGCAAGACAGAAATCAGCTGATGTCTGCACAAACACAATGACCCTCAGGTCAGGTGTGTGTTCTTGAACCGGCAAAGAAAGACAAAACAGGGAGAAAAGAATAATGGGGAGAACGGAAAGAGGATGAGTTGTTTTGAGAATTGTAGAAAACACTCAGTGTATAGCATTTCTGCTCTGTTATTCCTAGATGGCAGATATTTTTATGAATAAGAAGGTCATTAAATACTAATAAAGGTCACAGGAAACTGATTGATGAGGACTAGATAAAATAATCATATCATTTATGTATCATATCAAAAAAGTTGTCCTGTTGTGTAAACTTTTGTCTCTAGTTTTTCCTCTTTGTCAGTTGAGTTTTGGTTCGTTGACACACATGGCAGAGGAGGCCCACAGGAGGAGTGCACTCACCTTTGTGTCACATCATATTTAGGTCAGAAGGGTTTAGGCAGGTGAATCAGCACAGGTCGCTAACCGTAAACAGATGGATAAATCTCTGGATTTATCTAGCAGCGTGAGTCATGGACCACTGTGACTTTATACTTGCAGAAAGGGAACGTCTTGTTTAGTGAGGCCATGATATGCTGTGTTGCACTTCTAACTGTTAAAACTAAAAAAGAACATGTTGCATTTGTTAAGGAGATCATAGACTGTACTAGAAAGTCAAAGTACCTATCAGAAACATTTTCCCTAGTGTGGTTTCTGTCATTTTAGGTAGTTCGTATCACACTGGTGATGTGTTATCTGATGCTATGAAAAATGAGATAATGTCATAACTGACAGCTGCAGGAGATTTAACTTTAACTTTCCATAAGTTTCCATGAGTACCAGAGCATCTGTCATTTTGAGCTCTAGAACTCTCTGCCATCATCAGTCAGACCAGACACTGACCTCCCCACCTTCACAACACTTATAGAAACTCACATTTCAAAAAAAATCCATTTTAATACATGATTTTTACTTGCTTTTATAGCTGTCTGCTTTAACCAATGGATTCTGTAAAGCGTCTTTGAGCTTTTAGAAAAATGCTTCATAAATAAAATGCATTTTATTATTATAAATACAAATATAGTGGTAATAAGGTTGTTGTATTTCCCAGGCCAAGCATCATAACAGCTAGGTGGCTCAGGTTAGCACGCTGCATCGACATCACAGCTATAGAACACACTACAAGTCACTTCACAAGCTCAGAATGGCAGCTTTATTATTGTAGACATTTTGACTTAACTTTTGTACAGTGTACTTCATCCATCTAGTATAAAGATTAAAAACAGTTTGGGGACATAATTTAATGAAACCTAATTTAGGAGGGAGGAAGTCATCCACTAAATGACCCATGAGGTCAAGGGTCATGGTTGCATCAACAAGTTTGGGAGCTTGCATTAGCAGCTAGCGATGTGTAGTTTATAGATACAGGGAAGTGGTTTAAAGTAAAAGTAATTGCGAGGTTTGCGTGTCAGGAGTGACTGCCAGAAGAGCACAACTCCAGCCTCCAGGTTTGGAAGTGACAATGTTTGTATGTAGCTATAAACTAACATACCTGTGTTTGTCAGTGTCCTTTCCCAACCTCACCTTTTGGTCCTTCCTTTCTGGTTCTTTTTCCCAAAAGAATGGGTGTCTGCTGGTGTCAGCTCCTTGTCCACCATCCAAGCAGCAGGATTCAACTGGCGGGGGGAAGAAGGTGTCAAAGGTCCACAAGTGATCTTTTGTGTCTCCTGGTCCTATGCTTCACTCCGTGCAGACGATTCTTTGCCTTGCCTGTTTTTACCTCCAGCGCTGTTTTTGCTGGAATCACGTCCAAAGATTTTTTTTGCCTGCAGGACATTTCCCTCCACTTTTCTCCCCTCCATTCCCCTGATAGATAGATAGATAGATAGATAGATAGATAGATAGATAGATAGATGGATGTTATATATATTGTTATTAGAATAACATGTCAGTTGTGCTACAAGTCCATCCAGCACCCTGACATGAACCTTAATTTGTTGAGTCTACAGATGAGATGTGAAACTGCCTGAAAACACAGTTTGAGTGGCAGATCAATGTGTCTGAAGGCTTTGCATACACCACAATACTGCACAGTACTTTGTAATACTGTGCAAAAGTTGAGTATGATACAGTTGTTGTTTTTTGCCTGCTCTGCTTGCTCTCTACAAACTTATAGGCCTTTGGGGTCATTGTCTTCTTTGCTGGAAGTGCAAACAGTGGAGGAAGTGTATGGTACACATAGTAGCAGTAGAAGTGTGGGCAGAGGATGGAGGTTCTATGCTGAGGGACAGGCTACATTGAAATAGAGGGATGTTCTTTTCATGGATCTGAACACTGCCTTTTATGCCTCACTACATAAAGGTCACACTGCTTCCTGCTTTGGTGCTGAATGCTGGCAGTGGACATAAAACTCAGTGAGTGGAATCAGTGAAAGTGAACACAGTGAACACAGCATTAACATATCACCTCCTTTTAAGTGGTTATGTTGATCTTATAAGCAAACAGTTGCTCATTACATTTCAAGTTTCATTAGTTTGAAGTCATGTTTCTGAAAAGCAGGCTCCTTTAACTCTGTTCTTGGTTTCCACCAACTCCTGAGTGAAATATCTGGCTCTTTAGCTGCTAAATGCTCCACTGTGTTCACCAGAGAGTTGCTAACTGTGTCTGTTTGTTATTTGGTGCTGAGCAGGTAGTGGGTTTTAACAGCTTTTTAGCTGAAAACAGCTGCCTGCTGTGTCGGGAAACAACACAATGAGAGCGTACAGTGAACCAAAACAGTAAAGTTGTGGGCCAGACAGCTAAATTATGAGCTGAAACTCAGTTCAAACCAAGGGGAGCTGCAGAGGCAAATGGTAATTTTCTGTAGATTCATCATTACTACGAGAGTTCATACTGTCATTTGATACACTGATTATTGCTGCTTTAAGAATGCTGCACAGCCTGCAAAGTCATTTGTAATCGTGAGATACATGCTATTTATCTTGACTGTTGTTCATTCAAATATCCATCCATCCATCCTTTTTCTGCCGCTTATCCTCACATAGGGTCATGGGGGTCTTATGGTGAAAGGCAGGGTACACCCTGGACAAGTCTCCAGTTCATCACAGGACACATAGAGACAGACAACCACTCACACTCACATTCACACCTATGGTCAATTTAAAGTAGCCAATTAACCTAATCCCCATGCATGTTTTTGGATGGTGGGAGGAACCCAGAGAGAACCCACACAGACACGGGGAGAACATGCAAACTCCACACAGAAAGGCCCTGGGCCGGGAATGGAACCCCATACCTTCTTGCTGTGAGACAACAGTGCTAACCACTACACCACCGAGCCACACTCATTGAAATATTTACTTTCATTTTTAATAGTCAGTGTTTTAAACATATTTCTAGATCAAATACATCCTCAGGCACTGAAAAAAGGCATCTCCAGCACAGCTGGATTTGTTTGGATCTGTGTTTGAACCCAGTCGTAACACGCCGGTCCAGATGTCCTCTGCTGCAGAGTTAAAGGTTACAGGACATCTCACCTATGCATGACATCACTTCAGACATTCCCAACAGTCTTGTCGCTCTGTATATTTCAAATAGTGCCATTTCACGCCATGAGGAACGAGATGCTCAACAAAGAGTGTGTGCATGCTTTTTGGTGGGCAGTGACATCAAAAAGCACATTTCCCCTCAGGCTTGTTTGGGAATGGTCACCGGTCAATGGTTACATAATGAGCACAGGGCTGATGGGAGTTTTAGGCAACCTCTAATTATTGGATTCCTCATGGGATTTTTGTCTTTTCTGTTTTTCTAGCAAGTTTCAAATAGCTCTTGCTTGGTAGCATATCTCCACACAGAGGTGAATGTGTGTTTCATCAGTTTTGATTGATATTTTCATCTACTGATGGGATAGTTTCTTTATCAAATGTGCAACTGACTGAAATGTGGTGGAAAAGTATTGTAAAGAACTTTCTGAAGGTTGACTGAGAAAGTGTGTGAAAAATCAGGTCCCACAGTTTTATAGCTAAAAGTGCATCAGTCAGTTCTAACCCATGTGTGCCACTGTTATTTGTCTGTTTTAACCATGTGTCCCTCAGCTGGATGACTAAGAGGCTTCACTGTGCTGTGTTCAGAAAGACAAAGAGGGAATGTGTCGATAGTTGGGTCAGCTGTGAGCCACTGTGCCGAATCAAAGGTCTGGGTTTGATTTCAAGGTCCCACCAAACAATTAACACATGACAAATGTGTCTGACCACCGCACACGACCCAGGGAACACATGAAAGTGTCGTCCATCACGTGGCATACTTGAGCATTTGGAGGTGAGGCGATGAAACAGTAAAAAGAACAGTTTCAACTATGGTCACTGCTGTGATTTGAGCTAAATGTGGTGCTGTGGGCATGGAGGTGGAGCAGATTTTTATTATTATGAATTCATTATTTAAGAATTAATTGGAACCAAAAGCTCTTTTGGTGTTAAATCTCAGTAAACATGCTGTGTTTCAGCAAAACAGGTTTTAGATTCAAGCTACACTTTTTAGTTGAGTCTTGACTCAGTTTCTCTTTTTAAATGAAACACTTGTTGTTCGCAGGCGTTTGGTTGTTCCTTTTTGAGCGATGCACTTCTGACTCCTGCTCAAAATGTTCTTACAGGAAATTGTTTTGGACAAAAGTATCTGCAAAACAAATGTAATGTAACATTGATGTTCTAAAAACATATAATCAACCTCAGAGGACATTTCTAGCCACTGTCACAGTTTATATGGTACTATCATTCAGCTCACTCAGAACTCTGTATTGTCCTGCTGCTGGTGGTTGTAAACAACAACAAATTGTAAAATATTTGTTGTCTATAATTATTAACCTGTTTATTTCTCTTTGTATGTCAGTTGTTATCTAAATGTCTTTCTGTTGTCAGATATCAGTGAACTGATTCTGCACAGAGCAGATGAAAATCATTAGTGGCATTTACAACACAGGATATGATCAACGAACAGAAAACAAATCCACAAGATCCATCGTACGGCTTTATTGTTTCAGCACCTGGTCATCAAAGACCCTCTTTTAGAGCCATCTGTCCTTTTGTGTGAGTTTGTAAAATGGTGTGCATGGGTTTTATCATTGTCATCAGTTACTAGGTTATGTCTTCTTGGTTTATAACTTCTCTTCATCTTTTCAAACAAGAGACAAGTAACTGATAGATCGCTTCCCTCAAACAACCGTCTCCTGATCTATCTTTAAAGAGGTTTAAAAAACACAGGAAATGTTCTGCTAAGGTGGAAGGGAACACAAAGCAGACACAGTGATTTCACATCAGGATGACTGCTGTCCACCGGCACAAAGACGACAGGTATAATCAGACTGTCACTCAGTCGGAGCGAGGGCGAATGCATTTCTCAGTCACATTAAATGAAAGCAGCAGGTCATAGACTCATGTATGCTTGTAGGTCGAAACACAATAGCAACAGCATGCCACTGGATAACGGACAGGGGCACCTCCATCTGGATCCATCTCCATGTTGATACTGAGAAGGTATAACTGAGTCCTCCTGCCAGAAGGCTAATCCCTCACAGGGACAAATTTAGCTGGAGCGTCTCATCAAGCTTTCATCTGAGTCCAGAGCTGATGCCATCGCTGCCCTTACAAGCAGAGTTAAGAGCAAACGGCCTCACACCTGCTTGACTGCAGCACAGAGCCGGTGCCGATAGTTAGAGAGACCGTTAAATTAATGAGTGATCTTGCAGGAGGCTCCTTCCTCCCCACCAGAGAGCATCAGGAAGATTTGAAGCAGGTCAACTTCAAGATTCACACACTGTCAAATGCCAGCGGGGTGGGTCGGTGATGAAGAGGAGATCTGAAGCAGCCTCAAAGATCAGTCATCCCCTCTCCAAACCCCTTTAAACCCCCTCTGGTGCCGGCGGGGGCCGTCTGTGGACACCCTGCACACCACGCACAATTACCCTTTAAGCTGTAAACACATGGTATTGTAATAACGTAGGGAATGGTCATCGTGTGTGTGTGTCGGGGGGATGTGAGCAGTGTTGAGTTAGTAACATTACCCTTTATCCTGTCTCCTGGTTGAAAAGACCATACTGTGATCAAAGTCTCTTTGAAGATCTGTATTTATGAGGTAAAATGGCAACTCCTCTCACACGGCCTCTGTCTTATCTCTTATTAACAATCAAAAATTTCCATCAGCCTCAGCTGTGAGTTGTGCTACTGAAGACTTCCCTAATTATTGCCCAATATGTTCATTGTAAATAGTTAACAGACCAACCAGCTTTTATCGATTAATTTTCAATAGCTAGTTTTTATCGTACATTTAAAATTCTGTTATTTTTATTTCACAACAGGTTTTTTAGATGATATTAAAAAAAATTGTATGCACATTGATTGCAATTGACAAGCTAACCAGAGTACGTCTTCATGGCGTTGACTGATCTACAGTCAGCTGTCACCTGTTGAACAAGTGCTGTGGTTAATTTCTTCCATTTAGTTTCATCCACAGGTCTGTGGAGACTTGATCATTGCTAAATAATCCTTTAGCATGTGTATGATTAGCTGCACTACCATGCTTAGGTAGGAAGCAGATGCTGCCAGTCAAAGCAAGAAAGTAGCATCACACAATTAATGTGATGTAATCACTATTAACATGTTAACAATGACAGCTCTACTTTTATCTAAAGCAAGTAGTTTATTGTTGAGTGCATTACAGAGCTTTTACTTCTTTTTTTAGTTGTACTTACTTATAGTCTTATGTCCAAATAAAATGTTTTTCAAATTCTAGAATGAACTGCTGATCATCATTTTTTTTACCCTGTCAAGATGTTGCTGTGATCAGAGATCTGCCTCTCAACACAAGCTGTAGAAAACAGTTGTTGTCAATAGAATTACAAGTTAAAGATGTCCACAATAGTGCAGATGGTGTGTGTGTACTTTGTAGGACTGTGTGGGTGAGGTTGAGGGGAGGACTTTTGCACTTATGCATGTGCCCTTCCTCATGCGCTTCCTTTTGAAAGCTCCATGCACGGCTTGGTGCCATCAATTGTCAGAGATGGTGAAGTGATTAATTTCTGTCAGGTCTCAGGCTGATTGGACAAGCCTTTAGGGAGAGTTGGATTGATTGGATGGTTCCTGTTTCTGTATAGATGCAGTGGTTGTGATGGTGGAGATAGTGGTGAGAGGGAGTGAGGAGGTGCTCAATCTCTCTCTCTCTCTCTCTCTCTCTCTCTCTCTCTCTCTAGAGATCGGCCACAAATTAATACAAATCAGAGCTCTCCTCTCTGCCAGAGCGTCGTCGCACTCCTTCCCCCCAGGTAGGAGGGAGGAGAGGGGACGAAGGAGCAGGTGCAGCCAAGTGCACAGCAATCGGAAGAGAAATGATTGGAATATCAGTGAGTGTTTTTGTGCTTGAGAGACAATGTGTGTGTGTGTGTGTGTGTGTGTGTGTGTGTGTGTGTGTGTGTGTGAGCAATCAGAGGAAGAGCAGATATGGAAAACTATATTCACAAGGCCTCAGAAAAAACATATGGTGCTCCACTTTTGCTGCGGACACCAGTGTGTTAAAATAAATCTGTAATGTGTGTCTTGGTTAAGCATCTGGACAGATGTTTTATTTATTTATTTATTTATCTATTTATTATTTATTATCTTCATCTTTTTGATCAAAACTTGCATGCTGTGACTCAACACTGGTAGAAATCTCATTAAGCAGACTAAAAATGTGACAGTGAAAAATGTCATTCTTCACATGAATCTGTATGACTTTAAGCTCATGTCTGTTGTCACATTGGTGGCATTAACAGCACAGTGATGGTGGCAGAGTGACCCCTTCTGGTGTGACGCCCCAGCACTGTCTGCTCTGTTTGGACAGTGCTCCCAGTCTGAGTCAGTGGTTTGTTTTTCAGATTTAAAGGGGAAGTGCTGTTTTTTTTTACAATGAGCAAAAAACTTATTTCTGGGATAAAATACTGTCATTTACTCACCCATATCACTCTGGAGTCATTTGGAGTATGAGCTAAAACAAAGCATGTATGCATATGTGACAACATCACAAATGAGTATTTTAGTTCAGGCACTGTGAAGGCCACATAGGTGGGCACCAGGGGTCCTTAGTAAACTATGATACACAGGAAGTAGAGTCTGTTTACAGATTGAATTTTCTCAAGTTACAGACAACTCTGGACTCAAATTGGAATAGTAATAGTGTAGCCCATCTTATTAAACATCTGTTATTTGAGAAATGGTCAAGTTTGTGTCATTTACTGGCTGCATTTTGGGGCCGGCTTCACTCCTGTTAAATGGATATCATCAAATCCAAAATTGTCAGAAATACTCCAAATGACTCCAAAGTGAAATGGGTGAGTAAATGACAGTATTTTATCCCAGAAATAAGGTCCAATTTGTAAAAAAACAGCACTTCCCCTTTCATGTTCCCTGACTCTGTTCAAAACCTCAGTGACTCAATGACATTCACGTGGCATCTAAATAACCATCTTTAGGACTGTCACTACTGTTTCATAGTTGTCTTTGTCTTCTGTTGTGTGTTTGACACTTTTCCAGATGTGAATTGTTTGATAATGAGGAATTTTACATATTGAATAAAGACTATTAGATGAGTGCTTTCTTAAATTCCCTTTGAATTCACTGCTAGTATGCTTTATGTTGCATCAATGAAATGATCCATTACTCAAGTGACGCTTTTCACTGTTCAGATCATCTGACACCTCAGCCTCTACTTTGAAAGTATCAAGATTTGTAAAATGGATTTATTGAGGGAACTCGATGCTGGGTTTTGTCTTTCATCATTAATGAATTTTTACCGGTCAGAGCTCTATTGATCTTTCCATCACACAATACTTTTCAAATTCACCATGTGATCCTCTCCATTTCGTCAGCAGGGACTGACCTGTCTAGTTTCACTGCTGAACGTCAGTGGCTGTTGATTATGTGTCTGTGGTGAATGTTGTGGAATACATTGTGTGAGACTTGGTGTGACATTAATCCTCAGGGGACAATAGTGCCACCTCAGTTTGATAAATCCTTTTCATCTCACTCACAGATCATGTCTTTTCGTGGTGGAGATCACCTCCCATAGACCATATAGCCTTTAGCTCATGTCAAGTGCAGCTCTGTGAGACTAACCTTGGACGCTGTCCTTTGATGCAGAGGACACATGGAGATGATCATGTTAGCGTCAGCTTGTCTTAGTCTTGTCTCTGATGATGCTTACTGTCAGTGGTGGTATATGAGCCACGGCTATCACAGCTATAATGAATGATGCAGCTATGTGGTGACATATACTGAATCACAAAGAGAAAATATGGTAAGCCAAAAATCAGTAATCTGCTGGCCATTGTTGTCTCTGCCAATATTGTATGTCTATGTATGTCCATTTGTTGGTCAATAATGGGCTGACAGTCGACAACCACCCCGGACATTTTGGCAAACCAAACCAATTTGTTGCCCAAATGTCAGAAGAAGGGACTGGGGGAAAAATGATGCACTCATTGGCCATATTTGCCTAAAAAGACCCCACCTCTGTCCTGCAGCTCACTGAAATAACTGATAAAGCTAACATTTGCTTAAATAAAAGGTAAGATTAGAAGATACAATCTTTAGCAGTAAGATTAGCAGTAAGGCTGCGACATGTTATTTTCTCAATTATTCGATTAGTTGTTTGGTCCATAAAATGTCAGAAAATGGTGGAAAATGTTGATTAGCGTCCTCAAATGTCTTGTTTTGTCCACAAGTCAGCGTTATTCAGAATAGAATCAAATGAAATTTATTATGAAAACATACAACGAAATTGTAGAGCTTCTCCCTTTTCAGTGCACAAGGATAAAATAAGTATAAAATTGAGAAATAAGTATGGAAATATGTATCTAAATCTTAGAGTGCAAATACAAAAATAAGTATAAAAATTTGTCTTGTATACAAATGCAAATATGAACATGAGTATGGATTTAGAACAGGGATAAATACTGGGAATGTAAACAGGAAGTGTAAAAATGTATTGCACTGGATATTAGACTATGTGCAGGATAAATTAAATTATATTTCACAGCAGCAGTGACAGTGGCTGGGGTTGTTACAGTGAGACTTCAGGGTGGTGATCTCAGAAACAAACTGTTTTTCAGTCAGTTCTTACTTTGATGCACCTGTAGCGCCTCCCAGAAGGAAGCAGCTCAAACAGTTGAGTACCAGGATGCTAATTGTCCTTGATGATGTCTGGGCTCTGCTGAGGCACCGGGTGGATAGATGTCTGAAATCCATTTACTCATATAGAGGAGTGAAAAAAACATTAAATATTCACATTTAAGAGGCCAGAATATGACTGTAATTTTTGGAAGCTATGCTAAAGCTATTCATGTTAAATGAATTCCTATTTAAATAGATCATTTCTTTTGATGGGATGGCGGACGTTTTTAATCATGATACCCAGTTTAGCAAGTAACGAGTTTGGAACTATAGCTAGTTATTGCTAAAGACTAAAGAGAGGGGGCAGAGGGTTGAGGAGGACGGCTCTTATGACCCACTTGTAGCCCACCTTGGCCCCATTAGTGAGCCATATGGGCAGACACACTTTTATGCACCCTAGGGCTCAGGATAAGTGTCACATGTGGGGCTCACATGTCGGCCATTTTATTGAAATGTTCTTCCACTGGATAGTCACTTCTGTCTGTCATAGCACTTAGATACAACCAGTGTTTGAGGGGCCGGAGCTCATTTGCATTACAAGACTCAATTAAAACCTGTCCTCATTCAGATTAACAGTGCTTGCTCAGATGATAATGGATCTTATATGTGGGTCAGTCTCTATCTAGCTGTCCATGTACAGTGTTTCCAAAGCGCTGTCGAATGTGAAGGGTACAAGTGTGTCGCAGAGGGATGTGATTCAGGTCCCCTGTTCCTCCTTTCTCCTCCTCTCCTAGTCTGTCATCATCCACATGCGAGTGCTTCTTTGTGCTTTGGCCTTTAGTGAAGTGGTCCATTGTGCATTAGTCTGTGAGCTCATGAATCCTCTGTGCCCCTGACGAAATGTACTGTCCAAACTGGAGCAACAGTACAGTTAAGACTAATATAGTAGTATATGGCGGTGATCAGTGGCTTTTCAATTCAACACAGTAAATCATTTAAAATGGCCTTTGTGTTTAGATTTTGGTCCTTGGGGTGCTTTGGGGCTACAAGATTGTCTTTGGCCACAGTTTATCGCATTCTGAATGAAACGCGGCTCCTAATCCTCCCTCCAGGCTGTTTTTCCCCATGAAACCTGTATGTCCATGGGGTGGAACACCAGGCAGTCCCCCTTTCCCTGGGCACCTCTAATCACCTCTAAATTAGATGCCTTCAGCTATTTCACAGGACAATAGTGTTGCCAATGTTAAGCCCTGAGGCAACTCACCATACGGAACAAGAGCAGGAGGTATCTGGAGCAAAACTGGAGCACCATATGTTTCTCAAAAGTTTTTTTGATAATGTTTTTCCCTGATATAAGCATTTTCACACAGAGAAAGTGAGGCTTGAGGCCCAAAAGGCCCACCAGACAGGCTTTACTGATGAAAGCACACAGCGTCTCACATACAGCAGCCTTGGGCCAGCATGGGCAGACCGCTGCTCACAGCAGAGGTCCTGGTGTTCATGATCCAGGTCTGGTGCTTTCTCTGAAGCTACACTAAATGAGGTTACCTCACCAAGTCAGCTTCAGCTGTGCTTCTTTATCAGTTATTTTTTTTTCCAAACAATATTTTAAGGATTTTGTCTATATAGCCAATATTGTCCTTTTGATTTCAGCCTGCAAGACAGTTCAGGCAGTTCAACTCAAGTTGCTCAGTTGTTGTACAGTTGCTGGTACAGGTAGGTAGATTTTGTGATTTGGAGAGAGCCAGGCTAGTTGTTTCCCTCTGTTTTCTGTCTTGATGCTAAGCTAAGCTAACTGACAGTATCTTTATATTTAGCCTACAGACACGAGAGTTGTATCCATCTCCAGACAGGACTGAACCTAGATGGAGCATCATGGACATCTCTGAGCAGTTTAAGCCATTGATGCTATGCAGTGAGCTCATATTTTGATGTGCTGTGACAGTTGTAGCAGAGGGGATCTACCGTCACCCTAAATATCTCAGGCCAGCACTGTAGGCAGACAGTGAATGCAATTATGATATTACAATGTCTTATTCTGCAGTGGTGAGCAAATCTATGGTTTGGAATGAAGAGACACTGGCTGGATCTGTAAGAGGTGAAGGTCAGCAATGGGCATATCAGTCATATCAAGACAATGGCAGCACTGGACCAGCTTCTTCTTCTGAGGAGAAAGCCTCAAGGATCCCCTTTCAGCAGATGGGGGTATGTTAGCAGGCCAGAGGCAATTAGGCCAGCTATAATCCTCCATCTGCTTTCCTCCATCGCCGTCCCCTCAGCCAGAAACAAGGCTGCCCCCAAACCCAGAAGACTGGGCACCTACCGTAGCAAGAAAAACCTGACAGAGCATGTTGAAGCTAAATAAACTCTGTCAGCCTTTTTTCCCTTTAATTGCACTCAAACACTCTTTGTTGCATTTTCTTCACCTGCACCTGCTTCCTTTCAGGTTTTCTTCCCCAACACTTACTTGCTCTATTTCAACACTTTTCTTCACTTTCCAGAAGAACTCAGGCACGGGCACACTAGTGTACACATGCTGGGAATAAATAGTGCAGAATAGACACAAACTATTTTAGGCCCACTGCTGGTGTAAACACACCATCACATTAAGATATAGATAGTCCTTAACCTCAAATGATACTTTATAGGTTTGTGTGGCTACAATGTTTCACAACATTAACCAGGGTCCATGCATTCCCTAAAGTCAGGAGAACGTGAATGTGAATGTCCATGCAGACATCCAGTGTGGTACACTCAAAGGCACAAACGCCCACTCTGCATCCATTTTTAGACCACATCCGTCCTTATGTGGTTGAAAGACACAGAAGCTTGTTCATTTCTAGCACAGTCCTACTTTTTGTCCCTCACACACTGGGCAGCTAAAATTATTGAAACAGTATTTGTTGGGGTGAAGATGTGAGGTTCAGGTTGGATCAGATATTATTCAGTGAAAGTTTCCCTCAGTATTAGATCTCAGTATGCCTGAACGTGTGCTGCATATCCAGTACGATTAATCAAAGTACGAGAAAGAAGAACGTGAAACTTGCAAAAAAAATATAAAAGATGGAAAAATGTCTATTTAATGGGAAAAAAGTTTTTGATTTGTGAAGAAATTCACTCATTGATTAGATTTTATTGCCGTTAAACTGACCTCACCTACAAAGAGCCACCATCACAGACTAATATAAAAACACATTTACGTCCCAATGTTAAAATCAGTAAAATTTTGTTCTTGATGGAAAACCACTGAGCTAGAAAGGAAGTCATGATATCTGTGCTTATACTGAACATAAAGAGACCATCTGCTGGAGCCTCCTACCCGCCTGGAAAAGACATGACATTTTCATGGTTCATTTGAACTGTCTCTCAATTTAATTTTTTTCATCGTCAAAATGTCTGTTAGTTACTGCAGCGAGTATGGATTACATGGATTAAATATGCTTAAGCAGTTACAATTCATCAGTGGTGTGTCTGGGTGTCTGTTTATCCATTGTCTACAAAATTAGACTTGCACGACTGAAGGGACTTGATAAACATAATTTTGTGCATGGCAGCTTTAAATCCACACAGTGCAGCTCATTATTCAGTATACTGTGATAAATGCTGTACACACTGCCTTGTGGGACCAAACATGGATGCAGAATACACTGTATTGTGGGACAAACATCCAGAGTTGTCAGCAGAACCAGGATAGCCTATATATCATACATGCTGTTTTCTTCACGCCTACCTGCCCCAGGGACAGTGTCAAGCAACAATAAGTGTTGCCATTGCCAACAGTGGTGTATTGACCTTCTGCAGTGCTAACAGGTCACAAAGAGTACACTTCCTGCCTCGGGACTAATCCACCAGAAACCTGACATGAGGAGGCGGGAACAACATACCAAGCGTTCATGTCAATCAAATGAATTGCTTTTACACCAATTATAACAGTTTTTAGCACCTGGTATTGCGCTAACTCCCTGTTTACGTTAATACTAATTTGACTTGCCTCAGTGAACTCCAGTCTGCACGCTCACCAGAATGACCAGTTCCCGGAGGAAATGGAAGATGATTCACTCAGCTAGAAAATAGTGAGCTCTTTTATGTGTAGTCATGTTCCTCCACTGAAAGAAAAGGCTTTTTTCTTTAGAGTTGAATGGAGGTTTGTTCCATCCGGCGCTCTATCCGGGGGCATCAGCCTTACTCTCTCAACGGTCTGCAGGAGCACATGTCAAGGGGTCAGTGCATTAGTAGCTGTTATTCCCTCAGTCTGCAGCACAGAAGAGGAAAAGAATAAAGCTAGATGGTGGAGCGGTCATGTGGGAGTTAACAGACTTTTGAGCTTGGCATTTTACCCACAAAACAAGATTATCCTAACACAATTCATTGTGTAACATTTAATAAGGTGTCTTAATTATGCTTTCATCAGTGTTGCTTTTAGGCACAGCAGGTAGCACTTCAGCGAACAAAGCAGCTCAGGGTAGTAACAGTGGTTTACAGGCAGAGAGGCTCTGTAGAAAAAAGTAGTTTGATTAAAAATATCAATAATAACCTGGCAGGTTTTGGTAAAAATCAGCTCCACGTGCAAGCCTACCAGTGAAAAATGCATTGCGGTGCTAACAGTGCTCATAGCATTAACAGTGCAATCCTGAATGCTATTTGCTGCTGCATGAACGCTCTGAACACACCAACACCTGAATGCAGAGTATTTTTTTCAGAAACCACGTTTCTTTTGGCACAGAGAGAGAATTGTCATGTAATAAATATCAGGATGTATATCTGGATTGATTACTGGCAGAGACGGTTGGCCTCCAGATAGGGAAAAATTACATCTGGCATGCACTAGTGGCTTGGGCAATCAGCACGACCGTGGCCGCACTTGATGAAATACCTTGTGAAAAGGCCACCTCTTCACATTTGTAAAAGTCACCTTCCATTATCTTCCAATTGTGGGAGTCAGGTGTTCTTTGAGCTCAGTAATGTTATCTTTTACAAGTGTGACGGGACCAGCCTGACATTTGTAAACAGTCACTTTACTTCCTATTTCTTAGATTTGATGTCTTTATGACCAATCAGATATGACTCCCGGTATCCTGATGACTGCTGCTGCAGCCCGTTAGACATACCGTAAGAAAGTGTCCAGAGCTGCACTCATCTTTCTAGCTAAATGCCACGGTGTCACTGCGCTGGTATTTTACAGAATGGCTCCTTCAAATTCACGTCTCATAAATAGGACTGGATTTAGATGAAATACACTGGACTGATAATAACATAGCAGTGTGAGCGGTTTGGCAGTTGACTCCAGACAAAGTGTTGATGAAATGTGTAATTGGCAGAGAGAACTGGAAGTGTGAAAGACGAGCAACAGTCCTCTGAGCATATTGGAAAATCTGCAATCTGCGGTGTGTTGTGGTTTTAATGGTCAGACAAGAATGTGAATTTACCCCATGTTATACTGATTTACAAGTGCAAGAAACATCAGTATCATTTTATTCAAATTGAGACTGTTTCTTTGGACAATTACCATGTGAGTTTTTCATACTTAACAGCTACAGCTTACGGACATTTAAAGGCACACAGACTGACAGCTTAGCCTTTCCAAACTGGAGAGAGCTAGATGACTCCAGGAATCTGGGAAATGACTGTAAAATTTATAGCCTGTTTTAAAGATGTTGCATTCATCATTAATTCTCAATGCATTATTAAATGTTTATCTCGCTTCCATGTAGTTCATGTACTGTACATGGACTGTAGCTCATGCTTTGCAGTTAGAGTAGATATGATGATTGCTTAGTTATGTACAAATGCAAAGGTGTCACCTACAGTATAATGTCATTGTAAACATAATGATACAAATGTACATTTACTTTGAAATGCCTGATGTGATGTTTAGAAACAAAGAAAAGTCAAACCATTCAATATATCTTACCACTGAAACCTGGAAATGTACTATGAGGGACTAATGTACTGATGAGGTTAATGAGCGCAGTGAAGAGTGAACCAAAACATCAACACTGTGGCCTGTAAAGCAAAACAATGAGGTGATTTGCCACCTTTTACCTACACATAGTAAATAAATTGGTTAGTTATATACAGTATTGATTAGTAGCTTTAATTTAAATTTACCAACAGCTACCACAAAAAAGATTATGGGGCTTAAAAATACCATGAAGTTGAATCAGCTGCTCATAGTTTCCAGTGAAGCCCAATGCCATTAAGAAGAGTGGGATGAGTCTGATAAGAACTCAGAACCACAACAAAATGAGCACATTGTTTAGACCCCAGCTCACAACATCCTTTACCAAGTGTATTCATAAAAATGCAAGTACAAGTGCGGTCATGTTAAAGGTAGTGTAGCTGCCAAACTGTGCCCTGTGTGCACAGAGAGGAAGTGGAGTTGTGCCGCTAGCAAAAGCTCCTCTGCTGGTAGCTAATGTAGCATGTAGACAAGCTGAGAGAGGCTTTGCAAGTGCTGTCATTCATTTCCATCATCCCTGAGTGAGAGCGCCGATGGAGACATCAGTCACACTGTTGATACTCATGCTGAAGCTGTCATGTGCCAACATGCTGGAGAGAGCTGTGACGGACAAAGATGGATGACACATCCCAACAAAGGGAATGTCCTTAACAGGAGAATAATTAGCTGAGTGCAAGTCAAGCAGGGCCGCAGTGGATGACTTCACCTTTGCACATGATACTGGGGGCAAAGCCAGAGGAAGCTCACAGGACCAGTAGGTGAAAGCCTATCACTGAGATGTGACGAAGAATGACGAAGAGTGATGCTGCAGGTAAACTAATGATGATGGCAGCTGTCCTCCTGTTAGTTGACTTCATGCACGCTCAGGTCCACCAGCTACAGAAGTAGGACATGTTGTGGCAAAGAGACGTCTGAGCAAATCACTGGCTGGAAAACGGGATCAAGGTACTCTCACTGGAGCTCTGCAGTTTTGATGGAACAGCGTCAGGTGTCTTTTCAAAAGATTTATAAATAGCACATAGCTGCTCCCGAGCTGCAGGTCTGCCTCCCTCTCAGTGTCATTAAGCCCAATTGAAGCAGTAATTGCTTATAGCGAGGCAGTCAACCACATCGCTGATGGATGAAAGGAGACGTCGAGACTATTTCTGGCAAAGCAGCCACGGCAATGCATGGCAGTAACAGGACGCCTTTTTAGCCGCAAACCATTTTTTCATCAAATTTTACCTTAAAGGTGCTGCCAAACCCCACATTTCCTCATTACAGTTTAATTCATTGATGCATGAATAGAGAGAGAATAAAGATGTACTGTTTCACTGTATCACCTCCTCAGTATGAGCAGCATCAATATGACAGTGTCATATGGTTGACTACACAACGAGCTATTATAGCTTCCTTGATTGTTTTGTCAAAAACGTTTTGCTCAAGAGCAGCATGCCATTGAAATGAGAGCGCTCATCAAAGCAAAGAATGATATACCGCTCTTTTTCTGTTTGTTCTCTGTACTCATGGGACTTCCTCTCTTTGTGGCGCCTCAGAGCAACCGGCCAGGGGGTTATTTTTCAGCTCGCCACGCCACCTCACCTGCCGCAGTCTGCTCACTGACAGGTAAACCCAGTGGGTTTGAGTCGTGTGCCTGCAGATGGCACAGCAGTGCTGATGGGGCACTCTGGAGTCTGCACAGGGACGTGGAGGGATGGGGGCTTACAGAGTGTGAGTAAGAGTAACACTATCTGCACTGTGAAATGAAAAGGGGAAATGTGAGGAATGGATGAGCCAGCGCCATGGCAACAAAAACAAAGGGAAGGCAGCATAGCTAAGACTCCCGAGGTGACTATTCATGCTATTTTCCTGTATTTCCCTCAGCACTAATAACAAGATGTTCACAAGGGTTGATAGTTCATTAATGCTGGAGGGTTCAATTGATTTCTATACAAATGTATTTTCTACACATGTTGCATATGTTGCATAAATGAGAAAAACAACAGAAGCTGCAGTTTGACTGTTTTCCCCCTTTGCAGATAATTCCCAAATCAGAAACAACTTCTATTGGATGCAAAGTTAATTAGATTCTGCTTGAATAATGAACTGCATGGCTGTGTGCACCCTTGAAATAGTTTTTTACATTTCAATTAAAAAAAAATCCCTTTATCGCTTTAATAAATTAAGCCTGGTGGAAAATATACAAGCAAAACATTTTGACAGAGATGAGAGAAATGAGGGAAAGCCTTATTTTTAGACAGAGTTCAGTTGTAGACGTTCCCACTGTGTCCGTGACCTCGAGGTCACACAGAGACAGAGTCCCCTGAGTGTTTACAAAGGGCTTCTCAAGTTCACTTCCTACACAGCGGGAGGAATGGCTGCTTTTGGAAACCCCCTGGGGAGACACAACAAAGTGACCTCATGGCTCTGCAGAGCAGGATATGGCAGCTCCGTCCTCTGTCCCTGTGCCATATTATTAATCTGCCAGCTGTATATTAATAAACCTCAAAGACCTCAACTCATAGTGCCACTGCATGTTTGCTTGTTTTGCCCTTGAAACTGCTGTGGTCTAAATATGGTGATATTCCAAGCTGTACAAGGGTAGCAATTGACGAGGACAAAATGCAGTTTGAGTTTAAAATTAACAGAGAGATATGTGAACATGTCATATCTACTTTCACAAATCTATATTCGGATTTCTTTTGGGGTGGCATACACATGCTCTCCTTTTGATGCATATTTGAATTGTGTTAACTCTCTGAGTGCCATTGACGTATTTTAAAGTCATTTAAAATCTGACGCTTGAGTGCCATCAACGTAATAATACGTCAAAGTGTTTTTTGACAGTGGGTTGCCGAACGTGGTCTCCCACAGCCGGTGAGTCATTTTGGCGCTTCTGGGAGATGCAGTCGGAACAATGTAAAAACAAATGTGTTTTTCGTGATGAAATAGAGTCTCTTCTTTCATTTGAGCTACTCTGTGTTTTCAGAGTCATAGTACAAAATATTCTGTGGGTCTTGAAATATGACTCAAAATGGGCAAAAACACTGGCATAAGGCACTTTCTGTTATAAAACAACTGGCACTCAAAGAGTTAAATATCTCTGCTTTGACTGTTACGTGGAACACATGATCTTTTATGAGTCGGCCTAGATTAAAAGATAAGTAGATGGGCCTCGGCAACACAAAAAAAAAATATCCATAAATACATGGATTAAGTGTGACATGCAACCAGTGTACAACACACGATATACAGCGTGTGACCATGAGGTTAAACTGGGGTTAATTGAAATTAAAATGATTTTGTGTATTTGACATGGTATATGGGTGAATGTGTTGGACAAAGCTCCACTCTAATCAAATATATATAAAGTAGGCACATTTCTGATGTCCTTGTTGACTGAGGAGGCTTCCACCTGTCACACTTTTAACCACACTCAGTGCTTCTTGCCCCTCTGGCTGTTTATACAGTCACAAAAGTCATTGGAGCAAACTAATAAATGAAGAGCAACCACTGCAGGACAAAAACACTGTCAGGATGATTCACTTTAACCTTGATGAAATTAGGTACATAAAATGATTTGAAGCCATAAGCAATAGTTTTAGGTCCAATATAGATTTTTTTAAGACACATAAATTAAGATTTTCCCCTCAAAAATATCAGCCCTTGCTTTGTCTAGTAAAGTTTCTGTTTGGGCTCAAATCATAGCAGGATATTAAAACAGCCTAATCTGTAAATATATAATACGTGTCAAACATTAAACAGATCTGAAGTCAGTTTAATCCACCATCCAGTACAGTCCTTCAGCAGACACCCAGGCATGTTTTTGACACAGTATGTGTATGTTTAATCCACTCCACAGCTCTGTGATGAATATTGATGTTTCCATTTAAATTTATCTCTCCTGTAGAAGTGAATCTGCTTATCTAGCTTTACCACTTCCATTTCATTTGGATAATTCATGCTGGGTGATTGTCAAGTCAATGTAGGCAGCCGTAGTTCCAAACATTTGTAGCTGTACAAAATGATTAATAATGCATCTGGGGGCCAAGCAGCAAAATATTTCAGAAATAGTTTGTGTTGTTGGCAGAGAGGCCCCATCTATTGCAATAGGCGTCTATTCTTAGATGTGTGTTGCAGCCTGCATCTTTAATAGATATACATCCTTCCCTACAGGAATACTCACATGGCTATGTGTTTTCTCTGTCATCCTCCATTTCTTCCTCTCATTTTCACCCTGCTCCCATCTGAAATTCCAAATGGCACTAATGTCCTTGGGCTGCTCTTCATCATCTGTTTGTTGTGTTCGCACTGAAAAGGCTGACAAAGTTTAAAGCTGAGCTGCGCTTGACACATTAAACATTACTTGACGACATTAAAATGTTGCACATCTCAAGGCTATGTCGTTATAAATAGTATGTTGGTCTCTCTGAAAACAACAAAAAATCACTGAATACTTTCACTCACACCAATATAGTTACTATCAATACATTGTATTTCTGTAGTGCGTGATCCTTGTGACCCAGCCTGTGACCCCTTTGACCTGAATAGGCGACATAAGTGAGATGTCAACCAAAGGTCAACACTATAATCTATTATGTAAAACGATCTGACGTTAATAACATCAATATCAGGTCACAGAGGTCACCAGAGGAAGTGTTGTGAATATGGCCGAACAGTGACCTGAGCATTAATGAAAGCAGATAGAAGAATTAAACAGCTGGCCCATTCTCTGTGATGTATACAGGTAGACATTATATTACATATATACTGCATATTATAGATAGATAGAATATTTTTGTTGATCCCCATTGAGGAAATTCAGTTGTTACAGCAAGAAATACAATAAAATGACAATATGAAATAATAGAACAGGTAATAATACTATACAAAATATAAATTTTCACAGTATGTGCTAAAAAAAGAAATACAACTTAAATAGCAAACACAATTATATAAACTATAATATTTTAACTATGGACTTAAGCTATGGATAAATTAGGAAGTATAAAAATACAAACAGTGCAAATTATTTATTTTTATTACAGTTTTGGTCCAATATTAACCCTTTAATATAGCAAGCAGTCAGTGGGAGTGAGTTCCCATAGCAGCAGTATATAAAACCTGCATTTTATTATATTAGTGCAGCTTTAAGCATTAATAAATGCTTAAATAAATTCAATAAATTGATGACAGTCAGCTTGAAAGACTAAGCCAACCAGCAGTCCTGGATTCAGAACCACACCCAAAAACTGAACTCACATACTGTACTGGTCTGTCATAGCTCATGTTCCTCGTCCTCTGTGGACGTAGACTGGTCTAGACAGACTGACGGCTGCAGAGAAGCACATCACCACATCCCTCCCCAGGACAGGAGCTCCGCTACGTCTCATTAGACTGAACTGGCAGCTCAAGTCAAAGGAAAGAGGGCCTTGTGCTCAGCCTCCCACAGCAGAAACCTCCCCATCACTCACAGGAGCTTTCATTACTTCCCCCCCTCCCCTCCATTCCCCAGGCCTTCTCCTAAAGGCAGCCAGCTCCATCCATCAGATCCATCGATCCTGTCTCCCCCTGGTGTGGTACCTGCCTGTTTTTGAGACTAAGTGGGAAGGATGGCAGAGCTGGCATGATATTTCAGCTTTCCAGTGACAGCCACGTCCTCTTGGGATGTTACAAGGTGAACCAGTGTCTGGGCGTCTTGGAGGAAGTGCTCTGCTGTAGGTCTAAATAAAGGAGCTCTCCTCAGAGGAATTATGTTTTTCCTGCTTGGACACAGGAGTAATAATCAATTCTCTGTTGCTTCTGCTGATCGTTACTGTTTGCCAAGTAGGAATATCCCATTTCTTTTGATACAACACGTGACATGGCAGCACAAACAACCAGACCCTGTTCATGTCCAAAAACACTGTCAAAAGACTTGACAGTGATGCCTCACAAAGAAATGTGGATACTATAACTCCTTCAAAAGAGATTTGATGATGTGTCTTGTGGAGTTCTTCCTGACTTTGATCTTATTGCTCTGATGCTTTTTGGGCAGAGAAGCAAGCCTAAGCTTAAAGTGATTGCCTTTGAGAAAACCCTTTTTAGAGCAGTCAGACATGAGCACCTGTCAGACTCTAACAGGGATTAAATACACAGTTTATGTGACACTATTCATAAATATTTGTTTCATCATCCAGAATGTGTTCAGTGTTTCTTCAAGTTCAATCAGAGTTCGTTTGTCGTTGTCATTCAAATAGGTGTGGAACAGACAATATTGGATGTTTGATCTAAGAAAAGACAAAATTCTCATCATCCACCTCTGTACTAATACTACAAACATATTTTTACCATTGAAAATTTGAGATTGGTTCTCCGTTAATGCTTCAGGCAGCTCAAATCTTTGTTCTTCTTTATTTTTAAGCAAACTTAAAACGGTCTTTCCACGACACTGACGTGGCTCTGATGATGCTTTTAACATAGTTCGCAAAATCAAAAAAAAAAACACAAAAACAACGCTCGACAGCGGTCTAAAACTGTATGGCTGCGTTATACACTAATGTAGTGCAGGTGCTGCAGTCACCTCTCTACAGTGAGGAAGTGGGTGTGCCCCTTAACGCTAACCAAAATACCAATTATTGATTATTAGAAATTAACTAACCATGATTAATAAATTAAACAGCAACAATAACAAATCAGAAGACAAGAAAAACAAATATTTTGGCTCCAACAAAGACCAAAAAGTATTTGCTATTGTCATATTTAATTTATACTCTGTTCAATAATAGTTTCTGCACCTTTTTAGTTTGATTTTAGCTGGATTCTCTGTTAAAGAGGTTACAATCCATCTAAAGTGTACCTCCTCAAAAATGCAACTAAGCATCAGTGCTACAGACAGATGCAGGTGGAGCTTGTTGATAGTGAAGAAAATGTGCTAAATTCAGTGCAAACAACGGTAACGGTGCTGACAGTATGAACCTGTGGGGAGAGCTGGGGGGTGGTCGCTACGCTTCAGCAACAGCTCCGTCAGTCTGGATGGTGATACTGTGAACAGTGGAGAGCTCTGCTAAAAGCAGAGCCACTGGCTCGTCAGTGGAGCACCATCACATGCACTAATGTACGCTAAAAGATATTTGTGGGTGACAATGTCAACATAGCACAGAAGCTCAGATTAGAGAGCGACTTCATTCTCTACTCAGGTAGACATTTATAGCAACAGTTTGTGTGGTGCTATAGTAATGCCCTGGTTATAGTAAAGTTAAAGGAATTTGAAGACAGACTCGCCCTCAGTATCACAATATTTAGCACCTACACTACAAGACCTCTGCTCAAAGTGATCAGCGAATGGAAGAATGAAACACCACAGAAGCAACCTGAATGTACATGTGCAGCCCAGCGACACTCTATATCAGAAACAAATGAAAGAAAGCAGCTGTTTGGTGGATATCATTATACAGTCACATCATGTACATTATATCCATTTAGTGTTGCAGTGGTGAGAGCTGGATTATAAATCAAATCCTCAATGGACCCCATACCTACACGACAGAGCCTCTTATGCAGTAGTTATTGGTGAGGTTCATCATGTTTTATGCTATCTACCCACAGAACGTCCTTGATTTATTCCAAACAACTGAAACACAAAACTACTTATTGTGCACCTGAGGAGCTGCTCTGGGAGAGAGCTGCCAGAAAGTGGGAGATAGACCATGAATTGGTTCAATCATGGTTGTGATGTATGTTCTTGAGGAGTGGGGCTGGAAGAGCTTATCGCTGTCACAGTGGTGCTGTTAAACAGTCCTGCTCTTCAGCGGTCTTCTACTCAGCACAGGATTATTGCATCGGTCCAGGCCCAGTGGTTCACAGTACCTCTTCTCACTCTCTTTCATTATTGAGCAACATCATCAGACGCTTGAGTCATCAGTGATTTAAATATATTTTTATGTGGCATTCTGGCATTTTCTTCCTGATCATATGATGTATGAGTAATATTTCTGATTTGGTTCCTGCAGAATTGGTACACCTGCAGAGGCACATGTTGCACTCACGCCTTTCCACTTCTGTACTCTCAAACTCCTGTTTCTTCTAAAGGGCTCTCAGTTTTTCCACATGCAATTTGTAAAAGGGCAAATGTTGTAAATTAGACAAAATGAAGATGAAAGCACACATGTGCTCGCAACTCTGAGTCCATTCACATTCACCTACAGCCATAAGTGACGCAAACCAGTCTGTTTCTGAGGAGACTGCAGTTCCCACTGGCACAGTGTTTATAATTAAGTGTGATTTCCGGCGTCAGGATCAGACCACAGAAAAAGAATAAGTCTCTGCTCAGTCTGTTCTGGTTTGTGTGCCATATTTCCTTTACTAATTTGACAAATATGCAGATTGTGAAGACTTGTGAATACAATTTAATGATTTAAAATGCTTCTTAATTCCACAGGAATATCATCCATATTTAATTGCTCAGTTGAATTCATTCAACAGCAAATTGAAGAGAGAATTTGAGTGAGGTCCTTAAAATGACTGGAAATAAAAAGGCAGAAGTTTGGTGTCCAGTTTTGATCTGTACAAAAACACTCTCAGGAGAGTCAACTTCACTGACTGAGTGACCAGAACTGACATGCAGTCTCTCACACATAGCAAAGGTGTCAATTTCAGAGGCGCATGCAGGGATGTTGAAGGATATGCAAGGCATGAATAAAAAAAAAAAAAAAATCTCAATTTGCATTCATTAGTGATGCCGTGCCAGAGGAAAGTCTGCAACACGATCTATGATTCTCCCATGGTTCAGAGAGTTTGTACATGTACCTGTCAGACAACAGAACAATTCAGCAGGGAATCAAATAAACAAATCCAACTCTCAGACACAAATCTCCTGAAACTGACACACTGCTGAAACCATTCAGGAAATAATATTCAGAAATCCAGAGAAACAGGTGAATAACCTGTGAATAACAGGTGGAACCTGCATTTGCATGTCATTTTCTGTCATTTCTCTTTTAATTTTTAAACTCCTGTGTGTGTGAAGAAAGTGACACATACAAGTGAATCAATTAATACTGGAAATAAACCTCACTGGAACATTTTCTACCATTATATTTATTGATTGATTTATTCAATGTTGAAAAGTCCCATGCTGACTGAACAAAACCTATCTAACTGAGCATTTGCCAAACCACTTGCCTGAACAGCAATTGTCCAATCACAGCTTAGCAACCGTAACTAGGCACGGCAGGTCTGTAAAGCTGTGGATTTCTCCACATGTGAGGTGGATTGCATGGAGCTGCCTGCAGGGATGCTGACGTTTTGTCTGGGACATGTAGCTTTTGCCTCTGTCTTTTAGCGCATCATCGTGTGACATATCTTGTTAGTGGTCATCAAGTGAATATTTAGAAGTTAATATAGAGGGGTGTCCTTTTGAAGTCAGCTAGAAATATAGCGGGAGACTGTTCAAAAACAACTAAGCTACTGTTGACTCAATTAGTTAGCAAGGTACAGCTGATAACAGGGGCCTCCTTTTCTCTGCCTCTATCTGAGGTCTGGAAAAACTGGAAACTGGAGAAAGTAACAGATTATGATATATTAGTAATACTATAGCAACCACACACTATAGAGACAAAGGACCCTGCACCGCATGGTGCTTCGTTTTACATCAGGAAACATCTCGCCCTGCCTGCTGAAAACCATCTGGGCTTTTCTCCGTGGCCATTTTATGAGCAGAGCTGCCATGCAGGGCGCAGTATGGCGCAAGCACACATTCAATTATGAGGTGGGGGCGTTTGGCAGGAAGGTGTGTGTGCCAGGCTCTGTCTGCACACTGCCTGAGGCTGATAGATGGAGACTGCCGGCCTGGCAAGTGGTTTGCAACCTGTCAGTAACGTGAGAAAGGCCCATTGTGCTGCTGGAAAAACCCAGAGCACTCAGCTGTGTTTACAGCCCAGAGCGCAGGACGGAAGACACGCCTCCGAGGATCCCTCATCAGCCCCCTGCTCCAAAAAAAAAAAAAAAACACAGGGCCAAATCAGATGGAGACAAAGAAGCATCATCCCATTCCCCCTGCCATGTCCTCTGTGATGCTGTCTCCCAATTAGCCACACTGCCGCTGCTGAGTCGAGATAACAATAGACGCCCATGTATCCCCTAAAGATCTCACTAGAGGAGCTTTATTACCGTATTGATATCTCCTACATGTCACCACTGCCCTCACTTGCCTGGCTGCATGCCCGCACATTTTATATGAGGGAAAAATCACCAGAGGGGCAGTAACTCAATACAAGAAGACAACAGCAGGACACAACATGAGGCCGAATGGTGCATGCTGTAATTAGTGTGATGCTGTAAGGAATAAATATAAAATATGATACAGGGAGATCAAGCTGCACAGTAAATTAAAAACAGTGATTAATGGACGAAAGTACAAAAGTCAAGTGGCACCCAGTGGAATGAAGAAGACTGTGAGCTACTGTGAGTAAAAATAAAATATAACACATAATCAGTGGCAGATAAAAGTATTTTAGAAGAACAAACAGCAGTTGCAAATGCATTTACTTCTGTGTCTACTGATATTTTGTCCTTCAATATTTCCAACATGCATAAGACTCAATTTGAATACAAATCATCTCTCCAAGCAAACAGTGCTTTAAGAAAATCTAAAAAATTGCATTTTTCACAAAAAGAAAACAATAAAGTGTTCAAGTTAGCTCACATTCGGTAGCACCACATATGAGTTATTTCATGGACAAAATTACATGTAATTGGAGTCCAATCATAGGGAAAAGTGCCTAGCAGACGTAAAAAATGAAGCATGCGTTATGGATGATGTGCGAGTTTCCCAGTAAAAGATGTTTAGATTGTCCATTTGGTCCTCAGCCAAAATTCAAACGGGTGGCGAGCGATTTTCAGCTTTAATTTGGTTTCACATTTGGCTATTTTAATAAAATGTTTTTTTTGTTTGTTTTTTTTTTACATTTTTTTAAAGCAAGACTTTGTAACTTTTGAAAGAAGAAATAACACATTCTTACTCTTCATATAAATTCATGTGAACCAAACCACAGCCTTTGCTCAGTTCAACACACTGATGAGATAAGTTATGGAGGCGATGTTTGGTGATATTAGCAAACACTGGTCAGATATTACTCTTACTGACATTACTGAGTCAGGCCACTGACTATTGACTGACTACTGCTGTTACACCTATTTTTACTTGTTTAGCAAAAGTTACAGTCTCGCTTTGATAATCTCTGACTTCTGAGGTCCAACTTGTTTGCAAATGACCACAAATAAGAGCAAGTGAATACTCATAATAAACCAAACAGTAACCTAAAATTGGTGATGTTTTTACAGTAATTATTGAAAATAAATTCCACCTAACAGCATAGCAAACTTACTCTGAATTGAAAAAATATCCACAATGTCGGCTCGGTGGCCTGAGGCACTCTTTACCTGGTTAACAACATTTGAGGAGCTTCTAAAATTTACATTAAAGTGTCTCATATTTTGCATTTATATCAAATCCTTAATATGTTTTCCATGTGTGGATGGATGTTATGTTCCAGACTTCCCAAGGCTTCGCACTGTAAACTTTCAGCCGTACCACAGAGTCAGGCTTTCAGAGAGCCAGTCTGTGTGTGAGTGGTCATGAAACACTGCAAGCATCTATTTCAAATGCCCCAGCTGTCACTGAAGTACTGGTCCTCGTCTTCCTCCTCCTCAGTCCCGTTTTCCATGAGGTCGTCATCTGGTAACTCATTCACTTCCTCTTCCTCCTCTTCTTCCTCTTTGAGCTGTGCGAGCATGGTTTGTAAAGTGGCCTTCACTCCCTGAACCTCCTTTTCCAACGACTGTGCAGCCTGAGTTAAGGAAGAATCTGATGCTACAGATACTGAGAATCACATTAACATGTAAATAAAAAGGGCATATCAGGGCAAATGTGACACTTGTGGTGCACAACGTTTAATGGTAATGGAGGAGGACAGACGTAACCTTATGGAGTCATCAGTCTCCAATTTGGCCACCAAACAGATTTCTGGGACAGATCATCAAGTCATACCCAATTTAACCCCATCCAATTCACTATTCATGAGCTCATCTCATCTGTGGAGCTGGGTGGCAGTGTGGGGACCCCAGCAAACAGACTGCCCACCTAAATTATTCACAAACCATCAATGAATCGGCCTAGAGGCTGTCATCAGTTGGGGAGGATTGTTTAACCTGCTTAGAAACTCAAATTAATCGTGTGAGGTGTCCATCTTAAGTGGCAAATCAAAGGGACGGCTCTGATGGCAGATGGGGCTTGATGGCTCATTTTACTGTCTGAAAGGACACAGATTGTCCTCATTTATAATTAACCAGCCGTTAAAGAGCTTTTCATAAATACTACAGATTGTTCGCAACACTTTTAAGGCAACATGAGCCAAATGGGACAATGAAGTTCAGAGTCATGTTATAGACCTTGGAAACTAACCACAGTGACGTAATTCTGCCTATCAATCTTTTTTCAATTCCAGTCTCTGTGGTTGTCCATCCACCTCCTTGTATTGAGAGAAGGGACTCAATTAAGATCCTTAGAGACTGGAGGTTTGATCTTCCTGTCACTATGGCAACAGTAGCATCATGCCAAGTTCCCCATTCCATTTTCGCAACCCAACAACAATATTGTCTTCTATCTTCATTGTCCTCTAGTGTCATGCTTTTGCATGAGTGAACTGATTTCAAAAGACTGAGATGAATGGCATGTAAGGACAAAACAAGAAAAAGGTGCAGAGAAGCAGTACAATATGTCCATCTCCGACAGCCAGGCTACTCTGATATCATGCAAACTGTGCAGGAGCCTGCACTGACCTCTTGACAGCACAGCAGGGGGAGGTAAATCTCTGATCAGAAGTGAAAAAAAGTCTGGCCACGCTTCAGCAGAGAGTGAAAGACATGCTGCATTACACAGCTTTTAGAGATCCTAAAATAAAATAAATAACTTCAGAATCAGAAGTCAGAATGGAGTAGATTTTCTGGCAGCCCGTGTTTCTAAAACGTGAAATGAGCAGGTTAGATGGCAAATTTTCTTCATCTCAGGGGTGAAATGTCGCCTTTTTCTATCTGTCTTAATAAGCCCACAGTGTAGAGGGGAAAAGTGGAGCGAGAAAAACACACAAATCTATTTCCAATCAGCTTTCTAATTAGCGCATAAAATGATGTATTGTGACCTGTAATCAGCTTCAACAGTTTCATTTGAGTCATTATCATGGATATTGTAATTTCCTCCAAGCCAGATCCAGCAAGTAGAAGTGAGCAGACGGAGGGGGGAGAAGAGAGAAAGGGAGGGCCAGCAGGAGGACGGACATTAAGATACGACAGGAGCAGAGTCATTACAGCGACATTCCTCTATCTGCCGACTTCAATCTCAGCCGTGGTGACTGGCAGCCCACATCAAGCACCCTCTAATAACCTCGCATGGACTTTTACCATTTCATTTTCCAGTTGGCACGTCGAGCCTGTCAAGAAAAATAATCTGATCCTAGTTTATCTTCAGTTCCCTTCCCGAATGGACCCATAATGTCAGATAAGACAGGTTGATTTTTCCTCAAAAGGAGAAGTAGAGAACGCCAGAGAGCCTTGAGGTAGTTTGGATGTGTACTCTAGAGAGGTGGAAGGCCTTGGGGAAACTAGGTCCTTAAGATGGATGGACAGAGACAGAAACACACACACAGATCAGAAAGAGTCAGTTTTTATGCTGTATGTATACTAAGAGAGCAGTGAAAGGATATGGGTGAGAGCCTGATCCCGATTCAGGATGGCCGTCTGCAGTTCATCTTCCAAGGTCATTAGTCTGTCACTGATGAGCTCACAGCGCTCCGTCAGGTCTGCAGCCTCGCTGCACCCGTCCTGGCAAGAAGAGGAATGAAAGGATGAGTAAGGAAAGGAAGGGAGGACCAATGAAAGCATGGGTCTGATTTTGAAAATTAATAAATAAAAGCCTATCAAACAATAACATCATAAAAATATGATTACTGTATTGCTATTACTATATTGACATAATGCTAAATAAAAAAATAATAAAAGTTCACTTTTGAGTGAACAAAATGCAACCATTGATTCTTCGACCCAACTGTGTAACTCCATTTTACTAAGTCCAATCACAAACACCCATATAACTACAATTAAACATCATGTTGCTAATTAATCGTACAAATTAAGCTGAAGGTGGGTCCTTTGTGATTGCAGCATTGCTATATTCTAGTATAGCATTTAAAGGGTTCTGTGCCCTACACTCGCACCTCCACTGTATCCTTTCCATTATGCAACTGGATAGTCATCTTTCATCAGCCCCTCCCATATCCTTCACATTTCACCTCCATTTTGTGATGTTTGTTTCTTAAAACCTGTGCTCACTGAGCGGTAAACTTGCTAATGCACTGGAGAATAACTGCCATAGTTATGAGTGTCGGTCATAGCGATCCAAGTTAACTTATCAGCGTCTTAGTTGTATCTAAAACAAGAATAATGATGCATCATGATGCAGTATCTTGTGAATCACTTGGTTCATTAGTCGCCATAACTACACGGTTAATGAAGATCCACAACCCTTGTCTTGTAAAATCTCATGAGAAGTAATCAAAACCATAACACACTTGTTCTAATTACCTTTATGTTGAGCAATGATACTGCAGGCAGATGAAATATTACAACACTTTAACACCCAAGACTACTGAATACACCTCATGTTATTAGAAAATTTAAAATATACAGCATGATTGATTAACTGTGTTGTATGGAGTCCTACTTGAATAATTGCTGTTACAAAAGCATTACACTTTCAACCTTCTTAAGTTGTTTCTCTTTTTAATTCAAATTTTGTCAATGATAAAGTGCTTTAATAATTAAGAGTCTGAGCTCAACACTCATTTCATCTCTTGGACACTAAATCATTGACACTGTTTCAACGAGACAGTCTGAAAGTCTGAAATGGAAAAAGCTGGGCAGACAAAAGATGCAAGGCTGCCAAAATTTCTGTTTGGTAATGCACCAAGGTCATAATGTACACTATACACACCACGGGGCTGGTGCGCACAATGTTCAGCGGCATATCTGGACGTCACCTGAGGATGCTGTGAGGCTGAAAGTGTGTTGGAGGAAGGTGGGGATGTCAGAGGTGGTGGAGGAGCAGAGAGCAGTAGGGCAGAGCATTCACTGAGCAGAGCTGGCCATAATTAGAGCGACCCCTTTGCAGACATCATGTCCTAGTTTTTCACACTTATCAAGCGTAGAGAACACGAACACACATGTAAGAGTACAGAGACCCACTACAAGCAAACAGACACACACACGCACACGCACACACACAGAGCCCAGTGTTGTCGTCAAACACATACAAGGTCTAATCTGACTCATAGCTGCAGGTAGAAAATATCAACTCCCTGCAGCTCAAAGGTGTCAAAACAGTGACTGGAAAGTCGTGTTTGTGGTCTGTGTCCTGGAATAGCACTCCTTCTCCGCATGATGTAACATCCCAAAAGAAATGTACACAACAACAGGCCTGAGGCGCAACAATATGTTCAAGTCCTCCCTGATGCAATTAAGGACTTAAGTAAAACTTAAATGTAGGACAGCTCACAGGACAAAACATTTAACATGCTGTTTTTTTGTGTGGGTGGCACTCAAATGAACAAACAAGCACTGACTCAGGTCTGTCCTCAGGCATCACCTTATGGGATCACTGTCCTCCTTTACCAAGACAGTCAGCTTATAGATTGACTGAGCTGTTGTTTGTCAAGGTTAGGAGCTTCTTTAGCAGATAAGAGGCACATGTTTGTGCAGCTGATTGATTCTATACTTTACAGCTTCAGTCAGCATTTGTAAAGTCAATACAACCACAGGATAGAAGTGGAGAATGACACATTTGAAAACACCCATCAGTGCATAAACCTTTAAACTACTCATAAGGTGTTACTTCAATCCAGGTGGTGATCAAAACAATGCAAATTACTTTCTCTGCTATGTCTGCCTTTGACAAACAAGAAAAAATGGAAACTGAGATTTCAACAATGTCAGTTTCTATAATAGAATCCCAGGCATATGTGTATTGGCCTATTGATTCCTGATGCATATTAGTGCTAATGTTGTTAGACAAAAAAACAAAAGCAGACTGCATGAACAGATTATTTAGAAATATTCAGGTTCACACTGACATGGTTATTTAAGCAATAATGAGTGAGAGACAGCAGGTAATGGTGCATGTTCCCTCAGGTGCTGTTAGACATTTTGTGCTGGGCGGGTGATAAAAAGCACTGATATTGCACTGGTATTACACACAAGGTCATAATTGCTTGCAAAAACAATAAAGTAGCTAGATTCATTTGAAACTCAAAAGGAAATGAATTACCTTATAATTAACTAGCTTATACTGGAATCAGTGAATTCCTTGTTTGAAAGTTACTGCGTCCACTGTTTCCAAGACCGACTGCAAGGTCATTTACAAATATGTGCAGTGACAGTATGAGGTGTTACTGTCTGTAGCCGTGTCCCCATTCTGTATTACACACTGATTCAAAGTAGGTTTTGAGGATGGAATGTTTTTACACTAAGTGAAAAGAGGAAAAGTTAAAGAAGACTTTAACTGCATGGGCATGCATTTGTGACATTAACATTTGTGCCTTAAAACTGTCCTCCTCAAGTCTGACCACCTCCTGTATTTTTTTGTGCTTGTACTACAAACTAATTATACACCATCTACTCTATTAGTCTTTATACTATAATATTTGAGTAGTTAGTACAAGAAATCGGCGGTACGGTGGTGTAGTGGTTAGCACTGTCGCCTTTGCATGTTCTCCACGTTTCTGTGTGGGTTCTCTCCGGGTACTCCGGCTTCCTCCCACCATCCAAAAACATGCGTGGGGATTAGATTAATTAGCTAATTTAAATTGACTGTAGGTGTGAATGTGATTGTGAGTGGTTGTCTGTCTCTATGTGTCCTGTGATGAGGTGGCGACTTGTCCAGGGTGTACCCTGCCTTTCACCCTAAGACAGCTGGGATAGGCTCCAGACCCCCCATGACCCTATGTGAGGATAAGCGGTAGAAAATGGATGGATGGATAGTACAAGAAATCAACTGTTTTATACAAACAGGAAATTATACAATACACATGCTTTCAGATAAATCAAACTGACTTCACAAAGCAAAATGTGTAACAAAAACCATCATTCACAATTTATTTTAACATTTTGCATTCATCGTGGGACAATAGCATCCATTATCATCACACTCAGCAGTTTTGAGTACTTCATTAGTCACTTTTAAAATGTGAAGTGGGATTGGCATATGGCTCCATTTTTAGAGTGCACTGCACAATTAACCACAATTGTTCACAATGTTTGGAAAAATGTAAGACTTTCCCTGATACTTCACTGACAGTGATATTTTAAAGTTGTAGTTTGATTAACATACAGTTAGCTAATTACCTGTAAGTTATACTTAATGCAAAAATATGTATTACATATGAACACAGCCTACAGTTAGTAAGCAAATTTCTAACAGGGCTGGTGGAAATTTCCTGAAATTATCATCAAAACTAGCTGATTAACAAATCCCATCAAACACCGTCAACATGTCAGTTAAATAATGTCTCTACATTGGTTGGATACTGTGGTCAGTATAGATGTAAAGACCTTGAGAGGATAAAAGAACAATTAGTGGAGATTACAAGAGAATAGAGCAGTGCTAAAACACACAACTAGCACACACACACACACACACACACAGTCACCAATCAATCTCCATAGTGGCAGCAGGGCAGCAGCTTGGCAGCGGCTAAGTGGAAATCATTTACTTAAAGTCATTAAGGAAAGGAGAAAGAGGTCAGACGCTCTGTGAGGTGGAGAATCACGCTCCTCCACAGCGCTATCACAACACCATCCAGATAAAAACACCAATACCGTTTAACAGCCATCATATCCTTTGACGCAGTGATGCATCATACTTTACTGTGATGTCATCTTTTCAGGTTTTCTCTTTCCACGCAGCACATGAGCAAGTTGTAATAATGGTGATAGAGTTGCCATCGAAATTCTGTGTATTTTTTTTTATGTGTCCTCAATTTCAGATATAGACAAAAGCAGGGTTGTTGTCATTTCTAGCTGGAATCTGTAAATTTTTGGCTCCTGAAAGGGGAAAACTGTTGCAGACTATTTGTATCAGCTGCACAGTAGCTAACTAGTTAATAAATTAAAGTAAGCTTCATGAGTTTGGTTAAAAACACCACCACTGTTTGACTTTAAATGAAAGTGTGCTCATAGACCAAGGTTAAGGGCAGACTTCATATCCCAGGCAAAAAGTGATCATCCTCACCAGCTGCTGATTCATGTAAACCACTCAGAAATAGAGTCTTACCATACTGTCACACAGTTAGTCCTAAAAGACATCTCTTTGTTTGGTTACTTAGTTTATAAGTAAGACAGAGGCTAGATTTAAGCTTTTTTTGTTTATATTTTCAAACAGTTTGCATATTGGGGAAGTGACTGGGCATATTTTGGATAAATCTTAGTGGTTGTGTCGGCTGATGCATAAGAGAGGGAGTGACTTTTGGCAGAAGAGCCATGGATTGTGTGCTCTGCATGGGAGTGATTTACAATCTAATGCATTTATTGCTTTTTTTCCTGATGTGGTTAAGTTATCTTTCAAGTTGCTTAAGATCTGAGAAGTCGCTAAGTCGAGCAACAATCTATCATTGATAAAGAGTTTCCTGCTGGAGTGGTGCAGGGTTAGGTTACTACTTTATTAGCTAGTTAGCCAGACATAATGTTTAATCCTCAACATCATGCACACTGCTTCAGATAACTATGTATCTAGGATAAATGCATGCACCATTATCTGACTCCTATCAGTGCGTTCTGACTTGAAATCCTGCATGGGACACTCCCCTAAAAAGTATAGATACCACTTAACTGTTTGGCTTCTAGGTATGACTGAATATAAATATATATGTATGAATTTAAGCAGAGAAAGGGGAATACATGCTCAGCAAAACCCTCCCCTTTATAAATAATGGTCTTTGTGCAAACTCAGACAGTCAGCGACACCAATTGCTGCTTGTCATGTAGATCAGTATTGATCCAACAGTCTGAAAGGCAGCAGAGGTCACGTTTAAGTTAAGGTCAAGTAATGGATTGTTCTGTGTCCCTCTGTCGATGCAACCAACACTTTAATTACACTTATAACATTCAGGCATACAGCGACAGTGTTAGTGCTACCAACCTCTGGGTGATTATCCTCCATGCAGAACAAAAACTCCTCCAATTTCTGCAACAAAAGGTAAATATTTGTTGAGGCCACACAGTCACAAACCTGCTCATGAATTATTGAAAATGCAATTATGTTGTCTGTGTACTGTATGTGTGCAGCATCATCATAATGAGAACAGGTTGTAATTATTCATCACTAAAACTGACAAGAAGAAAATAGATTAACTGGCTCATCTGTACTGCAGGTTTTCTTTGTTAGTATTCAAATGTGTAATTGTACTAAGGAAGGAGGTAATTACTGTATCTGTTGGAGGAGGCTGGCATATTGTTTTTGGCTTTCGGGCAAGTACATAAGAAGACACAGTAACGACTCATATTATCAGCAAAGCCTTAATTATTATTTTTAATCAAAAACTGTGTAAGACATGTCCTCATAGCTTTGAAGTCATCATATAATATCTGAGATCATATCGTCACAAACTGGATTGTCTTTGCTCTCTGCAGTTAGAGTCCATCTCACAGCAACCTATCTGTCACATACTGTTTCCTTTGAGGAAATATTCCTCTGTCGTTGCTGTGTGATGAAAACTCTTTGGACATGTGGATCATAGAATATTTAGAAATGTAATGGAAGAAATGGCTGAAATTTAATAATAATAAACACAGTTTCTGTGTTTTTTGGTTAAATTGTCAGTTTAAAGTGCTGCTGTCCATTTCCTGTCTTTGATTACAGATGTTTCTTTTCTCCTCTGAAAATTTCTTAGAATTTCTTAGATTCTTCTTATTATATTTTGAGCAAATAATTCCAAACCAAAAGTCTGACTCATTTCCAGAGAGAATTACTAAACTGAGTAGAGCTGATATTCGGAAATATTCAAGGATTTACCTTAAAATGTATTTTATTTTTATTTCTGCTGCATTGCGCTCTAGTGTTCAGCTTAGAGGACACAAAAACTAGAGAGCATAGGATGGAGACAAAAGAGAGAACTGGTTGGCTGTCTCACCTTTTTAGTTCTTGGAGAAATGTTAGGAGGGGCCGGGCTTTAGAAGGAGAGAGAAAAGCAGAGAGAAACAAAGGGAAAGCAGAAAATCATGCACCATGCACTTTGTATAATGTGGTCAGGCAGCGCAGGGAGGAAGACATCAATGTGGAGTTTATATTTGTGGTTGCACAGACAAAGACTGTGAGAGGAGGTTAAGAGGCTGCACCAGCAGAGAAATTAAATATGAAAATGAAAACCCATAGCTTCCAGTTTCAACACATGATGCAAATGGAAATTGTGCCAACAGCACTCTTAAAGATCACTGATATTTGCTTATGGCAGCAGTCCAGTAAATCCATACTGAAATACAGAAATTTGAATATCAACTACTGTTTATAAACAGTAAACATGATATAAACCACAGTCTGTGAGCCAAACTAACAACATATAGTCTCACAAAAACATGTCTCGCAAGTGTGCTATTTTTTCCATTGGCTTTGTTCCTATCTCAGACGAGTCTGTCAGACTACGTGGGCGGAGGAAAGTGTGAGGAGAGTTGGACTCTTCCCCAAGGCGGTAGACCTCAACTCACTGTGGGATAGGCCGACAGAGAGCGCTTTCACACACACACTCTCTCACACACACACACATTCCCACTAAACACATGTAATCATGTGCAGAAAAAGGCTCTGAAAAATCCATACTATGTAGAATGAAACTCTTCCAAGCTAGGCAAAATATTTCCAAATGGTTGCCTCCCCATCGCCCACATTTTCCTCGTTTAGGAAAACCTTTGAGCAAAGGTGCTAACAGGCCACTGCTCATCTTGCTGTAGCCCACAGACTTTTATATTCTGACAACAGCTAAACGTACAAACTGTCCTCTCCACTCGAGTGGTAAGGCCGACTTTACTTGAGTTCACATTTCAAAGCATAGTAGAAAGAAGAGTATCTTAAAAGAGGCTGTTCTCATTTGACCTTTCAGTGGCAAAGATGTGTTATTATGTGTAGAAAATATGTAAGACTACAGCAACACTCAAGGGAGTCTTTTATATTGAAGATACTGTAAATGTCTGCACGCTTTGATCTGTTCTGCGTTGTGTGTTATCAAGGCATTGCTGCATTACCTTCGTGAACTCTGAGTTTTGCAAGTTGGCCTCTGGACACCAGCGTCCTCCCAACGCAGTCAGCATGGCACAGTCCTCTTCTTCTTTGGTGCACGGCCGAGTTGGAGGATAAACTGCTGCAGTGGGGGGGAGGTCTTCGATGTCTCCTCCACTGCAGCTGGGAGTCCTCAACTGAAGGCCTCGCAAAAACAGGTGACACGCTTCCAGGTCAGCTTCCCAGATCCGCTCCAATCCAGAGCAGCTACAGCTATAGAGACGAACAGACCGGTGCGTTACACAGTATCTTACCAATGATATACAATATGATGCAAGATGTGAGAAACATGGCACAACAACATAAGACACAATACAGTAAAATACAAATATGATCAATTAGATATGATGCACTACCTTCACTATTTTACCCTACATATGCATATGTATAGTATGTATTTATAGTCACATCCACTAAACGATGTGGAGTGGCTCCTCTTCATGCAGTGCACCATGTTGCACCATCATGTTTCTACCCTGAATAGACAAACCAAACACCCCAGAGTGAGGCTTTGGTGTTTTATGTTACCTGAAGGCCACCGTAGTTCTAAGACACCTGTGAAACTGTGAACTGAAGCTCAGCACTAAAAGAGACATGAGATGTCTCTCAGCATGATAGTGAATAACTGCATTTTCCAAAACGGCAGAATTTACATATCTCATATCTAAATATGTCTCTAGATTCTCAGTCATCCAGGTTGAGGTAAAGCACAAAGAGCGAAAAAACGAGTCAGCTGGACTGCTTGAGGTTTGGTGAAGACGTTTCATCCAGGCCTCTGATGAAACAACATTATATTATAATATATTGTGATGACATCAGTCCAACAGCACACAAAATAAATGAAAAACTAAAAATAGGTGACAGTATGCATGTCCGCTGCTGCATGATGACTGAGCACAGTCGTTGTAAAGGACATCCTTAATAACATCTCTATAATAACGCACTGACGACAGAGAAATGAATCATTCAAACTGTGCAGTCCCATTCACAAATGTAATGAACGGCCTCCTTGTAAGCTGCCCTTTCGTTCAAAGAGTTGCCGCAGTGACAGAGGACATGAGACAGAGTCTGGATGTGTTCATCTCTGCCGGGGTCATAGACCAGGAGTTCAGCGAGAGGACAAAAAGACTGCTTTTTGTTTATCTTCTTAGTTACAACTCGTCATCCTCTTTCACTCTCATTCACCCCTGACCTCTGTGACATCCCAGACTGAAGATCCCATCAAAAACAGAAGAGAACAATTAAAGCAGCCACAACTGACTGAATGTATTATTCAGTGGTGTCTGTTCATTGTTCCACATTGAGCTGGTGTGAAAGCAGACATTTACAGTAACACCAGGCACTTTATGCTACCTGATAGTCCACCATTTTGGGCATACCTCTAGGGCAAGAGAGTGTTGATAGTGAATTAGAAGCAGGTCTTTTTGACTTTCTGAAATGTCTTTTTCCATATATTTGAATGAAATATTCCTCTGTTGCCTCACATTTCAGACCTTTGACCTTTAAAGTATTGATATTTATTCCTGTTCTTCCTCCAGTGACCTTTAGATAACAAATCATTCCCAAATAATTGTGGTCCCAGGTGACATTTTAGGAACCAAATCTGTTGATCTTGTCAGGTATTCTACCTTTTGTTGTCTAAAGAGCAGAATTATTATATTTCTCTGCCTTAATTAATAATTCTTGAGTTTCCAGGAATCCATAGAAAACAAAGTAAATCTGACAGGAGAAGATAAAAAATGTGTTTTAAACATACAGTAAAAGATGCTGTATACTGTGTAAGAAAATATCAAGTATCATGTATGTTTATCAGAGGGTATGATTTAATTTTTAAAGATAGCTCCCCTCACTGATTTGTGCCCTCTGAAAGTACTGCTATGATTTTCAGGGACTGAGATAAAATCCAATGCAGTTCTGAATGAATAAAAAATAGCCTCACACTAAGGCAATTTTTCTGAAGTATGAATTTAAAAATCACATTTTATTGCATTGTTTATATTATCGCAATATACTGAATCCTAAAATCCCTGAATCACGATTCGTATTGTATCGTCAGATCCTCGCCAATACACAGCCCTACTCAAAGCAGAAATATACTGACATGTAAGCCTTTATAGTCTGTATTTTTGTTTAGAGAGTGCCTTCTTGCTGTGCACTTAGATTTGAGAAATTGCTCATTCTCCATCACACATAAACATCCTCAAAAGCAAAATGTACCCAGACAATATTGTTTAATCTCTCCCTCTGTTCCTTCCACTCTCGGTGATGAGGACCCCTGAAAATTGAATGCCACTTGTTTTCCAGCCCATCTTCTGGCTGAAAAGGCTGCCAACCTCTGTACCCTGCCAACGCATGCCTCTCAGCCATGCTCTAACCTTCATTTGGCACACAGACAATAGAAAAATTGCTCGGCCCAGCCCCCCTGCCCTCGCCAATTCGCTACTCAACGCTGCCGCTTCTGAATACTGCTATAGTGGGGACGCACCCAGCGAGCCATGCCATTGTTATTTGTCTCTTCTGAAGTGGAGAGAGACACACTCAGACATGGGTGGGCACACAAGTGTTAACTTACACACATACCCATAAATCATTTTCTGCAGGGATCCAGTGTTGTACAAAAATTCCTCTAAAAATGTCAAAGTCGGCCTCATTTATCACAAAAGCTACTCTTCAGCGACATCCACGATTCATTACAATTTACTGGCGCTGGCATTAGGGCTCTATGTACTAGAAATGCAGACAACATGTCAGCTGCTAAGCATCGCTGTGATGGTGGACTCCTGGTGTCCTCCGCTGTGAACTCCTCTCCCAGGGGTTAATTGGTGGCAGCCGCTTGGCCTGCCATGTGACGGTGGCAGGGTGTGGGTGTGCTGCTCCGCTGATGGCCTGGTAATAAGAAGGAGAGACAGGCAGGCACAGTCCCTCTACAGGCTCTCAGCCACCCTGAGGGACTGCTGACTGACAGGACTGCTCTTTCTCCTCAAGGCATTACAGGCGAGGAAGGATTATAAATATAACTGTTGAAGGAAGGAGCAGCAGCCGGTCCTGCTGGTAGCAGTAGACTCAGGTAGACCTCTCCAGAGTGAAAAGGTTCACACACTGTCTGGCCAATACTCTGAACTCAACCCACCATCAGGTCTCACACATGTATACAGATGACAGACTGTAAAAAAACAGCCCCTATCTTCTGTCACAGCTGGAGTTCTATCTAAAGATCAATCATTTCTCTCAGAAATTACCTGAATAAAATGAAATCAATCTGACTTTCATGTGTAGTCTGATGTCAACTCTGCTGAATTTTAGGATATAACCAGAATTCACGTGTTAGAGAGGAAATATGAGATGGTAATGTTTGTACCTTAATCTCATAGCAGTATTTCTGAGGAGAGGTGCTAATAATATGGTAAAATACGAAGGAGTGACTATTGGATGAGGTGTGATGGTGAACTGCACACTTTGTGAGGTGGGGGGATTTGGCCTGATGTCTGGGGGAGGTTTTTACACAACACAGCTGAGCAACCATGGTCCCTTTGTTCCAAAGACTTTATGTTACTGTTATGTACGTTCTCAATTCTGTACATTAATAGTGATAATGTTTTTTTCACACCTTTCTCAGAGGCTTTCAGTGAGAACATGTCTTGTCTGTGTATTTTAATGACTTCACCAGTTGCATTGTGTCCATTAAATATGATAAATGACATCCAAATCTCAACAGAGGAATCCATAAATGTAGGAAATATTCAAGAGGCATTTCCTAATGAAACATCTACATAATGTATTAAACAACTGTGCTACTGCTAATCTGAATATATATTTTTTTTTGTTCTGGTGACACACTTACAGCATCTGCGCTGTTCGAACATCCTGCTCCAGTCTTTAGCAAGCAAGAGATAATTGGTTTTTTCAACACCATCAGTCTCCACGGAGACCAGACATCTCACCAGTACTAATCTGCCTCTCTCCTCCGCTCCCCCCTCCTCCTCTCCTCACCTCCCATCACCACAGCACTCCATCAACAGTAATGTACATTAGAGCTGACTGACAAAATGTACAGTGGCTGATGGATGCAAGTGTGTGACTGTGCGTGTGTATATATCCACATGTGGGGACCATTACCCATTTAATCAAGCTGAATATGTGTCACTGTGCCAAACTGGGACTGGGGGAAGCTACTGGTCCTCGCCTGAAGGCAAAGCTGCACTTGTGATTTGATCTGGACTGCCTGTGGTTATGGAAGCTGATCCAAGGCTGGAGGGCCAATCAATTAATACAGAGCAGGACAATTAGTTTACAGTAGCCAATACCCAATAAACTGTCCTTTAATGTGGTGCTTTTCATTTCACTAGTGATGTGGTTAGAGGTTTGTGATGTAATAAATAAAGTATCTGTTGGTGAAACTAAAAGATAGGATCTCAGAGTGTAGTACAGAGGAGCTCTGATGCAATAAAAGAGTAGCTATAAGGCACCCAGTAGCCAGGACATTCAATTATTTATTTTTATGTTTATTGATACTGGTAGCACAATCTTGGATTGTTCTCTAAAGTTTACAGTGAGAGAGAATATGACAAAGGGTTTTTCACTGATTTAGACATGACGTTGTATGAAGTTGTACTGTGACTCTGGAGTTTTCTAAAATATGAAAAAACAGCCACAACGATGTCATTAGGGTTATCTTAGCTGATGCTTGTAGATTTTTTTAATAGTAATAATATCATATGCATACCACTTGAGTTCTTACCTCAGTAAACATTTAAAACGTCTCAATGGCTGGTTTGAAAGAGAACAGGAGGAAGAACTGATACTGACGGCTGTCTGTTCTTCATTCTCTTTTACCTTCCCTCAGGAATATTACTTATTCTTTGACTTTGTAGATTTGTCTCCATCCATCCATCCATTTTCTACCACTTATCCTCACATAGGGTCATGGGGGGCTGGAGCCTATCCCAGCTGTCTTAAGGCGAAAGGCAGGGTACACCTTGGACAAGTCTCCAGCTCATCGCAGGGCACTGTCTCCATGTCATAATATTATTTAATAGAGTCTGCGTAGTGCTGTTGTAAATGTTACTGTTGCTGCTCTAAAAAGAATATTCAGTTGAATTTAATTAAACAATTTTTTAAACAATGAAGAAGAATAGAGCTGAACTGATGAGGAGTATTACTGAGAGATGTAGTGTTGATTAATAACCATCCCTGTTAAAAATGACCACAAACCAATGGGTGACAACTTCTTAAATACAGTCTATGGTCACAATCTGGTCATGTGGGATCTGCATTCACCAAACAGGGTCTAACAAACTACTATCTTGTGAATGTATACATGTATATATATACACACACATATGACTGACTCCCATCCAGAGAGTTGACCCTGCATCTCAAAGGATGCTCACTCACTCACTAAAACATGGGTCAAGCAGACATACAGCATCTCTGATAATATAGGCTTTTCCTGGCTCAAAGTAAGCCTGGGCGACCCAACCTCCTTCCCCAAAACATTTAAAAAAAGAGGGTGAGTAGAAAACACAGTTCATGTGCACCAAAAACATCACCAGCTCTATTCATCCATCTATAAAACGGTTCCAAAATAATGAAGAGCCGATCACATTGCAGCACCTCGGTGCTGTCTGTCGATGGAGACTGGGTCTAAGCAGCTGATCTGCATAAGGAAGCAAAATGTGTGTATAGCATCAACAGTTGACTGGGTTTCACCACTCGAAAAAGTCTGAGTGACGGGTTGACGACCCCCCCCCGTAACACAACAGCTCTGTCCTCAGTGATTTAGGTTTAGCTTTTGTCTAAAATGGTTTCCACAGAAGAGGTGTAAACTAAGCTTAAGTGGAGGTAAAAAAATAGAAGGCATGGAAAATATGTGAGGAGGTGGTAAGAGGAAGACAAATTGTGCAGGTGAGAGACAGAGTGAAATGTGAGAAAGGGGCTCTGAGACAAAAGGTGTGAGTGCATGATGCGATGGGTGATGTATTGTGGAGATGATGCTCTGGTAGAGGAGAGAGTACATTCCTTGGAGGCTGTTGCTCTGTTTGTGTCTTCTTTTTTACCCCTGATTGAGTCTTCATGGGACAAATCACTTACCTGTGCAACCTGTCTTCCAACAGCTTGATGTACTTGGTTGTGTTGTCTTTGAGTCGGCTTTCTGTACAGAGAGAGAAGCAGAGAGAACGCCAGCCTGTTAGGTACACTTCATGTACAGCCTTCATTAGCCATGGTCGGGTCTCCTAGCAACAAATGCCATCTTTAATACCATTAAAAGTGACTCGTCACTGGCAATATTGTGCATGGGCTCTGTTAGGAAAGGTATCAGTAATTACAGCTGGTGACGGCCTTGTGCTCAGAAGCTGCAACAGTACAGGTTCAGTACAAAGGCCCAGCTGGCTTTCTCATAAGACAAACACACAATTGAGGAAAAATCATTCCCACCGCTCGAAGAGGGGATAAAATTGGAGACAGCCTGAGGATAAAAGGGGATTCTGACATGGCATAGGTCCTTATACAGTGCCAAATTTTCTGTAGGGCATGGAGTTGGATGGATAGCTTATGTTGCTTCCTGCACCCTTCTGCCAGCAGTTAGCAGTGCCTGAGGAGGCAGACGCAGGCCGGCTGAGCGTTAGTCAGGATGGAGAGGAGGGCAATCTGAGCACTCTTAATGAGCTCATGTATGAAACATGAGAATATGCCCCCCGCAGCAGCAGGCCTTTGAACACAATAGGATGCACTTATATCAAATTGTGCCACATATATGTGCACACAAGCTATAAAGTTCAATACAATCCTCCTCCTCCTTCCCACTGAAACACACATACAAAGCCGGCCTCATGAATCTGCCTATCCCATCTGATCAACTCATCCACTAGAATCACTGCTTTGCTTTTCCCACAGTCAGTCATTCAGAGAGGTCATGAAATGACTGACAGACTAGGAATAAATAAAAAAAAACAAAATCTTAGACATCAGATCTCTGCTACACACAACTGTAGACATGTCTTGCTACATACTTCATCGGTTACCTGTTCACTTTATAACACAATGCAAGAAAGGAAATTAACTCAATTGGTGAGAAAAACAGGTCCACATTTGGTGGTATTTTCTTTATTTTCAACAGTTACATAAGTAGATTGTTACCACTCCTATGAAGCTACTGTTGGTTAGCTTAGCTTAGCTGAAAGACTGGAAACAGAGAAACTGCTAGCCTGCACACCACCACATCCAAGGCTAATTAATAATTACATGTTAATTTGTCAAAAAAAAAGCCCAGACATATAAATAATAATAATAATAAACTGACATACTATATTAATATCTCTATATTTTCATATGGACATGTTCCTCCATTTCCAGTCTTTATGTTGAACTAAGCTTCATATTTAACACACAGACATGAGAGTGCAATGAAACTCAGTTAACTCGCAGGGGAGAAAGTTGCAAAATGCCAAACAGAGACATTTACTTACCACTGTTAAAACATATGAAGACACCATTTTGAGGAAACACAATTCAAATGGTTAGAAGCTACTCTAATGTAATACCACTTAGCTGGCTCACACAGAGAAAAAGTCACTTAATGGGCTGCACTGAATCACACTGGGGTTTGAAATAAATTTGTATCACTGTCTTCATGGCAATTATTAGACAGCATCAGCTCCAGGATGAGACAAGCTGGGGCTGGCACAGCAGGGTGAAAAGGAAAAAGTCTTTGACTAAGCGTTTGTGACACATACACCTAATCCTGTTCATACCATGGGATGGAGATAGTCAGGTTATTTATAGGGGTTGCGTGTTGTGTGTCATAGACAGAGAGCTTTTTTCCAGAGTCGTTTTCATTCAAAGTGGCCAAATCTGCTCAATCAGAGGGGAAGACGGAAGCCGCTGGAGTTGCTATCACATATCTGGAGAGCAGATCTGGTGTATGTGGACCAGACAGCTCACTTATCACCTCTCTAATTGCTATGTGAGATCCTATCCCACCTGACAGAGCCTCCCATGTCAACTTCCATTCATGCTGGCTCCGTTAGGCAGCGTGCAAGGAGATAGCCCTTGAATAATATATGGGGGGCATTAAGCCTGACTTCAGATGGCACAGAGCATGTACAGATATGAGATGACTAAGTAGGCTGCAGCTCAAACAAGAGCAAGAGCCATATTTAGAAATAATATATTGAGAGGGTTAGAAAGAGTCAATACGAAAGGCAGATGAAGGAGATACGACACAAGTGTATTAACCTCATATTTATTCCTACGCTGATATCGAGAGGCAGTGCGCCATCCTGTCGCCATGCCAACCAGTGGCAAAACCAGCGATCCTCTTCGGGCGTGACAGATGAAAATAATCTTTTCTTTATAGAATGGGACAAGACATCAAGCAGCAGTGCCTCCTCCTGCGCAAAGTGGAACCAGAGCGCAGGGTGATATTGCCACTTCCTGTAAGTCAATGGGAGGCTGCTGTCATTGGCAGGCCATGCAAATGAAAGTGGCACTAAAAAGCCCATAAAGAGGAGAGCCAGTCTGTTAGTGCCTAATACATGTGGCAGTATAGGAAACTTTACAAAGGCTTACAGAGCTTCCCCTCACACCAGTGAGCTCAGCAGGTGCTAAACATCACTGATTGCTGCCAAGGACCCCAGCCACAATCGAAGAAGCCATTCATTCATAACAGAACTGAGACACTAAAGACAGATGATGAAATTGCATTCCTGCTTGTTGCGAAATGGAAAAAAGAAGCTATTTGCTTACTATAGGTCAATATACTCATTCATTATTCTAATGAAGAAATAATTATTTCAGCTAAATAGATTTAAAGTTGTAAAAAGACAAAGCTGATGATTACAATCAGCAGTGTGTAGACAGACAAATGGAGCAGATATATCACACAGTGATGCACAATTCCCAATGATGAAGTTATGGGCTTTAATGAGCCTGCAAAAGTTAACGATGGCAGCGCGTTTGGATTTGCTGCTGCATTATGAGCATTTGAGCAGCTCACTAATTGAAAGTGAATAATGCAGCCGTTTTTTCATTGCCTTGTAACAATAAAAGCACCCAACATCTGTGAGGCCTTCGCATTGTCAAACAAATTAGAGGCGGCTCCGTGCTAACGCAGCACCGCCGATGTGCGTGTTAGAAAAGCCTGCGCATAATAAGGCAGAAGAGAAATTGTGTGTCTTTGTAATTGAGTTGAAGAAACCGACTGTGATTAATGTGTTTAAGCTCGGCTCGGGCTGTTTGAGTGCAACAGCACTGCAGGTAACGCAAACACGCAGTCAGCATATGCAGACACTCACGTTGTGTGAATGTATCTGAACTTAACAGCAGTCAAGCTGCAGAGCTAACGAAGGACGAGAGACAGGCTCATACAGACATTCAATAACCCATGATGCTTTAAGGCTGTGGGATCACAAAGCATAGCAGCACACAGATTGCAGTTGGCATGGCATAACATATTGTGAAGCTATGCACGAATGCACAACAAAAAGAATCATTTGACAAAAAAATTGGCTGTGTGTACAAAATCTGCGCTTGGGTGGACATTTACATTTCAGCTCTAGGAACTGTGTTGCTGCTCTGACTGGAACGTTAGACATGCTCACTGTCATTTTAACTCTAATCAAGTCACAACAAGGCCCAACTCTCTCAAAGTGTGCAGCTATAAAAGCTCTAAAACACTGTCTCAGAAGCTCACCTGCACATAGTCCTGCTCCATTAAACTGTCATCTTGTTATTTCCTCTGCATCCTTTGGGAAACTCCATTAGTACCAGGCTGATGCAATTTCCACAAAAAAAACTCCACTGAATAGTTTTGCACGCTGCTCTGTGAGGATGTAGCCTACTTAGACACAGTGGTGCCTTTAAAGGTTCCTTATGCAACATGCAGAGCATTAATATAGCAGTGAATAATGATTTTCTATGTACAGGTAGTATAGACCAGTAATACCTACCTGAGAATGAAGTCGCTCTCCATCTGTGTGTGTTGTAGTCCAAGCTTCTACTTGCTTTTTTCATGCTGGACCAGCCGGGCATGCTTATGATTGTGTCTGTGCACATCAGCAGCCACACTGGCTCACTCATATACTGTAGCTGATAAAGCCACCTGACCAGCAGGGTTAATACTGTTAACTCTGTCAGCACTGTTGCTATGCTTTCACTGCACCATAGCTACAAGGCCGCTTCATCTGTCATAAACTGCTTTCACACTGAAATTAGCAGGATGATGCAAGATTTTCTAAACCTGATTGACCTGGGATTTTTGTGCAGTGTGAAAGGGGCTATATAATGTTCACTCTATGTAGTATAGTGGTTCCCAAACCCCAAAAAGGGGGGAGGGTGTAATAAAGAGTTGCAAGGGGGCTTGAGGCATACGTTTACATTTTTTCACTCATATATTGTCCCCTGACAGCGTGTGGAGGCAGAGACAGCAGGATGCGTCAAAAGTATTAAAAAAAAATAAAATAAAAAAAAAATAAACCCAAAAAAAAATCAAGGGGGTCTCAGTAGAAAAGGTTAGGGAACCACTGGTGTAGTGTGTCAGCATGCTAACATTTTTCATTTGCTCAGCAAGAAGGTACCGGGTTCGAATCCCCTTTCTGTGTGGAGTTTGCATGTTCTCCCTGTGTCTGTGTGGGTTCTCTCCGGGTACTCCGGCTTCCTCCCACCATCCAAAAACATGCATGGGGATTAGGTTAATTGGCTAATTTAAATTGACCGTAGGTGTGAATATGAGTGTGAGTGGTTGTCTGTCTCTGTGTGTCCTGTGATGAACTGGAGACTTGTCAAGGGTGCCTTTCGCCCTAAGACAGCTGGGACAGACTCCAGCCCCCCCGTGACCCTATGAGGATAAGCGGTAGATAATGGATGGATGGATGATTCAGAAGCGTATGTATTGTTGCATTGTGTATTATCGCTCTTCAAACTGACTGCCGTAGGAAGCAAATGTTGCAAGAATGCACTGGAGTGACAAAATAGCAGCACACCATTAAAAATGTGTTATATTTTGACTAATCTAATCACAATTAATGTGTTAACGCTGACAGTCCTGGTTTCATGTCATTGGTTTTGCATAAACCAAGTTTACTGATGGTACTAGATAGAGAGTCAAATGATTATCCATCCAGTAGTTGAGGAGCTATTTCTTCAACATTAAGCTCCTTTTCTGTCGTGTGGAAATGAAATGGATTGATGCAGTGGTGGAAGCCATAGTAGTGGTACCACAATCAACTTCCCTTTGTTTTTATAGTAATTTTGATATGTGTGGACTCTATGAAACTTGCAATTGAATGACATCCTCTACTGATTTACTGAATCACAAGACAGGCAGAACTTCAGAGACAAAAACCAGGAAACATTCTCCTAGCTCCACTTAACTACAACACGGCTCTCAATCATTCAGATGCACTTCAGGAGAAGAAAGAGGCAGTCATGAATAAATCATATATGTCCTTGTCTTCACCAGTGGCACTCCATTAGGAGGAAACTGAAGTTGTTTAATAACACAGAGACAATATTTTGATGCACACCGGACCAGTGTGTACAGTTCAGTTGGGTCTGAATGCGCTAACAAATCCTGCCAAGGACACTGAAGAACAGCAGTGACACTGGTCTGGGACTGTGTGGAGAAGGAATAGATGCTGGAGATGCAGCAAAGGAACAAGAAAACACTAATTAAATGTGTTTTTTCATGGCGGCATGTGGGGAAGACAACCTGCTGCCTTTATCACAGATAGTCAAATTACCTGCTATAGAATATACAGCCTGCATACTAACAATAGCATTAAATAGGCAATCGGCAGAATACTTGGATAAATCAAGAGGAAGGCACACTGATGCTGCCTCACTCCTGGGGGTCATTTACTTGTGTTATTCAGCTCTTCAATTATTTATTTGTAAATTTAGTATCACTCCAGATCTCTCTTGGGGGCAAAATTATACTCTCAGTGGGGAATCAAACCTCCGGCTCTAATGGGTTTGGTATTCATCAGCACTCGTGTCGATGGCAATTAGGGACGTAATGGCTCCCAGGCCAAAAACCCCCCACACCACAAAGTACGCTGGGCGGAGATGCTCAACAAGCTGAGGCTGTGTGGTTTAAGTGGATGCATGTGTACAGATGTGGTCAAGGTATTAGCTGAACTATGCCATAACAATAGGCCTTTTTAACAACAGACTTTCGTGCTGTAACACTGATGTCATGCGGATGTGCTAGAAATGCCAAAAGGATGGCCATCTTGACTTTGAAGTAGACTGTTATTTCTCATCCCCTCCAGCTAAAGAAATGCTAATATGCTGTTTGTGGACTATCAGTTTCCAGCTAATATGTGCCAGCCCCTTATTACCAAATAGGATGACAGTTTAATGAGCCCCTTGCTTGGTGTCAGCAACGCATTGTAAAATTACGCCTGCTGCCATATTGTGTGTGCCCACTTAAGCATTTTAGTGAGCCGCACAACCAATCATTAACTCGCTGTCTCTTCCCACATCGGTGACGCATCTCTCACCTGATTCCTCGTTCCTTTGTTTAGCCCGAGCATTTGCATGCCGCTGGTTTCCCAGCCTCCAAGTCCCTGAGAGCTGCATTATTCTTTGTGAGGCACGCAGTGTATTTAGGCACTGAGGTGAACTTGGACTTGTCTTTGGTGGTTGTCAGGGGAGAGATTAATGCTACCACTGGTTTTTAAGCAACTCAAGGTGTTCAGGACTGTATTTCAGGAACAAACATCAGGCAAGAGAGACTGGCTTTCATGCACAAAGGTGATAGGAAAAGAAAAATGATTTCCAAATAAAAGCAATTGGGTTCTACTATTGTACAATTATATAAAATCATGGATCTTCAGAGGATAAAGATAGCAAGTCCAATGCACCGTATACCCCATAAAAACTCCATGCAACACAGCCTGACTGCAACGATGAAAGGGTGCCCCCTAGTGACAGCAGAGGGTGCATTTAAGAAAAGACAATGGGTGGCAGCCACAGGCCTTGATGGTCGAGATAACAGTGGAAGTTAGATGGCTGATTGCACACCTCTGGCCTGCAGCAGCCTGATCCAGAGCTCCTTCACTACCTGCTCTGGTCCCATCACTTCACTACTCACCTCTACTGTCTCTGTGCTCCCATCTCAGAAGGTAAAGTGAGCTTTTTTTTTTGGAAATCTGTCTGCGACTGATGGACTTGAGTGAATGCTACTCTCTGCAGGTGGTGCTGTCAAAGTCCATTTATGTCTCTGCCAGTGCCAGGAGGCCAAAACAATCGAGTCCTTTGTTCGAACAGCATTCACATCTCTACTAGTTGGAGACTGTGCTTGCACTGATCTGAGTAGCTTGGAGGTAATTGGCTACTTCACACAATCTAAAGCTCATTTCCCCTGCACATCCCCCACCACCACTCCCCTTCTTCTTAACAACTGCCAATCCTGCTGGTAACTCAGTTGATGCCAACTCCCCACTGACAGCAGATCACTTCTCCTTCATTTGGGAGAAAAGTCATCGCCCATTGATGTCCCCCCAGCGTGGAGTGACATCAAGAGTGGAGTATTCTTTCAAAGCGTTCTCACAATGCATGTTTGAAATCATATTTAAACAGAGTAAAGGAAGAGAAAGGCACCTTTCAAAAAGACAACAAACGTTTTTCAGTCTCGGTGGACAAGAAACTGTTTGCTGTGAGTTTGTTATGATAATGGTGCATTTGTTTTATTTCATAGTTTTTAACTTTCATTTACCAAATGGCCAGAGACACATCAAATGTGTGATGATGTTTGTTAATACCACCATCACAACTTATAAGGTATATACTATGTCAGTGCCCAGGTGTCAAACACAGAGGCCTTGTCCTGACTGTTGGCTTGTGATATTACTGCACAGGACACCCTTTAGCACAGCATGAGACGTGGCAGGCTTTGCATCAAAAACAATATATATCCATCTGCGGCAATCGAGAAAATGTGTTGGAAGTGACCGTGGTGATGTAGTTTAAAGAGGGAAAAGATATACTGAGGATGGCGGAAGTGGTACTAGATAGGTTTAACAAACACAAGGCTTTCATCCTGGAGAAAGCTTCACTTTCACATAACAATCAACTCTTTGTTTGTCTTCCATGTTTCATTTTCACTGTACAAAAGCAGTTTCAATACCAACCATAATACTGAGGTGGTCTTGACGCCAAAAATAAGATGTGTGACAAAGCAGCAGTATGTAACGAGTTAGTTAGTGTTGTGTTTCCAGCGTGATTCCAACGTGGCTAGACCTGCATATTTAAATATCAATTATTTAATGCCTCATTAATGGCTAGAAAGTTTGTGTTCAGCTGTCCCCCTCACTGTCTGTTTTTAAATCAAACCTCAAAACACATTTTTATTCCTTGGCCTTTAGATTGGCGTGAGAGTTGCCGTTTTAGTCCTTCCTCTCTCTTATCGATTTTACTGCTTTGATTGTTATTTCAATGTCCTGTTGATTTCTAAACTGAGCTAGATTTTTATTTTGTGTTATCTCATTTGTCTGGACTGTACAGCACTTTGGTCAACTGTTATTTTTAAATATGTTCTATAAATAAATTTGGATTGGATCGGCTTGGTTTATACTCTGAAGCGCATCACTCATTTATGTCCACATTACTGCGCCATAAATTACATTAGGTCTAGAGCCCAGCCTCCCCTTTGGGATGAAACAGTCTGTGTTGTCTTGATGTAGTCTAGCCTCAGAGACTCACCATGCTGGGCCTCCCTCTGCTCCAGCTCCTGTCTGAGCTGCTGCCGCTGCTCCTTCATCCTGGTCAGCTCCTGGCTGCTCCCTGAGCTGAGGCTGTGCAGCCTCTTGGCCAGAGCATCCAGCCGGTCACGCTCCAGGTACACAGCCTTCATCTCAGCCTTCAGCTCCTTGGCACTGCTGAAGTCATTACCTACACAGGCGCACCACAGGAGGACATTAGGCTTACACCGCCCATTAATGAGTGCCTCGATCATTAATAGTGTAATTAAGTGAAGCTAATGGTGGGCGATTCAAGTAAATGAGATAAATAGAAGACATGAGGTATAAGACAGTTTGAACTGGGGTGTGGTTGAGCGGAGCGTTACCTGAAATGGCGGCCAGTTTGGCTTCATGCAGTGCCAAAAGCTGAGTTTCAGTCTCACTGACTTTCCTCCTCAGGCTACTGCCCAGCCTCTGACTCATGACCACCTGGGGAAAAAGAGGAGAGGAGGCTGATGAGAGAGTGGGGGGAAGGGTAGTAACGAACAAAACCTTTGCAGACACATGGATCCCACAGGATGCATTACTCATTTCCAATTCTGCTTTCATTTTCTTTCTGACACTCATTCTTACAAGACCTTACGGATTCATTTCTGTCCTTCTGCGCTCGTCCTGCTTTGAATACACAGCAGAGCATCAGTTCCCGATGTGTTACCTTGTCTATAACCTTTAGAAAGAAAGAGAGTGTGTCTTCTTTTGCTAGGACGGACAGGGAAATGTGAAATCTCCATAAAAGATGCCATTAGAATGTCAGAGAGGAAAAAAGGCCTGAATGTCACGGGCCTGATGGGGACGCAGCACTGCTGTGTTCACAGAGGTTTTGATGGCTTCAGATACTTCAGATACAGCCCTTCTGGCCTCATCTGCCCTCACTCTGCCCTTTAAACCTCTGCTCCTTCCAGTGTATTCACTTTGAGTAACAGCCAGATACAATACCCACGATGCGTCTCCGTCTTTTGAGGAACTATTTTCACCACTCACAGGGATGTGGAGCCGGATTTTCTGACGCATTTTCTTCTTGAATTTGACACAGTTTTGTGCAGCACTTTGAAAAAGCTGTCAATAGCTTGGTATTTCTGAGGCAGAACATCTCTGGGGAGTTCTCTTCCTACAGAAATACAGAAAACTGATTTTTTCAAACAGGCTTGCATAATTTTATTTCATGCATTATATGAACTGGAAACTGCTCTGGAGTGCTTTTCAAGCGGTCAAAATTGTGACATTGGTTAGTCTAATTTCAAAATATCAGGCTATTCGTCAATCTTGAAAAAGTCAATAGAGAAAGTCAAAGTTATTTTCATGCCAGCAATCATTTTGTCACGGCAGGTGTACCATTTTCCACATTGTGGGTATCTCATTTAGGAACAAAACCTTTCATTTCAACTTAACAATGGACAATCTTGTGATTCAGGTTTAAGTGTCTCTTCGAGGAAAGTCAGCATATTCCCTTCAAGGTAGAGTCCACTGCCGTGTCTCCCTCGCTCTATCCTTAAACTATCACTTCTTAAGGACTTCTGCTGCTTCGGGCATTTCCAGCTGCAGAGATCTATGTATATAGATCAGTGAGAGGGAAGAGCAAACCCCTGAGAAGCAAAAGGGAACTCCAGAGACACAGCACTAACTAAGGGAAGCATGCAAAGCCATTCACACACAGGAATACACAAAGACACACACAGAAAACCTAAGAAAGTTATGCTGGCTCAACCCAATATCAAGTCAAAGCCTGTAATAGACCCACCTGTCCAGCAGAGAATAGCATGTCAATGCTATGTTTTGCTTTGTTGAGATATGATTACATACATGTATGAAAGTGGACCACTCACTTAGGTTTAGGTAATAAAACCACTACATTAAATGGCCTTAAATAAGTAAAAAAGTTGGTGTGAGGGTCATTTGTAAAGGACAGAGGGTACAGATTGTAAAGCTTTGTGATATTGGGCTATACAAATAAAATTTACTCGATTAGACATCATTCATGTAACTTCTCCTGGTTGAGTTGTGTTTGTTGGACTCATCCACCTCCCTTCCTGCCCAAAACAATCAGTATTTCTCACTTCTATTCATTCTGTCTATATGTCTATGTCACATTCAACACAAACATCTGTGAAATCTGCTGGCTGTAACTACTAAAAAGTAAAGCAAAGGTGCTAAGTTTGTTGTATAATTCTCTTAGTAATAGTATTTTTCTAGTGTTGTATTGTGTTATGGAGTATTTTTTCAGCGGGACTCTTAAATGCAGCTATGGATAGTTCACTGTCTTGTTCAATAGAAATGAGCAAATGACATGATATTTAATATGCATATTTAATGCAATGACGCTGACACACAGTAAGTATGTTCTGGTTCGATTTGCTACTCATTAGATATTCACACACATTCAGTCATGCTGAGGAGCGTCTCAGCTGCGTTAGACTAAACCGGGTCAGAGGAACTGTGGCTTACTTTAGCAGTCGCTTCCTTGATGGACAGATTCAGTGTCTGCTCCTGCTCCTGGAGTCTGCAAAAAAGGAAATACCCATTTTACAGCTCTAAATGTAATTTCTTTTGAAGTTAGGATTAAACACTGACCAGTTTTTACTCATCTGGCAGCTAAAGAGGGAGGTTTATCCACTATCAACTGATTTACTTAATATTTTATCTTAACAAACTTTTATAAAGGTATGTTTTAAATGAGCTTGTCCAGTATATAAGAGAGCTGCAACTAATCAATTCAAATAACAGTTGAATATTACCTTAATCTTACCTTATTCTATCACTTCTTGCTTTAAACATAAACAGGACAAACCATTAATGTCATATTATTCGGTGACAGAATTAAATCAATTCGTAGATGGGAAAAATAAGAGCATAAAATCCATTATGCACAACACAATCACCTTGAGATCATCCCAATCATCTCATATCACAATAATCAGTATGCCCTTTTCATGTTATTCAAGCTGATGTTCAGGATGAGTCATGGTAAATGTAGTCTCTGAACATCAGATCATCTGGATAGTGGATTTCTTTAAACCAGTACCCATGAGGAAATCAGTCTCGCTATGAGAAAGAAATGTCCCGTGCTGTTGGGAAAGAGAACTGCAATCAACACAATCATCATGATGACCCAAAGCATGCCACCTGGAGATGTGCAGCTGAACACCCAATCTGAGGTCACGGTTTCAATCAGTAGTGAGAATAAATGTGTCTCAGTTGGGGCAAGAATATGTCAGATATCAAATTATGCCAGTGATGGTGGGTCACACCATGGAGAAGACGATAAGTACAATTTACATGTCTTTCTAATGAGTGGCAAGATAGAAGGCTTTCCACGGTGCGCTGTCGCAAGCCATTATCTTCAGAGGATATGATGCAAAGTAATCATTTGCATCTGAGAAAAACCATTAAAATTTAAAACAGGTTCAAGCAGGTGTGGGAGAAGAGGATTGAGGGCACGGGGATGTGAGGAATGAAAAGAAAATAGCTGTGGCTGCTTGATGCATCCTCTCTGAACCTTAAAATAAACAAATTATTCCTCATGAAGTCACACACAATTATTGCCATACATTATATCCATTTGACAGGCACTTTTGTTCAATGTGACTGCTTTCACCCTCCACAAGCACAAGTGCTAAACGCCGTCACAATTTGTTTTAATGTGAAAATACTGTATTTGTATTGTCACAGCTCTTCTAGCTGCTATTTGAGATGTTAATTGAGTTGAAACATGATGGTGTGCTTTTGAATCAGTTGTTCTTTCTGTGTATGAGACGAGACGGTCCTGCTGCAGGATTGATTCAGAATGGCACTGTGCTGGAGGACGAATGAAGCTGGGAGGTAAAGATTTAGTGAAATAGAGGATCTGCTCTGACACGTCCTCCAAACAAGCTAATTTAATGATAAGAAAAATACGTGACTTGACAAAGGAAAAACATTCATGGACTGATGATTGTTGTAGCGTCACTACCACTCACAGCTCTCTAGCAGCCCCACCTGGTGAATGGCAGCACAGCAGGATGAGAGATTTACTCTTATTTACTGCCAAAATATCCCCGACCAGCAGGAGTGTAACATATTTGAGGTTTATCTTGTACGCCTTAAGTGATCCATGTTGTATATATTATGCCATATCAATATATAAACATAAATAATAACTAATGAATTCCTCAGTGATAAATTACACTACAAGTGGAACCTTTAGCCAGTCCTATCACATACTGTAACTGAGTACAGCAATACATGCGATGCCCAGTCAGGAAATTATTTTCACAGTTATGGGTTTCTGCAACGTTCCGACTCCAATCAATCAAAGTTCGACCAATAGGAAAAAAAAGCATCACAGTAAGGTGTCAAATGCAAATGTCTAATGTGTGAAGATGTTTCTTCAGAGAACAGGAGCAAGGCCAAATTTTACATTTACATTTTTCACATATATTTGCACATTTTTCACAGACGTACATACACACCTTCTGGACAGCAAAAGCGAAAGCAAAAGAGGTATCTTTATTCCGATTTGACTCTCTTCACGCACCTGAAAAACTCCCAATTTCTGTGGCACATCTTCTTTTTTGGGATTAGACATGTGTGCACTGTAATGCCCATGTAAACAAAATTATTTGCCAGTAAGAGGAAACTAAAATATTCTAACCTGAGCAAAGAGGATGAAGGAGAGACGGAGATCTGCGTGCGGTTTTCAGAGGTGACGAGGTCCTGCAGGGTTCGGCTCATGTTGTGGAGCTGGGCCACGGTGCAGCTCCTCAGCACAGAGCCCTCCAGCTCCTCGGCCTCCGCCTGCTGCTCCTCCTGCTGGATCTGCTGCTGCAAGCAGCGACTGCGGTCCTTCAACTCTGTCAGCCTCCGCTGCAGCTCTGCTATCTCCTCCTGCACAGGGTTTATTTACGATCCTTGTGTTAATTAGTGTTGTATAGTAAGTAAGTAGCAATACTTAAGTACAGTACTTGAGTATAATTTTGAAGTATCTGTACTTTATTGGAGTTTTTTTTGTGTCCACGACTTACTTTTACAGTACTTGGCTACATTTCTAAAAATAAAAGTATACGTTTACTCCATTACATTTCCCAGAAGCATCTTCGCTACTACTATTTTTACTTCATTACTATGACAGCGGGTACCCAATGTTGATTTTGCAAGAAGAGCAAGACTGAAGAGCAAAACTTTGAGAACCGCATATTCTGTGATTAGTGAATGTGTGCTCTACGCAGTTGCACCTACCTAAATGTCCAGTGGCTGTTTGATGGTTCTCATCGTGCCAAACTGGCATCCCAAGTTCCTTGACTGTTGGAGGATGCACTATTCTTTCTCCTGCTTGGTGGTGTGTGTGTGTGTGTGTGTGTGTGTGTGTGTGTGTGTGTGCGTGTGTGTGTGTGTGCGCGTGCGTGTGTGCGCATTTACTTGAGTACTTTTGATACTTAAGTAGAGAGAATGTGATATACTTTAAGTCTCATGGGAGACTTTCACTTTGACTTGAGTCATTTTCTGGTAAGGTAACTACTTCAACTCCAGTACATTTGTTCATTACTTTACACAACACTGGTTAATTATCAGTTTTAGTTACTGTCCTTCTGTTGTTCTGTGTGCTGGTGGCCATGCCATTGTTCTCATAAAAAATAACCCTTCTTGACAAAGCTAATCAGGATCCTAATTTAAATTAAACAGCCTACTTCCATTATCCAAACCAGCACATTTAGCACGATTCAGACCAAACTGTATTAATTCTAAATTGCAAATTTTAAGTATTTCTATCAATTATTAGCATTTATCAGTATTACACATACACATGACACAAAATTCAATGCAATACAATTAACACTGTAAGCTTTTATTACATAAAATAACATAACCAATTTACCTCTACCAGCCGTTTCTCTTGGATCAGGTGATCTCTACGATGCAGCGGACTCTGCATTGAGTCACACCGCTCCCCTGCATCCGGCTCTACACCCTCCCTGTCAACCAGTCACAAAGTCACAGTCACCACAAATGCCTCAGCAATTGTGTTTTCACATCTTTAATCAGGGATTTTTCTACTTTTTCATAACCTTGGTCACTTATAAGCAAGTTTATATGGGTAGTAGTACATGTATTGTGATGTACTAATACATCTAACTACAAAGCAGGGGCTCTCTGTCTGTCTTTCTGCATGTCCTGCATGTATCTCCCTGGGGACCCCAGGAAGTCCTTTGTCAGTTAACCAGTTAATCTTTCTATCAGTTAAATATTGCACGACAGTGTTTTCCTCTGAGTATCATACAGTAAATAGAGGGAAATTAATCATTTTTAGGTGATTTGGGGGCTCAATGGGTTAGAATAGTAACATAATTCAGCACTTTTCATATTTTAGCATCATAATAATAAATGTATGTATGCAGCTTATTTTTAATTCGTTTGTGTGAACACAACTACCACTATTTGTTCACACCCAAATGAAAATGAACATCATGATCTTTATTTACTGACATGCTAATTTATGAATATCAACATGAAATCACTGTAAACACAACCTATGGCTTTGATGGTTAATGATACAGTCATTCTGTCTGTTGTTTGTTTTTAAGAGTATATATGCTTTGTCCTGTGATTGTGCTCTGTCCTCCATTATAATGTTGTAGGACAGAGCAGATAGAGAGGGATGTTAAATATAACTTTTGGAACAGGAAGGAAATCAGGTGGGGCGTCTCCAGAGGGTATCCTGAACAAATACAAGCTCAAAGAGATATTCAGCTTTACTGTGATCCCCACATATACCTGCAGTTTATAAAATGCTAAACGAATATGAAAAACATGCCCCCAAAGATGTAAGGTTAGCACTGTTATATAGCAGGACTTTCCCACATCAGTGAGAGAATGGTAAGACCTGTGTGTCCTGTGGTCATTGTTGATATTGTGTGACTGACCTGCACTGACTGCTGTCGGCCCTCTGGAGGGCGCTGTGCACCGCCTGACTGAGCCGCTGCAGGAACAGAGCCACGCTGGGCTGTCGGGAGGGTAAACCCAGCTTCAGAGCTCCACGCTCCCTACACAGCTCCTCCAGCTTTTTCCCAAAGCGCTCAGCTGAAAACACACACACACACACACACACACACACACACACACAGAAAAATATGCAGAAACATTTGCTAAACAAATCTGTTATTAGCAACTAGTTTCAGGTCAGAAGGAAAGGTCAATGTAGAAATGTGTTACTGTACACAAATCAGATTCATTCTAGGTCAAAATGTCTCTGCAGCTCATATTAAGTGAAATAACAAGTCTGCACACAGCATCACGTCTACTCAATAACCAAATTATACCTTAACTAGAAGCCACTTAAAGAAGACATAATTATTTAATTCAGACATAATTTATGTCATCATTTAATTTCGCAACCCTACTTTGGTTAACAGTTTGGGTGGATTTGTTTAAGGCTAAAACATCCAAATATATTTCTTGTTTGCAACATTTTATGGAAAAAAAAACAATGTGAACAGTAATGGAAAAAGAGAGAGGATTGATAACCTATACCAAAAGGCAAACAGACACCCTGACATAAGTAGTTCAAGATCTGCAGCAGATGGTTGGTATTTATTTCTGTCACAAGGTCCAAGAACTGGGTCAGAATACAATTCAACCTCTTTTGAAAATAATCTTTCCTCGAGACCGGCCATAAAAAATATTCACTGTCTACTGGAGACTGATTCAAAATAAAGTCCAGATTATATTTGTTGGGTTTGAGACTCGCTGGTTCTTTCCCATGCAGTCTTCAAAGTCAAAACATCAAAAGCTAAACTTGAATGACTAAACATGAATTAGTGTTCACACGGCCCTGGAAACCACAGGTCTTTCAGCTTTGCTTGCTCTTTCCTGCTGCTTTCAGTAGTTTCACAATGTCCACTTTTTACTTTTTAACCTGGATGACTGGTCTGATGTGAGCTTATAGTACAAAAAAACTATTAAAGTCAAATAATTAAGCCAATAATCAAAGCACATCAACTGTTTATTTGTACTAATCTGGTACTAGGTGTATAGGACTACATTGCTGAATTAATTTTAATTAATCACAGTCATCAATCAGTCAAACAAGTCATTAAACTCTCCAGTAAGTTAGATGTGATTGTGTGTCAGAATCTGTAAGTAACAAACCATTTCTGCAGCCTCACCTGTTTTATTATCAAACATTTCCGTGTGACTACAACTAATTCACAAAGCAAGAAATCCAGTAAGTAGAATTAGGGGGCTCCCATATCTTCACTCATCATAAACATCAAACTGATAAATGACATTGATAATCTCACAGTTAATGTGTATTAAGCTGCTCTAACTTTCTGTCCTCTTTCCATTACACTGATTAAAAACCAACAATGTTCTTGAAGAGGATAAAATAATTTCATCACAAAAATATGAAATGCGAGGCGTATAACGTGTCAGATCCTCTACAATCCATCCACAACTGCAGCATCTAGCTGGAATGACCTACTTATTACTGAATGTCTTAGTTCACCTGTGTCATAGTCGTCATCCAGAATGGCTTTCTGCTGGAGCCTCTGCAGCTTCAACATCATGGACTCAATCTGAGAAGAGACAGAGCAGATTATGCAAGAGTCCAGAGGGCAGCAGTCTTTAAACAGTCACCATGGCCCCAAAAAAGTGCAACAACCCTTATTTCAAAGTGTGAGCTGACCGGGTCAGCAAGTTGATGACTGGGTGCCTTAAAGTTTTAAACTGTCATCAGAAAGTATCTCAACACATCTCATGAGGCAAGAATAATCTACCTGTTTTTAACAGGTAAACTGGTTCTCTATTCAATCAGGACCTGTCATGGGATTCTAGGATAAAGACTAAGTCAAAAAATCATATTTATTTTAAGACATTTCTCCAGTCCTCATTTTTTTTCTTGCAAAATCCTGGGTAGTTTACTTTTCCTAGTATATTCATACAGTATATTTAAATTAAATAACCTGAGAAGGTAACACCCAGTTGTTTATTTGACAATCTAGTGATATAATAAGCTCCAGACAGCAGATGGTAGGTTATATTAGACTTTTAGATGCTCAGTGAGTTATGTGTTCACTCTCAGCGTTTTCATGGTTTGCTCTTGGGAAATGTTATTATTTGTTTTCTTGCTGTGAGTTAGATTAGAAAAGTTGGTTAACTTAGCTTAGCACAAATACCAGGATAGGGACAGGATATCCCTGGTGAAAAAAAAGCGTACTTTATTATTATTTATTTCAAGTAAATTCAAATTTTCAATAATATATTGAAAATGTACTTTCACAGATTAAAATAAGCATACTATTATTGCACTTTGTAGAAATATAGTATACTAAAATATACTTAAAGTATATGAGTCATATACTTATACTTTAAGTATATTAAATTAAGTTGTTCCACTTTAGCACATGAAAGTACACTAAATACACTTCAAGTTGAGCTCTTCTACAATTTAAGTACAATTAAAATACATTAAGCACAAAATAAGTTGTTCCAAAAGAGCATGTTTTAAGTACACTAAGTATGCTGAATTTCAGTAAACTATAGTGTGCTTTTTTTCAATGTATTTAACAGTGAGCTTTTGGCATAGTTACACTCAGAGCCAGGCTAGGTTTCTCCCTGTTTCCTGTTTTTGTGCTAAGCTAAGCTAACTGTAGCACCATGTTTAGCATAAAGACATACCAATGTTCATATCTAACTCTTGGCAAGAAAGCCAATAAATGTGTTTCCCAGTAAGTCAAACATACATGTTTTAAACATCCTGGTTTGTGTCACCCTCACACCAGTCATGCCCACCTTAGTGTGGGTGCGGTTGTTTTGGAGGCAGTCTTGCAGTACACCCTCATACTTCTTCACCAGGTTGTCCCAGCCTTGGTCGGAGGACGGCGTGGCGCTCTCATAACCGGAGGTGACAGAGGACGCGGAGGCAGTGTCTGAGTCCACAGACTGAGAGGAGGTGATCTCTATGTCCACAGATGTGGAGTCACAGTCAGGCAGGTTGGGCGTAAAATCACGCCAACACCTCCCTCCCAATGACAGCTCCTCTTTCTCCACCTGGCTGCTGGGGGTGGAGGAGGCCAGTGATTGAACAGGAAGTGACTCTTCTGAGACGTTGTGCTCGATGGATAATGTTGCTGGTTTTGTTTGAGGCGAACTAGCTGACTGGTTTAGTCGTTCTCGTTGCTGGGATGGCGTGGCAGAGTTTGGGTCTGTCCTGTGGCTGGAGTTCAGAGACTGTTGGATGAAGCTGAAGCTGGAGTTAAAGGAGTCCTCTGGTGAGGACCGGAGAGCCGGGATTGGACTTAACCTGAGTTCATTCTGGGGCAGAGAGGATGGGCCCTGATGGCTGGATGTACCATTAATGGCACTGTAGTCCACATGAGGAAGAGGACCAGTAAGAGAGCAAAGAAAACTCTGACTCTTCCAGGAGCTACATGTGAGTTTATCAGGCTGTTGCCCATTCATTAAGGCAGATGTTAGACTCTGAGCACCGGTTCCCTCGGTGATGTCAGTGTGACGTCCAGATTTTCCGTTTCTAATGCAAGTGGTCTTCCCTTCCTCCTCCTCCTCCTCCTCCTCGTCTAGCCCATGAGTAGTGCTCTGTGGTCTGGACTGGTCTCCTCTCATGTACCCTGGTCTTCGGTGGAGCCTCTTACGAGCAGAGCTGCCAGCTGTCCCTGATGCTCTGCCACCTGTCGATGCAGAGATTAACACATTAAGCTGGACAACACGGTCATGGGGAAGATAAAGAGTGAGTCATAGAACTGGCGGGATTAACTGTGCAGTCGTGGAGTGAGTCAGGAAAACGTGGCGCTAAGTGTGTTCATTACACAAGAATGTAAATCAACAAATTATAGGTATTCTGAACAACATATAACTGCCTCCTCCCGCCCCTCTACCATAAAGCCAGCATCGCTAACTGGATGAAAAACAACATGGGCAGATGTCTGACATCTCCCAGAGTAGTGCTCCAGCTGTTGGGAAATACCAGAGCCACACAGTCATTTTGAGTTCAGTCATGCCTCTCAGAGGAGGAGTGGACTATACACGGACTGTATTTCCTGAAGTTGTATTTGAATTTGTTTATCTAGCTGCCCTAAACCAGGGGCTCTCAGAAGAAGTAAAGCTGAGCAAATCTGACTCTTATTGGAACAAACGCGACTGATGCTAGCAACGCTGCTCTGATCTATGTTAGAAATATTACTTTAGACAGAAGAATCAAAAGCTGTTTTTGTGGAGGCACTATGACTCGTTTAATACAGGCTGGAAGGAAAATGTGGTTAAAGCAAACACATCATACAAGATGATTAAAGCAGCAGTATTATATTTTCTTTTTGCCATTTGTACCAGTGAAACACCCTATGAAGTTGATATTATTAACTGTCATACATCCACCAGGTACAGAGCAACATTCACATTAATTTGAAGCTGTGTTTGTGTCACTCTCTTTTAGCTCCAGTCTGATCTCCACCAAGAGAATTATCAGCTCACTCACTTCTATGAAGCGTTTTAGCAGCATTGTTGGAAGGACTTTACCTTTAGTGCGTAAAAACTATGGCAGTTTGGAAAAGTTACTAACTTTTTAACTTTTCTTGGTCTCCTCATAGTCGATTATTAAACTAACTGGTTGTTTTGGTCTTAGCTGAAATATTTCTTTAGTCAAATAGTCAATTTTTATGTTGTTTTTTTCCTCACTGTGATAGACTAAGAAACTTAAGAGTAGATCTCTGGTAAGCACAACATTTTAAATGGTGTTTGTCTGCGATTCTTTGCGGAGAAACTTTTTCACAGATCTGTCGATAAATAATCTAATCAAATAATCAGCAAAACTGTTTGAACGTCAGTCGACAAAGAATTTCTTTGTTCAAGGACAGCGCTAATAATTTCCCTAATATTGTTACTGGTTAGAAAAGATATTCTACGTTTGTATGGGGATATATGGGGATGTAGTCCACAATAAAAAAACAGCATAAACAGTATTTGGTGTGAAAGTGCAGAGCGGCGTGATAAAGAGCGGTTTGTGTTCGGAGCTGGACACCTGCTGCAGCTCCACATGATTAAAACATGTAAAGTGTAGGATCCAGAGACAGGCAGGCTGAAATGTTGGGATCAACAGCCTCTTTGTGTCCAGCTGCGTCGCTCTTTTTCACTTCTGGCCCTTCTCTTCCTACTCACACACACACAGAGACACAGTGACACGTCTGTACTGGAAACACTGGGAGCATTCATACCACTGTTACTGCTACACAATAATAGACCAGTAACATTCAAACACATCTGTACCTAGCAGGGACATCATAGTGTGTCATTATCACATTTTCTATCTACAATAGAAGCACAGTCATTCGAATGCTGTGTCAAAACAGGAATGCAGGGCATCAAACAAACTGAAACCACAACGAAGCGGCCACAGCCCGGGGCTCAACCCACCCATGACCTCCAGTGATGTCACTCTGAAAGCCTCCCATGTGACTGGAGAGAGACACAAAAAGACGCCACTTAAGGGAGAACTGGGCTGATGGGCAGGTTTTGTAGTGAGAGTAACATACAGTCGAGGTGTACCCAGGCTCTATGTGGCCACTGGGACCGCCACACTAAAGCTCAGGTTGCATACAGCTCCATTAGTGCTTCTTTGCACACAAGGCCACTGTTCCATGACCAGTTTAAGAAACCCTACACTCTGTAGCTACCAAAGACAAGCGTCCACCATCTGATATGAAGCCTACTCAGGAGTAGAGAAGGGAAGGACTTGTTGATCGAAAGTGTTACTGTATCCTCGTCATGCCTGGATTACACAAAGACAGCTCCCTTCAGTAAATGGGAAGGAAATGCCTCAGGGCCCATTGTGTGTGTGTGTGTGTGTGTGTGTGTGTGTGTGTGTGTGTGTTGGGGGCATCAACGTCTCGGCTAAGGTATGTCATTTGCTGTTTCCTGCCAGGCTTTGTGCTGAAAGAGTTTGCCAGGAATTCCGGAAGAAACAGCAAATAAGCAAAAGGAGGCAAAATTAGTTCAACGACACTGAGAGCCTAACGAACCCCACTGCTGCAAAAAGCACTCCCATAATGCAACTCGTTGCTAATGTTGAAGACAAAGTGTGAGAAAATGAAGCATCTCAGCCAGAAGAGGCTCGATTATTTACCTTTGGAGATTAAACAGGCCCTCCTCGGAGCCCTTAGGTTAAACACAGAGTCCTATTGGTTGCTGGAAGGGCCTCGGCTAAAGAGCAGAGGAATGCAGAGGATCTCATAAAAACACAAACGTTTGAGGAACGAGCTCAGCACCCTCTGACACACAAACACACACACACACACAGACATGGCAGCAGATCTGCAGATCAGCAGCCTCCTGAGAAGCAGCGCTGTTCGGCAGATGTGCAACACCTCGCCACTTGTGACCGGCCACAGCAGCCGAAATAAGGAAGTGAAAGTGACCAATAGAAGTGACTTGATCTGGAAAAAGGCTGATAGTGGCTGACAGGAAACTGAACGATAATGTATGAAAATCCAGATTTGAATCTCTGTTCTGCTCTGGCGAGACTTTTAAAAGAAAACAGCTCCACACTTCCTGTATGGTCACATGAGGATCATAAAGCAGCTGGATATGGTAGAGCTGAGCAGAGGGAAGACACAGCAGTGAGAGCCACACCACCGACTTTAAATACTATTTCATCCGTTCATGGTATAGTTTAATGTTTTGACCATTTGAATGAATAATTCATTTTCTTTATAGCAAACGATTATTTCACATAATTGATGATTTGTTCGGTAAAAAAAAAATGTAGATTGGTGTTTCCCAAAGCTCATGACAACATCCTCAAATGTCTTGTTTTGTCCACAGCTCAAACATCTTCTGTTTCATCTCATAGAGGAGTTTTGTCTTTGAATTGCAGCTCTAATTTGATTTATTTAAAATAAAAAGTGTGTAAAAGAAGCTGAACACACACAATAGTCTGCTGGGTTGGGTTGTTCATTTACTCATGAGGGTTGAAACTAAAATTGCAAAGGTATAGTCTGGTTAGTAAGGTTTGAGTGGAGGCAACCACATGTGATTGGGAGCCTTTGACCTCTTTGACCTGAATGTTTTGACCTGTCCATATAATATCAGTGTAGAGAACCAGCTGAAGGACCCAAACACACTCAGGTCCTCCTCCAGTCACACTGTTTAGATATTGACAGAAATAGCATGTTTAGAATGAGCTGGATCAGCACAGTAAATACCATATTTACGCTCTCTATGCCCACAGCACACTAGTGTTGGTTTCCTTCTTTAGCACATATTTATTATAGTGTATATCATTTTAAAGTGTCCAGCCATCATCGTGCCTTCAGCTGATGACTGCAGATGGTACATTAAAAACAAAAAGATGCATCTTTACCTTCCATGACCTCGCAGTGGTGAAGCAGAGAGCTGCTGTGACAGTCCAGCCCCATCAGTCCAGCAAACATCTTTCCATCAGATCCTGCTACTTCATGGAGTTACATCCACCATGTTTAGAAGAAGTGGAGCCAGGCTGTGGGACTGAGCTCATTTCCGTTGTGGAAAAAAAAATCAACCCAGGCTCATATTTTTGTCTCTTACTTTACAATGACGAGTTGAACCGGCTTTTTTACTCTTTTGTCCATAATAAAACCGTTTAGTGACAGACTGACTTCAGATCCTCCTCTGTTTTAAACCTGTAGCTCCAGCAGCGCATGAACAGTCGGTCCGGACAGAGACGAGCTTCATGTTGTGCTTCTTTAGCAGAAAAACATCCCGTGGTTTTTACTTCTGATGTGATAACACTAGCAGCACTAATACACATCAAATCAGTCTCATCGATGAGTTGATCAGTAATCCGTTACTCGGCGCGCCTCCGTGCCCGTGCGTCACGTTGGAGCAGCTACGTGTTCAGGAACTGGAGGCTCCTCAGAGTCCAGACCGCCTCATGGTGACCACAGCAGCGGATACACTGAGCTGCTGCTGCTGCTGTGGGCACACTGTGTCTGATCTGCACCACTATATGAACACCACAGCTGCTATTATTGTGCTCCTTATGTGTTATATATGCACACACAGTGGCGTGCATAAACATTTTGAAGGGCAGAGGCGAATAGGAAAAAAGGGCACCTACAGTGTTCTCGACACTGAAGATGGCACTCAAGTGCACGTTTTTTTCCACCCAAGAGCGCATTTTATCATGTTTTACCGAGCCAAGTGGGCAGTTTAATGTGTTATATCAACCAGAGCGCACGCTCAGCGCACGTTTTTGTCTCCAAAGAGGGAACTTTAGCACACATTTTTCAACAATCTTAAATGTAGTGAAGGCTTTCATATTTACAATTAACTGGTATTAGACCACACTACTTGTATGTACTTGTTTTACTTGTAGACTGTAAGGATGCAACTAACAATAATTTTATTGTTTTGTCCAAAATCAAATTCACTTATACAGAGGTACTGATCAAAGTGGTTGGTGATTAATAGTTGATGACTTAATTAATTAATCATTGCAGCTCTAGTAGAATATAGGTTATGTGTTGTTTTATGTTAATAACAGATGTTGTTGCTCTAAAATGACTTCTTATTGTTCTGTCATATTACAGCCTGTAGCACATGATACTTTGACTTGGCAACTTATAATATTTTAGAATGCTTCTATTGTTTCTTTTTTACCTTATCTGACATGGTTGTATTTCTCTGCGTCTTCTATTGAATATGTATATACATACTTGTTTGCATTCAGAAATACATTGTTTTTGTGCATTTTTAGACACCCCTAACATTCAGATGTAATGTTCCTTTGTTTATGCAGAGAGAGGATGAATAAGAAGAGACCCCACATAGAGCAGAGTCTTTTCATCCTCCCTCCCTCACATCCAAATGTTCCTTTCATTCAGCTCGGCTGGCTGATGGATAAAGAGCTCAAATCAGCCAACATGTCAGAGTGCAGCCTTTATACTTAGTTGGGCTGCACTGTGGAGGGTAAGAGAGCAGTGTTGCAGGGATGGGATCTATTGATATGCATACTTTTGAAAGTTTGCAAACCTGAAAATCTGTTTCGCAGCAGGCATGTTGACTTTTGAAATAAACCAGAATGGGATTTTGAAAAATATTTATTTTACAAGGATTTGTCAGCCACCTATATGGCTTCTTTCAATAGAAAAGGAAATAAATAAAATCCAGTAGTTCCAGAAAATGTGTGCAGCATTATTGTTGCTGCAGACCAGTGAGATTCATTGTGTTCCATCACCCATACTACCATACTATTTAATATGCCAGGAAAAATATAGTCCCAATACATAGTGTTCAAATTTCAGTATATTGAAAATACCAGGATATACTACATCCAGTTGTATTTTATAGTGTGCAGCCAATATGCTTTTTTGGCTATTCTGACCCACAATCTTCTAAGCAGTGGATACAATGTTATGACAAGAAGTATGTCCCAAATGTACGCATACTGCATGAAACAGTAAATACTTTGTGAGGGCAGCTGTAGTAAGTGATTAACTAATAACATTAACCGCGCCTTAATTCAGTATTAGGTGTCGCAGTGAGTCATTCTAGGGAGGCATAAATATAATGCTGCACCTGTGCTGTTAAATTTGTAAAAGGTGGGTTTCCTTTATATTATGTGCATCATGTCTACCTCCAGAAGACCGCAATTGGTATTTAAAGAAAAAAAAAAACAACAACTATATATTATGGTAATAGTCCCCACATATCCCTGCTGAATTGTGATTTAACATATATGTAGCTCATGCTAGCTTCTTATTTAAAACAGTAAGCAGTGTGTAACTTCAAATAAATGCTCCTTGACTGGGTTGCTTAAATGATTTGCATACCAAACAAGGAAAAGAAACTTTCTGTCTGTCTAACTTTTTTCAACAGCAGTGTATAATCATAATTCACAGTACTTCATTAAACTAGATCTCACCAGTGTCCATTATGTAGTACTGATATCAGCCACCAAGTGGCAGGATTACATTACATTAAATCTTTTCCCTCACCAGGATCAGTGAAATGGCAGATGACCTGTGAATGAATAACAAACCGTTGACCAACAATACACCAAAAGTCCATCTTATGTTTGCATGCATGAAGCAGAATTGATCATTGAGGTCCCATCTGTTCCTAAATGTGATACTTCAGAACAGATGAGAGAAGACCTACAAAGAGGCAGACATAATGATAACACCTTGTTGCGTCAGACATGAATAAGAGTTTCTATTACTTATGGTAGATTATATACTGATGTTATCTAGCTGGACGGTTAATAATTCAATGATGAGGGATCAGGAGGATGTCAGTTCTCTGCCAGGAATATTCCTCAACCTGGTTCAAACCTTATTCTGGATTTATATCATTGCAGCAGTGAGGAAGTGTGTGTGTGTGTGTGCGTGTGTGTGTGTGCCAGAAAATATGCACATACAATGCACAAAGGTCACATGCTCCTTCTCCACACAGTATATAGTGACTGTAGTCAACCAGTGGTTCTACCTTAGATTATCTGTGTGTGATAGAGAGAGGGGAGGGCACAGAGGAAAACAAAATAAACACACACTATCAAAGCAGCTTAAAGACTGAGAGAGCATGGCATATTTGGCACAGAGCTTTTATTTGTGCAAAACAACTCAGTCATCAGATCTTTATCAAAGAATAATGATGCATTGTCCACAGTAACAATGAAAACAAAATTAACAAGCATGTCACAAACATATCAAACATCTGTCAAATCCCATTAAAAATGCATACCAACATCAAACTGGACTTAAACTGAAGCAGACAATGACAGCATGGAGAACATAAACAAAGCTGCTGAAGCTGCGCAGGACTTAAACTACTCCTTCCTCTGGGTCGATGAGCGTGGTCCTACTGGAGAACACGTCGGCCAACATGTGCTTGGGGATTTCTGAGCCGCGGACACGCAGGGCGTAGCAGGCGTCCTCTACTTTACCCAGGCTCTGTCGCAGCGTGTGCAGCTTCTTGGACACCTCGTACGGGCCAGTGTTCCCGATGTAGGAGAAGCCGTCGTGGATCTGCCGGAGGAACTGGCTCAGCTGGAAGGGCGTGTCGATGTCGCCGTTGCCCACGCTGCTGATGCACATCCGCATCAGTTCTCCAGTTAGATCGGCCACACCGAGCAGGTAGTCGGAGGGCGTCACCTGGAAGGTCAGGACCTGACCCCCCGGCTGCAGAGCTTCAGCCAAGCCCTGAGATCAAAACACGAGAGAAAGAATGGAAAAACAAACACAAGTGTCCAAAAAAGATAATCATTTGGGATGATTTTTTTCAGGCAATTTTGCTTGCATCGACAGGCACCCATCATTTTTGAAAATAACAGGCTGAGTGGATAAAATTACATAATGACACCTATGTTTTGTAATGCAGTACACCCGATGCTGCCTGTCTGTGCCATTACCACTGCTTTAAAAGGAACCATAAAATAGAACTGATAACATTAAAGAAACAGGGGAATATGCTTAATTGCTTTCCGATAAAGAGTTAAATGAAAACTATCTACACTAAATCAGAAGATATGGATTTTACCTTTGAACAAATTCAAGGTTTATTTTAAGCTAAGATGAGCAGAGCGCCTGCAGGCTCCAGCTTCATATTTAGTGTATCGATATGAGAGACTGACATACATTGAACTCATGGCAAGAAATCAAATCTAAAAACTATTCCGTGAAATGTCTTTTGAAAATGTAAACAAACAGAAGTACATGCAGCCTCGTCTTGTGGAAATTTACCTTCTCTGTTCTCATGAACACCAGTCTGACGTTGATCTCCTCCAGGCTGATAAGGCTGCGATGGCGGATGTAGTGCAGGAAAGAGACGGCCTCCACGTACTCCTGGATCCCTAATACATGAAATCACACTGACATGAATCACCACAAAATGTTTGTGTAATGCATCTAAATACCTGCTGCTGAGTCTAAATGTGTTGTAATAAAAAAAAGAGGTCAGCCCTGTGTCAAATAGCTCGTAGGGTGTATAAACACTCCATGGTATCTGTACAGCATAGTTCAGAGATGTAGATAATGATTCAAATAAAACCTGTTTCCTGTCACTGTCTTTTGATTTAACAACAGTGAGCTTTTTCTGTAGTGGGCTGAGATGACCGTTCATTTGTTTTTCGACCCTGTGTAAACAACAATCAAATAGGACGGAAGACTTTGTGTCTGAGGTTTACTTTTGGAGCGGCAGCTGAACTACAAAGGGCCTCCTATCTGAGCAGAAAGGCGACAGCATCATATCCACTTCATTTACCTCCACTTGACTTTTATGGTTTACTCATTTAATGTATTAAAGGCCCCATTAGAATAATATTTTCTCAATCAGCCTCTTACTCAGTCTTACATAATCACATTTTGGCTCAGATGAGACATTTGTGTCATTGTAATTCAACACTGTGTGGACGTGTTTACATTCCTACCAACTGTTTGTGAGCCGACTGTGACTGTTGTATGTCTGCAGTATCCCTCTGCTATAATTAGCTCAGGGGAAGAAGAGCGATCATTGGACTAACAGCACCACACCTGAACCACTGAACACTGTCCCAGCAGCTTCACTGTGGTAAGTAGAGGAATATTTGCCATGCATTTGTACATGTATTTGCTGTGCATGTTTACGTCATGCAGTAAATGTTTCATATGCTGCAGCACTAAAATATTTATTAGTCATCTAAGGTGAGGCATGTAAAACATTAAATTTAGATGATCTGTCTATACGTTACTGTCAAGATAAAATAATGGCACCAGACTGCACGCACTTCTGTGCACCAAGCAGGAGTTTTTTTACTTTTAAAGTGATCATTAATAATACCATGGATTTTTTTCTGAAATTATCCAGTCACGAATATTTATTTTTTACACAGAAAAACTAGTGACTGTATCCTATAGTCATGTGTAGTATTAATCATCATTTATAGCAAATTCTTCATAACTTTTATCATCAGAAAAGGCATGGGTAAAATGTAAACATTGCCAGAGGCCCAACAGCTGTGACAGTGGACTTAAGAGCAAATAGTCTGAGGTGGACAGGATATGACATGAAAAGACTACACAGGCTTTGAGGCAGGCAGGTGGAGGTCAGCTCCTGGGTTTACTGCCAGGAGCTGTTCGTGTTGTTCGGTCTGAAGCAGCAGTCAACTTTGGTCACTGCAGATGTCTAAACAATGACTCAAGGAGGGAACTGCTGGCACAGAAGCTGGAAATGTGTAGAAAGTGAGTATGTTTAGCCTGACTGGATCAGTAGTTTTAATAGTCCAAAAACCAACATGTATGACTGGTCGCAGATGATTTGCAGATCATTTGAGCTTAATGTTTGACCACAAAGTGGGAAAAGGCCTGCCAGTCCACTTGAGTTTTCCCTCTCTCATAGCTGCTGGCTGGGTCAAGCTAAGGAGCTAATCAAAGAGCCGCACTGCCCTGTTATCAGAGGCAATTACGTTCAGATTCAGCCCACAATATCTTTAATGGTCCTTATATAAAAAAAAACAGACCCATTACACATGCCTGGAGACTTCTCGTCCAGCCAAGATTATCTGGAGACCCATACAGCGAGTCCAGTCTCAATCTAATAAAGACGATAAAAATGAAAAAAATGAAGCGTCTAATTGGTGGGAACTGCCACTGGTCACGTCGCAGAGGATGCAGCAGTGATTCCTGAGTGACCACAATCTAAAAATGACTTCCCCAGCTGCTAGATAACAGCTCACGCTCGCCCCCAAGTAATGCTTTTTCTCCAAACACTGCAGACACTTTGGCTACACTAACTAAAACTGACATTGATGCTAGTGGGAAAACAAGTTTATCAGAGGGTGTGTCTATCATATCCAAGCCCCCATCAAGGTCATGCTCTCACACTATCAGTCACTTTGCAATAAATGTGGAGCACAAACAGCACAGCATTTGAGGTGATAGCAGCACAGCTAATTAAGAGCTTGACTCGTGTCCTTTGCTGGAACTTGTTTCTCAGATTTCAGATATGTGTTTTATATTGAAATGAATGCCAGGCATTATATATTAGGTGGTCCACTAACTGGAGCAGAGACAAATGCACAACGTCCATCCTTTCATGAATATTTTATTCAGCTACACATGCTGGCCTTGTAAGATAAGATCTCATTCCGAACGAGAGAAAGGACAGATCAGCATGTGATCATATGGGGAGGGCTTGAAGCACATTGTTACAATAGAATTATGTGCTACTGGAAGGGATTGTGTGGGCGGCACGGTGGTGTAGTGGTTAGCACTGTCGCCTCACAGCAAGAAGGTACCGGGTTCGATTCCCGGTCTGGGGCCTTTCTGTGTGGAGTTTGCATGTTCTCCCTGTGTCTGTGTGGGTTCTCTCCGGGTACTCCGGCTTCCTCCCACCATCCATGCATGGGGATTAGGTTAATTGGCTACTTTAAATTGACCGTAGGTGTGAATGTGAGTGGTTGTCTGTCTCTTTGTGCCCTGCGATGAGGTGGAGACTTGTCCAGGGTGTACCCTGCCTTTCACCCAAAGACAGCTGGGATAGACTCCAGCCCCCCCGCGACCCTATGAGGATAAGCAGTAGATAATGGATGGATAACACTGACAGACAGATTTATGGAAAGGATATATTTGTACACAGCTTGGTGTGTACATGTGCACTGTATGTCTAAAGCTAAGTCTATGTGAATAGGTAAGTATTTGCATGTATGTATTTGTTCCCTCTCAGCTGCGCACTTCTGCAATCGCGCAATGCTCCTGTGTTCTCTGTGCACAGCAAATCTGTAGTGCAAAGACAATAAACACATAACTATTTACTCTGTTCCATTTTTCAATACAACTCAGTGAGGGACAGGTGACAACAAGTGGTAACAACAGAATTAATCAACGACTCACACTGTCCAGCTGATGATGGCTGATGATTTATGCGTACGTGCCACTGTTTTACTGGTAAATATTGCCATTTATGCCATTTATGCCATAAATGAATTTTCATTTATGGATATTGTTTATTAAATGATGTTACTAGATTATGAGTAGTATAAATTCTAATAAAAACTGTATAATTATATATTTTACAGACAAAGTAATGCAGGAACTGACATTGTATCACACGCTCATTGTGCAAAATGTGAATGTTTTAATGTGAACAAAATTTGATCTCTGGTATACAGTTCATGTCTCAATTCTTCCAGAGCAGGACCCTTACCCTGACAACATACACAGCTCATGAAAAACAAGACTTTTGTCTTTTTCATTCTAGTTGTGCCAAATCACTTCTATTAAAAGTAATCTAACAGAAATCCCTGCTGTAATTTGATTCTTTTTATAAGCCATGTAACTTGCACAGTGTGCAGATCTGATGTTTGTGTGTTTTGGGGGGGGACACGACATTGCACACATGTATGTATAAATCACAAAACATATATTGAAAGAAATTACATATATGTGTCGTTGCTGATGTGAGCCTTCAAGAAAATGCTAACAACTCAAAGAGTCTACAGCCATGCAGCTCTGTGAAGCTGGAATAATGCCAATATTGATAAGCTAACATGCTGATGTTCAGCAGGTGAAATATTTACTGTAGCTGTACTGTACTGTGTATACACAAAAACTCTCCTTTTTGACCTAAGGATGGTGCTAGATGAAATCACCTGAGTTAACAGAACGCTTGCATCCAACAGATGATACGAAAGCCACAACAATTGTAATGTGGTCGAGATGGATTCGTGTGTTCATTACACTGACTCAAATTGCATTTGATCAGAACAGCACTATTTTGGATCATGCCTTCAACCTTGTATCATGATCATGGGACTCAAATGTTATAAATCAGGATCGTTTAAACACCTCACAACTTATTTTAAGATGAAACATTGCTCAACACAAATATAACTCCACCAACATATTTTAAAACAGATACTGATCTGGGAGCTGAATTCCTCCTGCCTTGCTTAATGAGTAAGCGAATAAAAAAAGCTGTATAAGCTAACAGTATAAGCTAACAAAACAATCATCTAGTTAAATTATATAACAATACCAAACTCACCTGGCGTGAAAGCTCTATGAAACTGAAAGATGTCCTCTCCTCTGAGTTCCTCAGCAACTTGACCGATTTTCTGCCTGACTGCATCCAGTTTTGTGTCTGCTTCATTCAGAATATCCTCTGCATTTGTTACACTTTCAATCCAGAAAAAAATACACAGATTAAAAGTTTAAAACAAAAAATGTGAGGTCTGCTAGATGCACATTGCTTTAAAATCCTCTACAAAACAGGAGGTAAACTGTATTATTCCTGTGCTTTTGGGCAGTCTATATCCTGAAACAAACGGAGGAACAATTAATACTAAAGCCACTGTAATAACATGTAAATCGTCACACTGAGGAATAGGAATAAAGTGAGAAAAGCAATTTTATTTTCCAAACTAAACTGCACCAATTAACATGTCTGGATACAATAGTATAATATACCTGGTCACTCTATGTAGAAGAAAAATGGTCCTTTTGCTTTCGATGGTGATGTCTCGGCTGATCTTAACAAGACGCTCATATTTGTCGTGTTTGGTGTCAAGCTCCTGTTGGAAAACTTATGACAGAAAAAAGTTTTTATTGAGTATCATGTCCTAGCACAGACTAAGTACAGCAAACCCGTGGGTGGAAAATGCAATAAAAATGCTGAGGGTGCAGGTACCTTTGAAAGCAGCAATGACAGGTGAGGATGTGTTGGCGCTCACATCACGGTCCTGCACCGCATCAGCATTTCTCCGGGCACATCCTTCACCTGAAACGAGGCAGAACAAGTCAGGCGGCACTGTAGTTTGTCTTTAAATGGCTTTATTCACTTCATCTAAACTGGCCTTGTCAAATTAAAGAAGCAAATCTTTTCAGTTTTTAGTTAATTACCCTCATGTTAACACTATTTTGACTTGGGCTAGGAATTACATATTTAATTGAAATACAATAGAGTTACTTTGACTTTATGAAATATCCATGTATGTACAGATAATAAAAAAAAAAACATACAAAACGCGTGCAAATAGGCAGAGATGCCCATGTACCAGCAGTTGGGGGAGATATATATATATTAATATGAGATGCATTAAATAACAACTTACCACCTGTTAAGTCACAGTTGTTTTGTTTTTTGCACCAGTAAACGAATCGTTTCACAACAGCTAACGTTAGCATACAGCATGTTAATTTTAGCTAACTAGTTTATTAGCATTGCATAACTGAGTTATTCCACACTGATGACAACTGATACAACCTGCTTGGACACGTTGCACTTACCTTCTCGCCTGTTCATGCCTCCGGTGTTGTTGTGTCCTATTTAAATTAACTATGTTGTACTTGAGCTCCTCAGTCACTGAAGTCTGTACTGCCGACCAACCGAGGCAGAGTACTTTACATCTGTGACGGTTTAAGCACAACAGAGAAAACAGCCCCATTAAAACATGACATTTACCATTCATGAACAACAGTAAACACACTGAATAACGTTAACATGTCCCACAATGAGAAAGAACCCGTGTTTACTTGTTTTAAATAACAGGCACCCATGTGGCCACTCGTGGGTCTTTCGCGCTGTTTACACGCGTAGCCGGAAGTGAGAAGTGCATTATGGGAGATGTAGTAACATAATTAAATAATCAAACCGTTTTAACTTACTAAATTTATATTTGCTGATTTTGACAGTTTGTGAATGATGTGAATGATCGTTGCATATAGTTCATCTACTATTTATAACGCGTATAGGCGTAATGTTCCTGTGTAAAATGTATTCAATAAGGGATGACAGAAGCACACTCTTGCAGCTAAAATAATTTCTTTTTCAAATAAAAACTCAAATTGAGCAAATCACACATCTGCCAACTTCCTACCTGGATTGGTAATCTGGGCAATTTGTCATTATTGAAATATGTTTCATTCAACCATTCTTGATCAGATTACTCGCTGCTCTGCTGTAACCCCTCCTCCAGGGACTCTTGCAGACTGTGTACGTGCCACACAACTAGTGCCAACTGCAAGTGGCCGCTTTGTCTCTGCACAGCACACTCTGTCATTCAAATACCGGTTTAAATTCTTTTTTGCATGACAGATCTCATGGACGTACACGATGAAAAATTGAACCAAACACAACTTTACGCTTCATAAAAACCTAATCACATTGCGTTACAATATGCATTCCGACAGTTGATTGTAAGTGTGTCTCAAACGCAATCACGGGCTTCATAACCGCCCATTCACTCATGAATCAATCGATCGATCATAACACCAGCGACATCGTTGTGCAATATAATCTTTTGATGTATGAAAGGAATTTCACACACGTATACCAGGAATGAGGGCAAAACACACTGACGTTAACGGTGACGTCTTCAAGTACCCCTATCAGGGTCTTACATTCGAACTTTCTACCTACTGGGTTTTTGCAGAACCTTTGTTATTCAATAAATGAAGGCACTGGGATTTCTTTATTTGTCTACCCTGTTATTTTTTTAAAGCTGGACCCCAGCTCTGTACAGACAGTGGATTAGTTGGCAGAGACAGAAGAAACAAAAGAAATTATGTTTGAAATGTGTACTAAATTATTCATTTTACTTCTACTGAACTATATGTAGTGGTGGTCGTCCAGTAATGCAGATTCAAAGTAGAAATACCAGATTGTACTTGAAGAAGTTAGCGTTGCTTTCAATGGCTCTTGTAACTTAGTTACACATTAGTTAAAGTTACAGTTACACAGCTATCAATAAAATGATGAAAAAGAGGATGAATTTTGAGAATAATCACTTTATGTCAGGTATGAGACAAAATATTTTTATTAATCGCCCAAATAGGGACTTTACCAGAGATGGACATGCTCCTTGTTCCCCTGACGTGACATTGACTATCTGATTCCACGTGTTTCGAGCCAATATATGAAGTTCATTTGTCCGATGGCCCCTGAAGGCGACGCTAGAGGGGCGAGGCTTGTAAGTGTACGTCAGAGCAGGCTGGGCCTCTGTGCTCAGGCTGAGTACACTGAGCGGCGCCATGCTCTACCCACGGACTGAGAGCTAGTCTGGCGAAAACCACGACCCAGCCCGAAATGGTCGGTCCAGGGCTCACGGCGTTGTATTATTTCACTGATTCATTATGTAAAAAGGGGGTAAGTGAGAGAAAATGGCGACCTTTTGAGTGTTACTCTCCCATTTCGCTCGGTGTAGCGTGGCAGAGGCAGTGGATCGTTTCCAAAGTTGTCGGTTAGCAGGGCGCGTGTGAAGGATCGGAATTAAAGGCGCATTGCACCCGTTGTAGCCGCAAACATGGACGAGCAGCAGAGCGATTTGGACCGAGACAGACAGTACTGTGAACTTTGTGGGAAAATGGAGAACCTTCTCAAGTGTGGTAGGTGCCGGAGCTCCTTCTACTGCAGCAAGGAGCACCAGAAACAGCACTGGAAGAAGCACAAGCTCATTTGCAAGGAGACGGACAAGGAGCAGCTTCCCAGACAGAAGCACGAGCACCTTGCACAGCCGGTGGACGTCAAGACACCGGAGAAAACCCGGGAAAAGATAAGTCCCGACCAGGTGGACAAGCCGTCTGTAACCCTAACCACAAACACAGAAGCACCGGGGGACGGCGACGGACTCGGAGAGGACCGGTCCAGCAACACAGCCACATCGAACGGACAAACTAGCTCATCCCCTCAGAAACTTGCCACGGAGTACATTGTGCCGTGTATGAACAAGCACGGCATCTGTGTGGTGGACAACTTTTTAGGAACAGAGACTGGGCTAGGCGTGCTGGACAACGTTAAAGCTCTGCACAAAACAGGCAAGTTCACAGATGGACAGCTGGTCAGTCAAAAAAGCGACTCCACTAAAGACATCCGAGGGGACAAAATCACGTGGATAGAGGGGAGGGAGGTCGGCTGCGAGAAGATCCGCTTCCTCATGAGTCGCATGGACGACCTGGTTAGACATTGTAACGGCAAACTGGGAAACTACACAATAAATGGAAGGACAAAAGTAAGTATTGCAGGTGGAAACGCACAACCAGCACTCATTTTTCATGACTGAAATCCAGTGGTTTGCAACGCTTGTCCGCCAGGAGTCAGAGTCCTGCTGAGGTTCACCTGTCACACAGGTTGTCTAAAGACTAGCAGCACTCTGGCTCATTAGAGTAGCATTGAACTAATTTAGGATAACAGTTAATGTATAACACGTACGACACTTAGGTATGTGGATTAGTTAGCAGAGACAAGTGTTGTAGGTGTTATACATTAGGATGAATGAGACAAACCTGGAGCTTTCAGACACCACTTCTGTCATCAAGTTGCTCTCAAAATCTTAGTCCTGTTGGCTAATTAGACCTGACTTTAAGTGTAAGAGGCTAGTTAGTCCTCTCTCACTCCAGGTTAAAGGGGACTAATGCTCTGAGTCAGAAAGGTGGATTAATTCCTCAACACAAGCATTTTGTCCATTGACACACCAGGGCTGCAGAATGTGTAATAATGAATGACAAGTAGCTACAAAAGGGAAGCAAAGCCAGCTGTAGTGAAGTAAAGTTCATTCAATTCAATCAATTTGCCCAATTTCAATATCTCCACAAATCAGAAACATTTGTAAAGACATGATAGCAAATCCCCACAACTGAGAAATGGCAAGACATTTTATTTATCAATTATGTATTTATCATTTATGTAGATTATTTCTGTTGATTGACTAATTTCTTAATAAACTCATCATTTCAGCTCTACATAACAGTTTTGGCTTTAGGTGTACCTAAAAACTTGCATGTATACTTGAAGCGTAAGAAGCACATGACAGTGTGTAACACACTGCTCTTTCGCCACATCATGCAGCTCTATGATACTGTACATGTGCTGCTGCTGCTAAATGCACACATAGACACGGAAAGACATCCCCCTCACACTTTGCTGTGCACATGATGTAACATGGCACATTTATGCATTCATTCTTATAGTAAAATAACAAGATGTTTGTGATGGAAATGCAGCCAATCTGTCTGATCGTTACCACATCAGGCTGTTCAAAGTCTTAAATGCTGTTGAGTTCTCCACAGGGATGCCGTTATGTAGCAGACTGCAACCCCTAACCCTGCTGGGGGGGTGGTATACTAAGTGTTTTTCTGTAGAGATAAATTCAGTTTAGTGTTGTACACAGATGCAGTTGGTTAGACAGAGCATTTACACTGAAGGTTGGCAGTGCAGAGAGGGGACAAGCAAACAAGCAATGTCAACCCTCAGCCTCGACTCTCAGTTTAACCAGATCTGGTTGCCGTGGCCGTGGAGACTGACCCAGGAGAGGATGAGCTGCTCTCAGCCTCCCCCTCATCTGAAGGAAGATCTCTGAAGTAGACTGCTGTTTTATTGAGTAGAAGTGAGGTTGAATCCTCTTTCTAGTAATTCTCCATTGCAAACCACTCCTACATAAAGTTATTGCAGTCTGATATTACAGCCCTGCAATAAGTCCTACCTTATTTAAAGTTATAATGTTCACATTGGTATTCTGTAGAGGTGTTTCAATCAAATTCATGGTCATTTAGGGGGCTCGAGTTTGATTTTATGCTCTGCTTTTACTGTAATATTTTCAGTCTGATCCTAAACTATACTTTAGAAAACTGAACATCATCTATAGCCCTCGCAAGTAACATTTATTATATAACATTAATCTGATACATAATGCATCTAATGTCTGATAATATTTAAACATAATTAATCATTTCAGTGCTTTTCATTTTAAAGAGTTTCCTCATGTGCTAAGATAACTTTTAACAGCTTTGTTTTGACATTAGTTGTTTTTAAGTAATCATTTTTCTTTCATTTGAGCTGTAGAGATGTTTTAAACTTTAAAGTTTACATGTGGTCAGTGTAGGAGAGTTCAAAGTCCGACCCGAAAAGGATAAGTATCAGCGCACAAAATATGATCCTCCCTAACGCTGGTCTCACTCAGGATAGTCACTGTTATATATTTGTCACCTTACATTATCATGTTCTCTTATCACAGCACTTGACATTTAGGGGCTCTAGCAGTGAAAGCACACACGTTGGACTGGAGCCTGTGGACTTTGGTGGCTTCAGGTGCTTGGTTTCCTTTGCTGGCACAGAGTTCTGATCTAATTTTTTTTGGCCACTGTCCAGTTGTTCTCCCCCCAGGCCGGCTTGTTGTAGACGTGAAGTTTCATGTTGTTTCAGAAAGCACATTATTCGGTGAGTGGTCCACTTGTGGAGTAGATCTACGCAGCTGGCTGCTGAGGCAAACCACCTACTGCCCCAGTTGCCTTGGCAAACACACGCCTGGACTGTGACCAGGGAAAATCAGCATGACTTGCACAAATGGAGCGTCGCCAGTATCAATGGCTCAAAGGGATACAACACAATGTAAGCACAGTTCACTTTGGGAGAGATAGAGGAAAATGATTTTGCCCAAATAGTTATT